>OX465597.1:152503515-153753515 GCA_950022295.1 Bromus sterilis
ATTTAAAAGAAGTCAAATGCAAAGTCATTTGCAAATGTGCTTCAAATTTGAATTTGAAATAAGGCCAAATGGATGTTTTGCACTGTTCACCCATTTTAAAATGGTCAAACATGAAAACAGAGCCCATATTCATAATCCTTGGATTTTTCTGATATTTTTAGACATATTATTTATTAAATTTGGAGTTAATATGAATTTTCTATGAATTTCCAAAGTTTATATGATTTTCTGGATTTTTCTGGATTATTTTAAATCTCTGGAAATTGGTTTGTTGCATCAGCCATGCATCAGCATGACATCAGCAAGGGGCTGACCTGTGGGGCCAGAGTGTCAGCCTCAGTGGTTTAATCTCCGGTTTGAATTAAATTAGCAGAAGATTAATTAGGGATAGGGCCCACCTGTCATTGACTTAGGGTTAGGTTTAGTGGGAAATTAGCTTAGGCTAATGGCGGGGTCGCCGGAGTGCTGCCGGAGTGTCGCCGGAGTTGTCAAAATGGGCACGGGGTGGGGTTTGGGTGGTATGTGCGTGCTCCTCGCGGGCTTCCGAAGACAACCGAGTAGGAGGGGGTCAAGCTCGAGGTCCAGGGCGACGGCTAGGACAAAAAGCGCGGCGGCCGTGGACTGACCTCGCCGGAATCGGGCTCCGGGGAACGGGAGGAGGCGGGAATAGGGGTAAATCGAAGAGATGCTCACCCTGATGCGATTTGTGGCGACGACGATGCCGGAGGGGCTCGGGAGAGGTAGAATTTGTCGCCGGAGTTCCTCGGCAGCGGTGGCGACTCGGGGTAGCTGGCGTCGCCTTCGGTGGTTCTTGGCCCGAATCAGCAGCGCTGGTCGACGAGGAGCTCCGTCGCGGATCTCCTGGACATCATGGCGAGGAGAATGGAGGCCAGTGGCCACGGTGGTGTGCCGCGGCGTGCTCCGGTGGAGCTCGGTCTTGCGCGAGATTCGCGAGCTAGAGAAGAAGAGAAGAACCGCAGCTAGGGGAAGAAGAGGGCGGGGATTGTGGAGCTCTCTGTGGCGCGCGGACAGGGACAGAGGAGGCCTAGAAGACCCTCAACGGCGTCGAGGTGGCGCCGGATCGCTCCCCGACTGCCACCGAGCAGCTTGGGGAAGAAGAAAAACCGGGGGTGGGCTTGCCGAGCTGGTGGGCCTGGGGGGGGGCTTCAGTTGGGCCAGATGGCCAGGGGTCCCCTTTTTTATTTCTTCTTCTTTTCTGTTTCTGTTATTCTGTTTTGCTCTAAAAAAAATAGCAGAGCATTTTATAAAATACCCAAAACTTTTATGTGGGCTTAAAATATAAGTAGTTAGCCACTCATAACTTTTGGGCATTTTTGAAATTCAAATAATTTGAATTTCAAACCAAATAGGGGTTCTTTTAATTTTCCAAGGCACTATTTGAAAATTAGAAAATTGCATGAGCATGGGAATGAACCCAAACCATTTTTAAAATGATCAGCATCATTTATAGGAATTTTCCAAATGTTCAAATGATTTTTGGAAAAATATTTTTATCTGGCCATTTGAATTAATTTCTCAGGGCTTTCTTTTCCCCATTTTTGAATTTCATTTGGAATTTTTGCATGATGCAAAGGGCACAAACAAACCCTAGAACTTACCCTAGTTGGGGTTCTGACAAAATGCCTGGAATTTCAACATCATTTCAACCCTGAATATTGGAGTAGCTTCATTTAGTCGAGAGAAGACACCTCGAGACCTTAAGGATTGAACAACCATTCACCATGCTTCAATCGTCAATGTCGAAGATTTTTTCTCAAGATTTATTGTGACCTTCCATATAGGATTAGTTTGGTTAACACCCTGTAGTGGTATAGATCGTAGCTTGTAGACGTAAAATATCTTTTTTTGTGTAAGTGTCGACTGCATATTGTTCTTCTGGTTTTCTATGCAGTCATACTAAAACCTATTTGCCAAAACTATGTCATTGTGAGTTTTATTTTGATAGCTCCATGGCTATTTTGCTGTTTATTTTTTGTTTGTCTTTTGGTGTCTATCTTCGATCACCTTGTGTAAGATTCTTTTACTCATCTTTATAGTTTTCCCTCTTCTCTATAAACCATGAATGACATGTTGAGAGCAAAGAAGTTGCAGCATCATGCTTCAAGGTCTACTATCAAAGTGAACCTATGTAAAACCTCTTTTAAGGGGGGTAGTAGACGATGATTGGTGTCAAGATCGAATATTTTAAGACTTTCTGACGGTAAGAGGACGGAGATTTGACTACCTTCATTATGTCTACCACAAACTACAAGTTGAAGGAAGGATCAATGAGTTAAGTCGCACCAGATATTGATCTAAAGAAGAAGCAACTCAAGACCAAAGAGTGATCAACCATTGAGAGAAGCTATCATATTACCAATGCCAAGACCGAAGGACTGTATCGAACCCTTCAGCAAGCTAGAGATAGTATAGACAATCGAAGTATCTTCAAACAAGACGCCAAAGTTGCTTCTCACAAGGATTATAATCGGTCATGATTCCACAAGTTTTTGAGAAGACTATTTCGAAGATCAAGCTAACCCAAACCCATTCTCGGGGATGGGAATTCTTTTACGGGGGGTAGATTTGTAACATCTCGATGCTCGGTATGTTTTAAAAAGTATTTCCAAAAAAATAGAGCCAGGAAATTTCTTTTACTTTATTTGGTTAAGTAAAGCTTAAATTAAAATTTTATAACTTTGATGGATTTAATTTGAACTAATGCCAAACTAAATTAAAATTTGAAATTGTTATTCTTTTTTAGCTAAATCTTCTCAGCGTAAGCTGGATTTAATTTGAAGTTGGATTTAATTTGAGCTTCTTTTCCATTTTTTTGATTTTATGAAAGAGGAAAATCAATCCGTTTTATCTCTAAAAAAAGAACTTATCCTTAGTTCCAATCTCAATCTGCCTCCTCTTATTTATTTTCTTTCCACCATATGGATCAATCTCATTGTTATCTTTGATTTCTATTTTTCCTCTCTCTCTTGGGCCTTGGCCCATTGCCATTACGCGGTGGTGGTGGCTGAACCTTTTATTTTTACATCAAGAGCCCGAACGCTTCATTTGTTTCCTCCACCCACATCTTCACGTTCATTTCCCCACACCATTAAACAGAGGGGAGGAAACCTCCAACCACTATGTCCATCTCCTGGGCCAGGAGAGGAGAAGAAGGCCGTGGGCCTGGTGTGTGCACTGGGCCGAGGGGAGGAGATGGGCCATTCGGCCGAGGCCAGCCTAGTTGGGTCTGCGCCCTTTTCTTTTTTTTCCTTTTTTCTTTTCTTTTTATTTCTTTTTCAGTTTAAATTCAAATTTGAATTTGTTTTCAAATTCAAATCTGTTTTTAAACTTCCAACTCATTTTTGGGCACCCCATATATGTTTTTGGGGTAGTTTTAACCAGTGAACACAGAGGTGATGACCATTTTACAATTTTCCCCCTCAAATTTTTGTGACGGTGGCAATTATGCAAATAGGCTCCTCTTTTGTTTTGTTTTTGCAACCACTTCCCAAAACTCAAATGTGGCAACCCATATATGACTTTTGGGTAGTTTTTCCCAAGGATCAACATGGTTACAGTGGTTTTTCCATTTGAATTTTTCCTGAAATGCGAGTAGTGCAACTTTGCACTCAGGCCCCTGAATTTATTTGAATTTGCAATTGTGCTTGCAAAATTCAAATGAAGCCATACCTTATATGGTTTTGGGGTAGAAAAATGCAAGAATTAGAATGGTGATGTCCATTTGATGTTTTGTGAAACTCAATGGACATGGTGTGATCACCTAACTATATCCAATCTTGCCTTTCTTTTCTTTGTTTCTTTCAACTTCAATGCATGTTGAATTCTGATCATCTTTTTATTCCAAGTCCCTTTTCACGTCATCTTCAAATCTTTGCATCAAAAAATAGACCCTATCATATTGTCATATGCAGTGTGGCTGGGTTCCTTTCTTTTGTTGCACCTTTCCGATGTCAAGTTCATCGACATCTCTCCGTCTCCGGAATCGATGTTTTACTTTCACGTTGTAATTATTTCTGTTAATTGCATTGTTGATCATGTCATGTTGCCATGTTACTTACACCAAAATTAAGGCTAAGGCCAAAGCCATGAAAATATAAGAATTGCACATGAAGTTGTTGACGTGTCGTCACCACCTTCATTTAAATTGACTAGATAGGGTCACATCATGTCTATTAAACTTGGTCATACCATCTTTTCCTGTGCATTGCAACCCTTGCTTACTTGTGTGCCTTTTCCTTGCCTGTACCTTACGTTAGCACCTGAGACTGCGGAGGAGACTTACGTGGAGGTTTCCGACACCGAGCCCGAGGACCCGGCTACGTCTGCTCCGTCGACCGATTACCCAGGCAAGGGGAATATTTATACCATTGCTTGATACCTTTCTGCCTACCTGCCTAGCTGTATTCTAGAACTTTTTTTTGATCCTATCCACTTGCTCATGCCACATTAAAAAAAACCCAAACAGCCATGAACCCCACATCCCAGCAAAACATTGTATTGCTAAGTTACCGTTGCTCAGCCATTGCTTAGTATGAGTAGGAAAACCTGCTGCTTACCCTATGCTATGGTTTGGGATATCATGTTATTTAAAGAAGTTGGTTGATATTTATTATTATTATGATGTTAATTATATACTTGACGAATGATGGGGGAATAGGCTGTTCTCGCCAGGTGTTTTGTTCCATTTGAGTCACCTAGGTCCCGAGTTCCGGGTATTGTGTTTCTTGACGAGCGTGCCTAATCGTGTGTGGGATTCTATGGGGTCCCCTTGTATTACCTACCTAGCTTCATACGGTTCTAGTGGTGGCCCGAGCTGATTTACTATTTGCAAACTTGTGTGTGCTTGGTTGGTACCCTAGCTGTTTTCGAAACAACCAGGACCAACGGAGACATAGTTCCTCTGGTTGGTCCACACTGGTGAGCTAGGGAAGTCCCCTGTTATATAGGTGAGACTAAACCCGACCTTGGCCATATGGTAGAGGCCGATTCGAGAGCGCGGCCGGCTTTTGAGTTGGATGTCGACTCACCGGGGGCCACCCGGAATTTTGCGTTGTTAGTTAGAGGGACTCTGAGGTTCCGGAGTTTCAGGCGCTTATCTAGCAAAGTGGAAACCGGGCGTACATGCGAAGCCTATGATGGGCAGTTGGTACACCCCTGCAGGGCTAAATATTTTCGAAAAGCCGTGTCCGCGGTTATGGACGACTTGAGACCTACTCCTTGTTCATAGAATAACTTCAATTTGAATCATAATTAAAACTTGCCTACCGTGCGAGTGCCTTGGTTGCTTTTCTTCGTCCAGGGGGACCGAGAGAAGATCCAGGTTGTGTTATGTTTGACGTAAGTAGGTGAATAGCAGACTTATGACACGATGCCACGTGCATTCTTCGATCTTACCTCTACTCCAATAGGACGATAGCCACCATATATGCTAGTGCGGCTGCAACCTTTACCTTTATCTTGTCTTACTGTAGGGAGTTAGTTATCCTGTAATTATATAATCTCACCCCTGTTTTCCTTTTGTGCTTTTACTATTTTGCCTGATCGGCCGCTGCAGTGGACTACTACCTCGACCCGAGCATCGGACGTTACTTAGTGGAGGTGCCCCCGGAGGACGACGATGAGGATGACTTCGTTCATTAGATCCTATAGTTGGGCTCCGACGATCCGTGGGTGGACTATTTATGTGCAGCCCTCTCTAGGGAAATTTTGATTTTGACCGTAATCGGTCGTGATTGTCTTCCGCTTGTCGCATGATGTACTGATGGGTCCACGGACCTCTGAGATGATGTAATAAATTCCAGCGGCCATGTATTCCCTGGACTCTATATATTTATGTCTTAGATTTAAGTTCATTGTTCTTATATCTGTTGTCGAGAATCCGGCAGCGACACGAGTGCGAGTGTCGTGAGTCGGTGGCCTTTTATGTGCTACTAACTTGAGCGGGACGCGAAAGCGACTAACTCGGGTTAGCACCGCATCGCGGGCCTTACAACTTGGTATCAGAGCAGGACTGACTGTAGGACCCCTTACTGGCCGAAGTTGAGTCTAGAGACTATTTTGTAGTTACTAAGGAAAAATCGGAGAGTAGGAACTCTTTATTTTTCTTCTTACCCCACCCTCCCACCCCTTTTTCCGTGAGGAAGTGAAACGTTGTTTTCTCTCTGCAACTTATCCCCTTTCAAAACAAATCTAGGTTCTCGTTTACATGAGGCTCCGATTCCTCTATAATTCTTTGCTAGCAACGAGAAGGGTTGGCGTACGTTGAGAACACTGAGCCGCCACTTGGGGTTGACAGCTCCACCTCGCTTACGGCGTACCTCAGGTGAAACTCCTATACATGGATGGTTGGCATCCTCCGGATGTGGTTCGCTTAGGGCAGATGTCTCAACGTTCAGGTCTTCAACCACTCGTATATATTGTTGTGTGCTTGCTAGCTAATTATTATCTTGGATTCGGATGATCTCGGTTTGGGGATTCCAGTAGCACCTAGCTTTCGACTTTCCGAGTTAACCTTGGTGGAATTTCAGCCTTCAGCTTTCTCATACCTCGTGAGGAAGTTTTGTTGTAAATATTGCTTTCTCTTCTGGTTACCTAAATGTTTCTATCATGTTCTCATAAGTGTTCCTGTATACAGGATGCCAAGAGCGAACATGTCGCCGCCAGAGAACCCTCTCCTAGGGGAGGCTTTGACTGCAGTGGCTCAGGGCATAGCTGCGATCTTCCAGATGCTGCAGAACAAGAATACCCAGAGGAATGATCGACCACAGTACACCACTCTGCAGCAATTCCTTGCTATCAACCCCCCCAGGTTCTCCGAGGCTCCAGACCCGCTGGAAGCGGATGATTGGATTGCAGAGATCAAGAAGCAGTTCAATGCAAACACCGTCAGACTAGTTGACTACGTCACCTTCGCCTCCTTCCAGCTTCAGGGTGCAGCAGCCAGCTGGTACGATACCTACAAGGCCAACAAGGGCGATGCTATCGTCACGTGGGCGGACTTAGTCGCAGACTTCAGAGCAGCACATATCCTGAGTGGCTTGATGGACAGCAAGCGAGAGGAGTTCTTGGCTCTGAGACAGGGTGACAGGTCAGTTCAGGGGTACAACCTGCCCTTCGTCAGGCTCGCCAGGTACGCTCCGGAGGAGGTCAGCACAGAGACCAGGAGGATTGCCAGTTTCCGTGGGGGTCTCAGCACCGAGATCAAGTACGCGCTCACTCAGTGCAGCCCCACGTTGTTCTCACAATTCGTGGATCAGGCTATCCGTCAGGAGTCATCCAGAGCAGAGTGGGATGCAGACAGGAAGCGCCAGAGAGAGCACAGTTCCGCAGTGATGGTCCACAAGAAGGCAAAGACTTGGGTCACGGAGGCACCACCGGAGAGGCAACAGTTCCAGCAAAGGGGGCAGTTGTCCACACTTTTTCCCTCCCTCCCGTCCCAGTTCAGCAGGGGCCTCGCTCTACACCACCACACGTGAGGCCACCCAGGCCGCAACCGCAGCCCAGGCAGGCGTGATTTGCTACAAGTGCAGAGAGCCGGTGCACACGTCTCCCAACTGCACCAATCCGCGCTTTGCTCGGCTCCCACCGCCTCCACCTCGCTCTACTCCGAGCACCGCGATGGTGAAGGCACAGCCACGTGCAGTTCGGGTGAACAACGTGATGCTCACAGATGCTCAGCAGTCTTCAGAGATCGTTCTTGGTAGGTTGCTTGTGTGTTCAGTTCCAGCGGCAGTGTTGTTCGATTCCGGAGCTTCTCACTCCTTCGTTTCCAAGTCTTTTGCATGTGCACATGATTTGCAGTCAGAGATGATGTCGTCGCCTATGGCTATCTCTACCCCGGGCTCCAAGTTGAGTTTAGTTGTGAAAGTTCCTGATGTGCAGATCCAGATTCAGGGTCTCCTTTACTCCGGTTCCTTGATCTTGCTTCCTCGTTCCGACATTGATGTCATCTTGGGCATGGATTGGCTTGTGCGGCACAAGGCCAATATTGATTGTTCGATAAGATCTGTCAAGTTGACACATGATTCAGGTGCAGAAGTTTTTACACTTGTGGCTCTATGACAGTACCAGCACAGTTGTACGCTTTGAACGTAGGAGTTGCGCCTTTGCTCGAAGAAGTCAGAGTTATCTGTCAGTTCTCAGACGTCTTTCCGGAGGAGTTGCCAGGAATTCCTCCAGTTCGAGCTATTGAGTTCGTTATTGAGCTAGATCCTGGTACCCAGCCGATTTCTCGGCATCCGTACAAGATGTGTTCGAAGGAGTTGATTGAACTCAAGAAGAAGTTGACAGAGTTAGAGGTAGGCGGTTTTATCCGCGCGAGCACTTCCCCTTGGGGTGCACCAGCTTTGTTTGTCCAGAAGAAGGATGGGACTAGCCGCTTGGTCCAGGACTATCGCGGTATCAACAAGAAGAACATCAAGAACAAATACCCTTTACCCCGCATCAATGGTCTGTTCGAACAGTTGAATGGGGCTAAGGTGTTTTCCAAGCTTGAATTGAGGATGGGGTATCATCAAATGCGTTCAGCACACGTTATAGGCTGTATGAGTTCAAAGTCATGACTTTTGGGTTCTCAAATGCCCCTCCGACATTCATGAGAGCTATGAACTATTTGTTCCAAGAATGGCTTGATGTGTTCGTAATCCTCTACCTCGACGACATTCTTGTCTATTCCAAGTCAGAGGCTGAACATGAGGAACATCTACGCCTGGTGCTGCAGAAGTTGAGAGAGCACCGGTACTACGCCAAGTTCTCCAAGTGTGAGTTTTGGCTGGACAAAGTCAATTTTCTGGGCCATGTTATTTCCGCTGAAGGAATTGTGGTTGACCCAGAGCGAGTCCGCACTATTCAAGAGTGGGCTCCGCCGAAGAATGTGAAGCAGCTAAGGAGTTTTCTCGGCCTCGCAAGTTATTGCAGGAGGTTTGTGCAGAATTTCTCCAAAATAGCGAAGCCAATGACTGAATTGTTGTGGAAAGGCAAATGGTATACTTGGTCACCAGCTTGCCAGTCAGCCTTCGAAGAGTTGAAAGAGAAGTTGACCACAACTCCAATTCTCACGCCGCCAGATGAGTCACAGCCTTTTCAGGTGTTTTGTGATGCCTCTTTGCAAGGTCTGGGCGGAGTTTTGATGCAAGGCAGGAATATTGTGGCTTATACCTCACGGCAGTTGAAGACGAGTGAGAGGAATTATCCCACGCATGACTTGGAGCTTGCAGCAGTTGTGCACGCGTTGATTACTTGGCGACACCTCCTCTTAGGGAGGAAGGTGGATGTGTTCACCGACCACAAGAGTCTGAAGTACTTGTTCACTCAGCCAAATCTGAACTTGAGGCAAAGAAGATGGCTTGAAACCATTACTGAGTACACAGTTGATATTCAGTACATGCCTGGGAAGGCGAATGTCATAGTTGATGTGCTGAGCCGCAAAGGCGATTGCAATAATATCCAGGTGCAGAAGATCCACCTTGATTTGTGTGAGTCCTTTAGAAGGCTCAACCTCGAGCTAGTTCCAGCAGGCTACCTTGCCAACCTTGTGGTAGATCCCACTATACATGAGAAGATTCGTGAAGCTCAGTCTGCCAGCTCAATGATACAAAAGATCAAGCAGGGTATTGCCGCCTCGGTTCCAAAGTACGGTTTCTTTTCAATGCATAATGACGACACCGTGTTGTTCGAAGAGCGAGTTATTGTTCCCAAGGAGGGAGATCTAATAGAGGTCATCATGAAGGAAGCCCATGATTCCAAGCTATCGATTCACCATGGCAGTACAAAGATGTATCAAGATCTCAAGCAAAGCTTTTGGTGGACTCGTATGAAGCGGGATGTTGCCCGTTACGTGTCTCAGTGTGATGTGTGCAGGAGAGTGATGGCACAACACCAAAAGCCTGCAGGGTTGCTTCAGCCACTTGAGATTCCGGAGTGGAAATGGGATCACATAGAGATGGATTTCATCACAGGCTTCCCCTTGTCGCAGAAGAAGAACAATGCCATCTTTGTTGTCATTGACAATCTTTCCAAAGTTGCCCACTTCTTTCCAGTGAAGGATTCCATTTCAGCAGCTCAGTTGGCGGATTTGTATACCGCAAGAGTTGTATCCTTGCATGGAATTCCCCACAAGATCAGTTCTGATAGAGGCAACCTTTTCACCTCTAAGTTCTGGCAGGCCTTTCAAAAGGTGATTGGTACGACAGTGTTGTTCAGTACTTCTTATCACCCTCAGACAAGTGGGCAAGTCGAGCGCGTGAACCAAATCCTCGAGGACATGATTCGAGCATGTGTCATCTCCTTTGGCAAGAAGTGGGAAGAATGCTTGCCGTATGCTGAGTTCTCTTACAACAACAGCTATCAGGCAAGTCTGCAGGCGGCGCCGTTTAAGTCTTGTATGGCCGGAAGTGTAGGACAACTTTGAACTGGTCCGAGACAGGTGAGAGGCAGCTGTTCGGTCCAGATGTGATCCAGGAGGCAGAGGACAGAGTGAAGATTGTCCGAGAGCACCTAAAGGCAGCACAGTCTAGGCATAAGGCCTATTATGACAAAAGGCACCATGGTGTAGCGTTTCAGGTTGGTGATTGGGCGTACCTGAGAGTGTCTCCATTGAGGGGAACTCACCGCTTTGGTATCAAAGGAAAGCTCGCTCCAAGATTTGTCGGACCTTTCCGCATCCTTGAGACTAGAGGACCTCTTGCCTTTCGGCTCGAGCTTCCAGAGAGTCTGTCCATGGTGCATGACGTGTTCCATGTGTCCCAGCTAAAGCAGTACTTCAAATAGCCAGAGAAGGCTTGACGGGGATCAACCCCGAAAAATCCCATGGTCAGGGACCCTGGGTTAGTCATGAGATGCACAGGTTGGACGATAGCTCGTCAGCAAACAGGAAGGCTCGCTCCTGCCCGATATTATTAATGGGGGAGATGCGATTACAGTGGAGGCCAAGGCTGGAGCTCTCAAGGCTAGGTTACACGTGATATTAGATGTCTTTGGCGTCGCCCCTCCTAGCCCTTATATACCGGGCTAGGTCTCGGGGAGTTCATCTACGTTTATAGGTAAGCTTTCCTAACCCTAGCTTGCTCCGTACGGCAGGTCTTCGCACCTTCCTTGTGAGTCGCGGACTCCTACGTCAGCGCCAACTAGCGGGCCGAGGCTGTATTTTCATGGGCCTTCTGCCTTCATGGACACCAGGTAGGCTCATCCGTAGGAGTCGTGGGGTCACCCCCTCGTCAGTAGCCCCCGAGTGCCTGGGGGACTCGGAGAGTCGCGCAGGGACTCGAGTACATTCATTCGTCGGTTATTGGTATGCGCGGTTCATCCGCGGGTCGCTGGCAGTCTGGTGGCCATGACAAAACCTGTTTCGACGGATGCTAAGCTGAAAGGGCCCAAGGAGTCGACGGGTCGAGCCATGGTGAATTGCACTAGGGAAAATACCACAGTAGCCCAATCAAACCCACGTCCCTCGACGTGAGCTTGGAACACTGGTGTCGAGCAAAAGTCCGGCCGCTTCAGGTCTTACGGGGTTCATTTGCCGCCAGTAATGTGTGCAGCCTAAGGCGCGTCCGCCCGGCTTTTCTATCATGCACAGCGCATGGGAAAGGTTGGGAGTGAAATCTCTCTTCGGCAAATCCCAGCCCTGCCGTACTTCGCAGCGGGGTCTTACCTACACGCTAATGTTGCGTGGCATCTGGGCACAGTGTATCGTGTTCCAGGAATGTGTTTTTTTGAGGCGCGGAGCCTTACAGCATTGCACCCGCTTGGAACAAAACATCAAGCGAGCTGTTCACTCATTCACCCGAGGAGCTTTGTTTCGAGTGCTCAGTCGGGGGGTTTTTCGCGAGTAATCACTCGAATGCCGTTTCGGCTCTTGAGGTGAGGGAGCACCTGAGACTCTTAGCGCTGCATGGTTTTGGCGAATGCATGTTTGTCATATGTCGGGTTGAGGGAGCACCCGAGACTCTCATAAGTGCGAGTGGTCACTCGAGCACATGGCTGACCTTTAGGTGAGGGAGCACCTAGGACTCTTATGATGTACTCTCCCGATGGGAGTAAGATATTTTTCTTCATCGGGAAAAAGATCTGAGAGATGGAATCTGAGGGCCTTGATGGCGTACTCAGTACGCCTTGCAGTGATATGACGTTGGCGTGGTCTTCTGCAATTTTTTGACCGCTGCGGTCTGTCGTGGGAAATGACTTGGCGATGTCCCGCCGAAATTTTCGCGTCGCGTGATCATGGTCCTCTTTTTGCGCGCGTAGTGGGCGGTGTTGTTACTGCGCCGGTTGGATTTTCCATACTTTTCGCCTCTGTATGGGGTCGTGCCACATTTTACTGGCAAAAAAGGTTGCATGGTGGCCCGTCTTGCTAGGCTCTTGGAGTTTAAAACCATGTGGCTGGGTAAATTGTATGTTTTACCCAGCCATTGCCTTCCTCCTCTTTCTCCGCTTCCTTCGTGTTCCTGAGCCTTCGTCTTTTCTCTTCTGCGTGCTACTGTGAGATCTATGTCCAAGCGCCCCCCGTGCTGCTGTCGAGTCGGCCAAGATGTCCGGCAAGTGGGAGCGGTCCACGTTCGGGGCTGGAGATCTGGATGCGCTGGTTGCTGATGGCATGGTGGTGGCGGGCGATGTCCGTCTTCCTGGTGATGAGTCGATTCCAGCGCCGGAGGCGGACGAGCGGGTATGCTTCCAGGCTTTCTTCCACCGCGGGTTTGCTCTTCCGCTGCATCCTTTCGTTCCGGGCTTGCTGTATTCCTATCGGCTCCAGTTGCATGATCTGACTCCCAATGGGATTTTGCACATTGCGTATTTCATCACTCTTTGCGAGGCCTTCCTGGGGATTTACCCCCATTGGGGACTTTGGAGGCGCCTTTTTAATGTAAAAAGGACGAACTGTGAGTACGCCGTGGGTCGAGTAGGTATCTGTATTGGGGATAAGCATTCATATTTTGACTTGGAGAAGATCGATTCGGTTAGTGGCTGGCGAAGAGGCTGGCTTTATCTGAAGGATCGGTTCGTTGTTGGTCAGCAATTTGGTCTTGCTTCTTTCAATCCGGGTACGCAGGTGGTCAGATAGCCTTCGTAGTCTCATTCTTTGACCGAGGTGGAGTCGTCCAAGCTGACTCCGTTTTTGGAGAGGATTTTTGTGTTAAAGGATAACTTGACTGGTGGTCAACTTATCTCTGTTTTTGTGGGGAGGCGAGTTCAACCGTTGCAGCATCGAGCTCTCCCTATGTGGCAGTAAAAGGGACTTGGTGACTCGACGAGATGCTCGCCTGAAGAGCTAGAACCTGATGCCTTGCTGGCTCGTATCCAGCAAGTGGCCAAGTGCTCGAGTATATCCGAGATGCATCTTGTCCGTCCATATGCTTCTGATCATTCTCCGCTGCCATTTGGTGCCCGTGTTCATTCATTTGCCTGGACGAGTACCTAGTTTTGTTTTGTTGTTGACATTGCTTGCCTTGCAGGGTCATGCTCCGGTGCCATGTAATCCTCCGCAGCCGGAGGACGCCGATATTCTTGAAGAGCATGATGCTTCCGCAGCTGATAATGCTGCGCCGGCTGTTAGTGCTGAGATTGTGCTAGTGGAGAATAAAGATAGTGAAGACTCGAGTCCTTTTCGTGTGAAGCGCTCGCGCCCTTTGGATGCTGAAGATCATGCTGCGTTAGGTGATGAAGTCCCTCCTGCTACTCCTGTTGCTGCGCCTTTCCCTTTGTCTGCTGCTCCGGCCCCTCCTCCCAAGAGGGCCAGGCTTGGGAGGCTGGGGCGTCCTCGTGCTGCGCGTGTCGGGTAAGAGTCTGCTGGATTTGTGCCCGTTCCTTTTTCCTTGTTCTTGCGTTTGATAATGCTTTATTTTGTAGTGATGCGCCTACTCCGGCCGCTTCGTGCACAAACGCAGCTGCTACTGATCTGAAGTCGACGAGTTCTGGGGTGGCAGCCAAGCATCTTGAGGACCTCTCGGCTGCCGCTGGCCAATCTGGGCCGGCGGCGACTCCTGTCGTTTCGACTGCGGGTGTAGTTCCCGGTGTACCTTCTTCTGCGGCGCCTGGTGCTACTGCTCCTGAGCCCAGGCCGACTGAACTTGGTCCTCCGTAATTTTCCCGTCTTGATCTGCCGATTGAAGACAAGGCCCGTGCTTTCGACCATGTCTCCAAGCTGGTAAGATGATTCGTATCTGTGTTGTTTTATCATCGGGGGCACGATAGTGCTCCCGATGGGAGTAGCCCCCTAGTCTAGAAGTAACTGTTTGCAGTTGCTTGCAGTCTTGTCTTTAATTAACACCTGATTGCCTGGTTCTTGCAGCCTGTTTTCCAGCACTGTGAGCGTTTGATTCTTGATGCTGAGCGTTGGCAACGGGCCCATGATTCTGCCCAGGATGCCTTATCTGCTATGGATGGTGAGTTTTATTTTTGCGCTGCTGAGGTTTTGGGCGCTTCGTCTTTTCTTCCGAGTACTGTATTTTCTTGCAGGTCGTCGCCAGGCTGCCGAGGAGCAAGCCGAAAAGGCGGAAAAGACGGTTTCCGTTCTCAAGGCTGCCTTGGCTTCCAAGGAGGCGGAGTTGCATGGTCAACATGAGGAGCTGGTTCGCCTTCGCCAGGCTGAGGACGCGCGTGCGCGGGTGGAGGCAGTCGAGGGAAAACGTCTTCGCGCCTTGGCGGGCTCGCTCGTGTGTAAGTTTGGTATTCAACCATTGTTGTTTCTACTATCTTCCCGTGATGACGTTTCTTTGCTTGGTGCAGCTGCTGTAGGTGCGAAGCCGATGGAGGCTGCTGTGTCGCGGTCTGGGATACTCCAAGGTGTTGTTGATGCTGTTGCAGATGTTGTTGCAATGGTCGAGGACGTCTCCGCCCGGGCTTCCAATCTTGTGGGTCTTGCGCACGAGCACCTTATGCCGGAGGGTACGAAGGTGCCTGATGGCCTGGGTGCTCGGGTTGCTGCGTTCGTCCCGGATGGGAAATATATGGTGGAAATGGTGGCGGAGAGCGTGGTGAGTGGTTCTTCCACGGCCCTGGTCGTCCTTATAGGGCATGGGGTTTCCTTTGATGATTCCTTGGTTGAGACCATCCCGCACTGTTCTGGTGAGCAGGACGACCGAGCCGATAGGCTGGCTCGTCGCCTGCAACAAGTTGTAGATGCTCGGGGTCCCCTTGTCGTAGGTGAGGGGGAGGCACAATAGTGTTGCGCCGCTTTGAAACTTTGTCTGTAATTCGTCACTCCGTTGTGATGGTTGATCTTTTGCTACTTTTATCTGAGTGACTGCTTGACTGTTCCTCTTGCTGTTTTTGATTTGTTTTGTTCATCCTGCGGTAGGCCAATCCGGGCGTTCTTCGTCCGTGGAGTTCGCTGAAGGATTACGCTCGCGAGGGTGCGTACGAGTCCGTTTGCTTGCAGCTGAAGGATGCTGAGCGGGATGTTGTCCGACTGAAGGGATCCGTGGCCGTTCAGCGTACTCGTCGCGAGCGTGCCGAGTCCGTGGTTGAGGGCCTTTCTTCGTGGGTGGTGAAGTTGTCCGACCTCCTGCGGGGTGAGTCTTGACTCTGCTTGGTTGCTTGATTCCGCTTGGTGGGTTTTTTCCGTCTCTGTCTTGATCGTAGTTTTTGACTTTCGAAGTGCTGGCAGGGCGAACTCGGTATGAAGAGAGGGCCGTTCAGTCGGAGATGTCGTGGCTTGATGATCCTAGTGTGCAGGCGAGAAATCCCTTTTGGGCAGATGGGGCTCGTGCTCGAGCATTTGCTTTGCTTCGTCGCCGAGTTGAGCGGGTACCGGAAGCTCTCAGCTACTGCCAGCGGGTATTGGGCGGTATCCATGATGAGTTCTATCCGTTGGTGGTGGTTCCTTCGTCCCTTGAGAGGCTTTGTCGCATATTTTCTCAGCCTGCCCAGTTACGTCGAGTGATGGATCATCAGATTCGTGCTGGAGCCCGAGCTTCTTTGGGCTTGGTCCATAGTCATTGGCCAGGGGTGGATTTTTCTCAGGTGGTGGCGGGTCCTCCAGGTGGTAGGGATCATCCGATGAATGAGCACTACGTGGCTGTAGATAGGCATGCGCACCAGGTTGTGAGGCGAGTTTGTGAAGAGAACGACCGCCATCTGGGTGCACTTATTAAGGCGAAGATGGATCCTAGAGATTAGGTGCTTCCCTTCGTTGTATATGCTTCTTCTTGGTTGTATATGTGCTGTCTTGGAGGGTCGTCTGCATTTGTAGTTGCGGGGGGTGCCTCGGGGGGTGGCTGCTTCGGCGAGCCCCCGAGTGCCAAGTTAATGTGCCGCGGTTGCGGAGGACGTCTCGGAGGGTGGCTGCTTCGGCAAGCCCCGAGTGCCACGTTAATGTGCCGTGATTGCGGAGGACGCCTCGAAGGGTGGCTGCTTCGGCAAGCCCCCGAGTGCCAAGTTAATGTGCCGCGATTGCGGAGGACGCCTCAGGGGGTGGCTGCTTTGGCGAGCCCCTGAGTGCCAAGTTAATGTGTCGCGGTTGCGCAGGACGCCTCGGGGGGTGGCTGCTTTGGCGAGCCCCCGAGTGCCAAGTTAATGTGCCGCGATTGCGGAAGACGCCTCGGGGGGTGGATGCTTCGGCGAGCCCCCGAGTGCCAGGTTTAATGTGTCGCGATTGCGGAGGACGCCTCGGAGGGTGGCTGCTTCGGCAAGCCCCCGAGTGCCAAGAATTTTTGGGGAAAAATATTTATGTAATATCTTTCCTGCTGTCCCTGACAAAGAGTAGGAGGGCTCTGTTGAGGACAGGTCCCTTTGACTTAGAGCGATGATGTAGTGGCCTTTAAGGGCCTGGTAGCTTTGTCTCCCAGTGCCGGGTTTCTTCGGGCGATGTTCCTTTCCTTCTACGGGAGCGCTTCTTCTGCGAGTCCCGTGGTCCTGCTGCCTTGGTGGGCTACGAATGCTTCTGCTATCTTGTGGAATTCTTTGTCGCGGCGGTCGGATCTGATGAAACTGCCGATGATTGTGATGACCCCGTTTGGGCCTGGCATCTTCAGCTTGAGGTAGGCGTAGTGGGTTATGGCCATGAAACGAGCGAAAACTGGTCGCCCGAGGATTGCTTGGTATTGCGACTTCCAGTCGACCACTTCAAAGTCAAGTGTTTCCTTGCGGAAGTTTGTCGCGTTCCCAAAGACTACCTCTAGGCTTATCCTTCCGAGGGGGTAGACTGATTTTCCTGGTATTATCACGTGGAAGGTTGCGCCTGAGGACTTGAGTGCGTTGTCTTGGATGAGCATGTCGTCGAGTGTTCGGGTGAAGATGATGTTGATCCCGCTGCCGCCGTCCATGAATACTCGCGACATGTCGTAATTTCCGATTCTGGCTTCGAGTACTAGCGCGGCGTGCCCTGGCTGGGGAACGACTGGCGGGTGGTCGTCCCGGGAGAAGGAGATTTCTGTCTCCGACCCGCGCAGGTACTCTGGGACGGCCGGGTGTGTGGAGGTTGCTAGGAAGACTTGTCTGGTGACTTGTTTCTGCTGCCTGTTGGAAGGTCTGCCTTCTTGTATCATGTAGATCCTCCCGTGGGGGCTTCTGGGTACTGGTTTTCTTCTTCTGGTGTCCTTTGCCGTTCCTGGAGGACGGCCACCTGTCTTGTTGGCAGAGGGGGGGGGGCTGGTGGCGCATCGTGGAAGACTGGCCCGACTGCTATGCTTGCGAGTGGTCGTGCTGTTGCGGCCGCGGAGCGGCTTTTCTCCTCGGCAAACTCGTTGAAGCTTCTGAAATTCCTAAGGGTGTGGGATGATCTGAGCTCTCCTCGCTCGTTTCTGAATCCGTGTATAGAGCACGGTCCATCGAGTTGTTCTTTGGCGGAGCGGAATGCGCGAGTGCCGTCGCGTGGCTGCCTTGTCCTCCATTCTCGTCTCTGAGCCTGGGGCTCGTCTTTTGGGTTGTCTCGTCGCTGTGGTCTGTTGTCATCGCGGTGCCTGCCGTTCCGATCGTCCGAGAAACCGGCAGCGACCATGTCAGGTCCTCTGTCGTTGTAGAAGTTCCGTCTGGGTCGCTTTCTTCTTCTGTCGTCTCCTCTATCTCCGTTGTAGTCGTAGTCGTACTCTGATCGTGCAGTGTGGGTTTCTGTTTCATTACGAACGGAGTCTTCTCCGTCTGCCCAGCTGTTGGCTAGTTCTAACAGCCGTGCGAGTGTTCGGACTTTCATCTGTCTGAGCTGCTCCTTGAATTCAATGCGCTGAAGACCTCGCCTGAATGCGTCGATCGCACTTTCTTCCGAGATGTCTTCCGCTGAATTCTTGAGTATCGTCCATCGCTGGATGTATGCTCGCATGGCCTCCCTTGTTCCTTGTTTGCATGCCCGCAGCTCCTCGAGTGAGGCTGGTCGCTTGTATGTGGATTTGAAGTTTTCTATGAAGGCTCCTCGGAACTGGCTCCAAGAGCTGATGGATCCGCACCAAAGATTTTTCACCCAACGTCGAGCGGAGCTCTCGAGCATGAGCTGCACGTACTGCATTGCCGTGACATTGGTTCCTCTTTGAAACTTGATTGCCATTAGGTAGTCGTCGAGCCATGCCTCCAGCTCCTCGAGTCCGTTGTACTTTAGTGTCGTGGAGTCCAGTTTCAACCCGTTTGGCATACGCGTCTCATGTATGGCACGTGTGAAGCAGAGTGCTCCACATGGCTCGATTTCCTCGTCGGAAGCCTCTTCATCCGAGTACTCCTCGCGTGCTGCACATCTTCGCCTGTTGCGGTTGACTCTGTTCTGCGTGATATCGTCTCGCGCATCTCGCCGAGTGCTGCGGCGCCTGTTGTTGTCGTCGCTGTCGTGTTTCTTGTACTTGTCGGGGCGCCTGCGCCTGTCGTCATTGCTGTCGTCGTTGTCGTCGTCGTCGTCCGGTGAACTGGGGTCCCTGTCTGGTGTCCGCTCGCGAGTCTGCCGCTTTGCGCTGGATTTCTTGGGTACCGACGCGTCGATAGCGTCCTTTATTATCTGCAAAGCTATGGAAGTGTAGCGATCCGTTTTGCTCTTTCTGCTTTTCTGGGCACGGGACAGGTAGTACTGGGTGCTTATGAGTGCTTCTGCCGGAGTGAGGGGCTCCTCTTCGTCGTCGTCCTCCTCTGATCTGAAGTCATCTTCCAGTTTCCGCACTACTCTCGCCCTTTCTGTCTTCCACAGGTTGTTGAGTTTCGATCTGTTGCGGATGGGGGAGTCGTGGCTTGGCGAGTCACTTCTGGGAGATCGTCTCCGACTGCTTTTCCTTTCGGGTTCCGCTTTTGCTTGCTTCTCCATGGCTAGGCACCACTGTCTCGTCTGCTGGGTTAAATCACCCGCTAACTTGTTGTATGCCCTTAGATCGTCTCTAGAGGCATCTGATGGTAGTAACCTGCCGTGGGCGACTGCTTCATTTACCATTGCCATTGATTCCTTGGACAATTATATTTTTTCTTTGGGTGGTCCGCCCGCCGCTGCAACCGGGGTTTGCTGCCTGCTGCATGATGGCTGGCTGCCTTGGCCGGGTGCTTGCTGTTTTCTGCTTAGCGGCTGACTGCTTTTTTGATCGTTGGGCCCTTGTTCCACCGGGACTTTATTTGGTATGGTCCCCGGTTCTCCTAGCTGTACGACCATCTGACTGGTGTTGCCAGGACCTGCCGCCCTGTTGGTGGTTGGGGTGTCTTGACGAGTGCTCGGGTCGTTGACTCGCCCGTTGTTGCCTGACGCTGATGCTCCAACTTCTGCCATGAACACCTGCAATGGTGTCCTTGCCTTCTCCTTTCTGATGCATGCGATCGCGCTTCTCCATGCTGGGACTTCACTCGAGCGGTCGTGAGTGGCGTGGAGCCGTGAGTTGGGTGGGTAGCTACGACCGCCAGATAGGTTGGCCGTGCGGGCGGCGTCTGCGACGGTCGTTGCTGTAGGTGTTGCTGTGGACGCACGGGTGCCGTCGATGAGGAAAAGGGTACCCCAATGGTTGATGTAGATCTGATACGCTTCGAAGATCAGATTGACGCCGGAGTGTAGATTGGGGAAGAATCGCTTGAGGGCCGGGAGGTGGGCCATGAATCCGAGGGACTCGACCAGGTTGGATCTTGCCGGAGCCGTCGAGTCGATGAGTGCTGATGATGATGAGGCCGTCGAGATCGCGTTCCCAACCTGCGCGGTTCCCACAGACGGCGCCAATTGACGGGGATCAACCTCGGCAAATCCCATGGTCAGGGACCCTGGGTTAGTCAGGAGATGCACAGGTTGGACGATAGCTCGTCGGCAAACAGGAAGGCCCGCTCCTGCTCGATATTATTAATGAGGGAGATGCGATTATAGTGGAGGCCAAGGCTGGAGCGCGCAAGGCTAGGGTTACAGGTGATATTAGATGTCTTTGGCGTCGCCCCTCCTAGCCCTTATATATCGTACTAGGTCTCGGGGAGTTCATCTACGTTTACAGGTAAGCTTTCCTAACCCTATCTTGCTCCGTACGGCAGGTCTTCGCACCTTCCTTGTGAGTCACGGACTCCTACGTCGGTGCCAACTAGCGGGCCGGGGCTGTATCTTCATGGGCCTTCTGCCTTCATGGACACCAGGTAGGCTCATCCATAGGAGTCGTGGGGTCACCCCCTCGTCAAGGCTGTTGACTTGGGCGAGATACTGCTGAGTGCAGACCTTTCCTACTTAGAGCGTCCAGTCCGTGTTCTTGAGATGTCCCAGCGCAAGACTCGCAACAAGATCGTCAAGTTCATGAAAGTTCAGTGGGCACATCATTCAGAGAAGGAAGCAATGTGGGAGCGCGAAGATCATCTCCGTTCTGAGTATCCTGAGTTGTTCCAGGCTTAGATCTCGGGACGAGATCCTGTGTTGGTGGGGGAGTGCTGTAATAGCCCATTTGCAATAATAAGAAATCAACATGATATTGTAACTTGTCTGATGACTTTGTAACTTGGCATGATGCTAGAGTTTCACATTTCATGTGGTTATTTAAATTTTCATTGGGATTGGAGCCCATTTGGTTTGTTTGAGTTTGCATCCAAAATGGTTCAAGAAGGGTGTTTGAGGATTTTTCTTTGTTGCATGCATGCTTTCCTTGACCCCAAACTTGGCCTAGCCATTTCCTTGGCCTTACCAAGCTTTTTAAAAGCCTTGCAACATTTTTGCCAACTTAAAAAATGTGGGCCACAGTTCAATGTGATTTGAATTTCCAAAAATGGACCCACATTTTAGTTGCTCAAAATTGGTCAAACCAATTTTAGAAAATGGAGAATATTCCAAGGTTTCCAAAACATATTTTTATATGTTTTTCTCTTTTGTGGACTGGCCACAAAAACTCTTGGGAATTTCTGTTATTTTTTTAATGGAAAACCCCCTTCTTTTTATTTTTCTTTTATCTCTCTGGAGGCAGACCCGAACCCATCTGGGCCTCCCCTTTCCCGCAGCCCACCTGGGCGTCAGCCAGCGAAGCGGTACGCGGGGAGGATCGCAGCCACGCGATCAAGATCCGAGGGAGGGGATGCTTCGCCTTTCCACCGTGGAGAGTTCGCCTCCCCCTCTTCTCTCACACCAGCGGGAGGGCGTCGACGCCTGCCGACGTGGACAGGAGGCCACCCCTCCTTATAGACCGCGCCACCGAGCCGCAGGAGCCCCCTAGGGTTCCATTTTCCCCGCCGTTCCTCCTCGCCGCCGCCATGTTCGTTCCCGTTTCCTCCCCTGTTTCCGCCATGGCCGCCGGGAAATTCTTGCAATTCGTCGCCACCGTTTGATCCCGTCGTCCCTGATTTGCTCGTCGTCGTCGTGGTGACCCCATGTGCGCGTTTTTCCCTGCAGGAACGCTCTAGGAGGTGCCAGACGTCCCCGAGCCATGGACCCCGCCTCGGCTCCGTTTTCTTCCCCGTCGCCGTCAAGTCTTCTTCCCCGTCGCTCCGCGTCGCGAGCTCGTCTTCAAGCCCTCTAGGTGAGCGCCTCGCCGTTCCCTGCCCGTAGAGCATCTCTTAGCCGTTTCGCGCCGAGTAGTTCATCGGAAGTCGCTGCGTCGTCGCCGTCGAGCAAGCCCGTGGCCGCCGTGTTCGTGGTGAGCTCTGGGTGTGCTCGTGCGTGCCCTGGCTGCGTGTCGTTCACACTTTTGGCACGCAAGTGGTCACCTTTGGCCCGATTGCGTTGCGCTTCGCCGGTGTCTGAAGTTCAGAGCAGAAGCCCGTGGCGCCGCCGTGTAGTTCAGGCGTCCTTCGCGTCGTCACCGTTGGGCTACCGGCCAGATCCGCGGTGTAGAGGAGTAGAGGGATGTCACCGTTGCGTGTAGAGCACCGGAGATCGACCGGAGGTGGTCTGTGTGCGCCGCCCCCTTCGTCGGAAGTTCGTCGGATTTTTGCGCAAGTTTAGCAGTTTCAGAGCGGGGCGTCGCCGCTCTGAATCCGTGCTGTTCCCGGCGAGGTCAATAGAGGAAGGTGACCGTGCGGTGCATCCCGACGTAGAGGGTGGTGCCCTCTCGGATATCTATGTGGTGGCTCGCCGGGAGGTGGCTGGAGCACAATGCCAGGGTCGCCGGAAGTGCTCGGCGTCGGCAGGTTCAGTGGTTGTCGTCGGGTTCAGGGTTGCGCGAGTTCAGAAGAGGCGCTTTTCGCCCTGGGCCAGGAGAGGAGAAGAAGGCTGTGGGCCTGGTGTGTGCACTGGGCCGAGGGGAGGAGATGGGCCATTCGGCCGAGGCCAGCCCAGATGGGTCTGCGCCCTTTTCTTTTTTTCCTTTTTCTTTTCTTTTTATTTCTTTTTCAGTTTAAATTCAAATTTGAATTTGTTTTCAAATTCAAATCTATTTTTAAACTTCCAACTCATTTTTGGGCACCCCATATATGTTTTTGGGGTAGTTTGAACCACTGAACATAGTGGTGATGACCATTTTACAATTTGCCCCCTCAAAATTTTGTGATGGTGGAAATTATGCAAATAGGACCCTTTTTTATTTTGTTTTTGCAACCACTTCCCAAAACTCAAATGTGGCAACCCATATATGACTTTTGGGTAGTTTTTCCCAAGGGTCAACATGGTGACAGTGGTTTTTCCATTTGAATTTTTCCTTAAATGCGAGTACTGCAAATTTTCACTCAGGCCCCTGAATTCATTTGAATTTGCAACTGTGCTTGCAAAATTCAAATGAAGCCATACCTTATATGGTTTTGGGGTAGAAAAATGCAAGAATTAAAATGGTGATGTCCATTTGATGTTTTGTGAAACTCAATGGACATGGTGTGATCACCTAACTATATCCAATCTTGCCTTTCTTTTCTTTGTTTCTTTCAACTTCAATGCATGTTGAATTCTGATCATCTTTTTATTCCAAGTCCCTTTTCACGTCATCTTCAAATCTTTGCATCAAAAAACAGACCCTATCATATTGTCATATGCAGTGTGGCTGGGTTCCTTTCTTTTGTTGCACCTTTCCGATGTCAAGTTCATCGACATCTCTCCGTCTCCGGAATCAATGTTTTACTTTAACGTTGTAATTATTTCTGTTAATTGCATTGTTGATCATGTCATGTTGCCATGTTACTTACACCAAAATTAAGGCAAAGGCCAAAGCCATGAAAATATAAGAATTGCGCATGAAGTTGTTGACGTGTCATCACCACCTTCATTTAAATTGACTAGATAGGGTCACATCATGTCTATTAAACTTGATCATACCATGTTTGCCTGTGCATTGCAACCCTTGCTTACTTGTGTGCCTTTTCCTTGCCGGTACCTTACGTTAGCACCTGAGACTGCCGAGGAGACTTACGTGGAGGTTTCCAACACCGAGCCCGAGGACCCGGCTACGTCTGCTCCGTCGACCGATTACCCAGGCAAGGGGAAGATTTATACCATTGCTTGATACCTTTCTGCCTACCTGCCTAGCTGTATTCTAGAACGTTTGTTTGATCCTATCCACTTGCTCATGCCACATTAAAAAAAAACCCAAACAGTCATGAAGCCCACATCCCAGCAAAACATTGTATTGCTAAGTTACCGCTGCTCAGCCATTGCTTAGTATGAGTAGGAAAACCTGCTTCTTACCCTATGCTATGGTTTGGGATATCATGTTATTTAAAGAAGTTGGTTGATATTTATTATTATTGTGATGGTAATTATATACTTGACGAATGATGGGAGAACAGGCTGTTCCCGCCAGGTGTTTTGTTCCATTTGAGTCACCTAGGTCCCGAGTTCCGGGTATTGTGTTTCTTGACGAGCGTGCCTATTCGTGTGTGGGATTCTATGGGGTCCCCTTGTCTTACCTACCTAGCTTCATACGGTGCTAGTGGTGGCCCGAGCTGATTTACTATTTGCAAACGTGTGTGTGCTTGGTTGGTATCCCAGCAGTTTTCGAATCAACCCGGACCAACGGAGACATAGTTCCTCTGGTTGGTCCACACTGGTGAGCTAGGGAAGTCCCCTGTTATATAGGTGAGACTAAACCCGACCTTGGCCATACGGTAGAGGCCGATTCGAGAGTGTGGCCGGCTTTTGAGTTGGATGTAGACTCAACGGGGGCCACCCAGAATTGTGCGATGTTAGTTAGAGGGACTCTCACGTTCTGGAGTTTCAGGCGCTTATCTAGCCAAGTGGAAACCGGGCGTACATGCGAAGCCTATGATGGGAAGTTGGTACACCCCTGCAGGGTTAAATATTTTCGAAAAGCCGTGTCCGCGGTTATGGACGACTTGAGACCTAATCCTTGTTCATAGAATAACATCAATTTGAATCATACTTAAAACTTGCCTACCGTGTGAGTGCCTTGGTTGCTTTTCTTCGTCCAGGGGGACCGAGAGAAGATCCAGGTTGTGTTATGTTTGACGTAAGTAGGTGAATAGCAGACTTATGACACGATGTCACGTGCATTCTTGGATCTTACCTCTACTCCAATAGAACGATAGCCACCATATATGCTAGTGCGGCTACAACCTTTACCTTTATCTTGTCTTACCGTAGGGAGTTAGTTATCCTGTAATGATATAATCTCACCCCTGTTTTCCTTTTGTGCTTTTACTGTTTTGCCTGATCGGCCGCTGCAGTGGACTACTACCTCGACCCGAGCACCGGAAGTTACTTCGTGGAGGTGCCCCCGGAGGACGACGATGAGGATGAGTTCGTTCAGTAGATGCTATAGTTGGGCTCCGACGATCCGTGGGTGGACTATTTATGTGCAACCCTCTCTAGGGCAATTTGGATTTTGACCGTACTCGGTCGTGATTGTGTTCCGCTTGTCGCATGATGTACTGATGGGTCCACGGACCTCTGAGATGATGTATTAAATTCCAGCGGCGATGTATGCCCTAGAATCTATATATTTATGTCTTAGATTTAAATTCATTGTTCTTATATTTGTTGTCGAGAATCCGGCAGCGACACGAGTGCGAGTGTCATGAGTCGGTGGCCTTTTATGCGCTACTAACTTGAGCGGGACACGAAAGCGACTAACTCGGGTTAGCACCGCATCGGGGGACTTACAGTGTTTAATCATAAGAGTGCACTTATCTTAGTCTAGAGGGTGCACTAGCCTAGATCCACCCACTCAACACTTATCAACACAGCACATAGTACCGATACGGAATATGGCGAAAGCACGTGAATATTTCTCCCATGTGTCCTCAAGAATGCTTTAGCCTTTATAAGTTCAGTTGCTAGGCCTATCCTTTACTCAAAAGGATCGGGCCACTTGTTAGTCTTCAGTGCCTTTCACTTTGCTCGCTTTTACCTTTTTGTTGCCTATACCGAAAACCCCTAAAAAGTTATCTTTCAGTTCCTGCAGCTATTTCTTAACCAAAGTCACTTACCAATACCTTCTGCTCCTCGTTAGGTTCGACACTCTTATTTAACAAAAATGCTACAAACGATCCCCTACAGTTGAGGGTCATCAAGTACTGTTTTCTGGCGCCGTTGCCGGGGAGCGTAGCGCTATTAGTAAGTGAAGCTGGTAAGGAAGTTTTTATATTTTTGTTTTTGTTTTGCCGTTGCTGATTTTTTCATTATGGACACCTCTACTCTTGGTTCGTTGTTTATGGGGAAACGCCCCACAACTGTGGTTGTCACTCCTACCCCTACTGAAATTGTTCCTTACAAAATACCATCTGGTATTATCAGTTATGTCTTATCTAATCGTTATGCAGGAGATAGACATCCAGGTGAACACTTGCTATATTTATCACAACTATGTTCATTATTTAAGCTTGCATGTGTGTCACTGGAATTCATCATGAAGAAATTATTCTCCGTATCACTTATAGGTAAAGCTTCAGATTGGTATAAGCTCCTCGATAACTCACATCTACTTAATTGGGAAGAGCTTATGTCTCTCTTTTATACAAAGTTTTACCCTCTTCATGAAATTCATCGAGACATGAACTACATCTACAACTTTCGGTCTCGCGACGAAGAGAGCATCGCTCAAGCTTGGGGGGGCCTTAAATCCCTAATGTTCAAATGTCCTATCCATGAACTCCCCAATGATATTATATTTACAAATTTTTATGCCAGGCTTTCTCGTCAGGATAAGGTAAGGTTGGATGCCTCCTCTAGCGGGGTATTCCAAACAAGAAGCATTGAAGAAAAGTGGGATCTCATCGAGAGGATCCAGAAGAATATCGAAGACTGGGAAATCGATAAAGGCATTGAACCTGCTATAAATTATGGGCATGATTACATTGAGAGCTATGTGAAAACTGATTATTTTAATACCTTCTGTTCTAAGATTGGTCTTGATTCCCAGCTTATGATTGGTTTTGGTAAGAACTTTCCCTCTCACATTGACTCTTCTGAGGAGGAGAAGGCTCAGTATCATAAACACTTTAAAGAGTTACCTGTTGATATTCATGTTGCTGACCCTATTCTGCCTGCAGTTTTTTATGAAAAGCCCGCTTTTCCTACAAGGATGAAGGAGTACTCTTTTGTGACAGGCATAATAAAAAAAAGTAGAAGAAGAACTGACGAACCTGAGGACCTGATAAAGGTCGATCCTCAAGTAGCGATGGTTAAAGATTTAGTTACTAATGATGTTTCAGATTCCAAGATAAATTTTGTGTTGTTTCAACTAACATTGTCACAGGAAAGAATAAGAGCCCAATTTCAGGTACAGCAGTTGTATCTGTCAAAATTGGAGACCACAACTATTACAAGCTTTGCGATCTGGGATCCAGTGCTAGCGCTATTCCTGATTCACTCTATCAGGAGATCATGGGTGAGATTTCACCCTATGAACTTGAAGAGATCGATGCTAATATTTATCTAGCAAACAAAGAAACTATCTCTCCCATTGGAATTGTGAGAGATGTTGAAGTCCTATGTGGAAAGGTAAAGTATCCTACCGACTTTCTCGTACTTGGTTCAGTGCAAGATAGTTTTTACCCTATTATCTTTGGTAGACCTTTCTTCAGCACTTGTGGTGCTATTATAGATTGTAAAAAAGGTAAAGTTTCTGTTGAATTCGATGGTGAGCCATATGAATTTAACTTTTCTAAATTCTCCAAGAAACCTCGTGGTACTGATTTACTTAGTGATGATAAAATTATTGAAAATATTGATTCTATTGCTATTCCTCCTAATGATCCTTTGCAGCAATATATGGAAGACCACGAGAATGATATGCAGGAAAGAAATGAGTTAGACGAAATATTTGCAAGACAAGCTGCTATCCTGAAGCACAACCTCCCAGTTTAGCCTTTGGGGATCCTAGCACAAACAAAAGAAGACCCGGTGTTTGACCTCAAACCATTGCCCGATACGCTCAAGTATGCCTATTTAGATGAAAAGAAAATATATCCTGTCATTATCAATGCTAACCTTTCAGGATTTGAAGAAGAGCGATTATTGGAGACACTTCGCAGACACCGTGGTGCCTTGGGTTATACCCTTGATGACCTTAAGGGGATTAGTCCATCGATTTTCCAACACACTATCAATCTCGAGCCCGATGCTAAGCTAGTTATTGATCATCAACGACGGCTGAACCCAAAGATGAAAGACGTGGTTAGGACGGAGATTCTCAAGCTTCTAGCTGCATGTATTATCTATCCTATAGCTGATAGTAGGTGGGTAAGTCCAGTTCATTGTGTTCCCAAGAAAGGAGGTATGACTGTTGTTCCTAATGATAAAATTGAACTAATACCTCAAAGAGTTGTTATTGGCTTTAGAATGTGTATTGATCAGATGCTAAAGAGGTTGTCTAAAAACACCCACTTTTTCTATCTTGATGGGTACTCCGGCTTCTCTCAAATTCATGTGAACACTGCCGATCAAGAGGAGACCACTTTCACATGTCCTTACGGTACTTATGCTTACAGGCGTATGCCTTTTGGTTTATGCAATGCACCTGCTACTTTTTAGAGAAGTATGTCTGCTATTTCTCATGGTTTCTGTGAGGACATTGTGGAAGTCTTCATGGATGATTTCTTCGTCTATGGAACTTCCTTTGACCATTGTCTCCACAATCTTAATAAAGTTTTGCAGAGATGCGAAGATACAAACTTAGTTTTAAACTGGGAGAAGTGGCACTTCATGGTTAACAAAGTTACCGTTCTTGGTCAAAACATTTCCGACAGGGGAATTGAAGTGGACAAGGTGAAGATTGAAGCTATTGAAAGGATGCCATATCCAAGGGACATTAAAGGTATTCATAGTTTTCTCAGTCATGCTGGTTTCTATAGAAGATTTATCAAAGACTTTTCTAAGACCTCGAGACCCCTCACTAATCTTCTCCAGAAGGATGTTCCTTTTGGATTTGATGAAGATTTTAAGGAGGATTTCGAAGTTCTTATGAAAGCTTTGATAACCGCTCCTATAGTACAACCACCTGACTGGAAATTGCCCTTTGAAATTTTGTGTGATGCTAGTGATTTTGCAGTTGGAGCTGTTTTAGGACAAACGGTTGATTAGAAATTGAATGTTATACATTATGCTAGCAAAACCTTTGATAATTCTCAAAAGAATTATTCTACTACTGAGAAGGAATTCTTAGCAGTAGTATTTTCTTGTGATAAATTTAGGCCTTATATTGTTGATTCAAAAGTTATTATTCATACTGACCATGCTGCTTTTAAGTACCTTATGGAAAAGAAGGACACCAAACCAAGACTCATTAGGTGGGTACTGCTTCTTCAAGAATTTGATTTACAGATTGTTGATAGAAAAGGAGCAGACAATCCGGTGGCGGACAATCTTTCGAGGATGGAAGATATACCGCATGACACCATCCCAGTCAACGACAGTTTTCCAGACGAACAACTTGCCGTTGTACAAGTACAATCTCTCTCCGATCCTTGGTTTGCAGATTATGCTAATTTTATCGTTGCGAAGTATTTGCCTCAAGGTTTAACATTTCAACAAAGGAAGAAGTTCTTTCATGATTTGAGGCACTACTTTTGGGATGACCCTCATCTTTTCAAAGAAGGTCCTGACGGGATTGGGAGAAGATGTATACCGGAACATGAGCAGAAGGATATTCTCAAGCAATGTCATGATATTTCCTATGGAGGACATCACGCCGGTGAGAGGACCGCACATAAGGTTCTCCAATCAAGTTTTTATTGGCCTTCTCTCTTTAAAGATGCTAGAAATTATGTCTTATCTTTTGATAAGTGTCAGAGAGTTGGTAATATTAATAGGAGGAATGAGATGCCTATGAATTACTGACTAGTGATTGAGCCTTTTGATTGTTGGGGTTTTGATTTTATGGGTCCTTTTCCTCCGTCAAACAAGTATACTCACATTTTAGTAGCTGTTGATTATGTGACCAAGTGGGTTGAAGCAATCCCCACTAAGAGTGCTGATCACAAGACATCTTTGAAAATGCTCAAAGATGTAATTTTCCCTAGGTTTGGTGTACCTAGGTATCTCATGACTGATGGAGGATCACACTTGACGCATGGAGATTTTAGAAATGCTCTAGCCACGTACGATGTCAATAATAGAATTGCTTCACTGTACCATCCTCAAACTAGTGGGCAAGTTGAGCACACCAATAGAGAGATCAAGTTGATCTTGCAAAAGAAAATTAACAGTTCTAGGAAGGACTTGTCAAAGAAGTTAGGAGATGCTTTGTGGGCGTATAGAACTGCTTACAAAAACCCCATGGGCATGTCCCCGTATAAGATGGTCTATGGCAAGGCTTGCCATTTTCCATTACAATTACAACACAAAGCTTTCTGGGCTGTTAGAGAGCTTAATGATGTCCCAAAATTAGCTGGTTAAAAGCGCCTCATGAACTTGACTTCTCTAGATTAGTGGAGAAGTGAAGCTTACGAGAGTGCTAAAATGTTCAAGGAAAGGTAAAGAAGTGGCATGATAGAAGGATTCTGAAACGTGAATTTAATGTTGGTGATAAATTTTTATTGTTTAGATCCCGTTTCAGTTTTTCTCCAGGTAAATTACTTTCCATATGGGAAGGGTCATTTCATATCGAAGAAGTTTACCGGTCAGGTGCAATTAAGATTAACAATTTGGATGGCACCAAACCTCAAGTTGTGCATGGGCAAAGACTCAAGTATTACATGGCGGGAGATCCCGTCAACGTTGATGTAAATATAATACACACAACAACTCATGAAGAATATGTTGCAGCCCCGCTTCAGACACCAACAGAAGCAGAATAAGAAAAGGTATGTATTACGGTAAGGAAACATCGCGAACCTCCATAAAAGTTCCAGATTACGCGTTTTTGCAAAATATAGAAAATTCAAAGCCTAATTGGAGCCGGAGAGGAGCTCCAGGGGGCCCAGGCGCCCCCCTTGGCGCGGCCTACCTCGTGGCCGCGCTGGGAGGCCGCCTGGCCACCCCGGAGCCCGTCTACGACTCCACTTCGGCTCGTTACCTTCCTATTGTTGCAGAGATTTTTGATATATATTTGCCCGGATAGCCCCGACACCGTATCTCTCGATTTCACGTGTGTTCTTCTCGAGATGTTTCTGCCAGGCAATATTTTAGGTAGACCTAGGTGCCATGTCTTCCCCAAGTTCCCCCAAGGACAAGTTCGTCGTCAACGTCATCAACCCTTACCTCGCTCAGGTGAAGAACCATCCTCGAATCGTCCATATGGAGGATGGTGTCCTTCACCAAGAAGATCTAAAGGAAACTGCCAAGGAAGGGAGCATCGAGGCCAGGATAGAAGAGATGGAGCGAGAAGTCTTCAAGTAGAAGAAGATGGTTGAGCGGGGTGTTGAAGCCAACTTTGACATCATCAACGAGGCGAAGACGTTCTACAAGAAGGAGATGAGGGGATTTGGTCAAGCATCACCGCGGCAGAAGAAAGAATTGATGATATCCAAGGGCAGATCTATGATCTGCACAACCAGAACTGTGAGTATGAACTAAAGTTTATGTGCATGGGTTTAGGTGCTGGAAGCAGGATCTTGGAGACTGAAGCCTCTCATGGGACCGGAGAACCTCTACCACGAAAGCGCTTCGTCCATGACTACATCAACAACATCCACAACAAGAATGACGAGTAAATATCCTTAGGTAATGGCATCCCCTTAGCTTGTTCCAATCTTGGGGGAGTGCCCGGTATCTTTATCTTTATCTTAGTCTTTTAGAGTCAAGTAGAGTCTTATCATGTCTAGGGAAGTTATTATATGAAATAGGTGTTTGCATTGAGGTCTATCACTCCTTCGGTGGAGAGTTTGTACCCGTGAGTGTGGAGTCGTCTATGATGGAATATTAATCAGAAGTCTATTGGTTTCTTCGCCGCATTCGGTCTCTTCACGCAATCGACCTTATATGATGATTCTTATGGGGAGTATTGACCTTATATCAGGTATGGCTATGAAAACTTTATTTAATTTTGGCAAAAATAGCTTTGGTCTTGACAACATGCATGTTTTTCCATGTAGCGACATAGCCAAAACCATTATGTTCTTATGCTTGAAGTGTTATGTTGACAAGGAAGACAACTTGATGTGTTATTCTTACCTTAATGTTTATGCTTTATATGTTTTGCATCTAAGTTAGCATCAATTGTCTATTCTCTCAAAACCTTTGCTAGCCAAACTCTTTGCCTAGAAGATTTCTGCTTGTGCATCCATACCCTGAAACCAATATCTTCCATATGAGTCCACCATACCGTCCTATTCATGGCATTTCCTTACCACTCCTATAAGTATATAATTTATGTGTTATCCTTAAATGTTCAAAATCTTCTGTTTTGTGCCTCTTGTTTAGCTCATGAGGAAGTAGTAGGTAATTCATGATCTTCTTAAGTTGGACAAGTTTTACCGCGGGATTGCATGTCTAATCTGCAAACCCATAATACGAGGAGGAACTGGCATGAGTGAGCCCAACTCGAAAGATAATATAACAGACAAACCCTCCTTCACGCTTTGTCTATGAGAAATCAGAAACTCTGGCAGTGATAAACAAAGGAGATTAAGGGGATGTGATCGTCCCCACTTGGGAGCCGTTCCTTGAAACTTGTTGTCGGGACCCGGGGTTAGCGTATGCAAGTCCTGCTACAACACAATCATATGGAGAGCCGAGAACCGTACCCAATTGTCTAAGCAGACAAGGCCAAGCACAGAACGTTCTCGGAAAGCATCGAATGTGAGGGCCATCCCATCCAGGCTGGATGATCAACTGAGATGGGTCATGATCGTCCGCACACAAGTATAAATGATATGGGTGGTGAACTCCCATATTCATAGACAAGTCGCCTCAACCATACTCTCGATTGTATTATAACACTTACATAGACATACTCCAGCCCGATCACTTAGTCGGGGTCTAAGGCGGGCTCGATCATACAACAAAGTGTGCACGTGACAGAGTCACGAGCAATCGCATCGCGATGCCCCAAGATGCGCACATGTAAGGTCCACTTGGTGTATAAAAGACCGCCAGCCAGATCATAACTAAGGTCTTCAAAACCCATACTAAGACATGCATGTTATAATCATACACGCATCACACATGTCTAGTGTGAACAACATGTATCATTGCAATTCTCTACAAAGTTTACAACTTTATTGATAACTCTTACAGAGTGCACACAGAGATCATGAGACCGTAATCCAACATTACATCAAGCATGCGGAAGCAAAGTAGGTCTGAGTACAGAAAAGTTTAACAAATGGCTTAGAGAAGCCTTATTTATAAACAAGCGTTTCCACGAGGGACGAGCCGTCTAACTGGAACTACAATAGCTTGGCTTCAGTCGTGGAACTCCGGGAAGAATCCACCTTCGGGTTCAGTGGGTTCATCTAAAACATAGAATAAGCAAGCGTGAGTACAAAGTCATACTCAGCAAGACTTACGTAGGAACTATACTACTCATGCACATGTATCAAGGAAAAGGGAGGTGGGGGTTCATAAGCAGAAGTGCCAGCTTTGACTTGGCTAGTCCTGAACTATGAGTACCAGACTTGAGGTAAGAAGCGTACACGAGTCCACTACATGTCTCCAACCAAATACACCACTATGGTGCCTTCCTCGACTTTCTACAAGAAAGCACGCCATAGCACTCACGCTTATCTTGGAAAGTTTTATAAGTATCCAGTTCAAGGTTTCTAATAATCAAGCTAAGCTTTCCAAGCAGTCCATAACCGCGGAAGCGGATATTCAAATAGTTTTGTTAACCCTGCAGGGGTGTACCGCTAGACACACATGACCATCAGTTACCGCCTTTGGCCTCGACACCATTCAAGGGGTGACGGAGAGGATGCTCACCACAACTGTTACCTCATAGCCGATCTAGTCCAAGAAAGCCGTCTACCTGGGTTGGCTACCACTATCGTGAACCCGGCCGGTTTACCGAAATGGACCCAGATGATGTGTGCGTGGTGCATAAGCCGGTCTCAGTTGAGCCGTTCTCTCACTTAGCAGCCAGGACACAAACCTACCAGAACTCCGAACTACTGCGACATCTGGACATCGAAAGGGATGAGTTAGTAGGTTGAGTGGGGTCAGTGAGCCCAATGTGTGGTTGTACTCTTTATCTTGGATCACCACACAAGAACTCAGACTTAGGGCGGTGTTCAACGAAACAACCCACTGTGTACTCCTACACAGCCTCTCATCATTCAATTTGTGTTAGGGTAGATTCACAAACACATTTCCACCATCATCAACATGATTGCTACCATCCCGACTCACATAACAGTAACAAAATTGTGTCACTCTAAGCTTGCAATAAGCAGACAGTTGCAGGGGCCACATGATATCAATCAACTCCTACATCTGCTAGAATTATGGTTTGCTTACTACTGTGACAAATTATAGGTCATGCAAAGGAATGGGTTGATCTATGCGGTAGAAACATTATCATGGTAATCATCCTAAAAAATGCATAAGCGAGACTGAGAGGGAAGTGGGATTTAATTGACATGATCAATGGGGGTTTGCTTGCCTTGCTGACGAGGGTCGTACACAGTATCTTCAATGGAGGGGGTGATCTCGGGTTCCGGCTCCACCTTTATTCGATAGCACACAATGCAAACAAAGTGATCAATATAAAGACAATGCACAATCACATGATATGATGTTATAGCATGAGGTTCATGGTTCTTATGTGTTTAATTCTATTTAAATAAAGTATATTGCATTTGAGTTGCACATTCAAACTCCATATTTGAATTAAAAAGGGTTCATATGCATTTTTGCTTCTGTTCCCCCATTTTAAAATGGTCAAACATGAAAAAAGTGCATATTCAAAATCCTTGCATTTTTTGAAAATTGTACATATTTTTTTTAATTTGGAGTTAAAATGAATTAGTTATGAATTCACAAGGTTTAAATCATTTTCTTGAATTTCCTGATTATTCTTTAAATTAGAAAACAAACTATTGCGCCAGCATGACCTCATGCTGGCGTCAGGGGGCCTCTGACCAAGGGGTCCCACCTGTCATTGTCTATGTGTTAATTAACTGTTTGATTTATTTTAAACAGGGGATTAGCGGGGGCTGGACCCACATGGAAGCCTCACTGGGGGTGGGGCCAAGGTGACTAATCACCTTGCCACGTCGGCAGGGTTGCCGCCGACGAGCTCCGGCGAGCCAGAGCACGCCAGCGTGTGCGGGTTCGTGCTCTCGACGCGCGTTTGACGCGCCAGAGGCACCAAACGGTGGCTGGGACGACGCCGCGTCGATCTCGACCGGTTGGGGAGGCTGGGGTGCACCGTGGGCTCGTCGGCGTCAAGTTTGGCGGCGACAGAGCCACGGCCGCGAGGTGGAATTGGCTAGGAGGCAAGACTTGGAGCATGGATGGGTGGGCTAGGAGCAGAAACGCACGGCGATGACGTAGGACATGGCCGCGTGGATGTTTCTTAGCGGAAGCTCGCCGACGACGAGCACAACGGCTCTGTACTCCGACGTCCATGGCAATTCGAGCTATAGGAGGGGAGGGGTGCCGCGGCTTGAGGGGAAAAGCGAAGAGGCTCATCACGGATGCGACATGATGGCTAGCGGGCTTGTGGGAGCTCTAGAGGCGGCGTATCGAAGACGGCGAGCTTGCGGGTTCGGCGAGGTCTCGGCGGCGATTCAGGCTTCTACGAGGGCTCCAGGCTCTTGATTCCTTACATGGCGACGAAGTCGACGGCGTTGAAGTGATGGACAAGCTCTCTGAGGCTCTAGCGCATGTCGGCCGCGTCTTCCAAAGTGGCGCGCTCTGGTGAGGCTTCGGGTGGCGACGAAAACGAGGATGGGAGGAGGGGGAAGAAGCTCTGGAGGGGGGAATGGATCGGGGAAGCTGCGAGGGGTCTCCAGGCGAGAGGATAAGGGCAGAGAGGCAGCCGCTTGGCCAGGGCACGTCGGCGGCGTCGGCATGCTCGCCACGCACTTGTGCGTGCGGCTGCCTGAGGAAGACGAAAGAGGAGGGAAGCTGGGTTGGGCCGGCTGGAGTTTAAGTTGGGCCTAAAGCAAGGTAAGCCTCCTTTTATTTTTCTGTCTGTTTAATCTTTCCTTTCTTTTCTGTTATTTGTTTTAGCTTGCCAACTAAATTAGCTAGCCATTTTATAAAATGCCCCAAATTTTTATATGGACTTCTAATGCATATTGCTATCCACTTATAAAGTTTGGGCATTTTTAAAATTCAAATAATTTGAACTCTAATTCAAATAGGGGTTTAAATTTAAATCCAAGCTCCTGTTTGAATTTTTGAAAATTCCATGAGCATTTTTGGAGTTTTTGGAAATTTTTGAAAATTACAAGAGCATTAATTCAAATGGTCAGAATTAAAGAGTCTCCGAAAATTCCATGAACTTTAATTTGAACTTTATATGTGATCACACTCATTTATGTGAGTTTTGAAAATTCCAACAAGAATTTTTGGAGCAACTTTAATTCTGGCCATTTGAATTAATTCAACTGGGGGGTGTTCTCTCTCCCATTTCAATTTCATTTGAAATTTTTGACATGAATGCATTGTGCACCTTGACTCTAGCACATACCTAACAGAGGTTTCTGACACTTGTCCATCTTGAGAAGTAATTGAACTATATATTAGCATTCGTTGACAAGCATAAGGGCACCTTAGCCTTGTAAAGCGGGTATCCTGCTGTGCCAGTAGGGGCTCGAAGAAGATTTAGCTCCGTAGACAAGACATGGTCAGGCAGTCTCCTAATCTCCGGTGTTAATCCCTTGAGTGTATTCGCCGGTAGCATCAGCCTACCCGCTATATGGAGAACCGGCGCATCACGAACTGGTAAACCGTCGTTAACCCGGGTCAACGGTGGCGGCTGGATCATGGAAGCAGCATTACCGCCTTTCTTCCCTCTCTTCCTATGCTTCGTCTTCTTCTTTGTCCCAGACGCAGGTTCTGTTTCAGCAAAACCCGCATGGATGCCCATTAGCATTGTGTTCGGGCTTAGTATGTTTGGTGGCTGCTCGGTTTCTTTGTCCTGGGCATCAGGAGGCGTGTCCTCCAGGGATAATTTTCCGAACAAAGACTTCTTGCACTGAAGGTTAGCATGTTCCTTTTGGGTTTGGTCGGGCATTTCGTGCATTTAATCAAGATCCATATCCTCAAGGTTGAGCTCAAAATCGTCATCAGGTTGAGCGTCATCATAGGTATGGTTGAGGTTGAGGTATTGGTTAGGGTTCGCATCCTCCATGTTATCAGGTGATGGATCCACAGGGGCGGCATGATGAGCCACCGGGACTGTTGAACCTCCTTCACGTCCGCTTCCATGATCGCCCAAGCCAAAGGATGGGAACTTCATAGGTGGAGTAAAAGTGGCATTACCTTGGGTCGGCGTCGCACCGGAAGGCTCCGCGCGGATAAGCACCTTCAGCCACAATATCACCCAACCCTTGGATCCTCCAAGATCGTCCGGTCGTACTTCTCCCGTACCAGGAACGGGAAGAGGCAACTTAGAGTACTCGTGTGATAGAAAATGAGACACAATAACTTTGAAGACCTCATCGGGCATGGCAGCATGGTGGAAGACCCGGTCCAATGGATTCATGAGTGAAGCCTTCGCAACATCCACTACCTGGCCGTCGACGTTCCATAGGAGGGTGCATGGAGTATCGTTGCCCTGTGAAGACATGTGCGGCATCAGAGATCGAATGTCAAAGAAATGAAGATTGAATATGTTGATGAGCACGAGACGCATAGTTACCTTAATAGTTTCGAGCTAAGCTAATGGGGAAGGCCCATGGGGCATGCCAGAGCCGCAGGAGGGGCTGCTATGAGCGACAGTGGATGGTGCGACGAGTTCTTGCCCGGGTGCATGTGCGGGTGCGAAGCCGGTGTTCGCCGAGTTACTGCCGATGAAACTAGGAAGGGTAAAATGATCCGCAATGGGATTTTCTTTCGTCCACTTCTGCATAGCTGGCACCAAGGCAGAAAAATGAGATTTAAGCTCTTCCCTGACCTCTTATCTCGCTGCAGCTACGGCTGCCGCGACCAGGTTAGCCTTGTTCTGTTCCGCCTCATCCTTGGCCTCTTCTCTGGCCTTCCGAGTGGCTTCCTCGACCTCTTTGTGCACAACGTCAAGGGTCACTGTGTTGAGCCTTCTTCTCTTCTTACGTGTCTCCTTATCCTCCTTGTAGTAGTAGTTCCAGGAGGCCCCGACTCTGGCGCCGGCTACACGTCCATACTCCGGCGGTCGTGCAAGGGATTTCCCTTCACTTTGTTCAATGCCTGGTTGAAAGCGGTGTCCCACACGTACGTCGACGTCTGAGACGATGACTCGCTTTCTGATGCAAGCCGTATACGCTCCCTCTACAAAAAGATCGACATGAACCGTTAGCGACTTGATCATTAGAAGCTAATTAAGGTGGTAAATAATTTTTTTGCCATTTCTTTCACGACATTGAGCGTCGGGGTGTCCGTGGTCCATTCCCCGATCATCGGGTCTCTTGTGTACTGGGCCCTAAATTAGTCATGTGCGAGTGGATCCTCGAACTCCTCCCAGGAGTTTGGCTTCCGCGGACCTTCCGGACGTGCCGCGGCCTCCTTATTCCACACTCGCCTCTTCCTGGTGTAACCACTGCTTCCGAGGCGTGGGATCCCGACGTTCTTCTTCTAAAGAACCTTGAAATATTCCGACCTCGCATGGGTTTCAGGGTCGTCGCAATGAGCCTTGAATTTTTCGTAGTCTTCTTCCTTTATAGAGGGAAAGTGACGCTTGATCGTCTCGTACGATGAACCTTCTTTAGCAATCTCTACTTTCACCATATGTTTCCAGTTGCTCAAGGCTTTGCTACACTTCTTGAGGGCTTTTGCATTTATCCCTTTCATATTATCATCTTTCCACGTCAGGACTCCTTCATTCCGGCAGGGGAACTTGAATCTCCCATGAATCTTCTCTAGGAGGTGGTTCTCGAAACCTCCTCCGGGTGCTTCTCTAATGTTTGTTTGGTTGATATTGACGGTCTCGCGAAGGATGCACGCTAAGTTTTTGCCTAGCGTGCTGACACCTCTGGTGGACTTACGATGTCGAAGGTGCCAAGGTGCACCTCATGGACATCAAGTCTTTCGACGCGGAGCCTGTTTGGGGGCCGGGGTTTCTGCTTCCTCTTGGTCCTACCACCATCCGTGGTCTGGTTGGCACCATCCATTGTCTGGTTGGCACCATCTGTGTCGGTGGTCTCGGTGTTGCCCCCTCTGTGTTGTCGCTGTCAGCAGCACGCTCTGTGATATGAAGGGGTTGTTGGGCCTGCGGCCCGGAGTCCTGACTAGTTATATAGTCGAAAAATTCTTCAGGCTGTTCGGGTTGCTTAATAGGTCCGACTTCGTCGTTATTAGCCATGTTTCCTATAGGATTCAATTTAATTGTAAAAACAAAGATAAAGTAATAATAAAAATGGCCTATGTTTTGCCGGAAGGTTGTTTAATTCCCATTGCGGAAAATCCCGGGCACTCGATAGGTCCTACTTTTCTAGCACAAGTGATGCCGAAATCCACGAAAAACTTCGGCATGACCTTTGCTCAAAAATGTACATAGAGAGCGCCTGGAATTTGCCGAAACGGAAATGAATTGACATTCTGGCAAAACATAGGCCACTTGGATCCCTGCAAACAATATCAACTCATAACAATATACAATATAAATGGTCTTTTGCTTTTGATCACAATGGCCACCGACAAATAAGAACAAATATTATGATACTCCTCATTTGGTATTAACAAATAAGAACAGATACAATTCAAATTCAAACATTATAATTAAAAACCTAGCATATTCACTAGATGCTAATTCAATGGCCTAGTGAACAAAATTTAATTTCTAATTCAATATAGCAGTGAACCCATTTTATATAACTAAGAACTAACAATTTGTTTTCTAATTTTCAATATAGCGGCGGTGTGGAGGAGAGCGGGGAGCGTAGCTAGGGTAGAGGGGAGTAACCAGGCACGTAGGAGGCAGAGGGTGAGAAGGAGGGCTTCGGCGACGGTGAGGAGGAGCAGCGTCGTGGGAGGGCGCGGGCTCCAGCGGCGGCGAGGAGGAGCGGCGTCGAGGAGAGGGCGCGGGCACGATGGCGGTGAGGAGGAGCGGCGTCGTGGGAGGGAGCGGGCTCCGGCGGTGGTGAGGAGGAGCAGCGTCGAGGAGAGGGCGCGGGCACGGCGGCGGTGTGGAGGAGCGGGCGATGACGACCGCGACGAGATTGAGAGTGTGAGTGGAGTGCGACAAACTTGTACGGCGGACTCAAATATAACGGTACAACCTAATCTGCAGCACGGGTCAGTTTAACCAGTGTTGTAGATGTATTATCATCTACAGCGCGGGCTAGGAAAACCCGCGCTGTAGATGTACTATCATCTACAGCGCGGGCTCGGGGACCCCGCGCTGTAGATATGTTTTCTATTTTAATTTTTGTTTTTTACTCTATTTTAATTAAGGTTATGGTTAAGTTTTAGTGTTAGGAGGGTTAGGGGTTGGATTAGGAGGTTAGTAGGGTTAGGCGACGGCAACGACGAGGAGCGCGGCGACGACGGGGCGATAGCGAGGAGGAGCACGGCGACGACGGGGCGACAGCGACGAGGAGCGAGGGGGTACACAACGCGGTAGAATATATATAAATAGGTACATATAATTAAGTGCTTAGACAATGCGATACAATTAATATTACATCATATAATAATAAGTGTTTATACAAAAAACTTTTCCGGTATTGATAGTTTGTCCCGAGATGATCAGCGTCGACGACGTTTCTTCGTAGTGATCTCCTTTCCTTTCTTGTTCGGTGCCGAATAATTTAGCCCCTCATCATGACTTTTCCTTTTCCAAGGATTACGATCTTTCTTAGGTAATGTATTTTGCTTCTTCTTTTGACGTATGGTTCATCGTCATCGTCATCTTCCCTCAACGGGTCACCGTACTGGTTATAGTCCTCCTCATTGGCAACTCCATCAATTACGGCGATATTCCTTTTGCCTCTCCTCACGAGAACACGGCTGGGGTTGTTTGGGTCGGTTATGAAGAAGCATTGGGTCACGTGCTTAGCATGTACCCATGGCTCATTTTTTGCGGTGACATTCACGGTACAGCTCTTGGCATCAGGTATACACATGATGGTGAAATCACGATTCTCTCTTTCGACGCTCCTAGCCCATCAGACACGGAACATCGTCACATTGTACTCTCCAAAGTACTCAAGCTCCCAGATCTCTTCTAGCCTTTCGTAGAATCTTTCAAGTACGCCGTCGCCGTTCATGGATTCCATCGTCACCCCTGAGTTTTGATAATCACTTTTCTTTATCTTTCTCCTTAGTGCAAAATGGGTAACCGTTGATGTCGTATGCCCTATAAGTGGTGAGGTTGACCGCGGGGCCATATGCTAAGGCGTATATCAGACTTTCGTCGTCTGTACAACCCTATTATGGAGTATTAGCCAGAACGTGCTCTTTGAACTGACACAAGAAATCAGAGTTGTGCTCTCTCGTAACTTCGGCGTCAGCCTTAGTTATACCCAGGTCAAGGTGATACTTTTCAATGATGTCTTTGTGAAGTGCCAAGAAAGGATCTATCAGTTGTAGATGTTGTAGCACTGCTAAGTTTGCTCTGTCAAAATATGTGCATCGGCCCGAATAGTTCACATGCAATTCCCTTGAGCCAGTGATGTGACCTACTCCTTCGAGTCTGCCAAGGTGCTTCTTGACGGGCAAACCAACAACAGGGTTTTCGACACCTAGATAACTCTCACCGAAAGAAATGCACTCATGGGTGAGATAGCCTTGTATGATGCTTGCATCCGGATGGGACATGTTACGAACGAAGCCTTTTAGGAACCCATTCATCCTTTCGAATGGCATCATGCTGTGCAGGTATGTCGGGCCAAGGTCGATGATGTCGTCGACAATATGGACACACAGATGCACCATGACATCGAAGAATGCAGGTCCGAAATACATCTCAAGCTCACATAATATGACAACAATTTCTTCTTGTAACCTTTGGAGCTGCTACCCACTGATCGACTTTCGAGAGATTGTGTCGAAAGAATTGCATAGACCAATAAGTGTATCGCGGACGTGCTTATCCATTATTCCTCTAAGTGCAACCGGGAGTATTTGGTTCATCATCACGTGACAGTCATGAGACTTCATCCCGCTAAGCCTTTTCTTCTTAATGTCTAGATATCTGATTATCTTTCCATAGAAACCGGAACTAACTTTGATTCCAGCAAGGCACTTGAAAAATCAATCGATCTCCTTCTCACTTAAGGTGAAGCAAGAGGGGGGGGGCAATAATGTTCTTTCTTCTTCTTGGATTTTTTGCCCATGTCCATCTCCATCTCCGTCTCCGTCTCCATCTCCGTCTCCGTCTCTTTCGGGGGTGCTCCGTTAATATCTTCCCTTATACCCAAGATTTTCAAGTCAGTTCTTGACTTTGGCCCGTCCTTAGTCTTCTCCGGCATGTTTAGAAGTGTGCCAAGCAAGCTTTCGAGAACATTCTTCGTGATATTCATTTGATCAAGGCTATAAGGAATGTCGAGGATCTTCCAGTACGGAAAATCCAAAAAAACAGACTTTGTTTTCCATACCCTCAGGAGCGGCTCTGGTGCCTTTTTCTTCTTTCCCGGTGAGGGGCACTCTTCCCATTCATCCAACAACATTTTGATTTCGGTGCCACTCCTCTTACGTGGAGGTCCTCTTTTCTCAACCTCTCCATTGAACAGATATCCACGCTTTTTCCACGGGTCATCTTGTTCTAGTCATCTTCGATGCCCCTTGTACACGGTTTTCGAGGACCCGAGTTTCGGTAGCTGCAGAGACGTTGTATCATCCATGCACCTTGTGCATCCGTACTGTCCGAGGCACACCTGTCCTGAGATATATCCGTAACCGAGATAGTCATGCACCGTAGTGAGCAATGCGGCTTTCATCATGAAATACTCTCCTTTGAAAGCGTCCCATGTCCTGACCGCAGGTTTCCATAACACCTGCAACTCCTCTTTCAGTAGCTCAAGATATAGATTAATGTTGTTTCCTGGTTGTTTCGGCCCTTGAATCAGCATACTCATGTGTATGTACTTTGTCTTCATGCACTTCCAGGGAGGAATGTTGTACATCCATAAAAACACAGGCCATGAGCTATGATTGGTGTTCTGGTTGCCATCGGATTCATGCCATCGGTACTCAAACCAAGCACGGTATTTTGTGGATCAGCAGCGAAATCTGCATCTTCACCTTTTAGTGCTCTCCACTGGCTAGCATCTGCGGGATGTCTCAACTCTGGCTCATCTCCATCATCCGGCTTCTCCCGTTCCTTGTGCCAGCGCATTAGCTCTGCTTCCTTAGAAATACCGTTGCAGACGGGCAGTCAACGGTAAGTACCACACAACTTTCTGAGGAGTTTTCGTCTTTCCATCGTTCTTGTATCGAGAAGCATTGCACTTCGGAAAAATGGTTTTTTCTACGTTCTCGTTCGGATAAATGATGCAATCGTTGATGAATTCATGGTATCTAACGTGTGGAAAATCAAGAGGGCAGACGATTTTCTTGGCTTCCTCGATACTAGTAGGACACATGTTCCCCTTCGGATAAGTTTCTTGTAGAAAATTCAAATGCTCATGGAGGCTTGTGTCACTCCATTTGTTTTTTTTGCCTTCGTCTTTAGAAGACCGAGCGTGAAACTCAAGCTGGTGTCCTCTGGTCGGCAACCTTCATACAGTGGAGTCTTCGAGCCTAACTCCAATTGTGCAAGCTTGGCCTCCTCTCTAGAAGCAACTCTTTAGCTAGTCGTATTATTGCGAAGAAGTTCTCGAACATGAGCATCTTGCATGACTGAACTTAGTACAAACGAATTAGATTGTTGCGTTCCACCGTCTTCTCCATGTCCACCATCTTGTTCTGCATTTATGACATCTTCTCCATGTCCGGCATCTTCTTCATGTATGACATCTTCTCCATGTCCGGCATCTTCTTCATGTACGACATCTTCTCCATGTCCGGCATGCTCAAAATCATCTTCACTTATCCATCGAGTGTAGCCATTCATGAAACCATGCATGACCAGGTGCGCCTTCAAATGGCCACCTTTAAAAGGGTCTATCCAGACTTGTTCTTTGCATTTTCGACACGGACATTTTATCTCCTTGCGATTTTTCTCATGCATGTCCGCCACCGCGGCTTCCAAAAATCTTGTCACGTTCATTAAATTCTTCTTCATGTTGCCTGCACGGTGTAAATTAATAAAAAAACAAAACATTTATAATCCTGCATATATATGCATAAATTCTCTTACAAAATTTCGGCATGACCTTCCCTAAAAAAGGACATATACAGTTTGCCCGAAATTCGCCGAAACGGAAATAAATCGACATTTCGGCAAAACATAGGCAACTTTCATCATGTCATGCGCACACATCATTCGATGATTCGACAAATACATAACCAACTTGATCATCATCATGTCACACATAATCCAATTAATTAACCTCTCTCTCTCTCAAGTGGTGTGTCATACACACAAAAAGTCATCATTTTCAATAAGCACAACTTTTTACCCACCTAAATATGAAAGATGATCTCCTTGCTAGCTAGTTGGGAGGAAAGATGATCAAGAGAGGAAATGAGAGTGTGGGATCTAGTTGGTGGGAGAGAATGCAATGCAAGAGAGTAAAAGAGAGTTAATTACATCACATATGTAGGAGTGTGAAAGATGAGCAAAGGAAAGAGTGATGGGAGCCATGTTTAATGGAGATGGTGGAGAGCAAAGAAGAGTGGTGTGAGGAGGAAGGGGAGGCAGACAAGAGTGTGAGGAGGAAAGGGAGTAAAAGAGAGGGAAATAGAGAGAATTTAATGCTCCCAGCGCATAATCAGCAGCGCGGGGCACGAAGGCGCGCCACAACTAACCTAGCAATCTACAACGCGGGATAGATGACGTGCGCTGCTGGTAGGTGGGACCACAAAAACTGGGCCAGGGCTAGCGACATTAGCAGCGCGTGTCTGGCGGCCCGCACTGTAAACGACAGAAACATCTACAGCGCAGTTGTGTAGGCCCACGCTTCTAAAGTATCTCGGCATGGAGGCCGGAGTTGGGACAACTATTTAGCAGCGCATGCTTCTCTCACCGCGCTGCTAATTACTACACATCTGAAGCACGGGGCAAACAATGTGCGCTGCTAACGTTTTGTTGCAGCGCTGGCTCTGTATCCCGCGCTGCTAACATCCATTATTGTATGGCCATTATCCTAGTAGTGCTCCCCGATCCATTCCCCCTCTCTACGGTCACCTTCCCCCTCTCCGGCGATCAATTTCTCCACCAACCGAAGCATCATCGGAGCGCGCCGCCGTGGAAGACGCGGTCGCCGTGCACTAGAGGTCAAGCCGCCATGTCCATCGCGTTCAGCGTGCTCGTCTTCATCGCCGTGCCAGAGTAATCGAGCCCGGTGAACCTGTAGCCTTCGGATTCGTCAACGAGCTGCCAACTCCGCCGATTCGTCACCGTCAAGACACCTCAGCCCTCGCCGCCAACTCCGTTGAGTTCCTGGTGAGCAGGCGGACCAAATCCCTCTCCTCCTGCCTCCCATTGTTGTCTCTGTCGCGATCCACAATGGAAGACGAAGAACGGCGCCGCCGCGGTGCTCGTGGACGAGCACCCGTGAAGCAATCAAACCAGAGACCATGTCCGTCGTCTTCTCCATGTTCCTAGGCGTCGAACGCACCTGCTCCCGAGCCCTCTAGTGCCCCATAGCGTCATCCTTTTCACCTCTGTTCCATGGCCGCCGCAGGAGGTCTACACCGCCGACGTTCCGGTGCCCCCAGTGGCCCTACTTTTCTTTGTTCGACGCGCGCGTACAAGGGCTTCAAAATGATGGTCTTGGCGCGTCGAATGGTGCACGGGAATGTCGTCCCCATGCAGCGACGCCGCGGATTTGGCCGCCGCCGACTAGCCGTCGGCGAGGCCGACGTGGACGTCATCAATTTAGGCACTAATCCCCCTCCCAGAGCCACTTACCAGTGGGCCCAAGCCCACTTAACCACCCCTGTTTAAATTAACTCAGTGGATTAATAACTAGAGCCAATGACAGGTGGGTCCCCCATGTCAGTTTGACCTGGGTCCAACCCCCCGATGTCATGCTGATCTCAGAGTGATGCAATAAATCATTTTTCCATTTATATAGAAATTCAGAAATTCCAAAAAATGACTTAAACTTTTGAAAATCATAACTAATTCATTTTAACTCCAAATTGGACATATAATATATGTTGAATTATCAGAATAATGCAAGGATTCTGAATATGCACTTTGAATTCATGTTTGACCATTTTAAAATGGGGGGAAAGAAGCAAATGTGCATATGAACCCTTTTAAATTCAAATGTGGCGTTTGAATTTGCAAATCAAATGCAATACACTTCATTTAAATGGAATGCCCAATACATCAACACCCCTGCAGGGTTAATAAAATATTCGAATAGCCGCGTCCGCGTTTATGGACTACTTGGTTATCTGTGCTTGATTATTAGACAACTTCAACGGAAACTCTAAAACTTGCCAAGATAAGCATGAGTGCTATGGTGTGCTTTCTCGTGGGAAGTCGAGGAAGGCTCCATGGTGGTGTAATTTTTTGGGAGACATGGATAGATGGAATCGAGTACGTTTCTTACCTCTTTCTGGTAATCGTAGTACATGACCAGCCAAGTCAAAGATGACACTTATGCAATGAAACCCCACCTCCCTTTACCTTGATATTTTACCATGAGTAGTATAGTTCCTACGTAAGTCTTGCTGAGTACGACTTTGTACTCACGTTTGCTTATTTATGTTTTTTTAGATGAACCCACTGACCCCGAAGGTGGTTTCTTCCTGGAGCTCGACGACTGATCAAGCTAGTGTAGTCCCAGATAGAGGTCTGGTCCCTCCTGGAAGGGATTGTTTATAAATAAGGCTTATCTAAGACATTTGTTAAACTTTTCTGTACTCAGACCTAAGTTTCTTCTGCGTGAATGTTGTAATGTTGGATCACAGTCTTGTGATCTCTGTGTGTACTCTATATATAAGTCAATAAATTTGTAAACTTTGTAGAGTTCACCTGCTGTTTACACTTGACATGTATGTTGCGTGTATGATTATAACGTGCATGTCTTAGTGTGGGGTTCGATAGCTTAGTTGAGTTCTTTCCGGCGTTCTTTCATACACCAAGTGGACCTTAGATGTGCGCAGCTTGGGGCATCGCGATGCGATTTCTCGTGACTCTGCCACGTGGCACACTTTGTTGTATGATTGAGCCTGCCCGAGATCCCAACTAGGTGATCGGGCTGGAGTCTGTTTATGTAAGTGTTATAATTCAATTGATAATATGGTTGAGGCGACTTGTCTATGAGTATGCGATTTCACCACCCATAATCATTTAGACTTGTGAGCGGACGATGAGGATCCATCTCAGTTGATCATCCGGCCTGGATGGGATGCCCCTCACGTTGGATGCTTTCCGAGAGTGTTCTGTGCTTGGCCTTGTCTGCTTAGACAAGTGGGTACGGCTCTCCGCTCTCCATAAGATTGAGTTGTGACAGGAATTACATATTCAAACCCCGGGTCCCGACAAACCTGGTATCAGAGAAGGACTGAATGTAGGATTATCAGCCTTGGTCGAACTCGAGTCTAGCCTTCTATAGTTATATAGTTACTTTGGGTATATAAGGGAACAACGTAAGGCTTCTTTTTTTCTCCTTACCTTCATCGTTCTGAGTTCTGAGTCACCCTCATCTTTTCTATGGGAAGATAGGACTAGGCTCACCTATGTCTTTACTAGGACATCTCGTTGATTACTTCCTTGTAGCCGTAGGAAAGTTGTGTTCGGTTGTCTAGAGTCGTTGTGCTTCCTATTTTGAGACTTCCTATGTAAATGTTGGTGTTATGTTGTAAGAATTTCCATTTTTCTTGCAATTGCAGCCGTTATGTTGTCCGAGTCTTTCCAGGTTTCTTGATAATCTGATGCATTTGCAAAATCATTCCACATCATTTGACATTGATCTTATCCTTCAGGATGTCTCAAGGAACCCGTGGCCACCTTGGTCGTGCCCAAGATCGTGGGTATGATCCGGAGGAAGGCAATCTTCCACCGCCACCCACGATGGCTCAGGTTCTGATGGAGGTTGAAAGGAATAGAAGGGACTCTCATCAGCTGCTGGAGACTGTTGCTCGGAACACTGCCCAGCAGCGGAATGAGCTTGTGTCTTTGAATGACTTCATCCAGCTTCATCCCCCAGTATTCAGCTATTCCACTGAGCCCCTTGACGCTGATGACTGGCTCCGCAGCACCGAGAGAAAGCTCCATTCTAGAAATGTTGCAGATGGTGACAGAGTCAACTATGCCACCTACCACCTCGAGGGTGCAGCTAGCTCTTGGTGGGAGAATTTTCTAAACATGCGTCCAGCTGGACAGTTGACATCTTGGAATGAGTTATGTGACAGTTGTCGCGAGCATCACATTCCTAAGGGACTCATGGATCGCAAGAGAGTGGAGTTTTGCAATCTCACGCAAGGAAGGAGGTCCTTTGATGAGTTTAGTCGGGAGTTCAACAGTCTTGCCCTCTATGCTCCCGAGGAGGTCTCCACTGACTCCAAAAAGCAAGAGAGGTTCCTCAAGGGACTCAATTCTGGAATTCGTCGCGAGCTCAATCTTCATGACTTCGCCACATTTCAGATCCTTGTCAACAAGGCCATCAAGTCGGAGGATATGATCACTCCCGAGGATTCCTGCAAGCATGCTAGAGATGATGGTTCATCCAGTTCAGGCCCTCAGAAGCGCAGAATCTGGATCCCCAATAGTATGTTCCGCCAGAACAACCCCCCAAGGCCATCCTTTGTGGCGCCTCGTCCACCAGCTCCAGCTCCCATTGCTCCACCTAGCAACCCAGCTGTCCGCCCTATCTTCGGAGCTTGTTTTCGGTGTGTACAGCCAGGTCACTATTCTCGTGAGTGCCCCATAAACCAGAATGCTCCACTCCATGCCAAAGGGAACCCCAATGTTCATGCCAAGCCACCCCCGAAGATCTCCACCACCAAGCCATCTACTTCCGCAAATCTTGGACGTGTGAACCAAACCTCAGCTGAGGAGAATGATGGTACTTCTGATGTCATTCTTGGTACGCTCCCAGTCAAATATGTTCCTACTTCCGTCGTTTTCAATCCAGGAGCATCTCACTCATTCATGTCGGAGAGTTATGCACTTTAGCATGATGTATCCTTTGATGAAATGTTCATCCCAATGATTATTCAACCTCCTGGTTCAAAGTGGAAAACTAATAGAGTAAGCCATGGTAATCAAATTGCAATTGAGGGTTTAGTATTCCTTGCTTCACTTATAGCCCTCAAGTCTTCATACATTGATGTCATCCTTGGTATGGATTGGTTATCGAGACAGAATGCCATCCTTGATTGTAAAGCCATGTCAGTTAAACTTACCCATCCTTTAGGCCAGAAAATTGAATACACCTCACCCAGTTCTAGAACCCAAATGCATACTTTGAATATGCTTCCCCTTCCCGACCTTGAAGACATTCCGGTGGTTCGTGACTTCCCGAATGTCTTTCCTGAAGAACTTCCATGGATGCCCCCTGACAGGTGTTTAGAATTCATTGTAGATCTTATGCCAGGCACCGCCCCAATTTCCAGATGCCCATACAAAATGGCCCCACATGAGTTAGCTGAGCTTAAAATACAACTTGAAGCTTTGTTGGCAAAAGGCTTCATCCGCCCTAGCTCATCGCCATGGGGTTGCCCCGTTCTGTTCGTAACGAAGAGATATGGAACAGAAAGGATGTGCTTAGACTATCGCCCGCTAAATCTAGCAACGATATAGAACAAGTACCACTACCCAGGATCAATGATCTTTATGATCAACTTGCTGGATCCTCAGTCTTCTCCATGATGGATTTGACATTAGGCTATCATCAAATCAAAATCAGAAAAAGGACATTCCCAAAACGACTTTCAGTACTTGTTATGGTATTTACGAGTACACCGTCATGTCCTTTTGTTTAACCAATGCCCCCGCCACTTTCTGGCGCATGATGAATTCGATCTTCATGGATTACTTGGATAAATTTGTTGTAATTTATCTTGATGACATTCTCATCTACTCGAAGAATGAAGAAGAACATGCCGAATATCATAGGTTGGTATTGATAAAACATTGAGAGCATCGCCTTTATGCCAAGTTCTCTAAGTGTGAATTTTGGCTACCAGAAGTGACCTACTTAGGCCACCTAATTTATCCAAAAGGCATTGTTGTGAATCCCGAGAGAGTTCAGGTTGTCCTTGACTGGACTCTACCTGAATCGGTTAAGCAAGTTAGGAGTTTTCTTGGCTTAGCCAGCTATTTCCGCCGCTTCGTTGAGAACTTCTCCAAAGTTGCAAAGCCTCTAACTGAACTCCTCATGAAAGATAAGAAATTCGAATGGACCCCCAAGTGCGAGGAAAGCTTTCGAGAGCTAAAAAGAAGATTGACTTCTGCCCCCGTACTTGCGCCTCTAGACACGAAAAAGGATTTTGAGATCTATTGTGATGCTTCACGGCAAGGGTTAGGATGCATACTTATGCAAGATTGACATGTGGTAGCGTATGCTTCACTCCAGTTGCGTCCACACGAAGAGAACTATCCTACCCATGATCTGGAAATCGCTGTCGTAGTTCATGCCTTGACAACTTGGCGACATTACCTCCTTGGTAATCCCTGTGAGATCTATTTTGATCACCAAAGCCTCAAATACATATTCACCCAGCCAGATCTTAATCTCAGGCAAAGACGCTGAATAGAGCTGATAAAAGATTATGACTTAGGAATTTCTTTCACCCCAGGAAAAGCCAATGTCATGGCTGATGCACTAAGTCGTAAGTCTTATTGTAACAACCTCATGTTACAACAGTGTCAACTACTTCTTCATGAGGAATTTTGAAAGCTCAATCTTGAGATAGTTCCTCGTGGCTTCCTATCTACCTTGGTGGCGAAACCAACCCTTGAGGATAAAATCATAGCCACCAGAAACGTGATAGTGGTATTCGAGAGATAAAGAATAACATTGCTAGTGGAGTTGCTAAATGTTTCTCCATAAATGATCAAGGTGTCGTTTTGTTTGGCACTCGATTAGTGGTACCACGAATACACAAACTTAGGAGGGTTATTCTTAAGGAAGCTCATGACACTCCCCTCTCGATTCATCCCGGTAGCACAAAAATGTACTGAGATCTACGCCAGAGATTTTTGTGGACTAGGATGAAGCGACAAATTGCTCAGTTCATTGCTGAATGTGATATTTGTTGTCGTATTAAGGCAGAACATCGAAGACTTGCTAGTACTGTTCAACCCTTGCCTATTCCCGAGTGGAAATGGGACAAAGTCAGTATGGACTTCATCACTAGCTTTCCAAAAACCTAGAAAGGAAATGATGCCATCTTCGTTGTCATTGATAGACTTTCCAAAGTTGCTCACTTCCTTCCCATTCGCGAGTCAATAACTGCTAGGCCGTTAGCAGACTTGTATGTCTCTAGAATCGTATCTCTTCATGGTGTTCCTTTGGAAGTCAATTCCGATCGTGGTAGCCTTTTCACCTCTAGATTCTGGAAAAGCTTTCAAAATGCTATGGGAACTCGTCTCTCCTTTAGTACAACTTTCCATCCTCAGTCTAGCGATCAAGTTGAAAGGGTTAATCAAATTCTTGAAGACATGCTCAGAGCTTGTGTTATCTCATTCGGAAAGAATTGGGAGAAGTCTCTTCCATTCGCCGAATTTTCTTATTGCAATAGTTTCCAATCTATTATGAACATGGCTCCTTTAGAATTTATCTATGGACGGAAATTTCGAACACCCCTAAACTGGTCAGAAACCGGTGAAAGACAACTCTTTGGACCGGATATGATCAAGGAAACAGAAGAGCAAGTTTGCATTGTTCGTGATCAATTGAAAGCAGCCCAGTCTCGTCAGAAAAGCTACTATGATCGTCATCGTCACTACACCACGGGCAGGATCTAACGGCACGCCAACTGCTGGGAAAAGCCACTATAGAGGGCAATTGGACTGCCGGCAACCGATCTTTGCCGGTAGGTCGGCCTGTCCGGAATACCCCTGTCGGGAAAAGTCTTCCCCGGCAGGCAAATCTTCCCCGGCAGTTATATTTGCCTGTTTTCTCTATCGTTCCCGCCAGGCCAACTTCCTGCCTGCATAACTATGCCGGCAGTTTCTCTGCCGTGTGTGCTAGAGACGATCAACGACACCTTGTCTGTCGGGATGAATTTTGCCGGCAGTTAGCTGCCCTGGCACTAATTGTAGCTTCCTTCCAGCAGTTACACAACAGATTTTGTCCTTTTCAAATTTAAAATTTAAACTTGCACAGATCAAACAGAGAAAATACTTCATTGCAAGATACTTCATTTCAATCACATAACTGGTTCATACATAGGCATCACAGATAGCATCTAAACCTGAGAATGGTTTTAATTTTAGAACTATTAGCATCACACAGTAGTTCAACATGGTCGAGATGACTTCATCATATAAGTTCTTCATCCAGTGCAAAAGTTCTTCATCTACCTAAAAAATGAACTACAAATACTCCATCCAGTGCACAAGTACATCACCCACACCCAACAACAAAAAGTTTCTAAGCCATCGATTCCATGCAGCATCCAGTCTTGCGATGATGAGCAACATCTTGCAATGTTGATTAACCTAAAGAACAGAAGGTAGATGAGTGCGACTGCTTGATCTTAGTTAGATGATTTAGTGCAATTGAAAAAAAATAACAAAAAGGAATCCAACATCAAGTAATTGACATGAACCCCGCACGCGCAAGTACGCACCGAACATACTAGTGCAGCAGCCTAACAAATCTCTTCTATAGCGCAGATTTTTCACACAATCTCACTCTATTTAGCATTATACTTAAACAAGAGCCCACTCTCGATTTCATCAAATAAAACACCAGCACCATCAAAATATCAAGTTTCAGTTACCAAACTGAATGCATTCAGTTTTGGCACTTTAAATATTCTTGTTACTGAAAGATGAGTGAGTAGCCTGTTAACTATTGTGCAAATAATAATAGTTATACCATCTAAAATACGGACGAACAGTATTAATTGGCTGATCTAGCTAGATTAGATAGGGACAAGTAGCTAAAGCTAGGTGGTTACCCAGTTCTCATATGATCAAAGCAAAAAAACGTTTTTGGTGTCGGGACCCGGGGTTAGCGTATGCAAGTCCCGCTACGACATAGTCATATGGAGAGCCGAGAACCGTACCCACTTGTCTAAGCAGACATGGCCAAGCACAAAACGTTCTCGGAAAGCATCGTACGTGAGGGGCATCCCATCCAGGCCGGATGATCAACTGAGATGGGTCCTCATCGTCCGCACACAAGTCTAAATGATATGGGTGATGAACTCCCATATTCACAGACAAGTCGCCTCAACCATACTATCGACTATCTCATAGATCTTACATAGACTTACTCCAGCCCGATCACTTAGTCGGGGTCTAGGGCGGGCTCGATCATACAACAAAGTGTGCACGAGACAGAATCTCGAGTAATCGCATCGCGATGCCCCAAGCTGCGCACATCTAAGGGTCACTGGGGGTATAAAAGACCGCCAGCCAGATCACAACTAAGGTCTCGAAAACCCATACAAAGACATGCATGTTATAAACATACACGCAGCACACATGCCTTGTATGAATAGCAGGTATCATTGCAATTCTCTACAAAGTATACATTTTATTGATAACTCTCACAGAGATCACAAGCATGTGATCCAACATTACAACATTCAACGGAAGAAGAGTAGGTCTGAGTACAGACAAACTTAACAAATGGCTTAAGAAGCCTTATTTAAACACAAAGCCCTCCACGAGGGAACCAGTCCACTGACTGGGACTACACTAGCTTGGTGTTCAGTCGTCGAGCTCGAGGAAGAATCCACCTTCGGGGTCAGTGGGTTCATCTAAAACATAGAATAAGCAAACATGAGTACAAAGTCGTACTCAGCAAGACTTACGTAGGAGCTATACTAGTCATGCAAATGTATAAAGGTAAAGGGGGGTGGGGTTCATAAGCAGAAGTGCCAGCTTTGACTTGGCTAGTCCTGTACTACGAATACCAGACTTGGCTAGTCCAAATACACCACTATGGTGCCTTCCTCGACTTCCCCACGAGAAAGCACGCCATAGCACTCACACTTATCTTGGAAAGTTTTATAAGTATCCAGTTCAAGTTGTCTAATAATCAAGCTAAGCTTTCCAAGAAGTCCTTAACCGCGGACGCGGCTATTCGAATAGTTTTGTTAACCCTGCAGGGGTGTACCGCTACACACACATGATCATCAGTTACTGCCTTTGTACTCGACACCGTTCAAGAAGTGTCGGCGAGGATGCTCACCACAACTGTTACCACATAGCCGATCTAGTCCAAGAAATCCGCCTACCTGGGTTGGCTACCACTATCGTGAACCCGGCCGGTTTACCGAAGTGGACCCAGATGATGTGTGTGTAGTGCATAAGCCGGTCTCGGCTGAGCCGTTGTCTCACTTAGCAGCCAGGCCACAAACCTACCAGAACTCCGAACTACTGCGACATCTGGACATCGAAAGGGATGAGTTAGTAGGCTGAGAGGGGTCAGTGAGCCCAATGTGTGGTTTTACTCTTCATCTTGGATCACCACACAAGAACTCAGACTTAGGGCGGTGTTCAACGACACAACCCACTGTGTACTCCTACACAGCCTCTCATCGTTCACCTTGTATTAGGGTAGATTCACCAACACATTTCCACCATAATCAACATGATTACTACCATCCCGACTCACATAACAGTATCAACATTGTATCACTCTAAGCATGAAATAAGCAGTAACAATTTCAGGGGCCACATGATATCAATCAACTCCTACATTTGCTAGGATTGTGGTTTGCTTACTACTGTGACAAATAATAGGTCATGCAAAGGAATGGGTTCATCCATGCGGTAGAAACGTAGCATGGTAATCATCCTAAACAATGCATAAGCGAGACTGAGAGGGAATTGGGATTTTATCGACATGGTCAATGGGGGTTTGCTTGCCTTGCTGACGAGGTTCGGTATCGGGGTCTTCAACGAAGGGGGCAGCCTCCTGTTCCGGTTCCACTTCTATCGACAAACAACAATCAAGGAAGCAAATTAAATACAATGCACAAGCACATGGTCGAAGGTTGACACTTTTTGTATATGCTTCTGATGTGTGAGGAAATTCCATTTAAAAGGAGTGTATTGCAAATGAATTGCAAATTCAAACTCCATTTTGAATTTAAAAGGAATCCATATGCATTGTTCTCACCGTCCCCCCATTTTAAAATGGTCAACCATGAAAACAAAGTGCATATTCATAATCCTTGCATTTTTCTGATAATTTTACATATATTATATGTTTAATTTGGAGTTAAAATTAATTAGTTATGAATTTCCAAAGTTTAATTCATTTTCTGGATTTTCTGGAATTGTTTTAAATCAAATAAGCATTTCTGCGTCATTGTGATATCATGCTGGCGTCAAGGGGGTTCTGACCAGAGGGTCCCACCTGTAAGTGTCTCCTGTGTTAATTAAAACGTTTAGTTTAGTTTTAAATTAACCCAAAGGTTAATTAGGGCCTAGGGCCCACATGTAAGTGACTACTGGGGGGGATTAATGGTTAAACTGGTCCACCACGTCAGCCTCGCCGGCGGCTAGTCGCCGGTGGCAACCCGACGCGGCGGCGACGCACGAGACGGCGGCTCCGGCCACCATTTGGCACGCCGCGACCACCAAACGGGAGTCCAGGCACGCGCGCTTCATCTAAGACAGACGAGGAGCACGGGGGCTCACCGGAAGGATGTCGGTGACGAGCAAAGGCGGCGGCACCAGCACGACCGTGGTGCAGATCTTGGTGTGGTGCACCATTTGAGCCACGGTTGGGCGCGTTTGAAGCAGCACGTCAAGGAGAAGGTGATGGACAAGGTCTAGAGCTCGATGGCGTAGCGGGGGCTCGTCGACAACGACCACGGCGGCAAAGTGCTTCAGCTCTCATGGTGGATCCGGCTACAGCTGCGGGGAAGGCGCGGGACAAGAGGGCTTTTGCTCAGAAGCTCACCCTGAGTGCAACGGCGGTGACGGCTTGCTCGGGGAGGTCCTGGTGGTGGAGAATCCGGCGATGGCGCGCGGCGGCCGTAGTTGAAGAAGACGACTCGATTCCTTGGCTCCAGGGGCTCCGCGCTCCTGATTTCTTGCGGGGCGACGAAGAGAAAGACGGCGAGGAGGATGGACAAGCTCCGGGGACCTAGGTCGGGCTCGGGCTGCGAGTCTCCATGGCCATGGCCTACGGTGCTCTCGGGGTTCCTCGCGGGCGAGCTGTGGAGAGGCGGAGAGACGATGGGAGGAGGGGGAATGGACGTGGCCGGTTCCAGGGCGTCTCCAGGCACGACTAGAAGGCTCGGGAGGCGCCAGGCAGGCAGGCTGGTGCTCGCCGGCGTCGGCATGCCCTCCACCGAGGTTTTTGTTGACGCGGCGGGAAGACGACAAAGGGGGCTGCGGGCTGGGCCAGGCTTGTGGGCCGCGGGTCGATGAGTTGGGCTTCTTTAGCTAAGCTTTTCTGTTTTTATTTTTCTGTTTAATCTTTCCTTTCTTTTTCTGTTAATTTGTTTTGCTGTGCTAAATAAATAGCTAGGCATTTTATTAATTGCTGAAACTTTTTATATGGCCTCATAATATATTAGGCTAGCCATTTTTAGAGTTTGAACATTTTTAAAATTCAACTTATTTGAACTTTGATTCAAATAGGGGTTTAAATTTAATTCCATGCTCCTGTTTGAATATTTGAAAAATCCATGAGCATGGGGTTGGTCCCACATCACTTGATATGTGATCACACTCATTTATGAGACTTTCCAAAAATGCAAAAGGAATTTTTGGAGCAACTTTATTTCTGGCCATTTGAATTAATTCATCTGGGGGTGTTCCTTCTCCCATTTGAGTTTGAATTTGAATTCCATTTGATTTTATTTGATGAATGCAAGGTGACTTTGATCCTAGCACATTACCTAACAGAGGGTTCTGACAACTCGCCCCCACTCAACAGAATCTCATCCCGAGATTCAGAAGTCTGCGGGAGTAAGGAGGGGTACTCGGCACTGAGACGGTCTTCTCTTTCCCACGTGGCTTCTCTCTTAGAGTGGTGTGACCATTGCACTTTCGGAAACTTAATCTTCTGACGACGAGTGACACGCTCTACGGAATCAAGAATACGAACGGGGTATTCTCGATAAGAAAGGTCATCTTGGAGATCAAGCGTCTCATGGTCGACTTTGCGGATGGGGTCCTTGAAGCAACGCCTGAGTTGTGACACATGGAATACATCATGTACTCGGGAAAGGTGCGGGGGTAGTTCAAGTTGGTAGGCAACTTCTCCACGTTTAGCAAGAATGCGGAAAGGTCCAATCTAACGTGGGGCCAATTTTCCTTTGATACCGAAACGTTGGGTTCCCTTTAGAGGAGTAACCCAAAGGTAAGCCTTCTCATCCAGATTGTAGCTCTCTTTCCTATGATGACGATCATAGTAGCTTTTTTGACGAGACTGGGCTGCTTTCAATTGATCACGAACAATGCGAACTTGCTCTTCTGCTTGCTTGATCATATCCGGTCCAAAGAATTGTCTTTCACCGGTTTCTGACCAGTTTAGGGGTGTTCGACATCGTCGTCCATATAGGAGTTCAAAAGGAGCCATGTTCAGACTAGATTGGAAACTATTGTTATAAGAAAATTCGGCGAATGGAAGAGACTTCTCCCAATTCTTTCCGAATGAGATAACACAAGCTCTGAGGATGTCTTCAAGAATTTGGTTAACCCTTTCGACTTGACCACTAGACTGAGGATGGAAAGTTGTACTAAAGGAGAGATGAGTTCCCATAGCATTATGGAAGCTTCCCCAAAATCTAGAGGCGAAAAGGCTACCACGATCAGAATTGATTTCGAAAGGAACACCATGAAGGGACACAATTCTAGAGACATACAAGTCCGCTAACTGGCTAGCAGTTATAGACTCGCGAACGGGAAGGAAGTGAGCAACTTTGGAAAGCCTATCTATGACAACGAAGATGGCATCATTTCCTTTCTGGGGTTTTGGAAAGCCGGTGATGAAGCCCATACCGACTTTGTCCCATTTCCACTCTGGAATAGGCAAAGGTTGAAGTGTGCCAGCAGGTCTTTGATGTTCTGCCTTAATGTGACGACAAACATCACATTCGGCAACAAATCGAGCAATGTCTCTCTTCATCCTAGTCCACCAAAATCTCTGGCGTAGATCTCAGTAAATTTGTGTGCCACCGGGATGAATCGAGAGGGATGTATCATGGGCTTCTTTGAGGATGAGTTGCCTTAGTTCCCTATTCTTAGGTACTACCAAACGATTTCCAAAGAATACCGTTCCTTTACTATTTGTGGAGAAACATTTAGGAACTCCGCTAGCAATGTTCTCCTTGATCCAACGAACATCTCGTGCACGACTTTGGGCAACTATGATTTGATCCTCAAGAGTTGGCTTCGCCACCAAGGTAGAAAGATAGCCATGAGGAACAATCTCAAGATTGAGCTTGCGAAGTTCCTCATGAAGAAGTGGTTGATACTGTTGTAACATGAGGTCGTTACAATACGACTTACGACTTAGTGTATCAGCCATGACATTGGCTTTGCCCGGGGTGTAAGAAAATCCTACGTCGTAATCTTTTATCAACTCAATCCAGCGTCTTTGCCTGAGATTAAAATCTGGCTGGGTGAAAATGTATTTGAGGCTTTGGTGGTCAGAATAGATCTCACAACGATTACCAAGGAGGTAATGTCGCCAAGTTGTCAGGGCATGAACTATGGCAGCGAGTTCAAGATCATGGGTAGGATAGTTCTCTTCATTTGGACGCAACGGGCGTGAAGCATAAGCTACCACATGTCTATCTTGCATAAGTATGCATCCTAACCCTTGCCGTGAGGCGTCACAAAAGATCTCGAAATCCCTTTTGGTGTCTGGAGGTGCAAGTACGGGTGCAGAAGTCAATCTTATTTTTAGCTCTTGAAAGCTTTCCTCGCACTTGGGAGTCCATTGGAATTTCTTATCTTTCTTGAGGAGTTCAGTTAAAGGCTTTGCAACTTTAGAAAAGTTCTCGACGAAGCGACGGCAATAGCTGGCTAGGCCAAGAAAACTCCCAACTTGCTTAACCGATTCAGGTGGAGTCCAGTCAAGGACGTCCTGAACTCTCTCGGGATTCACAGCAATGCCTTTTGCAGAAATCACGTGGCCTAAGTAGGTCACTTCTGGTAGCCAAAATATAGTCAACGTTACAGTCAATGATATATAGTCTCGCGGGATAGCCTAGACCTTCCATCCTTCGTCAAATATTGTCAACATTATAATAATCATATCATCAACAATAATATAATAGTGTGATATCCCAAACCAAGGAGTAACAGGGTAACACCGTAGCATCCTAAGCATGCATACTAAGCAGAGGCTGAGCAACGAGCAATAGTAACATAGTAGTACAAGGTTTGCTAGGAAGGGACATGGCTGTATCGGTTTGAAAGAGGCTGTAAACATGTGGTAGGATCAAACATCGAACCTAACCTAGACTAGAATGCAAACCGCTGGTTGAAATAGAATGGATCATAAGTAATTTATAGTCCTTGCCTGTTGATAAGTCGGGTTCCAAAGGTGTAGTTGATCGCAAGCTCGCATCGTCTCCGAAGGTACCCGCGGAAGCACACAAGACGATAAACACTGGAAAGAAATGAACGAGCAAGCACTCTATTACTACGGGGCAACACAAGATCAAGATGACATCACACGACACGACAACGCGATACGGATCTATCGTCGAGAACGGTTACTAACAGTTTAAGTGGGGTATCGGTCACACACGACGAATACCGCACGTTTACGGTGGTTCAAGTTTCTTAGCTACAGGTGATCAACCAACGGTTTTTAACATGGAAACTCAAGCAAGCATGGCATAGCACACAAACATGTCAAGAGGTGAAGCATAAAGTAAAATATCTATGCTAGTCAATTTAAATGAGGCACAACCTAAACATGGCAAAACACTAAGTGCCGCACGATGATTAAAACATTTGGTACTGTTCTGTCCTAAACCAGATTTTAGGTTGGTTAACAAAAGAAAAAAATAGCATAAACACAAAGTACACGAAAAACTAATCAAGTTACATATAAGGCACACTCCAAACGGAGCTACGGTTAAAAAGATATAAGCAAAACAAGTTACGGGCAGAAACTGCCAACATCAGGAAGCACACTTTAGAGCAATGAACAAATAGGATAATCAATGCAAACATGCTCACAAATGATATGGAACTAAAGTAGACATGACAGGGAAGGCATGGCAACAAGAATCATGCAAATAGGCATCACAGATCAAAAGATATTAAGCATGCAACATGGCATCGGAACGTTACAGACTTAGAGAAAAACAGAGGTGGCTGTCAAAAACAGCGGGATAGCAACTTTAGAACTAAAAATATATATGACCAGAAAGCATATCATGACAATGTAATACATGTAATGAAAGTAGACATGATGCTTACAAATATGCAATTGGAATCACTCAATTCCGATAAACGGTCGCGACACACTCATCGACCGAAGTTGCAACAAAATAACAGTTTTCAGCACAGCAACACATTAACATCAGGATCACCACTTTGGAGCAAGATTTAATATAGCTAGAGCACCCAAACATGACAAGTTAAAGCATGGAAATGAACTACACATGATGCTTAACACATAGGAAAAAGAATCTATGCAATAGGCCTCATGGATGTGTCACAATCATCACCCAAAGTTGCAACATAATAACATCAGCAGCACTTAACAAGAAATAATAGCAATTAACGGCCTGATGCCCACTTCAAAACTCAATTACACAATCAAGGTGACCTCAAATCAAGTTGCTCACAAAAGATGGATTGAAGTACACACAATTCTAAGAAATTTCCTTTTTCGGCGCAACGCGATCTGAGCTACGGTTTGATCGCAAATTACGTCGCAAAATCAGATCAGCACACAGTTTCTAGACTTAGCAGAAAAAGAAAAAAAACAGAGGCCCTCACCATGGGCCTCGGCCCATCTGGCCGCTGGGGCTGGAGAGGCAGGCCGGCTTGGCTGCTGGGCCGCGCTGCTGGTGGCCCACGCCTACACGGGATCCTGGCCGAGGGGCCACGACTGTGTGGCGGCCGCCGGGGATCGCCGGCCTGCTCTCCGGCGAGGCAGCGGGCAAGGCAGGCCACCGGGAGGGGCGCGGCGGTGCCGGATGCACAGGGGACGGAGGATATGGTCCGGGCGCTGGCGGCCGGTGCTCCAGTGCGGCGCGGGGTGCCTCGATCTCAGCCGTGAGCCGTCCATGGCAAGAAGGCGGTCGGCGGCGCTGGTTTTCCTGCGAGGAGGAGAGGAGGGTGAGAAGCGGGAGGAGAGAGGGAGGAAGAGAAGGAGGAGAGGAGGAACCGGTGGCGCGGCTGCTGCCGGCGAGCGCGACGGCCGGCTGGAAGCGGCGGCGGCGCGGACGTGAGGAGAGAGAGGAGAGAGGTTGTTGGGAGGCTAGGGTGGATCTGGGCCGTCGGATCGCGAGATCTGACGGTCCAGATCGCAGGGAAGGAAAAATTCGGAATTTTGGGATAAATTGGGCAGATCTGAGCAAACTCAGGGGGGTGGAAGCAATTTTGTGGCTAGGGAAACCCTAGAAAGGGGTGGGAGTGTGGTTGTCTTTATATAGCCCAGGTGGCTGGCAGTTTGCAAAAACATCCCCGGTTTTTCTCTCGCGCGCGCGGTGTTCTCGTTTCTGACCGCCGGGGGTTCGCAGTACCTCCGATTCGGTAAAACATAGAACTGCGCGAACAGCGCGTCGAGCCGGCGGCGTTCACCTCGCGCTGGAACCGGTCCGAAAACACTTTTCGGCGCGCTATAAAAATACCCCGTTTAATTATTAAACGGGGTTTTTCGTTCCGTTGGCTGCGGCTGGTCTCGTGTGGTTTTCACGACGGTGATCGGGTGAAACCCGGTGTCGCAAAGGTCGAGTGTCAGGGTGGCAAGGGTCGGTCTCTGTCCGATACGAGATATGAGGGGGAAAAATAATCGCCGATCGATAAATCGGGGATGCAAACACCGCAAACAAATCAGACAATCAAATAATTCACGCCGAAAACAAAAATTTTAATTTTTGTGAAAACTGGGCTTTTACATGGAAGAGAGCGGATTAGGGATTTGGAGAGAAGGGTAAAGCCGCGCGAGACTTAGGATATTGCCTCCCCCGACGCCAATTTCCCTCTGCTATTTTCATCTGCGCGCGCTTTTTTTGGTTTCCACTGCCAAATATTTTTACCGGTAGTTGAGTGCCGGCAAGACTTAATCTATGTCGGCAGTTAGATTGCCACCACACTCTCATAATGACTAGTGGTACACATTTGCCGGCAGGTATCACTTAACGGCACCTTAACTTCCGGCATAGGTCTATCTTTGTCGGCAGTACTCTGCCAGTAGATTCTCCCCGTGGTGTAGTGCGTAGGCAAGAAAGCTACAACCTGGACGAGAAGGCTTACCTTCGGAATACTCCTCTGAAGGGAACCAAATGCTTCGGTATCAAAGGAAAGTTGGCCAACGTTACATTGGAACTTTCCGAATTCTTGCTAAACGTGCAGAAGTTTCCTACCAACTTGAACTACCTCCACACCTTTCCCGAGTACATGATGTATTCCATGTGTCACAACTTAGGCGTTGCTTCAAGGACCCCATCCGCGAAGTCAACCAAGAAACGCTTGATCTCCAAGATGACCTTTCATATCGAGAGTACCCTGTTCGTATTCTTGATTCAATAGAGCATGTCACTCGTCGTCAGAAGATTAAGTTTCTGAAAGTTCAATGGTCACACCTCTTCGAGAAAGAAGCCACGTGGGAAAGAGAAGACCATCTCACTGCCGAGTACCCCTCCTTCCTCCCGATGACTTCTGAATCTCGGGACGAGATTCTTTTGAGTGGGGGCGAGATGTCAGAACCCTCTGTTGGGTATGTGCTAGGATCAAGTCTCACCTTGCATTCATGTCAAAATTTTCAAATGAAATTGAAATGGGAGAGAGAACACCCCCAGATGAATTGAATTTAAATGGCCATCTTAAAATTTTCTCCCAAAATTCCTTTTGCATTTTTGAAAAGTCTAATAATTGAGTATGATCACATATCAAGTGATGTGGAATCAATCCCATTGTCATCAATTTTTCAAATATTCAAACAGGAGCTTGGAATTAATCAAATACCCCTATTTGAATTAGAATTCAAATATTTTGAATTTGAAAAATGTTCAAAACCTGGAAGTGACTAGCTACTGGTCATGTAAAGCCATATATAAATTGTCGGGACCCAGAATATGTGTATGTAATTCCAGTCACAACTCAATCATATGGAGAGCCGAGAGCCATACTCACTTGTCTAAGTAGACAAGGCCAAGTACAAGGCACTCTCGGAAAGCTCAAACGTGAGGGGCATCCCATCCAGGCCCGGATGATCAACTGATATAGGTCCTCATCGTCCACTCACAAGTCTAACACTAGTAGAGAAAAGCCTATACATGGAAATCTTATTGGTGGAGCATCTTCAGTGTAATGCGCCACTAGGGTGTAATGGGTGGCGCGCTGGTTAAAAATGCGCCACCTCTAAGATCTTAGAGGTGGCGCATATTGTAAAATGTGCCACCCATAAGGGTGGGCCAGCCCTGGATCCTCTTATATGTGGCGCATTTGGCAAAATGCGCCACCCCTAAGAACCTTATAGGTGGCACATATTGCTGATGCGCCACCCCTAAGAGCTTATGGGTGGCGCATATTGGAAATGCGCCACCCCTAAGAGCTTATGGGTGGCGCATACTGGAAATGCGCCACCCCGAATATCTTAGAGGTGGCGCATTTCCTATATGCGCCACAACTGACACGAGATATGCGCCACCCCTAAGTGTGGAGCTACCCTTAAATACTCCACCCCACCTACCACCTCTCATTCACTCCACACACTTCTCAAACTAGAGCTACTCTTCTCACCTAGATCTATTCGGTTTTTTGCTCCTCCCCACCTCATTTCTTCCATTTATCCATCTCATACTTTGCTTGAAATCTACTTTGTTTCATATTAAAGTAAGTGGGCCTCCTCCCCAACTCTTTTCTTCCATTTATCACCCATAATTCCATTTATTAGCTTGGGGTTTCATGTATATGTGAATCTTGAGTTTGATGTATATGTGAAGTATATATGTGAAGCTTGTGGTGGTTTGAGGTATATGTGAAAGCTTGAGGTGGTTTGATGTATATGTGAAAGCTTGAGGTGGTGTTATGTATATGTGAAGCTTATGGTGGTTTGATGTATATGTGAAGTGTATATGTGAAGCTTATGGTGGTTTGATATATATGTGAATCTTGAGTTGCCAATGTTTTGCCGAAATGTTGATTCATTTCCGTTTCGGCAAATTGCTGGCGCACTCTCCGCATGCTCCCATGCATTATTAGGGAAGGTCATGCCAAATTTTTCCGGCGACGACCGTGATATATAATTGTTTTGATCTCTGTGCACGCAGGCAATCATAGTTCGTGAGATGCTGAGCGATATCACCGTGACTAGGTGGATGCAATGTGCGACAAACGACATGCTACGGAATAATAGGACAAATATAAGATGTCCATGTTGGAGATGCAAACTGCAGTGCGTGACAGAGCCTGATTCCGGAATATTGGAAACACACCTGAAGCGTAATGGTTTGATGGATGGCTACACACGGTGGATAAGTGATGAAGCTGGTGAGGAGGAGGACGTCAATGCACCAGTAAATGAGGAAGGGCAACCAGACAACAACGGCGGGCGAGAAGACGAAGAGCATCCCGTACATGATCATGAAGAAAATGACGAAGCAGATCATGAAGATCGAGATGCCGGACATGAGGATTCAAGCTAGGTGCAGGACCCTCATGTTCAAGAGCTGCTTGTCAAAGAGGCGGTGAACGCAAGAGGTGCGGCTAGAGAGAAGGCCAAGATGGCGCAACTCGAGAAAGATGCGATTACGAAGTTGTACGAAGGATGCAATGACGGGGATACCCGCTTGAATGTAACACTTGGGGCTATGGAGATGAAGGCAAAACACAAATGGACCGACGAAAGCTTCAATGATAACATGGCATTCTGGCACGATCGTCTTCCGAAGGGCAACACGTGCCCAACTAGTATCGCTGAGGCCAAGAAAGTCATTTGCCCTCTCGATCTTCCGCATGTTAAATACCATGTCTGCATAAATGATTGCATGATCTATCGGGGTGAGGACGAAGATAAAACCACATGTTCGGTGTGCGGTGTTAGTCGATACAGGAGAGGGAAGAAAGTTCCTAGAAAAGTGGTATGGTACTTTCCGATCACTCCTCGTATGTAGAGGTATTTCGTAGATCCCGAGGAAGCAAAGATCATGACCTGGCACGCGGATAGAAAGAAGCTAAAAGAGGATGACCTGAACCCGGATCCGGAAAAGGAGGACATGCTGAGGCACCCTTCAGATGGTAGCCAATGGACTGCGTTGGACCTCAGATAACCAGATTTTTGGAAAGAACCAAGGAACCTCAGGATTGGTGTGTGCGCCGATGGAGTCAATCCGTTTGGCGGCCAGAGCAGCACACACAGTACCTGGCCCGTGTTTGTATGCATATACAACCTTCCCCCCTGGAAGTGCATGAAGAAAAAGTACATAACAATGTGTATGCTAGTTCAAGGGCCGAAACAACCAGGTACAAACCTCAATCTATATCTGCAGCTGTTGAAAGTGGAGCTAGAAACATTATGGAAAGACGGATTCAATACGTGGGACGCTGCGGCAAAAGAATATTTCCCAATGAAAGCCTCGGTGATCACGACGGTGCACGACTATCTCGGATACGGATTTTTCTCAGTGCAGGTGGTCCAAGGATTCTGTGCGTGCGTTAGGTTCATGGATAATACAACGTACCGCCAGCTACCAAAAGATCCCGGATCTTCAAAAACCGTGTTCCAGGGGTCTCGGAGGTGGCTTCCCAAGAAACACGCGTGGAAAAACAGGGACATCTGTTCGATGGAAGCAAGGACCTCCGATCACCCCCATCTCGAAGGAGCGGCAAAGAAATCGACAACTTGCTGAAAACTTGGAAAGAGTGCCCCGCGCCGGGAAAGAAAAAAAGAAGACTCAGCCGTTGATGAGGGTTTGGAAAGCGAGGTCTGTTTTCTGGGATTTGGAATACTGGAGTCTCCTTCGCAGTCCTCATAGCCTTGATCTCACGCATATCACAAAGAACGTGTGCGAGAGCTGGTTTGGCACGCTGCTCAACATGCCGAAGAAGACCAAGGACGGGCCAAAAGCAAGGAATGACTTGAAATTTATGGGCATCAGGAGGGAACTTCACCCCCCTAGTAACGACGATGATGAGCCGGAGGAGGAAGAGGATACGGAAACGCAAAACTCTCGCAAACTAAAAAGGCGACCAAGAAGAAGACCGGTATTAATCACTGCCCCCCGTCATGCTTCACTCTGTGCGAGGAGGAGATCAAGCGATTTATCCATTGCCTCATAGGAGTAAAATTTCCGAACGACTATGCGGGGAAGATAAGAAGATACCTAGACGAGGCGAAGCAACATTTCAGCGGGATGAAATATCACGACTGTGCCGTGCTGATGACGCAGATTCTCCCGGTTGGGATCCGAGGGATAATGGACGAGCACGTCCATAAAACGTTGTTTGGCCTTTGCAACTTTTTTGACGTCATCTCTCGGAAGTCGATTTGCGCTACACAACTCAAAAGGCTACATGAGGAGATCGTGCTCATACTATGTGAGCTTGAGATCTATTTCCCGCCCGCGTTCTTCGACATTATGGTGCATCTGCTGATCCATGTCATGGAGGATATCGTCCAACTCGGGCCTGCGTTTCTGTGCAGCATGATGCTGTTCGAAAGGATGAATAGACACATTAAAAAATACGTTCGTAACAGGTCCCGTCTAGATGGAATCATAGCGAAGAGCTTTCTAACTGAAGAGCGCATCTCTTTTTGCATGAATTATCTCAACACCGAGAACCCTGTTGGTCTGCCCGTCAACAAGCACTTTGGCATGATCGATGGGTGTGGTCACCAGGAGGGAAGCCACGCAATGCATGTCAACTTCGAGGGTCGAGGCATCGACTTTGAAAGAGCAATCCTAGTCGCGCTACAACACATCCAGCTGATCGATCCTTGGATAATAAAGCACAAGGATGTAATCAGGAAGAAGTATAGTGACCAGGGCCTGCAGATAACGGACCGAGATCCACGGCTAATCAAAGAGCACAACTCCGGTTTCATGACTTGGTTCAGGGACGAGCTTCGTGCTAATCCCCCGCGAAGGAACGCTTCCGAGGACGAAAAGATGATATTCACCTTGTCACAGGGTGCCACACGCAACCTGATGACCTATCAAGCGTATGATATCAACGACTACACGTTCTACACGGAGGAAAAGGACAATAACTGCGATTACCAGAAATCAGGGGTAATGGGGGATATTCTACACCAATGACGTCAAGGAAAGATTCTACGGAAGGATCGAGGACATATGGGAGCTCAACTACTATGGAGAGAAGGTGTCGATGTTCCGTGTGAGATGGGCCAAGAGCGTCGTAAAAGAAGACCGGTACTTAACCACCATGGTTATACCCGAAGCCAAATCCAAGTCTGTGGGCGCAAACCTCACCGCGAAAAATGAGCCATGGGTACTAGCTAGCCAAGTGGACCAATGCTTCTTCTTTACCGACCCATCAAATACGAACAACATTGTAGTGAGGAGAGGCAAAAGAAACATCATAGGAATGGATGGAGTCGCCAACGAGCAAGACTTTGACAAGTACGGCGACCCGAAGATGGAAGATGACTACGCCGCTCAGGATACATACACCACAACCCTACCGAAGAAAGGTCTCCCGTTCAAGAGGAAAATTGAAGGCGTCCCGGGCCTAAATTATTCAACCACGACAACGAAGGGCAAGAAGAAGATTGTGAGGAGACGCTAGCTAGATATGTAGCTCCAAATTTAAGAATTTTTTTTGTAATTTATGATCACTTTGTGTATGCATGGAATTAATATGCACTTCATAATTTATCAAAGTATTTGGTTCCCCAAAAGATCAAATATATCATTCAAAAAACAAAAGTATGAGGAACTAACAAATAATCATTGTTTATCTAAAAAATGAGTACAAAATACTACTACAATTGCATATGGAAAAATGGAAATTGAAAAAAAATATGGCAGAATTGAAATTGCAATAATAAGTAGGAAAAATAGAAATCCCTTATGGGTGGCGCATTTTGACCAAATATTAGAGCACATAATAAAATTTACACCAGCTAGTACATCAAGTCACATTATATTTAGTAGCGATAGAGAAAGTCGCATGATATTTAATAGAGTTAAATCAATTCAACAAAAAATAGGCAAGTCTTAGGGGTGGCGCATTTTGCATAAATGCGCCACCAAGTAGATCCTTATGCGTGGCGCATTCTGCAGATATGCGCCACGCATAAGGATCCACTTGGTGGTGCATTTCTGCGAAATGCGCCACCCCTAAGACTTGTCCTATCGAAAATTATCCCCTCCATGCCCGTACAGTACCCATTCCCCTCACTCCCCTCAACGCCTCTCAGCCGCCACCTCACCTCTCTGGCACCGGAGTCCTAGTCGTGCCCCCGCTCTCCGGCCGCTGCCCTCACCGCCACCGGAGCCGCCCCGCGCCCCCATCCACGGCCGCCGACGTCCCCGGGCGCCACCTGACCTAGGCGACACTGGAGTCGCCACCTCAACGCCGGAGCCGCCGCCCTCGACGATGGAACCACCTCCCTCGACGCCGGAGCCGCCGCCCTCGACACCGGCGACGCCCTCTGGACGCCTAAGCCGCCGCCCCAACCCTAGCCGTAGCGCACTCTACCCCTGCATCCTCTCAGGTGATCCCCTGCCCAACCCTAGCCTTGTTCTTGTTCTTTCTTTTGATGATTCCTTGGACATAATTGGTGATGATAATGGCAGGTCCTTGTTCTTGCTGTTGCTAATTTTTTTTTAATGATATTGGTGATGATAATGAAATGCCATGGTGCTGTTCTACACTTGTGTGTGTGCACCTGTTCTTCACTTGTGTGCGTGCCCATGATAATGAAATGCCATGCCATAATTTTTGTACTAAATTCAAAGCTAGTGCCCATGTTCTTCACTTGTGTGTGTGCCCCTGTTTTGGATTTTAGCACAGGAGAACAAATAGAACTCCTAGGTCCAAATAGAACCCCTAGGTCCAAACATATATTGTAACAAAGGTAAATTTTCTAATATGGTTTGACTCTTATATGCTTTAGAAAAAAAATGTAAAGTTACTTCCATCAAATGAAGTTTATAGCTTGATGAAAACTTTTGTAGATAAATGGATGTATATGAAATTTTGGGAAGATCTACTGATCTTTTTATATATTCTAGTGCAAATTTACCATATGAAAAAACCCAAGCAAGTGTAGAATTTGTTCTTAACAGAATTAAAAGAGAGAGGAGGAAAAACAGTAGGTAATGGGTGTGGCAAGGTGTTTACAATGGAATAGAATTTTTAGCACAGGAGAACAAATAGAACTCCTAGGTCCAAAAGGATTTTTATAGACAAGTAGTTGCTACTGATGTTGTTGTAAATGATCAAGCAAAGTGACAAGTAGTTGCTACTGATGTTGTTGTTGTTTTTAAATGATGTTTTTAGTGCATTGACAAGATGCTTTTCTTATCAATATTTTTATGCACTATTTAGTACATTGCTAGAATATGTACTATTCTACAATATATATATGTTGCTTGTGCCTATATGTAGGCATTTTTTTTGTGTAGGTACAAATCATTATCCCCTTTCTCCCGAAATGTTGATTAACATCCGTTTCGGTTGAGAATGGGGCACTCTCATGTTAAGAAAAATAGAAAAGGTCATGCCGAATTTTTCCGTGAATTCTTGCATGACCTTTGCTATTTTTTTTAACATGAGAGTAGTTGCATTTATTTATTGTGATAATTAATTAAGTAGTTGCATTTCTTAATATTGTACTAGTGCAAACATGTCGACCGGAGCCGACGCCGGTCCTTCTTCTCAGCCTGGAAAAAAAGGAAAGAATTTTGGGAATACTCATAGGAAGAGGTTGATGAGTAGAGAGAAGAGGAAGTACCTCCGGGCGAGGAGGAGTATGAGGAGGAGATAGAGTCGGAGTCCGACTCATCGGAGGATGATGACATGGAGGAAGGGGAGAGGAACACCGCCGACGAGGATGATCATGCCGGTGGCTCAAACACAGATGGTAGCCAGTCGAGGAAGCGGAATCGGAAACCAACCAAGGTCGGCACCATCAGGCAAGAGTTTACCTTTGTGACCTCCGTTGGGATTCCTATGGAGTCCCAACGTTTCTCGGAGGGGTACGGCCGTCAAGTCGCGGTGATCCTCCGGAACACCGTCCCGATCACCACAACAAACCTAAGGAGTCGTGACAACACTCATTATTGCCAGCTCCTTTTTGACAAGTTGCACAGACGATACAAGTTCCCGGACCCGTACGAGAACAAAAACTCAAAGGGAACAAGGTAAACAAATGGGCCCTCAGGAAGATGAGCAAAGCCTTGTCCAGTTGGAAAACCCGGGTGAAGGAGGCAATTATGGAGCACGGCAAATCCTGGGAGGAGCTCAAGGAGAAAGAGCCGATGATCGACGAAGCTACCTATGACCTTTTCAAGGCTAGGTGTGAGTCCGAGGACGCCAAGGCCGCGAGTGCAAAGGGCAAGGCGATGCGAGCACAAGTCATAGGTAAGCACCGTCTCGAAGCTGGTGGTTACAGACATTCCAAGCCTAAATGGGACAAGGACGATGCCGAGTATGCCGCTGCGGGCCTACCAAACCCCTTTAACAAATACAAAGTTTATCCACAGACTGAATTCTTTGTGAGGGCCCAGAGCCATAAGGACAAAGAAACCTCGAACATAGTTCTCGATCCTAAGGTTCAGGAGTTTATGGCTGCCGTGGTAAGTAGTTCACCACGTGACTTCCTTGTCGATTGAATTCTAGTTCCTGAAGTTCAGATTCTTAGTGTTTCACATTCTTTGTGCAGGAAGATGAATTCGCCGCGGTCTCATCGCAGGGATAGTCTATTAAGCCGGCCGGCCCGTGGGACACCACTTTTAACAGGGCGATGAACAAGGTTAAGAAGGTTGAGAACGTGGCGGCGAAGCCATCGTCAGCCAGCCGTGTGGTCGGCTTTTGTGCGGACCTAAATTGGCCCGAATATTATGGGAAATCGGCGGAGAAGTCGGGTTCGAGGGGGCGGAAGGCGAGAAGGACCGAAGAAGATGCCGCTTATGTTCGTGGACTGGAGGAGAAAGTGAACATGCTTCCGCATCTTGTCCAGGACGAAGTGGCGAAGACGATGAGCGCCCTCCTTCCTAATATGATGCAATCACTCGCGAATTGGCAAGCCTGTGGTGGACAAGGTCCCATACCGGTCCCGAGCAAGGTCGGCAGGAACTCGGGCACCGCGGCGTCCGCAGTCCCGGCTCGCGCACCGACTCTGGCTCGCGCACCGACTCCGGCTCACGCACCGACTCCGGCTGCCAACACCGTGACTCCGGCGCCGGACGTGATGGTGACTCCTCCAGCCATGATCGATCAACCGGGGCATAATAATAATGCACCACCGGTAGTGAAAAAAGGGCGACCGACACCATGTGAGGCAGCGCACCCTCCGTCTCTTGCATGCCCGCCGTCGTCGCCAGGGTCTCTTCATTGGGCGACCTCGACGCCCTCAAGGTAACTATAAGAGTCCGCAACTCAAACGAGGACTTCATCTCCTTGCCTTTTATTACTGGCATCTCTCTGATCCCTAAATGCATATGTCCCTTTCATAGGAGGACACTCCATGCATTCTACTACAAGTCGTGGACGGCGAGTTGAAGGATGTTGCCAAAGATAAAATCCTTCAACCTCAAAATCGAGTGATGCACAATAGGCCGATGGCACCAGAGATGCATAGGGTTCAAATCTCTCTCGTGATTTTGGGCTATGAGACAGTGGAACCTCCCATTCAACCCCCGGATACGATGAGGACGAGCCGGCAGTCCTCAATGATTGTTTCGGCCAAATATGCCTTTGGCCGAAGACCCAAATGCGTTTGATGACGGGGGAAGGGGGCACCACACCAAGGACAACGCCGGTAGTCGTCGTGCCGACGCAACATGATCCCATCGGCGCACAACAAGAAGACGACGATCTTGATGATGATATCAGCGCCGACCAGTTCATCAATACTTTCTATGATGCTGATGACTTATTCATGCCTCCTGCTGAAGGAGCCTATCAGCATGACCAGGAAGCTCACGGTCCAGCTGATCCTGCGGCGAAGCCTTCTTGCTCTGCGCGTCTCTTTGCTGCTTCTCAGGAGATGTCTCCAGCAGCTTGCGCCTTCACCGAGCCTCAGGCAGATGCCACAATGAGATCTATTCTCAGCCCGTCCACACTCCATAAGGCGGCCACTGAGCAGATAAAGGCCGGTGCAGACTGCTCGAAATCAGAAAATAAGAAGGGACGGAAAAGAAAGAAGGGCGCTTCTAGCAGCCAACCTCCGATGCCGATCAGGGCTCAGGACGGGCCACCGAGACCCAAGGATCTCTCTTTTGAATTCCATGTGGCGGGTAGCGCGATGCTACCTAATGACATGCTCGACCTTGCAACTTCGGATATGCAGAGTGTGCATCATAGTGTTATGGCATTAGAGAAGATGCTTCTTCGAGAGAAGAATCCCTCATACCCAGTTTTCATGGCCAAGGTGCCACTCAACATGGGTTTCATCAACAATGTCCCCACGGATATGATAATCCGGCGGTTCTCAAAGATCTTCAATTTTTTCATATCAAGCGGCTGGACCATAGCCTTATCCGTCTGTTCTCGCTAAGTCTTTCTATGAGTATCAAGAGAGATAAGACCCCGGGAGTTGCGATATTGGACCCCTTCTACATGCGTGAAAGCATCTTGAGGGACGATGGGGACGCGACTCTTGCGGCGGGGTACATCAGAGAATTCATGCTACAGAATGCCGACAAGGATTCATTTCTCATGACCTACTCTCCCAAGTAAGTGATTCGCTCGCCGCCATAGCATATATGCTTTCTTAGCTTTCTGCCATTGTCCTCTTCCAACATCCTTTTGGATTTTTTTAATTATGTAGTGAGGATCAAGACTGCGTGATCATCTGCTTTTCACCGCAACACTCGCATGCCATGTATTTAAACTCGGGGAGTGTGAAGAACAAAGATTACAATTATATCATGAGAGTTTTGGATGATGCTCTTGCCGGCTACAAAGAAGCCGGAGGCAAGATTGTGAAGCACAAGTACAGGAAGATTCAGCCCGGCGTGAGCGTGTTCAACCACGTGACGCAGTTCCCGTGCGTCAAGAAGCCGGCTGGCAGTGTGAGGGATGCGTACTACGCCCTCCATTACATGCGGGCGATTGTACAGGAAGAGCGAAACCTTACGCTGCCAAGTCATCTGAAAGAGTGTGCCGAAAGGAAGGCGGCAATCTCCGATGCAAATCTTAGGCAGGAGTTCTTTCACATCCAAGGGGATATGGCGACTATCATTTGTCATGAAGTATAGATGAAGGGGTCGATCTTCCACAACAACATTGCACCATCCAATCGGGAGATAGAAGCCCGCCTAAAGGCCTTGCGTGACACAAGGCCTTTCATGACGAAAGAAGGATGCCGCCCATTCCCTGAGTCGGGTCTCAAGTGATGACGATCGATGTGAATTTCATGCTACATTGTTTAATGCTTAGCGTTGTTAGTTCCGAACAATATTGATGATTTGTGTTCTAAATAACTTTATCTCTATTGCACAAACACTTTTCCATCTTTGTATAAATGTATCATGCATTATTTTGGCTATGCTACTAGTTTAGCTGAGCAGTTCTTATTAAAGTTGTGTTGTGTGTATGTATCTTCCTATATGCTTAAACGATAAATGTGGTCATTGATGCCATTGTTATTCACACTCACTTGTTTGCTGCAACAAATCGATCAAAATGATCAACATTATCAAGATGGAGTGAAGAAAACAATACTCGAAGATTAGTTTTAGGGTTTTCTTTTATTTCATTTGTAATAACTTGTATTCGATACTTGTAAACAATACTCAAAAACATGTAATGCTTTCTCTAGTTCTGCAATGCTTCTATTTATGTAATAATTTCTGTGATTCAATTTATGTAATTGTTTCTGTATTTTGTTTTCTTTTTCTGTAAATTGATTTTTTTTGTTTTCTGTAATAAATATTTGGTGGCGCATCTCTTGTACAGTTAGTGGCGCATCTGAAATGCGCCACCCCTAAGGAACCTTATGGGTGGCGCATTCTGGAATGCGCCACCCATAAGGTCTTAGAGGTGGTGCATTTTTAAATGCGCCACCCATAAGGGTCTTTGGGGTGGCGCATCCAGAATGCGCCACCCCTTAGCCCTTATTAGTGGCTTGTCCTTAGTGGCACATCCATAATGCGCCACTAAAGGCTAAAAAAGGGCGCCACCATAATCCATTTCTCTAGTAGTGTAAATGCTTATGGGTGGTGAAATCCCATACTCATAGAAAAGTCGCCTCAACCATATTATCGGTTGAATCATAACGCTTACATAAACAAACTCCAGCCCGATCACTTAGTCGGGGTCTTGGGCGGGCTCGATCATACAAGAAAGTGTGCCACGTGATAGAGTCACGAGCAATCGCATCGCGATGCCCCAAGCTGCGCACATCTAAGGGCCACTTGGTGTATAAAAGACCGCCGGCAAGAACACAACCAAGCTATCGAAAACCCACACTAAGACATGCACGTTATAATCATACACACAACATACATGTCTAGTGTGAATAGCAGGTATCATCACATTACTCTACAAAGTATATCTTTATTGACTTACACATAGAGTACACAAAGATCATATGACTATGATCCATCATTACATCAAACAACAGAAGCAAATTAGGTCTGGGTACAGACAAGATTAACAAATGGCTTAGAGAAGCCTTGTTCAACATACAAGCACTTCCACGAGGGACCAGACTGTTGCCTGGAACTATACTATCTTAGTCAACTTCGAGCTTTAGGAAGGTGACCCCATCGGGGGCTGGGTTCTCATCTAAAACATAGAATAAGCAAACATAGAATTTCAAATCAAATAGGGGTATTAGTTAATTTCCAAGGCACTTATGGTATTTTTGAGAAATCTTGGAGCATGCAGTGGGACCCACTTCATTTATATGTGATCATTTTTCCAGAAAATCATTTTTCCATTTATATAGAAATTCAGAAATTCCAGAAAATGAATTAAACTTTGGAAAATCATAACTAATTCATTTTAACTCCAAATTGGACATATAATTGTTGGGGCACGCGGTACGCTACGCTAGCGCCAAATTAAAATTTCTACCGCGCACAACCAATATCACTGCTACTGGGGATGAACTACGTGATTAGGGTTTACCACTAGACGCGCAGTCACTGCAGCGGAAGGAGAGTTGGCGATGCGTGTCGGTGGCTGCTCCTCGAATCCCTCGAACCGATCCCTCGTACCGATCCCACGAACGGAGTCCCGTGATTCGATCCCGCGAACAGTTCGTCCAAGCGCCGCAGGTGCAGCGCCTCCAAGGGATGCGCACGTAAAAGGAGGAGCTTCGGGTGGCTGACTGCCTGGAGGTGGAGTGGCGGCTAGGGTTGTGGTCTGTCATGTGCCCCTTCGGGGTTCGCCCTAGCCTTTATATAGGCGCTCGTGGAATGGCCTCAACCCTTGAGGCAATCCGGACCCCCCATCCATATTCCATTCGGATCACATCCGAATGGGCTCCTTTCCTCTTAAGAGCGCGACCCTATAGGTTCACGTACACATGGACACGTCCCGAATCACATCCGGTTCGATAGTCGGTAGCGGTTCCTAGCAGAACATGTCGACTCCCATATATGCGTAAAGTCATAAGACGAACCATTACAGAGTGTCATATGCAACATTCCTTTTTCCTCACGATATATGTTGTCAAGCTCAAGGCGAGTACTTGTCAGCCTTGTGATAGCTTGACCTCTCTTCTCGAAACCGTGATACAGATTCCTGAACCGGGTTAACACTTAACCCATGTCGCATGGCCATGCTTTCTGAATCTTATCAATCGAGAGGGCCCAGAGAATATCTCTCCAAAGTGGAGGGGCAAATCCCATCTTGATCAACCATGTCTCGCGGCATGTATCATAACTCACCCGTAAGCTACCTTTATAACTACCCATTTATGGTGTAGCGTTTGATAGTCCCTAAGTGAGTCATTCCTCATCCCGAGAACATGCGAGGACCTCAGGTCTAGGACATGGCATATACATTGTATTGAGACTAACAGATGAAAATATCTCGCTGCGTCTCAAAGTGGGTCTCTGTCCAACTCAGTGACCCCATCACTAATTTCATACTATCGGTAGCATCTCCATGCTCATGACTTGTGAAACATAGTCATCAATCGAATCATATACTAGTCAAGGATATGTGTCCGCATAACCTTATCAACTAGGGACCATTAGAACAATCATCATAGAATATATAGTCTCACAAACAAGTCACATACTTATTGATACATATCAGTGATGATGTTCAAGGACAATACAAATAACTCATGAATACATAAGGAGATAACATCATAACATGATTGCCTCTAGGGCATATCTCCAACAGTCTCCCACTTGCACTAGAGTCAATCAGTTAGGCATCTAAGTCCCATGGCTCTTACGTGCGCCTCATGCTTCTGCTTCGGGAGAGGCTTCGTCAAAGGATCAGCAATGTTTGCATCCGTGTGTACTTTGCATACATTTATATTACCATCATCTACGAATTGTCGTATGAGATGATAACGCCTTTCTATGTGCTTGGATTTCTGGTAATGCCTTGGCTCCCTGGCCTGTGCGATGGAACCACTATTATCACAATAGAGGTCCAATGGGTTTGCCAAGTCTGGAACCACACCAAGTTGGGTAATGAAATCCCTTATCCAAACACCTTCCTTTGAAGCTTCAGAAGCTGCAAGGTACTCGGCCTCTGTTGCAGAATCAGCTACCGTCTCTTGCTTGGAACTCTTCCAGCTCACTGCACCTCCGTTCAGAATGTACACATAACAAGATTGCGAACGAAAGTCATCCTTGTCGGTTTGGAAACTAGCATCGGTGTAACCCTTTACAACGAGCTCATCCTCACCTCCATAAACTAGGAACATATCCTTAGTCCTTTTCAGGTACTTTAGGATGCTCTTAACTGCTGTCCAGTGGCTCGTTGTAACATCTGTCCAGTGGGTCTTTGCTCATCAGTTAAGAGCATCCTAAAGTACATATCAGGAAACATCTGGACGAGTACTCCTGATAGACCCGATGGTGGACCCGATGGCCGAAGCATACGGAATACATATCATAGCATACATGATAGACCCGATGGCCGAAGCATACGGAATCTTATCCATGCGTCTTTGCTCATCAGGAGTCGATGGACCCTGAGTCTTGCTTAGATGAATGCCATGTGACACAGGCAAGAACCCTTTCTTAGCCTCATGCATGTTGAACCTTTTCAACACCTTGTCAATATACGTACACTGGCTTAATCCAATAAGCCTCCTTGATCTATCTCTATAGATCTTGATTCCCAAAATGTAAGCTGCTTCTCCCAAGTCCTTCATTGCAAAACTATTTTTCAATGAGTCCTTGACAGCTTCAAGCATTGGAATGTCATTCCCAATCAGTAATATGTCATCCACGTATAAGATTAGAAATACAAGTGAGCTCCCACTAAACTTCTTGAACACACAAGGTTCCCTTTCGTTCTCGATGAAGCCAAACGATTTGACAACCTCTTTAAAATGAATATTCCAACTCCGAGATGCTTGCTTCAATCCATAAATGGATTTCTGAAGTTTGCATACCTTACTAGCATTCTCTGGATCGACAAAACCCTCGGGCTGTATCATATACACGTCCTCTTCTAGATTTCCATTAAGGAAAGCTGTTTTGACATCCATTTTCCATATCTCATAATCGAAATAGGCAGCTATAGCTAGAATAATCCGAACTGATTTAAGCATCGCTATAGGCGAGAAGGTCTCATTGTAGTCAATTCCTTGAACTTGTCGAAACCACTTCGCGACAAGTTGAGCTTTATGGATTTGAACATTTCCATCCATATCAGTCTTCTTCTTAAAGATCCATTTGCACTCAATGGTTCTTGCACCATAAGGAAGATCAACCAAGTTCCAAACTTGATTGTCATCCATGGACTTTAACTCGGATCTCATGGCCTCAAGCCATAACTCGGAATCTGGATCCACCATCGCTTCCGCATATGTCAAAGGCTCATCGTTGTCCAAAAACAATACATTGCTTGCATTACGCAACCTTTCTGACCTTCGTGGTGCGGGTGCTACTTCAACCACGGGTTCACTGACTGGCTCTGCCATAATGGCATCACTTGCCATGTCTTCCCCGAGTGGTTTATCTCGAACCTCTTCGAGTTGCACCGTCTTCCCACTAGCCTTCCTAGTGAGAAACTTTTTCTCAAGGAAGGTACCATGTCGAGCGACAAACACTTTGCCCTCTTGTCGGTTGTAGAAGTAATACCCTAAGGTTTCCCTTGGATATCCCACGAATATGCACTTATCCGATTTGGGTGCGAGCTTGTCCGACTGAAGTCGCTTGACAAACGCTTCACAACCCCAAATCTTTAGAAAAGACAAACTGTGACGCTTCCCAGTCCATATCTCATATGGTGTCTTATCTACGGATTTAGATGGTACTCTGTTTAGTGTGAAAGCTGCAGTTTCTAGAGAATGACCCCAAAATGACAACGGTAGATCTGACTGACTCATCATCGATCGAACCATGTCCAACAAGGTGTGATTCCTCCGTTCCGATACACCATTTCTTTGAGGCGTTCTAGGAGGAGTGAGTTGTGGAACTATTCCACGACTCTTGAGATGATCATCAAACTCTTGACTCAGATATTCACCTCCACGATCTGATCGTAGAAGTTTGATCGTCTTGCCGAGTTGATTCTCTACTTCATTCTGAAACTCCATGAACTTTTCAAAGGTTTCTGACTTGTGCCTCATCAAGTAGATATATCCATATCTGCTCAAGTCGTCGGTGAAAGTCACGAAGTACTGGTAACCACCTCTAGCAGTCGTGCTCATTGGTCCACACACATCAGTATGTATGAGTTCCAACAAGTCGGATGCCCTCTCGCAACTCTTTGCAAAAGGTGTCTTGGTCATTTTTCCGAGTAGGCACGATTCGCATGTCTCGAATGATTCAAAATCAAACAAATTTAAAAGTCCATCATCATGGAGCTTCTTCATGCGCTTTTCACTAATATGACCAAGCCGACAGTGCCAAAAGTAAGTTGTATTCAGATCGTTAGGTTTAAGCCTCTTGGCATTTATATTATAGACAGATTCACCTTCAAGATTCAAAATGAATAACCCATTCACAACGGGCGCCAAGCCATAAAATATCTTATTCAAATATATAGAACAACCATTGTCCTTAATAATGAATTCATAACCTTGTCTCATCAAACAAGAGGCAGAAATAATGTTTCGACTTAACGATGGAACATAATAACAATTATCAAGCTCCATTACAAATCCAGAAGGTAAATTAAGTTGCATGGTGCCGACGGCTAATGCAGCAACCCTTGCTTTATTCCCGACGCGAATGTCAACTTCTCCTCTTGCGACATCTCGACTTCTTTTTAGTCCCTGCATCGAGTTGCAAATGTGAACAACCGATCCGGTATCATATACCCAAGAACTATTAGAAATATCCGCAAGATAAATGTCTATAACATATACAACAAGTGTACCTGTAGAAGAAGTACTCCCACTGCTCTTACCCTTGCTAGCGAGCCACTTGTTGCAGTTCCTCTTCTAGTGACCATTCTCCTTGCAATAGAAGCAAATGGTCTCCGCGTCAGGTCCAGGCTTAGGCGCCGGGGCTGGAGTCGGGATCACATCCTTGTCCTTTCCCTTTGCGTTAGCCTTCTTCTTGGTCCATGACTTCTTGAACTTGGCCGTGTTTTGCACCATCAACACTTGATCTGTGCCCTTCTTAATGTCCTGCTCTGCTATCTTAAACATCCCATGCAATTCAGTGGGCTTCTTTTCCATGCCATGCATATGAAAGTTCGTAATGAATGAGTTATAGCTTGGCGGAAGAGAACCCATAATTGTATCTGTAGCTGACTCAGGAGTCAACGGATGCCCAAGACGATCCAAAGCTTGCATGTATACCATCATTTTGATGACATGCGGGCTCAGTGGATCACCCTCTTTTAGCTTGCAATCCATCAGGGATCGCCAGACATTGAACATCTCGGTCCTAGCCTGAACCTGAAACATGCTCTTAAGACTCTCGATCATATCGAAAGCCCTAATGTCTTTGAACTGCTGTTGCAGCTCGGGCTCCATAGAAGCCAGCATGAGGCAGCTGATCACAGTAGACTCATCCTTGAGTTTCTGATAGGCATTCTTAGCAGCAGCGGTGGCATTATCAGCCGGTTCCTCTGGAAGCGGTTCCTCTAGAACATTTTCCGTTTTATCATTCTTGAGAACAATTCTCAGATTTCTATACCAGGTGGTAAAGTTTGTTCCATTCAGTTTATCTTTCTCAAGGATGGATTTAAACGCAAAATTGGTAACTGGAGCAGGTGGTGCCATTGATCTACAACATAAAATGCAAAATACTAAGACATGTATTCATGAAGAGAAATTCATATTAAAAGATTTAATAAAATTACTCCCACTAAGTTCAACATCCCTCTAGTTGACACTAAGTGATTCAGGATCCGATGGGGCGAATTGACTAGTGAGCTTTTGCATCACTGCTAGCCAACTCGACCTACCGGTAAGAAACTCCTTGCTAATCGCATCAACCATACGACTCCTGTTTGTTGACGCGCATCACATACACACCAACTCCTATGCCCCGAAGCCCAAAACTGTTTTGATAACCTCGACAAGTTAACCAAATGCTATGCATGAAAGTGTCCGACACAAACCCATCGCGCCAAGGAGATCTAGCAGCACCCTAATTGTATAGGCCTACTACTAAACATACATGACATGTGATGTGCAGAAATTGGGGAGGAAAATTTTACATGACATTCTTTGAGGGTTCATCCTACTTAAAACATCTACCATGTCAAAGAAGGATGCATAAAGGGATAAACTTTCACAGGCAGTTTATACAAGTGATATGGTATAGCCCCTTTATCATAGCGCATGGTGATCTCCATCTCCATGTGCGCGAAGCTCCCATGGAGATCTCCATCTCCATGTACGCTTTTCCTCGTGGTGATCTCCATCTCCACGTTGTAGTGTCAACCGCCAAGTGTTACATAAGTTACTATGCTATTACAAACTAATAGCTATGAAATTAAGTTACATTACATGGCTTCACATGTTGACATGCAGGTCATTAATACAATAATGAGATAACCACATGGCTCCAGCCGGTTGTCAAAACCATGACACGCAGGTCATGAAAAACAACATACACAATGGGCTATACCAAATCACAATCATTCCCTGCAAAACCAAGTTAGAAGTTCTACCGCCGTCTAAACCTCTTTTAGCACTAGTCAAATTAGGTCTGCGAAAATTTTCCTAATTAACTAAAACCACAATCAAAATCATTCCCTGCAAAGCCGGTTTGACATATCTTTTCATTCTGCATCGTTTGTTAGGTCACGGAGCTCAATCAGAGTTCATATGACCAAGATATGGCCTCTGAACCGAACCTGCTCACAAATTTCTGGACAGCGCGGATCATATCCACGCCGTGTCCTGATCCGTGTCCCCGATCAATCACAAAGTGATATCCGCGTGCTACAACAGGGTTTACGGCACACTGTCTATCCCAATGACGGATATCCGCCCTCTAGGGATAAGTTGTGGCACGACCTAAGTAGGTCGCGCCTCGGGACAGATCATGAAACCAAGAACCTCAAACATGCAAAACCAATTTGATCTACCAACACAAGATCCGATCTACATATCTCCATATGAAAATCTATCACGAATTCAACAACAGGCAGCAGAGGCTCTGATACCACTGTTGGGGCTCGCCGTACGCTACGCTAGCGCCAAATTAAAATTTCTACCGCGCACAACCAAGATCACTGCTACTGGGGATGAACTACATGATTAGGGTTTACCACTAGACGCGCAGTCACGGCAGCGGAAGGAGAGTTGGCGATGCGTGTCGGAGGCCGCTCCTCGAATCCCTCGAACCGATCCCTCGTACCGATCCCACGAACGGAGTCCCGCGATCCGATCCCGCGAACAGTTCGTCCAAGCGCCGCAGGTGCAGCGCCTCCAAGGGATGCGCACGTACAAGGAGGAGCGCCGGGCGGCGGAGTGCTAGGTCCGGCGGCTCGGCCTGGAGGTGGAGTGGCGGCTAGGGTTGTGGTCTGTCCTGTGCCCCTTCGGGGTTCTCCCTAGCCTTTATATAGGCGCTCGTGGAATGGCCTCAACCCTTGAGGCAATCCGGACCCCCCATCCATATTCCATTCGGATCACATCCGAATGGGCTCCTTTCCTCTTAAGCGCGCGACCCTATAGGTTCACGTACACATGGACACGTCCCGAGTCACATCCGGTTCGATAGTCGGTAGCGGTTCCTAGTAGAACATGCCGACTCCCATATATGCGTAAAGTCATAAGACGAACCATTACAAAGTGTCATATGCAACATTCCTTTTGCCTCACGATATATGTTGTCAAGCTCAAGGCGAGTACTTGTCACCCTTGTGATAGCTTGACCTCTCTTCTCGAAACCGTGATACAGATTACTGAACCAGGTTAACACTTAACCCATGTCGCATGGCCATGCTTTCTGAATCTTATCACTTGAGAGGGCCCAGAGAATATCTCTCCAAAGTGGAGGGGCAAATCCCATCTTGATCAACCATGTCTCGCGGCATGTATCATGACTCACCCGTAAGCTACCTTTATAACTACCCATTTACGGTGTAGCGTTTGATAGTCCCTAAGTGAGCCATTCCTCATCCCGAGAACATGCGAGGACCTCAGGTCTAGTACATGGCATATACATTGTATTGAGACTAACAGATGACAATATCTCGCTGCGTCTCAAAGTGGGTCTCTGTCCAACTCAGTGATCCCATCACTAAGTTCATACTATCGGTAGCATCTCCATGCTCATGACTTGTGAAACATAGTCATCAATCGAATCATATACTAGTCAAGGATATGTGTCCGCATAACCTTATCAACTAGGGACCATTAGAACAATCATCATAGAATATATAGTCTCACAAACAAGTCACATACTTATTGGTACATATCAGTGATGATGTTCATGGACAATACAAATAACTCATGAATACATAAGGAGATAACATCATAACATGATTGCCTCTAGGGCATATCTCCAACAATAATATATGTAAAATTATAAGAAAAATGCAAGGATTCTGAATATGTACTTTGTTTTCATGTTTGACAATTTGAAAATGGGAGGACAGAAGAAAATGTGCATATGAACCCTTTTAAATTCAAATGTGGAGTTTGAATCTGCAACTCAAATGCAATACACTTCATTTAAATGGAATGCCCAACACATCAGCACCATATACAGCATGTTATACAACTTGATCAGGTGATTGTGCATTGTACATTATATTGATTGCAATGTTTGTGTTGTTTGCCCGAATAGAGGTGGAGCCGGAGTCGGAGATCACCCCCTCCGTTGAAGTTACCGTATACGACCCTTGTGAGTAAGTCAAGCAAACCCCATTGATCATGTCGATAAAAACCCAGTTCCCTATCATTGTCGCCTATGCATTGTTTAGGATGTTACCATGATGCGTTTCTACCGCATAGTTGAACCCATTCCTTTGCATGACCTATCATTTTGTCACAGTAGTACGAAAAACCACAATCCTAGCAGATGTAGGAGTTGATTGATATCATGTGGCCCCTCCAACTGTTACTACTTATTGCATGCTTAGAGTTACAATGAGGTTACTCTTTTGTGAGTCGGGATGGTAGTGATCATGTCGATGATGGTGGAAATGTGTTGGTGAACTTGACCTGAACAAGGTGAACGATGAGAGGCTGTGTAGGAGTACACAGTGGGTTGTCTCGTTGAACACCACTTTAAGCCTTTGTTCTTGTGTGGTAATCCAAGACAAAGAGTACTACCACATGTTGGGCACATGGACCCCCGCTCAACCTACTAACTCACCCCTTCTCAGTTCAATGAGTCGCATTAGTTCGGAGTTCTGGTAGGTCTGTGGCACGGTCTACGAAGTGGAAGAACGGATATTCAGATCAGCTTGGGACCCTGCACACATCTTCTAGGACCACATCGGTAAACCGGTCGGTTCACGATGTGCAATCCAGCACAGTTAGGCGTCACCATTGGACTTAGAGTTGGTTGTGAGGTAAAAGTTGTGGAATAATCCTCGCCGACACCCGCTTGAAGGGTGACGAGATCCCGTCGGTAACTGATAGTTTCATGTGTGTAGCAGTACACCCCAGCAGGGTTGATAAACTATTCGAATAGCCGTGTCCGTGGTTATGGACTACTTGGTTATCTGTGCTTGATTATTAGACAACTTCAACGGAAGCTCTAATACTTGCCAAGATAAGCGCGAGTGCTATCATGTGCTTTCTCGTGGGAAGTCGAGGAAGGCTCCATCGTGGTGTAATTGTTTGGGAGACTTGGATACATGGACTTGAGTACTCTTCTTACCTCTTTATGGTATTCATAGTACAGGACTAGCCAGGTCAAAGGTGACACTTCTGCATTGAAACCCCACCTTCCTTTACCTTGATACTTGAGCATGATTAGTATAGTTCCTACGTAAGTCTTGCTGAGTACGACTTTGTACTCACGTTTTCTTATTTATGTTTTTTAGATGAACCCAATGACCCCGATGTTGGTTTCTTCCTGGAGCTCAACGACTAATCAAGCTAGTGTAGTCCCAGACATAGGTTTGGTCCATCGTGGAAGGTCTTGTTTATAAATAAGGCTTCTCTAAGCCATTTGTTAAACTTTTCTGTACTCAGACCTAAGTTTCTTCCGCTTGAATGTCGTAATGTTGGATCACAGTCTTGTGATCTTTGTGTATACTCTATATATAAGTCAATAAAGTTGTAAACTTTGTAGAGTTCATGCGATGTGTACCTGCTGTTTACACTGGACATGTATGTTGCGTGTATGATTATAACGTGCATGTCTTAGTGTGGGGTTCGATAGCTTAATTGATTTCTTGTCGGCGGTCTTTCATACACCAAGTGGCCCTTAGATGTACACATCTTGGGGCATCGCGATGCGATTGCTCGTGACTCTGTCACGTGGCACACTTTGTTGTATGATTGAGTTCGCCTGAGATCCCGACTAGGTGATCGGGATGGAGTCTGTGTATGTAAGTGTTATAATTAAGTTGATAATATGGTTGAGGAGACTTGTCTATGAGTATGGGATTTCACCACCCATAATCATTTAGACTTGTGAGCGGACGATGAGGACCCATCTTAGTTGATCATCCGGCCTGGATGGGATGCCCCTCATGTTTGATACTTTCCGAGAGTGTTTTGTTCTTGGCCTTGTTTGCTTAGAAAAGTGGGTACGGCTCTCAGATCTCCATATGATCGAGTTGTGACAGGAATTACATATGCAAAGCCCGGGTCCCGACAGCAAGACAATCTCGCCGAGACCTCCATTGTAATCACCTCCACCATATAATAAATCGAGCATGAAGTAGGGGTTTTACCGATCGAGGGCCCTAAACCTGGGTAACCCATGTCTCATGTTAGCCGAAGAGAATCGCCAACCTGCACTCCTCTCTCTACGATCTAAATCCAGGATTCCTAACCATGGGTTTGTCGAGGCCGATCCTCGTCAGCCCCCGACCGGTTATCTCTGGAGAAAACGAGAGGGCTCACTTTTAGGCTGCTGGAGTCGCTGCCCATTAGGAAAGCTCGCCAACGATCTTATCAAATGGCCAGAAACGTTTAGGTTAAAGAGGTGAACGGCTAGAAATGCTAGACACGTGACAAAGCTTACTTTAGGTTTGATTTTACTATCTTAAATAACACTGAAGCACTGCCACATATCAGTAATTTGGCTTTCCCACCCCAAGGTTTTTGATTTCGCATATAACTTTTTTTATTTTGTTAGACCCGTCCTTTGTCATGTGAAATGGATAAAACATTTTTTGCGTATGTATGACACATATAATTTTTACCTGTATGAAAATACTTTCTTGGCACCCAAGGTATCCAGGATTTATGCACTCATTATCAGCGTCGTGTCATGTTTTTCAAGGGGTTAGCTAAATAATTTTCTTCACTTTTTCTTTGTTCAATTATTTTGTAAGCAAAGGTGCACAGAAATAATTATCAAGTATTACGAATTATTCCATATAGCTTTCTCATGCTTTACATACATTAGTTGGTAGAAAATCATTTATTCTTGTTAAGACAAGTAGAGTTTGTCAAGAAAAAGGGTTTTGTCCGATCGAGGTCTTGATACTACTTTATGTTTTTATTGGGAGAATCAACATGGTGATTGTAAAACTAGAATAAGGTGTCAGTGGACCTTTTATCTATAGTACCTAAATAGTCCATCCCCACTAATATATTTATCTAGACATGCAAGCTATCCACATCATCAAGTAGGTCCACCATATTGAAACTTTCTTCCGCTAAGTTTTCATGGACATGCTCTCATTAAACACACATCTGCATGCTGATACGTCCCAAATGTATCTATAATTTCCGCTTGTTCCATGCCTATTTGGGCGACATTGTTATGTGTTTTGCTACACTTTCATACCTTTTTACAAATATTTGGACTAACCTACTAACTCAGTGCACCCAATGCAAGTTTCTGTCTGTTGATGTCTGTGAATTGCAGGTTTATACCCATATTTACAGCGCCCAAAAAATTCCAAGAAAATATATAAAAAATCAGTGTTCTAGAAGACGCTGAATGCCCGAAGGAGAGCCGAAGGGGCCACCCCCTCCCAGGAAGCCAGGGGGCGTGGACCCACCCTAGGCCGCGCCAGGAGGCCGCTTGGAGGGGTGGGACCCCCCTGGTGCCCTACTTCGGCCTATATTTACTCCTCGGTACAGAAACCTTGAAAAAATACCCCGCATCGCAAACTTCGCCAATGTTCCGCCACCGCCGCGATACCGAGATTGGGATCGCCAAAAGACCCTGTCCCGGCACCCTGCCGGAGGGAGGATTGATCTCCGTGAGCTTCTCCACCACCATGAGTGCTTCCCGTATGTATCGTGGGTAGTCCCCCTTGGACCATGGGTCCATGACCAGTAGCTATGTGATGTCTTCTCTCCAATCTTGTGCTTCAATTATTTGCCCTTGTCAGCTGCACTACATGATCAAGGCATCTATGTAATCTTTCTGCTTTTTCTATGCTGTGTTTGCTGGGATCCGATGGATTATGAGATTATGTTCTTATTGTGATGAGTTATATATTTGTTTCTTCTTTTATATTTGTTCCTGAGTAATTATAGCATGTTCTCCGTTGCTTTTTATTGCTTTGGCCAAATAGTAGATACTCACTCCAAGAGGGAGTGTTATGCTTGATTGTGGGTTCATGCCCCCCGATGTCAAGCTTGAGTGACAGAAACATGAGAAACAACGGTGCTTATAACCTCTATTGCAAGGATTGTTTACCTTACGCAAAGTTTGTTAATGCAGTTGTTTTTTGCTTTGGGTTTACACTTTGGGTGGGGCTCGCAACATAATACCAGCGAGATGTTCTAGGTAGAAATATCAAGGTGGATGATTAGTGACTAGCTGCTGATGAATAAACGGTCTACTTGTCTTGACATGCTGCCCATACGATTGACACTACTAGGATAATGGCCTTCAGCAGCGCGGGGTACCCGTGCTGTAGATAACGCGTTGCCGCTAACTTCCATCCACAGCGCGGGGGCCCCGTGTTGTAGCTAACTGAACAGTTAGCAGCGCGGCTCAAGCACCCAGCGTTGCAGAACTGCACTTCTAGCCAGCCCGCGCTGAAGGTACATTTTTAGCATTTTTTTTATTCTGCAATATTATTTGTTTATACAGTTTTTTATAAATTTCTAGCATACACACATAACATTTATATATAAAATAGAATCACACACATATAAACCACATCATATCATAGACATGCAATAGGCTCATCGATCATCATATATATATATAAATATATATATATATATACAGCCGGTCTATTCTGACATCGATGTCAGAATAACTATTCTGACAACATTCCGAACTACATCGTATCGCAAAAGAGAACCGCACTGCTGAATTCGGAGCACTGCAGTTCGGGTAAAACAGAACCGCATGCACCGTTTTCGCGATAACTTTTTAAACGTTAGTCGGAATTGAGCGTATGATACATCGTTGGATTCGTATGGAAAAGGAGCATCTTCCATATGTTGAACACTTCCCCCAATTCTTGACGGATTAAGAGAAGTTTCGAAAATGGTGCGGCGACCCACTTTCACAGCGGGCATATTTTCACGATTTCTCTTAAACCGTTCATCAGAATGATGCAAATGATATACCGTTGGAAATATATCGATCAGGCGCTCCATCCATATGTAGAACACTTTTTCTAATTCGCTACGGATTTGAGAAATATCTAGCCGCAAAAAAGCGTAGCAACTCTATTTTTCGTTTTTGGATCTTGTAGAGAGTAGAACTTTTTAACCGCTTGTCCGATCGATGCCTATGATACACCATTGAATTCGCCTGGAGTAGTAGATTAATCCATATGTTGAACACTTTTCCATATTCCACACGGTTTTGAAGTATTTTGATTCGTTTGTTGAACACTTTTCCATATTCTACACCGCTTGCCCTCTTTTGGACAACGGGAGTTTTAGCTTAAATACGTTTGATTCGTTCGTCCGATTGATGCAATTGATACACGATTGGATTGCTGTCGTCGAGGCGCTCCATTTGTATGTCAAACACATCCTCTAATTATTTACGGTTTAAAAGTTGTGTCGATTTTAGTAAATCGCGGAACTCCGTTCTTCGCGGACCCAGAATCGATGACGTGAACTGCATTCGCCGGAAACTGCACCGCATCCGACGGGCAAGCGCACTGCATTTTCGTCAGGCAGAACACACGTGTTTTTCGCGGAACAAAAAATCAGTGAGTGAACTGCATCCGCGGGGCACCCGATTTCATTTGTCAACAGAAAGAACTGCACATGATTTTTTCACATGGCAAAGAGAAATACGCGTATTTTTTCACGGACCCAGAATCGACGTAGTGAACTGCATTCGACCGATACAGGTTTCATTTATCGACAGAGAGAACTCCACTAGTTTTTTAACTTTTAACATCATTTTTTTATCAAACGAGCGTGCACCGCAAGGACAAGGCGAGTGAACTGCATTTATTTTCAAAAAAATTACGTACTATAGTGATACAATACTACCGGAAGTGAACCGCAATATTTTACGAAAGTGAACTGAACTGCACATCAATAAAATTGCATGCAATACTTTTTTTGGCAATGCAGTACGGTTGCCCCATCATGTGTGGTTCACTGGAAAGTTAAAATATGATACCATGGAGAAAAAAAAGTGATGTACTTGAGTCAGGCACTTACATTTTCGTAATTTTTTTAACACAAACAACACAAACCAAAAATAAATTACACCTTTTCGCACTACACGAGTACTAAAACCGCAAACTGTAGCGATGCCTCAAGGAAGCTGCAACCCACAAATGAAATCTGTCGAACAAGTAGTATCATGGAATTTTCAGACTCCCAGAGGAGCTGCACACCGTCCTGATGTGGGCTGCAACAAAGCAATTACCACAACATCAGTAGGAAGTCAACGGGAGCGCCAAGGTTAGGGGGTCACCGGGATCCAGCATGGCCCATGGGATCTGGAGCGGGAGGCCATGGTCGCCGTACCTTGGAGCCTAGGGTTCGTCCACATCCGGGGGCACATCTGGATCAGCACAACCGCCAGGAGTAGGGGGCGCGCGGGCTTTTTTGCATGGAGGCGCCATCTGCACCGCAACTCTCTTGGCATGCGCACTGCAATCCCGTGGGGACTTGAAGCGAAGGAGGGGGTTCGTCACAGACACGTCGGTGCGGCGCCCGGATCTCATCGGGAAGGATACAACGATCCCATCCTCCAGCTGTTGGCCGTGACGGCCGGTGGAGGGGGCCGGGGTAGCCGAGCGTGGCGCAATTGGTGGCCATGGAGGAGGATCCAGGGGCGGGGAGGAGCCAGGGCGGGCTGCGTGGTCGGGCGACCAGGAACTGACGCCTCAAATCCGCCCCTCCGTCACCATCACCGGCTGTTGCCGGCTCGGTCTCGGCCTCGCGTGCACGGGGCGGAGTAGACAGGGACGCCCCCGACGGCCGGTAAGTGGGGGCGCTGCACGGAAGGAGGCCGGATCCCGGTGGAGACGGGGGGCGGCTCCCGGCGGCAGCGGCCCGCCCGGCCAGCGTGGGGGAGAGGAGACGGGATGGTGCGGACGTGGCCAGAGTATGGTGGCGTAGGGCGGATCCGAAGGCGCCGGACGTGGACGGTGCGGCTGCAGCCTGGCGGCGCGACGCTCCGGGCAGACCCGATCTGGACTCCGGGGAGGCCGATGCGCGGAGGAAGGTGGTAGAGCGGTTGCTGGTTCATGGGGGATGGTGGATCTTCCGTGGGGAGGGATTTTTTTGGAGGTGGTGGGTGAGCACGGGGAAGACAGGAGGAAGGTGGGAGGCTCGGGAGAGAGGAAGACATGGGGAGGAGGAAGTAGTCGCCGGTTGGTTAGTTCGGTTAGTTCGTCCGATAAAGTGTTGTCAGAATAAAAATAGTTGTTAGAATAAGACTCTTAAGGGGTGTTGTTAGAATAGACCCAACCTATATATATATATATATATATATATATATATATATATATATATATATATCATCCCATAAGTATAATATCCAACACAAAGGACAAATTTTCTAGTTTAACTTCGCTAATATCGAACTACATAATGTTTAACAACAACTACGAACCAACCTACTCATCACCACCACAAGGTGAAATGAAAAAAAACCAAAAGACACCCCACATTCCATTATGTAATATGGAGAACAACTTGTCTGCATGTTTTATATTCATCCGATTGACTATCCTCTTCCATCCTCTTATTCTTACGCAGCCATCATCTCCACTTTCAGTGGAGTAGTCAGTCTGGAAGATGACATCCCATGCCCGCACAGAAACAACTGTAAGCTCGCCTTGAGGAGGCCTACACTTACGTATACATGCCGTCGGGATCCTCTATTGAAAACGTATGAGTAAAATACTTAGTAATACATTATACTAAAAAATCTTACCATGCTATAATCTTTTACATGTCCTGAAAACAACTTGAGAACAAATGGAACATATGTTGTATAAGGTTCACCAACATTATTCGAGTTCACAAACGAAGGAACACATTTAAGAACATCGATGAAATCATCTTGTTCGTCAATTGTCAGGTGAAATCCACCATTATGAAAAGTATTATCAAACATCTTCCGAACTTATTTTGGGGCATGCAGATAAACTAACAATTATAAATAAGTTGTCAACTTGGGAAGCAAGGAAATAATGAAGTTAACAAGCAAAGTTGTTTAAGAAACTCATGTGGAGATAGAACCAGCTTAATGTCTTCCACTAGCATCCAAATGTCCTTATTTCAAAATGTTTGACCATCTCGACGATGATGTCCAAGATCAAATGTTACTTTCATATCACCCTCTGATGCATATGCCTTGCATAGTGCATACCAATTTGGACAATCAAAATATGTGCTATTTGGTTCATTAAAGACCTCGACATTTACAGTCATACCATGTTTCGTCTTAATATTGACATCTTTTTTGGCATTCTCGCGCCACTCATCGATTTCGACAAAGTCGCACACATGAGGTCTTGCATAGCAAAGGATGTGCTAGTTGATTATAAAAAAATTACACGTCAAAACAAAAACTAAGTGAAGCATGCTTAAATAAGAAGATGTCGCAGAAGTTGCATACCATTTGAAATTCGAAGCCTTCCCTAAGCGTGATGGAGAAGTATCTTTCTTCCTCCCCATCCAACTCTGGAAACTTGTCGCACTGACCCGAGTCATCGCCACAATAGTCGCACTCGGGGATTCTATCGTCGTCAACCATTTTTTGTGTTCATAATTCAAAATATTAGGCCATATACACAAGCAACTATAGGGATGGAGCAAGCGAGGCAAGCATCACAACAGTTTTAATTATTCTTAAAAAAGGAACACACATATCGGTTTTTGCCTCGTACTTAGGTTGAACACACACAAGCAACTACAGGGATGTCGTTAGGGAGCCAAGTAGGATGCACAAGATTCGTATTTGTGTATATCACAAGGCTCGCTAACTTATCCCTGCTGTCACATTGTGTCACAACAGGTTTAGACATCGGCATTTAAAACAAAAGGAAAAACAGATGAACTCAAATAAAATGCAACAATAATATTTTATCATATAATATAACTAATATATCTCGAATAATCCAGTCAATGCAAGAATAATATAACCAATACATCTCGACTACAACATCTAGGAAATTCACTACTACATCTCGAAAAATCAAACTCGACGACGACTCGGAGCCAATCCGCGGGCGGTAAACACTCAAAGATAAGGAACCGCCACAGGAACATAGCTCCGGTGCGAGCCGTGAAGAATCTTCCAGGTATTGGCCGTGCAGAACCCGACGTCCAACGCAACCAAATTACGACGAACATGCTTGTCCTCCTCCCTGTCCGGCGACGTACCACCTCCACGGGGGCTGGCTCCCTCTGCACCAACTGCGGCCCACGTGACCTCCACCAAAGAAGCTCTGGGTCGCCAACAGGACCCGGAATCCTCACCAAGCGGCGCGCTTTGGAAACCACCTCCCAGTGCCAGTCCAGGGGAGCCCAGTCCCGGACATTGCGCATCCCATCAAGAAGGTGCTCTCCGCCACGGAGACGGGGATGTGGGCCAGGCATCGTCGCTGAGAACTTATTTAATATACAAAGTTTTATTAAAATGAACGATTGAAAAATTTATACTAACAGATTAACAAAATAAGATAAAAGTACTTTTAAATAATGTCTCATACTTAGATTGGACACATAAGCGATTCCAGGGAGAGTGTGGCAGCGAACCCAAATAGCATGCACAAGTTCCGTACTTGTACATATCACAAGGGTTCGCTTCACACTCTCCCGATGTCACAAAGTGTCACACTACATTTAAATCATCGACATTTAAAAAAAAGCAAAAGTAATGATTAAAAGTAATTTGATGCCGAAACACCGTTTAATTTCGATTTTCACAAAAATCCTAATTACCTTAATATGCTAACCAAAAATCCTAATTGCCTCCTGTCATTGCTAAAAGTAGGAAAATGATTCTAGCATATGTCACTACATTCCTTCTGCTCAGAGTCGTCGGACATGCACCAAATTTATTAAAATGTACGAGCGAAAAATTTATACTAACTAACAAATTAACAAAAGAGAATATGGGATGATACAATCCAAATTAGTGCCTCATATTTAGATTGGACACATAAGCGAATCAGGGGGGAGTGTGACAGCTACCCAAGTAGGATGCACAAGTTCCGTACTTGTACATATCACAAGGGTAGCTGCACGCTCTCCCCCGATGGCACCTAATGTCACAATATATTTAAATCATTGGTATTCTAAAAAACTGGCAAAAGTAACGATTAAAAGTAATTTGATGCTGAAACACCGTTTAATTCCCATTTTGACAAATCTCAAGCACTCGATATGTCCTACTTTTGTAGCACAAGTCATGCCGAAATCCATGGAAATTTTTGGCATGACATTTGCTAAAAATTCGACATATCGAGCGCATGAAATTTTCCGGAACAAAAATGAATCGACATTGTGGGAAAACATAGGCCACTCATATCCTGCAAACAATTATCCTAATTACTCAATATGCTAACAAAAGGAAAATTTAAACTACACAAGCACCACATACACATATTTAAACTAGAGGAGGATCACTAATGATCTTGTGTGCTGCTCAAGTTACAATATTTTTTCCCTAGAAATAATTTGAACCCTAACAATGCATCCATAGCAATAGCAATTTTTCATAGCAATAGCAATTTTTCAAACCCTACCAATGCATGAGGTAGAGGTGGACGCGAGAGTGGGGAGGAGGCGACAGATCTCACCTAGGACGGAGGCGGCGACAACGTTGAGTGTAGGTTGGCGATGGCATTGAGTGGACGGCGAAGACGTCGAGTGGAGGGCGGCGGCGGCGATGAAGATGTCGAGTGGAGGGCGGTGGCGACCGAATCCGGTGGCAGGGCGGCTCCGACGGCGTCGATCGGAGAGGGGGAGAGTGAGGAGAGGGATTTGTATGAGGAGAGAGTGAGGGGCAGCCCGGCCTGGTTTTTGGTATACCAACTACAACGCGGGGAGTAGGAATCGCGCTGTAGATGACTAGGGCATGTACAACGCAGGGTCGAAGCGGAGCGTTGCTGATATGTGGGCCCAAAAAATCCGGTCCGTTGTAGCCACATTAGCAGCGCGGATTTAGCATGCCGCGTTGCAGATGTTCTATACATCTACATCGCGGCTATTGACATACGCGCCACTAAAGTGGTTTGCCACGGGCACACAAATTCTGAACCGATATGAGCAACGCGGGTCACCAGGACTCGCGCTGCCAATGATCAATCTCCTGCAGCGCAGCCCTAGGCCCCGTGCTGCTAAAGTACACCTGAAGCTCCTTTATAGTGGCCCGCGCTACTAATGTCTATTCTTGTATGGCCAAAAGCCTAGTAGTGTGAGCCTCTAACTTTCTTGTAGCATAATTAGCATTGCGGTGCGTTTATAATTCTGTCAATTACCCAACTGTAATTTGTTCACCCAACATAGTTGTTTTATTGTCTTTTGGGAGAGAGACATCACTAGTGAACATCATGGGACCCCGGTCCATATTTCCACCATTGTTTACACCTCAACTCTTTACTGATTTATTTCCTTTTCGTTGCAATCACCACTACTATTTCCCCCGTGTGTTTGATCGAAGAAATTGACAACATCTTTGCTTCGTTGGGAGCAAAGTTATTTGATTTTGTGTGTAGGTCCAGGTTAAGAATGTGATTTCTATTCAACCGGCACGTATCTTACTTGAAAACCTACTTGAAGAACTTGGAGTCCTCATGTAACACCCTCAGTTGCTGTAACAGTAATCATCATCACTGTTGATCATCACTGTTGAATTATCACTGTTTGATCTCCCTTGTACCTGATAAAACTTTGTGATGCTCATGATCAAACCTTGTTGTGGTTGATCAACACCCCATGCCCCTTGTACTTGAGCCCTTGGGATCAAAACCCAAAGCCAAATGCACCTTACTCATCCAACAAACCAAACCCTAGTTGAAACTACTTTAAATGGAAATTAAAACAAAGTTGCTGAAATAAAGTTGTTCCAAAAATCATGGAACTATTTTTGTAAATTTCATAAAATCATTATAATCATGTTGGAACAACTTCGGTAAATTTTGGAGTTGCAGAAAATTCCAAACAATTCAAACAGTAGGCTAGAACCCCTACTTTGGGCATTTAATATTTAAAAGAAATACCTAATGAATTTATTTTGCTGCAAAACTTTTTGTGGCACCTCAGTAATATATAAACCTAATTTACAATCACCAATAAAATTTTACAAAATTCTAGGGATAACAAATCAATTACAGGAAAGAATTTGTATAAGCAGCAGATAAGAAATTGGAAAAATGCTAAAGCTCGCCTGGGGTGAGGCCCACCTTGGCCCAGCCCACCCCGACCCGTCTTCCACCTCCCACCTGCCCCCATCACGTCGGCCACCTGCTCGACGCCATGCCGCCGCCGTGGCCGTCTCTGCCACTGGAGCCCCCACTCCCTCACCTGCTCCCTGCGACCGGGGAGGCGATAAGGCCAACCCCAGCAGCTCCCTAGACACGCCCCCCACTCCATTCCCCTCCTCCTCCTCTCGCCATCGCCAGGGAAAGATCCGCCCGAGCTCGCCGTCGACATGACCGCGCCCACTTGCGGCCGGCAAGCTCCCTAGCCCTCGAAGCCGTGTCCACCGGGTGCGCCGTCGTCGACTACGTCGACTACTGCGACGAATTCAAGCCGGGAGCACTCCCTCGCCTCGCCCGCGTCATCGTTCCCCATTCCGGCCGCCGTGATCCCGTCGTCGATTCCGGCCTCGTCGAGCCTCCCCGAGCCCACTGCCTCCCACTACGTGCTCACGGTGAGTGTGGCCACCACCTCCAACTCCCCGCTTCGCATCCCTCTCGCCGTAGCTCGTGTCGCCATTAGAGCCGTGGCCACCTCGCCGCCGCCGAGCTTTTCCCCGCGGCCTGGAGCGCGCATTTGACGCGCTAGGCGTGTCACTCTGCGTGCGCTGCTCCTAGGAGCCGAATGGTATAGCGCATGCCCCAGTCCCGCGGTAGAAACTTCGTCGTCGTCCCCTCGTGCTCACGGGCCGCCGCCGCAGTCGTTGCCGTTGTGGATTCCGGCCGTCTCCGGCGATGCCCCTGGCACCAATAGACTCGCGTTCGTCTCCTCGTTCCAACGCACGTAGCCGCGCCTCAAACGACGTTCGGAATCGTGGGCTGGCTCGACCTCGCCGCCGGCGGGCCTCCGGTGAGCCTCCGGTGAGGCTGCCAGGTGGGGCCCCGATGTCAGTTAATTAGTTAGGGCTTAAATCAAACCCCTGGGCCACTGACAACGGGCCCCACTCACTCACCACCCCGGCTAATCCCTTATTAGCTTAACAGAAAGATTAAAACCCCTTGGGTCACTTACTAGTGGGCCCATGTAATTAGGTTAGCCTCTGGATTAATTAGACTGTTTAAGTATCCCCCTGTGTCACTTACATTGGGGTCCCACCTGTCAGTTTGTTAATTAAAAGAATTATAAGACTTAACCAGTGTATGACATGTGGGTCCAGGGTAAATTTTCCAATTTAATTAAATGTTTTATAAATAACAGAGGTTGACATGTGGGTCCCACATGTCAGCACTGTTCTGGATAATGTTATGGATAATGTTTTGGATAATGTTTAATAAATAATAAAAGAAATCCAGAAAATCATTTAAATTGATTTAAACTTTGAAATTTAATAACTTTTAAACCGTAACTCGGATTCAAAAACTTTATACATGAAAGTTGATCAGAAAAATACAACGAATACGAATACGTTATCCGTATGCCTATCCCCCCCCTCTAACACAACAAACATCGATCCGTTCCCCTCCGGACCGGCAGTCCGATAAATGGTCCGGTACTGTTAGAGTGCCCGGATGAATTTATTCCGAACACGAAAGTTGTCCGGAATGGTTAAAATAGCACGGATACACCCCCCTTATGTTGTTCCGGTAACCACGACACCTCCGGCTTGATCCTTCCCCCTCCGGACACCCTGTCCGGTAATCATCCAGAGCCGGTAGTTCATCCTCAGATGAATTTCCGTCCGAGCAACGTGCATTGCACCACGTTAGAATACCGTTAACATTTCATCTATCATGTCATGCATCTGTTTGTATTTGCTTTATGTGTATTTACTGTTTCTTCCCCCCCTTAATCTCCGGTAGACCCCGCTGCTGCCGTCGACTACACCGCTGCTGAGTACGACTACGTCGTCGACGACCCTACTACTACCGTCGAGCTTGCAGGCAGGCAGAGCCATTCTCTTCCCCAGATATCGCCTATCTTTCCGTACATTTCTTGCACTAGGCATTGTTACTGCTGCTGCTACGATTACAATCCTATTCAACTGCATAGCCTGATTTTGTCGCCCCTTGATGTGCCTTCCTTTATCCTATGCTGCCTATTAATATTGTTATGCATTATTCAGCAGTGAGCCCTGCGCATTGTTAGCTAGGATTAGATAAAGGGCCGGGATCACTCACGGGAGTGAACACGGATACAAATATTATAACTGCACAGGTACGGTACAATGCAGACACCGTCGAAGGCCCCTATCTGGGTTATGCCTAGTCACCTCAAGTGTGAGCTATCAAGGAGAAATCCTTGTACTCCACTCGAGGCTGACTTTGTCTTGCCACCATAGGGTCCTGTAAACGGTTGTCCTTCAGGTAAGAAGTTGGGCGACCCAACGGTGCCCGCGAGAGGTATTGCGACGGGACGACAGGGAGGGTACGACCAGTGTACCGGTGTGCTTGGCCCCTGATCGTTGGCCGCGAGAGTTACCAAACCACGAAAGTCGAGGTCCTCCAGGAGCACACGCGAGACAAGGTAAGGAGACGGTTCACCTTGTTGGTAACCGCAGTGACTTGGTGGGACGACGGGGCAGGCACCGATGTACTGGTGGTCCCGGCTGCTGTCGTTGTCCGCAGGTCAGTTAAGTCGAGGCAACGATAACGGTTGTCACACAGGTTAATTAAAATGCTAAATGGTTCAGTGAATGTCTTGAGTTGGCTATATGCCATGTACGCACTACCTACCCGTGGGAACTACGAGTTATGGGCTCCTCCGCTTCTTAGTGTCGTCCGAGGACTTTTCAGACGTCAGCAGTACCGCGGCCTGCGCCGGGAAGTGGTGTTGTCTTATTTGCTCGAGTGGTGTGTCTTATTTGGATTTTCTTTAACTTCACCGGCCAGCCTCGCACCGTGCAGGAGTACGTCGGGGTTAGGGTCCAAAGCCCCGCGTACATAGGATATAGTCCGGCGGATGACCTCTCTGTTGAGTTTGAAAGATGGGCTATGAAGTGTCGGATAGCCTCGGTGGAGCGTTCCCTAACAAGGTTCCCGCCACCCTGGAGATCCGTGCGTGTAGCGTAACACAAGTGCACCCCTGCAGGGAAGATTGATCTATCGATAGCCGAGTCCACGATAACAGGACGCTTTATGCTGAAGCTGGATCCTACCACTAGAAAATATTATTAAACTGTATGGTTCCGGGTTCCCTTCCTCGCGGGGATGTCGAGGAGGTGAATTCGGAGGCATTGTTAATTATTACAACTTATTATTATTCAATGTTGCAGCAACTTCTGCTTCATTGTTACTTTACTGCTTTATATCAACTGTTGGCTGATTCTTACCTCATGCTGCAAGACATCGTCGGAAGATGCTAGTCTTCGTTAGGCCTAGCTTCTTACCCTTGCTCTGAACTTCTGTCTTCAGTCCACTATATACAGCCTCTTCATTCCGTTGATATCATGCATAATGCTTAGTAGCGGACGTAAGACACGCGGGTATACTAGATATTCACCTGCTTTATTTCCTTTACTGTTTTGCCTGATCGGCCGCTGCAGCCGACGTTGGAGCCCAGGAGCAGGAGTACCCCGGAGGCGCCTACTACGACGTCGAGTTCCCCGTTGACCAGGAGTAGTACTGTGGATCCCAGGCAGGAGGCCTCGCCTTTTCGTTCTGTATCTCTGATGTGATTTGTGCTAGCCTTCTTAAGGCAAAACTTGACTAACTATGTCTGTACTCAGATATTATGGCTTGTATGACTTATATATTCGGGTCCGCGTGACCCCCTCTATTGTAATATATTTGTTTATCCTTTTGTGTTTAGTGTTGTGCTGTGATATTATCACCGTGGCACCCTAATCTCAGTCGTGTACCCTGTGTGTATGATTACTGTACACGGTCTGATTTTGGGGGCGTCACACCTCATGGATTCAATAAGACTTATAGTCCTCGTGTAAGGGAAATTAGCTGCTACTATATTCAAACCTTCCACTTGGGGTAACTGATGGCGGTGAAGTTAATAGGTTTAGTGGGATGCCTCCCCTGTCAACCGCGCCAATAAACAATTCTTGATAACCCACAAGTCTAGGGGATCAATTGTAGCTTTTCGATAAATAAGGATGTCGATCCCACGAGGAGCAGAAGGTATTGACAAGTGACCCTAGATAAGGAAAGGTCTTCAAACACTAAAAGATAAATATTTAGGGATTTTTGGGTTTAAGCAAAAAAGGGTAAAAGACAAGCAAAGTAAACAGGGTAACTGGGGAGTAACAAGTGGCCTGATCCTTCTGAGTAAAGGATAGGCCTGGCAACAGAACTTATAAAGGCTAAGGAGTTCTTGAGGACACACGGGAGAGATAGCCAAGTTACTTTCACCATATTCCGCCAAGTAGTATGTATTGTGTCGATAAGTGTCGAGTGGGTCGATCAATGCTAGTACTCCTTCTAGACTAAGATAAGTGCACTCTTATGATTACACAGCTTGCAAGCATCCGCAAATACAAGGTAGTAATTAAGGCATAAGCCTAACCACAGCATTACGATCGTGGATCCATAACTCCCTTATGCCAAAGTGTGCGAACTGGGGTTCAAGTTTCTGTCACTCCGGCAACCCACCATAAGCATCCTTTGTACACTATTTATTCCCCTAGGTCCTTAATAAGGAGAAGTGTTGGGTGTTCGACTCACACAACACCACTAGGAAAATAACAACACAACTTAAATATCAAACAACACATAATACTTCAACATCATATGACTACTAACAACTAGACTTCTCCCATGTCCTCAAGAACTAAAGTAACTACTCACAAGACATAAAAGATATCATGATCAGAGGTGATAGATGGGTGGCAAACAATCTGGACACAATGGTATTTCTCCAACAAAACTCAATAGCATTCACCACAAAGTAGTAATCAACACCAATAGAGTAGAGAGGATAGATCGTACGGATTACAACACAAGTTTCAATTGTGAGATGAGATGGGATGGAAATGGAGATGGTGCTGATGTTGGGGATGATGTTGATGATGATCTCGATGATGCCTGTGACGATGATCTCCCCTTCCGGGAGGTGATCTCCCCGGCGGAATCTGCCCGCCGGAGATGGCTTTTTCTTCTCTATAGGTTTCCGCCACGAGGCGGTGGCGAAACTCCGAAACTCGTCTCTTTTTAGGGTTTTTACCCCAAGGGGGTAATATAGGCTAGAGGGGGCACCGAGGTGGGCCACCAGGCATCCAGGAGGGTGCCTGGCGCGCCCTAGGGGTGGGGCCGTGCCAGGGACCCTTCTGGAGCCCTGGTGCGTCCCCTGTGGTCAATCTTCGTTCTCCTCCAGTGAATCTTGAAAATAATGGTCCACGTCAAATTTCGTCGAATTTGGAGTTGATCTGATTAAGCAACTTGATGTCCACTTTTCACCGCTGAATTCTGCTTCTGTTGCTTCGGCACCAGAAAGTTGCAAACTGTGTAAAACAAGCCAAATCAACATAAGAATAATACTTTAAAGTGGAATATATCGATGAATAGGGTTAAATTACAATATAAAATATGAACTCCTCAAGCTTAGACCTCGCTTGTCCCCAAGAGATTACTGAGCTCGGCAAACCCGTCCACAAGTTTAGAGAGTGAAGTGTCGATAAAAGAATACTGACAAGAAGCATCAAGATTTCTCACCAAACTGAAGCATCCTCAACAACAACCTCAACTCATAAGGCCCTTATGAGAAAGTAGTAACAATTATAACAAAGTAGGGCCAAGAAAACTCATCAAATCATGGCAAACATAGCCTTGGTCAAGGAACAACTAATAAATTTTACTTTTTCTCTTTCACCTATAATGAAACAAGTTGAAGCTCTTCAAAGAACATGTTATTAGTCAAGAAATGCACATGTTAACACAAAGGAAGATGTTTACCAGGAATAAGATTTTGCAAACAACTTACTTATCAAATGATAATGTCAACAAAGATGTCACATGCTAACTCTTAATGCAACTTTATATGCAAGAATCTTTATCAACATCAAGTGTCTTTTATCTCTCAGAAAGGAAGGAAGTAGGAAGGACTGACTCAGCAAAAAATAAAGGATAAACCCCGCGCAAAAAAGCGTAAGCAGGGAAAACTCATGTGCCATCTCTAGATCAAACAGAATAAAAACATATTTTGGGAGGTGCATGATTTGTCAACGACTGTTGATAGATAAATCACTCACTTCATGATTTAGAAAAGTTTCGAGGAACGGCTCCCATGTGGGGACGATCACATCACCTTAAATTCCTTTGTTTATCACTAATAAATGGGCGAAGGAACTTGTGTGTTAGCAGTTATCTTTTACGAGCTGGGCACTCATGCCAGTCCCTTCTCTTATTAGGGGTTTGTAGATTAGACATGCAATCCCAAGATAAAACATGTCCAAATTAAGAAGATCATGGGTTACCCATCACTTCCTCGTGAACTGAATTAGAGGCACAAAACAGAAGATTTTGAACATCTAAAGATAGGAAATAAATTATATACTTTAGGAGTGGTAGTGGGATACCACGAATAGGAATGTATGGTGGACTCAAGTGGAAGATGTTGGTTTCAGGATATGGAAGTACAAGAAGAATTCCGCTTGGTACAGGGTTTTGGATAGCAAGGCTTTGAGAGACCACACAATTGATGATGACTTAGATGCAAGCAATACAAAGCATAGACATTAAAATTAGCATGAAATATCAAGTGGTCTTCCTTGTCAACATAACAGTTCAAGCATAATAACACAAAGGTTTTGGCTATGTCGCTACTTTGATAAAAACATGCTTGTTGTTATGACCAAAGCTATACTTGCCAAGATTAAATAAAGTTTTCAAAGGAATACCTTATATAAGGTCAATACTCCCCATAAGAATCAGCTCATAATGTCGATTGCGTGAAGACAATACCGAGTGCAGCGAAGAAACCAATAGACTTCTCATTAATATTCCTTCATAAACGACTCCACACTCACGGATACAAAAAATCTCCACAAAAGGAGTGATAGACCTCAATGCAACACCTATTTCATAAATTAACTTCCCTAGACATGATTCGACTCTACTTGACTCCTAAAGACAAAGATAAAGATAAAGATACCGACACTCCCCCAAGCTTGGGACAAGCTGAGGGGGTGCCATCACCCGAGGAGATTTACTCCTCATTCTTGTTCTCGTTGATCACATACTCCTTGGCGAAGCGCTTCCAAGGAAAAGGTTCTCCAGTCTCGAAGGACATTCCCGTCTCCAGGATCCTGCACTCAGCACCCAAACCTATGCGTAAGAACTTAAGTTCATACTCACAGTTCTGGTTCTGCAGATCATAGATCTGTGCTTGAAGCTCATAAACTTTTTCTTCTAGTGCGGCCAAACTTGACCACATTTTCTTCATCTCCTTCTTGTGGGAAGCCTCTATCTCGCTCTTGATGTCGAAGTTAGCTTCAACACCATGCTCCACCATCTTCTTGAACTTGAAGAACTCATGTTCCATCGCCTTCAGCCGCACCTCGGTGCCCCCTTCCTTGACTGGTCCCTTCAGATCTTCCATGTGAGGACACCATCCTCCACACGAAGGATCTGGCGGTGCTTCCTCACCTCTGCGAGGTAAGGGTTGATGACATTGAGGACGAACATGTCCTTGGGGGAACTTGGGGAAGCCATGGCACCTAGGTCTGCTGAAAGTTCTTCTGGCAGAAACAAAACGAGAAAGAAAACACGCGAAATCGAGAGATGCAGTGCCGGGACTATCCGGGAAAATATATAGCAAAAATTTCCGCAACAGAAGGGAGGTTTCAAGCCAATGTGGAGTCGGAGTCCCGGGCTCCCAGGAGGGTGCCTGGCGCGGCCAGGAGGGGCGGCGCGCCGGGAGGCCTCCTGGGCCCCCTGGAGCTCCTCTTCGGCTCCACTTGGGCTTAGAATTTCCCTTATTTTGCAAAAACTTCGAAAAATAAACTTTTATTGATGTTCGCGATGTTTCCTTACCGTAATACGTACCTTTTCTTACTCTGCTCCTACCGGTGTCTGAAACTGAGCTGCAACATGTTCTTCATGAGTTGTTGTGTATATCATACTCACATCCACACTGATAGGATCACCTGGAGAAAACCTGATTGGAGAACCTTATGTGCGGTCCTCTCACCAGGATGATGTCCTCCATAGGGGCTATCGTGACATTGTCGAAGAATCTCCTTCTGCTCGTGCTCCGGTATAAACTTCTTACGATCCCGTCCGCACCTTCTTTATAAAGATGTTGGTCATCCCAAAAGTAATGCCTCAAATCCGTGAAGAATTTCTTCCTCTGCTGAAATGTAAGACCTGGAGGAAAAAACTTTGTAACGATAAAATTAGCATAATCTGCAAACCAAGGGTCGGAATGAGATTGTACTTTTACAACAGCAAGCTGTTCATCTGGAAAACTGTCGTTGACTGGAATAGGATCGTGCGGAATATCTTCCATCCTTGAAAGGTTGTCCGCTACCGGATTTTCTTCCCCTTTTCTATCGACAATCTGTAAATCAAATTCTTGAAGAAGGAGTACCCATCTTATGAGCCTTGGTTTGGCATCCTTATTCTGCATAAGATTCTTAATGGCAGCATGGTCAGTATGAATAATAACCTTAAAATCAACAATATAATGCCTAAATTTATCACAAGCAAATACTATTGCTAAGAATTCCTGCTCAGTAGTAGCATAATTCTTTTGAGAACTGTCAAGGGTTTTGCTAGCATAATGTATAACATTCAACTTCTTATCAACCCTTTGTCCTAAAACAGCTCCAACAGAAAAATCACTAGCATCACACATAATTTCAAAGGGCAAATTCCAGTCAGGCGATTGTACTATAGGAGCGGTTATCAAGGCTTTCTTAAGAACTTCGAAGGTTTCCTTACAATCTTCATCAAATACAAAAGGAATATCCTTCTGGAGAAGATTGGTAAGGGGTCTCGAGGTCTTAGAAAAGTCCTTGATAAATCTTCTATAGAAACCAACATGACTGAGAAAACTATGAATACCTTTGATGTCCCTTGGATAGGGCATCCTTTCAATAGCTTCAATCTTTTCCTTGTCCACTTCAATTCCCCTTTCGGAAATCTTGTGACCAAGAACTATCCCTTCGTTAACCATGAAATGGCACTTCTCCCAATTGAGCACCAAATTTGTTTCTTCACATCTCTGCAAAACTTTATTAAGATCGTGGAGACAGTGGTCAAAGGAGGTTCCATAGACGTGAAAGTCGTCCATAAAGACCTCCACAATCTCCTCACAGAAACCATGAAATATAGTAGACATACACCTCTGAAAAGTAGCAGGTGCATTACACAAACCAAAAGTCATACGCCTATAAGCATAAGTACCGTAAGGACACGTGAAAGTGGTCTTCTCCTGATCCGCAGTGTTGAAATGAATCTGAGAGAAGCCAACATACCAATCAAGGTAGAAAAAGGGGGTGTTTTAGACAACCGATCAAGCATCTAATCAATAAAGGGCAGAGGATAATGGTCCTTCCTGGTGGCCTTATTCAACTTCCTAAAATCAATACACATTCTATATCCAATAATTCTACGCTGAGGTATTAGTTCATTTTTATCATTAGGAACAACAGTCATACCTCCCTTCTTAGGAACACAATGAACTGGACTTACCCACTTACTATCAGCTATAGGATAGATGATACCTGCGGCTAGAAGTTTGAGAACCTCCGTCCTAACCACGTCCTTCATCTTTGGTTTCAACCGTCGTTGATGATCAACAACCGGTTTAGCATCGGGCTCGAGATTGATAGTATGTTGGCAAATGGATGGAATGATACCCTTGAGATCGTCAAGAGTATAGCCAATAGCACCTCGGTGTCTGCGGATTGTCTCCAATAATCACTCTTCTTCATATCCTAAAAGGTTAGAATTCATAATAACAGGATCTATTTTCTTTTCATCTAAATAAGCATTCTTGAGCGTATCAGGAAGTGGTTTGAGATCGAACACCGGGTCTTCTTTTGGTTGTGAGAGGATTCCTAATGGTTCAACCGGGAGGTTGTGCTTCAGGATAGGATTTTGTCTTAAAAATATGTCTTCTAGCTCATTCCTCTCCTGCATACGCATGTCATTCTCGTGGTCTTCCATAAATTGCTGCAAAGTATCGTTAGGAGGAATAGCAATAGAAGCAATTTCTTCAATAATTTTTTCAGTACTAGACAAGTCAGTACCACGAGGTTTCTTAGAAAACTTAGAGAAGTTAAATTCATACGAATCACCGTCGAATTCAAATGAAACAATACCTTTCTTGCAATCTATTATCGCTCCACAAGTGCTGAGGAAGGGCCTTCCAAAGACAATAGGGCAAAAACTATCTTGCACTGAACCGAGTACAAGAAAGTCAGTAGGACATTTTACCTTACCACAGGGAACTTCAACATCTCTCACAATCCCAACTAGAGAGATTGTTTGTTTATTTTCAAGATGAATCGTGACATCTATGTCTTTGATCTCACACGGCTGAATCTCGTGCATGATCTCTTGATAAAGTGTGAAAGGAATAGCGCTGATACTGGATCCCAAATCACATAGCCCATAGTAGTTGTGATCTCCTATTTTTAAAGATACAACTGGTGTACCTGAAATTGGGCCTTTGTTCTTCGCTGTGACAATGTTAGTGGAAACAACACAAAAACTAATAATAGATTCTTCAACATCACTTGTTACTAGATCCTTAACCATTGCAACTTGAGGCTTGACCTTGATCAGGTCCTCAAGTTCATTAGTGGTCCTTCCATTCTTGTTTATAATACCTGTAACAAAAGAGTTCTCCTTTATCCTTGCGGGATAAGGAGGTTGTTCATACACAACTGCAGGTAAAACAGGATTAGTAACATTAATCTCAATAGATGACTCCTTGAAAGGTTTATGATATTGACTCTCCTTCTACTTAGAAGAATCAACATGAGAAGCAAAGTCCTTGCAAAAGTCAATCCTTAGCTGGGAATCAAGAAAATTTTTAGAGAAAAAGGTATTAAAGTAATCAGTTTTCACATAACTCTCAATCTAGTCATTCTCATAGTTTATAGAGGGTTCAATACATTTATCAATTTCACAGTCTTCAGTGTTCTTCTGAATCCTTTCAATAAGATCCCATTTTCTTCTACACTTCTATTCTGGAATACCCCGCTAGAGGAGGCGTCCAACATTTCCTTGTCCTGACGAGAAAGCCTGGCATAAAAATTTGTAAGTATGATTTTCTTGGGGAGCTCATGGTTGGGGCATTTGAGCATCAGGGGCTTCAGTCTCCCCCAAGATTGAGCGACCAAAAGTTGTAGATGTAATTCCTGTCTTGGTGAATTTCACGAAGAGGATAAAACTTTGCATAAAAGAGAGACATAAGATCTTTCCATTCAAGCAAATCATAGTTATCGAGTAGCTTATACCAATCTGAAGCTTTATCTTTAAGTGATTCGGGGAATAGTTTCTTCATGACGAACTCCATTGGTACACCTTCAAGCTTAAATAAAGAACATAATTGTGATGAATATGGCAGGTGTTCTCCCGGATGTCCTTCTCCTGTATAACGATTAGCCAAGACATAATCAATAATACCAGTTCGTATCTTATAGGGAACAATTTCAGTAGGGGTAGGTGTGACCACCACAGTCGTGGGGCGGCTCCTCGCCAGCAACGAACCAACAGTAGAGGGATCCATAAGGACTGAGGGTAGAAACAGCAAAAAATAAAAACAGAAACACAAAGCAAAGGTTTCCTTACCGGCTTCACTTACCAATAGTGCTACACTCCACGGCAACGGTGCCAGAAAAACTCGTTGATGGAGGCGAAGTTAATAGGTTTAGTGGTTTGCCTCCCCTGTCAACCGCGCCAATAAAAGATCCTTGATAACCCACAAGTCTAGGGGATCAATTGTAGCTTTTCGATAAATAAGAATGCAGATCTCACGAGGAGCAGAAGGTATGGACAAGTGACCCTGGATAAGGAAAGGTCTACAAACACTAAAAGATAAATATTTAGGGATTTTTGGGTTTAAGCAACAGAAGGGTAAAGGACAAGTAAAGTAAACAGGGTAACTGGGGAGTAACAAGTGGACCGATCCTTTTGAGCAAAGGATAGGCCTGGCAACTGAACTTATAAAGGCTAAGGCGTTCTTGAGGACACACAGGAGAGATAGCCAAGTTACTTTCACCATATTCCGCCAAGTAGTATGTATTGTGTCGATAAGTGTCAAGTTGGTGGATCAATGCTAGTAAACCTTCTAGACTAAGATAAGTGCACTCTTATGATTACACACCTTGCAAGCATCCGGAAATACAAGGTAGTAATTAAGGCATAAGCCTAACCACAGCATTACGATCGAGGATCCATAACTCCCTTATGCAAAAGTGTGCGAACTGGGGTTCAGGTTTCTGTCACTCCGGCAACCCAGCATAAGCATCCTTTGTACGCAATGTGCTCCCCTAGGTCCTTAATAAGGCGAAGTGTTGGGTGTTTGACTCACACAACACCACTAGGAAAATAACAACACAACTTAAATATCAAACAACACATAATACTTCAACATCATATGACTACTAACAACTAGACTTCTCCCATGTCCTCAAGAACTAAAGTAACTACTCACAAGACATAAAAGAGCTCATGATCAGAGGTGATAGATGGGTGGCAAAAAATCTAGACACAATGATATTTCTCCAACAAAACTCAATAGCATTCACCACAAAGTAGTAATCAACACCAATAGAGTAGAGAGGATAGATAGTACGGATTACAACACAAGTTGAAATTGTGAGATGAGATGGGATGGAGATGGAGATGGTGCTGATGTTGGGGATGATGTTGATGATGATCTCGATGATGCCCGTGACGATGATGATGATGATGGCGATGATCTCCCTTTTTTGGAGGTGATCTCCCCGGCAGAATCTGCCCACCGGAGATGGATTTTTCTTCTTTGTAGGTTTCCTCCACGAGGCGGCGGCGAAACTACTAAACTCCTCTCTGTTTAGGGATTTTACCCCAGGGGGGTAATATAGGCCTGAGGGGGCACCGAGGTGGGCCACTAGGCATCCAGGAGGGGGCCTAGCACGCCCTAGGGGGGGGCGCCAGGGACCCTTCGAGAGCCCTGGTGGGTCCCCTCTGGTCGATCTTCGTTCTCCTCTAGTGAATCTTCAAAATAATCATCCACGTCAAATTTTGTCGAATTTGGAGTTGATCTGATTGAGCAACTTGATGTCCACTTTTCACCGCTGAATTCTGCTTCTGCTGTTTCGGCACCGAAAAGTTGCAAACTATGTAAAACAAGCCAAAACAACATAAGAATAATACTTTAAAGTGGAATATATCGATGAATAGGGTTAAGTTACAATATAAAATAGTGATGCATTTTGGACGTATCAGTAACCAACGAGGAGCACTACTTCAGTGCCATCAAGACATATTTATGGCTCCTTTGCTGGGGAAACAAACAAAACTATATCCGTCAACTTGCCAGCAAAGATTTTCTGACGCCGTTGCCGGGGACTCCAGTCTACAAGATAGGGGAGTTGCACACTATATTTTACCTTTGTTTTTAGTCTTGTTAGTTTACTTTCTAGTTTTTTCTTGTGAGTCTTATACCAAAAACCACAAAAAAATGAGTTACTTTGCTTTTAGTTGCTTCTTTTGCTTAGTCCTTATGTCTAAGTCCTTTGCCTTTGGTGTTGCACCCAAAGGAGAGATTCTCACCTCCAAACAAAGGGGTGGAGAAAGTTTGCAAGATGCTTGTTATAGGATTAATGATTCTCAAAATAGAGCCACCAAGAAGCAATCCACCGCTATCCTTCTTAGAAATTTTTACGTTGGTATTAATTCTTGGAATAGGTTTATTTTAGATACAACTATTAGTGGGAATTTCCTGGAAGCCCCGTTCTGGGAAGCTCTTAATTTTATGGAAAATCTTATCGGAAACATCCCCACTACTAGCATACCAGAGGCACTACTTTAGCTCACATTATTAGTAGACTCTAGAAGATAGAGCTAGAAATGCAAAGCATGGGTAAGATAAATGAAGTAGATCATAGGATTCAAGGGAATATGAATATACTTGATTTCTCCATAAACAAAATTTACAAAACCCTGGAGACCCGTAAATCACACGATGTTGATCCTTCTAGGATTGATAAGATTGAGGATATTATTGAAACTCTAGGAACTACTCTATCCTCCATAAAAACTAAAAAGGTAGAAGTGTGACGCCCCCAAAATCAGACCGTGTACATTAATTATACACGCAAGGTACACGATCGAGATCAGGGAGTCACGGTGAGATATCACAACACAACTCTACAAATAAAATAATAAAAGTTGTTCAATACAAGCCAGGGGCCACGAGGGCTCGAATACAACAGCTCAAGAGCACAAAGTTAGCGGAAGCAATAGCATCTGAGTACAGACACAAGGATACAAGGTTGCCTTAAGAAGGATAGCACAAAAATCAACAACGATCGAAAAGGCGAGGCCTCCTGCCTGGGAACCTCCAAACTACTCCTGGTCGTCGGGGATCGCCATGTCGTAGAGGGCATCGGGGATCTTCACGTTGCGGTAGTCGGCATCAAGGATCTCCTACTCCTGGACTCGAACGTCGACTGTAGCGGCCGATCAGGCAAAACAAAGAGGGGGAAATAAAGCAAGGGTGGGTATCTAGCATACCCGCGAGTCTTACGTCCGCTACTAAGCAATTATGCATTTGTATCAAATGGAAAGGGGAAGCTGTATATAGTGGACTACAAGGTAGAAATCAGAATAAGGGTAAAAAGCTAGGCCTATCAAAGACTAGCATCTTCCGACGAGTCTTGCAGCATGAGGTAAGAATCAGCCAACAGTTTAAAAGCATGAATGTAATAACAATGCAGCAGAAGTTGGTGCACCATTGTATAATAGTAAGTTGTAATAATTAATAATTATAAATGCCTCCGAGATCCCCTCCTCGACTTCCCTGCGAGGAAGAGAAATCGGAACCAACAGTTTAATAGTAGTAGTTTGTAGTAGTAGGCTCTGGCTTCAGCATAAAGCGTCCTGTTACCGTGGACACGGCTATTCGAATAGAACAAACTTCCTTCATGGGTGCACTACTGTTCAGCCTGCACGCTCGGATCAAACTCCCTTCATGGCGTACACCTTGTTAGGGAATGCCTCACCGAGGCTATCCGACACGTTTAGGCCCATCCTACGACTCATCAGAGAGGTCCCCGCCGGTCTAAAGTCCTAAGCGCAAGGGGGTCTTGGACCGTCGCCCCTCACCCTCCGGGTCATTGTATGCCAGGTGATTCCACGCAACTCTTCCAGGATGCGGATCGACATAACCACAATGATGAACTGGACGTCTTTCAGAGCTTTCGAACGAGACCACAACGTGGAGGGCCCACACCGTAATCCCACGTGAAGGTAGTGCGTACAAGCCTTTGCGGCCTCTCAATTCATCCACCTGAACCGTTAAGCATTTTATTATTATCTGTCGGGACAACCGTTATCGTTGCCCCTTACTGAATGAGTCGCGGACAATGACTGCGGCCAGGACCACCAGTAACGTCGGTGCCTGCCCTGTCGTCCCACCAACTCGTGCGGTTACCAACAAGGTGAACTGTCTCCTTACCTTGTCTCCCGTTTGCTCCGAAGAGCTCGACTTTCGTACAACAGGAAATCTTTCGGCCACGAACAGTACCAGGCCCGCGGCACACCGGTGGAATACACCTGACCTGTCGTTCCGCTAAGATATCCTGCACAGGCACCGTTGGGTCACCCGACTCCTTACATGTAAGGACACCTGTTGATTCGAGTGCCTACCATCAAGTGAAACCAGGAGGAATAACCCTCGATGGTACATTTGAAGAGGTTCGACAGAGACATCAGCGGAATGAACTAAAGAGGAATATTCTCGTATCACCCCGGTGGTGCCGAGACACCAGCGGAATGAACTAAAGAGGAATACCCTCGTATCATCCTAGTGATGCTACGCTACTGAGCCGACGAGAGTCAAATACAAGTTCGTCCACGCGTAAGTCAAACTTGAAGCGACTCGGCAGAGTCTCGCTGTTGTAGGTTACTGTAACAGCCCAGTTTTTGCAAAAATTAAAATTTTTGTTTTCTGTGTGAATTGTTTGATTGTCTGATTTTTGTGCGGTGTTTGCATCCCCGATTTATCGATCGGCGATTATTTTTCCCCTCTCTTATCTCGTACCGGACGGAGACCGACCCTTGCCACCCTGACACTCGACCTTTGCGACACCGGGTTTCGCCCGATCACCGTCGCGAAAACCGCACGAGACCAGCCGCAGCCAACGGAACGAAAAACCCCGTTTAATAATTAAACGGGATATTTTTATAGCGCGCCGGAAAGTGTTTTCGGAACGGTTCCAGCGCGAGGTGAATGCCTCCGGCTCGATGCACCGATCGCGCAGTTCGAAGTTTTACCCGAATCGTAGGTACTGCGGACCCCCGGCGGTCAGAAACGTGAACACCGTGCGCGCAACCGCAACCGTGCCCGTGGGCTCGCCTCGGTGCCCCAGCCGAGGCCGCCGCGCCGCCGGCTTCCGGCGAGCAGCCAGCAGGCCGCCGGCCACCCTCCTCTCCTTCCCCTCTCTCTCTTCCTCCTCTTTCCCTCCTCCCCATCTCATCTCTCCTCTCCTCTCTCTCTCAACAGGACCCGCAGCCATGGCCGGAGGGGCCAAGCTCGAGCTCGCCGCCGGCCGGGGCTCCTCCACGCCCCCAGCTCGCTACCGCCCCGGTTCCGCGCTCAGTCGCCTCCTCCTGGCCTCCCCTGGTCCTCCTTGGCAGGCCGCCGCCGCCTGGAGTCTGACGAGGACGCCGCCGGCTGCAAGCCCCGAGCGGACGTGCTCTGGAACGGCTCGTCCAGCCGCTGCACGCCCAGGTGGGCCGCGGCCCAGCGAGGCCGGCCCACTCCAGCGCCCCCACGGACAGCCCAGCACCGAACCGGCCTCCAGGCCAGATGGGCTGAGCCCATTAGGGGTGAGCCCTTTTTTTTTTCCGTCATCCTGCTGGAATTTTTGCTAAGTCCCTGTGCATTTAGCTGCTGATTCGATTCCGCGTTGACGATAACAAGAGATCCGTAGCCCGGATGACTTCGCGCCCAAAAGACGAATTGTTTAGAATTGCGTGCTCTAGCATTCATCTTTTGTGAGCCTTTGCATTTGAGCTCATCTTGATTGTGTAATTGTGTGCTGAACAGGGCATCAGGCCGTTAAACTGCTACTTTTTCCTGATTAGTGCTGCTGTTATTATTTTGTTGCAACTTTGCATGATGATTGTAACAAATCCATGACGCCTATTGCATTGATTCCTTTTGCGTTGCGTTAAGAAATGTTTCTACTTCATTTTCATGCATTCACATGCCATATTTGCTTGCTGCATTTTGTTTAAATCTTGCTCCAAAGTAGCTATCCTGATGTTATTGTGCTGCTATTGCTGAAACTGTTATTTTGCTGCAACTTCGGATGACGATTGCTTCGCAACCGTTCATCGGAATTGAGTGATTCCAATTGCATATTGTTAAGCATGATGTCTACTTTCATCCCATGTATGGCTATGTCATGTTGCTGCACTTTTGCATATAGATTTACCGCTGTTTATACAGCATGTGTGCATAACTTGTCTTGCTTATATCTTTTTAACCGTAACTCCGTTTGGAGTGTGCCTTATATGTAACTTGATTAGTTTTTCGTGTTATTTGTGTTTATGCTATTGTTTGCTGTTGTTAACCAACCTAAAATATGGTATAGGGCAGAAAAGTACCAAATCCTTTAATCATCGTGCGGCACTTAGTGTTATGCCATGTTTAGGTTGTGCCTCACTTAAATTGACTAGCATAGATAGTTTACTTTGTGCTTCACCTCTTTCCATGTTTGTGTGCTATGCCATGATTGCTTGAGTTGCCATGTTAATAACCGTTTTTTTATCACCTTTAGCTAAACAAATTGAACCACCGTAAACGTGCGGTATCGTCGTGTGTGACGAGTACTCCACTTAAACCGTTAGTAACCGCTCTCGACGGTAGGTGCGATGTCTCGTGTTGCTTCTTGTTGATGCTTGCTCGTGTTTGCCTCGTAGTAATAGATGCTTGCTCGTTGATTGCTTTCCAGTGTTTACCGTCTTGTGTGCTTCCGACGATGCGAGCTTGCGATCGGCTACACCTTCGGAACCCGACTTATCAACAGGCAAGGACTATACATTACTTATGATCCATTCTATTTCAACCAGCGGTTTGCATGCTAGAATAGGTTAGGCGATGTTTGATCCTACCACATGTTTACAGCCTCTTTCAAACCGATACAGCCATGTCCCCTCCCAGCAAACCATGTACTGCTATGTTACTATTGCTCGTTGCTCAGCCCCTTCTTAGTATGCATGCTTAGGATGCTACGATGTTACCCTGTTACTCTTTGGGTTGGGATATCACCTGATTATTATATTGTTGTTGATGATATCATTATTATAATGTTGACTATATTCGACGAAGGATGGAAGGTCTAGGCTATCCCGCCCCGACGCTTTGTTCCATTCGAGTCACCTAGGATCCGAGTTCCGGGTATTGGTTTTAAGACTGAGCGTGCCTAACCGCGTGTGGGATTTTATGGGGTCCCCTTTTCTTACCTATCTAGCTTCAAACATTTCTAGTGGTGGCCCAAGCTGATTTACCATTTGAAAACCATGCATATATGCCTGTCGGGTAGCTCCTGGAAGACATCCTTTAAAATAACCCGGACCAGTGAGGACATAGTTCCCTTGCTGGCCCACTTTGTCCGGCTGAGGACCTGGTTTCCCAATGTGTGATTAACCGGCTATCCAAACCTGCGACAGACGGTAGAGACCAGATCGAGAGAGCGGCCGGCTCCTGAGATGGATGTCGACTCACCGGGGGCCACCCGGATTTGTTCGTTGTTAGTTAGAGGGACCCGTCGTTTCGGATCTCTTGGAACTAAATCATAAAATGGTTGCCTGTGATGGGTAGCAACTGAGAGTGATGAGCGTGCGTGCGGAGCCTCGTAATGGGCAGTTGGTACACCCCTGCAGGGTTAAATCTTTTCGAGAAGCCGTGTCCACGGTTATGGACGACTTGAGACCTACGTCCTGTTCATAGACAACAACAACTGAGATAATCTTAATATAACTTGATCAACGTGTGTGTGTGTGCCTTGACTGCTTCTTCTTCGTCGGGATGCGAAGAGGAGGACAAGGATAGGATAGGTGTTATGTTTGCGTAAGTAGTTGATAGCAAGACTTGTTGGAGGCGATTCCTCATTGAATGCTTGGCTTCTTATCTTACTCTCTAGATCGTTAGCCACTTCATAAATGCTAGTGCGGCAGCAACCTCACCACTTACCCCTTCCTTACCGTAAACTACTAGTTGTCCTAGAATGACGAGTGATGAAGTCCTTGCTGGGTCAGATGACCACTACAGTTGGATGTTGTGTACCTCTGTACTCATGATACTACCCCCAAACTCTTTTCAGGGTTTTGATCGACAAAAGGTATGGTGATCGACGTTTCACGTGGAGACTCGACGACGACTAGTTAGACGGATCCCGACGGAGGGCCTGGACCCGTGTGGTTATGGGGATCGATGTTTTTCTCTTTGCCAGTAGGCATTCGCTTGTAGTCTGTACTCAGACATGTACCTTCCGCTGTTGTATTGTATTTAAGGCAGTTGTATGCCGATTGTATGAGATGTTGTATCCTGTATCTGTAATGTTGTGATATCATGTTGGAAATCCGGGGCATATGGCTTTGTCATATGTCACGGTGGGACCGATATGTGCTTCGTCCCCGGATCTGGGTGGAAACACCTAGATCTGGAACAGTACCGCATATCGGGCCTTACAGTTACCTAGGGCGTCTATCCGTACCTGTTGCAGTTATAATATATTTTGTAATCTGAGTTCACTCACCAGAGTGATCACGGCCCGCTATGCTAGACCTAGCTAACAATGCGCAGGGTTCACTGCTGAATATTATATATATTTGTAAGGCAGCATAGGACAAAGGAAGGTACATCAAGGGGAGACAATGACAGGCTATGCAATTGAATAGGTAAGCAACATAGCAGCAACAGTAACCATTCCTAGTGCAAGAAATGCACGGAAAGATAGGTGATATCTGGGGAAGGAAAATGGCTCTGCTTGCCTGGAATCTCAACGGTAGGGGTACGGTCGTCGACGTAGTAGTCATACTCAGCGGCGGTGTAGTCGGTGGCAGCAGCGGGGTCTACCGGAGAATAAAGGGGGGGAGAAACAATAAATACACATCAATAATAGAAAAAAAATATGACATAGAAGATACAAAGCAACGGGGCTCTAACGCAGTGTTAGGTGATTTGCTCGGAGCGGGAATTTATCCAGGGATGCTTCATCAGTACCGGTTGATTACCGGACAGATGATCCGGAGGGGGAAGGTACCATGCCGGAGGTGTCGTGGACATTCGACAAACATACGGAGGGTGTATCCGTGTTAGTTGATCCGATCTGAACAACTTTCATGTTCAGAACATTTTCATCCAGAAAGTTTTACCGGTACCGGGAATTACCGGTCGGACTCACCGGAGGGGGGATGTTCCACGTTCGGTAGGTTAGAGGGGTGCGGTGGGTATATGGGTAGCGTATCCGTATTCATTATATTTTTCTGATCAAGTTTGATGTATAAATTATTTTGATCCGACTTACAGTTTAAAAGATATTCAATTTTGAAGTTTAAATCAATTTAAATAATTTTCTGAATTATTTTTATTAATAAATCCAAACATTATCCAGAACAGTACATTTGACCATGTCAAACCTGACAGAGGGGACCCACCTGTAAGGATGACTGGTCAACTGACCAGTGGGTCCCACATGTCAGCCTCACATTATTTATAAAACATTTTATTTAACTTAAATAACAGTGGGGGCCACATGTCATTGAGTGATTCAAATAATTTAATCTAAATTGGGATTAACCAGGGGGGGGTTAACCGGGGATTAGCCCCTAATAAAAAATTGGCCGGACCCACATGGCAGTTGGATAAGGGGGGTTAGGCTTAACCATGGGTTAATTAACCCACGCACGCACGTCGGCGACCAGGGAGCAGCGGCGGCGCTATTCCACGTGGTCGCAGGCGTCGCCGGGCGCGGGGCGGTGCAGTCGCGGCACCAGGCGGCGACCGGAGCCAGTATGGGCGAGCAGCGGGGGGGAAAGGGGCTCGGCCATGGCCGGGCGCGGCCGGAGCAGCAGCAAGGCCGCAATGGCGCGCGGCGGCCGGTGCGGTTGGTGTACTGCGAGCAGGGCGAGCGGGCGGCCATCGGGAGCGGGGAGTGGCCACACACGGGTTGGCGCGCGCTGGGGCGCGCCCAGGCCAACAGCAGCCCGACAGCACGCCATTGTAGGCAGCGGGCAACACAGAAGCTCGTCCATGGCGGGCGGACAGGGCACGGTCTAACGGCGGGGAATCGACGGAAAAATGCGGGGAATCGAGGGGGGCGCTCACGGTAATGGCAGGGGAGGGCTCGAGGAGGCCGTAGGTGTTCAGGGTGGCGCCAATTCCGGCGAAGTCATCGATGGCAGAGGAACTAATATTTTTATCGAGTATAAATAGATACTTAGGTTCCGAAAGAATGGAGTTTTCTGGTAGAAGTTCCAAGGAGAACTCAATGCAGGGAAGCTGCAGTCCAATACCGAAGCCTTTAAAGGAAGACCACCCCTAAAAATATCGTCGAGAAATAAGATGCTCTCGAGTAAAAGTGCAATGAGGAGAAAGCTGAAGCTGGACGAGGACTTAGTCTTTTTGGTAATTTCTCTTTCATTTTCTTGAGTCATAGGAAAAACTGTACTATCAAGAGGGTTTTGCTAGTTGAAATCTTAGCTAATGTGACTTTTTTCTACTCAACCTGAAACCCAAATATAGCGTGTCAAAAGAAATCTTACTGAATTCGAGTAATAGCTCGAAGGCAAAGTCATCGCACTTGGTGCCTTCAAGAGAGAACTCGTTAGGTAAGTCAGCTTACTTGCTCCGCTAGAAAAGTTGCACTGTGATTGAAAATCCGACCGTTGTGAACACGCGTCAAGCGGTTGCATCAGGTCACTTCAGTCATTTCACTCATCGGGATCGCTACCTATAAATACCCCGCACCTACCCGCCATTTGTAATTGGATGCTCCACTGAATATTCTGAGACATAAGAGATGTGAGCTTCTCGAGAAAGATATAGAGAGAAAACCAAAACCCAATTCCAAATTGAGTTGAGCTATTCACTGAGACTTAGTTTGATATTAGCCGATCTTTTTATCTTGGAGAATTGCAAGTCTCCGAGAAGGTTAGGCGTCGCCTGTCAACCAGTCGAAGAGTAATTGTCAGTGCTGAAGGAAGTCTATAAATGTTTCAGAGATGTCCTGAATATCCTACCCCATGTAAAAACTGGACAAGCTTGAGGAGTTTGTTGCAGTGGAGAAAAGGACGGAGAGAGTTTTTCTCCAGGTGTTCAATCACCAGTCCCTCCAACCAGACATAGCACTTTGCAGTGTGTGAACTGGTTTACCAAACATCACAGTGTCAGGCTCATTTTCTTACTCGCACTTACATTCAATATTTAATCTATTGCATGTTTGCCTTTTATGTTTCCCCTCGTCCCCATTCCTTCGACTTAGACATGTTCTTCATAGTTGAAATTCCATCGAGATTCCTTCTGTCCTTCGCAGTTTGCATGATTTCCTTGTAAGTTCCGTAGAATTTTTAGAAGTGATCATTCACCCCCTCCCCCTCTGATCATTCTTGAGCTATCACTTACATTAGTCTGAAGAACTTATGCACTTATTATCGGTAACTCTAAATCTAATCAGGAGGTTCAAAAAGAGACAAGTACCCCGAGGAGAAGTGTATGGGGGTTTGGTTATCCTTGCGCATCCTCGACTCATGGTACGTGAGTGTACTCTAATATCCGATCCCTCCATCTAGTAGCTAGAGTTCTCAACTAGTTTTTTAGTTTTTCAAAAATAAACACGGATTGCCCAAAATATGACATCTATCACTAATAGGCTAAAGCTCTTAACACCAAAAGTTCAAACATTACTCAAAACAATACCTCAAAACTATTGCAAGTTACTACTACAATTGAATAGCAACCTCAATTACCTAATTCAAGTCAAGATACACAACTCAGTGCAATAGGCCAACTCTGTAAAAGAGATAAACATGAAAACTCAAGAGAGTTCCAGCAACAAACGAAATAAAAGCTCTTAAAAATAATTGAACATGAAAACTAAGAGCTAAGCATGACGGCAACAACGAAAAGATAAAGAACACACACACCAAAGAAAGATAAGCATGAAAATCCTATGATGTGTTCTAATTTAAAGTGGAGCGTGATTATCTCCCACACAAAGAAAGTTGGGTTCTAACTTTTTATGAACAACAAACAAAGCTAAAGAAAACTAAAAAGTAAAGAGCAAGACGCTCCAAGCATAGCACATAACGAATGAAGTGATAAAAATATAGTGGAACGAAGGACGAACTGCTAATTGTTGATGGAGAAGGGGATGCACAGGCGCATCCCAAGCTTACACGCTTGAGTCTCCTTGGATATTTATTGGGGTGAATGGGGGCATCATTAAGCTTGAGCGTTTGATACTGCCAGATCTTCTTTCGTCATCTTCCTTCGCACACTTGAAAACTCCCTTCATACATAACTCATCATAAGATGATTAGAGAGGTTAGTACCCATAATAAAAAAAATTGCCTCTACTGGAAATTAAGATAATTTGACGAGCTACTGTTTCTCAAGATTCAACAAAATGTTTCACAACGAAAAGCTAGCGCAAGACTTGCAAAACGAATAAAAGGAAAAAATGTGGCATGAATCTGTGAAAAACAGACCAGTAGGTAGTAAATATTTTTTTTGGGGTACTTCTGCCACTCAAATCAAAAAACTCAGAACAAATGCTCGAAGTATAATTGCATAGAGCTCACTTTCAAAAAATCAGATAAAAATATGATCTGGTGATTTTAGCCGAATTTTTTCATCCAAGGACATAATCTGTTTTCTCGACAGCTCGTCACAAATTTTGAACTTTCTTGCAATCGGCGGCTAAACTTGCCACAAAGCTTGAAAATAAAGATACAATGATGTTGCTACAGTAGTAACAATCATCAAGACCACTAAAAACAGAAGGAAAACCATCTTTGGTTGCCTCCCAACAAGTGCTTTCTTTTACACCTTTGAGCTAGGCACAAAGAAAAAAAGATCAAGTTGTATCAATTGAACCATTATCAAGATCATCAAAAATCTCTTGAATTGTACCACTAGTTTTAAGGGGTCTTTGAAATAAAGGAATAATGTGTCGGGACCCAGAATATGCATATGTAATTCCTGTGACAATTCAATCATATGGAGAGCCGAGAGCCATACCCACTTGTCTAAGCAGACAAGGCCAAGAACAGAACACTCTTGGAAAGCTCGAACGTGAGGAGCATCGCATCCAGGCCGGATGATCAACTTAGATGGGTCCTCATCGTCCTCTCACAAGTCTAAATGATTATGGGTGGTGACATCCCATACTCATAGACAAGTCGCCTCAACATATTATCGATTGAATTATAACACTTACATAGACAGACTCCAGCCCGATCACCAAGTCAGGATCTCGGGCGGGCTCAATCATACAACAAAGTGTGCCACATGACAGAGTGTGCAGGGCCCCAAGACGGTCTCGGTTGAGTCGTTCTCTCACTTAGCAGGCCGTGCCACAAACCTACCAGAACTCCGAACTACTGCGAAATATGTACATCAACACGGGATGAGTTAATAGGTTGAGAGGGGTCAGTGAGCCAAATTTGTGGTTGTACTCTTTGTCTTGGATAACCACACAAGAACTCACACTTAGGGCAGTGCTCAACGAGACAACCCACTGTGTACTCCTAAACAGCCTCTCATCGTTCACCTTGTTTAGATCAATTTCACCAACACATTTCCACCATCATCATCATGATCACTACCCTCCCAACTCACATAACATTATCGACATTGTAACAATCTAAGCATGCAATAAGCAGTAACAGTTCCAGGGGCCACATGATATCAATCAACTCCTACATTTGCTAGGATTATGGTTTTTCTTACTACTGTGACAAGATGATAGGTCATGCAAAGTAATGGGTTCAACTATGCGGTAGAAACGTATCATGGTAATCATCCTAAACAATGCATAAGCGAGACTAAGAGGGAAGTGGGATTTTATCGACATGATCAATAGGGTCTTCTTACCTTGCAGATGAGGGTCGTACGGGGTATCTTCAACGAAGGGGGTGATCTCGGATTCCGGCTCAACCTCTATTCGATAGGAACCAATGCATGCAAAGTGATCAATATAAAGACAATGCACAATCACATGATCAAATGTTATAACATGGTGTAAGGGGTGCTGATGTGTTGCCAATTCCATTTAAATGAAGTGTATTGCATTTGAGTTGCAAATTCAAACTCCACATTTGAATTTAAAAGGGTTCATATCCACATTTGCTACTTTCCCCCCATTTTAAAATGGTGAAACATGAAAACAAATGGCATATTCATAACCCTTGCATTTTTCTGATAATTTTGCATATATTATATGTCCAATTTGGAGTTAAAATGAATTAGTTATTAATTCCCAAAGTTTAAGACCTTTTTTGGAATTTCTAATAAATTGAAAAGCTTTATTGCATCAGCATGATATCAGGGGGTTTTGACCCGGGTCAAACTGACATGGGGCCCCCACTGGTCTGTGTCTCTGTTTAATTAATCCAGTTAGTTAATTTAATCAGGGGGTTAAGTGGCCTTGGGCTCACATGGCAGTGGCTGTGAGGGTGGGATTAGCAGTTAAGCTAATCTGCCACGTCGACCTCACCGGAGGCGAGTCGCCAGTGACGTACAGACGCGACGGCGTCCACGGGGACGGCGGCGCCGGCCACTATTTGATGCGCCGCAACCATTAGAATGAAGCCCGCGCAAGTGCGAGTCCATTTGGCCATAGCTATAGCAGCACCACGAGGGTGGATGGAATCCACGTCGGTGATGAGCTTGGCGGAGTCCGTGGCTCAGGTTTGAGGAGGACGATGATGTGGTGCACGGACAGATGCCGGAGTTAGCCCGTTATGATCCTGGAGGGCTCAGGAACTCGTTGCGCACCACGTTTCGGACGAAAAAGCACAGGAGTGAGCTCGAGCTCATCCATGGCAGAGCTCGTGCTCGTCTCCCATGACAGCTCAGGATAAAGCGCGAGCGAGGCCACGCGAGGTTAGGGGAAATGGAGGGTATCTCATCGGGAACTCAACGGAGGTGACGGCGTGAGCTGGGACAGCGAGGTGGCAGTGTAATTACCGGCGACGTGCTGATACGTCCAAAACGTATCTATAATTTCTGCTTGCTCCATGCATGTTTTGTGTGATATTTTTATGTTCTAGATAAACTTTCATACACTTTTGATCATATTTGAACTAACCTATTAACTCAGTGCACCCCAGTGCCATTTTATGTTTTCTGTTGTTTTTGTATTTCAGGTTTTCCCATTATTTAAAATCAGCGTTCCAGAAGCTTCCTTACGCCCGAAGGGGGGGCAGAGGGGCCCTACCTGGTGCCTAGGCGGCCAGTGGGCGCGGCCTAGGTGATGGCCGCGCAGGGAGGCCACCTAGACTCCTGGTGGCCCCCCTGGCTGACGCCCCTTGGCCCATATTTTTACTCGCGTCGCGAAAACCTGATTCCGTACCCCTTTTCTCCAGAAGCAATTCCAATCTCTGCCGCCATCGCCGACAAGCTTCGGGGGACCAGAATTCATGTGCCGGCGCCCTGCCGGGACGGGGAAGTGCCCTCGGATTCATCTCCATCGATGTTGCTTCCTCCTCCCATGATGTGGGAGTAGTTCCTCCTCGGGGCTGAGGTTTCTACCAGTATCTATGTGGTCTTCTCTCTCTCCCATGATGTGATCTTGATTGTGATCATAGGCTATGTTAATCTAGGATGATCCCATGATGTTTCCCCTTCTTTTATGTATTGGATTGATGTACTCAATTGATCTTATCTAGTATAATCCCCAAGACCATGGTGACAGCGGTCTATTGGACATGGGTTAGAAGAATATTTTCATGAGTGATTTCCACTTTTGTGTGTGGATTGAAGATTGAGAGTCTCTTGGTTCTTGTCTTTGACTATCCTTTAGATATGTTGTGGTGATTGTGGTACTCTCTTTGGATGGCCACGGTGACATTGGGAAATCCATAGATGAGAACTACTAAATCTGAGGTGTGCTTTTGTAGCCCTACACAATTCTTGTCCTCTCTTGACCACAAAGGAATGATCTCCGAGTACGTCTCCATTGCATTTTTTATGGGAAATATCATGTGATTAGACTATGTTAATTTTGTTGGGAGTTGCCACTAGTGAAAGTATGAAGCCTAGGCCTTGTTTCCACCATTGTTACACCGTTTGCACTCACTTTTGTTACATGTTTGCTTGCTGCACTTTTTATTACAGATTTATATTACTTTGTTTTGCCACACCTATCACCCATATTTTACCATATCTTCGCCGAACTAGTGCACCTATACAACTCCTAGTTGTATTAGGTGTGTTGGGGACACAAGAGACTTCTTGTATCTTAATTGCAGGGTTTCTTGAGAGAGACCATCTTAACCCTCTACTTCCCTGAGTTCGATAAACCTTAGGTCATCCACTTGAGGGAAATTGCTGTTGTCCTACAAACCTCTGCGCTTGGAGGCCCAACATAGTCCACAAGAATAGAAGCGTGCGTAGACATGAAGCTATTTCTGGTGCAGTTTCCGGCGAAGTAAGTGTTTGAAGGTATATCTTTAGATCTTGCATTTAAATATTTTTATTTCTTGTTTTTATTTTCACTAGTTATGTTTATGGAAAACCGCACTCTTAGCTTGTTGCTTGGGGAAGGCCGCTTTACCACACCCGTGGTAGAGAAGTCTCCTCCACCTACTGAATGTATCCCATTCCAAATACCACTTGGGATAATTGAAATAATTAGGAATGATTGTTATGATGGAACAGTCAATCCTAGTATTCATTTGTTGAAACTTACAGAACTTTGTGAGTTGTTTAAGATTTCAGGTTTGACAAGAGGTGATGTCATGAAGAAATTATTTGCCTGGTCACTGAAAGGAAAAGTATTGGAATGGTATAGGCTACTAGATGATTCTCACCTACGGGATTGGGAAGAGATCCAGTCTCTCTTTTACTACAAGTTTTATCCTCTTCATGAAGTTCATGAGAATAGTAATTATCTTTATAATTTCTATCCTCATGACGGAGAAAGCATAGATCAAGCTTGGGGGAGACTGAAAACTTTAATGCTAAAATGTCCTAACCATGGGCTCCCCAAAGATATAATTATTACTAATTTTTATGCAAGGCTCTCTCGACAGGATAAAGACTTGCTCGATGCTTCCTCTATGGGTTCTTTCACAAACAAAAAGATTGATACTAAATGTGAAATCCTTGAAAGAATCCAACGCAACACTAAAGATTGGGAGATCGATGAAGGTAAAGAGTCAGGTATAATTTATGAGTATGATTGCATTAAGTTCTTTGTTGAAACTGCAAGTTTTAATAAGTTTAGTGCTACGTTTGGGCTTGATTCTCAATTCCTGGTTGATTTCCTCAAATCTTTTGCTTCACATCTTAATATGCCTAATGAGGATTGGATCAAGCATCATGAACCTTTTAAAGAGATTTGCAAAGAAAATAAAATTGTTCATGATGATTGCAACATGCATGATCCAATTCCTGAAAATGAAGTTTTATATAAGCATGTTAATTTTTGTGGAGTGGATACACCTTGTGAAAGGCCTATGATTGAAGAAGAGAAGTATTGTAAGAAACATAAGCATGAAAGAACAATCACTTGGGTCAAAGATTTAAATGAAATTGCTAGAGAATTGTGTGACCTTTATCGTTTTACTTGTGAACTTTGTGGTATAGAGGGTCACTTTAATTTTCAATGCATGAACTTTCAAAACATAACTGTTAACCAGTTGTGTGATAACATGATCACCCCTGATCTTTATGATGAACTTATGTTATTTTTGATGTGTGAAGAGTTATCAGAAAAGACTTCTTGGCTAGATGTTACTGCCTTAGGAATAAACAACACTTTTCAAAATTTCCATCTCTATTGTGTTGTTAATTGCCATGAAAATGATTACGTAAGTAAGATTAGAAAGGAGAGTTTCTTCCAAGTTTCCACTATTGTTTCTAATGATAAACCTGGATATATGGAGAAACTTCATCTCCAACCACTCCCTCCTAAGGTGAAGAAGAATAAAAACAAGAGGAGGAGGAAGAGGAGCAAGAAGGAAGAAGAATGGGTATCAATCTGGCCTGAGCATATTCCTCGCATCAATTTTTATCCTAACGGACATAAATTTATGGAGGATGGTGAGCTTGATTCCATTCATTATTATCCTGATGTTAAGTCCGTAGGCACTATTGAAGATGAATTTGATTATGATATGCATGTTACTTATTGTGATTGGGAAGATGATTATAATGCCACTTATGATCTTGAAAATCTTTTTGGTGCCAACTCTGAAAATGATGATATGGAAAGCTCTAAGCTTGGGGATGATAGGATTGCAAATCCTTTACCCATTAGTGATGTGATAATTGATAATTCTTTTGCTAGTAAGAATAAAGACAACATGTTTACAAATACAGTTGCTAGCAATGATAATGCTCTTCTCTACTATGATGATGTTATAAATCCTATCTATAGTGATTGTAAAGGTACCTATGACATAAGGAGAAATTATCCTTATGAAACTTGTCATAATCAAGGAGGGGATTACTCCCTTTCTGAACACCATCTTCCTAATACACAATTAATCTATAGTGTTCAAGTTGTTTATGATAGTCCTGCTCCCACTATTACCAATGAGAAAGATTATGCTTATGTGGAGAGTAAGAGTACCTTTTTGCATGTGGATCATGGTAACAATGCTTTATGTCATACTTATATTGTTGAGTTTATTCATGATCCCACTGGAAATTATTATGATAAGGGAACACACGCTTATAGATATTTCAGTAATATCAAGTTCCCTCTCTTTATGTTGAAGTTTTGAAGTTGCACTTGTTTTTCCTTCTTATGCTTATTGCTTTGTGCTTCAATGAATTATTCTATTGCAATATTCCTATGCATAGGAAGCATGTTAGAATTAAATGTGTTTCGTATTTGTTTCTTGATGCTCTCTTTTGTTCTTCAACTCTTATTCCTGCGAGAGCAGCATTAAGGTCTTAAGCCTATATTTATGGCTATAAAGAAAGAGCTCTAGGGAGAAAACCCTTGTTATTTTTACTTTCAGTTTGTTCTTTTTGTTTTTAGTGGTCTTGATGATTGTTAGTACTGTAGCAACATCATTGTATCTTTACTTTTCAAGCTTTGTGCCAATTATAGCCTCATATGACAAGGGAAGTGAAAGTTGTGACATGCTGTCCAGAAAACAGATTCTGTCCTCGTGACTGGGAAAATCATAGATAAATCCCAGTTCATCTTTTTGAGCTGAAATTTTTACACAGCGTGCTGTATACAATTACGGAACGTTCGTATGTTCTGTGTTTTTTTTATTTGAGTTGCAGAAGTACCCCTAAAAAATCCATTACTACCTGATGTTCTGTTTTTCACAGATTCTGCCACATTTTGTCTGTCCTAACTTTTGCAAACCTTAAGCTTGCTTTTTCTTTGCAAAAACGTTTTGGAAATCTTGAGAAACAGTCAGTCTTCAAGAATATCTTTATATCCAGTGGGGAGAAATTATTTATTAAGGGTACTAACCTCTCTAATCAAGTTATGATGAGTTATGTATGAAGGGAGTTTTCAAGTGTGCGATGGAAGATGATGAAAGAAAATTCCAGAGTTCCAAGCGCTCAAGCTTGGGGATGCACCCATGCATCCCCAATAAATATTCAAGGAGACCCAAGCGGGCATCCCCTTCTCCATCAACAATCATCAGTTCGTCCTTCGTCTCACTATATTTTTATCACTTCATGTGTTATGTGCTATGCTTGGAGCGTCTCGCTCTTAGGTTTTATTTTTAGTTTTTTTAGCTTTGCTTGTTGTTCATAACAAGTTAGAACCCAGCTTTATTTGTGTGGGAGAGAAACACGCTCCACTTCACCCTAGAACACAACATAGGATTTCCATGCTTATCTTTGATGTGTGTGTTCTTTATATTTTTCATAGCTGCTGTCATATTTACCTCATAGTTTTCATGCTTATCTTTTTAAGAGATTTTATTTAGTTTGCTGCTAGAACTCTCTTGAGTTTTCATGTTTATCTTGTTTACAGAGTTTGCCTGTTACACTGAGTTTTGTGTCTTGACTTGGAGTAGGTAATTGAGGTTGCTATTCAATTGTAGTAGTAACTTGCAATAGTTTTGAGGTATTGCCATGAGTAATATTTGAAATTTTGGTGCCAAGACCTTTAGCTTATTAGTGATAGATGTCGTATTTTCGGCAATCCGTGTTTATTTTCGAAAAACCTACAAAATTAGTTGAGAACTTTAGCTACTAGTTGGATCACTAATATTTGGAGGGATCGAATATTAGAGTACACTCACGTACCATGAGTCGAGGATGCGCAAGGATAATCAAACCCCCATACACTCCTCCTCGGGGTACTTGTCTCTTTTTGAACCTCCTAATTAGATTGAGAGTTACCAATAATAAGTGCATGAGTTCTTCGGACTAATGTGAGTATTCGAAAGTTGAAAATTCCACCTACCCATATTTTTCTAGCCTCTCTTGTGCCGTGCATGCCTCCTTCTCACTCCGAGAGTTGGCGTCCACCTTCGACGGTACATCCAAATCCTTGGCACGATACGCTCTGTCATCATAAGCCTCATTATATCCTTCCTCAAAACAGCCGCCATACCTACCTATCAAGGCATTTCCATAGCCTTTCCGAGATACATTGCCATGCAACATCCACCTTCTCATGACTTGATCTTCATGTCATACATGCTTTTGCTTGATTGATGAGCCGCATTCTAGTTGGGCCTTGCCCTAATCATTGCTACATGACGCGCTAGTATCATTGCATATCCTGCTACACTGGTAGAGGCATACATTTGCATACATCATGATATTTACATCTTCTTTATGATTTGAGTACTTTTGTAAAGTGTGAAAGATCTTCTATAATTTTTGTAATATATAGAGTGTTGCCCCTAAAGTGAGGAAAAGATCCCACAGTGGACAAATTAAAAGATCCCAAAGTGGACAAATTAAAAGATCCCAAAGAGGACAAATGAGAGAAATAGAAAGAGCCATTGAGGCCACCAAAAAATACAAAAAATACAAAAAAAGAGAAAAAGAAATAAAAAGAGAGAAGGGGGCACACTACTATTCCTTTTGATAGATCCACACTCGTACTCCCTCTTATATCTTGTACTCCATAGAGATTATCATTTATGCATATAGCTATGTGGGGACCTTCACACTATAGAACTTGGCTTGTATATTCCAATGATGAGCCTCCTCAAATGAACTCTAGGTCTTCTTGAGCAAGCAAGTTGGATGCACCCCTACTAATTCCATTGGAGAGCTTACCTTAGCTCATATGTGCATCTGTTGCATGGCAATCCCTACTCCTCACATCATATCTATCATTTGGCTTTCTCTTGCATATGATTGTCCTCATTGATGTGAGCCTTCTCACCTTTTTGACTTCCTCCTCCACCAAATTCTCTCTTTGCCATCCTAAGTGTCAACTTTCTTGCTTACGCTCATCCATTGCATGAGTGCTCAAAATGTCGAAAAGGAGTGGATCATTTTGACTTGTACCTGGCTAGTGGTCTGGGGATGAGTCAAGATAAGATTCCAAAGAAGACCAAGTGTGAAACTTTAGTAGATTGAGTTCTCAACACAAAAATATTTTTTTTCGTATATCCATATCCCATTTCTTGCACGCAAACACCATTTGGAGACATTAGAGTCCGAATAGCTAGAGCTCATGCACCTTTATGTTCTTATGTTGCTTGTTTCAATGCTAAATATAGACTCTTGCCTGTTATGATTTGAATTGACCTACATGCCTTGATTGCTTTACTTAAAATTTCTTATATGGTTGTTAGAATGTCACCACAGAAATTATGCTTTTATCATTTACCTACTCGAGGACGAGCAGGAATTAAGCTTGGGGATGTTGATACGTCCAAAACGTATCTATAATTTCTGCTTGCTCCATGCATGTTTTGTGTGATATTGCTATGTTCTAGATACACTTTCATACACTTTTGATCATATTTGGACTAACCTATTAATTCAGTGCACCCCAGTGCCAGTTTCTGTTTTCTCCTGTTTTTGTATTTCAGGTTTTCCCATTATTAAAAGTGCTCAGAAAATTCCGAGAAAAATATAAAAAAAATCAGCGTTCCAGAAGCTTCCTTACGCCCGAAGGGGGGGCCAGAGGGGCCCCACCTGGTGCCTAGGAGGCCAGTGGGCGCAGCCTAGGGGGTGGCCGCGCCAGGAGGCCGCCTAGACTCCTGGTGGCCCCCCTGGCTGCCCCCCTTGGCCCTTAATTTTACTCGCGTCGCGAAAATCCTGATTCCGGACCCCTTTTCTCCAGAAGCAATTCCGATCTCCGCCGCCATCGTCGACAAGCTTCGGGGGACCAGAATTCCTGTGTCGGCGCCCTGCCGGGACGGGGAAGTGCCCCCGGATTCATCATCGACGTTGCTTCCTCCTCCCATGATGCGCGAGTAGTTCCTCCTCGGGGCTGAGGTTTCTACCAGTAGCTATGTGGTCTTCTCTCTCTCCCATGAAGTGATCTTGATTGTGATCATAGGCTATGTTAATCTAGGATGATCGCATGATGTTTCCCCTTCTTCTATGTATTGGATTGATGTACTCACTTGATCTTATCTAGTATAATCCTCGAGACCATGGTGACAGCGGTCTATTGGACATGGGTTAGAAGAATATTTTCATGAGTGATTTCCTCTTTTGTGTGTGGATCGAAGATTGAGAGTCTCTTGGTGCTTGTCTTTGACTATGCTTTGGATATGTTGTGGTGATTGTGGTACTCTCTTTGGATGGCCGTGGTGACATTGGAAAATCCATAGATGAGAACTACGAACTCTGAGGTGTGCTTTTGTAGCCCTACACAATTCTCGTCCTCTCTTGACCACAAAGGAATGACCTCCGAGTATGTCTCCATTGCATGTTTTATGAGAAATATCATGTGATTAGACTATGTTAATGTTGTTGGGAGTTGCCACTAGTGAAAGTATGAAGCCTATGCCTTGTTTCCACCATTGTTACACCGTTTGCACTCACTTTTGTTACATGTTTTCTTGCTGCACTTTTTATTACAGATTTATATTACTTTGTTTTGCCACACCTATCACCCATATTTTACCATCTCTTCGCCGAACTAGTTCACCTATACAACTCCTAGTTGTATTAGGTGTGTTGGGGACACAAGAGACTTCTTGTATCTTAATTGCAAGGTTGCTTGAGAGAGACCATCTTTAACCTCTACTTCCCTAAGTTTGATAAACCTTAGGTCATCCACTTGAGAGAAATTGTTGCTGTCCTACAAAACTTTGCGCTTAGAGGCCCAACATAGTCTACAAGAATAGAAGCGTGCGTACACATCACGTGCTGAGGATCCGGCGTGAGGTTGAAGACGATGGCGGCGGGTCCAGTGGCTCCGGATTCGATTCCACGCACGGGGTGGCGTAGTCGACGTAGGAGAAGACGAAGGACAAGCTGCCTTGGCTTGAGGGGCTCGATGGCCGCGCGTGCACACGGCCGTGCTCTGGTGACCTCTCGGGCGGTGCAGTTTTCCAGCGAGGGAGAGAGGGAAGAAGGCTCCTAGTGGGGAATGGACACGAGAGGATTCTCGAAGTCTCCATACGCGAAGAGGTGGACGGGGGAGGCAGCTGCGTGGCCGCGGTGTCAGCGGAGGCCACGGCATGCTTGCCACGCACCTGTGCGTATGGCTGCCTAGGGAAGACGACAGAGGGGGCTCGTGGGCTAGGCCGGCTGGGGGATGAGTTGGGCCGAATGCCAGGTAGTTTCTTTCCTTTTTCTTCTCTGTTTTTATTTTCTGTCTTTTGTTTCCTTTCACTTCCAAGTTTTGAACATTTTTTAAATTCAAAATATTTGAATTCAAATTCAAATAGGGGTATTTGATTAATTCCAAGCCCTTTGTAGAATTTTTGAAAAAACTATCAGCATGGGTTTGAATCCACATCACTTGATATGTGATCACACCCATTTATAGGACTTTTCAAAAATACCAGAGGAATTTTTGGAGCAACTTTTAAAGTGGCCATTTGAATTAAATTCATCTAGGGGGGTTCCTTCTACCATTTCAATTTCTTTTGAAAAAATTTACATGATGCAAAGTTGATCCTGATATTAGGACATAATTAACAGAGGGTTGTGACAACTCGCCCCTACTCAAAAGAATCTCGTCCCGAGATTCAGAAGTCATCGGGAGGAAGGTGGAGTACTAGGCACTGAGACGGTCTTCTCTTTCCCACGTGGCTTCTTTATCGGAGTGGTGTGATCATTGCACTTTTAGAAACTTAATCTTTTGACGACGAGTGACACGCTCTGCTGAATCAATAATACGAACGGGGTTCTCTTGATAAGAAAGGTCATCTTGGAGATCAAGCGTTTCATGGTCGACTTCGCGGATGGGGTCCTTGAAGCAACTCCTGAGTTGTGACATGTGGAATACATCATGTACTCGGGAAAGGTGCTGGGTTAGTCCAAGTTGGTAGGCAACTTCTCCACGTTTAGACAGATTTCGGAAAGGTCCAATGTAACATGGGACTAACTTGATTTTGATACTGAATCTTTGGGTTCCCTTCAGAGGAGTAACCCAAAGGTAAGCCTTCTCATCTAGATTGTAGCTTTCTTGCCTATGATGACGATCATAGTTGCTTTTCTGATGAGACTGGGCTGCTTTCAATTGATCACGCACAATGCAAACTTGCTCTTCTTCTTCCTTGATCGCATCCAGTGCAAAGAGTTGTCTTTCACTGGTTTCTAACCAGTTTAGGGGTGTTCGACATCGTCGTCCATAGAGGAATTCAAAAGGAGCAATGTTCAGACTAGATTGGAAACTATTGTCATAAGCAAATTCAGCGGATGGAAAAGATTTCTCCCAATTCTTTTCAAAACAGATAACACAAGCTCTGAGCATGTCTTCGAGAATTTGGTTAACCCTTTCAACTTGACCACTAGAGTGAGGATGGAAAGTTTTGCTAAAGGAGAGATGAGTTCCCATAGCATTCTGAAATCTTTGCCAGAATCTGGAGGTGAAAAGGCTACCACGATCAGAATTGATTTCCAAAGGTACACCATGAAGAGACACGATTCTAGAGACATACATGTCCGCTAACCGGCTAGCAGTTATAGACTCGCGAACGGGAAGGAAGTGAGAAACTTTGGAAAGTCTATCAATGACAACGAAGATGGCATCATTTCCTTTGTGGGTTTTTGGAAAGCCAGTGATTAAATCCATACTAACTTTGTCCCATTTCCACTCGGGAATAGGCAATGGTTGAAGAGTACCAGTAGGTATTTGGTGTTTGGCATTAATGCGACGACAAACATCACATTCGGCAACATATCGAGCAATGTCTCTCTTCATCCTAGTCCACCAAAATCTCTAGTGTAGGTCTTGGTACATCTTTGTGCTCCCGGGATGAATCGAGAGGGGAGTGTCATGGGCTTCTTTAAGTATGAGTTGCCTTAGATCCCTATTCTTAGGTACTACCAAACGATTTTCAAAGAATACCGTTCCTTTGCTATCTGTGGAGAAACAATTAGCAACTCCGCTAGAAATGTTCTCCTTGATCCGGCGAACACCTCATGCATGCCTTTGGGAAACTATGATTTGATCCTCAAGGGTTGGTTTCGCCACCAAGGTAGACAGGAAGCCATGAGGAACTATCTCTAGATTGAGCTTTCGAAATTCCTGATGAAGAAGTGGTTGATACTGTTGTAACATGAGGTTGTTACAATACGACTTACGAATTAGTGCATCAGCCATGACATTGTCTTTGAATGGTGTGAAAGAAATTCCTAATTCATAATCTTTTATCAACTCTAACCAGTGTCTTTGCCTGAGATTAAGATCTGGCTGGGTGAATATGTATTTGAGGCTTTGGTGGTGAGAATATATCTCACAACGATTACCAAGGAGGTAATTTCTCCAAGTCTTCAAGGCATGAACTACGGCAACAAGTTCAAGATCATGGGTAGGGTAATTCAATTCATGTGGACGCAACTGGCGTGAAGCGTATGCGACAAAATGTCGATCTTGCATAAGTATGCACCCTAACCCTTGCCGTGAAGCGTCACAATAGATCTCAAAATGCCTTTTTGTGTCTGGAGGCGCAAGTACGGTTGAAGAAGTCAATCTTCTTTTCAGATCTTGAAATCTTTCCTCGCACTTGGGGGTCCATTCGAATTTCTTATCTTTCTTGAGCAGTTCAGTTAGAGACTTTGCAACTTTGGAGAAGTTCTCAACAAAGCGGCGGAAATAGCTTTCTAAGCCAAGAAAACTCCTAACATGCTTAACCGATTCAGGTGGAGTCTAGTCAAGGACGGCCTAAACTCTCTCGGGATTCACAGCAATGCCTTTGACAGAAATCACGTGGCCTAAATAGGTCACTTCTGGTAGCCAAAATTCGCACTTAGAGAACTTGGCATAAAGGCGATGCTCTCGAAGTTTCATCAATACCAGCCTAAGATGTTCTACGTCCTCTTCTTCGTTCTTCGAGTAGATGATAATGTCATCAAGATAAACTACAACAAATTTATCTAAGTACTCCATGAATATCGAATTCATCAAGCGCGAGAAAGTGGCGGGGGCATTGGTTAAAGCGAAGGACATGACGGTGAAATCGTAAAGACCATATCGAGTAGTGAAAGTCGTCTTTGGAACGTCCTCATTTCGGATTTTGATTTAATGATAGCCTAATCTCAAATCCATTTTGGAGAAGATAGAGGATCCAGCAAGTTGATCATAAAGATCATTGATCCTGGGAAGTGGGTACTTGTGCTTTATCGTCGCTAGATTAAGCGGCCGATAATCTACGCACATCCTTTCTGTTCCATCTTTCTTCGCTACGAACAGAACATGGCAACCCTATGTCGATGAGTTAGGGCGGATGAAGCCTTTTGCCAACAAAGCTTCAAGTTGGACTTTAAGCTTAGCTAACTCACGTGGGCCATTTTGTATGGGCATCTAGAAATTTGGGCGGTTCCCTGCATAAGATCAACTATGAAATCTACACATCTTTCGCGTGGCTAGATTTAAGGGGTTGGATTACTAGATAGTTTTCTACAGGATGACCATGGCTTACTAGGGGCTATAACAAATATTTTAGAGTAGCAAAGTACCCCAACAAGATGGTTAGTGTGGTTATTCTGGCTAGAAGACATCTAAAGTGGGAGGAAGAACTGCAAATGCATCAATATGGGTATCTAGAATGAAACCTACAACAATCTCTATGGAAGTGTCAGGCATGCCACCTAGAAATTCTTCTGGAAAGACAACCAAAATGGAGGGAAGGATTTTGCAAATGCATCAGATTATGAAGAAACCTAGAATGACTCGGACATCATAACGACTGTAATTGTAAGAGAAGTGAAAATTCTTACACGATGACAACAACACTTACATAGGAAGTCTCAAAATAGGAAGCACGACGACTCTAGACAACCAAACACAACTTTCCTACGGCTACAAGGAAGCAACCAACGAGATGTTCTAGTAAGACATAGATGAGCCTAATCCTATCTTCCTGCAGAAAAGATGACGGTGTATCCGAACTCAGACTGATGAGGGTAAGGAGAAAAAATAATTCGTACGTTGTTCCCATATACCGAAGTAACTATATAACTATAGAATGCTAGAATCGACTTCGACCAAGGCTGATAATCCTACAGGCAGTCCTGCTCTGATACCAAGTCTGTCAGGACCCAGAATATGCATATGTAATTCCTATCACAACTCAATCATATGGAGAGCCGAGAGCCGTACCCACTTGTCTAAGAAGACAAGGCCAAGCACAAAGCACTCTCGAAAAGCTCGAACATGAGGGGCATCCCATCCAGGCTGGATGGTCAACTGAGATGGGTCCTCATCGTCCGCTCACAAGTCTAAATGATTATGGGTGGTGAAATCCCATACTCATAGACAAGTCGCCTCAACATATTATCGATTGAATTATAACACTTACATAGACAGACTCCAACCCGATCACCTAGTCGGGATCTCGGGCGGGCTCAATCATACAACAAAGTGTGCCACGTGACAGAGTCATGAGCAATCGCATCGCGATGCCCCAAGCTGCGCACATCTAAGGGCCACGTGGTGTATAAATGACCTCCAGCAAGAACACAACTAAGCTATCGAACCCCACACTAAGACATGCAAGTTATAATCATACACGCAACATACATGTCCAGTGTAAATAGCAGGTACACATTGCATGAACTCTACAAAGTTTCCAACTTTATTGACTATATATATAGTAAACACAGAGATCACAAGACTGTGATCCAATATTACATCATTAAGGCGGAAGTAACTTAGGTCTGAGTACAATCAATTTTAACAAATGGCTTAGAGAAGCCTTATTTATAAACAAGCCCTCCACGAGGGACCAGACCTCTGTCTGGGACTACACTAGCTTGATTTGTCGTCGAGATCCAGGAAGAATCCACTTTCGGGGTCAGTGGGTTCATCTAAAAACATAAATAGGAAAACGTGAGTACAAAGTCGTACTCAGCAAGACTTACGTAGGAACTATACTACCCATGCTCAAGTTTCAAGGTAAAGGGAGGTGGGTTTCCATGTAGAAGTCCCAGCTTTGACTTGGCTAGTCCTATACTACGAATACCAGAATGAGGTAAGAAGCGTACTCGATTCCACTATCCAAGTCTCCCAAACAATTACACCACTATGGAGCCTTCCTCGACTTCCCACGAGAAAGCACGCCATAGCACTCACACTTATCTTGGCAAGTTTTAGAGTTTCCGTTGAAGTTATCTAATAATCAAGCACAGATAACCAAGTAGTCCATAACCACAGACGCGGCTATTCGAATTGTTTTGTTAACCATGCAGGGGTCTACCGCTACACACACATGACCATCAGTTACCACCAAGTCTCGTCACCATTCAAGGGGTGCCGGCGAGGATGCTCACCACAACTGTTACCTCATAGCCGATCTAGTCCATGAAAGCCGCCTACCTAGGTTGGTTTCCACTATCGTGAACCTGGCTGGTTTACCGAAGTGGACTCAGACAATGTGTGCAGGGCCCCAAGCCGGTCTCGGTTAATCGTTCTCTCACTTAGCAGGCCATGCCACAAACCTACCAGAACTCCGAACTACTGCTACATCTAGACATCGACATGGGATGAGTTAATAGGTTGAGAGGGGCCAGTGAGCCCAATTCGTGGTTGTGATCTTTGTCTTGGATCACCACACAAGGCCTCGGACTTAGGGTAGTGTTCAACGAGACAACCCACTGTGTAGTCCTACACAACCTCTCATCGTTCACCAGGTTTAGATCAATTTCACCAACACATTTCCACCATCATCATCATGATCACTACCATCCCGACTCACATAACATTATCGACATTGTAACACTCGTTGAAGCAGCCACATGATATCAATCAACTCCTACATCTGCTAGGATTGTGGTTTTGCTTACTACCGTGACAAGATGATAGGTCATGCAAAGGAATGAGTTCAACTATGCGGTAGAAACGTATAATGGTAATCATCCTAAACAATGCATAAGTGAGACTAAGAGGAAAGTGGGATTTTATCGACATGATCAATGGCGTCTTCTTGCCTTGCTGACGAGGGTCGTACGGGGTATCTTCAACGGAGGGGGTGATCTCGGATTACGGCTCCACCTCTATTCGATAGCAAACAATGCACACAAAGTGATCAATATAAAGACAATGCACAATCACTTGATCAAATGTTATAACATGGTGTAAGGGGTGCTGATATGTTGCCAATTCCATTTAAATGAAGTTTATTGCATTTGAGTTGCAAATTCAAAATCCACATTTTAATTTAAAAGGGTTCATATGCAAATTTGCTACTGTCCCCCCATTTTAAAATGGTCAAACATGAAAACAAAATGGCATATTCAGAATCCTTGCATTTTTCTGATAATTTTGCATATATTATATGTCCAATTTGGAGTTAAAATGAATTAGTTATTAATTTTCAAAGTTTAAGCCCTGTTTTGGAATTTGTGATAAATTGAAAAGATTTATTGCATCAGCAGTGTGTCAGCATGACATCAGGATTTTTTGACCCGGGTCAAAATGACATAGGGGTCCCACTGGTCAGTGCCTCTGTTCAATTAATCCAGTGATTTAATTTAATCAGGGGGTTAAGTGGCTGTGAGGGTGGGATTAGCAGTTAAGCTAATCTTCCACGTCGACCTCACCGGCGGCGATTCACCGGCGATGTCCCGGCGCGGAAGCGTCCACGGGGACGGCGGATCCGACCACCATTTGGTGTGCCGCAACCATCAGAATGAAGATCGCGCAAGCGCGAGTCCATCTGGCCATAGCTATAGCAGCGCCACGGGGGTGGACAGAATCCACGCCGGTGATGAGCTTGGAGGCGGCCGTGGCTCGGGTTTGAAGAGGACGACATTGTGGTGCATGGACAGACACCAGAGATAGCCCGTTATGCTTCTGGAGGGCTCAGGAACACGTTGCACACCATGGTTCGGACGGAAAAGCACAGGAGCGAGCTAGCGCTCATCCATGGCGGAAGCCGTGCTTGGATCCCATGCCAGCTCGGGATAGAGGGCGAGCAAGGCCATGCGAGGTTAGGGGAAATTGAGGGTAGCTCACCGGAAACTTAACGGAGGTGATGGCGTGAGCTGGGATAGCGAGGTTGCGGAGTAATTGCCGGCGACATGTTGTGGATCAGGATCAGAGTTTGAAGACGATGGCGGCGGCTCCAGTGGCTCCGGGATCGATTCCTCGCGTGGGGTGGCGTAGTCGACGTAGGCGAAGACGAAGGACAAGCTGGCTCGGCTTGAGGGACTCGATGGCCGCGCGTGCGCACGACCGTGCTCCGGCGACCTCTCGGACGGTGCGGTTTTCCGGTGAGGGAGAGAGGGAAGATGGCTCCCGGGGGCGAATGGACACTGGAGGCTGCTAGACGTCTAACAGAAAAAAAGTTACGGGGCTTTTAAGATTTAGAGGGAAAAAAATGAAAAAAAAAATTCAAACTTACTAATATTTGAATTTTTTTTTGAAAAAAGTTCAAAATATGATAGAAGAGTAGTCGGTATGTTTCAAAAAAAAGTTCACCATTTCATCACACCCATGGACATGAACAAGGTCCTATACATGAACAAGGTTTAATAGGATTGATATGATACATATATCAACAAGTGCTTGTGAGGTGAGGTGGGGCAAGAGGTGAATGGAACTAAGAAGTTAAGCGTGCTGGGGTTGGAGTAGTGTGATGATGGGTGACCATCCGGGAAGTTTGACCACAAAGTGCAATTTGACTTGAGATTAAGCCGTAGTGACCCGAGATTAAGAAATAAAAAAAATTGAAAAAATATATATTAGAAAAAATGAAAAAAAATGTTAGTAATGGTGCACCTTAGATAGCAGTGTTCTCCACTACTATGTTCCCGCCTTCCAAATTCAAAAAAATTAGAAAAAAAAAGCACCTTAGATAGCAATGTGCGCCACTACTATATTCCCGCCTTCCAAATTCAAAAAAATTAGAAAAAAATAAAAAAAATGGGTGTCCAGTGGCGCACCAGTAGAGGTAGTAATGGCGCTATATATCATTCCTTATATCTTTTAGCTCGCTTGCCTAGCTGTATCTAGAACGGTTGCTTGATCCTACCACCATATACTTTTGCCTCTCAATTAAACACAAACAGGCATGTCCCCACATCCTAGCAAAACCTTGTTTGGCTATGTACCTTTCTTGCTTAACCATTGCTTAGTATGTGTACGCCCTTAACCTGCTGCTTATGCCCATTGCTGCTTGGTGGTTTATCATGCTATTATCAGAAATTGGTTGACATTTATTAATATGATGTTAACTTATATTTGACGAAGGATGGGAGACCGGGTTGTTCCCGCCGGGTGTTTTGTTCAATTCGAGTCACCTAGGTCCCGAGTTCCGGATATTGTGTTTCTTGACGAGCGTGCCTAATCGTGTGTGGGATTCTATGGGGTCCCCTTTTCTTACCTACCTAGATCCAAACTGTTCTAGTGGTGGCCCGAGCTAATTTACCATTTGAAACCCGTGTGTCTGGTTAGTGCTCCAGCAGTTTTAAAAACAACTCGGGCCAGCGAGGACAGAGTTCCCTTGTTGGTCCACACTGGTGATCTAGGGAAGACCCTGAGTTCAGGTGATGCTAAACACGACCTTGGCCATACGATAGAGACCGATTCGATAGCGTGCCCGGCTTTTGAGTTGGATGTCGACTCACCGGGGGCCACCCGAAATTGTGCGTTGTTAGTTAGAGGGACTCTGACGTTCCGGAGATTCAGGTGCCTTCACCCGCCAAGAGGAAACCGGGCGTACATGCGAAGCCTATGAGGGGCAGTTGATACACCCCTGCAGGGTTACATCTTTTCGAAAATCCGTGTCCGCGGTTATGGACGACTTGAGACCTACTCCTTGTTCATAGAATACCATCAATTGAATCCTGCTTTAAAATTTGTCAACGTGTGAGTTGCCTTGATTGCTCTTCTTCGTCCAGGGCGACAAAGAGGGAACAAGGTTGTGTTATCTTTTGCGTAAGTAGGTGGATAGAGTCCTATTGATGCGATCTTCCCTTACTCTAATAGATCGTTAGCCACTCATATATGCTAGCGCGGTTGCAACCTCAACCACTACCTTTCCTTACCGCGAGAAGTTAGTTATACTGCATTGATATATTCTCACCTCTTGCTTTTCTTTTCCCCTTTATTTTTTTCCTGATTGGCCGCTGCAGTTGATTACTACCTCGACCTGAGCACCGGACGCTACTTCGTGGAGGTGCCCCCGGAGGATGACGATGAGGAGGACTTCGCCCAGTAGGCCTACAGTTGGGTTTCGATGTTCCGTGGGTGGACATGTTTATGTGCAGCCCTCTCTAGGGCCATTTGGATTTTGACCATACTCGGTCGTGTGTGTCTTCCGCATGATGTTATGATGTACTGTTGGATCTTATGATCTCTGAGATGATGTAATAAATACCAATGGCGATTGTATGCCCTGGACTTATATATTCTATGCCTTAGTTGTTCATGCTTCATTTACCTGTTGTCGAGAATCCTATGGCGATACGAGTGCGAGTATCGTGCGTCGATGGCCACTTATGCACTTCTATCTCAGGTTGGACGCGAAAGCGACTAACTCGAGATAGTACCGCATCAAGGGCCTTACTAAACCTTAGTTCGAACACGGGGGGCTTAGCTCAACAATATCGGAGATGACAATGGCGAAGATGGTCAGATCTGCGAACAAGTTAGTCATGCAACACAATGGGGATGCAAGGAGCTACCCAGGTTCCAGCCACCGTCTTGGTGGAGAGCTCTACTCCCGCATGTCTGGGATTGCTCTAGTGGAGATGAATATGAAGAGCTATAGGTTTGAGATCAGGATTTGTCGATCTTCCTCTATAGTGCCCTAATTGGCACTTATGTATGCCTTGGTCCTATTCCTCCACAACTCGGAGGGAAGGGCTGCCACATGAGTCCAATCGTTTTGGGACAAGCTCTGTCCTTATCCTGACTAAAGAAGCCCGCCTTTGGTAAAACACAACAGGCGAGGTGATTCTTGTTTTTGGGCTTGGCTCCGTCTTGAAGTAGCGGGGCTCCCGAGAAATGGAGTCCTTGATACGTCCCACACGTATCTATAATTTCTTCTTGTTCCTTGCTCTTTAATGTGACATTGCTACATGTCCTCTCTGTTCTACCGCCGCCGCACTTCCATGATCGGGAGCACCAGAAGACCTCTTCCTGGCACTATGCTGGAGAAAGGATTGACCTCCGGGAGCTTCTCCACCACCATGGACGCTTCCCGGATGTGCCGTGAGTAGCTGCCCTTGGAGCATGGGTCCATCCACAGTAGTTATGTGATGTATTCTCTCCAATCTTGTTCTTCAATTCTTAGCCCTTGTGAGTTGCCCTATATGATCAAGGAACCTATGTAATTTTCCTGTTGTTGCTATGATGTGTTTGTTGGTATCCGATGGATTATGAGATTATGTTCGGATTGTGCTGGCTTATATATTTGGTTTACCTTTTAAATTTTGTTCTTGAGTAATTCTTGCATTTTCTCTGTTACTTTTTATTGCTTTGGCCAAGTAGTAGATAGTAACTCCCAGATGGAGCGTTTATGCATGATTGTGGGTTCATGCCCCCCGATGTTTAGCTTGAGTGACAGAAACATGAGACTAGGGAGAAAACAACGGTACTTGTAACCGCGATTGAAAGGGTTGTTTACCTTATGCAAAGTTGTTAATGCGGTTGTTTGTTTCTTTGATTTTACACTTTGGGTGGGGCTCGCAACTTAATACCAGCAAGATGTTCTGGATAGATATCCGAAGGTGGATGATTAGTGAGTAGATGCAGATGGATTTCAGTCTACTTGTCTTGGCGTACTTCTCATACTTTAGAGCCTCTAGCTTTCTATTAGTATAATTAGCATTGAAGTGCCTTTATAATTCTGTCAATTCCCCAACTTTAATTTGTTCATTCAGCTTAGATATTTTATCGCCTTTTGGGAGAGAGACATCACTAGTGAACATCATGGGACCCCGGTCCATATTTCCACCACTGTTTACACCTCACTTTATTTCTTGGTTTTACTTTCCGTTGCAATTAGCACTACTATCCACCCTTGCGTTTAATAATTTGTAAACAACAAGGACAGAGAGATGGACAACCTCTCTGTATTCATTGGGAGCAAAGTTACCTGTTGTGTGTGCAGGTCCACGTCAACCTCTTCTCCATCCGGCAACTTAATATCTGGTGTTGTTGACACCTACTCGTAGAATTCGGGGTCCTCCTGTTCAATAACCTTTGTATCTTCACCGAGGGAAACTTGCCGCTATTCTAACATCTAAACCTTCCACTTGGGGTAGCCAACGAGGGGCGAGAAGCCATCAGTCCTTCGGGAGGATCACGAAGTGCTTGATGGGCATGAGATTCTTGAGCAGTGTCTTCGGAAGGTGATTTCCTTGGGGAGGTGCAGCAGTGTGGGTCTCGGGCACATGCCTTTGCCTTGGGTGAGGCCCTTTGCAACCTTAGGGCCAGTATGGAACATATGTGTAACGACCCAGTCCCGAAAAAGAACCAAGTCTACTGTGCTTCTGTGCTATCCCTGGATCAGTATGCTGGCACACACATTACTCGATGAAATACAATAAATTACATGTCAAAAAGTAACATAAATACATGGTATTTATTACCTTATAGCCCTTGGGCTAGAATACACATCATAAACAATTAATTCATATGTGGAGTCCCATCAACACCAACGGCAAAGTTGAGTGTAGACATTGTAACCCTACATCGCATCACTTACTCGTCGTATAGAATCCTACAACACCGAAGGTTACAACCCAAAATGGGTCAACACTTTGAATGTACGACATGTCACTCCCAAAAGAATATATAACAGGCCTATCTTCTACATGCAATTTGGCTGGTGGAAAATCTCTAAGTTTCAATTTTTCATAAAGCTAATTTTGTCCTACTTTAATGAATATCATATCAGTACTACAAAACTCATAATATGATTAAATTGGTTTCTCCAAGTCAATCTACTCCCAAGGTTGATTAAGACCAATTGATTAATTAAATATGATGAGATTATTCAACATTCCCACTTCTACATGCTCAAAGTTTTCTGTATTCGTGGACACGGCTAATCATGATCAGTTTGTACACTCTGCAGAGGTTTGTGCACTTTTCCCCACAAGACTCGACCACCTCCTTTTTAGTTCGTCACACTGCATGTTGTATGGCAACCGGAAGGTCGAGACATGGTCGTTTAGAAGAGTTTACCTCACTCTGGCGGTGCCCATCCCACCTACTTAGAACTACGTTCGTAGCACCGCCTAGTAAGAGTCACTCCAACTAATCAACCAAGGTAGAGCCCATAATAGCTTGTGGCTGCACACGTAAGCTTCTAGTTATGAAAAATATGATTGATCCCTTTAAGACTAGGTGGCATTCCGCAGTGATTATTGGCCATCTCCAGGCCACTCAGGAAAATCTACTGGTCACTCCAGAGTGCCCCCAACCATTCCACCCAGGTGGTTCGGTAACTTATCTTGGTGTTGTTTACTACTTAGTCACTCATACCTCATAATGGATGAAAATGTGATGGAAATCATATCTTTGAGGATTGCAAAATGAATTCGATATGTTGAAGCTTGATTATCAAATCAATTGGATGGAGAGTATGTTAAACTTCACTTAGTTTGAGCACGTGGATATTTGAAAAGATATTACATGCTTGAATACAAAAATTATCCGATAGGAATCTTGAAAGATTGAATAATTTATATGGTCAAAATAATAAAGGAAAATGATGTAACTAAATGGAAGTTGAAACAAAGTCTTGAGGTGAAAATAAGGTGTTAACATAATGTAAAGAATGTGACAAATGTCAACATAGGAAGTTATGGATCTAATGATCAAATTTGGTGCAGAAAAGATTTTGAAATAAATTATAGAATAAGAGGAAAACTAAATATACTAAAATTCTCATATTAAATTTGAGTTAAATTTCGAATTACCAAACGTGAAATATCAATGGACCATAATAAACTACATGTTCCAAGAAAACCGGCGATATAAATTTTGTCGCAATCCGACTTACGGGCTAGAAGATATGAATTTCTGACGTTTGGGTATTTTTGCTAAAATGAATTACGGGATTAATAAAAAAGGATGCCATGTTTGCGAGTTCTGATAGGTCTGTACTTATTCAATTTAAACAGAGAAAAAAAACGATGAACGGAGGAGTGAGAGCTCACCGGAATTCAAAGAAGATCTCCGACAACAACGAACGGACGAACGGTGTAGAGAATTAAGTGGGAGACTCTTTGGACAAGGTTAAATCTTCTGTTTCGCTCTCGGATAGCCGTGAAGTGTCACCGGAGTTGAGCAGAACGCGTATAGAGCATGGTGTCACGGCCTACGTGCTCCGGCTACGCAATCGAGAAGGAAAACATGTCAAAGGCATCCGGGTCACCTTGTAGGCGTCGGAATCTATAAAGAATGGCGGCGGCAAGAGGAACTCCGGCGAGCAATTGCTCGTAGCACAGAAAGAATTAGAGACGGGTCTTCTGGGGTGTGGCTGAGGACTGCGATGGTCACCTATAGTCAGATTGATAGGAGCCAGTGAGGTCCATAGAAAGAGATGGAACAAGGTTATGGAAATTATTTTAATAGCATTCATGGAAAAATTTCTATACATTTAAAGCATTAAAACGCGTATTTGTTTCTCTGAATGGATTTGTCATGAACTTGTCCATAATTCTCGTGTAGATTCTGAAGTGAATCGTTCAAAGGAATAGATGGAAGGAGGGGAGAATGAGCTCTAGGCCATGGTTATTTTCCTTTGTTCGTGTTCACGTATGAAAATAGGAAGATCGGTGAAGATGGGCCTTAGTGAAAAATCTGGCCCAAGGGGAAAAGAGACAGAGAAAAAATAGAAAAATATGCGCTCGACCCAATAGATTTAGGATTTCAATTTTCTTATTTTTAACTTTGAAATAATAATTCCCAAATAAATCATAAAATTTATATAGACCCAAAAAATATAGAGAGTTTAGGAAAATATATTTCCCTCTGTGAATACATTTTATGATTTTTTTAAAATCTTAAGACATTAATAAACTTCCTAAATTTGTTTTTTTTGGGTTTTATAAATGACCAACATATTTTTTAATACCAAAATATTCCAATGAGGATTATCTAAATATTCCAAATAATAATATTGGAGAAGTCATATTATCTTCTCTCATTATTTATTCAATTATTGGAAATATTTAAATATCTCTTAAATGTCAATATTAAATAAACTCCAATTGAAAATAAGAATTCAAGAATGAATATGGGACCACAATAAATTTGAGAAAGTCATTTTATTCTCACTCTAAAATATTTAATTGTGGTTCCTACCAAATTACACAAAGACGGAAGAAATAAAATCATTCTTTGAATTTTGAATAAACTTCGCAACCAAAATTTTCATTACTGGATAAATGATTATCCAAGTTTATTAAATGGTTTTAAATGTGTAAACAACAACTAAAAAAGTTTTCATTTTCCCTAAAATTCAAGAAAGTCAATCAAATTATATTATTTATTAACATTCCAAAATTTTGAAAATTTTGGGATGTTACAAACTACCACCCTTAAAAGAAGTCTCATCCTCGAGATTTCGAAAGGCTAAAAAGAAATGGGTTGGGGTCGAGGTTTCTTGGGTTACTTCCGCATGGTCTTGGCATAACATGAGGCTTGCGATTTATCCTTCACTACCCGTATGAGGGATGTATTCTGCTGGTACAATTTCATATGCTTCGGTTACTTCTGCATAGTAGGGTTGAGGCCCTAGGTACTGATCTTGTAGTCTTGGCAACGATGTTTGGACCAATTATCCTCTCATGGTGTTAGGGGACTACCACCCTTATGAACAAACTTGTGGGGTGTAACAGCCCAAGAGCAACTCATGTAATCATCTTGTAATCTTCCTTTTTCTTTTGACTTCCAACTTGACATGGTGAGGGGTTGTTGGAATTCATGTGATGATTTCAAATGGCAAGGTGCTTGGAGTCCAATTGATTTTGTTTCGAATTTCTTTTGGATGGCTAAAGAAAGGTGATGTGGGGTTTTCCTTGCTCCATTTGTGTTCCCCTTAAGTCCAAATTTTGCATAGGCAATTCTTTGGATTTTTCCCCCATGCCCATATTTTTTACTTTGATTTTTACCTCTCTGGAAAAATCAAATAAAATCAAAAATCCTTTGGGATCTAATTCTTTTGCCCCTGATTTTATTTGCTCCAAATTGGGTCAAAACAATTTTATAAAATCAATGAAATTCCCCTCATAATAAAACATATTTTTATAAGTTTTATTTCTCTCTGGCTTGCTCTAGAAAAGTCTTGGAGGCCCTGTCTATTTTTTTAATGGAAAGGGCTCCTTTTCTTGTTTTTTCTCTGGATGCAGTGGGGACATCCCACTTGGGTCGGCTGAATCCAGCCCAGCAAGCAGCCCCGCTGCTCTTTTTTTCTCCCCCCTCTCTCTCTCTCTCTCTCAGCCCCCGGGGCCGCCTGCAAGTGTCGTCTTCCCCCTCCTTTTCCCCCACCTTTCTCCCGGCATCAGAGAGCAAGGACGGAGAGGAGCCGGCGTGGAGCCCCCTCGCCAGCCTCCCCTCCTCGCCCATTTATAGGCAGGGCTCCCCCTCGGGAAGCTAAGCCAGTTCCCCCTCCTCTTCTCCTCCTCCTCCGCCGCCATGGGAGGGCTTTGCTTCCCCTGTTCCACTGGTAAGACGCCGAATTGGCCGCCGTCCCGTCACTTTGATGGCTATGCGATCGTCTGCGCCCTCCGGTGACCCTCTCCGTTCCGTTTTTCTTCGCGCAGGTCGGTGATAGGCCTCACGCTGCGTCCGATCCGTCTTCCTCCCCGCCGGGACGTCGTCTTCTCCGACGGCGACTACGACAACTCCGTCTGCCTCGTCGTGCTCGAGTTCGTCCGCGACGTCCTCCCGGTGAGCGTCCCTTCGACCCTGCAGGTCCAGTAGCGTAGCCCCGTGTAGCTAGGCGCAGCCGGATGTCGTGTGTTGGTGCCGGGCGCTCGGCGTGCGCATCTCCAGCTGGGCCACGGAGGTGGTGCAGGGGGAAGCCCTTGCCGCCCAGAATGCGGGTTCATGCCCCGGCGCGTGCCTCTGATCACCCAGAGCGCACCTAGACCATGCCAGTGCGGCCTCCTTCGTGCTAGTTTTCCCGGGCTTTGAACTTGGTTTCAGATTTGCCAGACAAGGTGCTGCCTTGAGTTCCTCTTTTTGGTTTCAGTTTCGCGCTACTCGTGGATCATCTATGCGTGTACCTGAATCCAATCAGCAACAGCAGCATACCACCTTGGTTAGAGGATCGGGTTGCATGCGAGAGATCCAGGCATCAATCCCCCGCCAGCGCAAGGCACCCACTTTTTTCCCCTGTTTTACATCACAGTTCTGTAGCGCTAATTGATGCTACAACTTGATCTATGCCTGTTATCTGTCGAGAACTGCCCAGTAGCGAAGTGGCAAGCGAGCATAGTAGCCAGTGGTGCCGCTTGGGTTCGAAACCCGGCCAACGCATATGCCCCCCCCCCATTTTTATTTCTCTTTTTCGAGTGGCTGACCACTGGGCCACCCGGATCAGTGACTCAGGTCACAGAGACCTTGCTGGGCCACAGCCTAGCACCAACCAGAGACCAGCCCAGAGAGGCTTTGCCTCTGTCTTTTTTTTTCTTTTGTTGTTTTCCTTTTCTTTTCTTTTCTTTTCTTTTTCCTTTTATTGCTGGTCACCTCTGATTTATGTTTTGAGCAACATAAATTTTCAAACTATGGAGGGAAGTTGAACCCATATGTGACCATGCCATTTTGGTGTTGCCCCATTTTAAAATGCTTGACCTTGCCACCTTTATCTTGTTCGATGCTTTGAGCCTCCACGTGTTGGGCCTCTCAAAGTCTTCTGTTTCCCGCCCATCATGTTGTCACAAGATGAATCAATCCTTGTTCTCTTGATACTTCCTTTTCGGTGTCAATTTCACCGACACTTCTCCGTCTCTGTAATCGATAGTTTATTTTCACGATGCACTTATCTTTGTTAACTTGTAATTGTTTTTCATGCTATGCCTTGTCGCCATGTTATTTACACCAAATTTAAGGCTATGAACAAAGCCATAAAAATATTAATAATTGCATATGGAGTTTGTTGACATGTCGTCAACACCTTCATTTAAATTTGACTAGATAGGGTCACATCATGCATGTTAAACTTGATCATCTCAACCATGCTTGAGAATTTTTGGGTCTCGATGTTTACTTGTGTGCTTTTGCTTGATCCTACCACCATATGCTTTTGCCTGTCCACTAAAGCCAAATAGCCATGCCCCCACATCCTAGCAAAACCTTGTTTGCCTATGTACCTTGCTTGCTTAACCATTGCTTAGTATGTGTAGGCTCTTAACCTGCTGCTTATACCCATTGCTGCTTGGTGGTATATCATGCTATTAGCAGAAATTGGTTGATATTTATTATTATGATGTTAATTTATATTTGACTAAGGATGAGAGACCGGGCTGTTCCCGTCGGGTGTTTTGTTCCATTCGAGTCACCTAGGTCCCGAGTTCTGGGTATTGTGTTTCTTGATGAGCGTGCCTAATTGTGTGTGGGATTCTATGGGGTCCCCTTGTCTTACCTTCCTAGCTCCAAACAATTCTAGTGGTGGCCCGAGATGATTTTAACATTTGAAACCCGTGCGTGTGTCTGGTTAGCGCTCCAGCAGTTTTAAAACAACTTGGGCCAGCAAGGACAGAGTTCCCTTGTTGGTCCACACTTGTGAGCTAGGGGAGCCCCTGAGTTCAGGTGAGGCTAACCCCGACCTTAGCCGTATGGTAGAGGCCGATTCGAGAGCGCGGCCGGATTTTGAGTTGGATGTCGACTCACCGGGGGCCACCCGGAACTGTGCGTTGTTAGTTAGAGGGACTCTGACGTTCCGGAGTTTCAGGCGCCTTCACCCGCCAAGCGGAAACCGGGCGTACATGCGAAGCCTATGATGGGTAGTTGGTACACCCCTGCAGGGTTAAATCTTTTCGAAAAGTCGTGTCCGAGGTTATGGAAGACTTGAGACCTACTCCTTGTTCATAGAATAACATCAATTTAATCATGCTATAAAAGTTGCCAACGTGTGAGTTGCCTTGATTGCTCTTCTTCGTCCGGGGCGACAAAGAGGGGACAAGGTTGTGTTATGTTTTGCGTAAGTAGGTGGATAGCAGACTTACGACACGTTGTCAACGAGTTGTTGTATCTTCCCCTACTCTAGTAGATCGTTAGCCACTCATATATGCTAGCACGGCTGCAACCTCAACCATTTACTTATCTTACCGTGAGAATTTAGTTATACTGCATTGATATATTCTCAACTCTTGCTTTTATTTTCCCTTTTATTGTTTTGCTTGATCGGGCGCTGCAGTGGATTACTATCTCGGCCCGAGCACCGGACGCTACTTCGTGGAGGTGCCCCCGGAGGATGACACTGAGGAGGACTTCGCCCAGTAGGCCTATAGTTCGGTTCCGACGTTCCGTGGGTGGACTTGTTTATGTGAAGCCCTATCTAGGGCCATTAGGATCTTGACTGTACCTGGTCGTGTTTGTCTTCTGAATCATGTCATGATGTATCGTTGGATCTTATGATCTCTGAAATGATTTAATAAATACCAGTGGCGAGTGTATGACCTGGACTTATATATTTATGTCTTAGTTGTTCATGCTTCAGTTACCTGTTGTCGAGAATTCGATAGCGATACGAGTGCGACTATCGTGCGTCGGTGGCCACATATGTGCTTCTATCTCAGGTCAGACGCGAAAGCGACTAACTCGAGATAGTACCTCATAGGAGGCCTTACAACTTGGTATCAGAGCTGGACTGACTATAGGACCCCTTACTGGCCAAAGTCGAGTCTAGAAACTATTTTGTATTTACTAAGGAAAAATCGGAGAGTAGGAACTCTTTCTTTTTCTTCTTACCCCACCCTCACACCCCTTTTTCCGTGAGGAAGTGAAACGCAATTTTTCTCTCTTCAACTTATTCTTTCAAAACAAATCTAGGTTCTCGTTTACATGAGGCTCTGATTCCTCTATAAAAATTTTCTAGCGACGAGAAGGGTTGGCGTACGTTGAGGACACTGAGCCGCCACTTGGGGTTGACAGCTCCACCACGCTTACGGCGTACCTCAGGTGAAACTCCTATACAGGGATGGTTGGCATCCTCCGGATGTGGTTCCTCCCCCTATAGGAGACCGCTTCGGCGGGCCGCTCAGGGCAGATGTCTCAATATTCAGGTCTTCAACCACTCGTATATATTATTGTGTGCTCTCTAGAAGATTATTATCTTGGATTCGAATGATCTCGGTTTCGGGATTCAAGTAGCACCTAGCTTTCGACTTTCCGGGTTAACCTTGGTGGATATTTAGCCTTCGGCTTCCTCATACCTCATGAGGAAGTTTTGTTGCCAATATTTCTTTATCTTCTGGTTTCATCAATATTTCTACCATGTTCTCATAAGTGTTCCTGTATACAGGATGCCAAGAGGGAACATGCCACCGTCGGAGAACCCTATACTTGGGGAGGTTGTGGCCGCAGTGGCTCAGGGCACAGCTGCGATCTTACATATGCTCTAGAACCAGACTGCCCAGAGGAGTGATCGGCCACAGCACATGACTTTGCAGCAGTTCCCATCTATCAACCCCCCCCCCCCAGGTTCTCAGAGGCTCGAGACCCGCTGGAAGCGGATGACTCGATAGCTGAGATCAATAAGCACTTCAATGCAAACACCGTCAGGCAAGCAGACTACGTCAGCTTCGCCTCCTTCCAGCTTCAGGGTGCAGCAACCAGCTGGTATGATACCTACAAGGCCAACAAGGGCGATACTGTGATCACGTGGGAGGAATTTGTCACAGACTTTAGAGCAGCGCATATTCCGAGTGGGTTGATGGACAGGAATCGAGAGGAGTTCTTGGCTCTGAGATAGGGTGACAGGTCAGTCCAGGAGTACAACCTGGCCTTCGTCAGGCTTGCCAGGTACGCTCCTGTGGAGGTCTCCACAGAGGCCAAGCGGATTGCCAGGTTCCGTGGGGGTCTCAGCACAGAGATCAAGTATGCGCTCACCCAGTGCAACCCTACGTTGTTCTCTCAGTTTGTTGATTCAACTATCCGCCAGGAGTCAGCCAGAGCAGAGTGGGACGCAGACAGAAAGCGCCAGAGAGAGTACAGCTCTGCAGTGATGGTCCACAAGAAGGCAAAGACTTGGGTCACAGACACGCAACCACAGGGTCAGCAGTACCAGCCGAGGGGGGCACTTGTTCGCACTTTTCCCCGCCCTCCCGTCCCAGTCCAGCAGGCCCCTCGCTCTACAACACCACACGCGAGGCCACCCAGGCCGCAGCCCCATCCCAAGCCGGGCGTGATCTTCTTCAAGTGCAAACTGCCAGGGCACTATTCCACCAAGTGCACCGATCCGCGCTTTGCTCAGCTCCCACCGCGCCCACCTTGCTCTACTCCGAGCACTGCGATGGTGAGGGCACAGCCACGTGCAGTTCGGGTGAACAACGTCATGATGGCAGATGCTCAGCAGTCTTTAGAGATCATGTTTGGTAGGTTGCTTGTTAGTTCTGTTCTTGCGAACGTTTTTTTCGATTCCGGAGCGTCTCATTCCTTCATTTCAAAGTCCTTCACTTAGCAATTCGATTTCCAGTCAGAGGTGATGCCTTCGCCAATGGCTATCTCAAGCCCAGGCTCTAAGATGAGTTCAACCATCAAAGTTCCTGATGTGCAGATCCAGATTCAGGGTCTCCCTTTCTCCGCTTCCTTGATCTTGCTTCCGCGTTCCGACGTTGATGTCATCTTGGGCATGGATTGGCTTGTTCGGCACAAGGCCAACATTGCTTGCCCTTCAAGAACTATAAGGTTGACACATGATTCAGGTGCCATAGTCTGGTATACTTGTGGCTCAATGGCAAGAGGAGCACAGTCGTATACGCTGAACGCACCAGTCGCGCCTTTGCTTGAAGAAGTCAAAGTTGTGTGTGAGTTCCCAGATGTCTTTCTAGAGGAGTTGCCAGGAATTCCCCCAGTTCAAGGTATTGAGTTTGTTATTGAGCTAGAGCCTGGTACTCAGCCAATTTCTCGTCATCCGTACAATATGTGTTCGAAGGAGTTGATTGAGCTCAAGAAGAAGTTGACAGAGTTGGAGGGAGGCGGTTTTATCCGTGCGAGCACTTCCCCTTGGGGTGCACCAGCTTTGTTTTTCCACAAGATGGATGGAACTAGCCGCTTGGTCCAAAACTATCGCGGTATCAACATGAAGACCATCAAGAACAAATACCCTTTACCCCGCATCAATGATCTATTCGAACAGTTTAATGGGGCAAAGGAGTTTTCCAAGCTTGACTTGAGGATGGGATACCACCAAATCCGTGTTTGTGAAGAGGACATTCCCAAGACCGCGTTTAGCACACGTTATGGGTTGTATGAGTTCACAGTCATGACTTTCGGCTTCTCAAACGCCCCGCCAACATTCATGAGAGCTATGAACTATTTGTTCCAAGAGTGGCTCGATGTGTTTGTTATCCTTTACCTCAACGACATTCTTGTGTATTCCAAGTCGGAGGCTGAACATGAGGAACATCTTCGCTTGGTGCTGTAGAAGCTGAGAAAGCACCGGTACTATGCCAAGTTCTCCAAGTGTGAGTTTTGGATCGACAAGGTCTATTTTCTTGGAAAGGTCATTTCCACTGAGGGTATTGCGGTTGATTCAGAGCGAGTCCGCACTATTCAAGAGTGGGCTCCGCCGAAAAATGTGAAGAACTAAGGACTTTTCTCGGCCTCGCCAGTTATTGCAGGAGGTTTGTGCAGAATTTCTCCTTATTATCAAAGCCAATGACCGAATTGTTGTGCAAAGGCAAACGATACACTTGGTCACCGGCTTGCCAGTCAGCCTTCGAGGAGTTGAAGAAGAAGCTGACCATAGCTCCAATTCTCACGCCGCCAGACGAGTCACAGCCTTTTCAGATGTTTTGTGATGCCTCTTTGCAAGGTCTAGGCCGAGTTTTGATGCAAGGAACAAACATTGTGGCTTATACCTCACGACAGTTGAAGACGAGTGAGAGGAATTATCCCACGCACGACTTGGAGCTTCAAGCAATTGTGCACGCCTTAATCACTTGGAGACACCTCCTCTTAGGGAGGAAGGTGGATGTGTTCACCGATCACAAGAGTCTGAAGTACTTCTTCACTCAGCCAAATCTGAACTTGAGGAAAAGAAGATGGCTTGAAACCTTTACTGTGTACACAGTTGATATTCAGTACACGCCTGGGAAGGCGAATGTCATAGCTGATGCGCTAAGACGCAAGGGCGATTGCAATAATATCCAAGTGCAGAAGATCCACCCTGATTTGTGTGACTCCTTTCGCAGGCTCAATCTCGAGCTAGTACCAGTAAGCTACCTTGCCAACCTTGTGGTAGATCCCACTATCCAGGAGAAGATCCGTGAAGCTCGGTCTGGCAGCTGAATGATATAAAAGATCAAACAAGGTATTGCCGCCTCAGTTCCCAAGTATGGATGCTTTTCAGTGCATAATGACGGCACCGTGTTCTTCGAGGAGAGAGTTGTTATTCCCAAGGAGGGAGATCTCAGAGAGGTCATCATGAAGGAGGCCCATGATTCGAAGCTATCGATCCACCCTGGCAGCACAAAGATGTATCAAGATCTCAAGCAAAGATTTTTGTGGACTCGTATGAAGCGGGATGTTGCCCGTTTCGTGTCTCAGTGTGATGTGTGCAGGAGAGTGAAGGCACAACACCAGAAGCCTGCAGGGTTGCTTTAGCCACTTGAGATTCCGGAGTGGAAATGGGATCACATAGAGATGGATTTCATCACAGGCTTTCCGTTGTTGCAGAAGAAGAACAATGCCATCTATGTCGTCATTGACAATCTTTCCAAAGTTTCCCACTTCTTTCTAGTGAAGGACTCCATTTCAGCAGCTCAGTTGGCGGATTTGTATAGCCCAAGAGTTGTATCTTAGCATGGCATTCCAAAGAAGATCAGTTTTGATAGAGGAAGCCTTTTCACCTCTAAGTTCTGGAAGGCCTTTCAAAAGGCGATTGGTACGACATTGTTGTTCAGTACCGCTTATCACCCTCAGACAAGTGGGCAGGTCGAGCGCGTGAACCAAATCCTCGAGGACATGCTTCGAGCATGTGTCATCTCCTTTGGCATGAAGTGGGAGGAATGCTTTCCGTATGCGGAGTTTTCTTACAACAAAAGCTACCAGGCAAGTCTGCAGGCGGCACCTTTTGTGGTCTTGTAAGGCTGGAAGTGCAGGACACCTTTGAACTGGTCTAAAACAGGAGAAAGGCAGTTGTTCGGACCAGATGTGATCTAGGAGGCAGAGGACAAAGTGAAGATTGTCCGAGAGCACCTCAAGGCAACACAGTCAAGGCATAAGGCCTATTATGACAAGAGGCACCATGGTGTAGCTTCTCAGGTTGGTGATTGGGTGTACCTGAGAGTGTCTACATTGAGGGGAACTCACCGCTTTGGCATCAAAGGAAAGCTCGCCCCAAGATTTGTCGGACCTTTCCGCATCCTTGAGAATAGAGGACCTCTCGCCTTTCGGCTTGAGCTTCCAGAGAGTCTGTCCATGGTGCATGACGTGTTCCATGTGTCCCAGCTAAAGCAGTGCTTCAAGCAGCCAGAGCAGGCCGTTGACTTGGGCGAGATCCAGCTGAGTGCGGACCTTTCCTACTCAGAGCGTCCAGTCCGTGTTCTTGAGACGTCCGAGCACAAAACTCGCAACAAGACCGTCAAGTTCATGAAGGTGTAGTGGGCAGGTCATTCGGAGAAGGAAGCAACGTGGGAGCGTGAAGATCATCTCCGTTCCGGGTATCCAGAGTTGTTTCAGGCTTAGATTTCGGGACGAGATCCGGTGTTGGTGGGGGAGTGCTATAACAGCCCAAGAGCAATTCTTGTAATCATCATGTAATCTTCCTTTTTCTTTTGGCTTCCAACTTGACATGGTGATGGTTGTTGGAATTCATGTGATGATTTCAAATGACAAGGTGCTTAGAGTCCAATTGATTTTGTTTTGAATTTCTTTTGGATGGTTAAAGAAAGGTGATGTGGGGTTTTCCTTGCTCCATTTGTGTTCCTCTTAAGTCCAAAATTTGCATTGGCCATTCTTTCGATTTTCCCCCATGCCAATATTTTTACTTTGATTTATACCTCTCTGGAAAAATCAAATAAAAATCAAAAAGCCTTTGGGATCTAATTCTTTTGCCCCTGATTTTATTTTCTCCAAATTGGTCAAAACAATTTTATAAAATCAAGGAAATTCCCCTCATAATAAAACATATTTTTATATGTTTTATTTCTCTCTAGCTTGCTCTAAAAAAGTCTTGGAGGCCATTTCTATTTTTTAATGGAAAGGGCTCCTTTTCTTCTTTTTTCTCTGCATGCAGTGGGGACAACCCACTTGGGCCGGCCGAATCCAGCCCAGCAAGCAGCCCCGCTGCTCTTTTTTTCCTCCCCCCCTCTCTCTCAGCCCCCGGGCCCGCCTGCCAGTGTCGTCTTCCCCCTCCTTTTCCCCCACCTTTCTCCCGGTGTCAAAGAGCAAGGACGGAGAGGAGCCGGCGTGGAGCCCCCTCGCCAGCCTCCCCTCCTCGCCCCTTTATAGGCAGGGCTCCCCCTCGGGAAGCCTAGCCAGTTCCCCATCCTCTTCTCCTCATCCGCTGGCGCCATGGGAGGGATTTTCTTCCCCTGTTCCGCTGGTAAGACACCGACTTGGCCGCCGTCCCGTCACGTCGATGGCCATGCGAATGTCTGCGCACTCCGGTGACCCTCTCCGTTCCGTTTTTCTCTGCGCAGGTCGGTGATAGGCCTCGCGCTACGTCCGAGACGTCTTCCTCCCCGCCGGGACGTTGTCTTCCCGGAAGGCGACTAAAGAAACTCCGTCCGCCTCGTCGTGCTCGAGTTCGTCTTCAACGTCCTCCCAGTGAGCCTCCCTTCGACTCTGCAGGTCCAATAGCGTAGCCTCGTGTAGCTAGGCGCAGCCGGCTGCCGTGTGTTGGTGTCGGGCCCGCGGCGTGCGAGTCGCCGGCTGGGCCACCGAGGTGGTGTAGGGGGAAGCCCTTGCCACCCATAACGCGGGTTCATGCCCCGACGCGTGCCTCTGATCACCCAGAGCGCACCTAGACCATGCCCGTGCGGCCTCCCGCGCGCTAGTTTTCCCGGGCTCTGATCTCGGTTTCAGATTTGTCAGACAAGGCGTTGCCTTGAGTTCCTTTTTTTGTTTCAGTTTCGCGCTACTCGTGGATTATCTATGCGTGTACCTGAATCCAATCAGCAGCAGCAGCGTAGCACCTTTGTTAGAGGATCGGATTGCATGCGAGAGATCCAGGGATCAATCCCCGGCCAGCGCAAGGTACCCACTTTTTTCCCCTGCTTTACATCGCAGTTCAGTAGCGCTCCTTGAATCTACAACTTGATCTACGCCTGTTCTCTGTCAAGAACTGCCCAGTAGCGCAGTGGCAAGCGAGAAAAATAGCCAGGGGTGCGGCTTGGGTTCGAAACCCAGCCAACGCATATGCCCCCCACCCTTTTTATTTCTCTTTTTTGAGTGGCTAGCCACTGGGCCACCTAGGTCAGTGACTCATGTCACAGAGACCTTGCCGGGCCTCAACCCAGCACCAACCAGAGACCGGCCAGAGAGGCTTTGCCTCTGTCTTTTTTTTCCTTTGTTTTTTTCTTTTCTTTTCTTTTCTTTTCTTTTTCCTTCCTTTTGAAATTCAAACCAGCTTGAATTTAAAACAAGATGGGCACATGTTATATATGGATCTGGGCTAGAAAAATCCACTGAGCATGATGGTCACCTCTGATTTATGTTTTGACCAACATAAATTTTCAAACTATGGAGGGAAGTTAAACCCATATGTGACCATGCCATTTTGGTGTTGCCCCATTTTCAAATGCTTGACCTTGCCACCTTTATATTGTTCGATGCTTTGAGCCTCCACATTTTGGGCCTCTCAAAGTATTATGTTTCCCTTCCATCATGTTGTCACAAGATGATTTAATCCTTGTTCCCTTGATACTTCCTTTTCGGTGTCAATTTCACCGACACTTCTCCGTCACCGGAATCGATAGTTTATTTTCATGATGCACTTATCTTTGTTAACTTGTTATTGTTTTTCATGCTATGCCATGTCGCCATGTTATTTACACCAAAGTTAAGGCTATGACCAAAGCCATAAAAATATTAAGAATTGCATATGGAGTTTGTTGACGTGTCGTCAACACCTTCATTTAAATTTGACTAGATAGGGTCACATCATGCCTGTTAAACTTGATCATCTCATCCATGCTTGAGCATTTTTGGGTCTCGATGTTTACTTGTGTGCTTTTCCTTGCCGGTACCTTACGTTAGCACCTGAGATTGCGGAGGAGACTTTCGTGGAGATTTCCGACACCGAGACCGAGGACCCTGCTACGTCTGCTCCATCGATTGATTACCAGACAAGGGGGTTTACATATCATTATTTATAGCTTTCAGCTCGCTTGCCTAGCTGTATTTAGAACGGTTGCTTGATCCTACCACCATATTCTTTTTCCTCTCCACTAAACCCAAACAGCCATGCCCCCACATCCTAGCAAAACCTTGTTTGGCTATGTACCTTGCTTGCTTAACCCTTGCTTAGTATGTGTAGGCTCTTAACCTGCTGCTTATACCCATTGCTGCTTGGTGGTATATCATGCTATTATCAGAAAATGGTTGATATTTATTATTATGATGTTAATTTATATTTGACTAAGAATGGGAGACCGGGCTGTTCCCGTCGGGTGTTTTGTTACATTTGAGTCACCTAGGTCCCGAGTTCTGGGTATTGTGTTTCTTGATGAGTGTGCCTAATGGTGTGCGGGATTCTATGGGGTCCCCTTGTCTTACCTTCCTAGCTCCAAACAATTCTAGTGGTGGCCCGAGTTGATTTTACCATTTTAAACCCGTGTGTGTGTCTGGTTAGCGCTCCAGCAGTTTTAAAACAACTTGGGCCAGCAAGGACAGAGTTCCCTTGTTGGTCCACACTTGTGAGCTAGGGGAGCCCCTGAGTTCAGGTGAGGCTAACCCCGACCTTAGCCATACGGTAGATGCCGATTCGAGAGCGCGGCCGGCTTTTGAGTTGGATGTCGACTCACCGCGGGCCACCCAGAACTGTGCGTTGTTAGTTAGAGGGACTCTGACGTTCCGGAGTTTCAGGCGCCTTCACCCGCCAAGCGGAAACGGAGCGTACATGCGAAGCCTATGATGGGCAGTTGGTACACCCCTGCAGGATTAAATCTTTTCGAAAAGCCGTGTCCGCGGTTATGGACGACTTGAGACCTACTCGTTGTTCATAGAATAACATTAATTTAATCATGCTATAAAAGTTGCCAACGTGTGAGTTGCCTTGATTGCTCTTCTTCTTCCGGGGCGACAAAGAGGGGACAAGGTTGTGTTATGTTTTGCGTAGGTAGGTGGATAGCAGACTTACGACACGTTGTCAACGAGTTCTTGCATCTTCCCCTACTCTAATAGATCGTTAGCCACTCATATATGCTAGCGCGGCTGCAACCTCAACCATTTACTTATCTTACCGTGACAAGTTAGTTATACTGCATTGATATATTCTCACCTCTTGATTTTCTTTTCCCTTTTATTGTTTTGCCTGATCGGCCGCCGCAGTGGATTACAATCTCGACCCGAGCACCGGACGCTACTTCGTGGAGGTGCCCCCGGAGGATGACGCTGAGGAGGACTTCGCCCAGTAGGCCTATAGTTGGGTTCCGACGTTCCGTGGGTGGAATTGTTTATGTGAAGCCCTCTCTAAGGCAATTTGGATCTTGACCGTACCCGGTCGTGTTTGTCTTCTGAATGATGTCATGATGTACCGTTGGATCTTATGATCCTTGAAATGATGTAATAAATACCAGCGGCGAGTGTATGCCCTGGACTTATATATTTATGTCTTAGTTGTTCATGCTTCAGTTACCTGTTGTCGAGAATCCGATAGCGGTACGAGTGCGAGTATCGTGCGTCGGCGGCCACTTATGCGCTTCTATCTCAGGTCGGACGTGAAAGAGACTAACTCGAGATAGTACCGCATCAGGGGCCTTACATGGGGATTCTAGATTTTCTTCATTCCACGATGGTTCTTCACACAGATAAGAATCTGCCTCTCCCCAAGGAACAAGTCTTGAAAAAATACATAGATTCCAAAACTACCTATCAAGACGCTCATGGTGTTCAAAACAACTTCCAAATGAAGCTTCTTGAAAATCTTCATATTTCTTACTCATCGTATGACCTACGTTAGGCACGATGCCTATCTACAAGGGTAATGCGTCTTACCATTCTATGGTTTAGAATTGTCGCATCGACACTCTGCTATGCATTTCTTGTCTCTCTGATTTACCAATCTAACATACAAAAGTATACAATAAGAGTCTTCGGTATGGGGGCCAATCCATCCCATACTCAAATCATTACTTCATATGCAGATAGATGAATCTCGTAATCTAACACTCGGTCTTTCTCACTCCTCTTAAAGAGGTCTTCACTTGCAAAACTAATAAAACCTTTTTGGGTGGCGATGATCCTACATTTTTGTGCTCAAAACTTGCATCTGTAGAATAGGAGAACTTCCATGTGCAAAAAATGTGTTCTCTTTGAAAATGCAAGATTCTTGCCCCTTCTATATTCCGAATCCACTCTTCTACTTTGACTGGGTCACTAGTCTCATCAAAACTAGCTCGGCAGCCCGCGCAATTTCGTGGCTAGAAATATTCTATAATTTTATACGTTCTAAAAAATTCATGTTATCATCTTTTATTTTAATCACTTAGACAATATAGTAGTACTAATATAAAGTTAAAACATCAAAATAGCTACAGAAAAAGTATAGAACAAAAAGTGTATGATTATAGAATATGATTGTGTACTTTGCTACAAAGTGTTTTTATTTATTTTAGGCCATTAAACTATAGCCAAGGACATTTCTATGTCAACCCCAAAGATAAACGATATTCGTATATGTATGTCTTTCACTCAAAATCATATAATGTTGTATGACTATCTATTCCACTCTCTCCATTCTTCGGGTGTATCCTCCCATCAACAAATTGAAAGTATTTTACATCGATGATCCATACTAAAAACATGTGTCGTCTTCTCTTCTTACCATCGCTCCTGTAATAGCATGTCTTCATATGCTTCAACTCATGTCCATCTTAATTTAATGACCTTCTACATAAATGTAATTTCACTATATATTTCATTGCAAATTTGTTTTGTTTTTATCTTACTCTGTAGCTAGAACCCTTGTATACTACCTAAATTCAGAGATGTTATCATGTTTGCTTTTCATGCACATGCTTCCTCGATCCTAAAATAAATATCACATATTTGTTTAGATATGGATGAAGCTAGACTTAGTTTTATATCTAGATACATTTACATGTAGATAAATTTGTGACACTTATTTTAAGAAAAGATAGTATTATTTTATTCTACCAAAATGTGACACACCCTGGTCTTTCCGGCTGCATATTAAATCTTGGATTTTTCTTTGTCGAATGTTCTGTTTTGGCTTAACGCAGATATGTTATTGTGTTATTGCGCATATATGCATGCTAATACATCTATAATGCATGTTGGTCATGTCATTTTCATACGGGTCCTCAATCACATCATAGTAAATTCTATATATGATTGAAAACGAATATATGCTTATTACTTATTCTTGATTAGCGTGATTTTATAAAACAAAATCAACGTTAATATGTGCAGTAAATTTATTTTGAAATTTGACTAAATATGGATTTCATGGAGAGTTTATTTTGTATAAAATGGAGGTTCACACTTTATCTGCCAAATAGGAGTTTTGTCCAAAACAAATAGGAAAAAATATGTTTTTCTATACAACTATAAGGAAATTCTCCATTTTGTGAATTTGAACCAAAAGTAAACTATTAGGAAATTAATTTGGGTGTCCTTATATTATTTTAGATCATACCCATGAGTTGTTCAAATTGACCTAAACATGGTGTAACCATTGATTCTGAATCAATTGAATTCCAAAATAAAAAGTCCACAAAGTGGTCGTCTATGTAAGAAACACATAGTTATTCCTTTTCCTTAATTAAGAAACACAACCAAAGTGATCTCACACGCATGCATGATGCATATCCAATCTACAGTACGAAAAAATGTATGTGCATCCAAAATAGTCATATATCTCATCAACACATGTATATATGATACTTTTCCATTCTAAAGTAAGTGTTAGAAATTTATTTAGATACGAATGCATCTAGACTTAGTTTTACATCTAGATTCATTTATATTTTTTATAAATTTACAATATCTATTTTGAAACGGTAGGAGTATGCATACCGACTTGCGTATTTGTGGTGTGCTCGGGCAAAGCTTCTGATCACATTTTCCCTCGCTTGGCCTTATCGTGCAGCTTTTGAACATTTAGAAGACCATCTATGCCGCTTCATTGCTTTGCCGGCATACGTGTCTCTGCTATTGCTGTCGCCCATGTAGCGATGCAGGTTAGACATAATATGGTTTATCTAGCTAGCTACTTTTTCTTAGAGAATTTCATCAAGCTATCGAATCGTATATTGCTCTAGGGATGTTTACAGTGCATGTTGTTTTCTCTCTCCTACGTACATATTAGAGTCAATTTCGAATTGATTAGTCTTTTTTTGAGGAAGAAGACACGTGATGTTTTCTAAGGATAATACACGTGATATGACAACGTGTAGGAGTCCTTCTCATCCACGTCTTGTGGATTCACTTTTCACGTGACAGGTTTTATAAGTGTAAAACGATGCATGAATGTGAAATTTGTATGTAACACTTATCTCTTTAAACCTTAACCGTTCATATTTAAAATTAATGGTTGAGATAGTTTAATCTTTGTGGCTGAATGTGATGGCTTGTTTGTCTTTTGTTTTAATTATATAATAGATATTAATGTCCACCGATGGGATGTAAGGTTAGTCAGAGATGAGATAGATTTTTAGAGAGAAGGGAAGATAGATATCTACTTTACAATCATCAAACAACTAACATACATAATAGACTCTTTAGTACGTTTTCGTCAGGAAGTCTTCATTCCCTTCCGTTCTTCAAAGTCTTTGATACAAGGAGTTTCATCAATGTGATGGTCTTCTGAAACATCATCCGTTGCTCACACCTCTCAAGGTTGTATTAATAAAAAAACCTGCGGAATATGTATCCTAAAAACGAAAATTTAAATCTAACAATTCAATTGACAACAATAATTAAATCAATAGCTAAAACTCTGAGAAAACTCGAAATATCACTCATAAATTCAATCAAACAACTCCTACGGTACCTTCATCCACATGAGCTCGCATGGTCGGGCACTCTACTCGCACTCTTTCGTGTATTTCACAACTCTCATGGTGGGCTTGGATACTATTGGTATCTTATCACATATTTCATAACTTCTTTCCAAGCATCTTAGTCTTGGATGTATCCAGTTCTTCTATAGGCCATGGGTAATCTTGGGATCTTTGGAGTCTTCAAATTCTTCGAGTCTTCAATACTTCCATTCTTCTAATGCACGATGAAAACATCTGTACTCCGAAATGGTCTTGAGTTGCCCAATATCTTGTTTTCTCGAAGAGACATAACACAATCATTATAAGTGGTCAATGTTCCATGGGTATAGTCTAATTTGCATAAGGTGAGAGGGAGTGTTTGATAAAACTCAGAAAATATAAGTTGGAATGGATTTTTTTTCAAAATAATATATTTTTGTAAGAATAATTTCCGAATGGATTTGCAATTTCTAGGGTCATGACCTACAGTCAACATGTGCTCTCATACCATCTTGTAACGACCCAGTCCCGAAAAAGAACCAAGTCTACTGTGCTTCTGTGCTATCCGTAGATCAGTATGCTAGCGCACACAGTACCTGATGAAATACCATAAATCACATGTCAAAAAGTAACATAAATACGTGGTATTTATTACCTTATAGCCCTTGGGCTAGAATACACAGCAGAAAAAATTAATACATATGTGGAGTCCCATCAAAACCAACAACAAAGTTGAGTGTAGACATCGTAAACCTACATCGCATCACATACTCGTCGTATACAATCCTGCAACACCAAATGTTACAACCCAAAATGGGTCAGTACTTTGAATGTACGGCAAGTCACTCCCAAAAGAATAGATAACAAGCATATCTTATACATGCAATTTGGCTGGCGGAAAATCTCTAAGTTTCAATTTTGCATAAAGCTAATTTTGTCCTACTTTAATGAATATCATATTAGTACTACAAAGCTCATAATATGATTGAATTGGTTTCTCCAAGTCAATCTACTCCCAAGGTTGATTAAGCCCCATTGATTAATTAAATATGATGAGATTCGTCAACATTCCCACTTCTAGATGCTCAAAGTTGTGTGTAACCGTGGACAGGGCTAATCATGATCAGTTTGTACACTCTACAGAGGTTTGTACACTTTTCCCCACAAGACTCGACCACCTCCTTTTTAGTTCATCAAACTGCATGTTGTATGGGAACCGGAAGGTCGAGACATGGTCGTTCAGAAGAGTTTCCCTCACTCTGGCAGTGCCCATCCCACCTAATTAGAACTACGTTCGTAGCACCACCTAGTAAGAGTCGCTAGAACTAATCAACCAGGGCAGAGCCCATAATAGCTTGTGGCTGCACACGTAAGCTTCTAGTTATGAAAAATATGATTGATCCCTTTAAACCTGGGTGGCATTCCACAGTGATTACTGGCCATCTCCAGGTCACTCAGGAAAATACACTGGTCTCTCCAGGGTGCCCCCAACCATTCCACCCAGGTGGTTCATTAACTTATTTTGGTCTTGTTTGCTACTTAGTACACATACCTCATAATGGAATACTTCCCAATCCACGTCTCATTAACAAGCAGTATAATTCTACACGGTGGCGACAATGAATATAAGGTTCAAACCTACCTCAACGAACTACTGGGTGTAATAGTATAATATAATGAATAATCCTATCAATGCATAATATTCAATTTGGACTACGATGCATAGAAAAAAAATATAGGTATAGATGGAGTATGACCAAAAGAGTAACTTACCTGGATCCTGAAGATGAAATATTCTACTCATGGTTGTGTCTCCTTCTCGTTACAATATATCTAACGGTAAAAGAGAAACACTTCAACACACTACGCATCCAAAGTAAGGATCCAAATAAAGATACAAGTAACAAAAATATTTAGTTATTAAATTAATAAGCTAACTATTATGCCTTGGATAGGTTGAGATAGGATCAAGTTGGATTTGATAAAAATATGATGGAAATCATATCTCCGGGGATTGCAAACTCAATTGGATATGTTGAAGCTTGATTATAAAATCAATTTGATGGAGAGTATGTCAAACTTCACTTAGCTTGACCATGTGGATATTTGAACAGATATTACATGCTTCAATACAAAAATGATCCGATAGAAATCTTGAAAAGATTGCATCATTTCTATGGTCAATTTTATAAAGGAAAATGATGGAACTAAATGGAATAGCAAACAAAGGCTTGAGGTCAAACTAAGGTGTTAACATAATAGAAAGAATGTAACAAATGTCAACATAGAAAGTTATGGATCTAAGGATAAAATTTGGTGAAGAAAAGATTTTGAAATAAATTATAGAATAAGAGGAAAACTAAATATACTCAAATTCTCATATTAAATTTGAGTTAAATTTCGAATTACCAAAAGTGAAATATTACTGGACCATAAATAAACTACATGTTCCAAGAAATCCAGGGATATAAAATTTGTCGAAATCCGACTTACAGGCTAGAATATATGAATTTCTAAAGTTTGGGTATTTTGCTAAAATGAATTACGGAATTAATAAAAAAGATGCCACGTGGCGAATTCTGATAGGTATGTGCCTATTCAATTTAAACAGACAAAAAAAGATGAACAGAGGAGTCAGAGCTCACCGGAAAGTTCGCCGGAATTCAGAGAAGATCTCCGGCATCAACGAACGGACGAACCATGTAGAGAATGAAGTGGAAAACTCGTTGGACAAGGTTAAATCTTCTGTTTCACTCTCGTATAGCCGTGAAGTGTCGCCGGAGTTGAGCAGAACGCGTATAGAGCTTGGTGTCGCGGCCGACGTGCTCCGGCTACGCAATCGATAAGGAAAACATGTCAAAGGCATGCGCAATACCGAGCTCTGAAGCAAAGAGAGAAACGAGAGTCCGGATCACCTTGTAGGCGTCAGAATCTACGAAGAACGGCGGCGGCAAGAGGAACTCCGGCGAGAAATTGCTCGTAGCATGGGAAGAATTAGAGATGGGTCTTCTAGGGTGTGGCTGAGGAATGCGATCGATGGTCACCTACGGACCAATTTATAGGAGCCGGGGAGGTCCATAGAAGGAGATCGAATGAGGTTATGGAAATGAATATAGTGGCATTAATGGAAAAAAATTATGGACATTTAAAGCATTAAAACGTGTATTTGTTTCTCTGAATGGGTTCTTCATGAACTTGTCCATAATTCTTGTGTGGATTCTGAAGTGAATCGGTCAAAGGAGTGGATGGAAGGAGGGGAGGAAGAGCTCCAGGCCATGGCTATTTTCCTATGTTTGTCTTCACGTATGAATGAACAGGAAGATCGGTGGGGATGTGCCTTAGTGAAAAATCTGGCCCAAGGGGTAAAAAGAGACAGAGAAAAAAATAGAGAAATATGGGCTCGGCCCAATAGATTTAGGAATTCAGTTTTCTTATTTTTAACTCTGAAATAATAATTCTCAAAAAAATCATTAAATTTATATAGACCAAAAAAATATAGAGAGTTTAGGAAAATATATTTCCCTCTCTGAATACATTTTATAAATATTTTTTTTAAAGAATCTTCAGACATTAATAAACTCCCTAAATTAGTTTTTTGGGGTTTATACAGGCCCCACATATTTTTTTAATACCCAAATATTCCAATGAGGATCATCTAAATATTCCCAAAAATAATATTGGAGAATTCATATTATCTCCTCACATTATTTATTTGAATTATTGGAAATATTTAAATATCTTTTAAATGTTAATATTAAATAAACTCCAATTGAAAATAAGAATTCAAGAATGAATATGGGACCACAATAAATTTGAGAAAGTCATTTTATTCTCACTCTAAAATATTTAATTGTGGTTCCTATAAAATTACACAAAGACAAAAGAAATAAAATCATTCTTTGAATTTTGAATAAACTTCGCAACCAAATTTTCATTACTCGATAAATGATTATCTGAGTTTATTGAATGGTTTTAAAGGTTTAAACAACAACTAATTATTTTTTCATTTACCCTAAAATTCAAGCAAGTCAATCAATATTATATTATTTATTAGCACTCCAAAATTTGGAAAATTTTGGGATATTACAATGTGGAGGCGTGCTCCTAGAAGAGACACTGCTCACGAGGCTCATCCTTCGCAAAAGAGGCGTGCGGTGCAGATAGGTCCATCCGCGGGAGGTGGAACACTGCGCAGCTACCTTGCCATTGGGCCTAAGTGGCGCGACACATGGCGTGGCTAAGGTGGGTCATGATTGTGCTACTCCCACGATGCCTCGGAAACTATTATCACTGCCATAAAATATGACTACGTGAGATGTGGCAGTCACACCTATCCTCCTACTTACTCTTAGTCTCTTGGCTTTCCACCTATTGACTTATCGCTGGCAGTTCCTCTCCCTCGCGATCTCCCCGAGATCTGAGCCATGAACAAGTGTGGTACCCCGGCTCAGAACATCGAAACACCCCGTATTCCAGCCCAGAGAAGTCTTCTGGAATACAACACTGCTTGATATAGAACTGAACAACTTTCTATTATAAGAGAAAAGGGTACAAGGATTCCTATTACAAGGTAGCGAAGCGAGACGGAGAACAAGCTCACTTTAATGTGACGAGGACCGTCCTTGGTAAATCCCATGGTTCAGAACCCTGTGATTGATCGTAGAAGGAGGGAAAGGTTGGCGATCTCGTCGGCTAACAGGAGACTCAGATTTACCCAGGTTCAGGGCCCTCGATCGGTAAAACCCCTTACTTCCTGCTCTATGTATTATATGGTGGATGCGATTACAATGGAGGCTCCGGCAAGATTGATCAACCCAGAGATGTTGCGGTGGATATTCGATTTCCCTAGACATCCCCTCTCCCAGCCTTCATATACTAGGCTTGGTCTCGACGAGTCCTTATAGGTTTATAGAGAGTTTCCTATTCTATCCATTCTTGGCCACCAAGTCTTGGACTCCATGCCAGTTTGGGACTCCATGTCCGTGTGGTCGTCGGTGCTTTTGGTGGTTCGATCTTGGACCTCCCAAAGCCTTCTATGGGCCGCCAGCTATGACACGCACTAGGTACCCTCACGGTGAGGAGTCGCCGTGGTATCCCCTCATCAGTAGCCCCCGAGTTCCTGGGGGACTCGAAGAGTCACGCAGGGACTCCAATCTGCGTTTGCTGTTATAGTGTGTGTTGTATTTTATGAATTGCATGATGTTCGCATGATGTATTTTGTCAGTTTTGGGAGGGATGCTAAATAAAAGGGCCTGAGTACCTAACTGATCGAGTCCCAGCGAATTGCACTAGCGGCAAATACCACAATAGTCCAATCAAGCTCGAGTCCCCCGACATGAACTTGGCGAGACTGGTGTCAAGTAAGGTCCAGGCCGTTGAGGGCTTACAGGATCAATACCGCCAGTTAACTGCCAAATCGACCCAATGCATCCGTTAGGATTTCTATACACTAGGGTATGGACACAAATGGGAGTGATGTCGCGTTGTGACAAGTCCCAGCACGGCCGATAGTTCAGCGGGGTCTTACCTTCACGTGAGTCCATGTGGCTTCTGAGGAGCAGTAGTATCGCAACCCAGATCTGACATAAGGGCGAGTGCCATGTAGAATGCATCCACTCGGTAAACAATCAAGTGAACTCTTAGTATGAATTTGTGCCTGGGGAAGTTTCGAGCGGTCAATCGATGAGTCGGTCAGTCGACTATTAGGGTTTACTTGTTTGTGTCATTTTGCAAGTAAATACTCAAGAATTTGTTTCAGAGGCGAGTAAGCACTCAAGCCTTAATGAGATGTTCGGGTTGCTCTATATGCTTGGGCGAGTGGGTAGTCAGGCCTTCATAAAGTGATTCGGATTGCCTTGGAACCTCCTGGAGTAGCACTATGCTCCCGATGGGAGTTTTATTTGATGGAATCAAATGAAAAAAGAGAAATTGTTAGTAAGAAAATGAATTTATAGCAAGATGAGAAAGATTCCTTTGATTGCCACTACATCTACTGGCATTGTGTTGTTCAATCTAGTCTGCGTGGATGTAAAAGGTGTAATGATGTTGATGACGTGTTATGATGACAGCGGCCTGTTGTGACTTGTCACGTCCATTTTTGTTATGATGACGTTTCAATTAACGCACATACTTGATGCTGCGTCTGCCTCGCCTGTTGGATTTCCAAGGCAATGTGGGTGCGCTCGTTTTACTGCTGCATTTAAATGGCGGTGGATGCCAAAGGGTGCCTCCTGTCTTGGAATATGTAGGGTTCTTTTCCTCGCTGTATTAACTTCATGACCTGTGTCCTTTCCTCTTCTGTTTTTGTGAGAGTGACTTATTTACCCTTAAGGGGGTGTTTATATATGGGTGGCGCGGTGCTTCGCAATCCATCCTCTTCCCTTTCATTGCTCTTCCATTTTCTGCTATGGCTCCTAAGCGTCGTGACAGTGGAGATGTCGGTGCCATGGCGACGCGCGGTTTCGCTGGCCGTGGTGCACGTACGCCTCGTGCATCCCGCTGCGACCGAGGGCACGGTGGTTCTTCAACTGGCTCCTTGGCCGGTGCTACGGATGAGGGCATCTGTGGCCATGACTTTTTTCTTCACATCCGTCGTCGTGTTTCTCATCGAATTTCTCTTCCTTCTTCCTTTACTCTTCTTATTTCTGGTCTGGATTTGGAGGGCCTTTGGCTTGGTGTTCAGGGATATCCGTATTGCCCGTTGTGGGTTAGAACTCGTGTTGAGAGTTCCACTTTGGTGTTCTTGGAGGCCAGCTGGAAGGTTGTTCCCGCCAGTTTAATCTGCGCAAAGGTGATAGCCTTTCCTGTCAATTTGATAAAGAAGAGACCCTTTCTATTAGGGCTTTTGATCCGGATGGAAATCAGCTAGAACATTGCTGGGAAAGCTCAAGCGACAGCGACTCGGGAGGTTCGGGTGATACTCGAAGCTCTGCATCCGGTGGTGGTCCGTCTGGCTGGGGCATCACTAGTTCTCGCTCCTCCGACTAGTCGTCTGGTGGTGGTGGTGATAGCCACTCCAGTTTTGAGCAGGACGCTGAGGATGTCAAGCCTCCGTTCAAGAAAGCTCACCGGTAGGGAAAGGGTATCAAGTTGACCATCAAACTTAGGGTATCAAGCTTACCATCAGGCGATCTTTTCATGTAGACTTAGGGTTTAATTTTCCTTTGTCTGTGATGATGCCCAAAAATGTGTCGGTAAGTCTTTTGAATTTAAGGAATCCTTTTGTAAGTCCTTTTGTGAGTCAATATATCAGAAACTTTGTGTTGAGCTCACTTTAGTTGCTAGATCCTTGTAATCCACTTTTTGTTTTTAGTCATTGATCTATCGGGTGCGCAATAGCTCTCCCGATGGGAGTAGCCCCCGAGACTTCGTTCAATCGCTTGGATATTGGGCGGAGGCTCTAAACCATTAGGTGTCTTGACAGAAGTGTAGTTGTATACTTGGAAGAAGTAGCCCCTAAGACTACTCGTGATTGCTTGCGATCGAATGTAGGCTTTTGAAGTGTGTCACTTTTATTAGAGGACCAGCCGAATGTAGTGAGGTTTGACGTTGCGCTCTTTGTTGTGTGATTATTTTGCTTGTATGCTTCAGGGTTTAGAGAAGTGAGTTTCGTGAAAAATGCAGGTGTGAATAGCACTTTGAGGGGAGTGGTATGGTAACGCGCTCAAGCCGCCAAATACTTGAGTATAAGATGTCGCGGGTGCGAATAACGCCTCGAGGGGGAGCGGTGTGACAGCGTGCTCAAGCCACCGAGTGCCTGAGTATAAGATGTCGCGGGTGAGAATAACACCTCGAGTGGGGAGCGGTGTGATAGAGTGCTCAAGCCTCCCAGTGAATGAGTATAAGATGTCACAGGTGCGAATAACGCCCCGAGGAGGAGCGGTGTGAAAGCACACTGAAGCTCCCGAGTGCCTTTAGCATCCATAAATTATGGGGGAACTTACGTTTTATTGCTGCCTTGTTTTTTACATAAGTGGCTAAGCAGCCGTACCGGGCAATGGCTAAATCTCCATAAACAGGGAAGATAAAGGTGTGCAATCTATCGGTAAAAAAGGTGCAGGTTAGCCACATTCCATGGATTTCCCACATCTTCGTCAGTCTTCGGGTTCTTCAGCCTCCGCCGCCTATGACTTCAGACACAATGTAGGATCCTTCCCATTGTGGCGCCGGTTTGTGCACTTTCTCTTGCTTTAGTCGGAGCACAAGGTCTCCTTCGTTGAACACCTTGGTGTGCAGCTAGCCTCTTTGATAGGTGCGCAATTTTTCCTGGTTACCTTCGAATCGTGACAAGGAAATCTCTCGGGCCTCATCTGTTATGTCCTTGTCGTCATCGAGTGCCTCTTCCGCTTCTTCTTTTTCATATCCGGTGATGCGTGGGGCACCGAATCTTAGGTCATGTGTTAGTACAGCTTCAGCATCGTACACCATGAAGAAAGGTGTGTACTGTGTTGCGGTGTTGGGCGTGGTACGTAGGCTCCGTAGTACGTCCGGTAGCTCTTCGACTCAATTACCCACAGCTTGCTCAAGAGGTGCGAGGAATCGCTTCTTGATGCCACTGCAGACCAGGATGTTAGCTTTCTCAACCTGTATGTTGGACTGCGGGTGCGAGACGGATGCATATTTGATTTTGATGCCTAGGTCTTTGCAAAAACTCTGGAATTCTTCCGCTGTGAAATTTGTGTTGTTGTCAGTGATGATGTTATGCATAACTCCGAAGGGAAAGATGATGGACTTGATGAAGTTTACGTCCATCAAGGCGGTCGAGCTAGTGATGGGTACTGCCTCGATCCACTCTGTAAATTTGTTGACTAAGACGAGGAGATTGGTGCGACCGCCTATGGAGGATTTCTTTAGTGGTCCCACCATGTCGAGTCCCCATGTTGTGAAGGGCCACACTAATGGTATTGTCTTGAGCTCTAAAGCAGGCGCATCTGGTCTACTGGCAAACTTTTGGCATGCGACGCAGCGTCATACGAGGTCATCTGCGTTTCGCACGACAGTGGACCAGTAGAAACCTGCTAGAAATGCTTCGGCGACCAGAGCTCGGCTGCTTGCATGCGGCCCGTAGGTGCCCTCGTGAATCTCGAGTAATAGCTCTTTGTCGTCTTCTTCTTCTTCGATGCACCTTTGTAGCACCTGCGATATGTTGCGTTTGTAGGGTTGTCCGTTGATGCTGGTGAAGGATTTGGATCGCCGAGTAATGCGACGAGCTTCTTCTACGTATTGTGGTAAGAGGTTGTGTATCAGATAGTTGAGGAAGGGTCTTGTCCACGCTGGTCCTTTGAGTGGCGACGGTTCTTGTTCTGCCTCCGCATTGCCAGCCTCGCCTTCGTCAATTGGGTCCGCAATGGCCACTTGTCCGGGCTCATTAATCCCGTCGACGGCTGCACTTGAGGTGGCGTCTTCATTGGTTGTGGTTGGCTCGGGTGCCTTTGATAGCTTGATGGATCGGTGTCTGATGCTTTCTAGGAAAACGCTGGGTGGTATCGGTCCGCGGGTGGATCCGATGTTTGCGAGTTCGTCAGCTTCTGTATTGTTTGGTCTTGTGACGTAGTTGAGTTCACATCCGTTGAAATCACCTTCTAGGATATTATAGAGATTCTGGCATGTTCACATGTTATCTGCGACTGCTTCACAGTCTCTCATTGTTTGCTGGACGATGAGATTTGAGTCACCGTAGATGAGTAGGCGAGTGGCACTCCAGGCTTTTGCGATGCGCATGTCGTGGAGGAGTGCTTCATATTTTTCTTCATTGTTGTATGCCTTTTCGAAGTTGATTTGGAGTATGTATTTTAGTTTGTCTCCCTTGGGGGAGATTAGCACGACGCCTGCTCTGACTCCTTGTTGTCTCTTGAATCCGTCAAAGAACATTTTCCATGAGTTGGAGAGGTCTGGAGGGCCAGGTGTTTGGACTTCCATCCACTCGACGACGAAGTAGATAAGGAGTTGTGCTTTGATTGCTATTGGGTGCTTGAAGCATAGATCACGAGGAATAAGCTCAGTGTTCCACTGGGTGACTCGTCTTGTGGCGTCCGTGTTGTTGAGGATATCTGAAAGTGGTGCATTGCTGACCACTGTTATTGGATGCTCGTCGAAGTACATCGATACCTTGCGAGAGGCCATAAAGACGGCGTAGACGAGTTTCTGATAGTGCGGGTATCTCTGCTATGCACGTGCGAGGACTTCGCTGAGGTAGTAGATCGGTCTCGGGATGCCTTGTACCTTGGCTTCCTCAGTGCGCTCAACGACGATTAGGTGCTGACGACGCTGATTTGAGCGGTGATGTAGAGGTATAGGTGTTCTTGTTCCTTTGGGACTGCGAGGATTAGTGGCGTTGATAGGGTTTTTTAGGTCTACGAATGAGTTTTGTGCTTCTTCTGTCCGCTAAATTTTCCACCTTTCCTTAGTGGCTGGTAGAACGGAAGGGTCCTTTCTTTCAGCCTGCTGCTGAAGCGACTTAGGGCTGCGAGTCGTCCTGTGAGCTGTTGCGCCCCTTCAAAGCTGACGGGTTCCTGCATTGTGGCGAGTTCTTGGACTTTTTTTGGGTTGGCGTCGACTCCTCGAGCGGACACCATGTATCCTAGCAACTTGTCGGCTGGTACGCCGAAAACACATTTCTTTGGGTTGAGCCTGATGCGGTAGTGGTTGAGTGCTCCGAAGGATTCACGTAGCTCTTCGAGGAGTGTGTTTCCCTGGTAGGTTTTGATGATGATATCTTCCACGTAAGCTTGTACATTTCTTCCTATTTGATCTTTTAGGCATGCCTGCATCATCCACTAATAGGTTGCTCCGGCGTTCTTGAGTCCGAAAGGCATTTTGATGTAGTAGAATACGCCGTAGGGGGTGATGAACGATGTGTGATCTTCGTCTTCTTCTTTCATCCTGATTTTATTGTAGCCTGAATATGCGTCGAGGAATGAGAGGAGGTCGCAGCCTGCAGTGGAGTCGATTATTTGATATATCCGTGGCAGGGGGGAATGATCTTTTGGGTAGTGCTTGTTGAATAGTTCGTAGTCGACACACATGCGTAGTACTTCAGTGTCCTTTTTCGGTACCGGCACTAGGTTTGCGACCCACGTGGCGTTCTTAATTTTGCAGATGAATTTGACCTGAAGTATCCTATTGACTTCTTCTCCTATGGCTCTACGTTTTGGCTTGGAGAATCGTCAAAGAGCTTGTTTTACGGGTTTGGTGTTTGGATAGATCTGAAGTGCGTGTTCGACGAATTCTCGCGGGATTCCTGGCATGTCGGCTGGGCACCAGGAGAATATTTTTCATTCTTCGTGGTAATTTTTTAAGAGAGCACTCGCCTGCTCTTCGGGTAAGTGGTCGTAGATCCATACCGTCTTGTCTGGGTCAGTCGGGTGCATCTGGTGAGTTATCGTGTTGCTATCAACAATGAAGTCCCAAGTAATCTTCTTAAGCTCGCTGCGACTTGCGAGTGGGAAGACGCTTCTGCCTACTACCATGGCTATCTCTCTGAGTTCATGTTGTGCTCCGAAGGTGTCGGAGACTTGATGAAAATCTCGAGCACATTTTTCTGATTTGAGGAAACATTTGTTGGTCGTGATGACCCCCGCAGGTCCTCGCATTTTAAGCTGGAGGTATGCATAATGTGGGACGGCCATGAACCGGGCGAACGCTGGTCGACCGAGTATGGCGTGCTATTGTGATTTCCAGTCTACCACCTCAAACTCGAGGGTTTCCCTTCTGAAGTTCTCTTTGTTCCCAAAGATGACGCCGAGGTTTATTTTTCCTTGGGGTGAGACTGCTTTGCCTGGTATGACGTCGTGGAAGGTGATATTTGAGGCTTTCAACATGGAGTGTGGGATCAACATCTTGCGTAGGGTGTTGGAGAAGATGATGTTCATGCTTATGCCCCTGTCCATGAATACTCGTGACATGTCGTAGCCTCTTATATGAGCTTCAAGGACCAATGGGGCGTGTCCTGGTCTGGGGACGACTGGCGGGTGGTCCCTTTGTGAGAAGGTTATGTCGACCTTCGAGTCACATAAGTAGTATGGTGCTTCTATTTTGAGTTATGTTGGCATGTAGATTTGGAACGTGTTTGCTTCTTGTTTCTGTTTTGATGGGCGCCCTTCTTGGATCATGTATAGCCGACCATGTGCTAACGGGTAGGTTTCTTCCTCGTCAAGTGCTGATGTCGGGGTTGCTCCTCGAGTGCGCTTTGCCATGTGTTGTATGTCTTTCTTGTGCGCCTTGGAGAGTTCACCAAATAGTCGGCACTTTCTGAGGCTATGGATCGCTCATATTTGTCCTTCTTCGTCCACGTAGGAGTGGATTGTGCATATCCCTTCTAGTTGTTCCTTGAGTGTGAGAGTGTTCGAGTTGCCTATATGCCTCTTCTTGATGGACTGGTTGGCGATGTCCTGCTGTTTGGCCTTGCGGGTGCGTGTGCGATGATTTTTGCGAGAGCGGTTGCTCGGGCACAAGTCAAGTCCGTCGTGGATGAGGAAATCTCCGAATTCCTTGGCGAGGTCTTGGGGCATGTCGGTGAAGTCATTAGGGTCGACATTGATTGCTTCTCGTTGAGTGGCACAACCGACTTTTGGAGTCGCTCTATGGTCGGGTGCTTGAGCTATCAAAAAAATTATGTTGCTTTCCGGCGCTTGAGATGAAGTTGATCGCGATCTTGCGGATGCTTACTTTGTCGATCGAAGGGTGGCTCGTAGCTTGATATAGCCCTAGAATCCTTCAAAAACTTTGGTCGGTTCCGCGTGCCGACCGAGAGCGTTCGATCGCGAGATCGGGAGGCGCGTGGTGAACTTGAGGGTTCCGAGTAGATTGGTTCCCACTCAGATTGTTGACGGAGTTGTCGAGTGATACTTCCCAAACGTATCTATAATTTATGCTTGTTTCATGCACTTTTATGTGACATTGCTACATGTTTTCTACACTTTTATATCATTTTACACATATTTGGACTAACCTACTAACTCAGTGCACCCAGTGCCAGTTTTTGTCTGTTGATGTCTTTTAGTTGCAGTGATTTTACACCAATTAAAAGTGAAAGCACAGTATATCGACCACAGTGGGGTGAATGGGATATTTTTAAATTTTCTTGAGGAATTTCAATTTCCTCAGGATTGAGGCAATTCGAAATTGAGGAAACTCACAGAATGATGAAGCGCGGAAAAATTACAGAATGTAAACATGAATGCAATACATCATATTGCAACAGAAATAAAGTCTAACGGATGGGCAGAAATGCATCAGATGCAAAGCATGAGGAAACAGAGAAGAGGGAATATAAAGAGAAAGGCATCAGGACAAGTCATTATTGCAAATAAAGAAATATAAGGTTTGAGGAAATAGCACCAGGGCACAGATGACACCGATTTGGTAGACCAGTTCGAGTTGCTGTGACAACTCTACATCTGGTTGGAGAGGCTGAGATTCAACTCAGAAGACATAGTCTTCACCTTGTTCTCCTTGAACTAAAGTCCTCGAACTTCATCCCATCACTCAGGTGAGTCTTCAAGGTAGACTCCCGAAACCTTCAAAGACTTCATTCACTCAGGGAAGTCACAATTGCATATTAACTTCCTCAGAACGATGACTCCTACACCGGCTGGAAGATCATAGTCTTCAATAGTAAAAAGCTTCGGATCACTCGAACCAAATTCCTTAGAAATGCTCAACTACTCAGGGTGGTGGTTTTCCTCACTTAGGTTCTTCAGGTTCCTTAGAGGTGGGTTGATCTCAGATGACAAGTGTCAGTTTTCTCACGGAGCAGCCAACCTGCCAATGGGGCTGGGGGCGGCTATTTATGGCCGCGGAGCAACCCCGGGTGAAAGGACATAAATGCCCATGCATGAAATGACCATAGTGCCCACCCTTTGGACCGTTGCTCGACAGGTTCTAGAGAATAACCACATGACATGTGGCACGGTCGTAAAGTATTCTCTCTCTCTTCCTTCAGGAAAAACTGCACTGGCAGTTTCTAACTCCTCACCCGAAGACAGATTCCTCAGTGTCCTGAAGAACAATGGTTTAGACACCCGAGGAACTGAACTTCTACTACAGGAGATTTCTCTGGGTTTTCTTCAGGTTTTATATTTGTGGAATTTCTCGGAACTTCGGAACTCATTTTCCTCAACCCCTCCAACAGTGCGATGTTTTCCTACGACTCAAAAAATATAAAAAGCTAAACTAAGACTACGCTTTAACTTTTTCTTCAACTTGAGTTAACTCAGGATGGCACATGACTTCCTCAGGATCGACCGGATTCCTCAGGATTTGGCGCCTCGACATTCTGCAGGAAAAGCACCGATTTCTTCAATGTTCATCAGCATTTTGGGGGGTTCGACAACGGTGGTTAAACTCTTCTTCAAGGACTGTTCTCTTGTGTACACTCGCAAATACATCAGTCCCTTAACCGTTTTGTCATCAATACTTCAAAACCTCAGAGGGGGCACTAGATGCACTTACAATCTCCCCCTTTTTGGTGATTTGATGACAATATGGTTAAATCTTCAACGGATTAAATATGTAATTTTGAGGAATTGAGATTGAAGAAAAAACATTTGATACAACCTAGATATAGAGATGCTCCCCCTCAGGATATGCATATATTTTGAAGAAATTATTTCCAGTAAACATTTTGAGGAATATGAGGAGCTCCCCCTATATCCTGGATTATCTAAAATAGTGTATCAAGTAGAATGTTTGAGGAATTAACACAACACCGAGTAAAGTTCTTGCAGAGAATAAGCATCATGCATATAAAGTTAACTTGAGGAATAGGCATGAGGTAAGTCGAAATTATCAAACAACTACCGAAGTTAAAGTTTACAACTCGTTACAAGAATCAATTGAAGAACGAGAGTTGTAACTTGAGGAACCCAAAATAAGGACCCGCTCGAGGACTAACTCAAATTTCTCCCCCTTTTTCATAAAATGAACAAAAACGAGAGGAACTAAGACTAACACCCGACCCAAAAGCTTCATGGGTGAGGAGAATCATGCTTGATGCCAGTCCTTGCAGTGTGAAGGCAGATTGCAGTGTCTTCAGCATCTACAGGGGTGATTTCTTGATTTGGTGAATAAAAATCCATCGCCAGTGTGGGAGTAGGACAACAACGAAACTGTCGAGGAGGCTGAATTTCATTGAGTGGTGCTGACTTGAGGCCGAGTGATACGTCCAAAATGCATCACTATTTTATATTGTAATTCACCCATATTCATCGATATATTTCATGCTATGATGCTATTCTTATGTTGTTTCGGCTTTTTTTACACAGTTTGAAACTTTTCGATGCCGAAGCAGGCGACACAGGATTCAGCGGTAAAAAGTGGACATGGAGTTGTTGAATCAGAAGTCCTCCAAATTACCTAAAAATTGACGGAGGCTATTTTCCAGAAGAATGACGGAGGAACGTAAAACGAGAGCCAGAGGGGCGTGGCCCCCCTGGTGGCCGCGCCGGGTGGCCGCCTGGACACCCGAGGCCACCCCCGGCTCCCCCCTTTGGCCTATTTATTCTCCGTCACCCAAAAACCCTAGAAAGAGAGGAGTTTCACGAGTTCCGCCGCTGCTCCGTGGTAGAAACCTACAGAGAAGAAAAGACATCTCCGGCGGGCAGATTCCGCCGGGGAGAACACCTCCCGGAAGGGGAGATCATCGCCATCGTCATCACCATCGTCACGGGGATTATCGAGATCATCTTCAACATCATCCCCAACATCAACACCGTCTCCACCACCATCCTATCTCAGCCCACAATTGCAACTCGTGTTGTAATCCGTACTATCTATCCTCTCTACTATACCGATGTTGATTACTCCTTTGTGGTGAATGCTATTGAGTTTTGTTGGAGAAATATTGTTATGTCCAGATTGTTTATCATCTATTTATCACCACTAATCATGATCTCTTTTATGTCTTGTGAGTAGTTTACTTTAGTTCTTGAGGACATGGGAGAAGTCTAGTTGTTAGTAGGCATATGATGTTGAAGTAATATGTGTTGTTCGATATTTAAGTTGTGTTGTTATTTTCCTAATGGTGTTTTGTGAGTCGAACACTCAACACTTCTCCTTTCTAAGGACCTAGGGGAATGCATTGTGTATAAAGAATGCTTACGGTGGGTTGCCGGAGTGACAGAAACCTGAACCCCAGTTTGCACGCTTTTACACAAGGGAATAATGGGTCCTTGATCGTATTGTTGTGGTTAGGCCTATGCCTTAATTTCTAACTTTTATTTGCGGATACTAGCAAGGTTTTTAATCATAGGAGTGCACTTATCTTAGTCTAGAAGGTGTGCTACATAGATCTACCCACTCAACACTTATCAACACAAAACATAGCATCGATACGGAATATGGAGAAAGCACGTGACTATCTCTCCCGTGTGTCCTCAAGAAAACTTTAGCCTTTATAAGGTCAGTTGCTAGGCTTATCCTTTGCTCAATAGGATTGGGCCACTTGTTACTCCTCAGTGCATTTTACTTTGCTTGCTTTTATCTTCTCGTTGCTTATACCGAAAACCCATAAAAATCTATCTTTTAGTGCCTGCAGCTATTTCTTTACCAAAGTCACTTATCAACTCCTTATGCTCCTCGTTGGGTTCGACACTCTTATTTATCGAAAATGCTACAATCGATCCCCTACAGTTGAGGGTCATTGATACGCGAGACATGATAATTGCATCTCGCCCTTCGTTGGTTACCCCAAGTGGAAGGTGAGATGCAGCGTAGCGGCAAGTTTCCCTTGGTGAAGATACCAATGTTGAGAGTGTCAACCAGTAGGACTCCGATAGTGATAAGTAGTTGGTGAAGCGAGCAACACGCCATTTTAGATATTAGCTCTCTTAACCTGTGTGACGCCCCCAAAATCAAGCCGTGTACAGTAATCATACACGCAAGGTACACGATCGAGATTAGGGACTCACGATGAGATAGCACAACACAAGTCTATAAATAAAATTATACAAGCGGATTAATAGAAGGCAGGGGCCACGAGGGCTCGAATACAACAGCTCGAAAGTACAAATTTAGAAGAAGCAATAGTATCTGAGTACAGACACAAGAATACAAGGTTGCCTTAAGAAGGTTAGCACAAATAACAACAGATCGAAAAGGCGAGGCCTCCTTCCTGGGAACATCCAAACTACTCCTGGTCAACGATGTGCGAGGTAATGATAGTGATTTCTCGCCCTTCGTTGGTGATACCCAAGTGGAAGGCGTGATATAGCACAGCAGCAAATTTCCCTCAGTAAAGATACCAAGGTTTGTTTCCAGTAGGACTCCGGAGATGATAATTTGGTGTCAGCGGCGCTACTGACGCGGACCTGCACACAGACACAAATAACTTTGTTCCCAAAGAAGTTTAGAGAGGCTGTCAATCTCTCCGGTCTTGTTGTTCACAAAGGATCAAACACAAAGGATAACGATAGCAACTGGAAGAAAAAGCAGAAAAGTAAATGAGCGTGTAAACAATGATGATAATATGGACCGGGATACGTGATGTTCACTAGTGATGTCTCACTCCCAAAAGACGATAAAACTGCTATGCGAGGTGAAAAAATTACAGAAGGGAAATTGACAGGATTATGAATGCACCGCAATGCTAACTATGCTACAAAAGAAAGGAAGAGGCTCAAAAGCACGGGCAGTACGCCAAAATAAGTAGACCGAAATCCAACTGCATCTACTACTAATCATCCACCTTGAGATATCTATCCAGAACATCTCGCTGGTATTATGTTGCGAGCCCCACCCAAAGTGTAAACCCAAAGCAACAGACAACTGCATTAAAAAGCACTTTGCGTAAAGTAAACAATCCTTGCAACCGCAGTTATAAGCACCGTTGTTTTCCCCCTTGTGGCAACAGCACATCCCCTAGACTCATGTTTCTGTCACTCAAGCATGTCATCGGGGGGCATGAACCCACAATCGAGCATAACGTTCCCTCTTGGAGTCACTACCTACTACTTGGCCAAAGCAATAAATAGCAACGGAGAACATGCAAGAATTACTTAGGAACAAAAATATAAGAGATAAGAACCAAATATATTACTCAATCACAATCTGAACATAATCTCATAATCCATAAGATCCCATCAAACTCAACATAACAATAGCAGAAAGATTAAAAAAGTGCCTCAATCATGTAGGGCAGCTCACGAGGTCTAAACCATGAAGAACAAAGAGGGGAGGAGAACATCACATAGCTACTGATCACGGACCCATGGTCCAAGGAAAACTACTCACGAGACATCCGGGAAGCATCCATGGTGGAGAGGAGACTCCCGCAGGTCAACCCTCTCTACGGCAGGGTGCCGGGAAGAGGTCTTCTGGTGCTCCCGATCTTGGAAGCGCGGCGGCGGTGGAACAGAGGCCAGATCGCGAAAAAGGGTTCTCGTTTCAGAAGTTTCCTGTGACGGAGAATATATAGGCGAAGGGGGGCAGCCAGGGGGGTTACCAGGGGTCCAGGCGCCCCCCTGGCGCGACCAAGCCCTAGGGCGCGCCACCAGGGCGCCTGGGCCCCTGGTGGTGGCCCTCTGGCCCCACCCAGGTTCTTCCGGAAGGTTCCTTCACGCTGATTTTTTATCTGAGTTTTCCCGAATTTTTGGAGCACTTTTTATATGGGGGAAAACTGAAATAGAAAAACAGCAGAAAACAAGAACTGGCACTGTGGTTCACTAAGTTAATAGGTTAGTCCAAATATGATCAAAAGTGTATGAAAGTGTATCTAGATCATAGCAATATCACACAAAACATGCATGGAGCAAGAAGAAATTATAGATACGTTTTGGACGTATCAACATCCCCAAGCTTAATTCCTGCTCGTCCTCGAGTAGGTAAATGATAACAACATAATTTCTGTGGTGACATGCTAGCAACCATATAAGAACTTTGGAAAGTAAAGCAATCAAGATTAAAATTCAATTCAAGTCATAACATGCAAGAGTCTATATTAGCATTGAAACAAGTAAGAAAAGAACATTAGGGGCAAGATCTCTCCCTGTCCGTGACTCGAATGTCTCCAAATGGTGTTTGCGTGCAAGAAGGGGGATAGGGAATACGAGAAAAAAAATTTATTTTTTGAGAACTCAATCTACTAAAGTTTCACACTTGGTCTTTTTCTGGAATCTTATCTTGACTCGTCCCCAGACCACTAGCCAGGTACAAGTCAATTTGATCCACTACTTTTTCAATATTTTGAGCACTCATGCAATGGATGAGCGTAAGCACGAGAGTTGACACTTGGGATGGCAAAGAGAGGAGTGTGGAGGAGGAAGACAAAAAAGGAGGAGAAAGGGTCACATCAATGAGTACAATCATAGGCAACAGATGCCAAATGATAGATATGATGTGAGGAGTAGGGATTGCCATGCAACGGATGCACATACGAGCTAGGAAGCTCTCTAATGGAACTAGTGGGGGTGAATCTAACTTGCTCGCTCATGAAGACCTAGAGCTCATTTGAGGAGGCTCATCCTTGGAATATGCAAGCCAAGTTCTATAGTGTGAAGGTCCCCACATAGCTATATGCATAATGATCATCTCTATGGAGTACAAGGATATAAAGGGAGTACTAGTGTGGATCTCTCAAAAGGATAGTAGTGTTGCCCCTTTCTCTCTTTTTATTTCTCTTTTTTTTTGTATTTTCTGGTGGCCTCAATGGCTCTTTCTATTTAACTCTCATTTGTCCTCTTTGGGATCTTTTATTGTGTCCACTTTGGGATCTTTTCGTCACTTAAGGGCAACACTCTATCTTACAAGAAGGTAAAGGAGATCTTTCACACTTTACAAGGTACTCAAAATCATAAAGAAGATGTAACTAACATGATGTATGCAATGTATGCCTCTGCCAGTGTAGCAGGAACATGTATGACATTCAGATCAAGTCATGAAGAGGTGGATGTTGCATGGCAATATATCTCGGAAAGGCTATGGAAATGCCTTGATAGGTAGGTATGGTGGCTGTTTTGAGGAAAGATATAAGGAGGCTTATGATGACAGAGCATATCATGCCAAGGGTTTGGATGTACCGGAGAAGGTGGACACCAACTCTCGGAGTGAGAAGAAGGCAATGCACGGCACGGGAGAGGCTATCAAAATATGGGAAGGTGGAAGTGTCAATTTTCGATACTTACATTAGTCCGAAGAACTCATGCACTTATTATCGGTAACTTTCAATCTAATAAGGAGGTTCAAAAAGAGACAAGTACCCCGAGGAGGAGTGTATGGGGGTTTGGTTATCCTTGCGCATCCTCGACTCGTGGTACGTAAGTCTACTCTGATATTCGATCCCTCCAAAGATTAGTGATCCATCTAGTAGCTAGAGTTCTCAACTGGTTTTGTAGGTTTTGAACATAAACACGGATTTCCCAAAATACGACACCTATCACTAATAGGCTGGAGCTCTTGACACCAAAAGTTCAAACATTACTCACAACAATACCTCAAAACTATTGCAAGTTACTACTAGAATTAAATAGCAACCTCAATTACCTACTTTCATGACAAGACACAACTCAGTGCAACAACCAACTCTCTTTAACAAGATAAACATGAATACTAAAAAGATTTCCAGCAACAGACTAAACAAAAGCCAAGGCTCTTGCTAAAGACAAACTAAGACTAAAACTAAACATGGCAGTAGCTACGAAAAGATAAAGAACACACAACAGCAAAAAGATAGGCAGGAAAAATCCTATGATGTGTTCTAGATTTTGAAAGTGGAGCGTGTTTCTTTCCCACACAAATTAAGAAGGGATCTAACTTTTTATGAACAGCAAGCAAAGCTAAATAAAACTAAAAATAAAACCTAAGAGTGAGACGCTCCAAGCATAGCACATAACGCATGAAGTGATAAAAATATAGTGAGACGAAGGACGAACTGATGATTGTTGATGGAGAAGGGGATGCACGGGGGCATCCCCAAGCTTAGACGCTTGAGTCTCCTTGAATATTTATTGGGGATGCATGGGTGCATCCCCAAGCTTAAGCGCTTGACACTCCTGGATCTTCTTTCATCATCTTCCATCGCACACTTGAAAACTCCCTTCATACATAACTCATCATAAGCTGATTAGAGAGGTTAGTACCCTTAATAAAATAATCTTTCCCCACTAGATATAAATATATTCTTGAAGAGCTACTGTTTATCAAGAGTGCCAAAAGGTATTTGCAAAGAAAAAGCAAGCTTAATGTGTGCAAAAGTGAAGAGAGGCAAAACGTGGCAGAATCTGTGAAAAACAGACCAGCACGTAGTAAAGCATTTTTTAGCGGTACTTCTGCAACTCAAATCAAAAAACTCAGAACATACGAAAATTTCACAATTGTATAGAGCACGCTGTCAAACAAAGTTCAGATCAAAAAGATGATCTAGTGATTTGATTCGAATTTTTATGTCAAGGGACAAAATCTGTTTTCTGGAGAGCAAGTCACAACTTTTGCTTCCCTTATCATAAGAGGCTATAACTTGGCACAAAGCTGAAAAATAATGATACAATGATGTTGCTACAGTAGTAACAAACATCAAGACACAACAAAAGCAAAAAGAAAAACCTAAATTCGTTGCGGACTGCCTCCCGAAAGAGCTTTCTTTTATGCCTTTAAGCTAGGCATGATGCAAAAGAAGAATCAAGTTTTATCAAGAGAAAGAGAATAACTAGCCCGAGTAACGGACTCAAAAGGTAACTTGATTTACTTTCTAGGGAAGTTTTCCATCCCCTTTTTGAATGGGAATTGGAATTTTATATTCCCCTCTTTCATGTCAATAACCGCACCAACGGTGCGAAGAAAAGGACGTCCCAAAATAATTGGACACAAAGGTTCACACTCTATATCCATAACAATAAAATCAACGGGAACATATTTGTCATTGACAATGATAAGAACATCGTCGATCTTCCCCAAAGGTTTCTTTACAGAAGAATCAACAAGACGAACACCAAAAGAACAAGGCTCAAAGGGCTTCAATTCAAACATATCAAATATTCTTTTGGGCATAACGGAGGTACTAGCTCCAACATCACATAAAGCATAGCAAGAGAAGTTATTTAATTTAATTTTGATCATAGGGTCCCAACCATCATATAGCTTGCTAGGTATGGAGGCTTCTACTCTAAGCTTCTCCTCCCTAGTTTTGATGAGAGCATTTGTGATATGCTTCGTGAAGGTAAGATTAAGTGTGCTAGTGCGGGGGTCTCTAGACATTTTGTGTAGCAATCTAATAACTTCTGAGAGGGTGCAACTATCAAAATCAATATCACTACTATCAAAGGTGGTAGTAGTGTCGTCTAGGCTCACTTGTTTGAAATCCTCTATGTTCATAGGAGTTTCTTCATCTTTGGTTGAGGTATTAGCATCACCATTAATAGGTCCAACGGGACTAGGAGTGCATTGGGTGCTAATAGTTTGGGTGTCCTCAACAATTTTGATAGTGGCAACTGTGTGGTGTGTAGGAAGGCTCTTAATTCTATCCTCTTCCTCTTTTTCTCTAGCACACCTTTCTTTAAGTTTAGCCATCATCCTAATATTTTCATTAATTTGTAATTGGATAGCATTAATAGGAGTGGCCTTATTCTCCTCAAGGGGAGAGGTTCTAATTTTAAGAATCTCAATATCAAGGGCTAAGCTTTCTACCTTTAAAGAGAGATTATCTAATTTAGCTAATTTCTCGTCTACATTTTTTTTGAAGGATTTTTGGGTAGCGATAAAGTCTCTAAGCATGTTTTCCAATTCAGAAGAGGGGTTCTTGTTGCTAGGGTAGGTGTTGTTGTTCCAATAGTTGGACGGAAACGGTCTAGGATTGCTAGAAAAATTACCCCTATAAGCATTGTTGTTGAATTTGTTTCTAGCAATAATGTTCACATCTACTTGTTCTTGGGCAACCAAAGAATTTAAAGGGACATCATGAGGATCAATAGAGGGTTTCTTGGTAAGTAGAGACATAATTAAGTCAACTTTTTCATTGAGGGAGGTAATTTCCTCGACAGAGTTTACCTTCCTACCTGTTGGAGCACGTTCGGTGTGCCATTGGGAATAATTGGTCATCATCTCATCGAGAAGCTTCGTGGCAGCAGCAAGTGTAGTTGACATAAAGGTTCCTCCCGCGGCCGAATCTAACAGGTTCCGCGAGGTAAAGTTCAAGCCTGCATAAAAAGTCCGGATAACCATCCAGGTAGTCAAACCATGTGTAGGGTATTTCTTAACAAGAGATTTCATTCGTTCCCAAGCTTGGGAAACGTGTTCATTATCCAATTGCTTAAAATTCATAATGTTACTCCTTAATTGGATAATTTTAGCAGGTGGGTAATAGTTCCCTATAAAAGCATCTTTGCACTTATCCCAAGAATCTATGCTATTCCTAGGCAAAGATTGAAACCAGATTTTAGCTTCTCCCCTTAAAGAGAAAGGAAAGAGCTTGAGCTTAACAATATCACCTTCTACTTCTTTATACTTTTGCATATCACATAATTCAACAAAATTGTTCAAGTGTAAAGCAGCATCATCTCCAACACCAGAGAATTGATCTCTCATAACAAGGTTTAGCAAGACAGGTTTAATTTCATAAGAGGTAGCTGAAGTGGCAGGTGTGGCAATGGGGGTGTAGATAAAGTCTTGGTTGTTGTGACTAGTGAAGTCACACAACTTGGTGTTTTTAGTGGAACCCATAGCAGTAGCAAGTGTGGCAGATTTTTTTTTGTGATTTTTGATATAAGACACAAAGATAAAAACTGAAAGGTAAACTAACAAGACTAAAAAACAAAGGTAAAGGGTAGTGTGCAACTCCCCTATCTTAGCACTCGGAGTCCCCCGCAACGGCGCCAGAAATTTGGCTTGATGTGTGAGGTAATGATAGTGATTTCTCTCCCTTCGTTAGTGAGCCCCAAGTGGAAGGCGTGATGTAGCACAACAGCAAATTTCCCTCAGTAAAGATACCAAGGTTTGTCTCCAGTAGGACTCCGGATATGATAAGTAGGTGTCAGTGGAGCTACTGACGCGAACCTACACACAGACACAAATAACTTTGTTCCTAACGAAGTTCAGAGAGGTTTTCAATCTCTCCGGTCTTGTTGTTCACAAAGGAGCAAACACAAAGGATAATGATACCAACTGAAAGAAAAAGCAGAAAAGTAAATGAGCGTGTAAACAATGATGATGATATGGACCGGGATACGTGATGTTCACTAGTGATGTCTCACTCCCAAAAGACGATAAAACTGCTATGCGATGTGAACAAATTACAGAAGGGCAATTGACAGGATTATGAACGCACCGCAATGCTAACTATGCTACAAAAGAAAGGAAGATGCTCAAAAGCACGGGTAGTACGCCAAAATAAGTAGACCGAAATCCAACTGCATCTACTACTAATCATCCACATTGAGATATCTATCCAGAACATCTCGCTGGTATTAAGTTGCGAGCCCCATCCAAAGTGTAAACCCAAAGCAACAGACAACTGCATTAAAAAGCACTTTGCGTAAAGTAAACAATCCTTGCAACCGCGGTTACAAGCACCGTTGTTTTACCCCTTGTGGCAACAGCACATCCCCTAGACTCATGTTTCTGTCACTCAAGCGTGTCATCGGGGGGCATGAACCCACAATCGAGCATAACGTTCCCTCTTGGAGTCACTACCTACTACTTGGCCAAAGCAATAAACAGCAATGGAGAACATGCAAGAATTACTTAGGAACAAAAATATAAGAGATAAGAACCAAATATATTACTCAATCACAATATGAACATAATCTCATAATCCATCAGATCCCATCAAACTCAGCATAGCAATAGCATAAAGATTACAAAAGTGCCTCGATCATGTAGGGAAGCTCACGAGGTCTAAACCATGAAGAACAAAGAGGGGAGGAGAACATCACATAGCTACTGATCACGGACCCATGGTCCAAGGAAAACTACTCACGAGACATCCAGGAAGCATCCATGGTGGAGAGGAGACTCCCGGAGGTCAACCCTCCCTCCGGCAGGGTGCCGGGAAGAGGTCTTCTGGTGCTCCCGATCTCGGAAGCGCGGCGGCGGCGGAACAGAGGTGAGATCGCGAAAAAGGGTTCTCGTTTCGGAAGTTTCCCGTGACGGAGAATATATAGGCGAAGGGAGGCATCCAGGGGGGCCACCAGGGGTCCAGGCATCCCCCTGGTGGTGGCCCTCTGGCCCCACCCAGGTTCTTCTGGAAGGTTCCTTCACGCTGATTTTTTATCTGAATTTTCCCGAATTTTTGGTGCACTTCTTATATGGGGGAAAACTGAAATAGAAAAACAGAAGAAAATAGGAACTGGCACTGTGGTGCACTGAGTTAATAGGTTAGTCCAAATATGATCAAAAGTGTATGAAAGTGTATCTAGATCATAGCAATATCACACAAAACATGCATGGAGCAAGCAGAAATTATAGATACATTTTGGATGTATCAGTCAACGAGGAACTCGACGTCGTAGAACGCATCGGGGATCTTCATGTTGCGGTGGTCGATATCGGGGATGTACTGCTCCTGGACTCCAAAGCTCCAACGTCGACTGCAGCGGCCGATCAGGCAAAACATAAAGGGGAAATAAAGCAAGGGTGCCCGCGAGTCTTACGTCCGCTACTAAGCATTTATGGATTTGTATCAAATGGAAAATGGTGGCTGTATATAGTGGACTGCAAGGTAGAAATCAGAATAAGGGTACGAAGCTAGGCCTATCAAAGACTAGCATCTTCTGACGAGTCTTGCAGCATGAGAAGAGAAACAGCCAACAGTTCAAATAAATCATAAAGTAACAATGCAACAGAAGTTGATGCAGCATTGTATAATAGTAAGTTGTAATGATTAATAATAATAATGCCTCCGAGTTCCCTTCGTCGACTCCCTGCAAGGAAGAAGACCCGGAACAATACAGTTTAATAATAGTAGTTTGTAGTGGTAAGATCCAGCTTCAGCATAAAGCGTCATGTTACCGTGGACACGGCTATTCGAATAGATTAAACTCCCTGCAGAGGTTTACTACTGTTCAGCCTGCACGCTCGGATCTCCAGGGTGACGGGAACCTTGTTAGGGAATGCTCCACCAAAGCTATCCGACACGGCGCAGCCCATCCAAGGCTCAGCAGAGAGGCCATCAGCCAGACTATATCCTATGCGCCAAGGGGTCTAGGTCCCTCACCCTTGCACGCTCCTGCACGGTGCGAGTCTGGCCGGTGAAGAAAAAAAGCAAATCCAAATACACCGTCCGGATGACGAAGACACACCACTTCCCGGCAATCAGGCCGCAGTACTGCTGACGTCCGAAGAGCTTTCGGACAAACTACGACGCAGGGGAGCCCATAACTCCTTATCCCACGTGAAGGTAGTGCGTACAGACCAACGGGCCTCTGAAGTCATCCACCGAACCATTTAGCATTTTAATTAACCTGCGTGGCCACCTTTATCGTTGCCTCGACTTAACTGAGCCGCGGACAACGACAACAGTCAGGACCACCAGTACATCGGTGCCTGCCCTGTCGTCCCACCAAGTCTCTGCGCTTACCAACAACGTGAACCGACTCCTTACCTTATCTCGCGTGTGCTCTTGGTAGAGCTCGACTTTCGTGGTTTGGTAACTCTCGCGACATACGAGCAGGGGCCAAGCACACCATTAACGTCGGTCGTACCCTCCAAGTCGTTTTGCCTGGAAGCTCGACGGTTGGGGTAGGGTCGTCGACGAAGTAGTCGTACCCGGCAGCGGTGTAGTCGGCGGTAGCAGCGGGGTCTACCGGAGAATAAAAAGGGGGATAAATAGTAAATATAACACAATCATAGCAAACAGATGAAAGGCATGACATATGCAATGTTAACGGTGTTCTAACGCATTGCAATGCACGTTGCTCGGAGCAGGAATTTATCCGGGGATGAAAAACCGGCTCCGGGTGATTATCGACAGACGGCCCGTAAGGGGGATGTCGATGTTCGTTGTGTTAGAGGGGTATGGTGGGTATTCGGATAGCGTATTTTTATTCGTTAAATTCTTCTGATCAATTTTGATCTATATAGTTATTGAATCTGACTTACGGTTTAAAAGATATTCAAATTTAAAGTTTAAATCATTTTAAAACATTTTCTGAATTATTTTTATTATTAAATCCCAACATTATCCAGAACAGTGGTTGACCAGTCAAACCTGACCATTGGGGTTTATCTCTCTGGTTATTTTAAAGTGGGGGGGGGGTTAACCACTAACCTAACAGTGGCTAGGTGATTAGTCGGGCAGGTTCCACTGTCAGTGGGTCAGACCCCACGTTTGAACACGCCGGCGCCGGCGGTGAGCTACAGGGTGGGCACGGCGGTGTGTGTGTGCTCGTCTCCGGCAAGCTAATGAGGCACGAGTGGGAGGAACCGGATGGGGCGCCCACCGCGCGTCGATTGGAGGAGGAGGTAGGGGTTGGGGTGGCCGAACTCGCGGAGCTTTGCCGGGTGCTCAGGCGAGGAGTAATGTAGAGGGGTACTTGCTCGGAAGGTCGTCGAGTGCTCGGATTCTCAGAGTTTTGCGAGTAATCACTCGAGTATTGTTTTTGCTCTCGGGGTGAGGGAGCACCCGATACTCTAGGATCGCTCGATCTGGCGAGTGCAGGTCTTCTTATCTTCTATCGTGGTGAGGGAGCACCCGAAACTCTTCAGGTGTGTGAGTAATCACTCGAGCACGTCTTTTCTTTTAGGTGAGGGAGCACCCGGAACTCTAATGGGTGCGAGTAATCACTGGAGCACATATTTACTCTTTAGGTGAGGGAGCACCCGAAACTCTATTGGAGATGCTCGCGATGGGAGTTAAATATATTTGAATTATTAAAGACGGTGCTTGCAAGCTATATTTTTGCGCTGCCATTTTAACTTACCTCTTCTTGGTAAGGATAATGATCTCTTTGCTGGAGGACCGTCAAAGATGCTCTGTCTTCGAACCGTCATGTCTTCATGACCGGTCATAATGATGGCTGTTGGCGGTGTGCTGCAGTCGCCTGTTGAGTTATCGATGCGCGTATTGAAAACGCGCGAGATTTGACGCGTCCAGTGCACAGTGCCGCCCGTGTGAAGGCATCTTTGTCTTGGAATTCGAATCGCCCGGCATGCTTGGTCTTTTAATTTATTGCTTCCGTCGCCTGGGCTTTTGCGTGCCCTTGGCGTTCAGCTATAAATAAGCCCCTTTTCTTCATCTGGCAGTAGTGTTCGTCTTCTACCTCTCTAGCTCCTCTTCTTCATCTTTTCGTGGGACCAAAATGTGGTGCAGGTATGACTAGCCGCGGCCGGGTTCGCGGTGGTCATACTCCACGCTCTTCTCGCGGTGGCCGTCGTGGTGCACCGTCGACACCTTCCTCCTCTTCCTTGGAGCAAGGCTTTTGGCGCTATAATTTCCTCCTGCGCGTCCGTGGTCGGAACGCCGCTCGTATTCTGCTTCCTTCTGCATTTTCTGCCATTGTTTCTGAGCGTAGTCTTGATGGCTTGCTGCTTCGTTTTCAAGGGTGCGCTCGATCTGCTTCTTATGTTAAGTTGGAGATCGATAGTTCCCGCTTGATTTTCCTTGGCTTTGGTTGGAGATCGTTCGCTCGATGCTTGAACTTGCGTGATGGTGACACTTTATGTTGTCGTTTTGATGGCGAAGAAACTCTTACCATCCGCGCTTTTACCCGAGCGTCAACCGCATGGATATGTATATGCCGGAGACAGGCAGCGATGGTTCTGGCAGGTCGAGGAGTCCTTCGCCTGCGTTTTCAACTGCTTCCTCCTTCGGCGACTCTTCGGGTGCTGATGTTGAGCCGTCTTCAACTGCTTCCTCCTCCGGCTCTGAAGAGGACCCCGACGTCAAGCCTCCGATCAAGCGGGCGCGCCAAGCGACCTTGTAGAACTGGAGGCAGCGGCGTCATCTTCGCTGGCAGCTCGGGTGGAGCTGGAGAAGAAGCTGGTGGAGCAGGAGAAGAAGCTGGTGGGGCATCATCCTCGGTGCTCCGCAAATAAGTCGAGCTTCACCTCTTGTTATGTCATTGACTTCATGAACTGGCTGCTTCGACTCCTCCTTTGTCTGTGATGATGCTCGTTGTCTTAGTGCCAACTATCTCAGCATGGGCACACATGTAGAAGTCATAATTCCTTGGGTGGTTGATTTTTTAGGCGTATTGGCTGCTTGTGTCTTTTGTAACTAGGTTAGTTCTCCATGTAATGAGGATTGCCTTCGAGTAATCAGAGCTGCCTTCTATCCAATGTACTTTGAATCTTTTTTGTACTGAGAGTGATCTTCGGGTCCTTGTGATGTGAACTGTGCTTGAGCCTTTCTGATGGAATTTGCCTTCGAATCCTTTGCAACCGAAAACGGTGTTCGAGTCCTTTGTGCTCGAGAGTTGTCTTCGAGTCCATCAAAACTTTGCACTGTGGGTTCTATCGGGTGCGCGACAGCGCTCCCGATGGGAGTAGCCCCCGAGTCTTTGGGTGATCGTTGGCGATCAGGTGAAGACTAAAGAATTGTCTGCGTCCTGCGTTCCGTCTATATTTCTTCAGAGTGCTTTGTGTTACATCTAATTGTGGCCATGTCTTCCGAACCGTTTTTCAGCAGGTGGGGCCTGTCGGGGGTTTTTTGCTTGGGCCCCTTAAGTTTTGGACTTCGTGAGCGTTTCTCGGGGGGAGGTGGTGCTCGAGCCCCCAAGTGCTTTGATGTAAATATCGGGTGAGCGACGATAGCGTCTCTCGGGGGGAGTTTTGTACTCGAGCCCCCGAGTGCTTTGGGTAAAGATCGCGTGAGCGACGGTAGCGTCTCTCGGGGGGAGTTTTGTACTCGAGCCCACGAGTGCTTTGATGTAAAGATCGCGTGAGCGACGATAGCGTCTCTCGGGGGGAGTTTTGTACTAGAGCCCCCGAGTGCTTTGATGTAAAGATCGCGTGAGCGACGAAAGCGTCTCTCGGTGGGAGTTTTGTACTCAAGCCCCCGAGTGCTTTGATGTAAAGATCGCGTGAGCGACGATAGCGTCTCTCGGGGGGAGTTTGTACTCGAGCCCCCGAGTGCTTTGAGGTTGTAGTATTTGGGCAACATCATTTTATTGCGTCGAAGGGTTACATTAGCTACCAGTTGATCCCGATTGGTGAGATGCTATGGGTAGAACAGGCGTAGGTTCGCCATGTTCCATGGATTTCCCACGTCCTCGTCAGTCTTCGGGTTCTTCAGTCTATAGGCGCCTCCTCTTATGACTTCTGAGATTATGAACGGTCCTTCCCATTGCGAGGTAGGCTTGTGGACTTTCTCTTGTATGAGCCGTAGGACAAGGCCGCCTTTGTTGAAGGTTCTGGTGCGCAGGCGGCTGCTTTGGTAAGTGTGCAACTTGTCCCGTTACCCCTCTGACCTTACTAGGGCTGTGTCTCTTGCTTTGTCTGTTGTGTCCTTTTCATTTTGCAGTGCTTCTTCTGCTTCCTCTTCCTCGTACCCCGAGATCCGGGGCGCCCCGAATTTGAGGTCATGTGGTAGCACTGCCTCCGACCCGTACACCATGAAGAAAGGTGTGTACTAGGTTGCGGTATTTGGGGTGGTACACAGGCTCCAAAGTACTGTCGGGAGTTCTTCTATCCAGTGGCCTGCGGCTTGCTCGAGTGGTGCAAGGAGCCGCTTTTTGAGTCATCCGCATACTAGGCCATTTTCTTTTTCCACCTGGCCGTTAGACTGCGGGTGCGCAACTGATGCGTACTTGATTTTGATGCCCAGTTCTTCGTAGAAGTTCTGAAATTCAGCCGCTGTGAAGTTCGTGCCGTTGTCCGTGATGATGTTGTGTGGCACCCCGAACCTGAAGATGATTGATTTAATAAAGTTCACTTCCGTGAGGGATGTGGAACTGGTGATGGGCACTGCTTTGATCCACTTGGTGAACTTGTCGACTTCTACTAGTATGTGTGTTCTTCCTCCTTTTGGTGACTTCTTGAGTGGGCCTACCATGTCGAGTCCCCAGGTGGCGAACGGCCATGATAGTGGTATGGTCTTGAGTTCTGAGGCTGGAGCGTGTGGCCTGCTGCAGAATTTTTGACAGGCAATGCAACGCCGCACGATGTCCTCTGCGCTTTTCATCGCGGTGGGCCAATAAAACCCTGCTTGGAACGCTTTGGACACGAGCACTCGACTGCTCGCGTGGTGCCCGCAGGTGCCCTCATGGATTTCGAGCAGTAGGGCTTTGTCGTATTCTTCGTCGATGCACTACTGGAGTATCTGGGTGATGTTGCACTTGTATAGCTGTCTGTTGATCACTGTGAATGCCTTGGATCGATGACTGATGCGCCGAGCTTCTGAGACGTCTTGCGGTAGCGTGCCTTCGATTAGGAATCGGAGGAACGGTTTTGTCCATGCTGGTCCTTTGAGTGTTGTTGGATCTGTAGGTTCGGCCGCTTGACTGTTGTTGCCTTCAGATGGACTTGCTGATGCCACCTGTGCTGGCTCTATGCTGTCTTCATCTACAGCTGCCTCTGGTGCTGTTTTTTTTTCTTGATTGATCTCTGGCTGATGCTTTCGAGGAAGACACCTGGTGGTACTGGTCCTCGAGTCGAGCCAATATTTGCGAGTTCGTCAGCTTCTGTGTTGTTTGTTCTCGGGATATAGTTGAGTTCGAAGCCATCGAAACTTCCTTTGAGCATGTTGTAGAGCTTATGGTAAGCCGCCATGTTGTCGGCTACTGCATTGGCGTCTTTCATCGCCTGCTGGACGACGAGGTTGGAGTCTTCGTAGATTACGAGGAGAGTGGCACCGCATGTTTTGGCCATGCGCATGACGTAGAGCAGTGCCTCGTATTCGGCTTCGATGTTGGAGGCGTGGCTGAAGTTGATCTGGAGGACCTATTTGAGCTTGGTTCCTTTGGGGGAGACCACAACGACTCCTACTCCGGCTCCTTGCTGTCTTTTTGACCCATCGAAGAACATTGTCCATGAGTTCGATAGGTCCGGGGGGCCTGGTGTCTGGACCTCCGTCCACTCGACCAGAAAGTCTGGGAGTACTTGGGCTTTGATTGCTGTTGGGTGCTTGAATTGCAGGCCCCGCGGGCTGAGCTCAATGTTCCACTCGGCGACTCGACCGGTCGCTCTGGGGTTGTTGAGGATGTCCGCTAGTGGTGCGCTGCTCACGATTGTGATAGGGTGTTCGTCGAAGTAGTGCGACACTTTTCTTGAGGTCGTGATGATGGCCAGTAGTAGCTTCTGGTAGAGTGGGTACCGCTGTTGGGACATTTTCAAGAGCATGCTGAGGTAGTAGATCGGCCTTTGTATGCTCTGGACCTTGTCTTCTTCTGTGCGCTCGACGACGAGTGTTGTGCTTACCACGCTGTTGCGTGCTGCCACGTAGAGGTACAATCTTTCTTTTTCTTTGGGGACCGCCAAGATCGGTGGGGTCGAGAGTGTCTTCTTCAGGTCCGCGAATGCTTTGCGGGCTTCTTCGGTCCACTCAAATTTCTCTCCTTTTCTCAGCAACTGGTAGAATGGCAATGTGCATTCTCCCAATCTGCTGATGAAACGACTCAGGGCTGCGAGTCTTCCGGTGAGCTGATGAACGCCTGTGATGTCGGTTGGTTCCATCATCCTGGAGATTTCTTGAACTTTCTCGGGGTTCGCTTTGATTCCTCGAGCGGAGACCTTATACCCGAGAAGTTTCCTGGCTGGGGCGCTGAATGCGCACTTCTTCAGGTTGAGCTTGATTCTGTATTTGTTGAGTGCTGCGAAGGTCTTGGGCAGGTCGTCGAGTAACGTGTTAGCACTGTAGGTTTTGATGACGATGTGGTCCACGTAGACCTGCACGTTTCTTCCTATTTGATCTTTTAAGCAGGCTTGCATCATCAGCTGGTATGTGGCACCGGCGTTCTTGAGTCCGAAAGGCACTGTTCTGTAGAAAAATACGCCGTAAGGGGTGATGAATGATGTGTGCTCTTCGTCTTCTTCTTTCATCCTGATCTGGTTGTATCCTGAGTAGGCGTCGAGGAACGATAGGAGGTCGCATCCTGTTGTCGAGTCAATTATCTGATAGATCCTTGGCAGGGAAAGTGGTCCTTTGGGCAGTGTTTGTTGACTGGCCCGTGGTCGACGCACATTCGCAGTACTTTTGTGTCTTTCTTGGGGACCAGCACGGGGTTGGCGACCCAAGTGGCTTTCTTCGTCTCTCTGAGAAATTGGGCGTCGAGTAATCGGTTTACTTCCTCCCCGATTGCTCTGCGCTTGGGTTCTGAGAATCTTTGTAGCGCCTGCTTCACTGGCTTGATGTTTGGCTTGATGCGCAGCGCGTGTTCCGCGTGCTCGCGCGGTACTCCTGGCATGTCGGCTGGGCACCAGGCAAAGATTTCCCATTCATCGCGGAGGAAAGCGATGAGGGCAGTCGCTTGCTCTTCCGGGAGGTGGGCGTACACGCGGACTGTTTATTCTGGGTCCGTCGGGTGCACCTTGTGGGTGACCGTGTCGCTGTCGATCCTGAAGTCCCGCCCATACTCTTTTGTCTCGCTTCTGCTTGCTAGCGGAAAGATGCTTTTGTCTATCGCCATGGCTATTTCTGTGAGTTCTTGCTCGGCTCCGAAGGTGTCGGAGACTTTGTGGAAATCCCAATCGCACTTGTCTGATTTGGTGAAGCTCCCGTTGATTGTAATGACGACCGAGGATCCTGGCATCTTGAGTTTGAGGTAGGCGTAATGCGGAATCGCCATGAACTACGCGAATGCTGGACGTCCCAATATGGCGTGGTATTGCGACTGCCAATCGAGTACTTCGAACTCGAGGGTGTGTCTTGCGAAATTGCGTCTGCTGCCAAAGACAACTTCGAGCTCGATTACTCCAAGGGAGGTGGCCGCCTCTCCTAGTACTACTCCGTATAGCACGGTGCTTGATTTCTTCCATACTGATCGCGAGTTCAGCATCTTCCATAGGGTGTTGACGAAGATTATGTTCAAGTTGCTGCATCCGTCCATGAAGATTCTGTCCATGTCATATCCCCCAATTTGAGCGTCGAGTACCAGGGGCGCGTGTCCCGGTCTTGGGACTACGGGCGGGTGATCGCTCTGGGAGAACGTGATGCTGGTTTCTACGTTGTGTAGCTGGTAGACTTCGACTGTGTTTAGGTTCTCGGCTGCTCTGGCTTGATGGGTGTAGGCGTCCTGTTGGGCTTGCGATACCCTGCCCTCTTGGATCGTGTACACCTGTCCTTGAGTCGGCGACTGCTCGGTTCGTCGGGTGCGCTTGGCTTCTCGCTGTTTTTCTTCCTTGAGGCTGTAGGCGAGTTCGTTGAACAGGCGGCAGTCTCCTAGGGTGTGGCTCGAACTGATGTTTCCCTAGTTGTCTTCGAAGCAGTGGATCGTGCAGGGTCCTTCTAGCTGTTCCCTGACCATGAGCTTGCTGGATCCGGCATGCCGTTTCCTCCTTGAGATTCGGAAGAACAGCGCGTGGTCCGCTGGGTGTTCGTGAACTCGCGGGTCGATTTCGATCCCCTCGCTTAGATTCTGGTTCCTTATGAGATTGGCAAATTCATCTGGCCTTCGATCTGGGTCGTAGTATTCGGCGGTATAAGTCTCAGAGTCGCTGTCCTGGCGGGCGGTGGCTATCCGCACGGCAGCGGGTCGTCGAGTGGTCGGCGATCGCGTGGCTGTATAGTTCGACTAGTCGTGTGGAGTCGTTTCGTAGAATCCTCGCGTCTGTCTTCTGGGTCGTCGATTTCTTCCTCGTTGGCGATGGTCTTGGCGATCGCTGATCTCGAGCTCGGAGTCGATGTCTTGTTGCGCGGAGGGTGCCTAGGTGGCGGTGGGACGTCGAGTGATCGGCGGGTTCTCTGCTTTGTGCCGGAGCTCGTCGATCGGGATCTCCACGTGGAACCCTCGCGCCTTTCTTTTGGGTCGTCGAGTTCTCTTTCGCTGGCGGTGTGCTCGATTGCCGCCGTAGTATTGGTCTTGGCACGGCTGCAGGCTGAGCGATCTCGCTGGGACGGCAGAGATGTTTGTCGTGATCTTGAATTCTTCGGGTGGATCGCATCTGGTTCTTGCTCTTGAGTTGTGGCTTGCTGGAGACAGAACCGCTGAGATCGTCATTCCAACCTGTGTAGTTCCCACAGACGGCGCCAATTGACGGGAATGTACCCCGGCAAATCCCATGGTCAGGGACCCTGGGTTAGTCATGAGAGGCACAGGTTGGACGATAGCTCGTCGGCTAACAGGAGGATACATTCCTGCTCGATGTTATTGATTGGAGATGGCGATTACAGGGAAGCCAAGGCTAGTGCGCACAAGGCTAGGGTTACAGATTGTGTATTGGATGATCTCGACGTCTCCCCTCCTAGCCTTTATATACTAGGCTAGGTCCTGGGGAGTCCGTCTGGGATTACAGATGAGGTTTCCTAATCCTGATCTTGTTCCGTACGGCAAGTTTGCACCTTCCTTATGAGTCGCAGACTCCTACGTCGGTGCCACTAGTTGGCCAAGGCTAGGCCCAGGCGACATCTTTGTGGGCCTCCTGTCATCGGGTACACCGGGTAGGCTCATCCATAGGAATCGTGGGGTCACCCCCTCGTCAAACGGGGATTTCGTGGGGGATCGACGCAGCTTACCGAGGGGAGGGCGATGGAGAACTCATATGGGGCCGGGGTGGTCGGGGCGGAGCCAATTCCGGTGAGGTCACCAGCGTCCGTGGAGAGAGGATTGGCGGCGATGGCGAGCACCCGATGCCTCCCGTCCTGAATTCGTGCGCGAAGACGACGAAGCTGATCTCGGGGAAGCTCCCGGACACACCGACGTGGCTCGTAGTGGCCGGTGGCCGCGAGGACGACGGTGGCGCGGCCACGGATGCGCATGGGTTTGATCGGGGAGGGCGAGGCAGAGACGATGGGGAGAGAAGAAAATATCAAGGCTTGCCAACGTGTGCACAAGGGCGCTTCTTATCCACCCCGGCTACTGTAGCGACCCGACGATGAGCTGGTCCGGCGGGGACGATCTGCCGCGGTAGCCATATCCCTGGACCAAATGAACAGTGGGAGGGGAAGAAGAAGGAGGGAGCTGGTTGGGCCGGAGTTGGCTGGCTAGTGGGCTAGGGGGAAACAGGGGTGGGCTCCTTTTGCTTTTGTTCTTTTTGTATTTTCTTTTCTTTCCATTTCCTTTTCTGTTTTATTTGATCTCCATTTGAATTTTGTGCAAAGTGAAACTTGTTTTTAAATTTGTGTTGCCACACATAGACATTCCATAAAAAGGCTTGTGCATTTAAATAATTCATTTGGCAATTGTTTTAATTATTTCATTGGCAAAAGTGGACTTTAGGCTACTGTTTTTATTTGTTGAATTTATTTTATTGCTTAATAAATTCCCAAAACTATATGGATGTGATCCACTGACTTTTAGGCATTTTACAAAATTACTTTCACAATTTTTGGACAAAGTTTTATTTTCCACATTGTTTTTAAATATCAGACAAAAAGCATTTTGAATTTGTTTCATGTGTGAATTCAAAGATGATCAAGGCAAAGATCAAGCACAGTGATTTAACTGTAGCAAGGTGATTACTGGTCCATCAATAGTCATTACTTTCACAAGACATGAGGGTGTTACAAATCTCCCCCACTATAGGAATTCTCGTCCCGAGAATTAAAAAGTAGTGGTAGGGGTAAATTTTCGGTTTCGTAATCTAACGATTCTTCTCGTGCTTGTTGCCCTTCTCGAAGAAGTTAATCCTTCTCATTGGCTTCTTAATTTCTCTGCCTCAGTGCATCTCGATGAGTTGTCTTTCTTGTTTCGAGGCTGCATCTTACCTACGGATAGGATAGGAGAACTTAAGGGGGGGGGTTGGATGGTACAAGGTTAATCAACTGAGATCGTCCAAGGGAATGGGGTACAAAGTATCCCACGAGTTAAACTCATTGGGATACATCGAGAGAAACAAAAGAAGGCAAGAGAAGTTTCAAGCGGATAGGCATGCATTCGATGCTGATGACAGACGACGAAAAGGGGTCCAGAGGATCAGGCATCATCATTGGGTTTGATATTGGACAGAATATCACAAGGTGGAGGACTCGCGAGTCGCATACGAGGTCAAGCAAGAGAAATAACCTCAAGAACAGAAAGGTACAAGAGAGTCAGGTTTCGATCCTGTGGAACTGTGGGTTATGGGCCCACATTGGATAGGAAGGGTGGTGGCAAACAATGCGATCAAGTAGCAAGGTAAGTCAGAGAACACCTTGTTAGCTATGTCGGCAACAATGTCGGTACCAAGGGCGAGGGACAAAGACAACCGTTTTCCTGCTCGTTATGACGAGGCGGACCAATAGGCAAAGTTCTCGTCCATCGGTGGTTACCGAAATTTTATCAACAGTAGTAATAGATTGTATGGAGAAAGTAGTACACCAAAGTGTTTACATAAGAAGGGAATTATCACTGCTCAGATAAGACACATTACAAGAAAGGTTAAACACACCAATGAAAGGGTAGTTGTGATTATCCGATTAATCAGACAAATGGAAGGGAAAATGTAATGATACCCAAGTATCATGTGTATATCTTTCTCAAGGGAAAGCAGAGCAAGATATATATGACCAAGTTTTTATTGTCAGGGAGTTAAAGGATGTTGTCGATGATAACACAAATCATCGAGGGGCAAGGACGGTATTTCTCACCATGAATTCAACACTATTGGAAAAATAGCTATAGATAATATGGACACTAATGGCGCACCACATGTCCAGTGCGCCATTACAAAATAGCAATGGCGCACCAAGAAAAGATGCGCCATTAGTACCCTTACTACTAATGGCGCACTAGAACGGGAGTGCGCCACCGCCAATTCGCTTCTGGACCAGCCCCCCTCCCCTGACTTAGCAATGGCGCACTGCCCGGAAGTGCGCCATAAGCAACCAGGGATGCTAATGGCGCACTTCCGGTATGTGCGCCATTGCTAAGTCAGGGGAGGGGTGGGCCCAGTCCTGATGACACATCAATAGCGCATACCCTAGACGTGCGCCATTACTAAGTGTGGAACAGCAATGGCGCATTTATGCACGGTGCGCCATTACTGTTCTGGTCCCCCCTCTCTGGCCCCTGGTCCCCTTTCCCAGAGATAGTAATGGCGCACCTCTAGTGGGTGCGCCATTATCTCCGATACTTAGTAATGGCACATATTGGTGAAGGTGTGCCATTACTAAGTCTGGGAGAAGCTAGATATTTTGCAGCCACCCTACTACACTCACTTTCTCCACCTCCACCTCCAACTAGCTTCTCTCGGTTCCTTTCTTCTCCTCACCTTATTTACACCATAGATCTACCCAAAATAAGTAGTTGTATCTCCATTTTTCATTGGTAAGTAAGGTATATCTTTTTATTGTTGTGTAGATCTAGTTTGTCTATCACGAACACACTTTTTGTCGGTGTATATGTGTGGTGTGATGATCATGGGGTATATATGTGTGGTGTGATGTGATGATCATGGGCTATATATGTATGTGTGTGTGAAGATTGTTTGCAGGTACCTCACATATGCATGCGATAGTTGCCAATATTTTGCCGAAATGTTGATTCATTTCTGTTTCGGCGAAAATTTGGCACACTTTGCATTCTTTTTTTTCCTAAAAATTAGGCAAGGTCATGCCAAAAAAAAATTTGGTTCTAAAATATCATTTTTCTCTATGCCCCGCAGGCGACCATGGTTCGCAAGATGACCGGAGGCATCGTGGATAGGTTTTTGAGCTCCACGAAGGCCGAGATGATTCAAAAGAACGAGACGGAGATAAGATGTCCGTGTCGAAGATGCAAGCTGAAGTGCCTTTTGGACCCGGATTCACAAACAATAAAGGGGCACCTACTCACGCATGGTTTCATGGATGGCTATCGGTGGCAAGGTGATGAAGAAGATTATGAATTCGTCTAGGGTGGCTGGGCAACAGTAAGCAGAAATAGCGCCGAGGTCGGGCAAGAATACGAAGAATCTCCCGGACATGATCACGATGCAGGACACAATCAACATGTAGAAGATGCCGGACATGATCATTAGGAAGATCAAGACGAAGGGTATGATCATCATGAAGATGAAGATGCCGGAGAAGACGGCGATGATGGACCATCGTCGATGGACTGGGTGCAGGACCCTCATCTTCAAGAGTTGCTTCTGAACCAGGTGAGTAATAACGCAAGAGCTGCCGCCCGAGAGAAAGCCAAGCTGAATCAACTTGAGATGGACGCAATTACTCCATTGTATGAAGGATGCAATCCTGAGGATACCCGCCTGAAAGTAGCGCTCATGGCTTTGGAGATGAAAGTAAAACATAAAATGACCGACACATGCTTCGACGAAAACATGTCATTCTGGCAAGACCTTCTTCCCAAGGGGAACACGTGCCCGACCAGTTTCAATTAGGCGAAGAAAATCGTGTGTCCTCTGGATTTACCGCATGTTAGATACCATGTCTGCGTTAACGATTGCATCATTTATCGGCATGAGTATGCGGAGTCTACCGTATGTCCGAAGTGCGGCGCCAGTCGGTACAAGAAGAAGAAGAAAGCTCCTCAAAAAACGGTGTGGTACTTTCCGATCATTCCTCGTCTACAGCGTTATTTCGCGGACCCTAAGCAAGCTAAAAGAAGCAGCAAAAAGAAGAAGCTGACAAAAATGATCCAGAAAAAGATAGGATGTTGAGTCACCCTTCTGATGGGACCCAGTGGGAGGCATTGAACTTCGAGGAGGATATTGGGAAGGATCCAAGGAACGTAGTGTTGGTCGCGAGCACCGATGGAGTCAATCCTTTCGGCAACCAGAGCATCACACATAGCACCTGGCCAGTGTTTGTGTGCATGTACAACATCCCCCCTGGGAGTGCATGAAGATAAAGTACATGCACATGAGTGTGCTAATTGAAGGGCCGAAACAACCAGGAAACAACATCAATCTGTATCTGGGGCTCCTAAAAGAGGAGCTACATACGCTATGGAGAACGCCAGCCAATACGTGGGACGCTCTAGAAGAAACATATTTCCCTATGAAAGCCGCACTGCTCACGACGGTGCACGACTATCTCGGTTTAGGGTATGTCGCGGGGCAGGTGGTCCACGGACACTGTGGATGCGCTAGGTGCATGGACGACACAACGTATCACCAGCTACCTAAGGATCCCGGGTCTTCAAAAACCGTGTTCATGGGACATCAAAGATGGCTTCCTCACAATGACCCATGGAGAAAACGCAAGGATCTGTTCGATGGAACAGCCGAACCCCGAAAGGCCCCACGTAGGAGGAGCGGCACCGAAATAGACATGTTGTTGACAAATTGGAAAGAGTGCCCACCGCCAGGAAAGATCAATTCTAAGCGAAAGGCGCCAGAGCCGTTGTTGAAGGTCTGGAAAACGAGGTCCATTTTTTGGGACTTGCCGTACTGGAACATCCTCGGTGTGCCAAACAGCCTTGATGTCATGCATATCACGAAGAATGTGTGCGAGAGTCTGCTTGCTACCCTGCTCAACATGCCAGAAAAAACCAAAGATGGGCCGAAAGCAAGGGAAGACTTGCTATCAATGGGCATCAGGGAGGAGCTGCACGCAAACCGCCCTAATGATGATGATGATGATGACGACGACGACGTTGATGATGAGCCACCGGAGGACACGGAAAGTCGTCGTAAAGGAAAAAAGGCCAAGAAGCAGAGCGAACATTATTACTGCCCCCCCCCCCCCCCGCGTGCTTCACTCTAAGTCAGAAGGAGATCCAGCAGTTGATCAACTGCCTCCTAGGAATAAAACTTCCTTACAGTTTCAATGGGAAGATCAGCAGATACCTAGACTCAGCAAAGCAGAGGTTCAGCGAGATCAAGTCTCACGACTGTCACGTGCTGATGACGCAGCTACTTCCGGTTGCAATGCGCGGGATCATGGATGACCACGTCCATGAAACGCTATTTGGCCTATGCAACTTTTTTGATGTCATCTCTCGGAAGTCGATTGGCGTGAGGCAACTCAGAAGGCTACAAGAAGAGATCGTGGTGATATTATGCGAGCTCGAGATATACTTCCCGCCTGCATTCTTCGATGTCATGGTGCATCTCCTCGTCCATATCGTGGATGATATCATCCAACTCGGGACGACGTTCCTGCACAGCATGATGCCGTTCGAAAGGATGAATGGTGTGATCAAAGGATACGTTCGCAACAGGGCACGTCCAGATGGAAGCATAGTCCAAGGATTTCTGACCGAAGAGTGCATCTCATTTTGCACGAATTATCTAGGCATCGATAACCCCGTTGGTCTGCCCGTCAACAGGCACCTCGGCAGGCTTGCTGGATGTGGTCACCGCGAGGGTCGCCATGAAATGCATGTCGACTTCCAGGATCGACTCGCCGACTTTGAAAGAGCAAACCTAGTCGCGCTCCAACACATTAACTTGGTCGATCTTTGGGTGGTAGATCACAAAACATCAATTGAGAAGACGTACAATGACCGAGGCCAACAGTGGACGAACGGAGATGTACTCAAAGAGCACAACTCATGCTTCACGCGTTAGTTCAAGGACAAGCTTCTATCATTCCCTTTACATGAGGACTCTTCCGAGGAAGAAAAGCTCGTATTCGCCTTGTCACAGGGCGCCGAGCACAACCTGATGACATATCAAGTGTACGATATCAACGGCTACATATTCTACACCGAGGAAAAGGACATGAAGAACGATTATCAGAACTCCGGGGTAACGATGGAAGCCTACACCGGTAACGTCAAGAAAAGATACTACAGAAGGATCGAGGAGATCTGGGAGCTCAGCTATGCTGGAGAGAAGGTGCCGATGTTCCCGTCAGGTGGGCCAAGAGCATCGTAAAAGAAATCCGGTATTTCACCACCATGGTTATACCCGAAGCCAAATCCAAGACCGCGGGCGCAAACGTCACCGCGCAAAATGAGCCATGGGTACTGGCTAGCCAAGTGGACCAATGCTTCTTCATTACCGACCCGTCAAAGCCCAGCCGTGTTGTCGTGAGGAGAGGCAAAAGGAACATCATCAGAATGGATGGAGCCGCCAACGAGCAAGACTTCGACAAGTACGACGACCTGAAGATTGAAGATGACGACGACGACAATGCAGTAGCATACAAAACAAGAAGAAGCAGGAACACCCTACCTAAATGCGGTCACCCGTTCAAGAGAAGAAATCAAGGGGTTCCGGGGCTAAATTATGCAAACACGAAAAAGAAGGGCAAAAAGATTGTGAAAAGATGATAGCTAAGATCCAATCACGACGATTGTTATTTCATGTTACTTGATTTCAACCTCATTTATGAGCATGTGATTGATTATTTTTAGAGATCTTTTAAACATTATATTATTTTATATTATGAGCATTATATTATTTTGGTACATAAAATATGAAACTACTTGCCATGATGAACTAAATGATATAAATTTGCTTTTATGGATATTGATATATTTTCTTAAAACTTGGTCAATGTTTTTCTTGAAAAACAAATACACCTTATATAAAGGAACGGAGGGAGTATTGTAGATGTTGATAGTTTTTGTTATATTTAGGAATGAGGGAGTATTAAAATTGCCATGTGTTTATAATTACTACACAATATAAAACTAACACATAATTATAATTATAATTATAAATAACAAAATATTAAAAGTGTTAATGGCGCACCTACGGAAAGTACGCCATTGCTATGCCTACGCTAATGGCGCACTTCCAGAAAGTGCGCCATTGCTATTCCTATGCTAATGGCGCACTTCTAGAAAGTGCGCCATTGCTATGCCAAGTAGTTAGGGTTATCTCGATCCCATCTCACTGATCCAGATCTCACTCTCTCTTGATCCTATCTCTCACTCCTCTCACTCCGGCGACCCCGCGCTCCCGCACCTCGGTGACCCCCTCCAGCGACCCCCGCGCTGTCGGGACCCGGGGTTAGCGTATGCAAGTCCCGCTACGACATAGTCATATGGAGAGCCGAGAACCGTACCCACTTGTCTAAGCAGACAAGGCCAAGCACAAAACATTCTCGGAAAGCATCGTACGTGAGGGGTATCCCATCCAGGCTGGATGATCAACTGAGATGGGTCCTCATCGTACGCACACAAGTCTAAATGATATGGGTGATGAACTCCCATATTCATAGACAAGTCGCCTCAACCATACTATCGACTATCTCATAACTCTTACATAGACTTACTCCAGCCCGATCACTTAGTCGGGGTCTAGGGCGGGCTCAATCATACCACAAAGTGTGCACGAGACGTAGTCTCAAGCAATCGGATCGCGATGCCCCAAGCTGCGCACATCTAAGGGCCACTTGGTGTATGAAAGACCGCCAGCCAGATCACAACTAAGGTCTCGAAAACCCATACAGAGACATGCATGTTATAAACATACACGCAGCACACATCCCTTGTATGAACAGCAGGTATCATTGCAATTCTCTATAAAGTATACAACTTTATTAATAACTCTTACAGAGTGCACACAGAGATCACAAGCATGTGATCCAACATTACAACAGACAAGCGGAAGCAAAGTAGGTCTGAGTACAGACAAGTTTAACAAATGGCTTAGAGAAGCCTTATCTAAAAACAAGCCCTCCACGAGGGAACCAGTCGTCTGACTGGGACTACACTAGCTTGGTCTTGGTCTGAGTCTTCAATCTTCGAGCTTCGGGTAGAAACCACCATCGGGGTCGGTGGGTTCATCTAAAACATAGAATAAGCAAACGTGAGTACAAAGTCGTACTCAGCAAGACTTACGTAGGAACTATACTACTCATGCACATGTATCAAAGTAAAGGGAGGTGGGGTTTCACTTGCAGAAGTGCCAGCTTTTACTTGGCTAGTCCTGAACTACGAGTACCAGACTTGAGGTAAGAAGCGTACACGAGTCAACTACATCTCTTCAACCAATACACCACTATGGTTACTTCCTCGACTTCCCCACGAGAAGTACACCATAGCACTCACTCTTATCTTGGTGTGTTTTAGAAGTATCCAGTTCAAGTTGTCTAATAATCAAGCTAAGCTTTCCAAGCAGTCCTTAACCGCAGACGCGGCTATTCGAATAGTTTTGTTAACCCTGCAGGGGTGTACCGCTACACACACGTGTCATCAGTTACCGCCTTTTGCGTGTCACCGTTCAAGAGATGACAGCGAGGATGCCACCACAACACTTCGCCCACAGCTCCGTTCTAGTCCAGAGAGTCGCCTATCTGAGGGGGATCCGTATGGAAGTCCGTCCGAGGTTCCAGTACAGCCTCAAACGATGTGTGTAGGGTCCCAAGCCGGTCTTGAAAAGCCGTTCATCCACTTCGCAGACCGTGCCACAGCCCTACCAGAACTCCGAACTACTGCGACTCTTGGGGTTCGAACTGGGTGAGGTACTAGGATGAGAGGGGTCAGTGAGCACAATGTGTGGTTGTAATCTTCTTCTTGGATCACCACCCAAGAACTCGGACTTAAGGCGGTGTTCAACGAGACAACCCACTGTGTACTCCTACACAACCTCTCATCATTCACCTTGTATTAGGGTAGATTCACCAACACATTTCACTTTCATCAACACCATGTTTATCATCATCCCGACTCACATCATAAGAAACCTCATTGTACCACTAAGCATGCAATAAGCAGTAACAGTTGCAGGGGTCACATGATATCAACCAACTCCTACATCTGCTAGGATTGTGGTTTGCTTACTACTGTCACAAGATGATAGGTCATGCAAAGGATATGGGTTCAACTATGCGATAGAAACATTATCATGGTGATCATCCTAAACAATGCATAAGAGAGACATGAGAGGGAAGTGGGATTTTATCGACATGATCAATGGGGGTTTGCTTGCCTTGCTGACGAGGTTCAGCCACGGGGTCTTCAACGAAGGGGGTGATCTCGAGCTCCGGATCCACTTCTATCCGAGCAAACAATATAGACAAAGCTTAAATAAGTTGCAATACTAAGGCACATGATTATGTTATCAAATGATGTGAATTGTATTGATGTGATCTAGGTTCCATTTGCAACAAGTTAATTGAAGTTGATTTGGAAGTGAATTCAAATTCAAACTCCAAATGTATTTAAATTGGTCCAAGTTGTATTTGCTAGTATTTATATTTTGTAATCCAAATGATCATGTGTGTGATAAGCTTCTGAAGTGTAGGTGATCATATGTGCATTGCAAAGGTTCAAAGTGGAATTGCATTTGGATTAAATTTGAATTACTTCCATTTAAATCAAATAGCAAAAGCTACTGATCAGAATTTAAATTTAACTCAAACAAAGTTGAAAGTTGAATATTTGGATAGATAATTTCCTCCTGATCATTTTTCATATATTATTTGCTATATTTGGAGTTAGTATGAATTTATTATGATTTTCCAAAGTTTGTCCTATTTTATGGAATTTTCTCTGTTTTATATAATTCTTTTAAACTCTGGAAATGATTTATTGCGTCACTGTGACGCAGTGCTGATGTCACCAGGGGGCTGACAACAGGGGCCCACCTGTCTGTCTCTGTGGGTTAAAACCCTGTTAGTTTAAAACTAACAGTGGTTAGTTAGTGGACTAGGCCCACTGTCAGTGGCCCAGGGGTTAGGATTAGGGGGGGGGGTTAGTTAGCTCTAATGGCGCCGGCTTGACGCCGACGGCCTGGCCACGGCGGCGCCCTCGCCGGACGGGGTTTGTGGCCACGGAAAGAGGCGTGGGTGGTACGGGGATGAAGCTGGGGCTCGCGCGCGTCCATTGGTGCTATCGGGGCAACGCGGGGAGGTCTGTGGCCATGGCTACGACGACGTTTGCGGCGGCTGGAGATGGAGCACGACGGCGATGGTGATTTCAGGAACCAAAACGCGCGTCGGGAGAGGGGAAAGAAGCAGGGGGTCACCCTGAACTTGCTGGTGAGGACGGCGTGGCTGGGGAAGGCGCGGTGGCGACGTAATCAACGGCGAGCTCCCGCGGCTCCGACGAGATGGCGACGGCGATTCCGGTGGCTGCAGGGGCTTCGGCCTCGATTCCCTTTGCACGGTGATGAAGACGACGGTGTGGAGCTCGATGGACAAGGAGGTCTGGGCTATCTCCGCCGATGGCCGCGTCGGGCACGACAGTGTGCTCCGGCAGGCGCTCGGGATGGTGAGGAAATGGCGTCACAGAGAGGAGGGGGTGACCAGGAGCAAGGGGGAGGGGTGCGGGGGTGTGTGTGGCGTTGTGTGGCGCAAGAGAGAGGGAGGGGGAGGCCTAGAAGGCGGCCGGCGTCGCAGTGGCAGTCGGCGCGCCCACGGCTTGCCACCGAGCTGCTTCGGCGTCGGCAGGAAGACGACAACGGGCGAGCTGGGCTGGGCCGAGGCCAAGGCGAGTTGGGCCTCGCTTGAGGCGCAAGGTAAGCTCTCCTCTCTCTGTCTTTTCTCTTTTCTTTTTATTTTTCTTCAATATGTTTGACCTAGCTAATAAAAATAGCTAGGCATTTTATAAAATGGCACAATTTTTTATATGGCCTCATAAAATAGAGAGCTAGCCACTTATAAAATTTGAGCATTTTTAAAATTCAAAACATTTGAATTTTAAATCAAATAGGGTATTTGTTTAATTTCCAAGCCATTATTTGAAAATTAGAAAATTCCATGAGCATGGGATTGCTCCCAAATCATTTTTAAAATGATCAGCACCATTTATAGGAATATTCCAAATACTCAAATGATTTTTGGAAAAAGATTTTTATCTGGCCATTTGATTTAAATTCTCAGGGCTTTTCTTTTCCCCAATTTTGATTTTCTTTTTGAATTTTTCATATGATGCAAAGTAGCACTTGATCCTAGCACATACCTAACTTGGGGTTGTGACAACTCGCCCCCACTCAAAAGAATCTCGTCCCGAGATTCAGAAGTCTGCGGGAGGAAGGAGTGGTACTCGGCACTGAGACGGTCTTCTCTTTCCCACGTGGCTTCTTTCTCTGAGTGATGAGACCACTGAACTTTCAGAAACTTGATCTTCTTTCGGCGAGTGACACGCTCTGCGGAATCAAGAATACGAACGGGGTATTCTCGATAAGAAAGGTCATCTTGTAGATCAAGCGTTTCATGGTCGACTTCGCGGATGGGGTCCTTGAAGCAACGCATGAGTTGTGACACGTGGAATACATCATATACTCGGGAAAGGTGCGGGGGTAGTTCAAGTTGGTAGGCAACTTCTCCACGTTTAGCAATAATGCGGAAGGGTACGATGTAACGTGGGGCCAACTTGCCTTTGATACCGAATCTTTGGGTTCCCTTCAGAGGAGTAACCCAGAGGTAAGCCTTCTCATCCAGATTATAGCTTTCCTTTCTATGATGACGATCATAGTAGCTTTTCTGACGAGACTGTGCGGCTTTCAAACGATCACGAACAATGCGAACTTGCTCTTATGCTTCCTTGATCATATCCGGTCCAAAGAATTGTCTTTCACCGGTTTCTGACCAGTTAAGGGGTGTTCGACATCGTCGTCCATAAAGGAGTTCAAAAGGAGCCATGTTCAGACTAGATTGAAAACTATTGTTATAAGCAAATTCGGCAAATGGAAGAGACTTCTCCCAATTCTTTCCGAATGAGATAACACAACCTCTGAGCATGTCTTCCAAAATTTGGTTAACCCTTTCGACTTGACCGCTAGACTGAGGGTGGAAAGCTGTACTAAAGGAGAGATGAGTTCCCATAGCACGTTGGAAGCTTCCCCAAAATCTAGAGGTGAAAAGGCTACCACGATCAGAATTGATTTCCAAAGGAACACCGTGAAGAGACACAATTCTAGAGACATACAAGTCCGCTAACTGGATAGCAGTTATAGAATCGCGAACTGGAAGGAAGTGTGCAACTTTGGAAAGTCTATCTATGACAACGAAGATGGCATCGTTTCCTTTCTGGGTTTTTGGAAAGCCGGTGATGAAGTCCATACCAACTTTGTCCCATTTCCACTCGGGAATAGGCAAAGGTTGAAGTGTACCAGCAGGTCTTTGATGTTCTGCCTTAATGCGACGACAAACATCACATTCGGCAACAAATTGAGCAATGTCTCTCTTCATCCTAGTCCACCAAAATCTCTGGCGTCGATCTCGGTACATTTTTGTGCTACCGGGATGAATCGAGAGGGGTGTGTCATGGGCCTCTTTGAGGATGAGTTGCCTTAGTTCCCTATACTTAGGTACTACCAAAAGATTTCCAAAGAATACCGTTCCTTTACTATCTGTGGAGAAACATTTAGCAACTCCGCTAGCAATGTTCTCCTTGATCCGGCGTACACCTCGTGCACGTCTTTGGGCAACTATGATTTGATCCTCAAGGTTTGGTTTCGCCACCAAGTTGAAAAGAGATCCACGAGGAATAAACTCGAGATTAAGCTTTCGAAATTCCTCATGAAGAAGTGGTTGATACTGTTGTAACATGAGGTTATTACAATACGACTTACGACTTAGTGCATCAGCCATGACATTGGCTTTGCCTGGGGTGTAAGAAATTCCTACGTCGTAATCTTTTATCAACTCAATCCAGCGTCTTTGCCTGAGATTAAGATCTGGCTGGGTGAAAATGTATTTGAGGCTTTGGTGGTCGGAATAAATCTCACAACGATTACCAAGGAGGTAATGTCGCCAAGTTGTTAGGGCATGAAGTACGACAGCGAGTTCAAGGTCGTGGGTAGGATAGTTCTCTTCATGTGGACGCAACTGGCGTGAAGCATAAGCTACCACATGTCGATCTTGCAGAAGTATGCATCCTAAACCTTGCCGTGAAGCATCACAATAGATCTCGAAATCCCTTTTGGTGTCTGGAGGCGCAAGTACGGGTGCAGAAGTCAATCTTCTTTTCAGCTCTTGAAAGCTTTCCTCGCACTTGGGGGTCCATTGGAATTTCTTATCTTTCTTGAGGAGTTCAGTAAGAGGCTTTGCAACTCTAGAAAAGTTCTTGACGAAGCGGCGGCAATAGCTGGCTAGGCCAAGAAAACTCCTAACTTGCTTAATCGGTTCAGGTGGAGTCCAGTCAAGGACGGCCTGAACTCTCTCGGGATTCACAACAATTCCTTTTGCAGAAATCACGTGGCCTAAGTAGGTCACTTCTGGTAGCCAAAATTCACACTTGGAGAATTTAGCATACATGCGATGCTCTCTAAGTTTCATCAATACCAGCCTTAGGTGTTTGGCATGTTCTCCTGCGTTCTTCGAGTATATAAGGATGTCATGGAGGTAAACCACGAAGAACTGGTCCAAATACTCCATGAAGATCGAATTCATCATGCGAGAGAAAGTGGCGGGGGCATTGGTTAGACCAAAGGACATGACGGTGTACTCGTAAAGACCATAACGAGTAGTAAAAGTCATTTTGGGAATGTCCTCGTTTCGGATTTTGATTTGATGATAACCTAATCTCAAATCCATCTTGGAGAAGACAGAGGATCCAGCAAGTTGATCATAAAGATCATTGATCCTGGGAAGTGGGTACTTGTTCTTTATCGTCGCTAAATTTAGCGGGCGATAGTCTATGCACATCCTTTATGTTCCATCTTTCTTCTTTACGAACAGAACGGGGCAACCCCATGGCGATGAGCTAGGGCGGATGAAGCCTTTTGCCAACGAAGCATCAAGTTGGATTTTTAGCTCAGCTAACTCACGTGGGGCCATTTTGTATGGGCATCTAGAAATTGGTGTGGTTCCTGGGGCAAGATCCACTATGAATTCTACACATCTGTCAGGTAGCATACCCGGCAGCTCTTCAGGAAAGACATCTGGGAAGTCACGAACCACCAGAGCATCTTCAAGGTCAGGAAGGGGAAGCACATTCAAAGATTGTACTTGGTTTCTTGTTCTGGGTGAGGTGTAATCTATTGTCTAGCCTGAAGGGTGTGTAAGTCTAACTGAGTTGGATTTACAATCAAGAAAAGCATGTTGTCTTGATAACCAATCCATACCAAGGATGACATCAATGTCTGAAGACTTGAGGGCTATGAGTGAAGCAAGGAATACTAAACCCTCAATTGCAATTTGATTGCCATGGCTTACTCTATTAGTTTGCCATTTGGAACCAGGAGTTTGAATGATCATAGGGGTGAACATTTCTTCAAAGGATACATCATGTCGAAGTGCATAACTTTCCGACATGAATGAGTGAGATTCTCCTGGATCGAAAAGGACAGAAGTGGGAACAAAATCGACTGGGAGCGTACCAAGAATGACGTCAGAAGTACCATCAGTTTCCTCAGCTGAGATTTGGTTCACACGTCCAAGATTTTCTGAGGTGGATGGCTTGGAAGTGAAACCTTTGGGGGTGGTTTGGTACGAACAGTGGGTTTTCCTTTGGCATGGGGTGGAACATTTTGGTTGACGGGGCACTCACGAGAATTGTGACCAGGCTGGCCACATCTGAAGAAGGCTCCAAAGATAGTGCGGGGAGCTGGGTTGTTTAGTGGAGCTGGTGGACGAGACGGCACAAGTGATGGCCTCGGTGGGTTGTTTTGGTGTATCAAACTGTTAGGAATCCAGATCATGCATTTCTGAGGGCGTGAACTGGAAGAAGGGGCAAGTTCAAGAGCGTGCTTGCGAGACTTCTCGAAAACTTCATTGCCATGCTCATCTCTGAAGGATCTGTTGACTAAATCCTCAAAGGTGGCAAAATCAAGGAGGTTGAGATCATGACGAAGGATGGGGCTAAGTCCCTTGCGGAACCTTGCCTGCTTTCTGGCATCGGTGGTGATCTCATCTTGGGCATACCGAGCAAGACGGTTGAATTCCCTCACATACTCATGAATGGACATCTCTCCTTGATTCAAATTGCAGAACTCTTCCTTCTTGCGCTCCATCAACTCATCCAGAATGTGGTACCCTCGAAAGGAAACACAAAACTCTTGCCAAGTCACTACCTGACCATCTGGCTGCATAGCAACATAGTTCTCCCACCATTGAAGAGCAGCACCTTCCAAGAAGTATACCGCGAAAACTACTCGGTCATCGGGAGCAACATGTGCAGTATCAAGCTTACGCTCGATGGAACGGAGCCAATCATCAGCTTCAAGGGGCTCAGAAGAACATCGGAATACCGGTGGCTTGAGGAGGATGAAGTCCTCAATGCTGACCACCACATTACGATGGTGGGCGGTATTCTGCTCGATGAGCTCCAGAAGGCGTGTTTGATCACGTCTATTCCGCTCAGCTTCCATCATGATTTCCGCCGCAAAAGGCGGGGTTGGAGGTTCATCATCATTTCGATCCCGATCACGGTCTCGATTCCGAAGAACAGCACTACGAGTTCCACCTGACATCCTGTGTGATAAAAATCAACAATCAGAACAGGTTGTACGATGGATTCAAGGATAAAAGGATATGATTTAGGCGGAAAGGATAATAATGCAAAGGCAATGATTCAAAGAAACACGGAACAAATCCGGCAGCATAACGACTACACTGGGATGGAAATTGAAACAACCTTGAAGAATTTGGACAGAACTTCTTCAAGGAACTCAAAAACCGGAGACTTTGGACAACCGCAACAATCATACGGCTATAAGGAGGCAACCAACGAGATGTTCTAATCAGACATAGATGAGCCTAGTCCTATCATCCCGTAGAAAAGATAAGGGTGACTCAGAACTCAGATTGATGAGGGTAAGGAGAAAAAAGAAGCCTTACGTTGTTCCCTTATATACTCAGAGTAACTATATAACTATAGAAGGCTAGACTCGACTTCGGCCAAGGCTGATAATCCTACAGTCAGTCCTGCTCTGATACCAAGTCTGTCGGGACCCGGGGTTAGCGTATGCAAGTCCCGCTACGACATAGTCATATGGAGAGCCGAGAATCGTACCCACTTGTCTAACCAGACAAGGCCAAGCACAGAACGTTCTCGAAAAGCATCGTACGTGAGGGGTATCCCATCCAGGCCGGATGATCAACTGAGATGGGTCCTCATCGTACGCACACAAGTCTAAATGATATGGGTGATGAACTCCCATATTCATAGACAAGTCGCCTCAACCATACTATCGACTATCTCATAACTCTTACATAGACTTACTCCAGCCCGATCACTTAGTCGGGGTCTAGGGCGGGCTCAATCATACCACAAAGTGTGCACGAGACGTAGTCTCGAGCAATCGCATCGCGATGCCCCAAGATGCGCACATCTAAGGGCCACTTTGTGTATGAAAGACCGCCAGCCAGATCACAACTAAGGTCTCGAAAACCCATACAGAGACATGCATGTTATAAACATACACGCAGCACACATGCCTTGTATGAACAGCAGGTATCATTGCAATTCTCTACAAAGTATACAACTTTATTAATAACTCTTACAGAGTGCACACAGAGATCACAAGCATGTGATCCAACATTACAACAGACAAGCGGAAGCAAAGTAGGTCTGAGTATAGACAAGTTTAACAAATGGCTTAGAGAAGCCTTATCTAAAAACAAACCCTCCACGAGGGAACCAGTCGTCTGACTGGGACTACACTAGCTTGGTCTTGGTCTGAGTCTTCAATCTTCGAGCTTCGGGTAGAAACCACCATCGGGGTCGGTGGGTTCATCTAAAACATAGAATAAGCAAACGTGAGTACAAAGTCGTACTCAGCAAGACTTACGTAGGAACTATACTACTCATGCACATGTATCAAAGTAAAGGGAGGTGGGGTTTCACTTGCAGAAGTGCCAGCTTTGACTTGGCTAGTCCTGAACTACGAGTACCAGACTTGAGGTAAGAAGCGTACACGAGTCCACTACATCTCTTCAACCAATACACCACTATGGTTACTTCCTCGACTTCCCCACGAGAAGTACACCATAGCACTCACGCTTATCTTGGTGTGTTTTAGAAGTATCCAGTTCAAGTTGTCTAATAATCAAGCTAAGCTTTCCAAGCAGTCCTTAACCGCGGACGCGACTATTCGAATAGTTTTGTTAACCCTGCAGGGGTGTACCGCTACACACACGTGTCATCAGTTACCGCCTTTTGCGTGTCACCGTTCAAGAGATGACAGCGAGGATGCCACCACAATACTTCGCCCACAACTCCGTTCTAGTCCAGAGAGTCGCCTATCTGAGGGGGATCCGTATGGAAGTCCGGCCGAGGTTCCAGTACAGCCTCAAACGATGTGTGCAGGGTCCCAAGCCGGTCTTGAAAAGCCGTTCATCCACTTCGCAGACCGTGCCACAGCCCTACCAGAACTCCGAACTACTGCGACTCTTGGGGTTCGAACGGGGTGAGGTACTAGGATGAGAGGGGTCAGTGAGCCCAATGTGTGGTTGTAATCTTCTTCTTGGATCACCACCCAAGAACTCGGACTTAAGGCGGTGTTCAACGAGACAACCCACTGTGTACTCCTACACAGCCTCTCATCGTTCACCTTGTATTAGGGTAGATTCACCAACACATTTCACTTTCATCAACACCATGTTTATCCTCATCCCGACTCACATCATAAGAAACCTCATTGTACCACTAAGCATGCAATAAGCAGTAACAGTTGCAGGGGTCACATAATATCAACCAACTCCTACATCTGCTAGGATTGTGGTTTGCTTACTACTGTCAAAAGATGATAGGTCATGCAAAGGATATGGGTTCAACTATGCGATAGAAACGTTATCATGGTGATCATCCTAAACAATGCATAAGCGAGACATGAGAGGGAAGTGGGATTTTATCGACATGATAAATGGGGGTTTGCTTGCCTTGCTGACGAGGTTCAGTCACGGGGTCTTCAACGAAGGGGGTGATCTCGAGCTCCGGATCCACTTCTATCCGAGCAAAAAATATAGACAAAGCTTAAATAAGTTGCAATGCTCAAGCACATGATTATGTTATCAAATGATGTGAATTGTATTCATGTGATCTAGGTTCCATTTGCAACAAGTTAATTGAAGTTGATTTGGAAGTGAATTCAAATTCAAACTCCAAATGTATTTAAATTGGTCCGAGTTGCATTTGCTAGTATTTGTATTTTGTAATCCAAATGATCATGTGTGTGATAAGCTTCTGAAGTGTAGGTGATCATATGTGCATTGCAAAGGTTCAAAGTGGAATTGCATTTGGATTAAATTTGAATTAATTCCATTTAAATCAAATAGCAAAAGCTACTGATAAGAATTTAAATTCAACTCAAACAAAGCTGAAAGTTGCATATTTGGATAGATAATTTTCTCCTGATCATTTTTCATATATTATTTGCTATATTTGGAGTTAGTATGAATTTATTATGATTTTCCAAAGTTTGTCCTATTTTATGGAATTTTCTCTGTTTTATATAATTCTTTTAAACTCTGGAAATGATTTATTGCGTCACTGTGACGCAGTGCTGATGTCACCAGGGGGCTGACAATAGGGGCCCACCTGTCTGTCTCTGTCGGTTAAAACCCTGTTAGTTTAAAACTAATAGTGGTTAGTTAGTGGCCTGGGCCCACTGTCAGTGGCCCAGGGGTTAGGATTAGGGGGGGGGGGTTATTTAGCTCTAATGGCGCCGGCTTGACGCCCACGGCCTGGCCACGGCGGCGCTCTCGCCGGACGGGGTTTTTGGCCACGGAAAGAGGCGTGGGTGGTACGGGGATGAAGCTGGGGCTCGCGCGCGTCCATTGGTGCTATCGGGGCAACGCGGGGAGGTCTGTGGCCATGGCTACGACGACGTTTGCGGCGGCCGGAGATGGAGCACGATGGCGATGGTGATTTCAGGCACCAAAACGCGCGTCGGGAGAGGGGAAAGAAGCAGGGGCTCACCCTGAACTTGCTGGTGAGGACGGCGTGGCTGGGGAAGGCGCGGTGGCGACGTAATCAGCGGCGAGCTCCCGCGGTTCTGACGAGATGGCGACGGCGATACCGGTGGCTGCAGGGGCTCCGGCCTCAATTCCCTTTGCACGGTGATGAAGACGACGGTGTGGATCTCGATGGACAAGAAGGTCTGGGCTATCTCCGCCGATGGCCGCGTCGGGCACGACGGCGTGCTCCGGCAGGCGCTCGGGATGGTGAGGAAATGGCGTCGCAAAGAGGAGGGGGTGACCAGGAGCAAGGGGGAGGGGTGCGGGGGTGTGTGTGGCGTTGCGTGGCGCAAGAGAGAGGGAGGGGGAGGCCTAGAAGGCGTCCGGCGTCGCGGTGGCAGTCGGCGCGCCCACGGCTTGCCACCGAGCTGCTTCGGCGTCGGCAGGAAGACGACAACGGGCGAGCTAGGCTGGGCCGAGGCCAAGGCGAGTTGGGCCTCGCCTGAGGCTCAAGGTAAGCTCTCCTCTCTCTGTCTTTTTTTTTTCTGCAATATGTTTGACCTAGCTAATAAAAATAGCTAGGAATTTTATAAAATGCCATAATTTTTTATATGGCCTCATAAAATAGAGAGCTAGCCACTTATAAAATTTGAGGATTTTTAAAATTCAAAACATTTGAATTTTAAATCAAATAGGGTATTTGTTTAATTTCCAAGCCATTATTTGAAAATTAGAAAATTCCATGAGCATGGGATTGCTCCCAAATCATTTTTCAAATGATCAGCACCATTTATAGGAATTTTCCAAATACTCAAATGATTTTTGGAAAAAGATTTTTATCTGGCCATTTGATTTAAATTCTTAGGGCTTTTCTTTTCCCCAATTTTGAGTTTCTTTTTGATTTTTTCATATGATGCAAAGTAGCACTTCATCCTAGCACATACCTCACTTGGGGTTGTGACACGCGCCCCGGTGCCCCCCTCCGGCGACCCCTTCCAGCGACCCCCGCGCCCCGGTGCCCCCCTCCGGCGACCCCCTCCAGCAACCGCGCGCCCCACGGTCCGGTGCCCCCCTCTAGCGATCCCCCTTCGACGTGCATCCCCTCCGCGCGGCTCGCCATCGAGCTCGCCGTCGACGACGTCAACGCCAACCGCACCGTGCTCGTCGGCATCCTGCTCAACCTCATCGCCCAGGACACCAACTGCAGCCGCTTCCTTGGCACCATCAAAGGTTTTCATCCCCTCTCTCTCATTCACTCTCTCTCTGTGTGTTTGCCAATGAATAGAATGGACCAGATTGTGTTAAACACCGGCGATGAACACATCAATTAGCATAAGAGGAGATATCTTACATCATAAGCAAAAGCAGTTAAACGAACAGTCATATGAGAAACACTTGCTGGTCACTGTCATATGAGAAACACTTGCTGTACATTTGGATCTTTCTAAATGAAATCTTTTATCTTCCTCACTATCAAGAGAAAAGTGCATGCCCTTTCTTTGGTTAAGCTTTCATCTACACTCTGTATATGCATTTCATGATTCTATATGTATCTCTATGGCACTTACTTTCTTTCTTAAAATCAAATAACTTAACAGTTTGAATAGCAATATACGAAACAGTTTGGAAAAAAATATAACATGAATAGTTGCATGGATAGTTGCATGTTCTGTCAAACCAATAAAATATTTTGAGAAATAATAAAATCAGTACCTATGCATTAACATCTAATTTTTAAATTCTCATCATGGAAGTAATATGGACTACTTTTTGGTTCACTGTGCTAATTATCAAATAATAGTATTATGTTTTATGAATGAATTCTTGGCATGATCACAAGTCTGATTTGCTAATGGTGGTTACATGATCTCAAGTCTAATTTGTAATGTGGCTTGATATGCATTGCGGTTTCTGAAACACAAAGTGGCTTAGCATATATGCAAATGTGCCTAACTTTTACTATGCATGTACTTACCTGGACCCTAACTTGTGATGCAACCAGGTTGGATATTTCTGAAGAAATGTTTTATGTATGCTTGTTGTGCCTATATGTAGGCCATTTTTGTGCAGGTACAAATAATGACCCCATTCTCCCGAAATGTCGATTAATTTCCGTTTCGGTTGAGAATGGGGTCCTAGCTCAAGAAAATTAGCAAAGGTCATGCCGAATGTTTTTGTGAATTCATGCATGACCTTTGTTAATTTCTTGACCTAGAAGGTGCTTTGCATGTAATTTTCCAACTACATAGCTCAACAATCTCCACAGTAGCATATAGTGTTAGGCACTTGCAGATTTATCACTGGCAGGATGAAAGCCTACACACATCATAATAGAAACATCAAGAACTTTTTTCTTATCCTAGCTACACTAGCTACCCTGATATCATCCAATCACTCTAGTAGCATTTTTTCTTATCCTATGTAGTGGGTGTAGATGGCCGACAATGATGAGGCCGGAGGTTCTCACCACCAGAAGCAATATTGGGAGATGAGCATAGACGATGATCCACAACCTCAACCCCGCTACGAGGGCATCGGGGATGAATCTACCGATCCCGAGTACACAACCGCTAGCGGGGATGATTGTGGTGCCGCGGAGGCCGATCCCGCCACTGATGATGGAAGCCAACCCACAGATGGAAGCCAACCGAAGAGGCAAAAAAAGGAGAGGCGCCCGAGCAAGCTAGGAATTTACCGAAGTGGACAAAAATGGGCTTCCAACGGCGCCCAAAGAATTAGTCGGTGGGTACGCCGGACAACTCGGGTGCATTCTCCGGGGCACCGTCTCGATCAACACCGAGAACCTAAGGCATCCTGACCGAGCGAATTTGCGCCACCTCCTCTTCACGAAGCTGCACAACCGATACAAGTTCCCCGCTCAATTCGCAAACAAACGACTCCACAGGAATAAAGTGAACAGTGCCGCCCTCACGAAGATGAGCACATCCCTGGCTACTTGGAGAAGCACGGTGAAGAAAATGATTAATAAAGGTGTTAGTTACGAGAAGATCAAGGAGTCAAATCCTTCGATCATCGAAACTGACTACGAGGAGTTCAAGCTCAAGTGCGAGGACACCTCAAACAGTGCATCGAGTCAGTGGGGGAAAAGTATGCGGGAATTGAACTTAGGGGTTCACAGACTCGGTCCCGAAGGTTACAGAGTGGTGGAACCGAAATGGGACAAGGAGGACGCGGAGCGTGCGGCGCAAGGCCTACCGCCCCTCTTCAAAAAATACGGAGATAAGCCTACAAATAACTATGTCAGGGCCCGATACAAGAGAAGCCCGGTAATAGGGGAGCTTACGACGGATCCGAAGGTGGAGGAGCTTGAGCGTCTTCTGGTAAAGAATACCTCCCCATATTAAATTAGCTCCATATGGTTGCATTTTAAAATTAGCGAAGCCAAATTTCTGAATGGTCCCCGCGTTCCTTGTGCAAGAAACTGAAGGCAGCAGTGCGGGGTCCGCGCCTATCGCCCCTTGGGACAACTCTTTAAATAGGGCGATCAACACACTCAAAAAAAGGATAAGCTTAGTAAGTCGTCGTCAGCTGGTCGTGTGTCCGGCAAAGGCTGTTCCACAAAATGGTTGAACTACTATAGCACTAGGCGAAAGGAGAAAAGCACTAGCGGCTCGGAGGCACAACTCCAGGAAAAAATGGAGTAGATTCCACGCATTGTGGAAGAACAAGTTGGACATGCGCTCAGCAACATGATGCCTTCCTTGTTTGTGTTCATGCGAGACTGGCTTGCGAGCGGTCAAGAGGGGTTGCCCCCGATTCCCAGCATCATGGGCAGCAACTCTCACAATGCGACGGCAGCGGCGGTGGCCCCGTTGGTGTCCCCGGCGGTGGATGCGTTTGTGACCCCAGTGGCGGATAGGACGGTGCCCCCGGCTGCGGCCGCGACGATGACCTCGATGACGGATGCGTTTGTGACCCCGGCGGCGGCGCAAATATTGGAGCGTAAAACACCAACGCCCGGCACCTCAGGAGTAAGCGCCACCTCCGTCACATGCCCGCCCGCCGTTGGCGGTCCATCGACATTAGCCGAGCTCGACGCCATCACGGTAACTAAGCCTCGGCCGATGACTTCATCTCCTTTTTCCTTTGACTGGGCATCCTTGACGCCCTACATGTTTTCGCAGGGCACCGTCAACGTTCCATGCACTCTCCTGCACTTCGTGGACGAGGACTTGGTCGATGTTGCCGTGGGCAGAATCGTTCAACCGGGCATCCGAGTGTTCCATGGTAATCCGATGCCAGCCAACGTGTATAAGGTTCAATTGATTCGGGTGCTGGATGGCTACGGCGAAATATTACCTCCCTATCGACCCCCTGGAGCCGAGGACGAAGATGTGATGGACCTCCACAGCTGCTTGAACTGGAGCATGCTTTGCCCGAAGAGCCAGATTCGTTTGGGGGTGGGGAACTACTCCACCCCACCGCCAGTCGTGCCGGCGCCAAGCCATGCCAAGACCGCTGCAACGCCGTCGGCTGATCCGGGCCACCACCCCACGAACATCGATGTGGCACAAGATCGGAGCAACACCAACACCAACACACTACTTGCCCGTGTCGATGACTTCTACGAGGAACTCGGTGGGTGCGACATGGACGACCTTTTCCCGCCTGCTTCTCAAGAACCAAACCTTGCTGCAAAAGACTCCTCCCACCCATCTCTTAGCGCGGAGATGAATTCCAAAAATAAGCTTCGACTTTTCAGTTCTCAGGAGACGCCTCCAGCTGCCGCCTTCACCGAGGCTGAGATGGCCGAGGCGGGAAATGTTATCAGCCCCAACACACTCAGGAAGGTGGTCTCCGAGCAGGTAAAGGTCCCATTACATGAGAAGCCGAAGAAGAAGGGACGGACAAGAAGGAGGAAGGGTCCCACTACTGTGAGCCAGCCGGCACCGACGATCCGTGCTCAAGACGGGCCACCAAGACCCGACGGAATCATGTTGAGGGTGCATGTGGCGGGTAGGCCGATGCTATCTGCTGCAATGCTCGATGCTGCAACCGGCGCTATGAAAAGTCCGCATGACGTTGTTATGAATACAGAGACGCGGTGTCTCAGAGAGAATGATGTCGCATACCCGGTTTTCACTGCCAAGGTGCCAGAGGGAAAGGGCTTTGTTGCTTGCGACATCGGACGTGTGATCTTCCTGCGATTTGATGACATCTTCGCTATGTTTCACCTTTTTCCGCTGCACTACACATTCGTTCAGCTATTTGCGCTCAGTATGCAGATGCGGATCATTAGAGACAAGACCCCGGACATCGTTATAGTTGACCCCTTCTACATGCGTGCCAAGTTCTTGACCAGACCCGGGGACCGGCGACTCGCTAGTGATTACCTCGAATACGTCATTATGGCGAACAAGGATAAGGACAACTTCCTCCTGCCTTACTTTCCCGAGTAAGTCATCCCCTCACGTCACCGTAACGTAAATTAGGTTTTGCTTAGATTTCGGTCGTTCTTTTCCTCCTAACATATGTGTTGTGTGCAGTGATGAAACAAAGTGCACACTCATCGCTCTAAACCCAAAACGATCCATGGCCACGTATTTGGACCCGGACCGTGAGTCGAACAAAGACTACACAAATATCAAGAAAGTTCTCGATGAGGCTCTCTCCCGCTACTCCAAATCTGGAGTCACCTTCAAGAAGGAAGCTTCTAGGTATGGCGCGCATGTGTTCACTCACGTAACAAAGTTCGCCTGCGTCAAGCAGCCACCTGGTGGTCAGAAGGATGCCTACTACGCCATCCATAACATGCGGTCATTCGTACGGGACCACCAGCAGCTTACGCTCGCAGATCATCTCAAGCACTGGGCCGAACGCTTGTCGGTAATCCAAGACGCCGACCTCAGACAAGAATTCTTTCGCATCCAGTCGGAGTTGGCAGGAATCATCTCTGAAGATGTCCTTCGTAACACGGGGGAGTTCTACCTCAACAACCAACTGTCCAACCGTGAAATAGATACAATGCTAAGATTGCAGGCTGACGGCGATCGCTCATTCATGACCATCACAAAAGACGGCGGCTTCACCCACGCTCCGGCCCGTGAGCGGAGTCAAAAGTCTTGATGCCCATGCGCCTAGCTATGTAGTTCTGGACTATCGACGAGATCTCGTGTGTGTTGTATAAACTTTTATGAACTTGTCTGTACATATGTCTCCTTAGTTTAAACATTCATCATTCAACTTATATGTAATCGATGCTATTTATTACTAGGACCATGAACCGAGTGCTATTAATGTGTGTTGCTTTTCTCTTCCTTTGATCCTTAATTTTGTTGTATACGTATGCACCGCTTAAATATTATATGTAAGTTTCTCTTAATGTTTTGTTTGTCCAGTGCATAAACCAGATGTCGTCGTATGTCGCGTACATTGGTAGGATTCCCGGAGTCTACGACGACTGGGAGGATTGTCGGAGACAGGTTCACCATTTTAGCGGTAACAGTTACAAAGGGTACCCCACAAGGGCGGAGGCGGAAGCTAGATATGCGCGCTATCTAGCGGGGGAGAGGAGGGAGCGGAGGAGGAACCGGATGAAGATCACTTTGGTCACGATGATGCTTATCCTGATCGCCACCCTCTTCTTCAATGTCATGGTAGTTTAGATATATCGACTTGTAATGTGATCAAACTCGCTACTCGAGACTTGTAATGTCCTAACTTGTTCGGTATTTTGAATTTGGAGACTAATTAATATGATGATTTGTAATCGGAGACTAATCTTTTAATGTATTCGATAAATTTGTTGTTTATATCTGTGTTGTTTATAAATCTGCTGTTTATAACTGTTTGTAACCTGTGCAAATACAGGAAAGCAAAAGAAAAAAAAACATAATATTCATAGTAATGGCGCACATAGTGTGCCTCAGTGGCGCATGTGTAGAAACACAGCAATGGCGCACTTCCTAAAAGTGCGCCATTAGTAACCCAGAGCACAACATACAGACATGATGGGACCAGTAACTTTAGTGGCGCATTTGTGGCCTTAGTAATGGCGCACTTCCGGTGCGCCATTAGTGTACAAGATAGTAATGGCGCACCAGAAGTGCGCCATTACTATCACTTACTAATGGCGTGCTAGTAATGGCGCACCTAAAGTGCGCCATTAATGTCAAAATACAATGCGCCATTAGAGCCCTTTTTTCTAGTAGTGCAATTAACACTTGGGAGAAGTCAAAATGTCAATGATGACCACGACTCATTGTGTCGAGGGGTTTCAAGAGAATGCAATCGAATAGCAACATCACCAAACAAAAGGGGCGGTGGAGAAAAAGGTAAGCAGTGCTCTCGGTTGACGACAACCTAGAACCCATGGGGTGGTTACGACAGGGAAATGTATTGTCTCATCAAGATTCAAAGATGTAGTGCAAAGACATGATATCCTCGAGATACCAGGGGTAATACTCGAAGGTAGAATGGTGGATCAAAGATGTAGAAGAATTTATACCAACGGGATAATTATCTTACGAGAAGCTTTCATGATAAGTTCTACATAGTATCCATGGGCATGAACACAAAGGTTCAGGTTCGACTCCCACTTCTTCAATGCATAACCTTGCATTCACTTCTTGATTTCGATGATGTTGTAGAGTAGGAAATTTATCTGACGTAACACAAGTAGAGTGTGACCCGCAGAAGTTTCTGGGTGCACACAGATGGATGAATCATAGATACAACCCATCGGGACATTTTACGAATCTATACGACAAACAATAGGAACAAGAAATACAAGTTTGAAAGAAGAAGGCTGATGACACAGACCAGATGATACCGTTTGCCAAAGGCATTTCGTATCACGGTAAGCTCATCAATGATTTAGGACACAAGGGGACCGTAGGTAGTAATCCACCAAAAGGTAGGGTGGGGGTACAGAGAGTCTGGGGCGAGTATCGGTACTCAACCATAAGACGAAAGAATGCCAAGGCATTGGAGATAGAAGCATCAGAATAATTCGATGCTTAAGTACAAAGGAATTATGACTTCCATATCGGTGTATCAGATTCAGATACATCGATCAAACATGAATAGGTTGAATAGAAGCTTGACGGTTAATAAATTAAGGTGTGTTTTACCGAGAACCAGCTCATGTCCGGAATGACGTCTTAGCCAGAAGAATGGATTCATAGGGATCAACTGATGATTGCGTGCACTAGCACACACGATGGTTCAATAGATCAGAATGGCAATACCAAGGGAGGTCATCAAATACTACAATACAAACGGGATTTATCATAGTGCAAGCAGGTAAGAAGAATCTCCAAAGCAGTAGGCTGCCGAGGATTGACGCGAGATCGGATAGTATTTCAAAGTATTATGGGAATCACATGAACCACGGAGGATGAACGGATCCTCGATAAATGTGACGAGTTATCCGCATCGTGAAAAGAAGCTGCAAGGCAGTAGGAACATACGATTTTTGAAACAACTGAGAAACGGGGTATCTTGTATTAACAAGAGTAATTGTGATCGAATGGCCGAACGGTAGGTGCATGTACTTATCCACACTGACTTATCGGTGGTGGGGAATCGCAAAGCAGTGGGCATAAGGGTCTCGGGAATTTATCGGAGAGTATCTTCGACATCTTCTCGTGAAGCAAGCGATCATCTGTAATGAGGGGCTCTCCGGGAGGAAGTAGTCACGAGAACCTAATGTCAGAGTTAGAAAAATCTTTAACCCGAAAGAGAAGAGAGATCAGAGTCCCAGAGTAAAGGTACAGAGTAAAAGATCCTAATAACAACCAGTTTGCGTCGTGGGCCGATAAGCCACATGACACTGTTTGTAAATTAGTTTTGCAAGGACTAGACTCGACTTGGATCAAGGAGTGGGAAGGGGGTTACCTACAGGCAGTCGGCTCTGATACCAACTTGTGATGCCCCCAAAATCAAGCCGTGTACAGTAATCATACACCCAAGGTACACGATCGAGATTAGGGACTCAAGGTGAGATATCGCAACAGAACTCTATAAATAAAATAATACAAGTGGTTTAATACAAGCCAGGGGCCACGAGGGCTCGAATACAACAGCTCGAAAGCATAAAATTAACGGAAGTAATAGTATTTGAGTACAGACACAAGAATACAAGGTTGCCTTAAAGGAGAGGCCTCCTGCCTGGGAACCTCCAAACAACTCCTGGTCAACGGGGAACTCGACATCGTAGAAGGCATCGGGGATCTTCATGTTGCGGTGGTCGGCATCGAGGATCTCCTGCTCCTGCACTCCAAAGCTCCAACGTCGACTGCAACGGCCGATCAGGCCAAACATAAAGGGGAAATAAAGCAAGGGTGAGTATCTAGTATACCCGCGAGTCTTACGTCCTCTACTAAGCATTTATGCATTTGTATCAAACGGAAAAGGGAGGCTGTATATAGTGGACTGCAAGATAGAAATCAGAATAAGGGTAAGAAGCTAGGCCTATCGAAGACTAGAATCTTCTGACGAGTCTTGCAGCATGAGAAGAGAAACAACCAACAGTTCAAATATAGCATAAAGTAACAATGCAGCAGAAGTTGCTGCAACATTGTATAATAATAAGTTGTAATGTTTAATAATAATAATTCCTCCGAGTTCCCTTCGTCGACTCCTTGCGAGGAAGAAGACCCGGAACCATACAGTTTAATAATAGTAATTTGTAGTGGTAAGATCCAGCTTCAGCATAAAGCGTCAAGGGTGGTGGGAACATTGTTAGGGAACACTCCACCAAAGCTATCCGACACGGCACAGCCCATCCTAGGTTCAGCAGAGAGGCCATCCACCGGAATATATCCTATGCGCCAAGGGGTATAGGTCCCTCACCTTGCACGCGCCTGCACGGTGCGAAGTCTGGCCGGTAAAGCAAAAAAGAAAATCCAAATACACCGTCCGGGCGAAGAGGACACACCACTTCCCGGCAATCAGGCCGCAGTACTGCTGACGTCGGAAGAGCTTTCGGACATACTACGACGCAGGGGAGCCCATAACTCCTTATCCCACGTGAAGGTAGTGCGTACAGACCAACGGGCCTCTCAAGTGATCCGCCGAACCATTTAGCATTTTACTTAACCTGCGTGACAACCGTTATCGTTGCCTCAACTTAACTGACCCGCGGACAACGACAACAGTCAGGGCCACTAGTACATCGGTGCCTGCCCTGTCGTCCCACCAAGTCTTTGCGGTTACCAACAAGGTGAACCGACTCCTTACCTTATCTCGCGTGTCCTCTAGGTAGAGCTCGACTTTCGTGGTTTGGTAACTCTCGCGAGATACGAGCAGGGGCCAAGCATGCCAGTAACATCGGTCGTACCCTCCCAGTCATTCCCGACGCAATACCGCTCGCGGGAACCGTTGGGTCGCCCGACTTCTTACCTTAAGGACAATCGGGGCTCAGTACCCTAGAGCGGCTATACAGAGTCAGCAACGAGTAGCGTACGAGGATGAATCCTCGATAGCTCCACTTGATGTGGCTCGGCAGAGCCGAGGTAGGGGCCTTAGGCGGTGTGTGCATTGTACCGTACCTGTGCAGTTATAATCATCATATCTGCGTTCACTCCCCAGATTAATCACGGCCCGCTATCTAATCCTAATTGACTAACAATGCGCAGGGCTCACTACTGAAAATTCCATAAAATTATAATAGGAAGCATAGGATAAAGGAAGGTACATCAAGGGCGACAATGACATGCTATGCAATTGAATAGGATTGTAACGTAGCAGCAGAAGTAACCATGCCTAGTGCAAGAAATGTACGAAAAAGATAGGCGATATCTGGGGAAGTGAATGGCTCTGCTTGCCTGGAAGATCGACGGTAGGGGTAGGGTCATCGACGAAGTAGTCGTACCCGGCAGCGGTGTAGTCAGCGATAGTAACGGGGTCTACCGGAGAATAAAAAGGGGGGAGAAACAGTAAATATAAAGCAATCATAGAAAACAGATGAAATGCATGACGTATGCAATGTTAACGGTGTTCTAGCGTAGTGCAATGCACGTTTCTCAGAGCGGGAATTCATTCGGGGATGAAAAATCGGCTCCGGGTGATTATTGACAAACGGCCCGGAGGGGGGATTTCGATGTTCGTTGTATTAGAGGGGTGTGGTGGGTATACGGATAGCATATTCGTATTCATTATATTTTTCTGATCAATTTTGATCTATAAAGTTTTTGAATCTGACTTACGGTTTAAAAGATATTCAAATTTAAAGTTTAAATCATTTTAAAACATTTTCTGAATTATTTTCATTATTAAATCCCAACATTATCCAGAACAGTGGTTGACCAGTCAAACCTGAGCCGTGGGACCCACTGGTTAGCCTCACATGTTATGTAAATCATTTTTATTGAATTAAAATAGAGCCAGGGCCCACATGTCATAAACTTTGGACAAATTAATCTAGCCAATTTAATTTAAATAGGGGCAAGACCCCACTTGTCATTCAGATCTATCACTAACAGGGGGGTTTTATCTCTCTGGTTATTTTAACAGTGGTGTTAAACTAACTAATAGGGGATTAGTGGGGGGGGGGATTAACCACTAACCTAACAGTGGCTAGGTGATTAATCGGGTGGGTCCCACTTTCAGTGAGTCAGTTCCCACGTTTGAACACGGTGGAGCCGGCGGTGAGCTACAGGGTGGTCACGGTGGTGGGCGTGTGCTCGCCTCCGGCGAGCTAACGAGGCGCGAGTGGGATGAACCGGATGGGGTGCCCACCGCGCGTCGATTGGAGGAGGAGGCAGGGGTTGGGGTGGCCGAGCTCGACGGCGGTGACGACTTTCGGCGGCGGCCGGAGCTCGAGATGGCGGGGGTGGCATTCCGGTGCCCAACAGGAGCAACAAAAACGGGGATCAAACGGGTACAACATGGCGCATCTACGGGTGCTCGATACGGGAGAGGTGGACGTCTAAATCGGTGGCCATGGAAAGCACGGCGGCCGCCAGAGCACGTCCCGGCTAGGAGAGGCTACGGGGAGCAGATCGACAGGGATTTCAAGGGGGGTCAACGCAGCTTACCGAGGGGAGGGCGATGGAGATCTCGTATGGGGCCGGGGTGGTCGGGGCGGCGCCAATTCCGGTGAGGTCACCAGCGGCCGTGGCGAGAGGATTGGCAGTGATGGCGAGCACCCGATGGCTCCCATCCCGAATTTGTGCGCGAGGACGACGAAGCTGAGCTCGGGGAAGCTCCCGGACACACCGGTGTGGCTCGTAGTGGCCAGTGGCCACGAGGACGACGGTGGCGCGGCCACGGATGCGCACGGGTTTGAGCGGGGAGGGCGAGGCAGAGACAATGGGGAGAGAAGAAAATATCAGGGCTTGCCAACGTGTGCACAAGGGCGCTTCTTATCCATCCCGGCTACTGTAGCGACACGACAACGAGCTGGTCTGGCGGGGACGAGCTGCCGCGGTCGCCATGTCCCTGGACCAAAGGAATAATGGGAGGGGAAGAAGAAGGAGGGAGCTGGCTGGGCCGTGGTGGGCTGGCTCGTGGGCTAGGGGGAAACAGGGGTGGGCTCCTTTTGCTTTTATTCTTTCTGTATTTTCTTTTCTTTCCATTTCCTTTTCTGTTTTATTTGACCTCCATTTGAATTTTGTGCAAAGTGAAACTTGTTTATAAATTTGTGTTGCCACACATAGACATGCCATAAAAAGGCTTGGGCATTTAAATAATTCATGAGGCAATTGTTTTAATTATGTCTTTGGCAAAAGTGGACTTTAGGCTACTGTTTTTATTTGTTGGATTTTTTTATTGCTTAATAAATTCCCAACACTATATGGATGTGATCCTCTGACCTTTAGGAATTTTACAAAATTACTTTGAGGCACATTGTTTTTAAATATCAGACAAAAAGCATTTTGAATTTGTTTCATGTGTGAATTCAAAGATGATCAAGGCAAAGATCAAGCACAGTTATTTAACAGTAGCAAGGTGATTACTGTTCCATCAATAGTGATTACTGTTACAAGACATGAGGGTGTTACAACCTGGACCTGCACACAACACAAATAACTTTTCTCCCAACGAAGTTCAGAGAGGTTGTCAATCTCTCCGGTCTTGTTGTTTACAAAGGATCAAAACACAAAGGATAATGATAATGGTAATGGCAGCTAGAAAGTAAAAGCAGGAAATTAAGTGAGCATGTAAACAGTCATGAGAATATGGACCGGGGTCCAGTGATGTTCACTAGTGATGTCTCTCTCCCAAAAGACGATAAAACTGCTATGCGAGGTAAACAAATTACAGATGGGCAATTGACAGGATTATAAACGCACCGCAATGCTAACTATGCTACAAAAGAAAGGAAGAGTCTCAAAAGCATGGGCAGTACGCCAAAATAAGTAGACCGAAATCCAACTACATCTACTACTAATCATCCACCTTGAGATATATATCCAAAACATCTCGCTGGTATTAAGTTGCGAGCCCCACTCAAAGTGTAAACCCAAACCAACAGACAACTGCATTAAAAAGCACTTTGCGTAAAGTAAACAATCCTTGCAACCGCGGTTACAAGCACCGTTGTTTTCCCCCTTGTGACAACAACACATCACCTAGACTCATGTTTCTGTCACTCAAGCGTGTCATCAGGGGGCATGAACCCACAATCGAGCATAACGTTCCCTCTTGGAGTTACTACCTACTACTTGGCCAAAGCAATAAACAACAATGGAGAACATGCAAGAATTACTTAGGAAAAAAATATAAAAGATAAGAACCAAATAGATACTCTATCACAATCTGAACACAATCTCATAATCCATCAGATCCCATCAAACTCAGCATAGCAACAGCAGAAAGATTACATATGTGCCTCGATCATGTAGGGCATCTCACGAGGTCTAAACCATGAAGAACAAAGAGGGGAGGAGAACATCACATAGCTACTGATCATGGACCCATGGTCCAAAGGAAACTACTCACGGCACATCGTGGAAGCATCCATCGTGGAGGGGAAGCTCCCGGAGGTCGATCCTCCCTCCGGCAGGCTGCCGGGAAGAAGTCTGCTGGCGCTCCCGATCTTGGAAGCGCGGCGGCGACGAAACAGAGGAGAAATCGGGAAAAGGGTTCTCTTCTCAAAATTTTCACGTCACGGGGAATATATAGGCGAAGGGGGCAGCCAGGGGGGCCACCAAGAGCCCAGGCGCCCCCTGGCGCGGCCAAGCCTTAGGTCGCGCCAGGTCGCCGCCTGGGCACCTGGTGGTGCCCCCCGGCCCTCCTTCGGGGTTCCGGAAGCTTTCGATGCGCTAATTTTTTATCCGATTTTTCCCCAATTTTTGGAGCACTTTTAATATGGGGGAAACCTGGAATAAAAAAATAGCAGAAAATAGACACTTGCACTGGGGTGCACTGATTTAATAGGTTAGTCCAAATATGATCAAAAGTGTATGAAAGTATATATAGATCATAGCAATATTACACAAAACATGCATGGAGCAAGCAGAAATTATCGATACGTTTGGGACGTATCTGTCATCACCGAGCTGAGCTATTTCCTCAGGGGTGATGACTGCTTCAAGGATGGCATCAAATCACTGAAAAGTGTGATGAGCATGTATGTGAGGATCTCACTGATCTGACGCTTTATCCAGTCATGATTTCGACCAACTTTCTTATGCAGGATGATGAGTAGTTCTCTGTCAGTCATCATGTGAGGCTGAGTTATTTCCTTAGTTGAGGCATTGGTACCAGTTGCCTCAGTGGTGCGAGATTGAGGATGACGAAATTAAATGCAAGGGACTTGGTGGGATGGAATGTCTCATTGCAAAGTCCTTTTCCCTTGTTTGAAGCATGCACTGAGGAAATAGTGCAAGGTAGAACTTGAACTAGAGGCATGTAGACCCGATGATTTTCATGATCAGCCTCATAGGGTACATTAGTCTTGATGTACATGAGCTTCATAACCCATGGGATATATGGATTCAAGATATGAGGATTCTGATCTGCATCAACCATGGTCCTGAAGAAGAAGTCAGCAACGTTGATGGCAGCTGACATGCACAGGTTTAACAGGATATTCTTCATGCAGCCAACAACGTCTTCAGCAGCAGACTCATAGCCTTTGATAGGACAAAGGGACTTTGCCAAAATGTGGTATAAGGTGTTGGGCAAGAATTGAAGCTCAATGATGAGAAACTTGGTGCGAGGATCAGCATCAGGTTCGTGTGGCTTCACCAGATCATCGCGAAGAGCGTGTGCGCCATACGTGCTCGGAACAGAAGGATTATGAGCATGCAGCTAAACAATCTCAATGATCTCAAGCACAGTGGCAGAGTAATGTTGATGCTCAGTCATCCATTCGAGCACCCAAGTGCTAATGTCTTGAGGATCCCCTGGTACATACAAGGTGGCGTAAAATTGAAGCACAAGGTCCTCATTCCATTGCATGCGCTCAGAGCAGAACTGAAGAAGCTTGCCATGATGCAAGTCTTGAAGCGCATTGTTGAAGCAAGGGATGACCTCCATATCAGCATGAGGAATATGTTTATGAGGAAAAACCTTTGTTTTGTTTGTAAAGCACTGAGGCATAATAGTTCTTCTGAGAAGCAGTCCAAAACCTCAGTAGGTTGCTGGGAGTGCAGTGTGATAGGGATTTTGAACCCCTTCCTGAAAGTAGCCCATGCTGTCATAGAAAGCATCAACATTAAATCTCGGACGTTCATCGGCAGATATCTTTCGATAAAATGGCTGCTTCTGTTTAGGATACAGTGAGCTTGTGGAAGTGTGATCTTGAGGCATGGGGGACACAAGGGGTGCTTGAGGCAAAGGTGGAGCAACATCATCTTCCGCTGTGGCATCAGGGTCAGGTTTCGGAGATGCAGCCGGGGCTGAGGGAGAAGTGGCCTGCGTGTCAGTAGAACTATCCTTGGAGGCATCATGATCAGCGTTGGTTTTGTGCTCTGCCTCAGTCTTAGTCGCGGGTGGAGCACTTTGAGCTTCAGGATCTGCATCAGAAGGATGGGAGTGAGCGTTGGCTTCATTAACTCAGTCCTCAGAATCTGGAGTTGTTTCAGGCTGGACTTCAGTGGCAGTGGGTGAGTGAGGTTTAGGAGAGAACACTGTGTGGGTGGGGGAGTCTGGGTGTTCCATTTCATATGACTCATCCATGATATGAGGATTCCGAAAATCAGCAATGTCGATGTCTTCTTCCATTGCTTCAGTGATGACTGGAGGAGGCGGTGATTGAGGAGTTGGAAGCACTGGGTTTGAGTCATTTGAAACAACCAGTTTGGACGGCGGAGTGAAGACAATCAAGTTGCGTTAAGTATTTTCAGGACTTGTGGCAGAAGTTGGTGGTACAGAGGCCTCAGGATGTCTTGAGGCAGGAGGAGATGAAGAAATGGGGGCAACATCAATTGGCTCCTCAGTTGTGCTAGTTGGTGTTGGCCTCTTGGCAGCCGGTGGAGTTGCAGCAGTGGCCTTAGGCTTGCGCTTTGAGGGTCTTGAAGAAGCGGGCTGCCGTGTAGGTGAGGCATCAGGTTGGCCAATAGGGTGCACTGAGGCAACAGAAGGAACTGAGCCAGGCTGATTATGCTCTTTGACCATGTGATCAATAGGCGTTCTTTGGATTTGCCAATGTAGGCACATTACAGATTGAACTCCTCAGTGAGCTTTTGCACCTAAGACTAATACTGCTGAAGTTCTTCAGGGGTGGCAGTTGAGAGTTTCTTCTTGAAGGTACGATGGAGGTTATTCAATTGCCTCTCCAACTGCTTCTTGAGGTTTTGATGATGAAGCTCATTAATAAGAAATTTCTTCAGATAAAACTTTATGTTTTTTGGTATGTACAGATCATCAAGTGGAGTATCAAGATTAACCAACCATATATCGATGAACTCCATGATCTTCTTTGGATCAAGGAGGAGTGGTACCTCAGAGCCAGCGGCTTCAGCTTTGCGTTTAGAAGCAACACAGAATTATTCAATTTGTTGTTCTTCAGTGGCAAGAAAACCAGCTTCATCTTCAAATTCATCTTCTTCATTAGACAGAAGAATAGCAGGAATTGAGCCATGCGTTGCAGTTTTCTTGGGAGAAGGCATGAAGCCTCTGCGAATGACAGAATTGGTTTTTAACCGAGGCTGAAGCACAATCGTTGATGCTTCAGTGGCACTCCTAGATTCATCACTAAGAATTCTGGAGGCAAGTGTAGGCCCAGACGTGCGCTGACATGAGGAACTTGGTGCAAAGGGAGCAGCAGCTGATGCAACTGGGCTTGACTTCTTGATGCCAGGCTTCTTTTTTTGAGACTTGGCAGCAGGCTGAGGAGGAATTTCAACTAAGACAGCCAGATCACGAGCCAAGGATCTACCCAGATGTGCAGTCGACTTGAGGTAGCGCTGATAAGCCTCAGGAAAAGCATCTGTGGTCTTCAGACTTGAGGGTTGTGGAATCACACCGGGAGCAGGAGGAGGACGAGACTTGATGCTCAAAGTCTTTAGTGGACGGTTCACAGCAAATATTTCCTCATGTTGAGGATTCAGCGATTCGTAATTATACAAATGCCTAGCCCAGGCCCTTGTGATTTTCTGAATTCGAATTTTGCGTTCGCCAGTAGTCTCATGTGACGGAGTCTTCAACTCTTCATATAGTTCCTGAGGTAAATCACGAGTTGTTTTAGTGCGACGACGAGAACCCATCTGCTTCAGGTGATGGGACTGAGGTATTGTGAGTTCTAGCTGAGCTGCAAATGAAGTGAGACTGTGAGAACCATAGGATTCCTCAGCAGATATGTACCTGTGACAGAATTAAGTTGCGAGGGAAGTGGGGTACGGTTATATGCGTTCATGAGAAATGTGGTGAGGAAACAAAATTAATTTTTATATAAGTCTCATTGAGGATAAAATACTGCTGAGGAGATGATGTTTGAGGAAGTGGTAGCAGTAATGAGGCAATGAAAAGTTGAGACAATAGTCATACCAAAAACGAGACGAGCGATCTGAGGCAACACAAGACAATCGTCTCCGGCGATGGCGAGCTCAGGCAATGGCTGTGCGAGATCTGAGAGAGAGCTTAGGAGCGGCGACGCGAGAGAGGAATGAGGCAAGCGGGATAAATGACCGTGGGGGTGGCTATTTATAGAGAGTTAAAAACCTAACGGAGCGATTTTTGTGGACGGGATTACCCCTCGAGGTTCAAATTTCGACGCGGTGCGGTGGATTTGAGAAAATCGGATAAGGATTTATAGCGGAAAAATCGGATCCGATGAGTGAATAAGGCTTCAACCGATGCCTCAGTTTGAGGAAGTTATTGTCTATCAATGGTTTCTTCAGCTTGAGTAAACTGAGGGTTATCAAATGAACGCATACAATAGAAAGATGGAATGGATGAGTGAGAATAGAAGAGACGGGTCCGATCACATTCATCTAGTGGAAGAAAAAAATCTTGAAGACCAAAAACTATAGGTGAATGCTATTGAGGACAAAATTAAGTATCAGGTTTGAGGCGTAAATGAGACAACTGAAGACAACAAATTCCTGAGGAATATGGGCGGTGGCGCTACCCACCTTATAGGGAATGAGACACCTGATACCATACAATTGTCGTATGGATCATGAGTCAATTCCATGTTAATTTCTTCACACTTAGCAAGGTAGTTCCTCATGATTTGAGGAGTACGATGCATCGTGTGTTGTACATCAGGATTCATCAATAGTGTTTAAGCTATAGGATGTGTGTCCATTCATTGGACATTTGAGGAATCTAAGATATTTAGCTCACACCTCAAGGCGCTAAGTCGCTTCTCATCCAAAGGCTTAGTGAATATATCAGCAAGTTGGTCTTCAGTCTTCACGTGGCTGCTGACAATGTCTTCCTTCAACACATGATCCTGAAGAAAGTGATATCGTATCTGAATGTGCTTCGTCCTCGAGTGCTGTACAGGGTTCTGAGAGATCTTGATGGCACTCTCGTTATCACATAGCATCGGTACTTTCTTCAGGTTGATGTCGTAGTCCTTGAGAGTTTTCTTCATCCAGAGGAGTTGTGTGCAACTAGAACCAGCGACGATGCATTGAGCTACAACAGTAGAGAGTGAGACACAATTTTGCTTCTTCGATGACTAACAACTAGTGAGCGTCGTAGGAAGTGACATGTTCCTGAGGTAGACATCCTATCCACACGATCTCCAGACAAATCTGAGTCTGAGTAACCAACAAGATCCAGCTGTGTGCCTTTTTGATACCATAAGCCTAGCGTAGGGGTGTGAGCCAAATCTCGAAGAATTCGTTTCACCGCTTGGTGATGCGATTCCTTTGGTGCCGCTTGGAATCGGGCACACATGCAAATTCTAAACATTATATCAGTCCGAGATGCACATAAATATAGCAGAGAACAAATAATTGAGCGGTATACCTTCTGACCGTAGTCCTTGCTATTTCATCAGGACCGAGTTGTCCATTTGTAGGCATCGATGACTTGATGCCTTTGCAGTCTTGCATCCCGAATTTCCTTAGGCACTCCTTGAGGTACTTCTCTTGAGAAATGAAGATGTCCTTGCATTGCTGACAAATTTGAAGCCCTAAGAAGAACTTTAGTTGACCCATCATGGACATGTGATACTGTTCACTCATCAGGAAGGCAAAATTTTCACTATATTTCTTGTTAGTGCATCCAAATATGATATCATTGACATAAATTTGACATATGAATAGTTCGTTATCATAATGTTTGATGAAGAGAGTTGGATCAAGGGAACCGGATTTGAAGCCCTTGCTGATGACGAAGTCTCTCAGTGTATCATACTAATACGTCTCAAACGTATCGATAATTTCTGCTCCTCCATGCATATTCTGTGTGATATTGCTATGATCTAGATACACTTTCATACACTTTTGATCATATTTGGACTAACCTATTAACTCAGTGCACCCCAGTGCCAGTTTGTGTTTTCTGCTGTTTTTCTATTCCAGGTTTCCGCCGTATTAAAAGTGCTGCAAAAATTCGGGAAAAATCAAATAAAAAATCAGCGTAACGGAGTCTTCCGGAAGCACCCAAGTGGGGCCAGAGGGCCACCACCAGGGCCCCAGGCGGCCACTTGGTGCGGCCAGGGGCTAGGCCGCGCCAGGGTGGCGTCTGGGCCCCTGGTGCCCCCCTGGCAGCCCCCTTTCGCCTATTTATTTCTCGTGACGGGGAAACTCCGAAGACAGAACCCTATTTTCAAATCTTGCCTCTGTTCCGCCGCCGCCGCGCTTCCAAGATCAGTATCACCGTCAGGACCATTCCCGGCACCCTGACGGAGGGAGGATCGACCTCCGGGAGCTTCTCCTCCACCATGGATGCTTCCCGGATATGCCATGAGTAGTCTACATTGGACCTTGGGTCCGTGATAAGTAGCTATGTGATGTTCTCCTCCCCTCTTTGTTCTTCAGGGTTTAGACCTCATGAGCTACCCTACATGATCGAGACACATATGTAATTCTTCTGTTGTTGCTATGTTGAGTTTGATGGGATCCGATGGATTATGAGATTATGTTCAGATCGTGATAGAGTAATATATTTGGTTTTGATCTCTTATATTTTTGTTCCTAAGTAATTCTTGAATGTTCTCCGTTGTTGTTTATTGCTTTGGCCAAGTGTTTGATAGTAACTCCAAGAGGGAACGTTATACTCGATTGTGGGTACATGCCCCCTGATGACACGCTTGAGTGACAGAAACATGAGTCTAGGGGATGTGATGTGGCCACAAGGGGGAAAACAACGGTGCTTGTAACCGCGGTTGCAAGGTTTGTTTACTGTACACCAAGTTCTTTTAATGCAGTTGTCTGTTGCTTTGGGTTTACACTTTGGGTGGGACTCGCAACTTAATACCAGTGAGATGTTATGGATAGATATCTCAAGGTGGATGATTAGTTGTAGATGTTGATGTATTTCGGTCTACTTATTTTGGCGTACTGCCCATGCTTTTGAGCCTCTTCCTTTCTTTTGTCACATAGTTAGCATTGCGGTGCGTTTATAATCCTGTCAATTGCCCATATGTAATTTGTTTACCTCGCATAGCAGTTTTATCGTCTTTTGGGAGAGAGACATCACTAGTGAACATCACGGGACCCCGGTCCATATTCTTATCATTGTTTAAAAGCTATTTCCTTTTTCACATTTACATTCAGTTGCTATCATTATCATTACCCCTTGTGTGTTTGACCCTTTGTAAACAACAAGACCGAAGAGGTTGACAACCTCTCTGAACTTCGTTGGGAGAAAAGTTAATTGTATTGTCTGCAGGTCCGCTTCAGGTGCGCCGCTGACACCTACTTATCATTGCCGGAGTCCTACGGGAGACAAACCCTATCCTCTACATAGGGGAAATTTTCCGCTACGCTGCATCTCACCTTCCACTTGGGGTAACCAACATAGGGCGAGAAGCCATTATCACTTCTACGCTATCACATACGAAGCCCGAGGGGCTTGCTTCAGTCCGTATAGAGCTTCCTTCAGTCTGTACACCATGTCAGGATTCTTCGAGTCTTCAAATCCTGGAGGTTGAGCAACATATAATTCTTCCTCAATATTACCATTGTGGAATGCACTTTTCACATCCATTTGATAAAGCTTGTGATACGTCCCAAATGTATCTATAATTTCTGCTTGCTCCATGCACATTTTGTGTGATATTGCTATGTTTTAGATATACTTTTATACACTTTTGATCATATTTGGACTAACCTATTAACTCAGTGCACCCCAATGCCAGTTTATGTTTTCTGCTGTTTTGAATTTCAGGTTTTCCCATTACTTAAAGTGCCAGAAAAAATTCGGGAAAAATAAATAATAAATCAGCATACCGGAAGCTTCCAGACTCCCGAAGGGGGGCCAGAGGGGCCCCACCAGGAGTCTAGGCGGCCAGGTGGCGCAGCCTAGGGTGGGGCCGCGCCGGGAGGCCGTCTGGACTCCCTTGTGGCCCTCTGGCTGCCCCCCTTTGGCTCTATTTATTCTCCTGTCGCAAAAACCCTGATTCCAGAAACCTTTTCTCCAGAAGCAATCAGATCTCCGCTGCCATCGCCAACAAGCTTCGGGAGACCAGAATTCCTGTGTCGGCACCCTGCCGGGACGGGGAAGTGCCCCCGGATTCGTACACATCGACGTCGCTTCCTCCCTCCATGAAGCGGGGGTAGTTCCTCCTCGGGGCTGAGGTTTCTACCAGTAGCTATGTGGTCTTCTCTCTCTCCCATGATGTGATATTCATTGTGATCATAGGCTATGTTAATCTAGGGTGATCCCATGATATTTCACCTTCCTCTATGTATTGGATTGATGTACTCACTTGATCTATGGTGACAGCGGTCTATTGGACATGGGTTAGAAGAATATTTTCATAAGTGATTTACTCTTTTGTGAATTGATTGAAGATTGAGAGTCTCTTGGTGCTTGTCTTTGACTATCCTTGAGATATGTTGTGGTGATTGTGGTACTCTCTTTGGATGGCCGCAGTCACATTAGGAAATCCATAGGTGAGAACTACGAACTCTGAGGTGTGCTTTTGTAGACCTACATAATTGCCGTCCTCTCTTGATCACAAAGGAATGACCTCCGAGTACGTCTCCAATACATGTTTTAGTGGAATTATCATGTGATTAGACTATGTTAATGTTGTTGGGAGCTACCACTAGTGAAAGTACGAAGCCTAGGCCTTTTTTCCACCATTGCAATACCGTTTGTGCTCACGTTTACTACTTGCTAACTTTCTGTAATTTTTATTACATATTTATATTAACTTGCTTTACCACACATATCACTCGTATTTTACCATCTCTTTGCCGAACTAGTGCACCTATACAACTCCTAGTTGTATTAGGTGTGTTGGGGACACAAGAGACTTCTTGTATCTTTATTGTAGGGTTTCTTGAGAGAGACCATCTTCAACCTCTACTTCCCTTAGTTCAATAAATCTTAGGTCATCCACTTGAGGGAAATTGCTGCTTTTCTACGAACTTCTGCACTTGGAGGCCCAACATAGTCTACAATAATAGAAGCATGCGTTGACATCAAGCTATTTCTGGTGCTGTTGTCGAGGAGGTAAGGTTTGAAGGTATATCTTTAGATTTTGCAATTAAATCTTTTCGTTTCTTGGTTTTATTTTTCACTAGTTATGCTTATGGAAAACTGCATTCTTAGTTCGCTGCTTGGGGAAGGCCGCTTTACCATACCCGTGGTAGAGAGGTCCTCCACCTACTGATTGTATCCCATTCGAAATACCACTTGGGATAATTGAAATAATTAGGAATAATTGTTATGATGGGACAATCAATCCTATTATTCTTTTGTTAAAACTTACAGAACTTTGTGAGTTGTTTAAGATTTAAGGTTTGATAAGAGATGGAGTCATGAGGAAATTATTTGCCTTTTCACCGAAAGGAACAACATTGGAATGGTATATCCTACTAGATGATTCTCACTTATTGGATTAGAAAGAGATCCAGTCTCTCTTTTACTCCAAGTTTTATCCTCTTTATGAAGTCCATGAGAATAGTAATTATGTTTATAATTTCTATCCTCATGACGGAGAGAGCATAGCTCAAGCTTGGGGAGACTGAAAAATTTAATGCTAAAATGTCCTAACCGTGGGCTCCCCAAAGATTTAGTTATTACTAATTTCTATGCCAGGCTCTCTCGACAGGATAAAGACTTGATCGATGCTTCCTCTATGCATTCTTTTAGAAAAAAAAAGATTGATGCTAAATGGGAACTCCTTGAATGAGTTCAACGCAATAATGAAGATTGGGAGATTAACAAAGGTAAAGAGTCATGTATAAGTTATGAGTATGATTGCATTAAGTCTTTTGTTGAAACTGTGAGTTTTAATAAGTTTAGTGCTAAGTTTGGGCTTGATTTTAAACTCCTTGATGATTTCCTCAAATATTTAGCTTCAAATCTTAATATGCCTAAGGAGAATTGGATCAAGCATCATGAACCTTTTAAAGAGATTTTCAAAGAAAATGAAATTGTTCATGATGATTGCAACATGCATGATCCAATTCCTGAAAATGAAGTTTTATATAAGCATGTGAATTTTTGTGGAGTGAATAGACCTAGTGAAAGGCCTATGATTGAAGAAGAGAAGTATTGTAAGCAACATAAGCATGAAAGAACAATCACTTGGGTCAAAGATTTAAATGAAATTGCTAGATAATTGTGTGACCTTTACCCTTTTACTTGTGAACTTTGCTGTATGGAGGGTCACTTTAATTTTCAATGCATGCACTTTCAAAACATAACTGTTAAGCAATTGTGTGATAACATGATCACCCCTGATCTTTGTGATGAACTTATGTTATTTTTTATGTGTGAAGAGTTATCAGAAAGACTTCTTGGCTAGATGTTAATGCCTTAGGAATGAACAACACTTTGCAAAATTGCCATCTCTATTGTGTTGTTAATTTCCATGAAAATGATTACTTAAGTAAGATTAGAAAGGAGGGAACTTTACCAAAGTATAAAATATCTCTTATATTTCTACTAATAAAAAGGAGAGTTTGTCCCAAGTTTCCCCTATTGTTTCTAATGATAAACCAGGATATGTGGAGAAACTTCATCTCCAACCACTCCCTCCCAAGATGAAGAAGAAGAAAAAGAAAAAGAAGTGGAGGAGGAAGAGGAGCAATAAGGAAGAAGAATGGGTATCAACCTGGCCTGAGCATATTCCTCACATCAATTTTTATCCTAACGGACATAAATTTATGGAGGATGGTGAGCTTGATTGCATTCATTATTATCCTGATGTTAAGTCCGTAGGCACTATTGAAGATGATTTTGATTATGATATGCATGTTACTTTTTGTGATTGGGAAAATGATGATAATGCTACTTATGATCTTGAAAATCTTTTTGGTACCAACTCTATAGTGATGATATGGAAAGCTCTAAGCTTGGGGGTGATAGGATTGCAAGTCCTTTACCCATTAGTGATGTGGCAATTGATAATTCTTTTTCTAGTAAGAATAAAGACAACATGTTTACAAATATAGTTGCAAGCAATGATAATGCTCTTCTCTACTATGATGATGTTATAACTCCTATCTATAGTGATTGTAAAGGTACTTATGACATAAGGAGAAATTATCCTTATGAACCTTGTCATAATCATGGAGGGAATTACTCCCTTGCTGAACACCATCTTCCTAACACACAATTAATCTATAGTGTTCAAGTTGTTTATGATAGTCCTATTACCAATGAGAAAGATTATGCTTATGTGGAGAGTAAGAGTACCCTTTTGCATGTGGATCATGGTAACAATGTTTTATGTGATGCTTATATTGTTGAGTTTATTCATGATCCCACTGAAAATTCTTATGAGAGGGGAACATATGCTCATAGATATTTCAATAATATCAAGTTCCCTCTCTTTATGTTGAAAGTTTTGAAGTTCCACTTGTTTTTCCTTCCTATGCTTATTTCTTTGTGCTTCAATGAATTATTCTATTGGAATAATCCGATGCATAGGAAGCATGTTAGACTTAAATGTGTTTGGTATGTTCTTCTTGATGCTCTCTTCTGTTTTTCAACTCTTACTCCTACGAGAGCATCATTAAAATCTTAAGCCTATCTTTATGGATATAAAGAAAGAGCTCTAGGGAGACAACCTTTGTTATCTTTTCTTAGTGTTTTTGCTTTCAGTTTTAGTGGTCTTGATGCTTGTTACTACTGTAGCAACATCATTGTATCTTTATTTTCAAGCTTTGTGCCAAGTTTAGCCGCCGATTGCAAGAAAGTTCAAAAGTTGTGACATGCTGTCCAAAAAACAAATTATGTCCTTGGACGGAAAAATTCACGATAAATCACCAGATCATCTTATCTGAATTTTTTGACAGCGTGCTCTATACAATTAGCTTTCGAGTGTCTGTTCTGAGTTTTTTTATTTGAGTTGCATAAGTACCCCAAAAAAATTATTTACTACGTACGGGTCTGTTTTCATAGATTCTGCCACGTTTTGCCTTTTCTTCGTTTTGAAAACCTTAAGCTTGCTTTTTATTTGCAAAAACTTTTTGGAAATATTTAGAAACAGTAGCTCTTCAAGAATATCTATATTTATAGTGGAGAAAAAATATCTTATTATGGGTACTAACCTCTCTAATCAGCTTATGATGAGTTATGTATGAAGGGAGTTTTCAATGTGCGAGGGAAGATGATGAAAGAAGATCCGGGAGTGTCAACCGCTCAAGCTTGGGGATACCCCCATGCACCCCAAGAAATATTCAAGGAGACTCAAGCGTCTAATCTTGGGGAAGCCCCCGTGCATCCCCTTCTCCATCAACAATTATCATTTTGTCCTTCGTATCACTATATTTTTATCACTTCATGCGTTATGTTCTATTCTTGGAGCGTCTTGCTCTTTACTTTTTAGTTTTCTTTAGCTTTGTTTTCTGTTAATAACAAGTTTTAACCCATCCTGATTTATGTGGGAGAGAAACCCGTTCCACTTAAACTATAACACATCATAGGATTTTCATGCTTATCTTTCTTTTGTTTTGTGTTCTTTGTCTTTTCGTAGCTGTTGTCATGTTTAGCTCTTGTGCTTTCATGATTATCTTTTTAAGAACTTTTGTTTAGTTTGTTGCTAGAACTCTCTTTAGTTTTCGTGTTTATCTTGTTTAAGAGAGTTGGTTGTTGCACTGAGTTGTGTCTTGACTTGAATTAGGTAATTGAGGTTGCTATTCAATTGCAGTAGTAACTTGCAATAGTTTTGAGGTATTTTTGTAAGTAATGTTTGAACTTTTGGTGTCAAGAGATCTATCATATTAATGATAGATGTCGTATTTTGGGCAATCTGTGTTTATTTTCAAAAACTAAAAAAACTAGTTGAGAACTCTAGCTACTAGATGGATCAGTAATCTTTGGAGGGATCGAATATTAGAGTACACTCACATACCATGAGTCGAGGATGCGCAAGGATAACCAACCCCCATACACTCCTCCTCGGGGTACTTGTCTCTTTGTGAACCTCCTAATTAGATTGAGAGTTACCGATAATAAGTGTATGAGTTCTTCGGACTAATGTCAGTATTGAAAGTTGACACTTCCACCTCCTCATATTTGCTAGCCTCTTCGGTACCAAGCATTGCCCTCTTCTCACTCCGACAGTTGGCGCCTACCTCGCCGGTGCATCAAAACCCTTGGCATGATACGCTCTGTCATCATAAAACTCCTTATATCTTTCCTCAAAACAGCCACCATACCTACCTATCAAGGCATTTCCATAGCCTTTCTGAGATACATTTCCATGCAACATCCATCTTCTCATGACTTGATCTTCATGTCATACATGTTCCTGCTACACTGGCAGAGGCATACATTTGCATACATCATGATAGCTTCGTCTTCTTTATGTTGAGTACTTTTGTAAAGTGTGAAAGATCTTCTATACTTCTTGTAAAATAGAGTGTTTCCCTAAAGTGAGTAAAAGACCCCAAGGAGGACAAATTAAAAGATCCCAAAGAGGACAAATGAGAAAAAGAAAATAAAATGAGAGAAGGGGGCACACTACTATTCCTTTTGAGATATCCACACTCGTACTCCCTCTTGTATCGTGTACTCCATAGAGATGATCATACATGCATATAGCTATGTGGGGACCTTTACACTATAGAACTTGGCTTGTATATTATAATGATGAGCCTCCTGAAATGAGCTCTAGGTCTTCTTGAGCAAGCAAGTTGGATGCACACCCACTAGTTCCATTGGAGAACTTTCCATAGATCACATGTGCATCCGTTGCATGGCAATCCCAATTCCTCACATCATATCTATCATTTGGCTTCTCTCGCCTATGATTGTCCTCATTGATGTGAGCCTTTCACACCCTTTTTTTCTTCCTCCTCCACCATCTATCTCTCTCTTTGCGATCCTAAGTGTCAACTCTCGTGCTTACGCTCATCCATTACATGAGCGCTCAAAATATCGAAAGGGAGTGGATCAAATTGACTTGTACCTGGCTAGTGGTCAGGGGACGAGTCAAGATAATATTCCAAATAAGACTAAGTGTGAAACTTTAGTAGCTTGAGTTCTCAACAAATAAGATTTTTCTCTCTCGTATTCCCATCCCCCACTTCTTGCATGAAAAAACCATCTGGAGACATTCGAGTCACGGACAGCGAGAGCTCTTGCACCTTAATGTTCTTATCTTGCTTGTTTCAATGCTAATATAGACTCTTGCCTGTTACAACTTGAATTGAATTACATATCTTGATTGCTTTACTTAAAAGTTCTTATATGGTTGGTAGCATGTCACCCCAGAAATTATGATTGTTATCATTGACCTACTCGAGGACGAGCAGGAATTAAGCTTGGGGATGTTGATACGTCCCAAACGTATCTATAATTTATGCTTGCTCCATGCATGTTTTGTATGATATTGCTATGTTTTAGATACACTATCATACACTTTTGATCATATTTGGACTAACCTATTAACTCAGTGCACCCCAGTGCCAGTTTCTGTTTTCTGCTGTTTTTGTATTTCAGGTTTTCCCATTACTTAAAGTGCCAAAAAAATTCCGGGAAAAATATATAAAAAACAGCATACCAGAAGCTTCCAAACACCCGAAGGGGGGCCAGAGGGGCCCCACCGGGAGTCTAGGCGGCCAGGTGGTGCAGCCTAGGGTGGGGCCGCGCCGGGAGGCCGCCTAGACTCCCTGGTGGCCCCCTGGCTGCCCCCTTTGGCTTCTATTTATTCTCCCATTGCGAAAACCCTGATTCCAGAAACCTTTTCTCTAGAAGAAATTTCGATCTCCGCCGCCATCGCCAACAAGCTTCTGGGGACTAGATTTTATGTTCCGGCACCCTGCCGAGACGGGGAAGTGCCCCCAGATTTATCTCCATCGACGGTGCTTCCTCCCTCCATGAAGCGGGAGTAGTTCCTCCTCGGGGCTAACGTTTCTACAAGTAGCTATGTGGTCTTCTCTCTCTCCCATTATGTGATCTTCATTGTGCCCCCAGAGAGTGATCCCATGATATTTCACCTTGCTCTATGTATTGGATTGATTTACTCACTTGATCTTATCTAGATAATCCCCGAGACCATGGTGACAGGGGTCTATTGGACATGGGTTAGATGCATATTTTCATGAGTGATTTCTTCTTTTGTGAATTGATTGAAGATTGAGAGTCTCTTGGTGCTTGTATTTGACTATCCTTGAGATATGTTGTGGTGATTGTGGTCCTCTCTTTGGATGGCCGCGGTGACATTGGGAAATCCATAGATGAGAACTACGAACTCTGAGGTGTGCTTTTGTAGAGCTACCTAATTCTCGTCCTCTCTTGATCACAAAGGAATGACCTCCGAGTACGTCTCCAATGCATGTTTTAGTGGAATTATCATGTGATTAGACTATGTTAATGTTGTTGGGAGTTGCCACTAGGGAAAGTATGAAGCCTAGGCCTTGTTTCCATCATTGCAATACCGTTTGTGCTCACGTTTACTACTTGATACCTTGCTGTAATTTTTATTACAGATCTATATTACCTTGCTTTGCCACACCTATCACTCGTATTTTACCATCTCTTTGCCGAACTAGTGCACCTATACAACTCCTAGTTGTATTAGGTGTGTTGGGGACACAAGAGACTTCTAGTATCTTAATTGCAGGGTTTCTTGAGAGAGACCATCGTCAACCTCTACTTCCCTGAGTTCGATAAACCTTAGGTCATCCACTTGAGGGAAATTGATGTTGTGCTACAAACCTCTACGCTTGGAGGCCAAACATAGTCTACAAGAATAGAACCGTGCATAGACATCAGCTTGGTATTATGATGGTTAGCAAAAGCGAGCATTATGCGAATGGACTCAAGTCTAGCGAAAGGAGCTTTCACCGAAATCGATACCCTCAACCTGAGTGTAGCCTTGAGCCACAAGTCGAGCTTTGTTCCTGATGACTTGTCCATGTTCATCGAGTTTGTTGCGGTAGATCCACTTTGTCCCAGACATCATTGAGTTTGAACTGATGAAGTTCATCTTACATAGCCTGAATCCATTCCACTTCTTGGAATGCCTTAGCGACTTTTGTGGGATCTTAAATGGATACAAACGAAAAATTCCCACAAAAGTTAGCTATTGAATTTTCTCTGGTGTGAGTGAGTCGACCTAGTATGTTGACGTCGGCGAGGATTTGGTCGATCTGAACTTCATTCGAGGAAGACGAGGTCGACAATCTTGAGGTGAATCATCATCACTTTCATCAGACTCTTTAGCATCAGCTTCAGTTGCATCAGGAGTGTTAGGAGCATCAGGGTCGAAGTCATCATCAGGATCAGTTGCTTCAGGATTTGGGTGTTCTTCAGGAGAAGGAGGTATGTGTATTTCTTTAGAATGGTCCATGGTCATGATCTCACCGGCACCCATCTTCTTGATCAGTTCATCAGGTGATGCTTCATCTAGCACAGGTGGCAAGTGCTCTTTTTTCTAGCCGTCAGATTCATAGAACCGCACATCTACAGTTTCAACCACCTTGTGATGATTGAGGTTGAAGACCCTGTAGGTGTGCGAATCAAGACCATAACCGAGCATGAAACCCTCATATGATTTTGGTGCAAATTTAGATTGGTGATGAGGATCACGAATCCAACATGGTGCACCAAAGACCTTGAAGTAACTCACATTGGGTTTCTTACCGACCATCACCTCGTATGAGGTTTTCTTGAACAAATTATGAAGATACACTCTGTTTACGATGTGGCATGGAGTGTTGACAGCTTCAGCCCACCATTTGAGTGGAGTGTTGTACTCGGCAAGCATTGTTCGATCCATCTTGATGAGAGATTTGTTCTTTCTCTCAACAACACCATTTTGCTGAGGAGTGTAAGGTGCGGAGAACTCATGAGTGATTCCCATCTCATCGAGCAATTCCTCTATGATGTTGTTCTTGAACTCGGTGTCGTTGTCGCTTTGAATGTGCTTGATGTTCAAGTTGTAGTTGTTCCTGACGGGCTGGGCGAAGCGCTTGAAGATAGCTTGATTCTCTGACTTATAGATAAGAAAATGCACCCAAGTGTATCGTGAGAAGTCATCAACAATAAAAAGACCATACATATATCCTACAAAGCTTGAGTAATTTGGAGGACCAAATAGGTCCATATGAAGCAGTTCCAGAGGTCGTGTAGTCGTCATGATGGTCTTGGATGGATTCTTGGCCTTGGTGATCTTTCCAGCTTCATAGGCCCCACAGAGTCGTTCCTTGGTGAATCTGATTTCCTCAATCCCGAGGACATGTTTCTTCACGACCAGTTTTTCCAGATTCCTCATCCAAGCGTGCCCGAGTCTACGATGCAATAGCCAGCAATCTGTGGCTCAATCCATCAGGCAAGTAGCGACCTGAGGACCTTCAGAAAAATCTACTATATATAGGTCACCTTTTTCTAACTCCTCGAAAGATGATGGAGTTACACTACAACAAGAACCCCCCTATAGCAATGCATAGATCACAATGCTTTAGAAATGCGTTGCAGGTTATCGTCTTTACTACGCATATATGCGTTAGCAAGGCCATCCGTTGTCAGCTATATGAAGAGCAACGAAGGTCATGTGTTGTAGTCTATGCGTACCTATGCGATGATAGGCAGGAGAAACAAAAATAGACCCTATCTAAAATTCTTATTCGTGGGTCTAAATAAAAAATTATAAAGTTCAAATAAATCTATTTTCCTTTTTTGCAATAATAATAAGCCCTATAATACAATAGTACAAGAATTCTACATATACCTAAAGTTGACTGCCCCTCTATAGAAACGTCAAATAGACCAAATCTGTCCTTCGAGGCTTCTGCCGATAGAACCCACCGCCGCCGCCCAACTCCTTCAGGTTGGTGCGCCGCCGCCCTCACAGCTCCCTCAGCTTGCTGCGCTGCCGCCGCACGCAGGGAAGATCCATCCCATCCCGGACGCGCCGAAGCCCCCCCCCCCTCCCCCGGCCCCTCCTCTTCCCCTCCTCCACCCACCCAGGTTCCTCACATCCCGCCCCGCAGCGAAGGTCTCGCCGCCGAGCAATCTCAACTTCCACCGCCGGACTGAAGCAGCAAAGTAATCACCGTGGCACGTCTCCGCTGAGTCATCTCAACTCCGCTGCCGTCCCCAAGCAGGCAAGATCCACCACATCGCCCCCAGCCTCCCTCCAGACGCCGCCCTCCCTGGCTCCCTCCCCCTAGCTGCATCGACGCCTCACCTGAAGCTGTACCAACGAAGCCCCACCCCGTCCCCCTTCCATAGGTAATCTTCCCTGCACCTCTCGATCGGACACTGTCAATGTGAAAGACTGAAGTCAATTACGTATCCATCTAGCATAATCATGCGGATTTGTTGTTCAGGAAAAAAAAGCTTACCTGTAATTTCAGTTTTTTGGTTACTGTAATGCTGATCAATGTTCTAAGCAGATTATCATGTCATAAGAAGCTTACTGCTCAACTTCACTCAACTTCAGTATATAATTTCACTTAAGCAAAACGCCGCTGGGCTGACGGCATCGTACCTAGCGGGCTGAAGCGGTATGACCGCTTTGTTTGGCCGGCGCCCACATGTCCCACGAAGCTATTGCTAGAAAAGAAAGAGTCGTCATGTAGCTAATCGTTGCAAGCCTGACGCGTCTTAGCACAAATCTTTGGTTTTTTGCATAGACAATCACCATAAATACCGATAGCATTATTTATTGGCATAGAAAATTAGAGCGGATGTGGTTAGATAAAAGAAAGGAAAGTATTTTGAGCATTGCAACGTGCAGTTTCAGAATTCCGATTTTATTTAAGGTTCTAGATTGTCGGGTATTTAACAAGATACACTAAATTTTTGTATGCTCTTCCTCGCCTACGGCTGCAGCATATACAGCTTCAGATTGGCATACACTAAATACATCTTATCTTGATCAGTAACTCAAAAGTTGTATTGATTAAGATTCATCCTTGCAATAACAACTAAGCTCTTTATTGCAGAGTGGGTATGGATGTACGACTCAGCAAGCTACTTTTGGGTTATCCTAGAGGAAGTAGCCGGTATTTGGCAGGCATAGATGGATTTTTAGAATTTGCCTATAAAGATAAGCCAGAAGATACGACCATCCTTTGTCCATGTGAAGTATGTGTGCACACATCTCTGTTGTCAAAGGATGATATCCGTGATCATTTGATCTGTAATGGAATTCTTCAGAGTTATGACAAATGGATTTTTCATGGTGAATCTTCAGAGGAGCACAATAATGACCAACAACCACAACCTCACAATGAAGAAATGCTTGCAGACATGCACGGGTTAATTAATGATACCTTCAGGACAATGTATCATGATGTGCCAATGAGCGAGAGTACTGATCCACCAAATCAACATGGACCAAATTTAGAAGCCGAGGAATTTTACAAATTGATCAATGATTCAAAGAAGCCTTTGTGGGAAGGATGTGGATTATCACAGCTATCATTACTTGTGATTTTATTTAATATAAAATCCATGAATAAATGGTCTGATAAGTCATTTGGAGATCTACTTGATACTCTACGCATGGCAATTCCAAATGGAAATGAGCTGCCCCAAAATTTCTATGAGGCTAAGAAGATTGTTTCAAAATTTGGCTTAGATTATAAAAAAATTCATGCTTGCCCAAATAATTGCCAGCTGTTCTGGAAAGATACAGAAAATGATGATTTTTGCTCAATCTGCAAGGCTTCTAGGTGGATAGGTAAAGAACCAGAAACGAAGTTAACAAAGAAGGAAAGAAAAAGAGCAACACCAAGAAAAGTCTTACGCTACTTTCCCATCAAGGATAGGTTGAAAAGATTGTTCATGTGCAAAGAGACGGCACCTCTTATGCGATGGCATGATGAAGAGCGCATCAAGGATGGTGCACTACGACATCCAGCCGATTCTCCAGCATGGGAGGCTTTAGATGGAAGGTATTCAAAAATTGCATCTGATACTCGTAATATTCGGATTGGTTTGGCTACTGATGGATTTAATCCATATGGGATGTTGAGTTGTAGTTATAGTTGTTGGCCAGTTGTCTTGGTCATATATAATCTGCCTCCATGGTTGTGCATGAAAGAATATTATCTTTTGCTATCTTTGATAATTCCGGGCCCCAAAAGTCCAGGCGATAATATTCATGTCTTTCTCCAGCCACTTTTGGATGACTTGAAAGACTTATTTCTAAATGGAGTTCTCACATATGATGTGTCTAAAAATGAAACTTTTACTTTGCGAGCAGTCGTGTTATGGACTATACATGACTTGCCAGCTTTAGGAATGGTTGCTTCACATAAGGTGCATGGAGAATTCGCATGTCCACCTTGTGGTGCAGATGCATGGTCCAAGCGATTGAAACATGGAAAGAAATCATGCTTTATGGGTCACCGCCGATTTCTACCGCCTGGTCATAAATTCCGTTTTGATGAAAAATCTTTTGATGGAACGGCAGAGCATAGAGCAGAGCCTCGAACTTACTATGGACGTCAGGTGGAAGATGAAATAAAGGCTCTTGGTGATTTTAAGGATTCAAAAACTTACAAGGGATTAAGTAGTCTGTTTACATTACCCTACTGGGACCATAATCTCCTTCGACATAATCTTGACGTGATGCATATAGAGAAGAATGTGTGCGATAATATTCTGGGCACACTTTTAGGTTTAGATGGGAAGTCAAAAGATAATCTTCTTGCTCGTCTAGATTTGAAAGAAATGAATATTAGAGAGGACCTACATCCAGAGCAACAACCTTCAGGAAAGTATTACTTACCACCCGCATTATTTACCATGTCCAGAAGTGAGATAAAATTATTCCTTGAAGTTCTTGAGCATATAATGGTTCCTGATGGGTATTGTGGAAATATATCCAAATGTGTGAAGTCTGCTGAAGGAAAAATTTCTGGGCTAAAAACGCATGACTGTCATGTGCTACTGCAGCAATTCATGCCTATCGCTTTGACAGGTATTTTGCCAGATCATGTCACAAAAGTATTGTTTGACTTATCTGCGTACTTCCGAGGAATATGTTCAAAAGTTCTCCATGTAAATGAGCTTGACCGTTTGGAACAATCAATTAGAATCACACTCTGTGAAATGGAGATGATATTCCCTCCTGGGTTTTTCACAGTCATGGTGCATTTAGTTGTTCATTTAGCAACTGAATGTAAACTCGCTGGACCAGTTTGTTATCGATGGATGTACTTTATTGAGAGGTAACAATTTGATGCTAAATGAAGTGTAACATTGGCATACATGATGTCATACAACCTGATAAATTGATGTTTTGACATGTGTTGCAGGTACCTTGGTAAATTGAAGTCATATGTTCGCAACAAAGCTCGGCCCGAGGGTTCAATTGCCGAATCATATTTGGCAGATGAGTGTATGGCCTTTTGCTCGAGATACTTAGAGGGTTTCTCTACTAAGCACAACGAACCATCAAGGAATCATGACAAACCAAATGCAAACGAATCTGCTATGTATGCACCTGAATCCACATTGTTTCCTCAAGTAGGGAATCCACTAGGAAAGCCACGTACCTACACTCTGAATGATATGGAGATATTACAAGCCCATAGATTTGTGTTGTACAATTGTGATGCTGTCAGTCCATATCTCAGGTTAATGTCTAACCTTAGCTTTTGAACATGTTGAATAATTTTCATGATCTAATCTTGTGTATATATATGTGTTACAGAGAACATGCTGCTGATCTGAAAAGGAAAAACCGCAACAAGCGCCTATCACTGAAAACCATTGAGCGCATGCAGCATGCAAATTTCGCTGATTGGTTTAGAGATCATGTAAGGTTCCTCTTATTAATTTTCTGATTTTGAATTTATCTCATCTATTTTGTGTGTTGGCGTAGGTATTGCAGCAGGAGCAGCAAAGAGGTACTGATAGCATCGATGATGATATTAGATGGTTGGCTCGTGGTCCACTTGAGGTTGCACGAAGATACATAGCCTTCTGTATTCGCGGCTATAGATTTAGACCCAAGCGTTTTGATAAGAAGAGTCAAAATAGTGGAGTTGTTTTAACAGCAAAAACATCAAGCTACGCTTCTGCAGGTGATACTAACCCTATACTTGGAGATGTGATGTACTATGGAAGGATAGTTGAAATAATTGAGTTGGATTATTATAGAAAGTTTTCGGTGGTGCTATTCAAATGTGAATGGGTTAATAGCACCAAAGAAAAAGAAGTAGAAAAGGATAGGTTTGGTCGTACACTTGTGAATTTTCCACAGCAAGTCCAAGGTGGTGAGAAGATAGAGCATGAACCTTTTGTATTCGCCAATCAAGTTGACCAAGTTTTCTATACAAAAGACCGTACAAATCCTGAATGGTCTTTTGTGACGAAGGTGACTCCTCGAGACAATTTTGATATGGGTGAAGAATGGGATGATATAGAAAGTGAGCCTTATCATGTTAGTAATCTGGGGGAGCATTTTGATACTGTGCACGGGAACCAAATGTGGACTAGAAGAGATATAGAAGGAACGACTGTAGATCCTATTACAAGTTCTGATCCTGAAGCTTCGGAACTAAACGAAAGGTTTTGCTCCTAATGTTTAGTTGGCCTGCTCTGTTTTTACTGCATGGAGTGTAAAAGGTTTCCTTTTTTCCATGCATTAGCTGGTAGAAGTAACATTGGTTAAAGTTAATATCATATCGCCATGGAATAACTTGCTTTATTCTCTGATCTCAAATGCAGCAGTCATGAATAAGTGTGAGAACTTTGAAGAAAAAGGGCCACTAGAAGTTCTGTTTTCACTAGATGCTGCTCAGGGCACAATCAGCAAACAAGTGTCGTACATCTCCTCCGTTTTAAGCATAAAGCTTTGAAAGGATTATGAATGTTCAAGCGTCTTCGTCGAAGCATTCAGGGCTCGAGATACAGTTGCATTCAACATCTTTTTGTCATACAGATTCTTGTACTGGATTATTTGATTTCTCTTAAGTTAGCTCATTTTTAGGATTTGATCCCAAGTTTAGCGAATATAGAAGTTGAACTTGAGCTGTTCCAGATTCTTCATTTTTTGTCTCACTAATAAGTCATCTTTCAATATATTTTGCACTGTATATTCTTCATTTTAAAGGTTTGATCCCGGTTAAGCCAATACATATACGAGTCCAAAATTGAGCGGCTCACAATTCTTCTACTTTTTGCACACACTAATATTATTTATTTTAAATTCAAGAAAAACCCATGAAAAAATTATGTACATTGAAGAATTGGCAAACATGATTTTTATATTCAATACACAAATAGAACTATTAATTTTATTCAAGATTTGTTGATTCAAAACCCAGCAAGCTAGCCTTGACCAATCTTCTCATTTCTTGACGAGTCTCCAAACACGCTCACATAATTGGCTTATTTTCTGAATTTGATACCAAGATGAGCTCACATGAGAGTCAAACCTGTGTTTTCAAGGAAACTTTATAATCAGGGTCCCTAAGAGCATCTCTAATAGATCCTTTAAAAGTTGCTGAACCTTAAAATAACCACCGATTTACAGTTCCGCATGAAAAAAAATGACCCGGCCTGTATAGCAAACTTTGTATAGAGCGTGGTTATAGTCTCCCCCAAATCCAATCCCCCCCCCGTCCTATATTTGTACCGTGCGGCGGGGTGGATAAAGTCTGCAACCCTCATCCGCCGCTAAACAGAGGAGTACGACCAGCGCCAGTCACAACGCTTCGGTGCGGGGAGCTCCCCTCCTAAGAGGAAGCAATCACCATGGTGATTACCACATGCAGTGCGTGGGACGATGAGGAGATGATGCAACACCATCGTCGGGAGGAGAAGATCGACGCCGTCCTCTACGAACCGGGGTTCACCTCCTCACGCGAGTGGGAGGAGAAGCAGGCGAAGTGGCGCCGCGAACACGAGGCAGAAGATAGGGACTTCGTCGACCTCGGCTCTGACAATGATGCGTGAGCGTCGCCGCCGCTGCACCCAAAGGGCTCCGCTGAGCCCCATTTTTGATAGTTTAGGGTTAGGATGACCTCACAATGTTAAGGTTGTTGCCGATTGGTGAGTCGCGTCGAGCAATCTTTCCTTCCAAGACCGCAGATATTCTATCTAAAGTAATCTTGTTTCTTCAGTAGTGGAAGCGTTGGTTAAGGAGCTTCTGATCTACCGTGTGTGGGCTTCGATGAACTCCCTTTTACATCAACCTCGTGCTCAAATGGCATAATTTCTTTACCGTCATTTGATTTTATAATATAAAGTCGAGCCTTCGCCTTTTTCTCTATAGAAAACCACAACAATGGCAGAATACACAAGGATAAAGTAACCATAGTTGTTTTGTTCAAAGTCGATCGCGTTGGATGATCATCAGCGAATTAGCTTTGACCTAACAGTTGTGTCAAAAAAGTGAAATGCATGTTATATAATAAATTGCCTTTTTTATGATTTACTTTACACATTTTTAACATTTTTATTGTAGTTGTTTTACTGAGAAAAGTTTTTTTCCCTATTTTTATTCCAATTTGTGAGGTCGAAAACTATTTTCTTCCCTCTGTTTCTTCCTTCCGTTTCTTCCCTCCGTTTCTTCCCTCCGTTTCTTCCCTCAATTTTTTTTATCTCCCGCCAAGTTTTTAGTACTATACGCTAATATATCTCTCTATGTAAAATGGAATTGGTCAAGGGCCCCACCTTTCATAGACAATATTCGTGAATCTGAGTTAAACGCAAAGAAGGTAACTGCCCCCAGCTTTCTCCGCTGCCCTCTCCTCTTATCTCAAGCACAAGACGTGGGGATCTTCTCCAACACCACCTAACCGGAAGCTGGCGGCAGGCGAGATTTCTCCGCTGCTCTCTCCTCTTATCTCAAGCACAAGACGTGGGGTTCTTCTCCAACACCACCTTGCCGGCAGGTGGCGGCAGGCGAGATTTTGCGCTGCTCTTGCCGATTGCAGGTCAGTCCCTCCAGCCGTGGGCTCTCTCTTGTACTTAACCTCCTTCTGTTCTAATGGATCCGGCCATCACGTTCGCATTTCCGCCGGGGCGGCGCGCTTTGAGGTGGGTCGGTGATTAGCAGCGGCGTGCGCCCCTGATTTTTGACAGTGTTGTTTTTCCTCATTGAGGCCTATTTCATAGCTAGGTTCTATGCTGGTTATGCATACTTGAAACATCAGATGCTGTCTCCACAAATTGGCTCTTGGACTGATATTAGTTCGTTAGTGTGTTAATGGCAACAATCAGTGTATTGATTCGTAGCTTTCTGACTATTGGCTGTCCATTAAGATTATTTTAGTGTATGCTGGTTCCATGCATCCCTTTGCCCGACGGGTACATGTGGTGATTAATTGATTTTCCTAGTGATTATGTGATTCTGCTTTGTAGAGTTATCAATTGTGGACTAGCTGAAGCTGAACCTTATGTAAGAAAACATACGTGTGTAGACGTTCTACTAGCTCATATAGACACACAGTCCCAAAGTCCTAATACAATTTTCATGTGCTGAATCTTGAGTGATAATATCTTTGTATGGAATACTTACTTTTACTAAATCAATGCATTAGATGTGCATACATTATTCCTTTAAGAATTAAGAGTAATATTGTAATCTTCAGGTTCCATAAAAAATTCAGAGTATGCTAATACAAAAGGAGCCTCATGCTCCTTCAAGAATTCTGATTAGCTAAAGTACAGTTCCAACTTCAAAATTCATAGATCTTCCTCTCGGCTTCTTGGTTCTGCAGATTCGTTTTTCATTTCTGGAGCTGGAACTCAATGTTAGTCACAAGTCCGCCAATCCTGCTTCATTTTTGCCTCTAGAAAAATCTCTTCTTTCTTTACTTATGGAGCGAACAACCTCTCGACCTGTGCATTACAACACACCTGCACACCTGTTTAGTTGCTCAAACCCAGAACTAGGGGCATACTACTTTGATTTAATTTACAATGTTTTTGACTTTATGTTTTGGTTTTCCTCCTGTAGCAGATATGACAAGGAGTAAACTGAATGTTGTTCAATGTACTGATGAATACATGAATGAGGAACATACTGAACATGAGAATACCACACATAAAGATGTTGAATCCTCTCATTTAAATTGTAATGATGAAGAAGGCTTAACAGATAGTGATGATGAAGGGGACGATGAAACTGTTGCTACTGACCAAGGTAATTGTTAAGATGTTTAGAAGTGTTGATTAAAAACTTTTGTTCGTTTTTTTTGAACATAATTATTCTGTTAATGTACCCATGATCAGATGAAAATGAAGAAACAACTAAACGTGGGAGGACAAGGCTGAAAGAAATATGGAATCTTCCAAAAGGCCAGAGAATTGTGGTCCAGTGCAACGATCTAAACCAACCAATTGGAAGAGAAGCTGGACTTCTTGGACGTTTTCTGGGCACGGTTGCTAGAAATGGAAAATTGTGTAGCTTGAGTTACACGGACTGGAGAAAATTAATAGGAGAAAGAGAAAAAAAGAACAATGAACAAAGAAATAAAAATGATATACTAGGGCAAGTAAAGGTATATTAGGAGTGTATTAAATCTCTTTGGTAACGTAATTATGCTTTACATATAACTGTTATCATGACCATTTATTTGTTCGATATGTAGATGAGATTTCTCTACCCTTCTCGCTTGGAAAAGTTTATATTGAAAAAAATTGGAGATAGATGGAGGCAACATAAGTCAGATCTGAAATCACTCTATTTTGATGCATCGAAGAGCATGCAAGTGAATAACACCAATGTTCCAAAGGGTGTGAATAAGGACCAGTGGATTACACTTGTAAGTAATTGGATGAGCACAAAGGCACAGGTACATATACACTTTCTATTATTTACATGTTGCTTAGTCATCTTATGAAATTATGAAAATACATGTGCATCAGTACTTACAATTGTTTGGCAGGATATAAGTGAGAAAAACAAGCAAAATTGTACGATGAGGAAGTCAAAACACACAGCTGGGACTAAGAGTTTTCCTCGAGTTAGAGAAGAGATGGTCAGTTTATAAGACATTGAACTATGCACATCTACATTCCATTTGTACCATATTTTGTCAATGCCAAGTCTTTAATAATAAACTGTTTGACCAATAGAGACAAAAAGATCCAGAAAAGAAGAACCCACACAGGGCTGTCTTATACATTCATACACATAAGCACAAAAGTGAGAAGAACATGAATGAAAAAGTGGTATGGTATCGAATCCATTTTGAAAAATTATATTTCTATTTAGTAGATTGTTCTAACATACACTATTCATGTATATAGGTTGAGTTGAAGAGAATAATATCGAATACTCCAGCTTTAGTAGATACAAGTACAGGAAAGACAGCTTGGAAAGGAGATGTTTTGAATACAGTATTAGGAGAAGACAAGGCTGGACATGTACATGGCCTGGGATTAGTTCCAAATCCTAATCAAGTCTTAGATGTATCATCTTCGCGCCACTTTAAGGATATACATCTTACTTCACTGGAAGATAAATCAAATGAAGATATTTTGTCTGTTAGACTTCGGATGGAGAAGTTAGAGCAACGCGTGAAAAGCCAAGATGCCTTAATTCTGGAACTACAAGGGAAGAAAAAACAATCTGAAGGACAGGTAAATTTAAGGAACTTCGTTTTCCTTCTTTATTTTCGAATACATGTACTAATCTTCAGGTTCATGTTACAGTGTTCTTTGGGTGAGATGTCTAAATCTCAAGATGCTCTTTGTATTGGCAAGACAAATTCAAAAAGAAAAGTATGTTATCTTTAGAATGTTTTTTACTTCATTTAAATAGATACAATCTTACCATCATTTCATTTCACATGACAGAGAGTCTATAGTGACACTTATAGTCAACAACTTGGTACTATCGAACTACAGAATAATGTGATGGTACAGTATGGATGCATTAATACAATTTTGCTTTTTATATAGAAATTAGTCATCTCATGCCATCCATTACAGAGCAAGGAAAAATTTCACTATGATATGGAGATGCAACCATCAAACAAATGTCCTTCTAAGGACAAGGTATGCTCATTTATATGTTGTTTGGATCCAATATGTTGTTCGGAAAATTTATTTATACTTCTACTTCTCGTTATCTTTTTTCACAGAACAAAGAAACTTTGACCAACAATGAAAATGTGCAACAAGTGAAGGAAAATGCTAGTGTAGATAAGGTAAGTGCACTTATGTTTTTTTTAACTTGCAAAGTTTCTGTCAACTATGAGTTTTGTAACTTGCAAAGATTCTTTCCACTATGCATCTCCAGTTCTCTACTCTTCTGCTTCACAAATATTGGGTACAAAATCTGATATAAGCATCTAAGAAAAAAAAAGTGTAGTTACTTTCACTACGAGGCAGAGCAGTATTAGTCTCTTCGGATTGCTATTTCAGTTTTTTGTTTACATAATGTTGCATAACTCATACAAGGAAAATCTGTTAATAAGTGGCATTGTAAGGGATTGAACAAATATTATTATACGTCTAGCCTTCTTCCACAAAAATCTAGTGCACAACATGGCATGCCATCATTTACAAAATAAATTATGCTTACACTATTAAATAATGAAGATGTTGGAAGACTAAATGCATACTTGTACTACTAGATAAAAAAATTAAAGGAAGAAAATTATAATGGCTTGCGTTGGAACATATTTAGAAGACAATGTTTGTCGATGCATTTCTCATTTTTGATAATAAATTGTTGTTTTCAATTTATAGGAGCGGCAAATTGACCTCAGAGCTAACAATACGCCTCAACGACTTAGAGATTCCTCTGCGCATATGGTACGTTCACATTCATTCAGCTTTTTTCCTGTAGTTATTCTGATTATTTTGCATATTGCCATTAGCATGGTGGCCAGAACATTAATAAGATCTCAAAAGGAGCCAATGCAACAAAGCCTGCCAATGTATGTCATATCTTTTTCTTCTCTCTTTAGTTTGCTTAGGCTTGAATTATATTGCATACTAATGTTGCACAAAATATAATTCGCAGAAACAACAAGGCAATGCAAAAAGTTGTTTGGGTGCGGACTCGATAGATGTATGGGTATTAAGTTTTTATTATGCAATGTTCTTTGTAGATTTCAATTTTGTTACAATGGTTTTTTCGTGTTTTTTTACTGGATAGGTTGGGACTATAGTATTTTTGAAGAGTTTGGGAAATCCAAACAGGAATGTTGCTCTTGCTACACTCCAAAGTGTTGACCCAGAATATAAAATTGAGGGTGTTCAACTTGGTAACGAATTCTGGGCTGTACGAGTTGATGCTACATTTGCCAATTCAGATCAACTGATACGACCATTAAAAAATGTCAAAATTATTGGTCATTCAGCAGGACTGATTATCGCATGGCCTTCAACCTTTGTATGTTGCTCCTCCTTTAAACTTACTAGCTATTAACCTTACCTTCACTATTGAAAGTTTCTAATCTCATTTCGTTATTGTTGCAGATCACTAAGATAAATTGATGATGCATGGTTACAAGGTCGAGAATGGGGCTGCTACTGGATAGTCTTTCGTTAGGTTGTAGGTTGTCATATCTAGTGTTAACATTTCAAACTTTATGTATGCTTCAAACATTCTGCTACTATTAGTATAATCGCAGCTTGTAATATACAGATCATGTTCTTTGTACAACAAAGTCTATTTAATATATGAGACCGTCATCCTTATTATATTGTGACTCCTATGCTGCCAACATTGACCATACCATTCTGCATGACAACATATAGAATATCACTATTCTTAATGAAATGCGGCAGCGCTTCTATGCGCTGTAATGATATGCTATGTCCATATGTAAAATCCCTTATGTAGAGAACCTAGCAACACATATAATGTGTTGTAAGTTCTGTAACTTTATATGTTGCTGTCTTGCAACGCTTATTTGTGCCATTTACCAACAAACAATTATACGTTGTTGTAGACCCTTGCAACGCCACCTATGGCAACACATAATAATCCATTGGTGTAGACCTCTGCAACGCTTATATGGGTATACAACAACGCATTGTTGCGTTGCTATAGGGGGGTTCTTGTTGTAGTGTTATCACTAATCATTTGAACAACACATCCATATTTTCCGAAGAGAACAATGAGATCAAAATCACATAGCATGGACACAAATACCAGGTTGTATATGAGGAATTCAACCAGCATGACTTTGTGAATATGTTGGTCTCGAGAGATAGCAACTCTGCCGAGATCCAATACCTTACTTTTACCTTTATCGGCGAAGGTGATGGTTTTCTTTGATGAGGGACTTAGAGAAGATTCCACGAGACAGCTTCTATCACAAGTCATGTTATTAGTGCATCCACTATCCATTACCCATTATGTCTTGCCAGATGATTTTATCTGCAGAAGAATTAGTATCTCATACAATAGGTTATGAGCCAGTATCAGTTTGAAGAATTAAGATTTCTCGGAATTAGTTCCTTAGGATGGATTCCTCAGGATTGATTCCTCCGAATCAGAGAATTTTAACTTTCTTCAACCGGATCAACCGATATCGTCATGGGCATAAAATCTGCAGAAAGTTATAGTTGCCTCAGGACGCGTTCCTGCAAAGAAGATTAGTTCTTCTTCACCACCCACATTCGAATGGGTGGCCTTGAAGCATATGAGGAACGACAAGGGTGATAGTGTCTAATGGGATGATGGTTAGTAATATCAAGCGACACAAATGAATAGGCATTCTTGTGCGAAGCTTCCCTGTGAACAAAGTGATTAGATGAGACATGGTCATATTCATTGCCTTTTGAGGTATTGTCCTCAGACGATACCCTCAACTCATTTGCATCTGCATTCACAGGGAGATTAGTAATGAGTTCCTTTTGAACCGAAATCTTCTTTACTGGAGCACCGTTCCTGTATTAGTCCCGATGTATCTGGAGAATACTTCACCATTTACATCTTTAAAGAGTTCATAGTTTCGGTAAAAGGACTCAACCATCACATCTGAGGAAGCATTATCATATCCAGATAAAATGTAGGGATCAGGAGGAGGTATTTTTCCAGAACCCAAGTGGTCTTTGGGTATTGTTCTGGTTTCCATTAAGATCCCTCAACATTGAGGTTTCAGGTGAAACCGACGCCTTCTTTCCTCGGATTCCTGTTGAGGATCTATTTCTTGAGGATGTCACAGAGAATCTGATGCCCTTTTAGACTCTTGAACATTCTAGTTTCCAATAGATTCTTCAACCTAACATTTTCTTTAGCAATATATATGGTATCCTCAGATGAGGGATTAGGTACCACAGAGGTAGTTGATATAACAGGTTCTGAAGATATTGAAGAGCTAGGGGGTGAAGTGATACAGTCATTTTCAATGCACTTTAAACAAGGAGAAACAAACCCTTCTTGAGGCATGATGATCTGTTGGGAGAGAAATGAGTCATTTTCTTTCCTCAGATCATCATGAAACATCCTCACCTGTTCAAGTTCTTGCTTTATCATGAGGAACTCATGAGCCAGCTTCTCATTATCGGTGAGGAGTGCCTCATGACGACGGATCAAATCATGAAAATTTGACTGAAGACTCTGAGATTCATCAGTCAACTTCTGAGATTTCTTCATTTCCTCAACCAACAGATCATCACTTTTATTTAGTGAGTTCTGAATTTTCAAAAGTGCACGTTGTTGGTTTGATGCAAGTTTTTCATCGGTAGAATCATCACAGGAAGAGTGGGAGGATACCTTTGAGCTCTTAGCCATGAAGCAGAAGGCGGGGACGGTATCTTAAGCCTCAACATGAACACTGTGAGTAACTGATTCCTTAGTGATGAAGATAGACTTGCTAACCAGAGCTGTGGCAGGAGCCTTCAGATTCTTCTTCCTCAACATGAGGATCATAGTATGATTCTTTAGAGTCTAATTCCTTGTTGAGATAAGAACGGGCCTTGCGTGAGCTGTTGTTCTTGTATCCAGCAGATTTTGAGGATCGTGAGGAATTCCTCTTCGATCTTTCATCGGAATTGTCTTCTTTGCTCTTTTTCTTCTTCTTCGTCTTAGTTTCCTTTTCCCAAAGAGGACATTCGGCGACGTAATGGCCCGGTTTCTTGCATTTGTGACACACACTTTTTCTTGACTCGACTAAGTAATCATCTCCGCTTCTTCTTGAAGCCGATCTTAAAGAATTCCCAAACCGGTTCTTCTTCTTGAACTTTTGGAACTTTCTGGTGAGGAGATCCAATTCCTGACTACGAGTTTCAGGATCATCAAAGCCAGCTTCAGATTCTTCATCAGAGGACACTTTTCGTGACTTAGCTTTTAGCGCGCGGACTTTTGGAGCGGATCCATACAGGTCTTGTTTCTTAGACAGCTTTATTTCATGAACATTGAGGCGCTCGAGGATATCAGCAGGTTCGAGGTTCTTGAAGTCAGGCCTCTCTTGAATTATCAGCGATAGTATCTCAAATGATTCATCCAGAGATCTTAGTAGTTTCTTCACGACTTCGTGATCAGTGATATCAGTGGCACCGAGTGCTTGAAGCTCATTTGATATATCGATGAGCCTGTCAAAGGTTTGCTGCACATGTTCATTGTCCAGCCTCTTGAACCTGTTGAAGAGACTACGGTGCGTATCAACTCGAGAGTCTCATTGTGTGGAAACTCCCTCATTGACTTTTGACAGTCTCATCCACCTCTTTTTTGCAGTATCCAGACCACTGATACGATTGAACTCAGTTTTGTTGAGATTTCCACCAATGATTCTTCGAGCTTTCGCGTCAAGTTTCCAGTTTCTCTTGACAACATCAGCAAGGGTCATCAAGGTGACCTCTGGAATGCCTTGATCAACAATATCCGAGAGATCTTTGTCAATAGCTTCAAGATGCATCCACATCTTGTTCTTCCAGTACGTGTAGTCCGTCCCATCGAAGCAAGGGTAGTTCGAAGAAACATTCATTGTACCTGAGGTCGACATAACTAAAACTCCAAGTGGTTAAACCGAATCACACAAAACAAGGAAGTACGTTGCTCTGATACCAATTGAAAGAACAGTATATCGACTAGAGGGGGGTGAATGGGAGATTTTCATTTTTTCTTGAGAAATTTCAATTTCCTCAGGATTGAGGAAATTCAAAATGGAGGAAACTCATAGAATCATGAAGCGAAGAAACATTACAAAATGTAAACATGAATTCAAGACATCATATTGCAACAGAAATAAAGTCTAATATAGGAGCAGAAATGCAACAGATGCACAGCATGAAGAAACAGAGCAGAGGGAACATAAAGAGAAAGGCATCAGGACAAGTCATCAGTGCAAATGCAAAAATATAAGGTTTGAGGAAATAGCACCAGGGCACAGATGACACCAATTTGGTAGACCAGTTCGAGTTGTTGTGACAACTCTACATCTGGTTGGAGAGGCTGAGATTCAACTCAGAACACATAGTCTTCACCTTGTTCTCCTTGAACTAAAGTCCTTAGACTTTTTCCAATCACTCAGGTGAGTCTTCAAGGTAGACTCCCGAAACCTTCACATACTTCATTCACTCAGGGAAGTCACAATTGCATCTTAACTCTCTCAGAACGATGAATCCTACACTGGATGGAAGATCACAGTCTTCAAGAGTAAAAAGCTTCGGATCACTCGAACCGAATTCCTCAGAAATTCTCAACTACTCAGGTTGGTGGTTTTCCTCACTTAGCTTCTTTAGGTTCCTTAGAGGTGGGTTGCTCTCAGATGACAAGTGTCAGTTTTTCTCGTGGAGCAGCCAACCCACCAATGGGGCTGGGGGCGGCTATTGATAGTCGCGAAGCAACCCCAGGTGAAAGGACATACGTGCCCATGCATGAAATGCCCATCGTGCCCACCCTTCAGACCGTTGCTAGACAGGTTCTAGCAACTCGCCACGTGACATGTGGCACGGTCGAAAAGTATACTCTCTCTCTCTCTTTCTTCAGGAAAAACTTCACTGGCAGTTTCCTGCCTCATCCGATGACAGATTCCTTCAGTGTCCTGAAGAACAACGTCTCAGACACCCGAGAAACTGAACTTCAACCTCAGGAGATTTCTCTGGGTTTTCTTCAGGTTTTCAATTTGTGCAATTCCTCAGAACTTCGGAACTCATTTTCCTCAACCCCTCCAACAGTGTAGTGTTTTCCTACGACTCAAGAAATACAAAAAGCTAAACGAAGACTACGTTTCAACTTTTGCTTCAACTTGAGTTGCCTCAGGATGCCGCACGACTTCCTCAGGATGCCTCAGGATCTAGATTCCTCAGGATTTCATGCCTCAGCATTATTCAGGAAAAGCACTGGTTTATTCAATGTTCATCAACATTTTTGGGGGTCGACAACGGTGGTTAAACTCTTCTTCAGGGACTGTTCTCCTAGTTACACTCGCAAACACATAAGTCCCTTAACCGTTTTGTCATCAATGCTCAAAAACCTCAGAGGGGAAACTAGATGCAGTTACAAAAAGTGCTACAAAAATTCCAGAAATATTAGAATAAAAATCAGCAGAACGGAAGCTTCCGGAACCTTTAAGGACGACCAGGGGGCCCACCTGGAGGCCAGGCGGCTAGGTGGTGCGGCCCCACCCCTAGTCGCGCCACCAGGGTTCCTGGGAGCCCTGGGTGGCCCCTGGCTGCCCCCTTTGGCCTATATTACCTCTTCGTCCCAGAAACCCTCGAGAAGAACCCAACATCACGAAATACCTCTCTGTTCTGCCGCCGCCATGCTTTCAAGATCGGGAGCACCAGAAGACTCCTTTCTGGCATCCTACAAGAGGTAAGAAGGACCACCGAGTGCTTCTCCACCACCATGGATTCTTCCCGAGTGTGCCATCAGTAGTCCCCCTTGGACCATGGCTCCATGAGCAGTAGCTATGTGATGTCTTCTTTCCAATATTTTTCTTCAATATTTAGTCCTTGTGAGCTGCCCTACATGATCAAGACACCTATATAATTTTCCTGTTGTTCCTATGTTGTGTTTGCTGGGATCCGATGGATTATGAGATTATGTTCAGATCGTGATGAGTTATATATTTGGTTTCCCTTTTATATTTTGTTCTTGACTAATTCTTGCATGTTCTCCGTTACTTTTTATTTCTTTGTCCAAGTAGTAGTAGTAACTCCAAGAGGGAGCGTTGTGCATGATTATAGGTTCATGCCCCTCGATGTCTAGCTTGAGTGACAGAAACATGAGACTAGGGTATGTGATGTTTCCACCAGGGAGAAAACAACGGTGCTTGTAACCGCGGTTGCAAGGATTGTTTAACTTACACATAGATTGTTAATGCAATTGTCTATTGCTTTGAGTTTACAATTTGGATGGGGCTCGCAACTTAATACCAGCGAGATGTTCTGGATAGATATCTCAAGGTGGATGATTAGTGAGTAGATGCACATGGATTTCGGTCTATTTGTCTTGGCGTACTTCCCATACTTTTCAGCCTCTTACTTTCAAGTAGCATAATCAACATTGCGGTGCATTTCTAATTATGTTAGTTGCCCAGCTGTAATTTGTTCACCCAACTTAGCTCTTTTATCGTCTTGTGGGAGAGATACATCACTAGTGAACATCATGGGACCTTGGTTCATATTTCCACCATTTTTTACACCTAAACTTTATTTATTTCCTTTACTTTCAGTTGCTATCACTACCACTATAATTATCTGTTTGATCCTTTGTAAACGACAAGGCCGGATGGATTGACTACCCCTCTCTACTTCGTTGGGAGCAAAGTTACTTGTTGTGTGTGAAAGTCCAGGTAAAGCAATTGATAATATTCAAACGACGCATCACTTGCTGCACCACCTAATTGTCGTCCTTGGAGTCCTACTGGACTGACTCAAACCTTGGTATCTTTGCCAAGGGAAATTTTCTATTATCTACATCTCAACCTTCCACATGGGGTAACCAGCGAAGGGCGAGAAGCCGTTATCATCTCTCGTACCATCAAGCAAATTTTTGGCGCCGTTGCCGGGGACTCTTATCTTCAAGATAGGGGAGTTGCACACTATCTTTTATCTTTGCTTTTTAGTCTTTTTTATTTACCTTTCAGTTTTTATCTTAGTGTCTTTTATCAAAAATCACAAAAAAAATGTTTACCTTGTTCTTGCTTGCTGCTGCTACTATGGGATCCACTGAAAAACACTAAGTTGTGTGACTTCACTAGTCACAAAAACAATGAATTTATCTGCACTCCTATTTCTACACCTTCCACTTCAGCATCTTCTTATGAAATTAAACCTTCTTTGTTGAACCTTCTTATGAAAGATGAATTCTCCGGTGCTGGAGATGATGCTGCTTTACACTTGAATAATTTTGTTGATCTTTGTGATATGCAAAAGTATAAAGAAGTAGATGGTGATATTGTTAAGCTTAAGCCTTTTCCTTTCTCCTTGAGAGGAGGAGCTAAATTTTTGTTTCAACCCTTGCCTAGGAATAGCATAGATTATTGGGATAACTGCAATAATGCTTTTATTGGGAAGTACTACCTCCCTGCTAAAATTATCCAATTGAGGAGTAATATTATGAATTGAAAGCAATTAGATAATGAGCACGTTGCCCAAGCTTGGGAACACATGAAATCTCTTGTTAAGAATTGCCCTCAACATGGTTTGACTACTTGGATGGTTATCCAGACTGTCTATGCATGTTTGAACTTTACGTCGTGGAATCTGTTAGACTCGGCCGCGGGAGGAACCTTTATGTGGACTACACTTGTGTAACACCCTCAGTTTCTGTAACAGTAATCATCATCACTGTTGATCATCACTGTTGGATTATCACTGTTTAATCTCCCTTGTACCTGATAAAACTTTGTGATGCTCATGATCAAACCTTGCTGTGGTTGATCAACACCCCATGCACCATGTACTTGAGCCCTTGGGATCAAATCCCAAAGCCAAATGCACCTTGCTCATCTAAGAAATCAAACCCTAGTTGAAAACTCCTTTGGATGAAAATAAAACAAAAGTGCTCAAATAAAGTTGTTCCAAAAATCATGGAACTATTTTTGTAAATTGCCTAAAATCATTACAATCATGTTGGACCAACTTTGGTAATTTCTGAACTTACAGAAAATTCCAAACAATTCAAACAGTAGGTTAAAACCCCTACTTTGGGCATTTAATAATTAAAAGAAATACCTAATGATTTTATTTTACTACAAGAACTTTTGTGGCATCTTAGTAATATGTAAACCTAATTTACAAACCCTAATAACATTTTTCAAAAATGCCTAGGTTAGCAAAACAAATACAAAGTACAGAAAATAAAAAGAAAAATTAAAACAGGTAACAAAGCAACTAAAACCCGCCCTGGGCACATGGCCCACCTAGCCCACCCCAGCCCACCTACCCCCATCACCTACCTCTCACCTGCCCCCTCCCCCACCCCGTACACGCACGGCATGGCCATGCGCCACCCCACCTGCTCCCCCTCCTCACCTGCCCCCCATGGAGATAAGGCCGAGCCCCCCCTGGCGCTCCTCCCCTGCCCATTTTCCCCCTTCCCCCGAGTCTCCCTCCCCTGTCCCCGTAAGCTCCCGTGCTCTGTCGTGGGCGCCGCCGGCGAGTACCCGCGGCCAACGGCGACGCCTGCCCCCACTACGTTGTCCACGACCTTCCCCGCGCTCGACTACTTCCTCCAGCGCTTGCAATCGATGCCGGGATCGTCTGAAGCTCGCGAATCGGAAGCTTTCTTCCACCTCGAGCCGCTCCGCCATTGGTGAGGTGGAGCTCCACCCCGACCTTCCCCGGCCCCTTCCATCACTCCTCTGCCCTCGCGGTGAGCACCCGGAGCTCCATGGCATTTTCCCTCTCCTCCCCATGCCCCGTAGTGCCGCCGCCGTGAACACAAGCTCCGGCTGCCGCGGCCGTGGACGTAGCCGAAACCATGGTCCCTCGCAGCCCGCGGTTCTGGCTCCGGTGGATGCGCCTCGGCTCGCCCGTTCGATTCCAGCCTCCCGCTCGCCGAGTGGTCGCCGGAGTGCCCCGATGGCCTCGCCGGCGTGCTCTGCCTCGCCACCGTGCCCGGCTGGGCTAACCTCCAGTGGGCTTGCCCACTGCCCAGTGGGGCCGGCCAGATTTTGGTTAGGGATAAACCCCCCCTGATTTGCAACTAATCCCGTGTTAATCAAAATTAAACAGAGATAACCCCCATGTGTGTATGACATGTGGACCCATGCAGTTGTTTAAATAAAAATAACTGTTAATTAACACATGTGTCACTTACAGCTGGGCCCCACTAGATTATTAGATTAATTAAATTAGTTTATAAGTAATCAGTGTATGACATGTGGGTCCAGAGGCATTTTCTAATTAAATTGAATATTTTGTAAATAACAGAGGCTGACATGTGGGTCCCACATGTCAGCACTGTTCTGGATAATGTTGTGGATAATGTTTTGGATAATGTTTAATAAATAATAAAAGAAAATCCAGAAAAATTTTTAAATTGATTTAAACTTTGAAATTCAATAACTTTTAAACCGTAACTCGGATTCAAAAACTTTATACATGAAAATTGATCAGAAAAATATAACGAATACGGATACGCCATCCGTATGTCTACCACACCCCTCTAACACAACGAACATCGAACATTCCCCCTCCGGACCGTCTGTCCGATAAATTCTCCGGTACTGTTAGAGTGCCCAGATGAATTTATTCCGAACACGAATGTTGTCCGGAATGGATCAACTAGCCCGGATACACCCCCCTTATGTTGTTCCGGTAACCACGACACCTCCGGCTTGATCCTTTCCCCCTCCGGACACCCTGTCCGGTAATCATCCGGAGCCGGTAGTTCATCCTCAGATGAATTTCCGTTCCGAGCAACGTGCATTGCACTGCGTTAGAACACCGTTAACATTTCATCTATCATGTCATGCATATGTCTGTATATTATTGCTGTGTATTTACTGTTTCCTCCCCCCCCTTAATCTTCGGTAGACCCCGCTGCTCCCATCGACTACACCGCTGCTGAGTACGACTACGTCGTCGACGACCCTACTACTACCGTCGAGCTTGCAGGCAAGCAGAGCCATTCTCTTCCCCAGATATCGCCTATCTTTCCGTACATTTCTTGCACTAGCCATTGTTACCGCTGCTGCTACGTTTACAATCCTATTCAATTGCATAGCCTGATTTTTGTCGCCCCTTGATGTGCCTTCCTTTATCCTATGCTGCCTATTATTATTATTATGTATTATGCAGCAGTGAGCTCTGCGCATTGTTAGCTAGGATTAGATAGAGGGCCGTGATCACTCAGGGGAGTGAACACGGATACAAATATTATAACTGCACAGGTACGGTACAATGCAGACACCGCCTCAGGCCCTACCTGGGTTATGCCAGTCACCTCAAGTGTGAGCTATCAAGGAGTAATCTTTGTACTCCACTCGAGGCTGACTTTGTCTTACGGCCATAGGGTTTTGAGTAACGGTTGTCCTAAAGGTAAGAAGTTGGGCGACCCAATGGTGCCCGCGAGAGGTATTACGACGGGACGACAGGGAGGGCACGACCAGTGTACCGGTGTGCTTGGCCCCTGATCGTTGGCCGCGAGAGTTACCAAACCACGAAAGTCGAGCTCCCCCAGGAGCACACGCGAGACAAGGTAAGGAGACGGTTCACCTTGTCGGTAACCGCAGTGACTTGGTGGGACGATAGGGCAGGCACCGATGTACTGGTGGTCCTGGCTGCTGTCGTTGTCCGCGGGTCGGTTAAGCCGAGGCAACGATAACGGTTGTCTCGCAGGTTAATTAAAATGCTAAATGGTTCAGTGAATGTCTTGAGTTGGCTACATGCCATGTACGCACTACCTACCCATGGGATTATGAGTGTGGGCTCCTCCGCTTCATAGTGTCGTCCGAGGACTCTTCAGACGTCAGCAGTACCGCGGGCTGATTGCCGGGAAGTGCGCTGTCTTCTTTGCTCGAGCTGTGTTGTTTTCGTTACGGCTTCCCGGCCACCCACGCACCGTGCAGGAGTACGTCAGGGTTGGGGTCCAAGGCCCTGAGTACTTAGGATTTAGACCGGCGGATGGCCTCTCTGTTGAGTTTGAAAGATGGGATGTGAAGTGTCGGATAGCCTCGGTGGAGCGTTCCCTAACAAGGTTCCCGCCACCCTGGAGATCCGTGCATGTAGTGTAACACAAGTGCACCCCTGCAGGGAAGATTGATCTATTCGAATAGCCGTGTCCACGGTAACAGGACGCTTTATGATGAAGCTGGATCTTACCACTAGAAACTATTATTAAACTGTATGGTTCCGAGTTTTCTTCCTCGCGGGGATGTCGAGGAGGTGAACTCGGAGGCATAGTTAATTATTACAACTTATTATTATACAATGCTGCAGCAACTTCTGCTGCGTTGTTACTTTATGCTTTATATAAACTGTTGGCTGGTTCTTACCTCATGCTGCAAGACATCGTCGGAAGATGCTAGTCTTCGTTAGGCCTAGCTTCTTACCCTTGTTCTGAATTTCTGTCTTTCAGTCCACTATATATGGCCTCTTCATTCCGTTGATACAATGCATAATGCTTAGTAGCGGACGTAAGACTCGCGGGTATACTAGATACTCACCTGCTTTATTTCCTTTACTGTTTTGCCTGATCGGCCGCTGCAGCCGATGTTGGAGCCCAGGAGCAGGAGTACCCCGGAGGCGCCTACTACGACGTCGAGTTCCCCGTCGACCAGGAGTAGTTCGGTGGATCCCAGGCAGGAGGCCTCGCCTTTTCGTTCTGTATCTCTGATGTGGTTTGTGCTAGCCTTCTTAAGGCAAAACTTGACTAACTATGTCTGTACTCATATATTATGGCTTGTTTGACTTATGTATTCGGGTCCGCGTGACCCCCCTCTATTGTAATATATCTGTTTATCCTTTTGTGTTTAGTGTTGTGCTGTGATATTATCACCGTGGCACCCTAATCTCAGCCGTGTACCCTGTGTGTATGATTACTGTACACGGGTTGATTTTGGGGGCGTCACAACTTGGTGCTGCCACAAATATTTTAGATGAGATGATGACAAACTACTCTCAGTGTCACACCGAAAGAGCTCCAACATGCAGGAAGGTAAACTCTGTCGAGGAGATCTCCTCCCTAAATGAAAAAGTTGAACTGATCATGACTTTACTTACTAAGCAAGCTCCTATTGATCCTCATGATGTTCCTTTGAATTCTTTGGTTTCTCAAGAGCAAGTTGATGTTAATTTTATCTATAGTAACAACTTTAATAATAATGATTATAGGATTAATTTTGGTAGAAATCCTAGACCGTACCCATCCAACAACTATGGGAAGAACAACACTTATCCTAGCACCAAAAAGTCCACTTCTGAATTAGAGAGCATGCTTAAGGACTTTATACTTCTCCAAAAGCCTTCAACAAGAGTGTTGAAGATAAATTGGAAAAATTAGATAGTCTCTCTTCAAAGGTAGACAATATAGCTCATGAGGTAGAATTGCTTAAAATTAGAACCTCTCCCTTAGAGGAAAGGAAAACTACACCCATGAATGCTATCGAAGTCCAAATTAATGAGAATATTAGAATGCTAGCCAAACTTAAAGATAGATGGGCTAGAGAAAAGGAAGAGCACGATAGAATTAAGAGCCTTCCTACACACGCTACCATTGCTACCATACAAGTTGAGGATCTCAAAACTTTTAGCACAACACATCCCTAGTCCCATTGGACCTATTAATGGTGATGCTAATACCTCAACTTTATGACAAGAAGTTCCTATCAATCTAGAGACTACCAAGAGCATGAGCTTAGATGACATCACCACCACTTTAATTAATGGTAGTGATCTTGATTTTGAAAATTGTAGTCTTTCTGAAGTGATCACCTTTTTTGTAAAGAATGGCTAAAGACCCCCACACTAGCACACTTAACATTGCCTTTACCGAGGATATTACCAATTCTCTTATCAAAGCTAGGGAGGAGAAGCTCAAGCTTGAGAATTCCATCCCTAGGAAGCTAGAAGATGGTTGGGATCTTATAGTCAAAATCAAATTGAATAATTTTTCTTGCTATGACTTACGTGATGTTGGAGCTAGTGCCTCCGTTATGCCCAAAAAATTGTATGATATGCTTAATTTGAAACCTTTTGATACTTGTTCTTTTCGTGTTTGTCTCGTTGATTGTTCCTATCAACCCCAAAAGGATTGATGATGTCCTTATTATTGTCAATGATAATTATGTTCCCGTTTATTTTCTTGTTATGAACATTGAGTGTGATCCCTCATGTCCAATTATTTTAGGATGCCCTTTTCTTCGCACCATTGGTGCTATCATTGACATGAAAGAAGGGACCATTAGATTCCAATTCCCCCTCAAAAAGGGAATGGAACAATTCCCTCGAAAGAAAATAAAGTTACCTTATGAGTCTGTGACACGGGCAAGCTATTCTTTTTATATTGATAAAACCTCATTTTCTTGTATCATTCCTAGCTAAAAGGAAGAAAAGAAAGCGCTTGTTGGGAGGCAACCCAAGATGTTTTTACTTTCAGTTTTAGTGGTCGAGATGCTTGTTACTACTGTAGAAACATCATTGTATCTTTTTTTCAAGCTTTGTGCCAAGTTTTAGCCCCCGATTGCAAGAATGTTCAAAAGTTGTAACATGCTGTCCAGAAACAGATTTTGTCCCCTTGATGGAAAAATTGGCCATAAATCACCAGATCATCTTTTTTTGATCTGAATATTTTTAACGGTATGCTCTATACAATTAGATTTCGGGCATCTCTTCTGAGTTTTTTTATTTTAGTTGCATAAGTACCCCGAAAAAATTATTTACTACCTGCTGGTCTGTTTTTCACAATTCTGCCACGTTTTGCAAACCTTAAGCTTTCTTTTTCTTTGAAAAAACTTTTTTGAAATCATGAGAAACAATAGCTCTTCAAGAATATCTTTATTTACAGTGGAGAAAAATTATTTTATCATGGGTACTGTGACGCCCCCAAAATCAAGCCGTGTACAATAATCATACACGCAAGTTACACGATCGAGATCAGGTACTCACGGTAAGATATCACAACACAACTCTACAAATAAAATAATACAAGCTGTTTAATACAAGCCAGGGGGCACGAGGGCTCGAATACAACAGCTCGAGAGCACAAAGTTAGCGGAAGCAACAGTATCTGAGTACAGAAAAAAGAATACAAGGTTGCCTTAAGAAGGCTAGCACAAATAACAACAGATCAAAAAGGAGAGGCCTCCTGCCTTGGAACTTCCAAACTACTCCTGGTCAACAGGGAACTCGACGTCATAGAAGGCATCGGGGATCTTCACGTTGCGGTGGTAGACATCAGGGAGCTCCTGCTCCTGGACTCCAAGGCTCCAATGTCGACTGCAGCGGCTGATCAGGCAAAACAAAAAGGGGGAAAATACAACAAGGGTGAGTATCTAGCATACCCGGAGTCTTACGTCCACTACTAAGCAAATATGCATTTGTATCAAATGGAAAGGGGAGGCTGTATATAGTGGATTGCAAGGTAGAAATCAGAATAAGGATAATAAGCTAGGCCTATCGAAGACTAGCATTTTCCGACGAGTCTTGCAGCATAAGGAAAGAATAGCCAACAGTTCATATAAAGCATAAAGTAACAATGCAGCAGAAGTTGCTGCAGCATTGTATAATAGTAAGTTGTAATAATTAATAATAATTAATGCCTCCGAGTTCCCCTCCTCGACTACCCTGCGAGGAAGAAAACCCGGAACCAACAGTTTAATAGTAGTAGTTTGTAGTGGTAAGATCCAGCTTCAGCATAAAGCGTCCTGTTACGATGGACACGGCTATTCAAATAGATTAAACTCCCTTCTGGGGTGCACTACTGTTTATCCTGCACGCTCGGATCTCCAGGATGGAGGGTACCTTGTTAGGGAACGCTCCACCAAAGCTATTCGACACGCTGCAGCCCATCCTAGGCTCAACAGTGAGGCCATCCATCGGACTATATCCTATGCGATCAGAGGTCTAGGAACCCTCACCCTTCACGCTCCTGCACGGTGCGTGGCTGGCCGGTGAAGAAAAAGAAAATCCAAATACACCGTCCGGAAAAAGAAGAGACCACTTCCCGGCGTAGGCCGTGGTACTGCTGACGTCTGAAGAGCTTTCGAACAAACTATGACGCAGGGGAGCCCATAACTCCTTATCCCACATGAAGGTAGTGCGTAAGGACCAACGGGCCTCTCAAGTCATCCACCGAACCATTTAGAATTTTATTATTATCTCGCAGACAACTGTTATCGATGTCTGACTAAAAACACAACGGACAACGAACAGCAACAAGGACTACCAGTAACGTCGGGGCATGCCCTGTCGTCCCGTCAAAGCACGCGGTTACCAACATGGTGAACCATATCCTTACCTTGTCTCACGTGTGCTCTTGGTAGAGCTCGACTTTTCGTGGTTTGGTAACTCTCGCAAGATACGAGCAGGGGCCAAGCACGCGAGTAACTTCGGTCGTACCCTCCCTGTCGTTCCCGATGCAATACCGCTCGCGGGCACCGTTGGGTCGCTCGACTCTTACCTTTAAGGACAACCGTTGCTCAGGTACCTAGAGCGGCTATACAGAGTCAGCAACGAGTGGAGTAGCAGAATTACTCCTTATAGCTCATACTTGATGGTGACTCGGCAGAGCCGAGCTAGGGGGCCTTAGGCGGTGTCTACATTGTACCATACCTGTTATAGTTAATATATTGTTTCCGCGTCACTCCCCTGAGTGATCACGACCCGCTATCTAATCCTGGTTGACTAACAAAGCGCAGGGCTCACCACTGAATATAATATATATTTATAGGCATTATAGGATAAAGGAAGGTACATCAAGGGGCGACAAAAACAGGCTATGCAATTGAATAGGATTGTAACGTAGCAGCAGCAGTAACAATGCCTAGTGCAAGAAATGTCTTGAAAATATAGGCGATATCTGGGGAAGAGAATGGCTCTGCTTGCCTGGAAGCTCGACGGTAGGGGTACGGTCGTCGACGAAGTAGTCGTACTCGGCATCGGTGGCATCGGCGGCAATGTCGAGGTCTACCAGAGAAGAAGTAGGGAAGAAACAATAAATACACAAAAATAATAGCAATACAAATACAAGACATAGCAAACGCGGTGTTGGCGGTGTTCTAACACAGTACAAGGTGTATGGCTCGGAGCGGGAATTTATCCGGGAATGACTCATTGGTACCGGTTGATTACCGGACAGATGATCCGGAGGGGAAGGTTCCATGTCTGCAGTGTTAGAGACATCTGGCACACATGTGGATAGTGTATCTGTGCTCGTTGAACCATTCTAAACAACTTTCATGTTCAAAACATTTTCTGAATTATTTTTATCAATAAAACCCAACATTATCCGAAACAGTTCTGTTGACCAAGTCAAACCTAACCAGTGGGCTGGTCCCACTGGTTAGCCTCACATGTGTAATAAAACAATTATTTAAATCTAAATAACAGCACGGTCCCACGTGTCATTGACTGTTGTAAAACTAAATTCAATTTTATTTAATAAACTGCCAAGTGGGGCCCAGGTGTAAGTCTAACAGTACTAACTAACAGTTATTGAAACTAACTGATGCCTAGGTCCCACCTGTCATAGACAGTGAGGTAAACTAACAAATTTCTCAGATTAAACTTTAAAGTGGGATTAAACTTAACTGTGAGTGGCTGGGGGGAGGGGTTAGTGCTAATGACCCTACTGACGGGCGGGCCCCACATGGCGGTGGCACAGGAGCACGCCGATGAGGAGGAGCTCATGTCCGGCGACCGTGCGCTCGATCCCGGCGACTAGAGCGGGCGTGGGGGGGGGGGTTCAAATGAACGAGGAGCATGCGCCGCGTCCAATGGTGGTCGTCTTGCAGCCGGGGGTAGCGGGAGACAAGCACACGGACGACGGCGGCGGCGGTTAGCGTACGGATCAAACGGATGTCGGTGATGCGAGGGGAATTCGAGTGCGTGTTTTTGCGAAATCAATCGTATAGCTCATGGAGATCACGTTGGTGCAGTCGGCGCGGGAAGAGCGTTATAGGGGGCACGGCTACGACCATCCACGGCGGCGGCCGAAGCATGCAACGCAGGCACGGGGAACAACGGCGCCAAATCGAGCACAGCGAGGGGGGAATCGATCAGAAGCTCACCGCGAGCGTGTAGGGGTGGCAGTGGGTTCGACGGAGGCGCGAGGCGGTAGGAATTGAAGAAATCCTCAGGCGAGCTCGAGGTGGGAGTAAGAATCGATTCACTCGATGGAGTTTGTCCCGACTAGTTTGCGATGTTGAAGAAGACAAGGACGTCCACGTCGGAGCTACTTGACATGTCAGGGAGGTCCAGGTGGCCGCTGGCCATGGTGGTGCGCGGTGGCGGCGACGGCTGCGTGCGGCTGCGCACGGTTCGACGAGGGAGAGACGAGGGGTAGGGGCACACTGGCGGCTAGGGTTCGTCTAAGGGAGAGGGGGAGGTCTTATACGTAGGGTTGGGGCGGGGATTGCTGCCACGGCGTCAACGACGGCCATGGTGCCGACGGATGGGCGCCACGAACCCCCCCCCCCGGTGAACAGAGGAAGAAGATGGGGAGGGGGGCCGTGTGGTTTGGGGTGGGGTTGGGTTGGGGAAGGACTAGTTGGGCTGGTTTTTCCCCAGGCGATAGATAGGTTTCTTTTTATTTGTTTTTCTATTCTTTTTTGCTTTTCTGTCTATATTTTTATTGGCCAACATTTGATTTTATACAAAGTTGTAACTAGCTCCTATATTAGTGCTACATAGTATAGCAGTGCTACAAAAAGTTTGCGGATTAAATATATTCTTTTAGTATTTCTTTTGGATATGCATTTGAACAAATGGGCTATTTTGGCACTATTTGATTTGTTTAAATTATTTAATGTTATATAAAATATCAACTACCATAGCATCTTGATCTACTGACTTTTATGCATTTTATAAAATTTATTGCACAAATTGATTTGCAAATTCCACACTGTTTTGGAAATTCAATTGGGTTTGAATTTGAGCTCAACTTGATCAAGGTTGATTAACCCTTGCTTAATCATGATGACATGACCAATAACAACGTGATTACAATTGAGTTATAGTTGCATGCCACCCGGGGTGTTACTGGTACTAACCACTCTAATCAGCTTATGATGAGATTTGTATGAAGGGAGTTTTCAAGTATGCGAAGGAAGATGATGAAAGAACATTCGGGAGTGTCAAGCGCTCAAGCTTGGGGATGCCCCCATGTACCCCACAAGAAATATCCGAGGAGACTCAAGTATCTAAGCTTGAGTATGTGATACGTCCCAAACGTATCGATAATTTCTGCTTGCTCCATGCATGTTTTGTGTTATATTGCTATGATCTAGATACACTTTCATACACTGTTGATCGTATTTTGACTAACCTATTAACTCAGTGCACCCCAGTGCCAGTTTTTGTTTTCTGCTTATTTTTTTCCAGGTTCCCCCCATATTAAAAGTGCTCCAAAAATTCAGGAAAATCAGATAAAAATCAGCGCTTCGGAAGCTTCCGGAACCCCGAAGGAGGGCCGGGGGGCCACCACCAGGTGCCCAGGCGGCCACCTGGAGCGGCCTAGGGCTTGGCCGCGCCAGGGGGCGCCTGGACCCCTGGTGGCCCCCCTGGCTGCCCCCCTTCGCCTATATATTCCCCGTCACGTGAAACTTCCGAGAAGAGAACGCTTTTCGCGATCTCGCCTCTGTTCCGCCGCCGCCGCGCTTCCAAGATCGGGAGTGCCAGCAGACTTCTTCCCGGCACCCTGTTGGAGGGAGGATCGACCTACGGGAGCTTGCCCTTCAGCATGGATGCTTCCCGGAAGTGTCGTGAGTAGTTTCCTTTGGACCATGGGTCCGTGATCAGTAGCTATGTGATGTTCTCCTCCCCTCTTTGTTCTTCATGGTTTAGACCTCGTGAGCTGCCCTACATGATCGAGGCACATATGTAATATTTCCGATGTTGCTATGCTGAGTTTGATTGAATCTTATGGATTATGAGATTATGTTCAGATTGTGATAGAGTAATATATTTGGTTCTTATCTTTTAACTTTTTGCTCATAAGTAATTCTCGCATTTTCTCCGTTGCTATTTATTGCTTTGGCCAAATAGTACGTAGTAAATCCAAGTGGGAACGTTATGCTCGATTGTGGGTTCATGCCCCCTGATGACACGCTTGAGTGACAGAAACATGAGTCTAGGGGATGTGTTGTTGCCACAAGGGGGAAAACAATGGTGCTTGTAACCCGCGATTGCAAGGATTGTTTGCTTTACGCAAAGTGCTTTTTAATGCAGTTGTGTGGTGCTTTGGGTTTACACTTTGGGTGGGACTCGCAACTTAATACCAGCGAGATTTTTTGGATAGATATCTCAAGGTGGATGATTAGTAGTAGATGCAGTTGGATTTCGGTCTACTTATTTTGGCGTACTGCCCATGCGTTTGACCCTCTTCCTTTCTTTTGTAGCATAGTTAGCATTGCGGTGCATTTATAATCCTATCAATTGCCCCTCTGTAATTTGTTTAACTCGCATAGCAGTTTTATCGTCTTTTGGGAGAGAGACATCACTAGTGAACATCAAGGGACCCTGGTCCATATTCTCATCATTGTTAGAACGCTCATCTACTTTTCTTCTTTTACTTTCAGTTGCTATCATTATCATTATCCCTTGTGTTTTGATCCTTTGTAAACAACAAGAGCGGAGAGATTGACAACCTCTCTGAACTTCGTTGGGAGAAAAGTTATTTGTGTCTATGTGCAGGTCCAGGAGAAGCAAGTGATTATCTTCAAACGGCGCATCACTTGCTGAACCACCTACTTATCATTGTCGGAGTCCTACGGGAGACAATCTTAAAACCTCGGTTTCTTCACCGAGGGAAACTTGTTAGTTTACCTTTCAGTTTTTATCTTTGTGTCTTATATCAAAAATTACAAAAAAAAAATCTGCCACACTTGCTGTTACTATGGGTTCCACTGAAAACACCATGTTGTGTGACTTCGCTAGTCACAAACAACAAAGACTTTATCTGCACTCCTATTGCCACACCTGCCACTTCCTCTACCTCTTAGGAAATTAAACCTGCTTTGCTAAACCTTGGTATGCGAGATCAATTCTCTAGTGCTGGAGATGATGCTGCTTTACACTTGAATAAATTTTTTGAATTATGCGGTATGCAAAAGTATAAATAAGTAGAAGGTGATGTTGTTAAGCTCAAGCTTTTTCCTTTCTCTTTGAGGGAAGGAGCTAAATCTGGTTTCAATTTTCTCCTAGGAATAGCATAGATTCTTGGGATAAGTGCAAAGATGCTTTTATTGGGAAGTACTACCCACCTACTAAAATTATCCAATTGAGAAGTAACATTATGAATTTTAAGCAATTGGATAATGAACATGTTGCCCAAGGTTGGGAACGTATGAAATATCTTGTTAAGAAATTCCCTATACATGGTTTGACTGCTAGGATGGTTATGCATACTTTTTATGCAGGCTTGAACTTTACCTCGTGGAACCTGTTAGATTCGGCCGCGGGAGGAACCTTTATGTCAGCTACACTTGGTGCTGCTGATACGTCCCAAACGTATCTATAATTTCTGCTTGCTCCACGCATGATTTGTGTGATTTTTCGATGTTTTGCTTGAACTTTCATACACTTTTGATCAAATTTTGGTCTAACCTATTAACTCAGTGCACCTCAGTGCCAGTTCCTGTTTTCTACTGTTTTTTATTTTAAGTTTTTCGGCCATTAAAAGTGATCCAAATATTCTGGAAAAATTATATATAAAATCAGCGTCCCAGAAGCTTCTGGAATAACAAAGAAATGGCAGGAGCGCCACCACTAGGATCCCAGGAGGGTGCCCGGCGCGGGTCCCCCCTAGGCCGCGCCATAGACCCTTCTGGAGCCGTGGTGGCCCCCTGGCCCCCTCCTTTGGCCTGTATTTAGCCCCCGCGGAGGAAATACCTAATATTGAAGTACTTTTTCCAGCAGCGATTCCGATCTCCGCTGCCATTGCCAACAAGCTTCAGGGGACCAGAATTCCTGTGCCGGCACCCTGCCGGGACGGGGAAGTGCCCCCGGATTCATCTCCATCAACATTGCTTCCTCCCTCCATGAAGCGGGAGTAGTTCTCCCTCGGGTCTGAGGTTTCTACCAGTAGCTATGTGTTCTTCTCTCTCTCCCATGATGTGATCTTCATTGTGATCATAGGCTATGTTAATCTAGGGTGATCCCATGGTATTTACCATTCCTCTATGTATTGGATTGATGTACTCACTTGATCTTATCTAGTATAATCCCCGAGACCAAGGTGACAGCGGTCTATTGGACATGGATTAGAAGAATATTTTCATGAGTGATTTCCTCTTTTGTGTGTTGATTTAAGATTGAGAGTCTCTTGGTGCTTTTCTTTGACTATCCTTGAGATATGTTGTGGTGATGGTGGTACTCTCTTTGGATGGCCACGGTGACATTGGGAAATTCATAGATTTAGAACTACGAACTTTGAGGTGTGCTTTTGTAGCCCCACATAATTATCGTCCTCTCTTGACCACAAATAAATGACCTCCGAGTGCGTCTTCATTGCATGTTTTATGGGAAATATCATGTGATTATACTATGTTAATGTTGTTGGGAGTTGCCACTAGTGAAAGTATGAAGCCTAGGCCTATGCTTTTTAGTCTTGTTAGTTTACCTTTCAGTTTTTTCTTTAGTGTATTTTATAAAAAATTAAAAAAATAGTTATCTTGCTTGCTGCTACTATGGGTTCCTCTGAGAACACCAAGTTGTGTGACTTCACTAGTCACAAAAACGATGACTTTATCTGCAATCCTATTGCTAAACCTGCTACTTCAGCACCTTCTTATGATATTAAACCTGCTTTGCTGAACCTTGTTATGAAAGATCAATTCTCCGGTGCTAGAGATGCTGCTGCTTTGCACTTAAATAATTTTATTGAGCTTTATGATATGCAAAAGTACAAAGAAGTAGATGGTGATATTGTTAAGCTTAAGCTTTTTCCTTTCTCCTTGAGGGATGAAGCTAAAATCTGGTTTCAATCCTTGCCTAAGAATAGCATAGATTCTTGGGATAAGTGCAAGGATGCTTTTATTGGGAAGTACTACCCCCTGCTAAGATTATCCAATTGAGGAGTTTTATTATGAATTTTAAGCAGTTGGATAATGAACACGTTGCCCAAGCTTGGGAACGCATGAAATCTCTTGTTAAGAATTGCCCTACGCATGGTTTGACTACTTGGATGGTTATCCAAACTTTTTATGCAGGCTTGAACTTACCTCGCAGAACTTGCTAGATTCGGCCGCGGGAGGAACCTTTATGTCAACTACAATTGGTGCTCCCACAAAACTTCTCGATGAGATGATGACCAACTACTCCCAATGGCACACCGAATGAAATCCAACAGGTAGGAAGGTAAACTCTGTCGAGGAGATCTCCTCCCTAAATGAAAAAGTTGAGTTGATTATGTCTCTACTTACCAAGCAATCTCCTATTGAACCTCATGATGTTCATTTAAATTCTTTGATTTCTCAAGATCAAGTAGATGTGAACTTTATCTCTAGAAACAACTTCAACAACAATGCTTATAGGAGTAACTTTGGTAGCAATCCTAGACCGTTCCCCAACAAGTATGGGAACAACAACACTTATCCTAGCACCAAAACCTCCACTTTTGAATTAGAGAATATTCTTAAAGACTTTATCACTACCCAAAAAGCCTTCAACAAGAGTGTAGAGGAAAAACTAGACAAATTAGAGAACCTCTCGTCGAAGGTAGAAAATTTAGACCATGAAGTAGAATTACTTAAAATTAGAACTTCTCCCCTTGAGGAGAGGAAGGTCACTCCTATGAATGCTATCCAAATGAAAATTAATGAAAACATTAGGATGATGGCTAAACTTAAAGAGAGATGGGCTAGAGAAAAGGAGGAAGAAGATAGAATTAAGAGCCTTCCTACACACCATACTGGTGCTACTATCCAAGTGGTTGAGGAAATCCAAACTCTTAGCACTTAATGCACCCCTAGTCCCATAGGACCTATTAATGGTGATGCTATGACCTCAACAGTAGAAGAAGAAATTCCTATGACTATAGAAGCTACCAAAAAAGTGAGCCTAAAGGATACCACTACTACTTTACTTGATAGTAGTGACCTTGATTTTGATAATTGCACCCTTTCTGAAGTTATTCGTTCCCTTCACAAGATGTCTAGAGACCCCCACACTAGCACACTTAATCTTGCCTTCACGAAGCATATCACTAATGCTCTCATCAAATCTAGGGAGGAGAAGCTTATGGTAGAAGCCTCCATACCTAGAAAGCTAGAAGATGGTTGGGATCCTATGATTAAAATTAAGTTGAATAACTTTTCTTGCTATGCTTTATGTGATGTTGGAGCTAGTACCTCTGTTATGCCCAAAAGAATGTATGATATATTTGAATTGAAACCTTTTGATCCTTGTTCTTTTGTTGTTCGTATTGTAGATTCTTCCGTAAAGAAACCTTTGGGGAAGATAGATGATGTTCTTATCATTGTCAATGACAATTATGTTCCCGTTGATTTTACTATTATGGACATTGAATGTGAACCTTCTTGTTCAATTATTTTGGGACGTCCTTTTCTTCGCATCGTGGGTGCTATTATTGATATGAAAGAAGGTATTATAAAATTCCAATTCCCTCTCAAGAAAGGGATGGAACACTTCCCTAGGAAAATAATTAAGTTGCCTTTTGAGTCCGTCACACGGGCTAGTTATTTTCTTGAAAAGACTTGATTTATTTGCATTAAGCCTAGCTAATGGCTTTAAAGAAGCGCTTTCGGGAAGCAGCCTGCAACGAATTTAGGATTTCTTTTTTTCTTTTCTTCTGTTTTTAGTGGTCTTGATGATTGTTACTACTGTAGAAACATCATTGTATCTTTACTTTTCAAGCTTTGTGTCATTTATAGCCTCATATGACAAGGGAAGTGAAAGTTGTGACATGCTGTCCAGAAAACAGATTCTATCCTCATGACTAGAAAAATCATAGAAAAATCCCAGTTCATCTTTTTGAGCTGAAAGTTTTACACAGAGTGCTCTATACAATTACGGAATTTTCGTATGTTCTGAGTTTTTTGATTTGAGTTGCAGAAGTATCCCTAAAAAATTCTTTTCTACCTGCTGGTCTGTTTTTTCACAGATTCTTTCCTATTTTGCCTTTTCTTCATTCTGCAAACCTTAATCTTGCTTTTTATTTGTAAAAACATTTTGGCAATCTTGAGAAACAGTATCTCTTCAAGAATATCTTTATTTCCAGTAAATAAAAAATATTTTATTATGGGTACTAACCTCGCTAATCAGATTATGATGAGTTTTGTATGAAGGGAGTTTTCAAGTGTGCGAGGGAAGATGATGAAAGAAGATTCAGGAGTGTCAAGCGCTCAAGCTTGGGGATGCCCCCATGCATCCCCAATAAATATTCAAGGAGACTCAAGCATCTAAGCTTGGGGATGCCCCCGTGCATCCCCTTCTTCATCAATAATTATCAGTTCGTCTCTCGTTTCACTATATTTTTATCACTTCATGCGGTATGTGCTGTTCTTGGAGCGTCTCGCTCTTAGGTTTTATTTTTAGTTTTCTTTAGCTTTGCTTGTTGTTCATAACAAGTTAGAACCCAGCTTTCTTTGTGTGGGAGAGAAACACGCTCCACTTCCAAAATCTAGAACACAACATAGGACTTTTCATGCTTATCTTTGTTGTGTGTTCTTTATCTTTTCATAGCTACTTCCATGTTTAGCTCTTAGTTTTCATGTTTATCTTTTAAAGATATTTTGTTTAGTTTGTTGCGGGAACTCTCTTGAGTTTTCATAGCATCAACTAAATCTTAAGCCTATCTTTATGGCTATAAAGAAAGAACTCTAGGGAGACAACCCTTGTTAACTTTAAATTGAGTTTTTACCTTCTGTTTTTAGTGGTCTTGATGATTGTTAATACTTCAGCAACATCATTGTATCTTTATTTTCAAGCTTTGTGCCAAGTCATAGCCTCATATGACAAGGGAAGTGAAAGTTGTGACATGCTTTCCAGAAAACAGATTCTGTCCTCGTGACGGGAAAAATCAGAATAAATCACCAGTTCATCTTTTTGAGTTGAATTTTTTACACAGCGTTGTCTATACAATCACGGAACTTTCGTATGTTCTGAGGTTTTTGATTTGAGTTGAAGACGTACCCCTAAAAAATTCTTTACTACCTGTTGTTCTGTTTTTCACAGATTCTGCCACATTTTGTCTCTCCTTACTTTTACAAACCTTAAGCTTAATTTTTCTTTGCAAAAACCATTTTGAAATGTTGAGAAACAGTAAGAATATCTTTATATCCAGTAGGGAAAATTATTTATTAAGGGTACTAACCTCTGTAATCAGCTTATGATGAGTTATGTATGAAGGGAGTTTTGCAGTGTGCGATGGAAGATGATGAAAGAAGATTCGGAAGTGTCAAGCGCTCAAGCTTGGGGATGCCCCCATGCATCCCCAATAAATATTCAAGGAGACTCAAGCGTCTAAACTTGGGGATGCCCCCGTGCATCCCCTTCTCCATCATCAATCATCAGTTCGTCCTTCGTCTCACTATATTTTTTATCACTTCATGCGTTATGTGCTATGCTTGGAGCGTCTCGCTCTTAGGTTTGTTTTTAGTTTTCATTAGATTTTCTTTATGTTAATAACAAGTTAGACCTGTCTTTCTTTGTGTGGGAGAGAAACACGCTCCACTTTCAAAATCTAGAACACATCACAGGATTTTTCATGCTTATCTTTTTGCTGTTGTGTGTTCTTGATCTTTTCGTAGCTACTGCCATGTTTTGTTTTAGTCTTAGTTTGTCTTTGGCAAGAGCCTTGGATTTTGTTTAGTTTTTGCTGGAACTCTCTTTAGTTTTCATCTTTATCTTGTTAAGAGAGTTGGTTGCTTCAGTAAGTTTCGTCTTGTCTTGAAATTACGTATTTGAGGTTGTTATTTAATTTTAGTAGTAACTTGCAATAGTTTTGAGGTATTGATGTGATTAATGTTTGAACTTTTGGTGTCAAGAGCTCTAGCCTATTAGTGATAGGTTCGTATTTTGGGCAATCCGTGTTCATTTTCAAAACCTACAAAACTAGTTGAGAACTCTAGCTACTGGATGGATCACTAATCTTTGGAGGGATCGAATATTAGAGTACACTCACGTACCATGAGTCGAGGATGCGCAAGGATAACCAAACCCCCATACACTCCTCCTCGGGGTACCTTTCTCTTTGTGAACCTTCTTATTAGATTGAGAGTTACCGATAATATGTGCAGGAGTTCTTCGGACTAATGTAAGTATTGAAAGTTGACACTTCCACCTCCTCATATTTTCTAGCCTCTCCCGTGTCTTGCATTGCCTCCTTCTCACTCCGATAGTTGGTGTCCACCTTCGCCGGTACATCCAAACCCTTGGCATGATACGCTCTGTCATCATAAACCTCCTTATATCTTTCCTCAAAACAGCCACCATACCTACCTATGAAGGCATTTCCATAGCCTTTCCGAGATATATTGCCATGCAACATCCACCTCTTCATGACTTGATCTTCATGTCATACATGTTCCTGCTACACTGGTAGCGGCATACATTGCATACATCATCATAGCTACATCTTCTCTATGATTTAAGTACCTTGTAAAGTGTGAAAGATCTTCTATACCCTCTTTTAAATTAGAGTGTTTCCCTTAAGTGAGGAAAAGATCCCAAAGTAGACAAATTAAAATATCCCAAAGAGGACAAATGAGAGTTAAATGGAAAGAGCCATTGAGACCAGCAAAATAAAAAAAATGAAAAAAGAGAAAAAAAAAGGGGGCAACACTACTATCCTTTTGAAAGATCCACACTAGTACTCCCTCTTATCCTTGTACTCCATAGAGATGATCATGCATATAGCTATGTGGATATGTTCACACTAAAGAACTTGGCTTGCATATTCCAAGGATGAGTCTCCTCAAAAGAGCTCTAGGTCTTCATGAGCGAGCAAGTTAGATGCACCCCCACTAGTTCCACTGGAGAGCTTTTCAGCTCATATGTGCATCCGTTGCATGGCAATCCCTACTCCTCACATCATATCTATCATTTGGCCTTCTCGCCTATGATTGTCCTCATTGATGTGAGCCTTTCTCACCCTTTTTGTCTTCCTCCTCCACCATATTCTCTCTTTTCCATCCTAAGTGTCAACTCTCGTGCTTACGCTCATCGATTGCATGACTACTCAAAGTATCTAAAAGGAGTGGATCAAATTGACTTGTACTTGGCTAATGGTCTGGGACGAGTCAAGATAAGATTCCAAAGAAGACCAAGTGTGAAACTTTAGTAGATTGAGTTCTCAACAAAAATACTTTTTTCTCGTATTCCCTATCCCCTTTCTTGCACGCAAACATCATTTGGAGACATTCGAGTCACGGACAGCAAGAGCTCGTGCACCTAATGTTCTTTTGTTACTTGTTTTAATGCTAATATAGACTCTTGCTTGTTAAGACTTGAATTGAATTGCATGCTTTGATTGCTTTACTTAAAAGTCCTTATATGGTTGTGTGGCATGTCGTCACAGAAATTATACTTGTTATCATTTCCCTACTGGAGGAAGAGCAGGAATTAAGCTTGGGGATGTTGATACGTCCCAAATGTATCTATAATTTCTGCTTGCTCCATGCATGATTTGTGTGATTTTTCCATGTTTTGCTTGAACTTTCAGACACTTTTGATCATATTTGGACTAACCTATTAACTCATTGCACCTCAGTGCCAGTTCATGTTTTCTGCTGTTTTTGTATTTCAGGTTTTCCGGCCATTAAAGTTGCTCCAAAAATTCCGGAAAAATTATATAAAAAATCAGCCTCCCGGAAGCTTTGAGAATAACCAAGACATGGCAGGAGGGCCACCGCCAGGGGCCCAGGAGGGTGCCCGACGCGGGTCCCCCCTAGGTCGTGCCATATACCCTTCTGGAGCCATGGTGGCCCCCCTGGCCCCCTCCTTTGACCTATATTTAGCCCCCGCAGAGGAAATCCCTAATATCGAAGTACTTTTTCCAAAAGCGATTCCGTTCTCCGCCGCCATCGCCAACAAGCTTCGGGGGACTAGAATTCCTGTGCCAGCACCCTGCCGAGACGGGGAAGTGCCCCCGGATTCATCTCCATCGAATTTGCTTCCTCCCTCCATGAAGCGGGAGTAGTTCTCCCTCGGGGTTGAGGTTTCTACCAGTAGCTATGTGTTCTTCTCTCTCTCCCATGATGTGATCTTTGTTGTGATCATAGGCTATGTTAATCTAGGGTGATCCCATGATATTTCCCCTTCCTATATGTATTGGATTGATGTACTCACTTGATATTATATAGTATAATCCCCGAGACCAAGGTGACAGCGGTCTATTGGACATGGATTAGAAGAATATTTTCATGAGTGATTTCCTCTTTTGTGTGTTGGTTTAAGGTTGAGAGTCTCTTGGTTCTTGTCTTTGACTATCCTTGAGATATGTTGTGGTGATTGTGGTACTCTCTTTGGATGGCCGCGGTGACACTGCGAAATTCATAGATTGAGAACTACGAACTTTGAGGTGTGCTTTTGTAGCCCTACATAATTCTCGTCCTCTCTTGACCACAAAGGAATGACCTCCGAGTGCGTCTCCATTGCATGTTTTGTGGGAAATATCGTGTGATTAGACTATGTTAATTTTGTTGGGAGTTGCCACTGGTGAAAGTATGAATCCTAGGCTTTGTTTCCACCATTGTTACACCGTTTGTACTCACTTTTGTTACATGTTTTCTTGCTGCACTTTTTATTAAAGATTTATATTGCCTTGCTTTGCCACACCTATCACCCATATTTTACCATCTCTTCGCCGAACTAGTGCACCTATACAACTCCTAGTTGTATTAGGTGTGTTGGGGACACAAGAGACTTCTTGTATCTTAATTGCAGTATTGCTTGAGAGAGACCATCTTCAACCTCTACTTCAATGAGTTCGATAAACCTTAGGTCATCCACTTGAGGGAAATTGCTGCTGTCCTACAAACCTCTGCGCTTGGAGGCCCAACATAGTCTACAAGAATAGAAGCGTGCGTAGACATCAGCTTCTACAAAACTTCTCGATGAGATGATGACCAACTATTCCCAATGGCACACCGAACGCGCTCCAACAGGTAGGAAGGTAAACTCTGTCGAGGAGATTACCTCCCTAAATGAAAAAGTTGACTTAGTTATGTCTCTACTTACCAAGCAACCCTCTATTGATCCTCATGATGTTCCTTTAAATTCTTTGGTTGCTCAGGAACAAGTAGATGTGAACTTTATTGCTAGAAACAACTTCAAAAATAATGCTTATAAGGGAAATTTTGGTAGCAATCCTAGACCGTTTCCATCCAACTATGGGAACAACAACACTTATCCTAGCAACAAGAACCCCACTTCTGAACTAGAAAGTATGCTTAGAGACTTTATCACTAACCAAAAAGCCTTCAACAAGTATGTAGAAGATAAATTAGCCAAGTTAGATAATCTCTCTTTGAAGGTACATAGCTTAGCCGTTGATGTTGAGATGCTGAAAATTAGAACCTCTCCCCTTCAAGAGAGGAAGGCCACTCCTATTATTGCTATCCAATTACAAATTAATGAAAATATTAGGATGATGGCTAAACTTAAAGAAAGATGGGCTAGAGAAAAAGAGGAAGAGGATAGAATTAAGAGCCTTCCTACACACCACACAGTTGCCACTATCCAAATTGTTGAGGATACCGAAACTACTAGCACCAATGCACTCCTGGTCCCATTGGACCTATTAATGGTGATGCTAATACCTCAACCATAGAAGAAGAAACTCCTATGAACATAGAGAGCTTCAAAAAAGTGAGCCTAGATGACACTACTACCACCTTTGATAGTAGTGATATTGATTTTGATAGTTGCACCCTCTCAGAAGCTATTAGCTTGTTACACAAAATGTCTAGAGACCCCCACACTAGCACACTTAATCTTGCCTTCACGGAGCATATCACAAATGCTCTCATCAAAGCTAGGGAGGAAAAGCTTAGGATAGAATCCTCCATACCTAGGAAGCTATATGATGGTTGGGACCCTATGATCAAAATTAAATTAAATAACTTCTCTTTATATGCTTTATGTGACGTTGGAGCTAGTACCTCCATCATGCCCAAAAGAATGTATGATATGTTTGAATTGAAACCTTTTGATTCTTTTTCTTTTGGTGTTCGTATCGTTGATTCTTCTGTAAGTAAACCTTTGGGAAGATCGACGATGTTCTTATCATTGTCAATGACAACTATGTTCCCGTTGATTTTATTATTATGGATATAGAGTGTGAACCTTTATGTCCAATTATTTTGGGACATCCTTTTCTTCGCACCGTTGGTGCAGTTATTGACATTAAAGAGGGGATTATAAAATTTCAATTCCCTCTAAAAAAAGTGATGGAACACTTCCTAGAAAGAAAATCAAGTTACTTTTTGAGTGCGTTACACGGGCTAGCTATTCTATTTCACTTGATAAAACTTGACCCTTCTTTTGCTTTATGCCTAGCTTAAAGGCGTAAGAGCAAGCGCTTGTTGGGAAGAAACCCAAGATGTTTTTACTTCTGTTTTTAGTGGTCTCGATGATTATTACTACTGTAGCAACATCATTGTATCTTTATATTCAAGCTTTGTGCCAAGTTATAACCTCTTATGATAAGGGAAGCAAAAGTTGTGACATGCTGTCCAGAAAACAGATTCTGTCTTCTTGACGGAAAAGATCGGATCAAATCACCAGCTCATCTTTTTGAGCTGATTTTTTTACAAGGCATGCTCTATACAATTGTTAAACTTTCTTATGTTCTGAGTTTTTTGATTTGATTTGCAGAAGTACCCCGAAAAAATTCTCTACTACCTGCTTTTCTTTTTTTCACAGATTCTGCCAAGTTTTATCTCTCCTTACTTTTGCAAACCTTAAGCTTGCTTATTCTTTGCAAAAACCTTTTGCCAATCTTCAGAAACAGTAGCTCTTCAAGAATATCTTTATATCCAGTGGGAAAAAATATTTTATTAAGGGTACTATCCTCTCTAATCAGCTTATGATGAGTTATGTATGAAGGGATTTTTCAAGTGTGCGATGGAAGATGATGAAAGAAGATCCGGGAGTGTCAAGCGCTCAAGCTTGGGGATGCCCCCATGCATCCCCAATAAATATTCAAGGAGACTCAAGCGTCTAAGCTTGGGGATGCCCCCATGCATCCCCTTCTCCATCAACAATCATCAGTTCGTCCTTCGTCTCACTATATTTTTATCACTTCATGCGTTATGTGCTATGCTTGGAGCGTCTCGCTCTTAGGTTTTATTTTTAGTTTTCTTTAGATTTGCTTGCTGTTCATAACAATTTAGAACCCATATTACTTTTTGTGGGAGAGAAACACGCTCCACTCCAATCTAGAACACATCATAGGATTTTTCATGCCTATCTTTTTACTGTTGTGTGTTCTTTATCTTTTCGTAGCTACTGCCATGTTTAGTTTTAATCTTAGTTTGTATTTAGCAAGAGCCTTGGATTTTGTTTCGTTTGTTGCTGGAACTCTCTTTATTTTTCATGTTTATCTTGTTAATAGAGTTGGTTGTTGCACTGATTTGTGTCTTGTCTTGAAAGTAGGTAATTGAGGTTGCTATTTAATTTTAGTAGTAACTTGCAATAGTTTTGAGGTATTGATGTGTCACAACCCTCTCTCTAGGTTTGTGCCAAGTTGAAAATTCCTTGCATCATGAGAAGAAAATTTCAAAAGAAAATGGAATGAGGGTTAAAGAAAAACCCTAAAAGAATTAAATAAAAAGGCAAGATAAAAAGTTTTTCAAAAAATCCTCCAAACATTTTTGAAAAGTCTTATAATAGGGTGTGATCATTTAAAAAATTATTTGGAGTCAAACCCATGCCCTAGGATTTTTCAAAAATTGAAACAGGAGCTTGGAAAATCAAATTAAACCATATTTGAATTGGATTCAAATAATTTGAATTCCAAAAATCTCCAAAACTTTGGTGTGGCTATATAAATGTCCCCTATGTTTTTATAAACTAATTGGAGATTTTTATAATATGTTTTGTTATATAAAAAAAACAGAACAAAGAAAATAACAAAAAGGAAAATAAGAAAAAGAATAAAGGCCAGAGACTTACCGCCTCCCTTACCTCTCGGCCCACTGGCCCATCTACTCCAGAAGGCAGCCGAGCCCGCCAGGGGCAGGGTTGTCTTCAACCTCTGCCTTCTGGCAGAGGCGTGGCGCGCTTGACGCCGTGGATCGCCACGTCCTTCTTGCCTCGAGAGGCCCGTCTCCTCTACACGTCGCCAAGGGAACCCCCTGGACGCCCCCTCTCATTTCCTTCTCTCTCCCTGTGGTTCCCCCTTCGAGAACTCGCCGTTCCCGTGCGGCCCGAAGCTCGCCGTCGACGACCCCACCGCGCAGCCGTGGCGACCGTGCCCCTCCGCCCTCGCCATGATGTCCAGCTTGAAGCCCGACCTCGACTCCGTCTAGCCAAGCGCCTAATTGAAGCTCTCGACCCGAGCAACTGACGCCAGCGCCACCAGAATCCACCACGGTCGTCGTTGCCTCCCCGTCAAATTCGCTGTCTCCGGCTGCTCCCCGACCCCGGCGACCATGCCAACGTACTCCTGGTGAGGCCCCGATCATTTCCCCTCTATCCCCGACTCCTCCCATGCCCTGTACCGCATTTCGGACGAGCTCAGTGAGCCGGCCACCGCGCGTCGATGTCACCGGCGATGTTCCGGCCGTCCCCGAGATCGCCACCTTGTCCTGGGTGACGCGCGCAAGCAAGGGGAACCCCCTGGTGGTCTTCCCGTTCGTTTTGGTGCACTGGAACGCCAACCAGAGCGACTCTGGCGAGGTTCCAGTCGCCGGCGGCGACTCACCGGCCAGGCTTGGGTTAGGTTAACCCTAAACCCCCCTAACCCCCCTCTAATCCCTCACTGACGGTGGGCCCCTGGCCCCCTAATCACACTGTTATTTTAAAACTGGTCAGCGCCCCCTCTCAGGTTGACTGGTCAGCGCCCCCATGATGCCATCCTGATGTCATGCTTGCGCAATAATGTTTTTTTTCTATTTAACAGAAATCCAGAAAACTATTAAATCTTTGGAAATTCATATCTTTTAATCTATAGCTCCAAATTAAAAGTGTTATATATGAAAAATCATCAGAAAAATACAAGGATTCCAAATATCATATTTTCATAGATGAAAAACACATCTATGATGGTGGACCAGTAGCATTTAGCTATTTGGGTTATTTGGAATAATTCAAAATAAATGTTTAAATCATTTCAAATTAAATATTTGCAATGCCAACCTTATCACATGAAGATCAGAGGCATATCATACACGTGACAACATAGTTTACAATGATCAAACACTAGGAAATGCAACCTTGGCTAATTTGAACAACATTTGGAGTCTGAATTTGAATTCCTTTTTCAAATCAACTTCAATTAACATGTGACAAATTGAACCTAGATCACATCAATACATTCACATCATGTGACAACATAAACATGTGTTTGAGCAAGGCATGACATTTACCCTTGATTGCTTTGTTTTCTCGATAGACGTGCAACGGGGAACCAGAGGCCACCCCCTTCGTTGAAGACATTGTTATCGAACCTCGTCAGCAAGGCAAGCAAACCCCCATTGATCATGTCGATAAAATCCCAATTCCCTCTCATGTCTCGCTTATGCATTGTATAGTATGATTACCATGCTACGTTTCTACCGCATAGATGAACCCATTCCTTTGCATGACCTATCATTTTGTCACAGTAGTAAGCAAACCACAATCCTAGAAAATGTAAGAGTTGATTGATATCATGTGGCCCCTGCAATTATTACTGCTTATTGCATGCTTAGAGTGATACAATGATGATACTATTATGTGAGTCGGGATGGTAGTGATCATGATGATGATGGTGGAAAGGTGTTGGTGAATCTACCCTAATACAAGGTGAACGATGAGAGGCTGTGTATGAGTACACAGTGGGTTGTCTCGTTGAACACTGCCTTAAGTCCGAGTTCTTGTGTGGTGATCCAAGAAGAAGAGTGCAACCACACATTGGGCTCACTGACCCCTCTCAGCTTACTAACTCATCCGCTTCGATGTCCAGATGTCGCAGTAGTTCGGATTTCTATAGGTATTGTGTCCTGGTAGCCAAGTGAGAGAACGGCTCATCCGAGACCGGCTTTCGCCCCACGCACACATCGTCTGGGTACACTTCGGTAAACCGGTCGGGTTCACGATAGTGGAAGACAACCCAGATAGGCGACTTTCATGGACTAGATCGGCTATGAGGTAACGATTGTGGTGGCATCCTCGCTGTCCCCTCTTGAACGGCGACACGCAAAAGGCGGTAAGTGATGACACGTGTGTGTAGTAGTACACCCCTACAGGGCTAACAAAACTATTCGAATAGCCACGTCCGCGGTTAAGGACTGCTTGGAAATCTTAGCTTGATTATTAGACAACTTGAACTGGATACTTCTAAAAGACACCAAGATAAGTGTGAGTGCTATGGCGTGCTTTCTCGTGGGGAAGTCGAGGAAGGCACCATAGTGGTGTAATTGGTTGGAGAAAGTAGTGGACTCGTGTACACTTCTTACCTCAAGTCTGGTACCCGTAGTTCAGGACTAGCCAAGTCAAAGCTGGCAATTCTGCAAGTGAAACCCCACCTCCCTTTACCTTGATACACGTGCATGAGTAGTATAGCTCCTATGTAAGTCTTGCTGAGTAAGACTTTGTACTCACGTTTGCTTATTCTATGTTTTAGATGAACCCACTGACCCCGAAGGTGGCTTCTTCATCGAGCTCGACGACTGAAGATCAAGCTAGTCTAGTCCCAGTCAGACGACTGGTTCCCTCGTGGAGGGCTTGTGTTTAAATAAGGCTTCTTAAGCCATTTGTTAAACTTGTCTGTACTCAGACATACTTTGCTTCCGCTTGTCTGTTGTAATGTTGGATCACATACTTGTGATATCCGTGTGCACTCTATAAGAGTTATCAATAAAATGTATACTTTGTACAGAATTGCAATTATACCTGTTGTTCATACAAGGCATGTGTGTTGCGTGTATGTTTATAACATGCATGTCTTTGTATGGGTTTTCGAGACCTTAGTTGTGATCTTGCTGGCGGTCTTTCATACACCAAGTGGCCCTTAGATGTGCGCAGCTTGGGGCATCGCGATGCGATTGCTCGAGACTCCGTCTCGTGCACACTTTGTGGTATGATTGAGCCCTCCCTAGACCCCGACTAAGTGATTGGGCTGGAGTAAGTCTATGTAAGAGTTATGAGATAGTCGATAGTATGGTTGAGGCGACTTGTCTGTGAATATGGGAGTTCATCACCCATATCATTAGACTTGTGTGCGGACGATGAGGACCTATCTCAGTTGATCATCCGGCCTAGATGGGATGCCCCTCACGTACGATGCTTTCCGAGAACGTTCTGTGCTTGGCCTTGTCTGCTTAGACAAGTGGGTACGATTCTCGGCTCTCCATATGACTATGTCGTAGCGGGACTTGCATACGCTAACCCCGGGTCCCGACATGATGTGAGTAATTTTTGAACTTTTGGTGTCAAGAGCTCTAGCCTATTAGTGATAGGTGTCGTATTTTGGGCAATCCGTATGAATTTTCGTAACCTACAAAAACTAGTTGAGAACTCTAGCTACTAGAAGGATCGCTAATCTTTGGAGGGATCGGATATTGGAGTACACTCACGTACCATGAGTCGAGGATGCGCAAGAATAACCAAAACCCCATACACTCCTCCTCGGGGTACTTGTCTCATTGTGAACCTCCTTATTAGATTTAGAGTTACCGATAAAAAGTGCATGAGTTCTTCGGACTAATGTAAGTATTGAAAGTTGACACTTCCACCTCCTCATATTTGGTAGCCTCTCATGTGCCGTGCATTGCCTTCTTCTCACTCCGAGAGTTGGCGTCCACCTTCGCGGGTATATCCAAACCCTTGGCATGATACGCTCTGTTATCATAAACTTCATTATATCTTTCCTCAAAACAGCCACCATACCTACCTATCAAGGCATTTCCATAGCCTTTTCGAGATATATTGCCATGCAACATCCACCTCTTCATGACTTGATCTTCATGTCATACATTTTCCTGCTACACTGGCAGCGGCATACATTGCATACATCATGATAGCTACATCTTGTTTATGATTTGAGTACCTTGTAAAGTGTGAAAGATCATCTATACCCTCTTGTAAATTAGAGTGTTGCCCATAAGTTAGGAAAATATCCCAAAGTGGACAAATAAAAATATCCCAAAGAGGACAAATGAGAGTTAAATAGCAAGATCCATTGAGGCCAAAAAAATACAAAAAATAGAAAAAAGAAATAAAAACAGAGAAAGGGGCAACACTACTATCCTTTTGAAAGATCCACACTCGTACTCCCTCTTACCCTTGTACTCCATAGAGATGATCATTCATGCAGATAGCTATGTGGGGACCTTCAGACTATAGAACTTGGCTTGCATATTCCAAGGATGAGCCTACTCAAATGAGCTCTAGTTCTTCAAGAGCGAGCAAGTTAGATGCACCCCCACTAGTTCTGTTGGTGCGATTTTTAGCTCATATGTGCATCCGTTGCATGGCAATCCCTACTCCTCACATCATATCTATCATTTGGCCTTCTCGCCTATGATTGTACTCATTGATGTGAGTCTTTCTCACCTTTTTTATCTTCCTCCTCCACCATATTTCTCTCTTTGCCATCCTAAGTGTCAACTCTCGTGCTTACACTCATCCATTGCATGAGTGCTCAAAATATCAAAAAGGAGTGGATCAAATTGACTTGTACCTGGCTAGTGGTCTAGGGACGAGTCAAGATAAGATTCCAAAGAAGACCAAGTGTGAAACTTTAGTAGATTGATTTCTCAACAAAAAAAATACTTTTTTTCACGTATTCGCTATCCCCTTTCTTGCACGCAAACACCATTTGGAAACATTCGAGTCACGGACAGCGAGGATTCTTGCACCTAATGTTCTTTTGTTACTTGTTTCATTTCTAATATAGACTCTTCCATGTTCTGACTTGAATTGAGTCACATACCTTGATTGCTTTACTTTTCAAAGTTCTTATATGGTTTTCTAGCATGTCACCACAGAAATTATGCTTGTTATCATTTACCTACTCGAGGACGAGAAGGAATTAAGCTTGGGGATGTTGATACGTCCCAACCGTATCGATAATTTTTGCTTTCTCCATGCATGTTTTGTGTGATATTGCTATGATCTAGATACACTTTCATACACTTTTGATCATATTTGGACTAACCTATTAACTCAGTGCACCCCAGTGCCAGTTTCTGTTTTCTGCTGTTTTTTTTATACTAGGTTTCCCCCATATTAAAAGTGCTCCAAAAAGTCGGGAAAATCGGATAAAAAATCAGCGCATCGGAAGCCTCCAGAACCCCGAGGAGGGCCGGGGGCCACCACCAGGTGCCCAGGCGGCCACCTGGTGTGGCCTAGGGCTTGGCCGCGCCAGGGGGGGCGCCTGGACCACTGGTGGCCCCCTGGCTGCCCCCCTTCGCCTATATATTCCCCGTGACGTGAAACTTCCGAGAAGAGAATCCCTTTTCCTGATCTCGCCTCTGTTCCGCCGCCGCCGCGTTTCCAAGATCGGGAGCGCCAGCAGACTTCTTCCCGGCACCCTTCCGGAGGGTGGATCGACCTTCGGGAGCTTCCCCTTCACCATGGATGCTTCCCGGATGTGCCGTGAGTAGTTTCCTTTGGACCATGGGTCCGTGATCAGTAGCTATATTATGTTCTCCTCCCCTCTTTGTTCTTCATGGTTTAGACCTCGTGAGCTGACCTTTATGATCGAGGCACATATGTAATCTTTCTGCTGTTGCTATGCTGAGTTCGATGGGATCTAATGGATAATGACATTATGCTCAGATTGTGATAGAGTAATATATTTGGTTCTTATCTTTTATATTTTTGTTCCTAAGTAATTCTTGCATGTTCTCTGTTGCTGTTTATTTCTTTGGCCAAGTAGTAGGTCGTAACTCCAAGAGGGAACGTTTTGCTCGATTGTGGGTTCATGCCCCCTGATGACACGCTTGAGTGACAGAAACATGAGTCTAGGGGATGTGCTGTTTCCACAAGGGGAAAACAACGGTGCTTGTAACCACAGTTGCAAGGATTTTTTACTTTACGCAAAGTGCTTTTTAATGCAGTTGTCTGTGGCTTTGGGTTTACACTTTGGGTGGGACTCGCAACATAATACCAGCGAGATGTTCTGGATAGATATCTCATGGTGGATGATTAGTAGTAGATGCAGTTGAATTTCGGTCTACTTATTTTGGCGTACTGCCCATGCTTTTGACCCTCTTCCTGTATTTTGTAGCATAGTTAGCATTTCGGTGCGTTTATTATCCTGTCAATTGCCCCTATGTAATTTGTTTCCCTCGCATAGCAGTTTTATCGTATTTTGGGAGAGAGACATCACTAGTGAACATCACGGGACCCCGGTTCATATTCTCATCATTGTTTACACGCTCATCTACTTTTCTGCTTTCACTTTCAGGTGATATCATTATCATTATCCCTTGTATTTTGATCCTTTGTAAACAACAAGACCGGATAGATTGACAACCTCTCTGAACTTCGTTGGGAGCAGAGTTATTTTGGTCTGTGTGCAGGTCTAGGAGAAGCAAGTGATTATCTTCAAACGGCGCATCACTTGCCGAACCACTTACTTATCATTGCCGGAGTCCTACGGGAGACAATCTTAAAACCTCAGTATCTTCACCTAGGGAAACTTGCCGCTACGCTGCATCTCACCTTCCACTTGGGGTAACCAACGAACGGAGAGAAGCAATTATCATGTCTTGCGTATCAGTATGCCCCCGTGCATCCCCTTCTCCATCAACAATCATCAGTTTGTCCTTCTCCATACTATATTTTTAGGGATATTTAATTTAGTGCCCCTGGTTCCTTAGTTGTGCTCACTTTTCCCCACGCTCCAAACTTGTGCTCACTTTTCCCCACTTCCTTAGTTGAAACTCTCACAAATTCTCAAAGCGGACGTTTGCTGTCTTGACCGTTAACTCTGACGAGTGGGGCCATTGGACTCCGTTGGCTGTCGCTATGTGGCTTTGCTGGTAGGGCCGTAGGACTGGCCCGTTAATAATTAAAATAGGCCTACTATGGAGGATGTTGCGCTGACAGCCTTTTATGCATGCCCGACTTTGGCATCGATGAAGCCTGCTATGCATGCATTGCCCTGCTCTCATGCATGCACGTCGGCACGCACGCATCGCTTCACGCATGGTTGTCGCTCGATCCATTCGCTCCGCAGGGGCCGTTTCACGCTTCGCAGGCAGGCGTGCACGCTCGATTCAGTTGCTGTGTCGTTTCACATGGTGGCATCGATTCACGCACGGTTTTGCGCAGTCGTTTGACGCATTGAGTCACGCACCCTCGATTCAGTTGTTGCGTCGTTTCCCACGGTGGCATCGATTCACGGTTGCATTGATTCACGCACGCATTGATTCACGGTTGCATTCGAGTCACAACGTTGCCCCTTCATTTAACCTCTCCCCTTCCTCTCCCCCACCTATTTAAACTAACGTAGGTTGCCTCTTCCTTCTACACATCCATCTGCACCTCCCCCCTTCTCTTCTTCCCCCAAAGACAAAGCAAACACGCAGCCACGCGAAGACGATCCAGTACAACGGGCCGACGTTCGTCCTGCCGCCAACCGTACCGAAGATGTGGTACCCCGCCTTTATCGTCGTGGAGTACTCGCTGTGCGTGTGGGCATTCTCACGCTGGAGGGGTTCTCATGAGTTTGCCGGGGGGTTCCTTCGTGCGGGATTTGACCACCTCCCGCGGGGCTCGCCAGCCATGTTCTTCCTCGAGGAACATCGTCCCAACAGCCAATCTCCTGCGATAGGGCTCGTCGCCCAATTCACCAAAAGTTTGATGCCTACTACCTACTCGGCAAGGTGTTTTGGTGTGGGTGTGAGTTCGTCGCATTCACCACCTACAACATCGTCACCGACTTCAAGACAATCTTCCCCACTCCCGACCGCATGCACAGGCTCCTGTACTACCTCGGCGAGAATGGACGGGAGGTGGAGGAGTGAAAATGGTGAAGCCGACGGTCAAGACGATGGTGAAGACATGGCGGTGTTGCCCTACCCTATCTATGTGTATTGTGAGTTAGGTGTCTGTGCGACGTTTTATTACATGGTTATATGTAAGAACTTGTATTATTAAGGTTATATGTAAGAACGTGTATCCCTTCGCTTTATTTATCTAAGTTATCTGTGTTATATCTCGTTATTCACTGTTTTGATCAAGTTTGGATTGCTTACCATGAGTACCACATGGTATCTCGTTATTCACTGTTATATGCATGCTAATCTAAGGGAACCAGCCCGATGCAAACAGGTGCAACTCATGCCCATGCAAATGCATGCACGGCTCGTACAAGTCACGGTCGTGCTTATCTAATGAATAAAGAAAACTACCAGAAAAACTAACGTGACATGACGACGAGATTAGACTTGTAACATTATATTAATGTATTTGTTAGTCACAAGTTTTGAAACGGCTAATTGATTTGGGGAAAACTAATTAACCAAACTAACTAAAAATGATGTGTTTTGTGATGCCTTCTAAAAATAAGTGTATAGTGTAGAGAGGCAATGCTATCTCATGCCCATAGAGGCAGCCTCCTAGACTAGCGAAGACGCGAAGCTTTGAAACGTTACAGCGTATAGAGGCAGTGTTTGAGCCTTAGAGGAAGCGTTAGAGCATCTCTAGTGGCTTGTCTATACCATTGTCTATGCCAATTATAGACTACCAACGAGCAAAATATATGTCCGGTGTCTAAAAAAGAATCTTTTTACACCATTGTGTACATGAAGATATAGACTACTAGATTTAGAAAAGCCACTAGAGATGCTCTTAGAGGCTGCGTTTGGTTTGAGGATCAAAATGCATGGCATGGCATGGTTCCATTCTTGAATCATGGGTTGGTTCAATTCTTGTTTTCGGTTGGAGAGAGCAAGAATTGCATGGGTTGCTTCCATCCATTTGTTTGGTTAGAGGTGGAATGAAAAAACCAGCCTCTCAGATGGAACCTAGAAAATATTAAATATATTTAATCAACACCATATTATCCAACCAACCATCCATCTCTTATACTTTAATATGGCTTTCTAAGGCTGACAAGTGGGACCAGATTTAATATATAGATGTTAGTCTTTATTGTGTACTCCCTCCGTTCCGGTGGGTAGAGCCTATTAGTAAAAACTATTTGTTCCACTTTGCTTTAAAAATAAGGCCTGATAGAAATAAATTGTGCTAGTTAATCACCTCGAAATTAAACGCTAATCGCACTGGCCCACTGCATGCAGCGGCTCGCATTGTATGCATGCAGCGTTGCTTTGCTTCCATGGCTAACATGCATGACCGAGGAGCTTTTTATTGTGTTCCTATGTTGCTAGCCTTAAATGGAGAGATAGTCGATTGGTGAAGATTAATAAAATGGAAGAATTATTTGCAGCCAATAGTACTACACCTTGGTCACGGTGCATGCTATAATAAGCCTTACACACCGAAACGGAGGGAGTAAGAGGCATCTCATGCAATGTATAGAGGCTACCTCCAAGAGGAAAGATAGGGATTAGAGGCAGCCAAAATCATACATTGCGGGTGCTTTGCCTCCATGTTTGTCCCTACATGTCATCATGGTGGCATGAAAAATAATTTATATTGTGATGAGCTACATGCTCAGTGTTGGCAAGAAAAGTATTTTATACATTGTGAGGTTTTCATTCAAGCTTAGAGGCAGGTACATGGGGCCCGCGTTAGAGGCAATGCTATCTCCACACATTGGAGGTGCTCTAACGAGAGATGACCATCAAGTAAAAAAATCCTAGAGAAAGTATTCCTAGAGCTATCAGATTAGATTGCTTCTTCAATTCAATCATCTGCCTCAAGTTCTTGTTCATCCTCTTCAATTCCCCCTTCATTTCCGCATCCCCCGCTGTCCGAGCAGCACTGTGGGGCAAATTCTCCACAGTCAACGCTTGATTGAGCTCACGGGTTGCATCCTCCCTCGAATCCAGCAAGCCCAAACCTTGAAGCCTCTGGATGTATGCATCCATCCAATCGAAATGGTTGCATTTCTTCACGATCTGAAAACGAAATCATGAACACTAAATCCCAAATCTGACAGAAATGAAATTAGAGACAAAGGATGCGAGAAGAACTCATGTCTGACCTCCCCTCCATCCTTCTCTCGCATTGGACGAACTCGCGCCCATAGTTCCCATTCTTGTGCTACTTCGAAATCAATCGCTTCAGTGGCCCAGTGCGTGGGCAGTCAGGGCATGGAGTTGTCAGCACTGCACCATACACCGACCACGTAGGATTGGAGGCTGACGAGAATCTCGACATATCGCCGGAGAGAAGAAGCAGAGGAAGGGAGGTTGCTCTGTCGAGGAAGAAGCAGAGGAAGGGAGGTTGCTCTGTCGAAGAAAAAGCAGATGGGGAAAGCAATTGGGCGAGCACGGGCTGCTTTGTAGCCAATCAGTATAGAGAACCATCGTCACGCGGATCCCCCGTGGAATTCCATCTACAAGGCAATATCAGACGGGTAGAGTTTGCCGCTACGGTATGATCCAACGGTTGGGACCAATCTGCGGGGTTATGAGCAAGTCAACGGTGTTATGAGGCAGTCAACGATTACGAACAGATTTCAAATGACCATAACTAAATCAAAAAATTCACAAAAATAAAATTTCAGCGTAGTTCGTCCGTTTATGTGACATAGTTATCAAAAAAACTTTGTATAGGGGCATTTTTATGAAAAAACATTTTTTGACGTGAGTCGTCGAAATCAAGTTCAAATGAGCATAAATAATTCAAAAAAATCGAAAAAAATACAATTCTTGCGCACATTTCCGTCATATGTGACATGGTTATGATAAAAAAATAAACTTGGTGCGGGTCATTTTCATGAGAAAACGCTTCATAGAAATCAGCTATCACGTATGAAGTTGTTCAGAGTTCATAGGAGAGTGAGAGAGGGTTTAGGTTTCGATAAAATTCAAAAAAATAAAAAAAATCACCACAGCTTCATTTCGGAGTGAATAAGAAGGATCTGAACTTACTTATTCATTTTCATATCTAAAATGTGTTATTTGACGGTTTTGAATTCAAAGCATTATTTTTCAAAAAAATGTAGTAATATGAATATTAATTCAATAAATAGTGAGACTTCATTTTTATCCTATATATATGGAACAAGTGTTAATAAAAAATATGCATCATGTAGAGAAGGCCGAAAAAAACTTGATTACAAATAGGCCTATTTACCCTAGGTTTTGAGCTCATTTCTAGCACATTTTCCATTTCTCATTCGGATTGATCACCTTCAAATATTGGATTTCAAATGTTCGATCAAATACATAGCACAGAGCAATGGACCTCATATGTTGGATCAACTTCAACTTTGGCTCAAATTAAAAAAAAATTGCTCAAATTCAAATTTTAATGAAAATTTTAATTCTGACTCAAATAATATATCAAAGTACAAGTGAATCCCTCCCTTATTACAGAAGATAAGTTTTCAAAGTAGCTCAAATTGACAACATGTAACAGCCCAGGAGCAATTTTATATTCCAAGTTGTATTTTTGCATTCATCAATGGATTTGAAACTTGTTATGATGCAAGAAGATGTAATTCCATGTGGTGATTTTAAATGACAAGGACTTTTGGGTCCATTTGAATTGATTTTTAATTCAAACAGATGAATGGCTAAAGAGAGGTGTTTGGAGAATTTTCCCATGTGCATGTGTGCTCCCCTAGACCCCAAATTTGGCATAGCTCAACCTTTCGCCTTCCCAAGCATTTCAAAAACCTTGCACCATTTTTTCCACCTCCAAAAATGTGGGCCACAGTTCAAAGTGAGTTTGAATTTCAAAGTTGGACACACATTTTAGTTGCTCAAAAATTGTTCAAACCAATTAGATAAAATGGAGAATATTGCAAGGATTCAGAAACATATTTTTATATGTTTTTCACTGTTGTGGTTTGCCCTCAAAAAGCCCTGGAGGTTTTCCTATTTTATTAAATGGGGAAAACCATTTCCTTTTCTTTTTCGAGAGGGAGAGCCTATCAGGCCCAGCCCGTCTGGCCTGCCCCTCCTTCCCGCAGCCCATCTGGCCCGCGCCAGCGAAACGGTACGCAGAGGCAGGCAGCACCGTTGGATATTTATCCGAGGGGCCACGGTGGCTGTAACAGCCCAGTTTTCACAAAAATTAAAAATTTTGTTTTCGGTGTGAATTTTTAGATTGTCTGTTTTGTTTGCGGTGTTTGCATCCCCGATTTATCGATCGGCGATTATTTTCCCCCCTCTTATCTCGTACCGGACGGAGACCGACCCTTGCCACCCTGACACTCGGCCTTTGCGACACCGGGATTCACTCGAGCACCGTCGTGAAACCCGAACGAGACCAGCCGCAACCAACGGAACGAAAAACCCCGTTTAATAATTAAATGGGTTATTTTTATAGCGCGTCGGAAAGTTTTCTCACCACGGTTCCAGCGTGAGGTGAACGCCTCCGGCTCGACGCGTTGATCGCATAGTTCGAAGTTTTACCCGAATCTGAGGTACTGCGGACCCCCGGCGGTCAGAAACGTGAGCACCGCGTGCGCGAGAGAAAAATCGGGGATATTTTTGCAAACTGCCAGCCACCTGGGCTCTATAAAGACCACCACACTCCCACCTCTTTCTAGGGTTTCCCTAGCCAAAATTGTAGCCACCCCCTGTTTTCGGCCCAAAATTGCCCCCAAATACCCTAGTTTTCGAAACCCTAGCCCTACCTCAACTCTGGACCATCAGATCTGAGATCTGACGCCCCAGAGGCCGCCACGTCAGCCCCACCAACCGCTCCTCCATCTTCCTCTCTCCTCTCCCGCAGCCATGCCCGTGGGCAACCGCCGCCGCACCCGAGCCCTCCATCGCCGCGCCCCGGTGAGCAAGCCATCTCCCGCGGCCTCCGGTGAGGACCTCCATGAGCCGCCCCTCTTCCTTCTTCTCTCCCGCTCCACTCACCCCACTATCTGTTGCAGGAGCGGCCGCGCGCGCCATGGATGGCCGAAGCCCGAGCTCGATCAGCGAGCGCCGCCGCCACAAAATCTGGCCGCCTCCTCCGTCGGGTCACCGAATTTGCAGCCGCCGGCCGCCTCCACCGTCTCCAGCCGCGGCCCCTCTGTGTCCCCTTGTCGCGCCCCCCGGCCGACGTGCGCCATCCGCCGCCGCCCGCTCATCCTGGAGAGGACGACGCCTCCCTGCCCTCGTCCGCCCGTTGCCACGCCAGGTGGGCCTCGCGGCCTCCAGGCTGCCCAGCTGCGGCGCGCCCCCAAGCCCAGCACGTGGCGGCCCAGGCGCCTCCCACCGCCAGCCAGTTGGTCCTCAGCCCGCTAGGGTGAGCGCCCTAGCCTTTCCCTTTATTTTTTATTTTTTTCCTGCGCTGTAGTTGGGCCGGCCCAGTAACCGTGCAGCGCCCGTGGGCGTTTTTTATACATATTGCGCCTGTCCTTAGCCCAGTAACAGTAGATTTCGGCATGTTAGAGTTTTTTTTCCTTTTCTAGTTTATTTATTTTGCAGATATTATTGTCTTTATTGCGGTGCCCGTAACTTTTTAACGGTAGCTCGGATCGCGACGCGTAAAACATGAAAGTTGCTTAGTTTTTCGTGTAGTTTAATAAAATGTTGCTTGTTGCCATGTTTGACTTTGTTTACATGCTGTTTACCTGCTATTTACACTGCCTGCCACTGTAAATTGTAACTGCCATAACTATTTAACTGTTGCTCCGATTGAAATGTTCTTTACATGTAACTTGACTAGAATTGCATGTAGATTGTGTTTATGCTGCTCTTGCCTGCTAATAAAAATAATAAAATATTGATTAGGGAAAAACAGTACCAAATTCAATTTTATCGTGGGGTCCGCAATAGTTTTCCATGTCTAGGTTTTCACCCCACTTAAATTGACTAGCTTAGGTAGTTTATTTATGCTTCACCTCTTGTCATGTTTGTGTGCTATGCCATGCTTGAGTGAGATGCCATGTTAATAACCTTTGTTGATCACCTGTAGCTAAACAACTTGAACCTTTCTAAACGTGCGGTATCGTCGTGTGTGACTAGTACTCCACTTAACCTATTAGTAACCACTCTCGACGGTAGGTGCGATGCCTCGTGTTGCCTTCTTGTTGGTGCTTGATCGTGTTTGGCTCGTAGTAATAGATGCTTGCTCGTTGATTTCTTTCTAGTGTTTATCGTCTTGTGTGCTTCCGCGGGAACCTCTCGGAGACGATGCGAGCTTGCGATCCACTACACCTTCGGAACCCGACTTATCAACTGGCAAGGACTATACATTACTTATGATCCATTCTATTTCAACCAGCGGTTTGCATGCTAGTCTAGGTTAGGTTCGATGATCCTACCACATGTTTACAACCTCTTTCAAACCGATACATCCATGTCCCTTCCCAGCAAACCTTGTACTGCTATGTTACTATTCCTCGTTGCTCAGCCCCTGCTTAGTATGCATGCTTAGGATCCTACGATGTTCCCCTGTTACTCCTTGGTTTGGGCTATCACATTATTATATTGTTGTTGATGATATTGATTATTATAATGTTGACTATATTCGACGAAGGATAGAAGGTCTAGGCTATCCCGCCCCGACGCTTTGTTCGATTCGAGTCACCAAGGACCTGAGTTCCGGGTATTGGTTTTAAGACTGAGCGTGCCTAACCGTGTGTGGGATTTTATGGGGTCCCCTCTTCTTACCTACCTAGCTTCAAACATTTCCAGTGGTGGCCCAAGCTGATTTACCATTTGAAACCGTTTGTGTGCTGGTCAGCTGCCAGTAGTTTTTAAACCAACCCGGACCAGTGAGGACATAGTTCCCTTGCTGGCCCATCATGACCGGCTGAGGACCCGGTTTCCCATGTGTGATTAACCGGCAATCCAAACCTGGAGTCATACGGTAGAGCCCAGATCGAGAGCGCGGTCGGCTCCTGACCTGGATGTCGACTCAGCGGGGGCCACCCGGATTTGTTCGTTGTTAGCTAGAGGGACCTGTCGTTTCGGATCTCTCGGAACTAAATCATAAAATGGTTGCCTACAATGGGTAGCAACTGAGAGAGATGGGCGTGCGTGCGGAGCCTTGTAATGGGCAGTTGGTACACCCCTGCAGGGTTAAATCTTTTCGAGAAGCCGTGTCCACGGTTATGGACGACTTGAGACCTAATCCTTGTTCATAGACAACAACAACTGAGATTATCTTAATATAACTTGATCAACGTGTGTGTGTTCCTTGACTGCTTCCTCTTCGTCGGGATGCGAAGAGGAGGACAAGGATAGGATAGGTGTTATGATTGCGTAAGTAGTTGATAGCAAGACTTGTTGGAGGCAATTCCTCATTGAATGCTTGGCTTGTTATCTTACTCTCTAGATCGTTAGCCACTTCAGAAATGCTAGTGCGGCAGCAACCTCACCACTTACCCCTTCCTTACTGTAAACTACTAGTTGTCATAGAATGACGAGTGATGAAGTCCTTGCTGGGTCAGATGACCACTACAGTTGGATGCTCAGTACCTCTGTACTCATGATACTACCCCCAAACTCTTTTCAGGGTTCTTGATCGAAAACAGGTATGGTGATCGTCGTTTCACGTGGAGACTCGACGACGACTAGTTAGGCGGATCCTGGAGGAGGGCCTGGACCCGTGTGGTTATGGGGATCGTTGTTTTTCTCTTTGCTAGTAGGCATTTGATTGTAGTCTGTACCCAGACATGTACCTTCCGCTGTTGTATTGTATTTGAGGCAGTTGTATGCCGATTGTATGAGATGTTGTATCCTTGTATATGTAATGTTGTGATATCATGTTGGAAATCCGGGGCATATGACATTGTCATATGTCGCGGTGGGACCGATATGTGCTTCGTCCCCGGATCTGGATGGAAACATCTAGATCTGGAACAGTACCGCATATCGGGCATTACAACTTGGTATCAGAGCCTTACCGACCGTAGGATCCCTTCTCTGGTCGAAGTCGAGTCTAGACAAAAACTATTTTGTAGTTAATAAGTTAGTTATCGGAGAGTAGGAATCTTTTTACTCCTTAGCCTTTCTCTGGTCAGGAAAAGTGTCGTAAGTGTTTTAACTCTCGCCTTATCCCCTTTCAAACTTTAGGATCTCGAGTGAGTGGAGCTTCGGAATAGTTACAAAGCTTTGCTTGGGAAGTATTGTCTCAATTCCGAGGTCAGGTGGGAATTCCTGTAGTACCTTTAGCTTCTCCAATTTTGGGTATCATCTGGATCATCCATTGCCATCCCTCCTTTTACCTGTGTTTTTACGACTTGCGTCGAAAACCACTATCCCTTAATCCGGTTTTCGCGATCGTTCTTCCTCTTGATCACCTGATGGCTTCGTTTTCCGACGTTGCCGTCTCTCTGCGGAAATATATCTCGACAGAAGTTCGACGTCGACAGGGAGCAGAGCCCCTCGTTGGTGGTGTTGAAGATCGTCGACTCTTTTCTCTCCCCCAGATCATCCTTGATCTCGGGACGAGATCCCTTGTTGGTGGTGTTGTATTGTAACAGCCCAGTTTTTATAAAAATTAAAAATTTTGTTTTCGGTGTGAATTGTTTTATTGTCTGTTTTGTTTGCGGTGTTTGCATCCCCGATTTATCGATCGGCGATTATTTTTCCGCCTCTTATCTCGTACCGGACGGAGACCGACCCTTCCACCCTGACACTCGGCCTTTGTGACACCGGGATTCACCCGAGCACCGTCGTGAAACCCGCACGAGACCAGCCACAGCCAATGGAACGAAAAACCCCGTTTAATAATTAAACGGGTTATTTTTATAGCGCGTCGGAAAGTTTTCTCTGAATGGTTCCAGCGTGAGGTGAACGCCTCCGGCTCGACGCGCTGATCGCGTAGTTCGAAGTTTTACCCGAATCGGAGGTACTGCGGACCCCGGCAGTCAGAAACGTGAGCACCGCGCGCGTGAGAGAAAAACCGGGGATATTTTTGCAAACTGCCAGCAACCTAGGCTATATAAAGACCACCACACTCCCACCTCTTTCTAGGGTTTCCCTAGCCAAAATTGTAGCCACCCCCCTGTTTTTCCCCAAAATTGCCCCGAAATACCCCAGTTTTCAAAACCCTAGCCCTACCTCAAATCTAGACCATCAGATCTGAGATCTGACGGCCTAGAGGCCGCCACGTCAGCCCCACCAACCGCACCTCCATCTTCCTCTCTCCTCTCCCGCAGCCATGCCCGTGGGAAACCGCCACCGCACCCGAGCCCGCCGGCCGTCGCGCCCCGGCGAGAAAGCCGTCGCCTGCGGCCTCCGGTGAGCACCTCCATGAGCCGCCCCTCTCCCTTCTTCCCTCCTGCTCCCCTCACCCCACTCTCTGCTGCAGGAGCGGCCGCCCGCGCCATGGATGGCCGAAGCCCGAGGTCGAGCAGCGAGCAGCGCCGCCACGAACTCCGGCCGCCTCCTCCGCCGGGTCACCGGATTTGCAGCCGCCGGCCGCCTCCACCGTCTCTAGCCGCGGCCCCTCTGCGTCCCCTTGTCGCGCCGCCCGGCCGACGTGCACCAGCCGCCGCCGCCCGCTCGTCCTGGAGAGGACGACGCCTCCCTTCCCTCGTCCGCCCGTTGCCATGCCAGGTGGGCCTCGCGGCCTCCAGGCGGCCCAGCACGCGACGGCCCAGGCGCCTCCCACCGCCAGCCAGCTGGGCGTCATCCCGCTAGGGTGAGCGCCCCAGCCTTTCCCTTTTTTTATTTTTTTCCTGCGCTGTAGTTGGGCCGGCCCAGTAACCGTGCAGCGCCCATGGGCGTTTTTTTATATATTGCGCCTGTCCGTAGCCCAATAACAGTAGATTTCGGCCCGTTAGAGTTTTTTTTTCCTTTCCTAGTTTATTTATTTTGCAGATTGTATTGTTTTTATTGTGGTGCCCTTAACTTTTTAATGGTAGCTCGGATCACGACGCGTAAGACAAGAAAATTGCTTAATTTTTCATGTAGTTTAATAAAATGTTGCTTGTTGCCATGTTTTACTTTGTTTACATGTTGTTTACCTGCTATTTACACTGCCTGCCACTATAAATTGTAACTGCCATAACTTTTTAACTCTTGCTCCGATTGAAATGTTCTTTACATGTAACTTGACTAGAATTGCATGTAGATTGTGTTTATGCTGCTCTTGCCTGCTAATCGAAATAATAAAATATTATTTGGGGAAAAACAGTACCAAATTCCATTTTATCGTGGGGTCCGCAATAGTTTGCCATGTCTAGGATTTCACCCCACTTAAATTGACTAGCTTAGGTAGTTTATTTATGCTTCACCTCTTGTCATCTTTGTGTGCTATGCAATGCTTGAGTGAGATTCCATGTTAAAAACCTTTGTTGATCACCTGTAGCTAAACAACTTGAACCTTTCTAAACGTGCGGTATCGTCGTGTGTGACGAGTACTCCACTTAACCTGTTAGTAACCGCTCTCGACGGTAGGTGCGATATCTCGTGTTGCCTTCTTGTTGGTGCTTGCTCGTGTTTGCCTCGTAGTAATAGATGCTTGCTCGTTCATTGCTTTCTAGTGTTTATCGTCTTGTGTGCTTCCGCGGGTACCTCTCGGAGACGATGCGAGCTTGTGATCCACTACACCTTCGGAACCCGACTTATCAACAGGCAAGGACTATACATTACTTATGATCCATTCTATTTCAACTAGCGGTTTGCATGCTAGTCTAGGTTAGGTTCGATGTTTGATCCTACCACATGTTTACAACCTCTTTCAAACCGATACAGCCATGTCCCTTCCCAGCAAACCTTGTACTGCTATGTTACTATTGCTCGTTGCTCAGCCCCTGCTTAGTATGCATGCTGAGGATCCTACGATGTTACCCTGTTACTCCTTGGTTTGGGCTATCACATTATTATATTGTTGTTGATGATATTGATTATTATAATGTTTACTATATTCGACGAAGGATGGAAGGTCTAGGCTATCCTGCCCCGACGCTTTGTTTCATTCGAGTCACCTAGGACCCGAGTTCCGGGTATTGGTTTTAAGACTGAGCGTGCCTAACCGCGTGTGGGATTTTCTGGGGTCCCCTCTTCTTACCTACCTAGCTTCAAACATTTCCAGTGGTGGCCCAAGCTGATTTACCATTTGAAACCATGTGTGTGCTGGTCAGCTGCTAGTAGTTTTTAAACGAACCCGGACCAGTGAGGACATAGTTCCCTTGCTGGCCCATCATGACCGGCTGAGGACCCGGTTTCCCATGTGTGACTAACCGGCAATCCAAACCTGGAGTCATACGGTAGAGACCAGATCGAGAGCGCGGCCGGCTCCTGAGGTGGATGTCGACTCACCGGGGGCCACCCGGATTTGTTCGTTGTTAGCTAGAGGGACTAAATCATAAAATGGTTGCCTATAATGGGTAGCAACCGAGAGAGATGGGCGTGCATGCGGAGCCTTGTAATGGGCAGTTGGTACACCCCTGCAGTGTTAAATCTTTTCGAGAAGCCTTGTCCACGGTTATGGACGACTTGAGACCTACTCCTTGTTCATAGACAACAACAACTGATATAATCTTAATATAACTTGATCAACGCGTGTGTTTGCCTTGACTGCTTCCTCTTCGTCGGGATGCGAAGAGGAGGACAAGGATAGGATAGGTGTTATGATGGCGTAAGTAGTTGATAGCAAGACTTGTTCGAGGCGATTCCTCATCGAATGCTTGGCTTGTTATCTTACTCTCTAGATCGTTAGCCACTTCATAAATGCTAGTGCGGCAGCAACCTCACCACTTACCCCTTCCTTTCCGTAAACTACTAGTTGTCCTAGAATGACGAGTGATGAAGTCCTTGCTGGGTCAGATGACCACTACAGTTCGATGCTGATTACCTCTGTACTCATGATACTACCGCCAAACTCTTTTCAGGGTTCTTGATCGACAATAGGTATGGTGATCGACGTTTCACGTGGAGACTCGACGATGAATAGTTAGGCGGATCCCGGCGGAGGGCCTGGACCCGTATGGTTATGGGGATCGTTATTTTTCTCTTTGCCAGTAGGCATTTGATTGTAGTCTGTACCCAGACATGTACCTTCCACTATTGTATTTTATTTGAGGCAGTTGTATGCCGATTGTATGAGATGTTGTATCCTTGTATCTGTAATGTTGTGATATCTTGTTTGAAATCCGGGGCTTATGACATTGTCATATGTCGCGGTGGGACCGATATGTGCTTCGTCCCCGGATCTGGATGGAAACATCTAGATCTGGAACAGTACCGCATATCGGGCCATATAGTGGTCGCCTTTCCACCGTGGACGGGGTCCCCACCCCCTCCTCTCTCACGGCCGGCGAGCCCGTCGACGTCGACGGCGCTGACGTGGCTGGAAATGCCTCCCCCTTTAAAAGGAGAACTCCCAAGGCCCCCAGGAACCCTAGCCTCTCGGTTCTCCCTCTCAATTTCGCATGCCGCCGCCGCCATGAACGCGGGTGCCTTCCCCTATTCCTCCTGACGCTGGTGAGCCCGACGAGCAATTAGCCGTCGTCCGACCTCTCCGTTGAGCGTGCGCTAGTCTCCCTCCTCTTCAGCGTCTCATTGACCTTTTCCCGAACGTGCAGGACGGGCCCTGCTTTGCGTTTGGATCCGAGCCGCCGTCGACAGCCGCAGGTCGTCTTCTGCCCCGACACCGGCGAGTACGTCCATGTCCTCTACGGCACAAGTCGAGGTCACCTGCAAGCACCCCTAGGTGAGCGTCAACGCCTCTCCTTTCCCCTCCTTAGGGCCCGTTGTGTTTGATCCGCATAGTAGCCGTAGATCCGCCACCCAGTCGTCGCCGGCATGCGTTCCAATAGTAACTGTGTCCATGGGTGCACCGAGCGTGCTCCCCCCTTCTCTTGGAATGCGCAGAGCACGCGTTTGACCACAAGGCGTCGCCTTGGTGCACGTCGCGGACGCCGTGGTCACAGGTCTTCCCGTCTAGCTTCGCTCGCAGCCGTCAACTTCCGGTGGGCAAGGTGTCGCCTATGCGAGGCCATGGCGAACCCCGGGGGCACCCACATGATCGTGGATGTGCCCTCTCCATCCTTCATGTTTCAGTCAAGCCGGAGGCGCCCCTTGCACGATGCCATGCTCGTCGGAAAACTCATCGACGTCAAGTGACGGTCGGGTTCAGGCCTGCGCTTGAAGTTCAGTTAGCCAGGGGTTTCATTGTTTTTGTTGCTTTGCACCTGTAGCCCGTTGAGATCCGTTCAGTGGCTGAGTGGTAGCGTGCAGCGAGAGCTAACGGGGAGACGCGAGTTCGAACCCCATCGGGGACATTTTCCCCAATCCTTTTTATGTTGTCCAGAGGCTGACAAGCGGGGCCCCTTGGTCAGTGGATCATACCACCGTGAGCTAGCTGGAATCAGCCCAGTAGCAGCCTGCGCAGCAGCAGAGACCATGGGCTGGTCCAGCAGTTGGGCCAGAGCTGGCCGAGGACAGACCAGAGGGGTTTTCCCCTTAATTTTTTTTCTTCTTCCTACAAAGCTTTTCTTTTTGCTTTTTTTCAAAAAAATCATAAACTTGCAACTTTTGAGTGCTTGCCCAAGTTCCAACATGTTGTACATGAATTTGGGGAAGAAAATTGCAAGGAATCAAATGGTGTTACCAATTGTGTGTTTTGTGCAACACAAAATTGGTGATGTGTACTATTTTTCACATGTGCCATCATTGTCCTTTTCTTTTTTTTAAATGTTTGCATGTCAAGTCTTTTCCTTTCTTTTTGTCTCTCCAATGATGCCTCCATGTCATGTTGTCACATGATAGTAGATCCTTCTACCTCAAGTTTGCGATTCCTTTCACCTTTGCATCTTTGAAACTTATCCGGTGTCAACCTTCGTCGACACCTCTCCGTCTTCGGAATCTATAGTTTAATTTCACGTTGCACTTTGCATATTTGATTATTGTTGATCATGCCATGTCATGTTTCCATGTCACTTACACCAAAGTTAAGGCTATGACCAAAGCCATAAGAATATTAATAATTGCATATGGAGATTGTTGACGTGTCCTCAACACCTTCATGTAAACTTGACTAGATAGGGTCACACCATGTCTAAAATTAAACTTGATCATCCCATCCATGCTTGCGCATTTGATCTCGATGCTCACTTGTTGTGTTCTTTTTGGCTGGTACCGTACGTTAGAGCCTGAGCTTGCCGAGGAGACCTACGTGGAGCTGTCCAACATCGAGCCTGAGGACCCTGCTACGTCTTCTTCGTCGACTACTTACCCAAGCAAGGGGATTTATATATCATTCTTTATAGCTTTCAGCTCGCTTGCCTAGCTGTATCTAGAATGGTTGCTTGATCCTACCACCATATAATTTTGCCTCTCAATTAAACCCAAAAAGCCATGCCCCCACATCCTAGCAAAACCTTGTTTGGCTATGACCTTGCTTGCTTAACCATTGCTTAGTATGTGTAGGCTCTTTACCTACTGCTTATACCCATTAATGCTTGGTGGTTTATCATGCTATTATCAGAAATTGGTTGATATTTATTATTATGATGTTAACTTATATTTGACGAAGGATGGGAGACCGGGTTGTTCCCGCCGGGTGTTTTGTTCCATTCGAGTCACCTAGGTCCCGAGTTCCGGGTATTGTGTTTCTTGACGAGCGTGCCTAATCGTGTGTGGGATTCTATGGGGTCCCCTTGTCTTACCTACCTAGCTCCAAACATTTCTAGTGGTGGCCCGAGTTGATTTACCATTTTAAATTGTGTGTGTGTCTGGTTTTGCGCTCCAGCTGTTTTAAAACAACTTGGGCCAGCAGGGGCATCGTTCCTTTGTTGTCTCATCCTTTCCGGCTGAGGACCCTACCTCATGTGAGAATTTACTGGTAATCCAAATCTGCGACATATGGCAGAGACCGATTCGAGAGCGCGACAGGCTTTTGAGTTGGATGTCGACTCACCGGGGGCCACCCGGAATTGTGCGTTGTTAGTTAGAGGGACTCTGATGTTCCGGAGTTTCAGGCGTTTACACAGCCAAGTGGAAACCGCGCGTACATGTGAGGCCTATGATGGGAAATTGGTACACCCCTGCAAGGTTAAATCTTTTCAGAAAGTCGTGTCCGCGGTTATGGACGACTTGAGACCTACTCCTTGTTCATAGAATAACATCAACTTAATCATGCTTATAAAAAGTTGCCAACGTGTGAGTTTCCTTGATTTCTCTTCTTCGTCCGAGGCGACAAAGAGGGGACAAGGTTGTGTTATGTTTTGCGTAAGTAGGTGGATAGAGACCTATTGATGCGATCATCAACGAGTTCTTGGATCTTCCCTTACTCTGGAATAGATCGTTAGCCACTCATATATGCTAGTGCGGCTGCAACCTCAATCCACTATCATTTCCTTACCGCGAGAAGTTAGTTATACTGCATTGATATATACTCACCTCTTGCATTTTGTTTCACGCTATGTACAAACGTTTGGGCCCTCAGACTACTACTTCGACACGAGCACCGGCAAGTACTTCGTGGAGGTTCTGCCGGAGGAGGATGACGACGACTTCGCTCAGTAGACCTTTAGTTTGGTTTCGACGATCCGCAGGTGGGCGACATGTTTTGTGTGTAGCCCTCTATAGGGCCATTTGGATCTTGACCGTACCCGGTCGTGTATGTCTTTTGCATGATGTTATGATGTACTGATGGATCTTATGATCTCTCAGATGATGTAATAAATACAAGTGGCTAGTGTATGCCCTGGAGTATCGTGTGTCGGTGGCCACTTATGCGTTTCTATCTTAGGTGGACGCGAAAGGGACTAACTCGAGATAGTACCGCATCGGGGGCCTTACACAAAACAAACCTCTTAATATAAATCTACCAAGTTTTAAGCCATTACTCGCCCTCAAAGTTAAAATTCAAATTTTTTACTTGCTCCTTGTGTTCGCAGCTGGCTTCACAACCTTGCTCCTGGTTTCTCTAGTTGAGATGCTCTTTTCATTCAGACTCTAGATTCTTTTGATCTTTACTTGGGGTTTTAGCTTCACCACCTTGCTGCTGGTTTCCTTTTGATCCTTTTCATCTGTGGTTTCAATAATCTTTAAAGCATCAACTGGAACAATTACCCCCTCCTATTCATCTCTTATAGCTTCAAAACCATCAAAGGCCATGGCTTCAAATTCTTTGGTTTCTTCATCTCTAGGCCTTTTCTCCCTAGAGCTGGTAAATAAAATTATAAGCCATACATAAAAAAGAGAACAAATGCAAACAAAAGGGTAGATGCATTCTACGAATGCAAACACATACCAAGGTGTTGGTACTGCTTCATTTGCTTCAATCTGAAGTGTAGCTTCATTCTCCTCTTCATCTTGAATATCAAGTGTAGCTGCATTCCCCTCTACATCTTCAATCTCCATTCCTGTTGCATTCTCCTCTGCATTGGCTGTTGTCCATCTTTCCTCCTCTCCAAATGATGCCTCCACTGGATTGGTACAAATCCTAGCAATATGCCCCAGAACTGCTTATTTTCTGCAAGCATGAATTTTTGGTAGATGACCCTCCTCACCTATTATGAACCTGTTTTTATTGGGTCTTCCTGGTGGTCTAGTCATTACAGGGGAGTGTGTAAGAGCAAGTTTTGCCCCCGAAGGTTTTGGACATTGTTGGACAAAGCAGAAGTGGAACTAATATTGTTTTCGAGTATAAACAGATACTTAGATTCCGAGAGAATGGAGTTTGTATTTAGAAGGTCGAAGGACAACTCGCTGCGGTGACTGCAGATATCTACCGAAACCTTTGAAGGAAGTCGACCCCTAAAAATGTCGTGGAAGGAGATGTTTCTCTCGAGCAAAAGCGCAACGAGGAGAAAGCTGAAGCTGGTCGAAGACTTAGTCTTTAGGAAAAACCGTACTATTAAGAGGGGTTTGCTAGTTGAGATCTTTGTTGAAGTGAATTTGCTCTGCTCAACCAAAACCCTCAAAAGCCTACCGAGAGAAATCTTACCGAGTCGAGCGAATAACTCGAAGGCAAAGTCATCGCACTTCGTGCCTTCGAGGGAGAACTCGTTCGGTGAGTCAGCTTACTTGTTCCTCAAGTAATGTTGCACAGTGATTGGAATCCGACCGTTGTGGACACGCGTCAAGCGGTTGCATCGGGTCACTTCAGTCATTTTACCCATCGGGATCGCCAACTATAAATACCCCGCACCTACCCGCCATTTCGGGTTGGCTGCTCCACAGAAGATTCTAAGACAGAAGTCTGTGAGCATCCCAAGAGAGATTCATCGAGAGAAAACCAAATCCCAAGTCTGAGCTGAGTTGAGCAATTCACTATGACTTAGGTCGAAATTAGCCGATCTTTTTATCTTAGAGAACTGCAAGTCTCCTAGACGGTTAGGCGTCGCCTGTCAAGCAGTCGAAGAGTAATTGTCACTGCTGAAGGAAGTTTGTAAAGGTCTCGGAGATGTCCTGAATCATCTACCACGAGTGAAAACTGGACAAGCTCGAGGAGTTTGTTGCAGTGGAGAATAGGACGGAGAGAGTTTTGCTCCAGGTGTTCAATCACCAGTCCCTCCAACCAGACGTAGCACTTTGCAGAGTATGAACTGGTTTACCAAACATCGCTGTGTGAGGCTCGTTTTCCTTCTAGCATTTACTTCAAGTATTTACTCGTAGCCTGTTTGCCTTTGATGTTTTCCTTCGCTCCCAATCCTTTCGAGCCTTACATTACTTTCGATACTGTATTTCCTTCGAGATGTCATTAGTCCTATGCTGTTTGCATGATTTCCTTCTAAGTTCCTTAGAATTTTTAGAAGTGATCATTCACCCCCTCCCCCTCTGATCATTCTTGAGCTTTCAATTGGTATCAGAGCTAGGCACTCCCTACACTCTGCGTATTTTGGTCTAACAACCTGGAGTGTTGTCAAGAATGTCGTTTGCAGCTGTTCGCTCGGGGGAACCAATCCCTATTTTCAGTGGGAAGGACTATTCCTATTGGAAGGACAAAATGAAGAGGAATATCATGGCTATCAACTCTGCCGCTTAGGAAGTTTTCAAGAATGGTGTAACTGTCAAGGACACTGATGTCATTACTCCTGAAGAGACAAAGAAGATAGAGCTAGATGCTGAAGTTTGGGTCTTCATCACAAATCATCTTATTCCTGAAAAATATCATGAGGTCAAGAATATTCCTTCGGCCAAAGGTGTTTGGGATTATCTCGAGAAGATTGGTGAAGGTGTCTCTACTCAGAAAGATGCTCGAATTGACACCCTTCGAAGCAAGTTCTATCGGTTTAAGAGGCACGAGGGAGAAAAAGTCTGTTCCATATACAGCAGACTCACTGCGCTGTCAAATGAACTAATTTCCCTCGGTGCAGATGACATTACCAATCGGATTATTGTCAGAACTTTGCTTCGTTCTCTTGATGATTCCTTCGATCACATTGTGCTGATGATTAAGGAAAGAACTGATTTCAAAGATATGGTTGCCGCTGATATTCTTGAAAGGCTTAATACTTTCGAGATGGAAGAAGATGAGAAACGTGATGTCAATGGGAGTCGAAAGAAATCTCATGCACTCAAGGCCAGAGCTTCACGTCACTCCTCTCCTGAAGCTAGTTCTGAATCTGCTGGTGCATCTGATGACCCCGAGAACATTGGGAAAGATCTTGCACTGATAATGAGAAGATTCAACCGCTTTCAGAAAAGGAACTCCTCTTCACCGAAGAAAAACTATCCTTCAAGACATCCTAGTAATTCATCACAGCATCGATCATCATCCAGAAACTCTTCAGTGAAAGATAACTGTTGCTATAAGTGCAAGAAGCCAGGTCACTTCATTGCTGATTGTCCTCTCTGGGAAATTGAACATAAATCAAAGCACTCTCATAGAAGCTGTTCGAGCAACTCTTACAGATCGAGCAAAAACCACGATTCGAAGAAAAATGATTCAAGGTCCAGAAAAGACAAGAAAGATGGTTCTGATGATGACAACAAGAAGAAGTATCACAAGCATCGAGAGAGTTCTTCCTCGAAATCACATTCCTCTCGTCGACAGAATTCACACCGAGCCAAAGCCTATCTGGGTAAAGAGATGAACTCTGAAGATGAAGCTTCCGGTTCTGAAGCAGGATCAAAGTCAAGATCAGGTTCTGGTTCTGGTTCTGAATCTGATGGTGTTGCTGGGATAGCATTCGCCTCAAACAAGAATTCAAGTTCATTCTTCTCCAACCAGAGCAGTGAAGATGAATCTCCAGCTTACTGCTTCATGGCCAAGGCTAAGGTATCTTCATCTAAGAAATCCTACGATACCTCTGATGGATCTGCTTATGAAAGTAACTCTAGGATAAGTTATGCTAAACTTGCTAAAATTGCTTCTATTCAACAAGATGAGCTAGATTCTTTAAGTGAAACTATTCAAAAATCTGAGACTTTGTTGATCGATGAGATTGAGAAGGGTCAAACTTTGACGAATGAGCATACTGCTCTGAAAGAAAAGTATGATGAACTTTCCTCTCGTCATGATCTTCTCTCAGTGGACTACGAGAAGCTAACCTACGAATTCCTTCAAGGGAAAATGGCTCTCGAGAAACAGAGAGAGGCTAATGAAGAGGTGGAAAGTGTAAATCTCACTCTCAGGGCTCAACAGGGCTCAGAAGATAAAAATGAATCTATTCCACCTTGCTTGACTTGTTTGGAACGAAGTAAAATTGACTCTAGTTCCGAGAGATCGAAAGGAAAGCAACCTATTGTTATTGATGATGCTAACCCCTCGAACGAGGAAACCATTACCGAGGAACTCCTCAGGTTGAAAGATTTATTTGAAATAGGCATGTTCAAAAGTGTGCAGGGACACCAGTACCTATGTGATATCCTACGAAAGGCTCTCCTTCACAGGAATCCCCGAAACGAAGGAGTTGGCTTCGAAAGGAAAATCAATCCTGACGGAACCTACTGGGAACCCGAGCAGTATCCTAAAACTGTCTGGGTTCTTGCGAAAGAAAAGCCCATTGATATTGCTAACCTTTCAGGTTTCAGTTGCAAAATTGACAAAGCTATTGTTGATGAATCACTTGATTGTGACTACAAGCTTGTCAAAGATCAGGAAGGAAAAGTGTCAGCTGAATTCTTTGGTACTCGTCCGAAGAATGGTTTCTATAAGCAACAGATTTGGGTTCGCAAATCTCTCGTAGAAAAACTGCCCCCTAATCATTCTATGCAGGGAAAATCCTCTGTACCACCGAATCACTACTATTCTCTCGAGGATAGAAATGAACCCTTGGTGCCTGCTTCAAATGTTCCCCAGAAGGAATACTATCGTGTCGATAGAAATATTTATCGTCATCGTAATGATAACACCAAAGTTGCTGTTACTCATCAGTACTCTAACCCCTCATCGAGGAATTATATTTATGGTGTGCTTGATGGTCCTGATCGACAATGCAATCCTGTTCGCTATAATTTTGCTGCCCCATCTTGCTCTACCACGCCTTCTAAGTCACCTGCTCGCTTGTGGGTGGTTAAGAAGAACTAATTCTTCTGCAGGGCTATGTCTCTGGTGGATCCGAATGGGTCATGGATAGTGGATGTACAAATCATATGACCGGAGACAAAGAGTTGTTCACCGAAACAAATCTGTCTGAATCTTCACAGAAATACATTACCTTCGGTGACAAAAACAAAGGAAAAGTACTTGGTTCGGGTAAGGTTGCGATATCGAAAGACAAGCATATTGATAAGGTTTTGCTTGTACAATCTCTAGGATATAATCTTATGTCTATATCGAAACTTTGTGATATGGGTATGCTTGTACTGTTTTCTGCGTCTCGTTGTGTTGTTTTTTCACAGGATGATTATTCCTTCGTGTTCGAAGGATATCGTAAGGGTGATCTTTACGTCGTTGATTTTTCTTCGGGACCTGCAGTGTCCACATGTTTGATGGCAAAAGCCACGTCTGGTTGGTTATGGCACCGAAGACTTGGTCATGCAGGGATGAAAAATCTTCAAACTCTTATCTCGAAGAAGAACATCGTTGGAATTGATAATGTGAAATTTGATAAAAATCGTCTATGCAGTGCCTGTGAAGCTGGAAAGATTGCCAAGAAACATCACTCAGCAAAAACCGTCATGACTACTACTCGTCCTCTTGAATTACTTCATATGGATTTATTCGATCCTCAAAATTATGCTAGTCTTGGAGGTAACAAGTATGGTCTGGTTATTGTTGATGATTTCTCTCGATATACCTGGGTTTTCTTTCTTGATGACAAGAGCAAGGTTGTTGAAATTTTCAAAACCTTCGCAAAGAGAGCTCAAACTGAATATGAATTATCTCTCAAGCATATCAGAAGTGATAATGGTACAGAATTCAAAAATACTCATATCGAAGAATTTCTTGATGAATATGGCTTTACTCATGAATTCTCGGCTGCTTATACACCGCAACAAAATGGTGTGGTCGAGAGAAAGAATCGAACACTTATTGAAATGGCCAGAACAATGCTCGCTGAATACAAGACACCTATCAGGTTCTGGGCTGAAGCTATCAACACTGCATGTCATATCATCAACAAGGTTTATCTGCACAAATTTCTGAAGAAAACTTCACATGAACTCATCACTGGTAAAAAGCCCAATGTGTCTTATCTCAGGGATTTTGGTGCTGCATGTGACATCAGAGATATGAATCACAGCTCCAAGTTTTCCCCAAAGGCACACGAAGGTTTTCTCCTAGGTTATGGTTCAAATTCTCACACTTACAGAGTTTACAACTCACATCTTGGCAAAGTTGAAGAAACTGTAAATGTTCGATTTGATGAATCTAACGGCTCTCAAAAGGAGCAATTACCTCTTAACCTGGATGAACCACCATTGGATGAAGTTATCAGGTACATGGCTATTGGAGATATTCGACCTGTCGATGGAATGCACGTCAAGCAAACAGGGATGATGATGGTCCAATGTTCCCACACATAGCCCGGGGCGCTGGAGATCAGCATCCTGAAGAAATTGATGCACAGGTCGAAGGAGAACGCATAAACGAAGGACAAGCTCATCCCGAAGGAGAAGCTGATCCCGAAGATCGACCTGATGTAACGACCCAATTCACACAGAATTGAAGTCTCTGTGCTCAAGTGCCAGTCCCTGGATCGAACTCGCTGGCACACACAGTATAATAGATGTATATCAAAGTACAAGTGCATCATTGATACAACGTACGATCCAAGAGTAAATAAATAACAAGTTGCATAGCTCAAGGCTAGCTTAAACAATATAAATATAGCGGAAGCAAAAGCAAATAACGTGGAGTCCCATCAACAGCCACATGCGAACATGCTGAGTGTAGACTCGCAACCCCTAAACGCACCTTACTGATCGTCTGAAAAACCTGCAACACCGAAGGTTACAGCCCGACAACGGGTCAGTACATCTGATTTGTACGGCAAGTGACACGAAAAAGTTTATATAAAGGACCTACAACTACATGCAAGGTAAGTCAAAGGAAAGGCTTATGGTTTAGTTTTGCAGAAAGCCAATTTTCTCCTGAACTAAACTAGTCAAAATTTTATGTTGAACTTACTACTAAAGATTGAACTGGGCACACCAGTCTCAATCCACCACACCCTTTATTAATCTTGCCCACTCAAATTATTAAGGTGATTCATCTGTCAAGATCCTCCATTAACAGTAATGTCTAGTAGCTCAAAGATGTCCATAACCGGGGACACGGCTAATCATGATTAGTTTATACTCTGCAGAGGTTAGTACACTTTCCCCGCTGGACTCAACCCGAAGATTGAGACGAAGTCTTTCAGAAGAGGTCACCTACACTCAACGGCAAGCCGGTACCACCTATCATATCTACATCTGCTAGCATTGCACGGGAGAGGCTTCCTACATCGTACTCAACTAAGCCAGAGCCCATATGGCCAGCGGCTGTACATGTAAGCTTCTAGTCACCAAGTAAGTCTGATCTTTTTGAGCCTGGACGGCGCCCACCACGTCAGCGGGCTCACCATGACGTTTTCTCGGCCACCAAACAAACCATTAGGGGTACAACCTGGTCTCGACCTTAGAAAAGGAACGAGCCCCCAGGAAGCACTCCCTGCCCGTCCAGAAGTGATTTCTATTTATTAAACAGTTGCTACACAAGTTATTAAACAGCTCACATGCACTCCATGAATTGCACAACCCAAACCACGTCTACAAAGCATAGCAATAAAGTAACAACACGGCTAGGTTGATCTACGGTAGACAGGTCAAAACATGTGGCTATCCTAACTGGTTTGCAGCAACAGTAAAATAAACTACCTATCATGCAATAGAGTGATATTTCCTGACATAATGCATATAGAAAATATAGGTATGAGTATGGTCAAAGCATCACTTGCCTTATACATTCGATGAAGATCTTCGCTCTCACGTTCCAGCCAACTCTACTCGTCACACTCCGAGCAATCTATCGTCAACGAAAGAACTCAATAAGAAATCACACCACAAGGACAAAACATAAGATCAATAGAACAATCACTAAAGTTTTAGCAACCAAAACAAAAGGTTTTGAAGTGCAAAGGTGTGGATGTGCTCGAAGGTGATCGGTAGAACGTGAACTCGAGAGAGTCAACGGATAAAGAGTTGTCGATACAAAAGTATGATCGAGGCATTATGAAATCAAAGTAAAGATCATGGCAATATGAATGGTATGTGGATATTGCCGATAAGATGTCTCATATGATTCAATATGCAAAAATAATCACGTGAAACGAAATACTACAACGCAGGTCATAGCAATTGCAACATTGAATTGAATTTGAATTTGAACAGATCAATAAACTTGTGAATTTTTGTGCCCACATGATATAAACAGAAAGTACATGACACGAGTGATCCAACGCAAAAAGAAACGGCGCAAACGGGCGCACCGGTAAAAAGTTACGGCTGCCGGAAGTTCAAATTTGGATCAGCTTGGGACCCAAATTTAAATACTTTAAACTTCTGTAACACTAGGTCTACTGGCTAGAGAATTTCTACACGGTTGCAACGCAACTGGAATCGCCCAATTCCGAGTTACGGTTAAAACGTAGTCGCGAAAACGGTTTCGGGTGAAAAACGGGGGTACCGGGGGGTCTACTGCAAAAAGGACTGATACATAAATAAAAATTTTACAAAAACGCGATTGGGTCCCTGGACGGTTTTGGATCCAGATCTGGAAAAAAAAAATTACCGAAACGTTTTCTCTTTTTTTTTCCTAAACTATCTCTTCCTCACGCGGCTGCACGGGCACGGGCAGCACAGGGGAGCAGCCATGGCCAGGAGCTTGGAGCTCCGACCTGCTCGGGCTCACCGGCTCCGGCCAGCAGGCGAGGGCGGCGGCGGCCGGCGGGCGCGGAGAGCGGCGGGGCGGCCGGCGGGGCGCTGGCGGGGCGCACGGCTGGGGCGTGCAAGGCGCACGGGGAGCGCGGCCATGGCTCAGCCATGGCGCGGCGGCGGCCAGCTACGGCCGTGAGGCGGCGGCCCGGCGGCGGTGGCGGCGAGCAGGCGGCGGGGTACTCCGGCGTGGCGGGGACGGCGACACACGGGCGTACGCGAAGATTACCTCGAAAAAAAACGCGAAAACGTAGCTCCGGCGTTGCTCCGGCGAAAAATCCGGCGATGCTCCGGCGAGATTCCGGCGATGACGTCGGCGGCGGCGGGTCCCGCGGATTATATTAGAGCTAACCCTAAACGCTAGCGAAAATAAACTTAGCCCTAATCGGGGCTATTTATAGCCAGCCCCTAATCGCTCTTTTTTTTTTAAATCCGAAATAAAAACAAATTCGGTCTGCTGGAAAAAAAAATAGACCAGGCCCAATAGGCCCAAAACAATATTAGAAAAAACACGGAAAATTATTTTAAAATTCCGTCTTCGCCAATATTTTTAAAATAATAAAATTGAATTTTTGGCTTGACCAAAATAATAAAATAAAATAAAAACTTTGCAACTTATTTTTAAATACTTTTCTGGCATTTTAAAAATACCGAAAACTCCGAAAATTGATTTAAAAACTTTTCCAGAGCATAAATAAATTCCAAAAATAATTTTAGAAAATATTTATAACTCCAAGGTAAAATTAAAAAGTCCCCTAAAAATGTTTTAACTATTCTTCAACGAATTAAAAATGGGGATAAGTCCTTTTATATCCTCTCCAGCAAACTGCTATGTGTTGAAAAATGTATAAAAATATTTTAGAAGAATTCCAATAAAGATTTAAAACCTTTTCCAAATTCAAAAATGTTGAAGGAGTCATATTACCTTCTCTCATTTTATTTTGTTGGTTTGTTTTTAAATAATAAATTCCAAAACACCAACGGTGAATATTAGGGAAAGTCATTTTATTCCCTCTCATTTTAATATTCACCAAACTCCAAAAGTTTTAACTCCCAGAGAATATCAAACACATCAAGCAAACAATCATTATCTATTTAATTTATTAACATTCCAAAATTCGGAGAATTTTGGGATGTTACACACTACCACCCTAAAAAGGAATCTCGTCCTCGAGATTCGAGAAAGCTAGAAAGAAAGGTTAGGGTTCGGGTCTTCATGACAGTCTGTCGATCCACTGATGGTCTAGGGTGCTACCACCCTTAAAATAAATGTGACTTGGTTTTCAAAAACTATCATCAAAGCTTGCTCCCTCAGCGAGCTCCTCACACATAATCTTCATACTCCGTTGGGGCATTGAATTCTTCATCACAAGTGTGGGCTTCCAGTATCTTAATCCGTCGATGACATTCTTCGTAAAGATTTCACCTTCGGTCTTCGAGGTTTCACGAATTCCTCCTTTGATGTTTACGTTCCTTAGCAAGAGAGTGGTCTTCCAAGTACCGAAACTTCATGGCTGACAGGTCAGACGCCACTACTAAACAACTATCGATTTTTCTCATGGTGGTCAACAAGAATACTTTTACGGGATACCTGCAACAAATGGTCTTGGTCTATACTCACCGTATAACACGAACGGTAATCTCCTACAGGGGTCACACATCGTATAATTCTTTGGTTCAGGCTTAACATCGTCGTCTCTCTGCTATAGGTAAGTCACTCAAGATTTACTATCCCGCATAGCAAGAGCAAATAATAAGAGTAGTCGTCATGGGGGCCAATCCATTCCGCACCCATATCATTACCTTGTACATGGTTTAGTGAATCTCGCGATCTAACACTCGGTCATTCTCACAAGCATTGCAGAAGTCCTCCTTATCTTGAACTGGGTTCAGATAAGTCCATGGTTCTGCAAGCCAAACAAAAGATCTATCGTTTCCTCAACACTCAGGTTTACGTAGCCTGCAAAAAAACGTGCACTGATGGACTACAACTTCCTCCAGAGTTCGTCCTTCAGCAAGATCGTGCCCTCTTGTCGTAAGATCCCGGGACCTGTGGTTTATCCTTGAACTCAGCATCGGTTGCATCCATCTTTATCCCAGTCTTGGCATTAGCAGCAATTGTAGTAGCTTCTTCAGTGTAGGGTTTGAGGTGAGAGGGAACAGAATGTAGATAGCGAGGTAGAGAGAGATAGGGAGAGATACCCATACAAACATCACACTAGTTTTGAAACATAAGTTTTGATGTGTAGCTGTCGGTAAAACAAGAAATGACAGCTCACAGAACGATCTAACGGTAGAAACTTGAATCTTCCAGGTCTTCAAGTCTTCAATGCTGGTAGCTTCAGTTTTGAAATGTCGAAACAATCTTCATATCGTTGAGTCATTCGTCAAGTTATTCTTCTTGTTGTTGTGTCTTCTTTAGTCTTGAAGCATACTAAATAGATGAGGGGTCTAAGGTAACGTAAGATTATTCTACTCGCATAGAAGAAACACAAAGGGACACACACAACATCAATCAAAACAAGACATAACAGGGTCACAGGGTACAAGACAAAACTTAACAAAACAATCAGACATAAAACATCTAGTCAATCCATAGCAAACACGCATCGATACACATCTCCAACTATCCTTAAAAAGGTACCACCGAACACTAGTGCACACCACGAATATTCTATTCTCCGGTTCCCAAACATAAGCTTCTTCGAGTCAGCATCCTTGCCTCCACGTTCACAAATTCTCCTGCCCCTACAATTCGGGACACATATCGCGGTAGTGTCCCATGTTCCTGCACCGATAGCACTCAATTTGGTTAAGGTCCTTTATCTTCTTCATCATGAGTGCTTCCTTTAATTCTGGACACATGTTGGCGTAATGTCCCATATTCCTGCACCGGAAACACTGAATATGGCTAATGTCCTTCTTTTTCTTCTTCACGGGTGCTTCCTTCAATTCTTGGATAGCTTTCTTCATTTCTTCCTTTTGATGTTGAACCACTTGTTGTGTCACGATGAAAAATTGACACTGAGCCGGGTAATGATCAGTTCCTTCACACGCAAAACATGTTACTTGTGCAGTGGGGCATTCTTCACTCGAGTGAATTTCTTCACAATAGGGACATCCATCTTGGTGTCCTTCATAAGAGTGCCCTACTTCCCCGCAAATTGTACAGGAACGGATCCTCTTAAGGGTTACCGTCCTTTGCGTTGGGGTGACAAGGCGGGATCCCAACAAAATCTTTGTAAATTCCTTCCAAGTAATCTTCCTTCGTGATTCGTCAATTGCTTGATGCATTCTCCACCAAGTAGCAGCCTCTTCTACAAAGTACTTAACTGCATAGGGGACCATGTCCTCACTTCCAACCTTGTTTATCTTCATGTGCTCCTCCATTCTACAAATCCACTGCTCCACCTTCAGTCTTGACATCGCCCCAGAAAAGGCGAGTCCTACTTCATACTCCATCTATTAAACCCATACGACCAGGTTTAGGGTAAAACTATAACACCGACAAGACAACAAATAAACATAACACCAAGCATAAGCACTCAAACAATAAAGCGGCAAAAACTTCTACGTTCGACGGTAAGACATAACCACAAACCATACAGTCACAACAGTCAAAACACACAACCAACTCCTAGGGTAAGGTCATATGTGCAAGACATACGATCTCATCATGCTACGCGAAATTCGTTCATCTAACTTCACCTAAAAGGTGGTGGTCTGATTATAAGCTTCATCCTTCTCAGCTAAGCTGATCTTAAAGGTTCCTCTCACAGTGTCAAACTTATTGATCACCGTGGGTTATTCCTACTAGTTCCGATAATCCTAACTCCAATTGATCCCCGAGGTTGATGATGTTCTTCTCAAATGTCTTGTCTTCAGGGGTAAGCAACCCAGAGGGGTATTCATAGTAAAACAAGATGAGAAGTTTTAGAAGATCAATAATAGATGAGAAATACTAGTTGAGAGAGTAAGAAATCAAAGAGTGATAAAATATTTTTGTTCCTATGGCTTTTCTATCCATTTTCTAGGGTCACGAACCTACAGTCAACACACTGCTCTGATACCATCTGTAACGACTCAATTCACACAGAATTGAAGTCTCTGTGCTCAAGTGCCAGTCCCTGGATCGAACTCGCTGGCACACACAGTATAATAGATGTATATCAAAGTAAAAGTGCATCATTATTACAACGTATGATCCAGAGTAAATAAATAACAAGTTGCATAGCTCAAGGCTAGCTTATTCAATATAAATATAGTGGAAGCAAAAGCAAATAACGTGGAGTCCCATCAACAGCCACATGCGAACATGCTGAGTGTAGACTCGCAACCCCTAAACGCACCTTACTGATCGTCTGAAAAACCTGCAACACCGAAGGTTACAGCCCGACAACGGGTCAGTACATCTGATTTGTACGGCAAGTGACACAAAAAAGTTTATATAAAGGACCTACAACTACATGCAAGGTAAGTCAAAGGAAAGGCTTATGGTTTAGTTTTGCAGAAAGCCAATTTTCTCCTGAACTAAACTAGTCAAAATTTTATGTTGAACTTACTACTAAAGATTGAACTGGGCACACCAGTCTCAATCCACCACACCCTTTATTAATCTTGCCCACTCAAATTATTAAGGTGATTCATCTGTCAAGATCCTCCATTAACAGTAATGTCTAGTAGCTCAAAGATGTCCATAACCGGGGAGACGGCTAATCATGATTAGTTTATACTCTGCAGAGGTTAATACACTTTCCCCGCTGGACTCAACCCGAAGATTGAGACGAAGTCTTTCAGAAGAGGTCACCTACACCCAACGGCAAGCCGGTACCACCTATCATATCTACATCTGCTAGCATTGCACGGGAGAGGCTTCCTACATCGTACTCAACTAAGCCAGAGGCCATATGGCCAGCGGCTGTACATGTAAGCTTCTAGTCACCAAGTAAGTCTGATCTTTTTGAGCCTGGACGGCGCCCACCACGTCAGCGGGCTCACCATGACGTTTTCTCGGCCACCAAACAAACCATTACGGGTACAACCTGGTCTTGACCTTAGAAAAGGAACGAGCCCCCAGGAAGCACTCCCTGCCCGTCCAGAAGTGATTTCTATTTATTAAACAGTTGCTACACAAGTTATTAAACAGCTCACATGCACTCCATGAATTGCACAACCCAAACCACGTCTACAAAGCATAGCAATAAAGTAACAACACGGCTAGGTTGATCTACGGTAGACAGGTCAAAACATGTGGCTATCCTAACTGGTTTGCAGCAACAGTAAAATAAACTACCTATCATGCAATAGAGTGATATTTCCTGACATAATGCATATAGAAAATATAGGTATGAGTATGGTCAAAGCATCACTTGCCTTATACATTCGATGAAGATCTTCGCTCTCACGTTCCAGCCAACTCTACTCGTCACACTCCGAGCAATCTATCGTCAACGAAAGAACTCAATAAGAAATCACACCACAAGGACAAAACATAAGATCAATAGAACAATCACTAAAGTTTTAGCAACCAAAACAAAAGGTTTTGAAGTGCAAAGGTGTGGATGTGCTCGAAGGTGATCGGTGGAACGTGAACTCGAGAGAGTCAACGGATAAAGAGTTGTCGAAACAAAAGTATGATCGAGGCATTATGAAATCAAAGTAAAGATCATGGCAATATTGCCGATAAGATGTCTCATATGATTCAATATGCAAAAATAATCACGTGAAACGAAATACTACAACGCAGGTCATAGCAATTGCAACCTTGAATTGAATTTGAATTTGAACAAATCAATAAACTTGTGAATTTTTGTGCCCACATGATATAAACAGAAAGTACATGACACGAGTGATCCAACGCAAAAAGAAACGGCGCAAACGGGCGCACCGGTAAAAAGTTACGGCTGCCGGAAGTTCAAATTTGGATCAGCTTGGGACCCAAATTTAAATACTTTAAACTTCTGTAACACTAGGTCTACTGGCTAGAGAATTTCTACACGGTTGCAACGCAACTAGAATCGCCCAATTCCGAGTTACGGTTAAAACGTAGTCGCGAAAACGGTTTCGGGTGAAAAACGGGGGTACCGGGGGGTCTACTGCAAAAAGGACTGATACATAAATAAAATTTTTACAAAAACGCTATTGGGTCCCTGGACGGTTTTGGATCCAGATCTGGAAAAAAAATATTGTTTTTTTACCGAAACGTTTTCTCTTTTTTTTTCCTAAACTATCTCTTCCTCACGCGGCTGCACGGGCACGGGCAGCACAGGGGAGCAGCCATGGCCAGGAGCTTGGAGCTCCGGCCGGCTCGGGCTCACCGGCTCCGGCCAGCAGGCGAGGGCGGCGGCGGCCGGCGGGCGCGGAGAGCGGAGGGGCGGCCGGCGGGGCGCGGGCGGGGCGCACGGCTGGGGCGCGCAAGGCGCACGGGGAGCGTAGCCATGGCTCAGCCATGGCGCGGCGGCGGCCAGCTCCGGCCGTGAGGCGGCGGCCCGGCGGCGGTGGCGGCGAGCAGGCGGCGGGGTACTCCGGCGTGGCGGGGACGGCGACACACGGGCGTACGCGAAGATTACCTCGAAAAAAAACGCGAAAACGTAGCTCCGGCGTTGCTCCGGCGAAAAATCCGGCGATGCTCCGGCGAGATTCCGGCGATGACGTCGGCGGCGGCGGGTCCCGCGGATTATATTAGAGCTAACCCTAAACGCTAGCGAAAATAAACTTAGCCCTAATCGGGGCTATTTATAGCCAGCCCCTAATCGCTCTTTTTTTTTAAATCCGAAATAAAAACAAATTCGGTCTGCTGGAAAAAAAAACAGACCAGGCCCAATAGGCCCAAAACAATATTAGAAAAAACACGGAAAATTATTTTAAAATTCCTTCTTCGCCAATATTTTTAAAATAATAAAATTGAATTTTTGGCTTGACCAAAATAATAAAATAAAATAAAAACTTTGCAACTTATTTTTAAATACTTTTCTGGCATTTTAAAAATACCGAAAACTCCGAAAATTGATTTAAAAACTTTTCCAGAGCATAAATAAATTCCAAAATTAATTTTAGAAAATATTTATAACTCCAAAGTAAAATTAAAAAGTCCCCTAAAAATGTTTTAACTATTCTTCAACGAATTAAAAATGGGGATAAGTCCTTTTATATCCTCTCCAGCAAACTGCCATGTGTTGAAAAATGTTTAAAAATATTTTAGAAGAATTCCAATAAAGATTTAAAACCTTTTCCAAACTTCAAAAATGTTGAAGGAGTCATATTACCTTCTCTCATTTTATTTTGTTGGTTTGTTTTTAAATAATAAATTCCAAAACACCAACGGTGAATATTAGGGAAAGTCATTTTATTCCCTCTCATTTTAATATTCAACAAACTACAAAAGTTTTAACTCCCAGAGAATATCAAACACATCAAGCAAACAATCATTATCTATTTAATTTATTAACATTCCAAAATTCAGAGAATTTTGGGATGTTACACCTGATCCACAAGATGAAGAAATTTTTCCTCGCGTTCGAAGAAGAGTGGATGTCGACTCAATTCTCGAAGAAATTCGTTTACCAGGTCGACCCACCACTCGTTCTCGTACTCGACTAGCTAACTTCTTTGGAAATTTTTCGTTTGTATCCATGCTAGAACCATCAAAATTCGATGAAGCCATGAAGGACTCAGACTGGATGACTGCTATGCTCGAAGAACTTAACCAGTTCGAGAGAAATAAAGTCTGGTCCCTTGTCGATAGACCTGATCCCACAAAGCATAATATCATTGGTACGAAGTGGATCTTTCGCAACAAGCAAGATGAAGATGGCATAGTGGTAAGGAATAAAGCTCGATTGGTTGCTCAAGGATACACCCAAATCGAAGGTATTGATTTTGGTGAGACTTATGCCCCAGTTGCTCGTCTTGAATCCATTCGTGTCATGCTTGCTTTTGCCAATTACAATGGTATATTGCTATATCAAATGGATGTCAAAAGTGCATTTCTTAACGGTGAAATCGAAGAAGAAGTGTATGTTATGCAGCCACCAGGTTTTGAAGACCCGAAGAATCCTGATAAGGTGTACAGATTGCACAAGGCCCTATATGGGTTAAAGCAAGCACCTCGTGCTTGGTATGAAACACTGAAGGATTTTCTTCTAAAGAAGGGCTTCAAACCAGGAACAACCGATCCGACTCTTTTTACTCGTGCATACAAAAATGACCTTTTTGTGTGTCAAATTTATGTCGATGATATTATTTTTGGCTGTACTAACCCTGATATTAGCGAAGAATTAGCTCGCATGATGTCGAAGAAATATGAAATGTCAATGATGGGAGAATTGAAGTTCTTTCTCGGACTTCAAATCCGTCAACAGAAAAATGGTACTTTCATTTCTCAAGAGAAGTATCTCAGAGATTGCCTGAAGAAGTTTGATCTTGTCAGTTGCAAAACTATCAAGACTCCAATGCCTACGAATGTTCATCTAGCTGCAGATGAGAAGGGCAAACCTTTCGATCAGAAGAAATATCGCTCGATGATCGGTTCGCTTCTTTACCTTTGTGCATCTAGACCTGACATTATGCTATCAGTTTGTATGTGTGCTCGTTTTCAGGCAAATCCGAAGGAATCTCATCATATTGCTGTCAAGCGAATCCTTCGATATCTGGCTCACACACCAACCTTGGGTCTTTGGTATCCCAAGGGTGCCCAGTTTGATCTCGTTGGTTACTCTGATTCCGACTGGGCTGGTGATCGAGTCGACAGGAAATCTACCTCAGGCACATGTCATTTTCTCGGTAGGTCTCTTGTCTGTTGGGCTTCGAAGAAACAGAATTGTGTATCTATTTCTACGGCTGAAGCCGAGTATATTGCTGCCGGTTCATGTTGTACTCAGATTCTGTGGCTCAAGCAAACGCTGAAAGACTATGGTATTCTTGTGAAGAAAATTCCATTGCTCTGTGATAACGAGAGTGCTATCAAAATTGCCCATAATCCAGTGCAACACTCTCGAACGAAGCATATTGATATTCGTCATCATTTTCTTCGAGATCACGTTCAGCGAGAAGATATTGTTATCAGTCATGTTCGCACCGAAGATCAATTGGCTGATATATTCACAAAGCCCTTGGATGAAAAGAGGTTCTGTACACTGAGGTGTGAGTTGAACATCTTAGACTCACGCAATGTGCAGTAAGATCATAACCATCGGTACTATGTATCATTAGTTTCCATTGTTGATTGCTTACGTTAATTTTCTATCGTGTTTCTTTTTCGTTTATTTTTGTTCGTTTGGTGTTGTCCTATACACTTATCAGTCCGAGTCTTATCGCTGTTTTTTTTCTTTTTTTTTCGGATTGACTAAGTATCGGACCCTGTTTTCCCTCTATTTTATCTCTACCTATTCTGTGCTTTTCTCTCGTGAACATGTACATATTGTACTCGATCAAGATTCCCTTCGAATGTCATTGATTCCGAAGGAAAATCTATCGAAGTTTAATCTTCTTTTATACTCGATGTTCGATGAGTTTGGTCTCGGACGTGGAGCAACTATCTTTCGGTTCGTTGGGATTTCCCGCGATTACCGCCACAAAATCCGTCCGTTGAATGCGGAGAGACGCGAAATCTGCGCCGTTGGATCAGATCTGACAGCTCGTTCAGACCCCCCTTATAAATACTGATCCACCCCACCGGCTTAGACATCGCTATTCCTTCGACTTCGTCTCTTCGCCTCCAGAAGCTCTCTCTCGCGCGCCGCCGTGCTGCCTCGTCGCCGTCGACTCCCTCGCCGCTTAGCTGCCGGAAGGAAGCCGCCGGAGACGTTCCCGTCGACAAGGATCTTCATCCACGTCGCTGTAGTCGCCTCACATCACCAAGTTAGGGTATGTGTGGCTCTGGATTCGATTCTATCTCATCGGTTCATCGTTTCCAGTTTCTATGTTGATTTTCTGTGATTTCTTTTAGGACTGTTTGATCCGATTGGATCTTTGAAACTCGGGAAATCTGTTTGTAGCCTTTTCTGTCGATTCCCCATCTGACCTTGGTAAGAAATCACTCGGATTCTCTCACTTAGGCAATTCCTTCAGTATCGTATCGATAGACTTATACTTGTGCGATTAATTCATACAAGTTCTTCGTTAGATTTCCACCCGATGAAAATCTAGCCTAGCACTTTCATGAAAACTTGCGATAAGACAAATCTCTCAATATGATTGCTGCTTTCAACATGTTTTTCCTCGTAATTGCTGGTACTTGTTCACAACTTCCCTATATTCCTTCGTACCTTCCTTTTTCGCAGGAAAATGTCTGGCAACGAAGGAAATATTAGAGCACCCAAGCGTGTGGGAGGCAGAACTAGAATCACCAACAATTCTGAAGGTTTATCTGAGGATTTGATCATAGAGAAGAACTTGAGGACACCTTCAGGATCTGAGGATGAACGTACGAGAGAAAATCGTCTGCAAGAGATACGAAGGCTTCAAGGTCTTCGGTGGTATGAGTACAAGTCTCTTATGCCACGCTGGGAGAGGCTGTTTGCTATGAAAAATCCTTGGTCTGATGTCAAATCGTTAAGGCCAAAGTGGACGAAGGATAATCGACCACCTCCTACTGCTGATGCTCACCCTACAGCTCTCAAAACACCTGATGATTTTAAAGAGCTTGTTGAAGCTCGAGAAGCTCGAGCACAGAAGAGAAAAGAAGCCAAAGCACGAAAGGAAGCTGCTGCTGCTGAAGGTACCGTAGAAGTTGGCCCTAGTGCCAAATCAAAGGGTGGCAAGAAGTCAGCCAAGCGACAGAAAAAGGTTGTAATTGTATCACCTCCTGATGCAAGCTCCGAAGGAGAAGCTAACTCAGATGATCAAGACCCTGGTACTGAGGCTGATGTCGAGGACATACCTCTGAAGAAAAAGCCGAGCAGTAAAGGCATAAGGATCCAGGAGCCAGCTCCACAGGCTCCTCGAGGAAATATTGACTTGACAAATTTGGTCACTGATCCGCCCATTTCTTCTGCTCCACCTGTTCCTGTTCGCCAACCAAAACCTTCGGTCACAACGAAGGGAAAGCAAGCTCAAGTTTCTGAGGATGAAGAAACTCTTGTTCAACGTAAAGAAAGGCTGGCAAAACAAAAGGAACAAGAGGCAAAAGACTTGATTAATTCCAAACTCCTGAACTTTCACAGTCAGCCCGAGCATAAAAAGGCTCTGGTTGCTCAACAACTTGGTATTCTCCATTTTGTCAGTGAAAAATATCGACGCCAGATTTCTGAAGGCACTATACCTACAAACCCGAAGGAAAAGATTGTAGCCCCAAGTGCTGCGAAGAAGAATGCTGAGGCCCCTAGTGCCTCGAAGGATAAAGCAGTGGCCTCAAAGCCCATTGCTACTGTCAAGGCCACCAAGGAAGCCGAAAAGAAAGCCAAGGAGGCTAGACAGAAGGCGCAAGCTGCTCCAGTTCCTCGAACTGCCCCAGCTCCTGCTCCTATTGCACCAATTGATTTCGGCCCTCGTGCCGAAGAGAGCTCTAACGAAGTAGAATCAAATGCAAATGCTCCATGGGATGCTGCACATATTTCACACATTCTCTGGAAGATGGCTACCACTCCGAGCAGAGTCACTGCCGAGGACGATGTTCCTGCTGAAATCCAAGAGCATGTTGCTCGATACATGATTCGCTGGGAAGATTATATCACCCAGGATAAAAAGGATAAGGAACAAGTGAGGTTTTACACCAGGCAACTTCAAGAAGAAACCGAGGACGCTGAGTCCCGAACATTTTCAGATCCAAGATTGCTTCGGCTGAAGCCTCCAGGAGGGCTCAGAAAGAAAATTTAACTGTTGTGTTTGACAAGGTTAAACAAGTTGTGTCTGCTGTTTGCAAAGAGCATAATGATGCATTGTTCCATAGACAATCTCGAAAGAGAAAGTCTGCTGCCCCAACTTCTGTGCGTGGGACGCCAGAAATCGCGAAAACCACCAAGAAGTCCAAGACCACCGAGGTCGTTGCTTCCACAGCACGACAAGAAACTGAACCAAACCCCACCCGCAAGAAAACACCATCACCTCCTCGACAAACAACTCCACCCCCTCACCAAGCCACTCCTCCACCCCGACAACAAACACCACCACCTCCACCCCATCAACCCTCACCACCTCCAAACCCACCATCACCACCTCAGTCATTCCATCGACCACCCCAGTCATCGAAACCCAAGTCCATGCTGAGACCGAGCAAGTTGCTCAGGTCGAGCAAGAAATACAAGTCCCCATTTCATCTGCCCAGAAAGATTATTCTTCTGCCCAGACTCTACATGAAGGAGAAGATGTTGATGTTGACATCACGACAGTTTCTTCTCGATAGGACCCTGTCGAAGGCAATTGTTCTGGAGATGATAGTTCAAGTGATCATTCTTCCTCCTCCGCTTCAAATTTCTCGAACGAAGAAATGGTTGATGCTTTTGCACAACTAGATGAAGACTTGGAGGCCATGGAAAATGAAGAGGCCGCACAATTGCTCAAACCGACAAAGGAGATGCCATCGTAGCTCAGGCCGAGGAGAATGCTCCTGCAGTCATTCCGACTCAGGATATCGTAAACATTCCATCATCCATCAGTCGACCTGCTGAACCTGTATTCCAGATGCCAGATAATGCTGCTGAAGTTTTTCCAGTTGATGAGCTGCTTCACTCTGCTCATCCGAGAGAAATGCTACCTCTGTTTCGCTCAGATGTTCCTCGTGGAGGTCCTATCTTCAAAAGACGCGAACACAAACCTTTTTTCTTCGGTACCAATCCCTACGAGAAGCCCAGAAGTGCATATTCTCTTCGGTTTTGGACCCAAGAACAAACTATCTACTATACTCGTGTGCTGTACAACAAGGCAAGAGTTTTCCAGCATCAATACCTTGATATGCCTTCGGTGTACTCCACTACTTGTTTCGAGAATGTTGCCGAAACAATTGATAGTCTTCATGCTCACAAGATGTTTGCTCTCGATTGTGGTTACAATCCCGAGCTTATCAAGCAGTTTTATGCAACGCTTTATGTCTCTGGAGATCCGGAGAACTCGAAGACATGGAAATTTGATTATATGATTCAAGGCCAAGTCTTTCATATGACTGTCGATCAATTTCTGGCCATCATCAATTTACCTCGTTTCGAAGGATTACCTCACAAGCTCCATGACTTACCTGCTGCCACTCCAGCTGAATTCTCTACGCTTATGGATCCAGATGTCGTAGGAGATCACTACCCCACTGAGCCATAGCCAAGACACTTGGTATTTGAAGCAAAGGCATGGTTTTATATTCTATCGAAGACTTTGATGCCAATGCTCGATGTGCACGATGATTTTCCCATTCCAAATGATGTGCAACTTGCTCTGTTGAAGTTAGTCCACGGTCATCCCTTCGAATTTGAAGACTACTTCCTCAGAACTTTGGTATCTTGTGCTGATGACCACAATTCTCACAAGCCATATGCACCATGGCTGATGGCAATCTGCAATTACTCTCGGGACGTGCAATTCCCCGTGTCCATTTACCCGAAAATTTTCACTCCTCCTGTTCGTGAAGTATTGCAGGTTGTTGCTCGACCCAACGATCCTTTTGCTGAGCACACTGGCATCCGTGCCCACTTAACAGAGCGAAATATTCGCTCGAAGTTTATAAAGCCAGTGCATCATATGGAAGTTTCTCTTCGGTCCCAGCAAATGCTTCAACATCACATTGATCAAGATTTCATTCAGAAGCAAGCTATGATGGACGAGATCAATCACCTACGTAACATTACCATGAACAATAATCAGATGCTGCGTGAATGCCTTCGCCGTGATTGGAAAGGTCTAAGGAAGTTCAATTCCCTCGGTCAACTTCAACGATGCGGGTTCGAAGAATATCCTCCCCATCTGAACAGAAATTGGACAAATGATGATCGAGTAGATCGCCCGGATCCCAATATCCCTCGTCTGCCGAAGAACAGAGATGTGCTCAATGTTGACGACTATTATCACATCACTATGGACACCCTCTCCTCCGACTCCGAGCAAGAAGAAGCCCCTCCTCAACGTCAACCAAGAGTTTACTCGCCACATCCTCGAAGCCCCCGGACTCCGCCAGAATCGCAGCTGGAATCTTCTGGAGATCAGCACTCCTTCCGCACGAAGATCACTCCTCCCGGCGCTCGTCCGATTCGTCGTGCTCCAACGCTTGCCGAATCTTCTCGTCGTCGCCGGAGCCAGCCTCGCGAGTAGGGATTTCTCTCGACCCTATCCTCTCGACTTTTTGTACGTTGTGACAAAAAGGGGGAGATGTAGTGGCATCGAATGGAGTTTTTGTATGTTGTGACCCTATCCTCTCGACTTTTTGTATGTTGTGACAAATATTGTTTTCGAGTATAAACAGATACTTAGGTTCCGAGAGAATGGAGTTTGTATTTAGAAGGTCGAAGGACAACTTGCTGCGGTGAAACTGCAGATATCTACCGAAACCTTTGAAAGAAGTCAACCCCTAAAAATGTCGTGGAAGGAGATGTTTCTCTCGAGCAAAAGAGCAACGAGGAGAAAGCTGAAGCTGGTCGAAGACTTAGTATTTTTGCTAGTTTCTCTTTATTTCTTGAGTCGTAGGAAAAACCGTACTATTAAGAGGGGTTTGCTAGTTGAGATCTTTGTCGAAGTGAATTTGCTCTGCTCAACCAAAACCCTCAAAAGCCTACCGAGAGAAATCTTACCGAGTCGAGCGAATAACTCGAAGGCAAAGTCATCGCACTTCGTGCCTTCGAGGGAGAACTCGTTCGGTGAGTCAGCTTACTTGTTCCTCAAGTAATGTTGCGCAGTGATTGGAATCCGACCGTTGTGGACACGCGTCAAGCGGTTGCATCGGGTCACTTCAGTCATTTTACCCATCGGGATCGCCAACTATAAATACCCCACACCTACCCGCCATTTCGGGTTGGCTGCTCCACTGAAGATTCTCAGACAGAAGTCTGTGAGCATCCCAAGAGAGATTCATCGAGAGAAAACCAAATCCCAAGTCTGAGCTGAGTTGAGCAATTCACTATGACTTAGGTCGAAATTAGCCGATCTTTTTATCTTGGAGAACTGCAAGTCTCCTAGACGGTTAGGCGTCGCCTGTCAAGCAGTCGAATAGTAATTGTCACTGCTGAAGGAAGTTTGTAAAGGTCTCGGAGATATCCTGAATCATCTACCACGAGTGAAAACTGGACAAGCTCGAGGAGTTTCTTGCAGTGGAGAATAGGACGGAGAGAGTTTTTCTCCAGGTGTTCAATCACCAGTCCCTCCAACCAGACGTAGCACTTTGCAGAGTGTGAACTGGTTTACCAAACATCGCTGTGTGAGGCTCGTTTTCCTTCTAGCATTTACTTCAAGTATTTACTCGTAGCCTGTTTGCCTTTGATGTTTTCCTTCGCTCCCAATCCTTTCGAGCCTTACATTACTTTCGATACTGTATTTCCTTCGAGATGTCATTAGTCCTATGCTGTTTGCATGATTTCCTTCTAAGTTCCTTAGAATTTTTAGAAGTGATCATTCACCCCCTCCCCCTCTGATCATTCTTGAGCTTTCAGAGTGGAGCTTGAACCCTGGATCTACTATGTTCCATTGATCTTTTCCCAAGATTGCAAGCACATTGTCAGCATAAGTAGCCATAAATTTGGCAACAGATAAATACTCAGAGCAATATTGATCAACTTCACCATCTGCACCCCCGATAACAGTCATCAGATGTAGGGCATGAATGCATGGCTTCCCACGGATCTGCCATTGCATACAACTAAATTCTCTAGCAGTTAGGTTCATAGGATACCACCATACCCTATTTTTACTATCAGTATTGGTTACCTCACCCTCATATGTACTAGAACGAATGCATTTCATCTTCTGTCCTCTTTCCTTCAAATGCAATGCCTTAATCAGTGATGGAAGCATTTGATGACCAACATATTGTGTTTTTGCAATTATTTTGCGAAGAGCCATCTTTATCATGATCATCTGCCTCATCTTTTCAAATTCTTGCCACAAAAAAAGCCCTTTCACTGACTTGAAGTCTGAATTGAAGCATTCTGCAAGGTTATTGGTCACATAATCTACTTTGCAGATTTCGTTGAATTTGCTTCTTGACCACACCTTGCCATGATGTGCATCCATGTAGTACTTCACAAGAGGATTTTTATCATACAACACTCTCAAATGGTGTTCATGCTTCCTTTTGTGTCATGTGTATGATGTTGGCCATAAGTTCTCATCATATACTTTACCTTTGAACTTGTTTTTGAAATTCTGCGCTAGGTGTCGCATGCACTCCCTATGCTCCAGTCCAGGGAATACAATTTCTAAAGCACTCTCTAAACCCCTGCAAGCGTCTGTGTGTATATCTAAACCTGGGGGTGTGCCTATAATGTTGTGCAACTGCTGCAGAAACCAGATCCAACTTTCCTCAGACTCTGCCTCCACCACACCAAATGCAAATGGGAATAGCCAGTTGTGTCCATCAACTGCAGAAGCTGCTACTAGTTGTCCTCTCTATCTTCCAGTCAAATGTGTAGCATCTATGGCCAAATAGGGCCTGCAACCATCTAGAAACCCCTGCCAACAAGCCTTGAAACAAACAAAAGCCCTTCTGAAGCACTCCTTCTCAAATGACTTCCCTTTAATTTTAAATGGAACTGTATGATTGTCAATCTCTACAACACTCCCTGGACTAGCCATCTCCACTTCAGCTTTGAAAGTGTAAAGCAGCTGAAAACTGTCATTCCATTGACCATTAATTCTGTCAAGAGCCCTTTCCCTAGCATTGAAAATTCTCATGTAAGGAATTTATATCTTGTACTTCTCAAAAAGCTTCCCATGGAGTGATGTTGGACCAAGACCAGGTTCTTCCCTCAGCCAATCCAATATCGCGTATGCCACCCACGTACTTTTTTCTAGCTTGGTTTTGGACTTCCCCCCTACCCCTCCAGGTGGACAGGTGTGCTTGTATGGGTTTTTCTTTATCTGAACCAAAAAAGTGTCAAAAACAATTAAGAAACATTACTCAATGATCTGAAACTAAATTACTCACTGAACTTGGATTGCCTGAATCAATTTTCTCTTTGACATACGAGAAGCATGCAACTTCCACCTACACCTATCATATGGACAAAAAACTGTGAACCTTCCTGGCTCACTCCTTTTAATCTTGTAGGTGTTTTCATTTAGAATGCACCATATTGTCACTGCATTCCGACAGTCCACCATGGATTGGAAAATGGTGCCTTCAGTAAGCTCAGGTGCTTCCCTATTCCACTCAATTGTTGGCATGTCCTCGCCATCGTATTCATTTTCGATTAAGTTTTCCATGTTCTCCTCCTTCTCTTCATAGTCGGTGTCATCAAACCTAGCTCGGGTGATGGGCTCCTCCGGATATTCATCATCCACTTCTTGCTGACTGGATATATCTACCAGTTTAGGGTACATCATCTTGTCTTCATCATCATTTTTAAGCACTTCCTCGTCAGGTTATGTGTCTTCCTCTACAACAACTACAAAAGGTACACGCGAAGCAGCAGCTGAATCGGCAATAGAATTTTCTGCAGGAATGTTGTGGCTCCATGAACTACAAGGAGTGCTGGGGTGCTTGCTATTAGCAGAGACAGATGATGTCCGTTCTGCGCGTGGCTGAAGCACATCGATTTGGAGTTTACCGAATCGGCTGCTAGCTATCCAAGTAAAAAGTTGTCACAACCCCAAGTTAGGTATGTGCTAGGGTTAGCAAGTCACTTGCATCATGTTAAAATTTCAAAAGAAATCTTTGAAATCAAAATCAAAAGCAAAATGGGAGAAGGAAACCCCCCAGATGAATTAATTCAAAAGGCCAGATAAAAATATTCTCCAAAAATTCATGTTAGATTTTTGAAAAGTCTTATAAATGAGTGTGATCACATATCAAGTGATGTGGGACCCACCCCATGCTCATAGATTTTTCAAATATTCAAACAGTGCCTTGGAATTAATTAAAAACCCCTATTTGAGTTAAGATTCAAATTATTTGAATTTTAAAAATGTTGAAACTTTACAAGTGGCTAGCCTAGTATATTGTGATGCCACATAAAAAGTTTCAGCATTTTATAAAATGGTTTGATATTTTTATCAGAGCAAAAAAAAATTACAGAAAAAGAAAGGAAAGATTAAACAGACAGAAAAGGAAAAAGGGCTCACCTGGAAGCAGCCCGACTTACCCCCCCAGCCTCCAACCGGCCCAGCCCAGCCCACCTAGCCCTTGTCGTCTACCTCCACGACGACAAGCAGCTCGGTGGCCGGCATGCCGTGGCCACCGACGCCACCCCGACGAGCTGCCTGCGTCCCCACCTTCTTCCGCGTGTCCAGGAGAAGCCCCTGGACGTCCTCGTCACTCTCCCTCTCTCGCCGCACTCTCTCAAGCTCCCTGTGCGTTTCCCCCAAATCCCCCGAGAGCAGCCGCCGTTCGTCGACGCAAGAACTCGTAGCCAACGCCGGAGATAGACGAGGAGATCCTGTCCATTGTGCGCAGCGTCGCCTTTTACCCCGATCTGGAGAAGATGGCGTCTTAATCAAGCCCGAGGACGACGCACGCTTCACCGAGAGCTCGCCGGAACCGCAAGCCGCCGTCGTCGATTATTCCGGCCACAGAGACTCCCCGACCACGCCACCACTTCCACTACATCCGCGGTGAGCCCCTGCTTCGCCCCACCCTTTCCACGGCCACCCTCTTGGCCTGTACCGTGTTTTTCCATTAAGGCCGGAGCTTCTCGCCGCCGGGATCCATGGAGACGACCCCCTGTTGCGCAATCGAGCCCGCCTCCTTGTCTGACGTCTTCGCCGTGCTCCAAAGCTTCGTTTGCGACCACGTCTGCTTCTGTTGGTGCACCGCAGCGACTTCCACCCCGGACCCGTGCCACAGCCGCCACCCGAGAACGTCGTCGAAGAGCTTCCGGCGACTCCCGAGCCTCCCCGTGTGTGCGGGATGAACTGCGTGTGCATGGGCTCCATTTTGGTGGCCTTGGCTTGCCAAATGGTGGCCTGTGCCTCCGTCTGGTGCAGCGCTGCCGCGTTTGTGACGCCGACGTTTAGCCGCCGGCAGGCTCGCCGACGTGGCCATGTTTAGGGCTTAACCCCACCCTGGTTAAGTGACCCTAGGTCACTGACAATGGGCCCCACTGGCTTAATTAAGCCACTGGTTAATTTAAACAGCCGGATTAAATTAACCCAGCCACTGACAGGCCGACCCCACCAGTCAGACCCCCATGACGTCATCCTTGCGCAAGCCTGACGCAATAAATGAATTTCCAGAAATTGAAATGAATTAAAGAAATTCCAGAAAATCCAGAAAATAGCCCAAACTTTGGAAATTCATAGAAAATTCATATTAACTCCAAATTGGACAAATAATATATGAAAAATGATCAGGAGAAAATAAGCTATCCAAATATCCAACTTTCAACTTTGTTTGAGTTGAATTTAAAATGTGATCAGTAGCATTTGCTATTTGATTTAAATGGAATTAAATCAAATTCAATTCAAAAGTTTTTGCAACTTGAACCATGGCAACATGCTACCTGTCACTTACACATTAGAGGCATATCATACACATTTCCAAATGATTCAAATTGATCAATCAATGTCACATGTAACTTGGCTAAGTTTGAATTCAAATTGGAGTTTGAATTTGCAATTCAATTTGCAATATACTCCATTTAAATGGAATTGCCTCACACATCAAAGCATATACATCAAGTTTCAACCTTCCATCATGTGATTGTGCATTGTATTTACTTTGCTACCTTGTTTGTTGTTTGTCGAGTAGAGGTGGAACCGGAGCAGGAGGTTGCCCCCTTCATTGAAGACCCCGAACCCGAACCTCGTCAGCAAGGCAAGCAAACCCCCATTGATCATGTCGATAAAATCCCACTTCCCTCTCATGTCTCGCTTATGCATTGTTTAGGATGATTACCATGATGCATTTCTACCGCATAGATGAACCCATTCCTTTGCATGACCTATCATTTTGTCACAGTAGTAAGCAAACCACAATCCTAGCAAATGTAGGAGTTGATTGCATGCTTAGAATGATACCATGTTGATACTGTTATGTGAGTCGGGATGGTAGTGGTCATGATGATGATGGTAGAAAAGTGTTGGTGAATCTACCCTAATACAACGTGAACGATGAGAGGCTGTGTAGGAGTACACGGTGGGTTGTCTCGTTGAACACCGCCCTAAGTCCGAGTTCTTGTGTGGTGATCCAAGATGAAGAGTACAACCACACATTGGGCTCACTGACCCCTATCAGCTTACTAACTCATCCCTTTCGATGTCCAGATGTCGCAATAGTTCGGAGTTCTGGTAGGTCTGTGGCCTGGATGCTAAGTGAGAGAACGGCTCACCCGAGACCGGCTTATGCACCACGCACACATCACTTGGGTCCACTTCGGTAAACCGGCCGGGTTCACGATAGTGGTAGCCAACCCAAGTAGGCGGCTTTCTCGGACTAGATCGGCTATGAGGTAACAGTTGTGGTGAGCATCCTCGTTGGCACCCCTTGAATGGTGTCGAGATCAAAGCCGGTTAATGATGATCATGTGTGTGTAGCGGTACACCCCTGCAGGGTTAACAAAACTATTCAAATAGCCGCGTCCGCGGTTATGGACTGCTTGGAAAGCTTAGCGTGATTATTAGACAACTTGAACCGGATACTTCTAAAACACACCAAGATAAGTGTGAGTGCTATGGCGTGCTTTCTTGTGGGGAAGTCGAGGAAGGCACCATAGTGGTGTAATTGGTTGGAGAAAGTAGTGGACTCGTGTACGCTTCTTACCTCAAAGTCTGGTACTCGTAGTTCAGGACTAGCCAAGTCAAAGCTGGCACTTCTGCAAGTGAAACCCCACCTCCCTTTACCTTGATACATATGCATGAGTAGTATATCTCCTATGTAAGTCTCGCTGAGTACGACTTTGTACTCACGTTTGCTTAATCTATGTTTTAGATGAAACCACTGACCCCGAAGGTGGCTTCTTCATCGAGCTGGACGACTGAAGATCAAGCTAGTCTAGTCCTAGTCAGACGATTGGTTCCCTCGTGGAGGGCTTGTGGTTAAATAAGGCTTCTTAAGCCATTTGTTAAACTTGTCTGTACTCAGACATTACTTTGCTTCCGCTTGTGTTGTAATGTTGGATCACATGTTTGTGATCTCTGTGTGCACTTTATAAGAGTTATCAATAAAAATGTATACTTTGTAGAGAATTGCAATGATACCTACTGTTCATACAAGGCATGTGTGCTGCGTGTATGTTTATAACATGCATGTCTTTGTATGGGTTTTCGAGACCTTAGTTGTGATCTGGATGGCGGTCTTTCATACACCAAGTGGCCCTTAGATGTGCGCAGCTTGGGGCATCACGATGCGATTGTCCGAGACTCTGTCTATGCACACTTTGTGGTATGATCGAGCCCGCCCTAGACCCCGACTAAGTGATCGGGCTGGAGTAAGTCTAGGTAAGAGTTATGAGATAGTCGATAGTATGGTTGAGGCGACTTGTCTTTGAATATGGGAGTTCATCACCCATATCATTAGACTTGTGTGCGGACGATGAGGACCCATCTCAGTTGATCATCCGGCCTGGATGGGATGCCCCTCACGTACGATGCTTTCTGAGAACGTTCTGTGCTTGGCCTTGTCTGCTTAGACAAGTGGGTACGGTTCTCGGCTCTCCATATGACTATGTCTTAGCTGGACTTGCATACGCTAACCCCGGGTCCCGACAAAAGCAATGCCATATGATCGTCTCAAGTTAGTGGGAGAAATCTTTGCTCGTCACTATTGAAATAATTCAGTTCAACAGCATCGGCATCACTCCAAGGGTAGGTGTTTCGAAGCGCAACTCGCAAATCATTGAAAGAAATGCTCACTTCTACCACTTTGTGATAGAAAAATTTAGAAATCTTATGTGGTTTAGTACCACGCAACACACTAGTTTCCATTCTAATTGCCAGCCGGAAAGACAGCGCAGGATCAATCCTATTTTGTTCAAACAAGGGTTGTAGTTAGGTCGGGTACAATAGAGCAAAATTCGAACGATTCAAGCTAACAGGAGTCAAATACGACCTATAATACGAGTTAGAACGTCAATTCGAGGGGAAATGATGCTTACTCAGGTGTAATCCATGACTTATCTTCCATGGATTGGATCAAATCCTCTCCACGGTCGAGGGCCTTCCGGGCGTCCTCGCCTAGTATTTCTATGTAATCCCAGCTTGGGAGGTGGGCTATATGTGGTGGAGACTCGGCGAGTCTCTGACAAACGAAATAGGGGCATAGGGTGGAGGAAACAACGGCGGCGGACACGGCATGGCGCTGGCGGAGGGGGCGGGGCGGCGTGTTGCGATGCGGTACGGCGTATCTCGATCTATTTCTCATTCAAACAAGCTGCCCTATACTTGTCTCCTTGTGGTCCCACACGTCAATAAGCAATGGACAGATAAGGACTCGGCCCCACTCGTCAGCAGTTAACGGTCAATGCATGGTCAAGACGGAAAACGTCCTCTTTGAGAATTTGTTAGAGTTTCAGCTAAGGAAGTGGGAAAAAGTGGGCAAAAGTTAGGAGCGTGGGGAAAACTAAGCACAACTAAGGAACCAGGGGCACAGGAGTAATAATCCCATATTTTTATCACTTCGTATGTTATGTGCTAAACTTGGAGCATGTTGCTCTTTAATTTTTAGTTTGTTTTAGTTTTCTTGTTGTTCATAACAAGTTAGATCCTAGCCTTCATTGTTGGGGAGAGAAACACACTCCACTCCACCATAGAACATAACATAGGTCTGCATGCTTATCTTTCTTTTTGGTGTGTGTTCTATATGTTTTCATAGTTGTTGTGATGCTTAGCTCTTACTTTTCATGCTTATCTTTTTAAGAGATTTTTGTTTAGGATTTTTCTAGGAACTCTCTTTGTTTTCATGCTTATCTTTTTTAGAGAGTCGGCTTGTTGCACTGAGTTGTGTGTCTTGCATGAGTAGGTAATTAAGGTTGCTATTACCAGCTTAGTAGTAACATACAATAGTTTTTAGGTACTGATGTGAGTAATGTTTGGACATTAGGGTGCCAAGAGCTTGAGCCTATTAGTGATAGGTGTCATATTTTGGGAATTTTGTGCTTATTTTTTTAAACTACAAAAATTAGTTGAGAACTCTAGCTACTACTAGATGGATCGCTAACCTCTGGAGGGGTTGGAATATATAGTACCATGGGTCGAGGATGCCCAAGGATAACCAAACCCCCATACACTCCTCCTCGGGGTACTCGTCTCTTTGTGAACCTCCCAATTAGATAGAGAGTTACCGATAATAAGTGCATGAGTTCTTCGGACTAATGCGAGTATTTGATTGTTGGCACTTCCACCTTCCCATATTTTGCTAGCCTCTTCGATACCGTGCATTGCCCTTACTCATCTTGACAGTTGGCGCATACTTCGCCGGTGCATCCAAACCCTTGGCACGATACACTCTGTCATCATAAACCTCATTATATCTTCCTAAAAACAGCCACCATACCTACCTATCAAGGCATTTCCATAGACTTCCGAGATACATTGCCACGCAAGATCCACCATCTCATGACTTGATCTTCATGTCATACATACTTTTTGTTGATCGAGGAGCCGCATGCTAGTTGGACTTTGCCCTTATTATCGCTACATGACGCGCTACTATCATTGCATATCTCGCTACACTCGCAGAGGCATACATTTGCATACATCATGATAGATTTCATCTTTATTTATGTTGAGTACTTCTTATAAAGTGTGAAGATCTTCTATATTCTTGTAAAATATAGAGTGTTACCCTTAAGTGAGGAAAAGATCCCAAAGAGGACAAATTAAAAGATCTCAAAGAGGAAAAATGAGAGATAAATAGTAAGAGCCAAAGAGGCCACAAAAATACAAAAAATAGAAAAAAATAGAAAAATAAATAAAAAGAGAGAAGGGGGCAACACTATTCTTCCTTTTGAAAGATCCTCACTCGTACTCCATTGCTATACTTGTACTCCATAGAGATTATCATTCATGCATAACTATGTGGGGACCCTTACACTATAGAACTTGTCTTGCATATTCCAAGGATGAGCCTCGTCAAATGATCTCTAGGTCCTCATGAGCAAGCAAGTTGGATGCACCCCACTAGTTCCATTGGAGAGCTTACCTTAGCTCATATGTGCATCCGTTGCATGGTAATCCCTACTCCTCACATCATATCTATCATTTGGCCTTCTCTCGCCTATGATTGTGCTCATTGATGTGAGCCTTTCACACCTTTTTGTCTTCCTTCCCCATCATTTCTCTCTTTGCCATCCTAAGTGCTAACGTATCTTGCTCGCCCTCATCCATTGCATGAGTGCTCAAAGTCAAAAGGGAGAGGATCAGTTTGACTTGTACCTGACTAGTGGTCTGGGGATGAGTCAAAATAAGATCCCGAAGGATACCAAGTGTGAAACTTTAGTAGATTGAGTTCTCAATTAAACTATATATATATATTCTCTAATCCCATCTCCCATTGCTTGCACGCAAACACCATTTGGGGACATTCGAGTCACGGACAATGAGAGCTCTTGCACCTTTATGTTCCTACTTTGCTAGTATCAATACTAAGACTCTTGCTTCTTATTATCTTGACTTGAATTGCACATCTTAGTTGATTTACTTTGAAGTTATTATAAGTGTTTTAGCATGTCACCACATAAACTATCTGTGTTATCATTTACCTACTCGAGGACGAGAAAGAATTAAGCTTGGGAATGTTGATACGTCCCAAACGTATCTATAATTTCTGCTTGTTCCATGCACTTTTATGTGAGATTGATACATGTTTTGCTACAATTTTATATCATTTTACTCATATTTGAACTAACCTACTAACTCAGTGCACCTAGTGCCAGTTTCTTTCTGCTAATGTCTTTTAGTTGCAGTGATTTGACCCCAATTAAAAGTGCTCCAAAAATTCTAGAAAAATCAGAATAAAAATCAGCAGAACAGAAGCTTCCGGAACCCCGAAGGAGGGCCAGGGGGCCCACCTGGCGCCCAAGCGGCCAGGTGGCGCGGCCCCACCCTTGGCCGCGCTACCAGGGCGCCTGGGAGCCCTGGGTGGACCCTGGATGCCCCCTTTGTCCTATATTACCTCTTCATCCCAGAAAATCTCAAGGAGAACCCCGCATCACGAAATACCTCTCTGTTCCGCCCCCGCCGCGCTTTCAAGATTAGGAGCACTAGAACACTCCTTCCAGGCACCCTGTCGGAGGGAAGAAGGACCACCGGTAGCTTCTCTAGCACCATGGACGCTACCATTTGGGGACGGAACTTGCACGCAAACACCATTTGGGGACATTCGAGTCACGGACAATGAGAGCTCTTGCACCTTTATGTTCCTACTTTGCTAGTATCAATACTAAGACTCTTGCTTCTTATTATCTTGACTTGAATTGCACATCTTAGTTGATTTACTTTGAAGTTATTATAAGTGTTTTAGCATGTCACCACATAAACTATCTGTGTTATCATTTACCTACTCGAGGACGAGAAAGAATTAAGCTTGGGAATGTTGATACGTCCCAAACGTATCTATAATTTCTGCTTGTTCCATGCACTTTTATGTGACATTGATACATGTTTTGCTACAATTTTATATCATTTTACTCATATTTGAACTAACCTACTAACTCAGTGCACCTAGTGCCAGTTTCTTTCTGCTAATGTCTTTTAGTTGCAGTGATTTGACCCCAATTAAAAGTGCTCCAAAAATTCCAGAAAAATCAGAATAAAAATCAGCAGAACAGAAGCTTCCGGAACCCCGAAGGAGGGCCAGGGGGCCCACCTGGCGCCCAAGCGGCCAGGTGGCGCGGCCCCACCCTTGGCCGCGCTACCAGGGCGCCTGGGAGCCCTGGGTGGACCCTGGATGCCCCCTTTGTCCTATATTACCTCTTCATCCCAGAAAATCTCAAGGAGAACCCCGCATCACGAAATACCTCTCTGTTCCGCCCCCGCCGCGCTTTCAAGATTAGGAGCACTAGAACACTCCTTCCAGGCACCCTGTCGGAGGGAAGAAGGACCACCGGTAGCTTCTCTAGCACCATGGACGCTTCCCGAATGTGCCGTGAGTAGTCCCCCTTGGACCATGGGTCCATGACCAGTGGTTATGTGATGTCTTCTCTCAAATCTTGTTCTTCAATGTTCCGTCCTTGTGAGCTTCCCTACATGATCAAGGCACCTATGTAATTTTCCTGCAGTTTCTCTGTTGTGTTTGCAGGGATCCGATGGATTATAAGATTATGTTCAGGTCGTGATGAGATATATATTTGGTTTACCTTTTATATTTTGTTCTTGAGTAATTCTTGCATGTTCTCCGTTACTTTTTATTGCTTTGGCAAAGTAGTAGATAGTAACTCCAAGAGGGAGCATTATGCATGATTGTGGATTCATGCCCCCCGATGTCGAGCTTGAGTGACAGAAACATGAGACGAGGGGATGTGTTGTTGCCACCAGGGAGAAAATAACGATGCTTGTAACCGCGGTTGAAAGGATTGTTTACCTTACGCATAGATACTTAATGCAATTGTCTATTGCTTTTAATTTACACTTTGGGTCGGGCTCGCAACTTAATACCAGTGAGATGTTCTAGATAGAATTCTCAAGGTGGATGATTAGTCAGTAGATGCAGATGGATTTCGGTCTACTTTTCTTGGCGTACTGCCCATAATTTTGAGCCTCTTACTTTTAAATAGCATAATTAGCATTGCGGTGCGTTTATAATTCAGTCAATTGCCCAGCTGTAATTTGTTCACCCAGCTTTGCTATTTTATCTTCTTGTGGGAGAGAGACATCACTAGTGAATATCATGGGACCCCGGTCCATATTTCCACCGTTGTTTACACCTCCACTTTATATATTGCCTTTACTTTCAGTTTCTATCACTACCACTATCATTATCCTCTTGCGTTTGATCCTTTGTAAACGGCAAGGCCGGAGGGGTTTACAAACCCTTTGTACTTCGTTGGGAGCAGAGTTACTTGTTTTGTGTGAAGGTCCAGGTAAAGCAAGTGATAATCTTCAAATGGTGCATCACTTGCCGCAGCACCTACTTGTCGACATTGGAGTCCTACTGTAGTGACTCAAACCTTGGTATCTTTTCCAAGGGAAAATTTCCACTATCTACATCTCAACCTTCCACTTGGGGTAACCAACGAAGGGCGAGAATCCATTATCATCTCTCGGACCATCATCGAGTCGTCGGCTGCTGGTGATGGAACCGCCAAGATCGGTAATCCAACATGTTTCTTCCCTACGGTCGCTGAACATTGACGAGGATCGGCCTCGGCAAATCCCATGGTTAGGAACCCTGGGTTTGATCGTGGAACAAGGAATGCAAGGTTGGCGATCTCGTCGGCTAAGAGGAGACTAGGATTTAGCCAGGTTCAGGGCCCTCAATCGGTAAAACCCCTAATTCCTACTCGATGTATTATATGGTGGATGTGATTATAGTGGAGGCTCCGACGAGATTGATCAAGCCAGAGATGGTGCGGTGGATATTGGATTGCCCTAGACGTCCCCTCTCCCAGCCTTTATATGCTAGGATAGGTCTCGAGGAGTCAGTCTAGGTTTACATAGAGTTTGCTATTCTAGCTATTTTTGGCCGCCAAGTATTGGAATCCATGTTAGCACAGTCGTCGGTGCTTCGGGAGGGTAGACCGTGGGGAAGCCTTATGTGGGCCGCCAGCTGTGAAAATAACCAGGTACCCTCATGGTGAGGAGTCATGGGGGAATCCCCTCATCATAATTCTAGCAACAGAACACCTACAAGCAGCGGGGAACCTACTAAAGAAGTGGAATAACTCGTGGCAGCGGAACAACGACGACGGTGATGAACTCCACTCCAAAGGGACACTACTGGGACACCTCCTAGTTCACACACGTCGGTAACTTCATCCTACTCAAACAAATCATCACCTGCAATCTGGCATGACATGCCAGGTCAGTACATTGAATGTACTACAAGCTCACAACAACCAAAGCATCAAAGCAAAACAATAACATAGCAAGGCATGTTATAGAATATTAGTGAATTAAGCATGTGAGAACAAATAATATATCGTAAACTAGATAACCATCAATTTAAGTCACCTGGATCACCTCACTCGTGATCATCTGTGCCTTAGCCCATACAAGGATTTCTCATGCATACCTTGTGATCTTCTGAAGATTAACATAGCCCTCATATGACTACCTCGTAGTCATTGCATAATCATCATGTAAGCATCTCTGTCTCAATACCCAACTGATAGTGATCCCACTATACGGTAAGTCCCTCCATCATTAAAAGTGTTGATCGAATAGTCTGACCTAGTACGAACTGTCCCACAAGAACCTCAGAACTCGTCCCATATGAGTGGACTAGGAATTCTCCAACGAAACTTGTCTACTGTATGACACCATTACCATATCTCCGACATACCTTTTGGGTCATGTCCTGGGTATCCAATGTGTCCTTGAGACACCTACCATCATCGTGGCCAACCAAAATGTCCCCGTATGAATCCATGCACAATAACATAATCAGCGCCCGAGATTATCACCGCCCACCGGGCCAAGGTAGCATGCGCGCATAATCTCCCCTACTTGGTGATACCGATAAGGAGCATAACAATAGACTAAGCCAAGGCTTTCCAAGAAAGTCAAATGTGGCTGCAGTGGAAAGGTTCGGTTCAGTGACACCTAATCAATGAATGATGGAGTCTATACCCGAATGCATCTGTATCAAAGTAATATTGTTGATATCATCTAGCAACCTAGAATCCAAGGCACAACAATATCCTCTACTTAATCCAAGACATGATCATGGCTATTACTCAATCCAAGTAATAATTCAACGAATAAAGTAGCCATGTCAGAATGATCAGATATTTCTTACAGTAACCATGTCCATAGAAGTATAACTACACTACTAGTCATGTGAACTCCAAGCACAGTCATGGCAATAATATAATCATTGTTAACTCCAAAAATGCCATGAACTGATCATCATATAATCCGGAACCTAAGGAAAATTTTAGAACCATGTCAATGCTTTACAATAATGCAAGTGGGATTCATGGCTTGCCTGTCACCAAGGGAGTCTTAAGATACTCCTGGTCATCAACACAAGAAACTCCTGTGAAAAAAAATAAAAATGGCAAAGAAAAATGTTACATAAAGCCATTTTTCTGTTCAGCAAAGTTAAATATATCAAAATGCAATGAGACTTTGCTAACCTGAAGAGGGGCTCAAGAGAAAAATGATGCAAAAATAATCAACTCAATTTGAATTGTGGTTTAGAAGATATTGGAGGTCAAAGGTGGGTCAACAAAATCATTTAAAATGATTTCTCTGAAAATTCATGGAGGGACCACATCGAAGGCGTATTCTGGGAATACGCGTTCTTAAGAAAACGGTTCGGGCTGGCTGGGACTCACCGACAGGTGGGGTCAGGCTGTCGGGTTTAGAAAGAGAGAGAGGGAAGCAGGGGACACCGAGGCTCATCGGCGGTGGAACTCCGGCAAGGGGCCGCGGGCGGGGTCAGGGACACGGGGAACATATCGGGTGGAAAAAGGCACATCGTCCCGTACCCATAGCTCGTCGGGAGGTAGATGGACAGCAAGGCTACATTCCTCTCGGCGGCGCAGGGCCACGATCGTCAACGGCATCGTTGATTCCGGCGGTGATTCGAGCGGGAGGCAGTTCGCGAAGGACTACGGGAGCAAAGGGAGCATAATGGTGGTGCTGGTTTTGCCGGAGAGGCACTGGGGAGGGATGGATACAGTGGTGGCTGAGTGGCAGCGCTCTGACCGGAGGTGGGCAAGATTGAGAGTGAGGAGAGGCTGGTAGAGAAGGCGGAGGGTTGGGGCCTGGCTCTATAGTCGGGGCGAGGCAGTGGCGTGCGGGAAACGCCATGGAAATCACCCATGGCACGGCAAGCTGCCGGCGACGGGATGGAGCACTCGGAGGGAGAACGAGTTGACCTAGGGTCATATAGGTGCATAAGGTAGGCGAGCTACACATAGGGTTCTTTAATGGCGAGGGGACGCAACGACAGCGACAGTGCAAGGCTGTTTGCGTGAGGTCGACCGTGTCTGGGCGAGAGGGGAAGGAGGGGAAATCTCTAGAGAGGGACATGTGGATGGCGGGGAGAGTGGTCGGCACCAAACGACACGCAAGGGAGACCAGACGCGTCAGGCGCGCCAGTGGCATACCACTCGAGTGGTCACCACGTGTACCAGTGCCATGGATGGGATTTGGCATGGCCAAACTTGTGTAGGATGTTGTACACGCATCCAGGGGTATAAATGTGGAAGGTTACCTACGAGGGGGTCGTTGAGCTACTCACAAGCATTGAAAGTTGGTGTTATCCAGAAGGTGTTTGTGCTGGACCTTGGGAGCTGGGCTTGGCAAATTAAGCTAGTATTTGGGGAGGCTTAGTTACATGTCAATGTGAGTGTCTCTGTATGGTTTCAGCTCAAAAGGATCAATATATCTAGCACTTCCCTTGGAAGTGTCCAATTGAACCATAAATGCCTTCTTGAATGTGGCATCACATAGGGCTCAAGGGCATAGCTCAAACTTGGTGTGGTGAGGTTATATGAGTGGGAGAACTTGTGTGCAAAGTTTTAGAGCCATTTCAAACTCCTAGCTTGCACTTGCTTCACAAAGATTCCTAATGGTCATGAACTTTGGGAATTTGGTGAGGAATATTGGCTAATGATTTGGTACTAAAATTTGGCATAACATTATGATATGGTCATGATAGATTGCACAAAAACATTTTGGAGCAAAGAACAAAGATAAATAACACTTCCTTCACAAAGTGTTATTTTGTCCCAGGAGATAAATGAATTTCTCCCGATGAAAAATTCACTCAGGCCATGCAAGGTTTTTGGATATTTTCGAAAGATATGATGTCAATATCATGTGGGAATTGTTTGGCAATTTATGGTACAATATAAATATGTTTTGCTTCACAATCCTCACAGGCATTGAATATTCCTTTTAAAGAAAATGAACATATGGCATGAAGGAAAATTGGCTTGGAGGGGTGGGATCAAGGGAAGATTTTCGGCAAGGTCTTGGGAATATTGGTCCACTTGAACAAGGAAATAAAACATGCCCTAGTTTCAAGTCCAAAGAGTCGCTTCAAATCAAACCAAATGGCAAATCTCAGAAGAACTTCCGAAAAGAAAAAATTACAAAAACCAGGGTGTCACAAACCTACACCCTTAGGAAAATCTCGTCCTCGAGATTTGGTTGCTCAGGGAACAAGTGGATACATACTGTCTTGGGGGATCTTGTTGTTTCCTGGCTTTGCCCTTTTTCCTTCACAGTATCCTTGCTGGGCCTCTTAAAACCTGATTATTTGGCTTCGGGTTTACTTCACCCAATCCATACTCCTAACGGGAATTTTTCCTTTGTACAATTGATCCTTTCCTCCTGAGTTCCATCCTCATGTCGGTAGACTTGTCTGATAGCGAGGTACCTTGTCATAGGCAGGATGTGAACGCTGATGGTTTCCGTACTATCCTCGGGGATATCTCGTGACTTATCTGCGGCATAGTCTTGAATCCTTTGTATGGGCTTCCTCGAGAATAGGCTTACCTCTCGTGGGTGGATGTCTAACTTAGAATGCTCATCATCATGGCATACCCTTGTGTGAAACTCTAACTATCTGTACATGGTGTTTTATCACTTTTCTCAACTCATCCATCTTGAGAATACAACCTGACAGGCGGGGGCACATGATTTGAACTTTCACTCAATGTGATATTTTATTGGTGTGTTTCCATATCCATGTGTGGCGATAGGCCATGCTATGCTCCAACATGGTCCTTGCAGCCAAAATGCTGAAATGGGCAGAGGACTTTTGGTTGAGAAGACTTGTGTATGCCAGCAAAACTAACAATTGAAAACCTCAGTAACTGCAAAAGCTGACTAGCATAGTACTCGATATTTTCCCATATAAATGAGATTCATTGGGTAGGGGTTCCCATGGTGATCCGTATGGAATCATGGTCTCAGCTGATCAAGGTTTATTTGACCATGAAGTCCATGAAATTATCCTTTTTCCTTACCCGCCGTGCTTGCAAGAGTTTCAGACTTTTGGCAAACGGTGCTGACTATGGTCGCACCTATCGTAGCAAGGTTCAACATACGCCATGCCTGTCTTCCTTGGTCATTGCTTCTACAACAATGATCCTTTTGTACTTCTTGTATACTGACTTGCCTTTTGTCGGAATCCTTTCTCTCAGCTGGCTGGGTTGCCTTCATCCTTCGTCTCTTGGCTGACCATGATTACTCTTCATTTTAGTAGTTGGGTCTCAAGACTATCCTTCTTCGGGGTGTTGTTGGATGTGAGAAGATGAACCTCGTGGTTGTGGTCAAGACCACATGCTTCATCGTTTCCTTGCTTTAGAGTGTTCCTTCCTGACTTGTCGCGCCTTTATACCAGGCTGAGATTTGTATCTGATTCTTCTTCTTGTTTTTCTCGCAGGAGTTGCGTCTCTTACTGTTTTCCATGTGTATAACTCACTTAACTACGAGCACGACTGTATCCATATAGTAGTAGCCCGCATAACTTGAGAAGTATGCCCATAACATGTGCAGGTCCATATGTACCTTGCGCCAGCAGTTTCTGCGGTTTTTTACTGTAGCTGACTTGGTAGCTTGTGTTGTAATCCAACCACATGGCGTACCGAACAAGATTGGGTGTGTTGCACCATAAGCTTCTCTGTGTGGCTTGTGATGGAAGGTTGACTGTCTTGACGGAGACTCTACTCGGGTAGCATGCTGGGGAAGGTTGATGCACTGTGCTTGTCGGCTTGGGTCACCATCTCAAGGAAGACATGTGGATCCTTAGGTCTGAAGTTTTCCCACAGTAGCGTGTGGAGAAAGACCGAGTACTCGGCATGAGAACTTTCTGACTTACTGGCTGTTGCATGGTTAGAGAATAACATTGTCCTAATCGTTTCTTTGCGGGTACTCGTTTCATGACACATTCTGACTTTCTTCCCGAGTATACCATCATCTACTAACTTGTGTATAACAAGATTGCAACTTGTAGGTGCCATAACTTTGAATGCAGATGTTCATGGGTTATGAACGCGCCTTATCTTTTCCTTTCATTGAATCCTCACTGTTGTAACAGTTGAATGAGTGATGCAGACTGGATTCCAATAATTCACCAATGTAGAATTCATACTTGATCAGAATATTCCCGATACAATCTGGTGTGAATCCTTCTTGAGTTGATGCACTCCCAAATCCTTGAAGTCTCTTACTGATTCGGCCATATCTTGGGTTGAGGAGCAACATCCACCAGGGTAGATAAGATAACATCGAAGAATGAAATGTTGAACCGATTAATAAATTCGAGCGACAAAGACCAATAACGCTCAAAAGGCACCGAGATCACACACAAGAAAGATCGAACCTTATGGCTATGCACAACATCAAACAACATGCAAGATTACCACTACTCATGCAACATGAACTATGGCCAAACTAGGGCACGAGGGGGTGTGGGACCCACCCAGGAGGGCAGGTGGCGTGGCCAGGAGCTAGGCCGCGTCAGGCACCCTCCTGGTTGCCCCCTGGCTGCCCTCTGGCCCCCCTTTGGCCTGGGGGAAGCTTCCAAAATACTGATTTTTTATATATATTTTTGGGATTTTTCCAGCGTACCTAAATATCCAGAAACCTGCACAAAAGAAAACAGCACTGGTAGCTCTGCTGAAAACAGCGTCAGTCCAGGTTAGTTTCGTTCAAATCATGAAATAATGAAGGAAAAACCATAGCAAAAGTGTTTGGAAAATTAGATACGTTTAGGACGTATCAACTCCCCCAAGCTTAGCTATTGCTTGTCCTCAAGCAATTCAGTTCAACGAACTGGACGCGACAAAGAAAACTTTGACAAACTCTTTTGCTTCATTAGATGTATATAAGCATGTACTACGAAAGAGTTTAGAAAGTTTTGACATCATGTTACAAGGATAATGCACAAAGCAATCCTTCTTTCATGTAATCAGTCACAAACAAACGTAAAGTAAGTAATATGCTGCTGAAAATCAATTTAAGATCACAATGAACATAGCATGAACATATCAGAGTGGTATTTCGCTAGCCTCCATGAGTGAAGCAAAACATAAATGCAGAAACTCCTCCGGAGTTTTAGAGGAGACTAGAACTCAGAACTCAGAGTAAGAAACATCACAATCATGCAGAAGACAATGTGGTACTTTGGGACAATGCATGTTACACTAAGAATGACAATTATGCTCTCATAGTTGGTGCTTTGGAGAAAGGAAGGTGGAGACTCTCGAACCGTGGCTATTGATGGCAAGGTTGAAAACCCGTGAAAGGAAGCAAAGACTAAACTTGTGCCAGAGCTCTTGGTTTTGAGAACAGAGGTAAAACTCTTTTGAGAGGTGCAACTTTCCAGTCAACGGTGAACGGTAAAGTCTCTCAATATCTCCCATGCCAACCATATTAATGCCTTTTGCTTACACATATTCCCTTATCCATAAATCCTTTGATGGTCTACGGAACCTTTTATTTTTCCTCAAGGATGGAAGGAGGGTATCGTTCCATCTGTCATAAGCAGCATTTGGTCCATTTCACTCCATCATCAAGTATGGGGGGAGGTTTAACTCTCATATTTTTTTTTCTTGACTAGTTAAAACTTCCGTCAAAATATTTTTGGCATGAAAGATACTGATTTCCCCTCACCGCACCATGAGTTTGTACGGTTACAAAGGAGAAGCTTTTGAATAAATTTAGAGATGGCACATGAAAGTCTAAGTTAGGAGTGGCCGGTAAATACCACATATAGGTAGGTATGGTGGACTCAAATGGAACAACTAGGTTTAAAAAGGAGTTTGGAAGCACAAGCAGAATTCCGCTTGGTGCTGGAGGAAGGCTAGCAAAAGACGGGGAAGCGACCAACTAGAGAGCATAACGGTCATAATCATGCAGAGCGACAAAGCAACATTGAATCGGGCATGAAAGTGATATAACTACTCTGAAGTAAAAAGATCATCAAGGAAGAATAGACTTTTTAGTCTTAACATGCGTGAACATGTGCCAAGTCAATCCAAGAATCCCCCGGAGGGAAATAACACTTCAATATGCCACACCATGAACAATGCAATGTATGTCAATGATTTCAAGCAACACATTATAAAGTCTAGCTATTTGAGGCTAACCACAAAGAAAGCATGAACCACTGGGAAAGCATTGTACACATAGCACTATGTCGCTACAAGCTAGTCTCTAATCACAGGTACATGCATATGTACAGAAGTAGAAACAAAAAGAGTTCATACCGGCTTTCCTTGTTGCGTCCCTTTCGTCGATCTCGTCATTACTGCCTTGTCAATTGCACGATCGAACGTAGGAAATTATAATCATCACGGACTCGAGCTGAACTCTGAAAACAAAGCAAACTAAAGAGCAAAGGAAACATATTTTTTGGTTTTTTAAGGTTTAACGAAAGAAAAAGAAGGAGAAATCTTTTTTGGGTTTTTTCAAACTAAAAGATCAAAGAAGAACAGGCAAAAACTAAAAAAAGATAAAAGTGAACCAACGGAAGATACAATGAAAGGGGAGGAGAGCACGTACTCCCCAAAGATTAGGCTTTTGGCCAAAGTTGGGCTCGTCTACTGCGGTCCCGAGGAGCCTCCTGTTCCCGGGTAGTACTGGTGCGTCCATGGGTCGTAGGGGAAGTCGGGAGCAAACACCGACGTCCTGGGATTCTCCCACGCGGAGGAGGAAGGTCCCGACCCCCATCCAGAGGAAGACCCTTCACCCCAGGGGGCGACGGTCTCCTCCTGGACTGGTGCATACACCTCGTGCTCCTGCTGAACGGGTGGATACACGACACGCTCCTCCTCATCTTTCCCGGCCACCTCTGTGGGGTCGTGATACTGGTATCTCCCTATGATCTCATCGAATTCGGCCACTGAAAATCGATATCCGTTCCTGCGAGAAAAATCCAACATAAGTGGTGCAGGTAGACGGACAGTGCGTGTCACACCATCTTTGAACCGCAAAATATAATCAAGTGTAAAGCGGTCAGAGGCCTTAGTAACAAATAAATGCCTCTTCATGCCAGCCAGGTCAAGACTAACAAAAGGAAAGATAGCATCATCTGGGCGCGGTTCTCCTTGGAGAGACTGCAAAAGAAGTGTGGCATAGACGCCACCAAAAATGTCCACCTTGCTACTGTCAGTAGCAAGGCGTTTCGCAATAATCGAACCCACATGATGCTCATGCTTCCCTGAGAGGGAATTTTACATGATGGCAGTATCAGGCATGGAAGTGTTACTCGTGTTATCTCGAGCCAACACTCCCTAGCAATATAATAGGCGAAATACCTAAGGTGAGGAAACATAATGGTGGAGATCTTCTGTCGGTTGGATGGCCTCACTTCGGTGTTGCAGAATGAGTCGAGGAGGGTGTTAATTTCAACAGCCGGGATATTTTTCCTCTTCTTCTTATCGACCAAGCCTGGCAAACCTAAAACTTTACAAAACATACTCATAGGCATGGTCAGCAACCTTTCATAAAGTCGAAACACCACGGTATCATTGTCAGAATAAAATCTGAAACTGTTAACAAAAATAGCGGTGAGTGTCTCGTACTTTGGTACACGGCTTGTAACAAGCCATGTCAAACCTGCATTCTCACACAGAGCATAAAACTTTTCTTTTATGCCGACATTCTCCATAAAATCATCGCATGGAAATGCCATGGCCTTCGCGGGTAACACGTCCAACATCTCTACGGGTATGATATCTTCATTGTAGCTTGCCCTTGTGGTATAAGGCAAAGCTACGGAACGCGTGACACGGCTAGAGCGCTCGGGTTTCTTCTTCCCAAGCCACTTCCCTAGTTTCTCCATTTCAGAAATTTTTAACAATTCACAAAAACGAATATTTAAGCAAAACTAGTATGGGCATAACATTCTACTTACTTAACCAAGGCTCAAACTAGCAGCAAAACTTGAAAAATAAATTTCTACACAAACATTTAAGCTTAACTAAACAACACCAAGAACCACTAAATACTCACTAATGAAGCCACCAACTAGAAAACTAATTGGAGGGGTGAGGGAGTCACATACCAGGGAGCACTTGTTCCAAAAATCAGCTCAAACAAGTGGCTAAATGGAGAGATCAAAGGTACGTGCTCAAGAGCAGCAAGAACGAAGAAACCAGAAGAAGAACTCGTGTTTTTGGGAAGAAGGAGAGAGAGTGAGAGGAGAGATGCCACCAGGGGGCATGGGACCCACCCAGGGGGGTGCGTGGCGCGGCCAGGAGCTGGGCCGCGCCACCTTGCCTTCTGGCCTGGTTGTGGCCCCCCTGGTCAGCCAAAGGTGCCCACTGATGGCTTTTTACCTGACAACTTTGAATATAATTTTTTTGGAATTTTCTGGGCAACTTTACTGTAGAGAATTTTTCAAAGTTCAAAAAGCTGCAAAAACTTTCGTGAACTTGAGGAAAAAGTTAGAACATGTGAAGATTTAAACACAAAAACTTTGGTACAGCAAGGAAAATAAAAACTAAAGGAAATGAAAACATAACAAGCTCAACTTTTTACCTATATAAAACTTGCTAGTTAGCAAGGTTGGTCAAGTCTTACCAACACACCGGTGATATATAGCGCAGAAAGTTTCGCCTCTTATGAAGTGATCATTGCATTCTCACTTTAATGGACATTGTCCCCACCATAATTGTTTTGTATTTGTGGTATACATGTAGTGGACAATCCCATTCTCCAATCTTCACGGTCTCGATATTCTCAATGGAGTTAAGGCCATGCCTTTTGTCGATTTTCTTCGGAAAATACACCGTGTGTTCTTTGTCATTTACGTTGAAGATAACCTTCCCTTTATTGATTCGACATAATTGTTTTGCCTTTTACCCAATTTATTGATTCGACACTTGGGGACACAAAGAATACGTACAGGCTTTGAAAATTGAGTTGTCAATTCAACCGCACCTGAAACAAACACTTTCTTGCAAAAAGGTATTAGTAGAAATTGTGATATGGTGGTGGTAGTGGTGATGATAATAGTGGTGATAGTGATAGTGGAACAACAAAGGTAAACAACTAGTAACCAGTAGAAGGAAAACACTGTAGGCTAGGGAGATGGATGGTTGGGCGCTGCTTGGATGAGAACGAACATGTAACAGATTCTAACTTGGGAAAGGCTCACAGAAAACAAAGGATCATCTAGGCAAATAACAAACATCAGGCATGTATCCAAAGGTAGTTGTACGTGCTTGCAATAAGAACTTTGCACAACATCTTTTGCCCTACCCTCCCGCTACAAACGGGGCCCAAAGGAACTTAGGGAGATTAAGGTACTCATGTCAAAGAGCACCGGAACAAAGCATTAACAATTCATGGATACACGGAATCCTCAAATTATAGTCCATCCCCTTTGGTGTCCCAAGTTGTCACCATTGGGATCGCCGGTTCCGGACTATAATAGGTGCATACAACTCATAGATAGGATCAAGAACACCACAAACTCAAGAAACAAAAGGGTGATCAGATCTGAAATCATGGCACTCGGGCCAAAAGTGACAAGCATTAAGAGCAACAAGTTGTAACAGAGATGATAAACACCAAGTAGATGATAGGCAACATGCCCCCAACAATCTGATTGAATTATTACATGATCTAACTCATCCAATCCCTACCATCCCATTTTTCCTACAACAGGGAATTACTCACACATGAGAGGAGGAGTCATGGAGGGGTGATGGAGAGGCGATGATGATGACGATGGCGATGATTTCCCCCTCACCGGAGGCCAATTCAGCCTCCAGATTAGCTCTCCGAGTAAGAACAGAGGGTTGCGGCGGCTCCGCGACGTAGATTGGAAAAGCGACATCTCTGTTTCGGGGTTTCCTCGACGGGGGAATAAATAGGGCCAAAGTAGGGCACCAGGGGGTGTGGGACCCACCCAGGAGGGCAGGTGGCGCAGCCAGGAGCTGGGCTGCGCCGGGCACCCTCCTGGCTGCCCCCTGGCTGCCCTGTGGCCCCCTTTGTCCTGCTGGAAGCTTCCGGAACGCTGATTTTTTATATTTTTTGGGATTTTTCCAGCGTACCTAAATATCCAAAAACCTGCACACAAGAAAACAGCACTGGTAGCTCTGCTGAAAACAGCGTCAGCCGGGTTAGTTTCGTTCAAATCATGCAAGAATGAAGGAAAAACAATAGAAAAAGTGTTTGGAAAAGTAGATACGTTTAGGACGTATCACGCTCCCGATCATGGAAGCGCGGCGGTGGCGGAACAGAGGAAAGATCGCGAAAAAGGGTTCTCTTCTCGGAAGTTTCACGTCACGGGGAATAAATAGGCGAAGGGGGGAAGCTAGGGGGCCACCAGGAGTCCAGGCGCCCCCCAGGCGCGGCCAAGCCCTAGGTCGCGCCAGGTGGCTGCCTGGGCTCCTGGTGGTGGCCCCTCGGCCTTCCTTTGGGGTTCCGGAAGCTTCCGATGAGCTGATTTTTTATCCATTTTTTCCCGAATTCTTTGAGCACTTTTAATATGGGGGAAACCTGGAATAAAAAAAACAGCAGAAAACAGAAATTGGCACTTGGGTGCACTGAGTTAATAGGTTAGTCCAAATATGATCAAAAGTGTATGAAAGTGTATCTAGATCATAGCAATATCACACAAAACATGCATGGAGCAAGCAGAATTTATCGATACATTTGGGACGTATCAGTAGCGCGCGCGCATAATATCGCCTACTTGGGGATACCGATAAGGAGCATAACGATAGACTAAGACAAGGCCTTCCCATAAAGTCAAATGTGGCTGTAATGGAAAGGTTTGATTCAGTGACACCTGATCAATGAATAGTGGAGTGTATCCCTGAATGCATCTGGATCGAAGTCATATTACCGATATCATCTAGCAACATAGGATCCAAGGCACAGTTTTATCCTCTACATAATCCAAGACATGACCATGTCTATAACTCAATCCTAGGAATAATTCAACGAATAAAGTAGCCATGTCAGAATGATTAGATATTTCTAATAGTAACCATGTCCATAGAAGTATAACTACACTACTAGTCATGTGAACTCCAGGCATAGTCATGGAAATAATGTGATCATTGTTAACTCCAAACATGCCATGAACTGATCATCATATAATCCGGCAGCTAAGGCAAATTTTAGAACCACGTGAATGTTTTACAATAATGCAAGTGGGAGTCATGGATTTCCTGTCACCAAGGGAGTGTTAAGATACTCCTGGTCTTCAACACAAAGAAACTCATGTGAAAAAGACTTTAAAAAGGGCAAAGAAAAATGTTACATAAAGCCATTTATTCTATTCAGAAAAATTAAATAGATCAAAAGCCAATGGTACTTTGCTAACATGAAGAGGGGCTCAAGATAAAAATGATGCAAAAAGATTCGACTCGGTTCGACTTGTGGTTTAAGAGATATTGGAGGTGAAAGGTGGGTCAAGAGAATCATTTAAAATTATTTTAAATGATTTATCTGGAAATTCCTAGAGGGGCCACGCCGAAGGCGTATTCTGGGAATAATCTTTCTTAAGAAAATGGTTCGGGATCGCTATGAGTCACCGACAGGTGGGGTCGGGTTTAGAAAGAGAGAGAGGGAAGCAGGGGTCGACGAGGCTCAACGGCGGTGGAATTCTGGCTAGGGGCCGCGAGCGGGGTCGGGGACACCGGGAACGGATCTGGTGGACAAAGGCGCACCGACCCGTACTGTTGGGAAGTAGCTGAACGGCAAGGCTACCTCCCTCTCGGTGGCGCAGGTCCACGGTCGTCGATATCAGCGGTGATTCGAGCGGGAGGCATTTGGCGAAGAACCATGGGAGCGTAATGGTGGTTCTGGTTTGGCCGGAGAGGCACTGGGGAAGCCTAGAGACGGTGGTGGCCGAGCGGCGGCACTCTGGACGGAGGTGGGGAAGTAAGGTGCGGGAGCTCTGCTCTGGGGTGCTGGGGCTCAATTGAGAGGGAGTGGAGGCTGGTGGATAAGGGCGGAGGGTTGGGGCATGGATCTATAGCCTGGGAGAGGCGGCGGCGTGCGGGCGACCACATGGAAATCCCTTATGGCACGGCAAGCTGCCGGCGACGGGACGGGGCACTAGGGTTGGAGAACGAGTTGACCTATGGTACTATAGGTGCGTAGGGTAGGCGAGCTACCCGTAGGGTTCTTAAATAGTGAGGGGACGCGAAGACGGTGACAGTGCCAGACTGTTTGCGCGTGGCCGGCCGTGGCTAGGAAAGAGGCATAGGTGGTTGGAGGGGAGAGTGGTCCGCACCAAAGGACACGCAAGGGAGGCTGGAGTCGTCACCTCCAACGTGACCAGACGCGCCGGGCGCGCCAGTGGCATGCCACTCTGGTGGTCACCGCATGCACCAATGCCATGGATGGGACATGGCATGGCCAAACATGTCTAGGATGTTTTACACGCATTCAGGGGTATAAATGTGGAAGGTTACCTACCAGGGGGTGGTTGAGCTACTCACAAGCATTGAAAGTTTGTGCTATCCATAAGGAGATTGTGCTGGACCATGGGAGCTGGGCTTGGAAAATTAACCTGGTATTTGGGGAGGCTTAGTTACATGTCAATGTGAGTGTCTCTATATAGTTTCAGCTCAAAAGGATCAATGACTATAGCACTTCCTTTTCAAATGTCCAATTGAACCAGAAATGCCTTCTTGAAGATGGTATCACATAGGGCTCGAGGGGTGGCTCAAACTTGGTGTGGTGAGGTTATTGATACGTCCCAAACGTATCTATAATTTCTGCTTGTTCCATGCTCATTTGGGCGACATTGCTATGTGCTTTTCTACCTTTCATACACTTTTACACATATTTGGACTAACCTACTAACTCAGTGCACCAAATATCGGTTTCTGTCTGCAGATGTCTTTGAATTGCAGGTTTTTACCCATATTTACAGTGCCCAAAAATTCCAATGAAATATATAAAAATCAGCATAACAAAATCTTCCAAAAGACCGAAAGGCAGCCAAAGGGGGTCCACCCCCTCCCAGGCGTCCACCTGGCGCGGCCAGGGGTGGAGCCGCGACCACAGGCTGATTGGGAGGTGGGCACCTCCCCCGGTGCCCGCACCTTCGGCCTATATTTACCTCCCGATGCAGAAACCCTGAAAAAAGTCCCCACATCGCGAATTTCACCTCTGTTCCGCCGTTGCCGCGATCCCGAGGTCGGGATCACCAGAAGACCTCGTCCCGGCACCCTGCCGGAGAGAGGATTGATCTCCGGGAGCTTCTCCACCACCATGAATGCTTCCCGGAGGTGTCGTGATTAGTCCTCCTTGGACCATGGGTCCATGACCAGTAGTTATGTGATGTATTCTCTCCAATCTTGTACTTCAATTGTTAGACCTTGTGAGCTGACCTACATGATCGAGGCACTTATGTAATCTTTTGTAATGACCCAATTCACATAGAATTGGAGTCTCTGTGATCAACTGCCAGTCCCTGGATCGAACTTGCTGGCACACACAGTATCATAGATGTATATCAAAGTACAAGTGCATCATTATTACATCGTATGATCCAGAATAACATAAATAACAAGTTGCATAGCTCAAGGCTATCTTATTCAACATAAATATAGGGGAAGCAAAAGCAAATAACGAGGAGTCCCATCAACATCCACAAGCGAACATGCTGAGTGAAGACCCGCGACCCTAAATGCACCTTACTGGTCGTTTGAAAAACCTGCAACACCGAAGGTTACATCCCGACAACGGGTCAGTACATCTGATTTGTACGGCAAGTCACACGAAAAAGGATATAACAAACCTATCGCTACATGCAAGGTAATTCAAAAGAAGGCTTTAGGTTTTGTTTTGCAGAAAGATGATTTTTCCCAATCTACCTAAGTCAAAATTTTAGTTTCACTTACTACATAAGGTTGAACTGAGCTACACCAGTTCCAACCCATACCCTTTATTAAATCTTTCCTGCTCAAGTTTTATTAAAGTGTTTCATCTGTCAAGACCATCCAACAACAGTAATGCATAGTTGCTCAAAGTTGTCAAAAACCGGGGACACGGCTAATCATGATCAGTTTGTACGCTCTGCAGAGGTTTGTACGCTTTTCCCACTGGACCCAACCCGAAGATTGAGACGAAGTCTTCAGAAGAGGTCACCTCCACCCTTTGGTAGCCGGTAAACCTATCATATCTACATCATCTAGCTACTAGGGCCAGGCTCCCTACAACCTACTCGACTAAGCCAGAGCCCATATAGTCAGTGGTCGTACATGGAAGCTACTAGTCACTAAGTATGTCCGATTTTTATGAGCCTGGACGGCGCCCACTTAGGGTGCACTATCATGGGCGCATTTCCTAAGGTTCATGACCCCACGATGCCTTCCCTCCAAACCATTCACCACCATTAGGGGTACAACCTGGTCTCGCCTTATATACGGTACGAGCCCCCAGGAAGCACTCCCGACCCGTCCAGAGGTGTATTCTAATTAAGGTTTGCTTGACAAGTCATTAAAATCCTTACACAGCTCAATGAATTCTCAAACCAATCCCCGTCTACAAGCATAGCAATATATATAACAAGCACGTGCTAGGTTGTCTAAGCAAACGGGATAATATCATATGGCTACCCTACCAGGTTTGCAGCAATAATACATAGTAGCATTTCTACACATGCATAGGATGATATTGCTACATGCATAAGTAAAAATATAGGTTGTGAAATGGTCAATGTATGACTTGCCTTGATCATGTTCCTGACGATCACACTCTTCACAGAACGAAGCGTTGCTCTCCGGACAGTCTGCACGATCAAACAATATAGCATTCAATACACCATATATGACATAAAAAATGCAACAGTAAAAGAACCAAATCAATAGATAGAAAAACAACTAAACAGTAGCTAAGCGATATCTACATGTCATCACGATCCCAACGCAACTGGAATCGGCGAAAACGGATACACCGTATAAAAGATACGGTCACCGGAAGTTTGAATTTAAATATGTACAAAATTCAAATTCGAAAATTGTAACCGTGCAAAGTGTATCCTACTGTAAACTAAACTTCACCATGGTCGCAACGCAAAAATAATCACCTAAAACGGAGCTACGGTTTAATAGATATAGCGAATACCGTTCTAGAGTGAAATCTGTGAAAAAGGACCTAATCGTAAATAAAATAACTTCTCTGCCGCGAACAGGTCCTCGGCTACGGAGCGAACGGCCTCTAGTCCGGCGAACGGTCCGGCGAGCGTTCACAGTATAGAAAAACCGCGGTTAACCGGAACCCTAATAATAAACTGGAAAAAAACCCGATTAAACCAGATCCAGATATGGAATTTCTCCAGATCCGATCCGGGCCCTCCATGTCAGAAGGTATGTGCTACGGTTAGCAAGTAACTTTGCATCATGTTAAAAATTTAAAAAATAAAATGAAATGGGAGAGAGAACACCCGCCAAATGAATTTAATTCAGTTGGCCAGAATAAAAGTTGCTCCAAAAATTCCTTTTGAATTTTTCAAAAGTCTCATAAATGAGTGTGATCACATATCAAGTGATGTGGTAGCAATCCCATGCTCATGGATTTTTCAAATATTCAAACAGGATCTTGGATTTAAATAAATAACCCTATTTGAATTAAAGTTCAAATCATTTGAATTTTAAAAATTCCCAAACTTTATAAGTGGCTAGCTATATGCATCTCAAGTCCACATAAAAATTTGGGGCATTATATAAAATGGTTTGCTATTTTTATCAGAGCCAAACCAAATAAACACAGAAAGAAAGGAAAGATTAAACAGAAAAATAAAAATAGAAAAGCTTACCTGTCGCCTGGGCGAAGCGCAGTTCAGCCGGCCCAGCCAGCCCACCAGGGGCACAGGGGTCTTCTTCCCCACCCCTGCGCCTCAAGCTGCTCGATGTAAAGCCACCGAGCCAGCCGGTGCACGTCGACGCCTCCCAGGCCTCCACCTGCCCCTCCCGACCCATCTAGCTACGCCATGGAGACACTTGACGAGCCGTGCGTCCATTCCCCCTCCTCACATCGCCTCTCCGCCCCTCCACAGCTCGCCCGCGAGTAACCCCGAGAGCACCGCAGGCCATGGCCATGGAGACTTGCAGCCCGAGCTCGAATTAGACGCCGAGACCTTGTCCATCGTTTTCGCCATCGTCGATTGCGTCGAGTCGCAGAAGGAATCGCTCCAAGACACCGTGTAGCCGTCGCGAGCTTCGTCGTCTTCCACTCCGGCCGCCGCGGATCCACTTCATATTCCGGCCCCACCGTGACCTCCCCGCCTCCGTCTCCTGCTCTAACCCCCAAGCTTAATTAACCCTTGGACCCACCCCCGAGTGACCATGACATGTGGGCCCAACCCCTGGCTAATCCCCCTATTAAGTTTAAATCAAGTTAATCAGTTAATTAAATAACAGAGTCACTTACATATGGGACCCACTGGTCAGAGGCCCCCTGACGCCAGCATGAGGTCATGCTGACGCAGTAATCCTTTTCTATTTAAGAATATTCCAAAAATTCCAGAAAATGAATTAATCCTTGGAAATTCATAACTAATTCATTTTAACTCCAAATTAAACATATAATATATGTAAAATTATTAGAAAAATGCAAGGATTCTGAATATGCACTTTGTTTTCATGTTTGACCAATTTAAAATGGGGGAACATGAGCAAACATGCATATGAACCCTTTTAAATTCATATATGGAGTTTGAATTTGCAAATCAAATGCAATACACTCCATTTAAATGGAATTGGCAACACATCAGCACCCCTTACACCATGTTATAACACTTGATCATGTGATTGTGCATTGTCTTTATATTGATCACTTTGTTTGCATTTTTGCCATCGAATAGAGGTGCAACCGGAACCCGAGATCACCCCCTTCGTTGAAGCCCCCGATACCGAACCTCGTCAGCAAGGCACGCAAACCCCCATTGATCATGTCGATAAAATCCCACTTCCCTCTCAGTCTCGCTTATGCATTGTTTAGATGATTACCATGATACACTTCTACCGCATAGATGAACCCATTACTTTGCATGACCTATCATTTTGTCACAGTATTAAGAAAACCACAATCCTAGAAAATGTAGGAGTTGTTCGATATCATGTGGCCCCTGCAACTGTTACTGCTTATTGCATGGTTAGAAAGATACAATGTTGATACTGTTATGTGAGTCGGGATGGTAGTGATCACGATGATGATGGTGGAAATGTTTTGGTGAATCTACCCTAATAGAAGGTGAACGATGAGAGGTTGTTTAGGAGTACACAGTGGGTTGTCTCGTTGAACACCGCCTTAAGACCGAGTTCTTGTGTCGTGATCCAAGCTGAAGAGTACTACCACATGTTGGGCAAACGGACCCCCGCTCAACCTACTAACACACCCCTTCTCAGTTCAATGAGTCGCAGTAGTTCGGAGTTCTGGTTGGGTTGTGGCCTAGCTGCAAGGTGAGAGAACGGCTCAACCGAGACCGGCTTATGCACCACGCACACATCTTCTGGGACCACTTCGGTAAACCGGACGGGTTACGAATGTGGAAACCATCCCAGATAGGCGTCTTCATGGAAATTGAGTTGGTTTTGAGGTAAAAGTTGTGGAGATTATCCTCGCCGACACCATCTTGAAGGGTGACGAGATCCCGGCGGTAACTGATAGTTTCTTGTGTATAGAAGTACACCCCTGCAGGGTTAATAAACTATTCGAATAGTCGCGTCCGCGGTAAGGGACTACTTGGAAAGTTGTGCCTGATTATTTGACAACTTGAACTAGATACTTATAAAACATGCCAAGATAAGCGTGAGTGCTATGGCGTGCTTTCTCGTGGGAAGTCAAGGAAGGCAACATAGTGGTGTAATTGGTTGGAGATGTAGTGGACTCGTGTACGCTTCTTACCTCAAGTCTGGTACTCGTAGTTCAGGACTAGCCAAGTCAAAGCTGGCACTTCTGCTTATGAACCCCACCTCCCTTTACCTTGATACATGTGCATGAGTAGTATAGCTCCTACGTAAGTCTTGTTGAGTACGACTTTGTACTCACGTTTTCTTATTCTATGTTTTAGATGAACCCACTGACCCCGAAGGTGGATTCTTCCTCGAGCTCAACGACTAAAGACCAAGCTAGTGTAGTCCCAGTCAGCAGACTGGTTCCCTCATGAAGGGCTTATTTATAAATAAGGCTTCTCTAAGCCATTTGTTAAACTGGTCTATACTCAGACCTACTTTGCTTTCGCAAGCTTGTTGTAATGTTGGATCACGGTCTCGTGATCTCTGTGTGCACTCTGTAAGAGTTATCAATAAAGTTGTACACTTTGTAGAGAATTGCAATGATACCTGCTGTTCATACTAGACATGTGTGCTGCGTGTATGATTATAACATGCATGTCTTAGTATGGGTTTTCGAGACCTTAGTTGTGATCTGGCTGGATGTCTTTTGTACACCAAGTGGCCCTTAGATGTGCGCAGCTTGGGGCATCGCGATGCGATTTCTCGTGACTCCGTCACGTGCACACTTTGATGTATGATCGAGCCCGCCCTAGACCCCGACTAAGTGATCGGGCTGAAGTAAGTCTATGTAAGGGTTATGATACAATCGATAGTATGGTTGAGGCGACTTGTCTATGAGTATGGGAGTTCACCACCCATATCATTTAGACTTGTGTGCCTACCATGAAGACCCATCTCAGCTGATCATTTGTCCTGGATGGTATGCCCCTCATGTTCGATGCTTTCCGAGAACGTTCTGTGCTTGGCCTTGTCTGCTTCGACAAGTGGGTACGGTTCTCGACTCTCCATATGATTGTGTTGTAGCGAGTCTTGCATACGCTAACCCCGGGTCCCGATAGACTTGGTATCAGAGCAGGACTGACTGTAGGATTATCAGCCTTGGCCGAAGTCGAGTCTAGCCTTCTATAGTTATATAGTTACTCTGGGTATATAAGGGAACAACGTAAGGCTTTTTTCTCCTTACCCTCATCGTTTTGAGTTATGAGTCACCCTCATCTTGTTCTACGCGAAGATAGGACTAGGCTCATCTATGTCTTACTAGAACATCTCGTTGAGTGTTGCCTTGTAGCCGTAGGAAAGTTGTGTTCGGTTTGCTAGAGTTGTTGTGATTCCTGATTTCTTACATCGTATGTAAGTGTTGTTTCCATGTTGTAAGAAAGTGTCTTTTTTTGCAATTACAGCCGTTATGTTGTCTGAGTCATTTTGTGAGGCCCCCAAAATCAAGTCGTGCACAGTAATCATACACGGAAGGTACACGATCGAGATCAGGGACTCACGGTAAGATATCACAACACAACTCTACAAATAAAATAATACAAGCTGTTTAATACAAGCCAGGGGCCACGAGATCTCGAATACAACGGCTCGAGAGCACAAAGTCAGCGAAAGCAAAAGTATCTGAGTACAGACACAAGGATACAAGTTTGCCTTAAAAAGGCTAGCACAAAAACAACAACGATCGAAAAGGCAAGGCCTCCTGCCTGGGAACCTCCAAACTACCCCTGGTCGACGGTCGAACTCGACGTCGTAGAAGGCATCGGGAAACTTCATGTTGCGGTGGTCGACATCGGGGATCTCCTGCTCCTGGGCTCCAACGTCGACTGCAGCGGCCGATCATGCAAAACAAAAAGGGGGAAAATAAAGAAAGGGTGAGTATCTAGCATACTCGCGAGTCTTACGTCTGCTACTAAGCATTTATGCATTTGTATCAAATGGAAAGGGGAGGCTGCATATAGTGGACTTCAAGGTAGAAATCAGAATAAGGATAAGAAGATAGGCCTATCGAAGACTAGCATCTTCTGACATGTCTTGAAGCATGAGGTAAGGATCAGCCAACAGTTTAAAAGCATGAATGTAATAACAATGCAGCAGAAGTTGCTGCAGTATTGTATAATAGTAAGTTGTAATAATTAATAATTATAAATGCCTCCGAGTTCCCCTCCTCGACTTCCCTGCGAGGAAGAGAAACCGGAACCAACAGTTTAATAGTAGTAGTTTGTAGTAGTAGGCTCTGGCTTCAGCATAAAGCGTCCTCTTACCGTGGACACGGCTATTCGAATAGATCAAACTCCCTGCAGGGGTGCACTACTGTTCATCCTACATGCTCGGATCTCCAGGGTGGCGTACACCTTGTTAGGGCATGCCCCACCGAGGCTATCCGACACGCCGAGGCCCATCCTACGGCTCATCAGAGAGGTCCCCGCCGGTCTACAGTCCTAAGCGCAAGAGCTTCATGGGCCATCACCTCTCGCACTCCGGGTCGTTGTGCGCCAAGTGGATCCAGTGCCACAGCACGATCCGACCCAACCACAATGCTGAAACTAGACGTCTTTCAGAGCTTTCGAACGAGACCACAACGCGGAGGGCCCACACCGTAATCCCATGTGAAGGTAGTGCGTACAAGCCTTTGCGGCCTCTCAAGTCATCCACCTGAACCGTTAGTCGTTTTATTATTATCTTTCGGGACAACCGTTATCGTTACCCCTTATCTGGGTGAGTCGCGGACAACGACAGCAGCCAGGACCACCAGTAACATCGGTGCCTGCCCTGACATCCCACCAACTCGTGCGGTTACCAACAAGGTGAACCGTCTCCTTACCTTGTCTCGCGTTTGCTCCGAAGAGCTCGACTTTCGTACAAAAGGATATCTGTTGGCCACAAACAGTGCCAGGCCCGCCGCACACCGGTGGAATACACCTGACCGGTCGTTCCGCTAAGATACCCTGCGCGGGCACCGTTGGGTCACCCGACTCCTTACTAATACGTCCAAAACGTATCTATAATTTATGCTTGCTCCATGCATGTTTTGTGTGATATTGCTATGATCTAGATACACTTTCATACACTTTTGATCATATTTGGACTAACCTATTAACTCAGTGCACCACAGTGCCAGTTCCTGTTTTCTGCTGTTTTTCTATTTCAGTTTTCCCCCATATAAAAAGTGCTCCAAAAATTCGGGAAAAATCAGATAAAAAATTAGCGCAGAAGAACCTTCCGGAAGAACCTGAGTGGGGCCAGAGGGCCACCACCAGGGTCCCAGGCTCCCTGGTGGCGCGCCCCAGGGGCTGGCCGCGCCAGGGGGGCTCCTGGACCCCTGGTGGCCCCCCTGGCTGCCCCCCTTCGCCTATATATTCTGCGTGACGAGAAACCCTCGGGGAGAGAACCCTTTTTCACGATCTCGCCTCTGTTCCGCCGCCGCCGCGCTTCCGAGATCGGGAGCACCAGTAGACCTCTTCCCGGCACCCTGCCGGAGGGAGGGCCGAGCTCCGGGAGTCTCCTCTCCACCATGGATGCTTCCCGGATGTATCGTGAGTAGTTTCCTTTGGACCATGGGTCCATGATCAGTAGCTATGTGATGTTCTCCTCCCCTCTTTGTTCTTCATGGTTTAGACCTGGTGAGCTGCCCTACATGATCGAGGCACTTTTGTAATCTTTCTGCTGTTGCTATGCTGAGTTTGATGGGATCTGATGGATTATGAGATTATGTTCAGATTGTGATTGAGTAATATATTTGGTTCTTATCTCTTATATTTTTGTTCTTAAGTAATTCTTGCATGTTCCCCGTTGTTGTTTATTGCTTTGGCCAAGTAGTAGGTAGTAACCCCAAGAGGGAACGTTATGCTCGGTTGTGGGTTCATGCCCCCTAATGACACGCTTGAGTGACAGAAACATGAGTCTAGGGGATGTGTTGTTGCCACAAGTGGGAAAACAACGGTACTTTTAACCGCGGTTACAAGGATTGTTTACTTTACGCAAAGTGCTTTTTGATGCAGTTGTCTGTTGCTTTGGGTTTACACTTTGGGTGGGGCTCGAAACTTAATACCAGCGAGATGTTCTGGATAGATATCTCAAGGTGGATGATTAGTAGTAGATGCAGTTGGATTTCGGTCTACTTATTTTGGCGTTTTGCCCATGCTTTTGAGCCTCTTCCTTTCATTTGTAGCATAGTTAGCATTGCGGTGCGTTCATAATCGTGTCAATTGCCCTTCTGTAATTTGTTCACCTCGCATAGCAGTTTAATCGTCTTTTGGGAGAGAGACATCACTAGTGAACATCACGTGTCCCGGTCCATATCTTCATCACTGTTTCGACGCTCATTTACTTTTCTGCTTTTACTTTCAGTTGCTATCATTATCCCTTGTGTTTGATCCTTTGTGAACAACAAGACCGGAGAGATTGACAACCTCTCTGAACTTCGTTGGGAACAAATTTATTTGTGTATGTGTGCAGGTCCGCGTCAGTTGCGCCGCTGACACCTACTTATCATCTCTGGAGTCCTACTGGAGACAAACCTTGGTATCTTTACTGAGGGAAATTTGCTGCTGTGCTACATCACACCTTCCACTTGGGGTTTACCAAAGAAGGGCGAGAAATCACTATCATCACCTCGTGCATCAAGCAAGATTTTTGGCGCCATTGCCGGGGACTCCGAGTGCTAAGATAGGGGAGTTGCACACTACCCTTTACCTTTGATTTTTTTAGTCTTGTTAGTTTACCTTTCAGTTTTTATCTTTGTGTCTTATATCAAAAAAAATCTGCCACACTTGCTGCTGCTATGGGTTCCACTAAAAACACCAAGTTGTGTGACTTCACTAGCCACAACAACCAAGACTTTATCTGCACCCCCATTTCCACACCTGCCACTTCAGCTACCTCTTATGAAATTAAACATGCCTTGCTAAACCTTGTTATGAGAGATCAATTCTCTGGTGCTGGAGATGATGATGCTTTACACTTGAACAATTTTTTTGAATTATGTGATATGCAAAAGTATAAAGAAGTAGAAGGTGATATTGTTAAGCTCAAGCTCTTTCCTTTCTCTTTAAGGGGAGAAGCTAAAATCTGGTTTCAATCTTTGCCTAGGAATAGCATAGATTATTGGGATAAGTGCAAAGATGCTTTTATAGGAAAGTACTACCCACCTGCTAAAATTATCCAATTAAGGAGTAACATTATGAATTTTAAGCAATTGGATAATGAACACATTGCCCAAGCTTGGGAACGAATGAAATCTCTTGTTAAGAAATGCCCTACACATGGTTTGACTACCTGGATGGTTATCCAGACTTTTTATGCAGGCTTGAACTTTACCTCGCGGAACCTGTTAGATTCGGCCGCAGGAGGAACCTTTATGTCAACTACACTTGGTGCCGCCACGAAGCTTCTCGATGAGATGATGACCAATTATTCTCAATGTTACACCGAACGCGCTCCAACAGGTAGAAAGGTAAACTCTGTCGAGGAAATTACCTCCCTCAATGAAAAAGTTGACTTAATTATGTCTCTACTTACCAAGCAACCCTCTATTGATCCTTGTGATGTCCCTTTAAATTCGTTGGTTGCCCAAGAACAAGTAGATGTGAACTTTATTGCTAGAAACAACTTCAACAACAATGCTTATAGGGGTAATTTTGCTAGCAATCCTAGACCGTTTCCATCCAACTATGGGAACAACAACACCTACCCTAGCAACAAGAACCCCTCTTCTGAATTAGAGAGCATGCTTAGAGACTTTATCACCACCCAAAAAGCCTTCAATAAAAATGTAGAGGAGAAATTAGCTAAATTAGATAATCTCTCTTTGAAGGTCGAAAGCTTAGCCCTTGATATTGAGATGCTTAAAATTAGAACCTCTCCCCTTGAGGAGAATAAGGCCACTCCTATTAATGCTATCCAATTAAAAATTAATGAAAATATTAGGATGATGGCTAAACTTAAAGAAAGGTGGGCTAGAGAAAAAGAGGAAGAGGATAGAATTAAGAGCCTTCCTACACACCACACAGTTGACACTATCGAAATTGTTGAGGACACCCAAACTATTAGCACCCAATGCACTCCTAGTCTAGTTGGACCTATTAATGGTGATGCTAATACCTCAACCGAAGACGAGGAAACTCCTATGAACATAGAGGGTTTCAAACAAGTGAGCCTAGACGACAGTACTACCACCTTTGATAGTAGTGATATTGATTTTGATAGTTGCACCCTCTCAGAAGTTATTAGCTTGCTACACAAAATGTCTAGAGACCCCCACACTAGCACACTTAATCTTGCCTTCATGGAGCATATCACAAATGCTCTCATCAAAGCTAGGGAGGAGAAGCTTAGAGTAGAAGCCTCCATACCTAGGAAGAAAGATGATGGTTGGGACCCTATGATCAAAATTAAATTAAATAACTTCTCTTGCTATGCTTTATGTGATGTTGGAGCTAGTACCTCCGTTATGCCCAAAAGAATATATGATATGTTTGAATCGAAGCCCTTTGAGCCTTGTTCTTTTGGTGTTCGTCTTGTTGATTCTTCCGTAAAGAAACCTTTGGGGAAGATCGATGATGTTCTTATCATTGTCAATGACAACTATGTTCCCGTTGATTTTATTGTTATGGATATAGAGTGTGAACCTTTGTGTCCAATTATTTTGGGACGTCCTTTTCTTTGCACCGTTGGTGCGGTTATTGACATGAAAGAGGGGAATATAAATTCCAATTCCCTCTCAAGAAAGGGATATAACAATTCCCTAGAAATAAAATCAAGTTACCTTTTGAGTCCGTTACTCGGGCTAGTTAATCTCTTTCTCTTGATAAAACTTGATTCTTCTTTTGCATCATGCCTAGCTTAACGGCATAAAAGAAAGCGCTTTTGGGAGGCAGCCCACAAAGAATTAGGTTTATTTTTGCTTTTTGTCTTGATGTTTGTTACTACTGTAGAAACATCATTGTATCTTTAATTTTCATCTTTGTGCCAAGTTATAGCCTCTTATGATAAGGGAAGCAAAAGTTGTGACATGCTGTCCAAAAAACAGATTCTGTCCCTTGACAGAAAAATTAGAATAAAATCACCAGATCATCTTTTTGATCTGAATTTTTTTGACAGCATTCTATATACAATTTTGAAACTTTCGTATGTTCTGAGTTTTTTGATTTGAGTTGTAGAAGTGCCCCAAAAAAATTCTCTACTACCTGCTGTTCTGTTTTTCACAGATTCTGCCACGTTTTGCCTCTATTCACTTTTGCAAACCTTAAGCTTGCTTTTTCTTTGCAAAAACTTTTTGGAACTCTTGAGAAACAGTAGCTCTTCAATAATATTTTTATGTTCATTGGGGAAAAATTATTTTATTAAGGGTACTAACCTCTCTAATCAGCTTATGATGAGTTATGTATGAAGGGATTTTTCAAGTGTGCGATGGAAGATGATGAAAGAAGATCCAGGAGTGTCAAGCGCTGAAGCTTGGGGATGCCCCCATGCATCCCCAATAAATATTCAAGGAGACTCAAGCGTCTAAGCTTGGGGATGCCCCCGTGCATACGCTTTTCCATCAAAAATCATCAGTTCGTCCTTTGTCTCACTATATTTTTATCACTTCATGCGTTATGTGCTATGCTTGGAGCGTCTCGCTCTTAGGTTTTATTTTTAGTTTTCTTTAGTTTTGCTTGCTGGTCATAACAATTTAGACCCCATATTACTTTGTGTGGGAGAGAAACATGCTCCACTCCAATATAGAACACATCATAGGATTTTTCCTGCTTATATTTTTGCTGTTGTGTGTTCTTTATCTTTTCGTAGCTACTGCCATGTTTAGTTTTAGTCTTGGTTTGTCTTTAGCAAGAGCCTTGGCTTTTGTTTAGTTTGTTGCTGGAACTCTCTTTATTTTTCATGTTTATCTTGTTAAGAGAGTTGGTTGTTTCACTGAGTTGTGTTTTGTCTTGGAAGTAGGTAATTGAGGTTGCTATTTAATTCTAGTAGTAAATTGCAATAGTTTTGAGGTATTGATATGAGTAATGTCTGAACTTTTGGTGTCAAGATCTTTAGCCTATTAGTGATAGGTGTCGTATTGTGGGCAATCCGTGCGTATTTTCAAAACCTACAAAAACTAGTTGAGAACTCTAACTACTAGATGGATCACTAATCTTTGGAGGGATCGAATATTAGAGTACACTCACGTACCATGAGTCGAGGATGCGCAAGGGTACTTGTCTCTTTGTGAACCTCCTTATTAGATTGAGAGTTACCGATAATAAGTGCATGAGTTCTTCAGACTAATGTAAGTATTGAAAGTTGACACTTCCACCTTCCCATATTTTGCTAGCCTCTCCCGTGCCGTGCATTGCCTTCTTCTCACTCCGAGAGTTGGTGTCCACCTTCGCCGGTACATCCAAACCCTTGGCATGATACGCTCTGTCATCATAAGCCTCCTTATATCTTTCCTCAAAACATCCACCATACCTACCTATCAAGGCATTTCCATAGCCTTTCCGAGATATATTGCCATGCAACATCCACCTCTTCATGACTTGATCTTCATGTCATACATGTTCCTGCTACACTGGCAGCGACATACATTGCATACATCATGATAGCTACATCTTATTTATGATTTCGAGTACCTTGTAAAGTGTGAAATATCTCCTTTACCTTCTTGTAAAATAGTGTTTCCCTTAAGTGAGGAAAAGATCCCAAAGTGGACACATTAAAAGATCCCAAAGAGTACAAATGAGAGTTACATAGAAAGAGCCATTGAGGCCACAAAAAAATACAAAAAAATAGAAAAAAATAGAAAAATAAATAAAAAGAGAGAAAGGGGAAACACTACTATCGTTTTGAGAGATCCACACTAGTACTCCCTTTATATCCTTGTACTCCATAGAGATGACCATTATTCCAAGGATGAGCCTCCTCAAACGAGCTCTAGGTCTTCATGAGCGAGCAAGTTAGATGCACCCCCAATAGTTCCATTGGAGAGCTTCCTAGCTCATATGTGCATCCGTTGCATGGCAATCCCTACTCCTCACATCATATCTATCATTAGGCATCTCTTGCCTATGATTGTCTTCATTGATGTGAGCCTTTCTCATTCTTTTTTTTCTTCCTCCTCCTCCTCCGTACTTCTCTCTTTGCCATCCTAAGTGTCAACTCTCGTGCTTACGCTCATCCATTGCATGAGTGCTCAAAATATTGAAAAAGGAGTGGATCAAATTGACTTGTACCTGGCTAGTGGTCTGGGGACGAGTCAAGATAAGATTCAAGAAAAATACCAAGTGTGAAACTTTAGTAGATTGATTTCTCAACAAATAAATATTTTTCTCGTATTCGCTATCCCCCTTCTTGCATGCAAACACCATTTGGAGACATTCGAGTCACGGACAGCGAGAGCTCTTGCACCTAATGTTCTTTTGTTACTTGTTTCAATGCTAATATAGACTCTTGAATGTTATGACTTGAATTGAATCTCTAACCTTGATTGCTTTACTTTTCAAAGTTCTTATATGTTTGCTAGCATGTCACCACATAAATTATGCTGTTATCATTTACCTACTCGAGGACGAGCAGGAATTAATCTTGGGGATGTTGATACGTCCAAAACGTATCTATAATTTATGCTTGCTCCATGCATGTTTTGTGTGATATTTCTATGATCTAGATACACTTTCATACACTTTTGATCATATTTGGACTAACCTATTAACTCAGTGCACCACAGTGCCAGTTCCTGTTTTCTGCTGTTTTTCTATTTCAGTTTTCCCCCATATAAAAAGTGCTCCAAAAATTCGGGAAAAATCAGATAAAAAATCAGCGCAGAAGAACCTTCTGGAAGAACCTGAGTGGGGCCAGAGGGCCACCACCAGGGGCCCAGGCGCCCTGGTTGCGTGCCCCGGGGGCTGGCCACGCCAGGGGGGCGCCTAGATCCCTGGTGGGCCCCCCTAGCTGCCCCCCTTCGCCTATATATTCTCCGTGACGAGAAACCCTCGGGGAGAGAACCCTTTTTCGCGATCTCGCCTCTGTTCCACCGCTGCCGCGCTTCCGAGATGGGAGAACCAGCAGACCTCTTCCCGGCACCCTGCCGTAGGGAGGGCCGACCTCCGGGAGTCTCCTCTCCACCATGGATGCTTCCCGGATGTATCGTGAGTAGTTTCCTTTGGACCATGGGTCCGTGATCAGTAGCTATGTGATGTTCTCCTCCCCTCTTTGTTCTTCATGGTTTAGACCTCGTGAGCTGCCCTACATGATCGAGGCACTTTTGTAATCTTTTTGTTGTTGTTATGCTGAGTTTGATGGGATCTGATGGATTATGAGATTATGTTCAGATTGTGATTGAGTAATATATTTGGTTCTTATCTCTTATATTTTTGTTCTTAAGTAATTCTTGCATGTTCTCCATTGCTGTTTATTGCTTTGGCCAAGTAGTAGGTAGTAACCCCAAGAGGGAACGTTATGCTCGATTGTGGGTTCATGCCCCCTGATGACATGCTTGAGTGAAAGAAACATGAGTCTAGGGGATGTTCTTTTGCCACAAGGGGGAAAACAACGGTGCTTGTAAACGCGGTTACAATGATTGTTTACTTTACGCAAAGTGCTTTTTAGTGCAGTTGTCTGTTGCTTTGGGTTAACACTTTGGGTGGGGCTCGCAACTTAATACCAGCGAGATGTTCTGGATAGATATCTCAAGGTGGATGATTAGTAGTAGATGTAGTTGGATTTCGGTCTACTTATTTTGGCATTCTGCCCATGCTTTTGAGGCTCTTCCTTTCTTTTGTAGCATAGTTAGCATTGCGGTGCGTTCATAATCCTGTCAATTGCCCTTCGGTAATTTGTTCACCTCGCATAGAAGTTTTATCGTCTTTTGGGAGAGAGACATCACTAGTGAACATCACGTATCCTGGTCCATATCTTCATCACTGTTTCCACGCTCATTTACTTTTATTCTTTTACTTTCAGTTGCTATCATTATCCCTTGTGTTTGATCCTTTGTGAACAACAAGACCGGAGAGATTGACAACCTCTCTGAACTTCGTTGGGAACAAAGTTATTTGTGTCTGTGTGCAGGTCCGCGTCAGTTGCGCCGCTGACACCTACTTATCATCTCCGAAGTCCTACTGGAGACAAACCTTGGTATCTTTACTGAGAGAAATTTGCTGTTGTGCTACATCACACCTTCCACTTGGGGTTTACCAACGAAGGGCGAGAAATCACTATCATAACCTCGCGCATCACTTACCTGTAAGGACACCAGTTGATTCGAGTGCCTACCATCAAGTGAAACCAGGAGGAATCACCCTCGATGGTACACTTGAAGAGGTTCGACAGAGACATCAGCGGATTGAACTAAAGAGGAATATTGTCGCATCACCCCGGTGGTGCCGAGACACCAGCGGAATGAACTAAAGAGGAATACCCTCGTATCATCCAAGTGATGCTACGCTACTGAGCCGACGAGAGTGAAATACGAGTCCGTCCACTCGTAAGTCAAACTCTAAGCGACTCGGCAGAGTCTCGCCATTGTAGGTTCCCTAGGGCGTCTGCATTGATCCGTACCTGTTGCAGTTATAATATTAGGTAATCCGCGTTCACTCACCAGAGTGATCACGGCCCGCTATTCTAAACCTAGCTCACAATGCGCAGGGTTCACTGCTGAATATTATATTTATTTATAAGGCAGCATAGGACAAATGAGGGTACATCAAGGGGCGACAAAAACAGGCTATGAAATTGAATAGGATTGTAACGTAGCAGCAACAACATATGCCTAGTGCAAGAAATGTACGGAAAATATAGGCGATATCTGGGGAAGGAAAATAGCTCTTCTTGCCTGGAAGCTCGACGGTAGGGGTACGGTCGTCGTCGACGTAGTCGATCACAGGGGCATCGGCAGCGGACGTCGAGACTACCAGACAATAAGAGAGGGGGGAAGAAACAATAAATACACGACAATAATAGCAATAAAAAAATATGACATAGCAGATACAAAGCAACGGGGCTCTAACGCAGTGTTTGGTGATTTTATCGGAGCGGGAATTTATCCGGTGATGACTCATCAGTACCGGGTGATTATCGGACAGATGATCCGGAGGGGAAGGTTCCATGTCTGCAGTGTTAGAGACATCTGACAGACATGTGGATAGTGTATCTGTGCGCCGGCCGGAGTGCCAAGCCGAGCCCGAGCCCGTGCTCCATGGCCATGGCTTCGGCCGACGGGAGAGAGAGAAGATTAGAAAAAAAAGATTAGATGCGGTTTCGAAAAAAAAAAGTCCAGATCTGGATCCAAACCGCCCGAGGACCGGATCGCGTTTTTCGGAAAAAAAATATTTACGTCTGGGTCCTTTTTACAGTAGAGCACCCCCGGTACCCCCGGTGTCACCCCGATACCGTTTCTGCGACTACTTTTTAACCGTAACTCGGAATTGGGCGATTCCGGTTGAGTTGCAACCGTGTAGAAATTTCCTAGCCAGTAGACCAAGTGTTGCAGAAGTTTGATGTTTTCAAATTTGAATCCCAAGCTGATCCAAATTTGAACTTTCGGCAGCCGTAACTTTTTACCGGTGCGCCCGTTTGCGCCGTTTCTTTTTTGCGTTGGTTTTATTTTGACAATCACTTTAAGTTTAGCTACTGTTAGGCAAGTTTTTCTACTGTTCTTTGAATGTTTATTACTGTTTGAGCATATTTGTATTGAACATATGATTGATTGGTGCTATGTTTGCTCGTATAGATTGTCCGGAGTGTGCCGCCTCGTTTTGTGAGGATTGTGACCGTCAGGAACAGCAAGAAGGCAAGTGATACTTTGACCATACTCATACCTATATTTTCTATATGCATTTTGTTAAGAAATATCACCCTATTGCATGATAGGTAGTTTACTTTACTGTTGCTGCAAAACCAGTTAGGATAGCCACATGTCTTGACTTGTCTACCGTAGATCAATCTAGCCGTGTTGTTGCTTTATTTCTATGCTTTGTAGACGTGGTTTGGGTTGTGAGAATTCATGGAGTGCATGTGAGATATTAAATAAACTGTGTAGCAACTTTATAAAAATAGAAATCACTTCTGGACGGGCGGGTTGCATCCCGGTAGTTGTGCCTCGGTTGAGGACAGTTCCGGGGTTAAATGCACCCAATGGTTGTTTTGGTGGTGAACCGGGTGCGTCATGGCGAGTACCCTCTGACGCAGTGGGCGCCGTCCAGGCTCAAAAAGATCAGACTTGCAATATTACTAGTAGCTTCCGTGTACAGCCACTGGCTATATGGGCTCTGGCTTAGCACGAGTACGCTGTGGGGAACCTGGCCCTGGTAGCTAGCTGATGTAGATGTGTGTTAGGTGTACCGGCTACCAACGGGTGGAGGCAACCTCTTCAGAAAGTCTTTGTCTCAATCTTCGGGTTGAGTCCAGTGGGGAACGTGTACAACCTCTGCAGAGTCTATAAACTGATCATGATTAGCCGTGTCCACGGTTACGGACGAACTTTGAGCAACTAGTCAGTACTGTTGATGAATGATCTTGGCAGATGAACACTTAATAATAATTTGGTTGGGACAAGAGTAGCATGGGTTGCTGTGTGTTTCAAGTAGAGTTCAACTTAAAACTTTGACTAGATTAGTTCAGGAGAAAACTGGCTTTCAGCAAAACAAAACCACAAGCCTTTCATTTGACTTACCTTGCATGTAGTTGTAGGTCCTTTATATAAACTTTTCCGTGTCACTTGCCGTACAAATCAGATGTACTGACCCGTTGTCGGGCTGTAACCTTCGGTGTTGCAGGTTTTTCAGACGATCAGTAAGGTGCGTTTAGGGGTTGCGAGTCTACACTCAGCATGTTCGCATGGGGCTGTTGATGGGACTCCACGTTACTTGCTTTTGCTTCCTCTATATTTATATTGAATAAGCTATCCTTGAGCTATGCAACTTGTTATTTATTTACTCTGGATCATACGTTGTAATAATGACGCACTTGTACTTTGATATACATCTATAATACTGGGTGTGCCAGCGAGTTCGATCCAGGGACTGGCACTTGAGCACAGAGACTTCAATTCTGTGTGAATTGGGTCGTTACAGATGGTATCAGAGCAGTGTGTTGACTGTAGGACGTGACCCTAGAAAATGGACTAGAAAAGCCATAGGAATAAAAATATTACTTTATATCACTCTGTCTTGTACTTACTTACCTTCTCTATCTCGTATTCATACCTGTTCTAATTCTTGCCTTACCTCTCTTTGATTATAGATAACCACTATATCATACCGCGCTATGGCGTTTGGACCTGAGCTCAGGGGGATTTGCCACTTCCTGAACATCTATGCGCCAGTCTTTCAGCCGGACATCGTGAAGACAAGGGGAGCTGATGACTACTGGCAAGTGGAGACTTTCATCCTTGGAAGCATGGAGAATGAGGAAAGGGTGATCACGGAGTCATTTGAGGTGCATGCCCAGGAGAAGGAGTGGTGTGTGCGCATGGCCGCTCACATAGCTCTTGGACGCATTATGGAGACGTATTCCGCCCGACTAAAGGGTACGGTGTACGCGGAGATGGCCAAGGTTCTCCCATCGGGGAACATTATACCAAAGAGGTTCAGGTATGTGATTGGGGACATTTGGCCAGGTACAACCAGCTACATCATCCAAAGCCTAGAGAAGCACATCCATTGCCTGGAGAAGTGCACTCAGTCAGACCTCTACACCATTACTGAGTTGCAACAGAAGAACACCAGGCTCAAGAGGGACAACAACAAGCTGAAGAAGGAGAAGTTGGATATGGAAGCAGAGATGACAAGGCTGAAGGAGAAGATGAAGACCAATGGGATTGAAGAACCAGAAGAGGAGCCAGAAGTAGACACCTCGGCAGAAGAAGAAGATCCGAGTCCCAAAATGCGCAACCGCATTAGCGGGCGCGAATACCGCATGCTGTTTAGCAAAGACAGCATTAACAATTACTTCACCGGCTATTAGTTGGCTATCGTTATCGTGTTAGCGTATTTGACCATGTCGACTTATTCGGTGTGGCAATACTAGGTTGCTTGATATACTCTTATGTTATTCGTGGTATTGTTGTGGATCTTATATTACCCGAGGTTGTTTTGAGGATCTTATATCAGTTATAAAATATATTTTAAACTATATGGTGTGTTATGTGATGGTTTTCCGTATGAGTGCATTGGTTGATGATTGTTATATGTTTGATGCTATGGTGATATTGATTGGTGAAGTTGATTGGTGATATATGTATGGTATATATAATGCTTGCCATCATCATCATAAGCATATGGGTAGGAGTATATTTCCCTAGCTACTTTCTGTCTAAATCTTACCTATTCTTACCCAACAGATGCCGCCGAGACATGATCCCACGGGGAATGAGAACAACAACAATGGAGTGCTAGCTTATATGCAGTAGTTACTTCAAGGACAAGCTCAGCTGATCCAGTTGCTCACTCAGAACATGGGAAACAAAAACAATGTGCCACCACCACCACCTGTGGACACGCTTGCAAGGTTTCTGAGGTTGAATCCTCAGAGGTTCTCTAGCACTCCTGAGCCCATAGTGGCGGATGACTGGCTTCGTTCAGTGGGCCGGAACATGGAGACAGTTGGCTGCACCGAGGCAGAGAGAGTGAGGTTTGCCTCACATTTTCTGGAGGGTCCTTCCGCTGCTTGGTGGGACAACTACTTGCTGACTTACCCCATCGACACCATCACTTGGGTGCAGTTCCAGTCTGCTTTTCGCGCCACACATGTTTCAGCAGGCGCCATGAGCTTGAAGAAGAAGGAGTTTCGCAGTTTGCGTCAGGGAGGCCGTTCAGTGGCCGAGTATGTTCAGGTGTTCAACAAGCTTGCCAGATATGCTCCAAATGATGTCAGGAATGATGCTGCAAGGCAGGAGAAGTTCTTGGAGGGGCTGAATGATGAGTTGGGAGTCCAGTTGACAGTGGCTACTTTTGCTAACTGCCAGGCGCTCATAGACAAAGCTATTGTGTTGGAAGGCAAGCAGCAGGCCATTGAGAACCGCAAGAGGAAGTACAACAACAACAAAAACAATGGTGGCAAGTATAACTCTGGGCCGCATCAGAAGCCACGCAATTCCTATGCTGGCAATGGAGGACATAACCATGGGCATAACCACAATGGTGGGAATGGCCATGTTCACAGTGGAGGACACAACCATCACGGTGGGAATGGTCACAACCATAATGGCCACAACCACCACAATGGTAACAAGAATGGCAATGGCAATGGCAATGGAAGGAACAATGGGAGAAGCAATGGAGCCAATGGAGGCAATGGAAACAACCGTCAGAATGGCCAGGCACCAAAGGACTTGAGTAACATCCAGTGCTTCAGGTGCAAGAACATGGGACACTATGCCACATACTGCCCAGAGTCCAATGGGAATGGAGTCGCCAAGCCCAATCCTTTCAAGGGGCATGTGAACCATGTCAACGTGGAGGAGATCTATGATGAGCCTGATGCTGTGATTGGTAAGTTCTTTATCAATTCAGTACCCGCACTTGTTCTTTTTGATTCTGGTGCATCGCATTCTTTCATATCGAGAGTATTTTTGGATAAGCATGAGTTACCTACCGTAGTTCTTAAGTCATGTATGCTCATAAGTTCACCGGGAGCGGAGATGTCAGCTAGTTTGGGATGCTAACAGTTGAGCCTAGCCATAGGGAAGCATGTTTTTCCTATAGATTTGATTGTATTGAAGTCACAAGGGTTATTGATTGTGCCAGTCGGTCTATCACTCTCTGTACACCGAATGGACAGAAGAACAGATATGTGTCCAAGTATAAGCATCAGCACGCCCAAGTGAATTCTCTTAAGGCGGGTAGCCTGGATGATGTGCGTGTTGTGAGGGATTATCCAGATGTGTTTCCGGAGGAGTTGCCAGGTATGCCACCGGATAGGGAGATTGAGTTCCTTATTGATTTAATACCAGGCACTGGGCCTATTGCTAAGATACCGTATAGGATGCCCGCTAATGAACTTGCAGAGTTGAAGGAACAGATCAGAGAGTTGCAGGCAAAGGGGTTCATTCGCCCAAGCTCGTCACCTTGGGGATCTCCAGTGTTATTTGTTGAGAAGAAGGATGGAACCCAGAGGATGTGTGTTGACTACCATTCTCTGAATGATGTTACTATCAAGAACAAGTATCCTTTACCTGTGATTAATGATCTATTTGACCAGTTGGAGGGAGCTTGTGTATTCTCTGAGATTGATCTTCGTTCGGGTTATCATCAAGTGAAGATTCGGGAGAAGGATATTCCGAAGACTGCTTTTACTACAAGGTATGGGTTGTATGAGTATCCCGGAGCATCCCATTCATTCATGTCGGAAAGTTATGCACTTCTTAATGAGTTTTCCTTTGTTGAAATGTCCACCCCAATTATAATTCAAACTCCAGGGTCAAGATGGCAAACTAATAGAGTAAGCCATGGTAATCAAATTGCAATGGAGGGTTTAGTATTCCTTGCTTCACTCATAGCCCTCAAGTCTTCCGACATTGATGTCATCCTTGGTATGGATTGATTATCAAGACAAAATGCTTTTCTTGATTGTAAAGCCAAGTTAGTTAGACTTACCCATCCTTCAGGCCAGACAATAGATTATTCCTCACCAAGATCGAGAACCCAGATGCATTCTCTGAATGTGCTTCCCCTTCCCGACCTTGAAGATATTCCGGTGGTTCATGACTTCCCTAATGTCTTTCCTAAAGAGCTGCCGGGCATGCCACCCGACAGAAGTGTAGAGTTCATAGTGGATCTTATGCCAAGAACCGCACTAATTTCCAGACGCCTATACAAAATGTCCCCACGTGAGTTAGCTGAGCTTCAAATCCAACTTGAAGCTTTGTTGGCAAAAGGCTTCATCTGCCCTAGCTCATCGCCATGGGGTTGCCCCGTTCTGTTCGTAACGAAGAAAGATGGAACAGAAAGGATGTGCGTAGACTATCGCCCGCTAAATCTAGCGATGATAAAGAACAAGTACCCACTACCCAGGATCAATGATCTTTATGATCAACTTGCTGGATCCTCTGTCTTCTCCAAGATGGATTCGAGATTAGGTTACCATCAAATCAAAATCCGAAACGAGGACATTCCAAAAATGTCTTTCACTACTCGTTATGGTCTTTACGAGTACACCATCATTTCCTTCGGTTTAACCAATGCCCCCGCCACTTTCTCGCGCATGATGAATTCGATCTTCATGGAGTACCTAGATAAATTTCTTGTAGTTTATCTTGATGACATTCTCATCTACTCGAAGAACGAAGAAGAACATGCCGAACATCTTAGGTTGGTATTGATGAAACTTCGAGAGTGTGAATTTTGTCTACCAGAAGTGACCTACTTAGGCCACGTGAATCCTGAAAAAGGCATTGCTATGAATCCCGAGAGAGTTCAGGCCGTCCTTGACTGGACTCCACCTGAATCGGTTAAGCAAGTTAGGAGTTTTCTTGGCTTAGCAAGCTATTGCTGCCGCTTCGTCGAGAAATTTTCTAAAGTTGCAAAGCCTCTAACTGAACTCCTCAAGAAAGATAATAAATTCCAATGGACTCCCAAGTGCGAGGAAAGCTTTCAAGATCTAAAAAGAAGATTGACTTCCGCACCCGTACTTGCGCCTCCAGACACCAAAAAGGATTTTGAGATCTTTTGTGACGCCTCACGGCAAGGGTTAGGATGCATACTTATGCAAGATAGACAATTGGTAGCTTATGCTTCACGCCAGTTGCATCCACATGAAGAGAACTATCCTACCCATGATCTTGAACTCGCTGCCGTAGTTCATGACCTGACAACTTGGCGACATTACCTCCTTGGTAATCGTTGCGAGATCTATTCCGACCACCAAAGCCTCAAATACATATTCACCCAGCCAAATCTTAATCTCAGGCAAAGACGCTGGATTGAGTTGATAAAATATTATGACTTAGGAATTTCTTACACCCTAGGCAAAGCAAATGTCATGGCTGATGCACTAAGTCGTAAGTCGTATTGTAACAACCTCATGTTACGACAGTGTCAACCACTTCTTCATGAGGAATTTTGCAAGCTCAATCTTGAGATTGTTCCTCATGGTTATCTTTCTACCTTGGTGGCGAAACCAACCCTTGAGGATAAAATCATAGCCGCCCAGAAACGTGATAGTGGTATTAGAGAGATCAAGAAGAACATTGCTAGCGGAGTTGCTAAATGTTTCTCCATAAATGATCAAGGTGTCGTTTTCTTTGGCACTCGATTGGTTGTACCATGAAAACACAATCTTAGGAGGCTAATTCTTAAGGAGGCTCATGATACTCCCCTTTCGATTCATCCTGGTAGCACAAAGATGTACCGAGACCTACGCCAGAGATTTTGGTGGACTAGGATGAAGCGACAAATTGCTCAGTTCATTGCTGAATGTGATGTTTTTCATCGCATTAAGGCAGAACATCAAAAACCTGCTGGTACTCTTCAACCTTTGCCTATTCCAGAGTGGAAATGGGACAAAGTCAGTATGGATTTCATCACTGGCTTTCCAAAAACCCAGAAAGGAAATGATTCCATCTTCGTTGTTGTGGATAGACTTTCCAAAGTTGCACACTTCCTTCCCGTTCGCGAGTCTATAACTGCTAGCCAGTTAGCGAACTTGTATGTCTCTAGAATTGTTTCTCTTAATGGTGTTCCTTTGGAAATCAATTCTGATCATGGTAGCCTTTTCACCTCTAGATTCTGGGGAAGCTTTCAGAATGCTATGGGAACTCATCTCTCCTTTAGTTCAGCTTTCCATCCTCAGTCTAGCGGTCAAGTCGAAAGGGTTTACCAAATTCTCGAAGACATGCTCAGAGCTTGTGTTATCTCATTCGGAAAGAATTGGGAGAAGTCTCTTCCATTCACCGAATTTGCTTATAACAATAGTTTCCAATCTAGTCTGAACATGGCTCCTTTTGAACTCCTCTATGGACGACGATGTCGAACACCCCTTAGCTGGACAGAAACCGGTGAAAGACAATTCTTTGGATCGGATATGATCATGGAAGCAGAAGAGCAAGTTCGCATTGTTCGTGATCAATTGAAAGCAGCCCAGTCTCGTCTGAAAAGCTACTATGATCGTCATCATAGGCAAGAAAGCTACAATTTGGATGAAAGGCAAGTTGACCCCACGTTACATTGGACCTTTCCGCATTCTTGCTAAACGTGGAGAAGTTGCCTACCAACTTGAACTAACCCCACACCTTTCCCGAGTACATGATGTATTCCATGTGTCACAACTCAGGCGTTGCTTCAAGGACCCCATCCGCGAAGTCGACCATGAAACGCTTGATCTCCAAGATGACCTTTCTTATCGAGAATAACCCGTCCGTATTCTTGATTCAGCAGAGCGTGTCACTCGTCGTCAGAAGATTAAGTTTCTGAAAGTGCAATAGTCACACCACTCTGAGAGAGAAGCCACGTGGGAAAGAGAAGACCGTCTCAGTGCCGAGTACCCCTCCTTCCTCCCGCAGACTTCTGAATCTCGGGACGAGATTCTTTTGAGTGGGGGCGAGTTGTCAGAACCCTCTGTTAGGTATGTGCTAGGGTTAGCAAGTAACTTTGCATCATGTTAAAAATTTCAAAAAGAAAATGAAATGGGAGAGAGAACACCCCCCAGATGAATTTAATTCAGTTGGCCAGAATAAAATTTTCTCCAAAAATTCCTTTTGCATTTTTGGAAAGTCTCATAAATGAGTGTGATCACATATCCAGTGACGTGGTAGCAATCCCATGCTCATGGATTTTTCAAATATTCAAACAGGAGCTTGGATTTAAATAAAGAACCCTATTTGAATTTTAAAAATTCCCAAACTTTACAAGTGGCTAGTTATATGCATCTCAAGACCACATAAAAATTTGGGGCATTTTATAAAATGGTTTGCTATTTTTATCAGAGCCAAAACAAATAAACAGAAAAAGGAAGCAAAGATTAAACAGAAAAATAAAAATAGAAAATCTTAGTTGTCGCCTGGGCGAAGCCCAGCTTAGCCGGCCTAGCCAGCCCACCAGGGGCACAGGGGTCTTCTTCCCCACCCCCGCGCCCCCAAGCTGCTCGGTGGAAAGCCACCGAGCCAGCCGGTGCATGTCGACGCCTCCCAGGCCTCCACCTGTCCCTCCCGACCCTTCTAGCTACGCCACGGAGACGCTGGACGAGCCGTGCGTCCATTCCCCTCCTCCCATCGCCTCTCCGCCTCTCCACAGCTCGCCCGCGAGGAACCCCGAGATCACCGCAGGCCATGGCCATGGAGACTCGCAGCCCGAGCTTGAATTAGACGCCGAGACCTTGTCCATCGTTTTCTCCATCGTTGATTGCATCGAGTCGCAGAAGGAATCGCTCCAAGACACCGTGTAGCCGACGCGAGCTTCATCGTCTTCAACTCCGGCCGCCGCGGATCCACTTCAAATTCCGGCGCCACCGTGACCTCCCCGCCTCCGTCTCCTGCTCCATCGTGATCACTACCTCCTGGTGAGCATTTCCCCTAGCCTTGCAGCTCCCCGTTCCCCTCCTATCCAAATCCTCCATGGGAGCAAAGCTCCGTCTCCGCCATGGTCGACACTACGCGTGCTCCGGTGCCCCTAAGACCTCGCCATCGCGTGCGTTAGGCTTCTGCACGTCCCCGGAGTCTAACGCAGCACTCCGTTGTCAAGTTGGCGCGCGTTTTTTTCCTCCTCGTCGACGCCGACGCCGGCGTGGCCATAGTCGTCCCCGTGACCCCCTGCTGCTTCCAATCGACGCGGAAGACGACGAGGAACCCTCCTGTGCCATCCAATCCCCACCCCGAGCCCTAAATCACAACTCCGGCGAGATTCCGGCGACTACAGTGGCGCCGGCGACGACCCCCGCAATTAGCCCTAACCCCCCAGCTTAATTAACCCTTGGACCCACCCCCCAGTGACCATGACATGTGGGCCCAACCCGTGGCTAATCCCCATGTTCAGTTTAAATCAAATTAATCAGTTAATTAAATAACAGAGTCACTTACATATGGGACCCACTGGTCAGAGGCCCCTGACGCTAGCATGAGGTCATGCTGACGCGGTAATCCTTTTCTATTTAAGAATATTCCAGAAATTCCAGAAAATGAATTAAACTTTGGAAATTCATAACTAATTCATTTGAACTCCAAATTAAACATATAATATATGTAGAATTATCAGAAAAATTCAAGGATTCTGAATATGCACTTTGTTTTCATGTTTGACCATTTTCAAATGGGAGAACAAAAGCAAATATGCATATGAACCCTTTTAAATTCATATATGGAGTTTGAATTTGTTACTCAAATGCAATACACTCCATTTAAATGGAATTGGCAACACATCAGCACCCCTTACACCATGTTATAACACTTGATCATGTGATTGTGCATTGTCTTTATATTGATCACTTTGTTTGCATTGTTTGCTATCGAATAGAGGTGGAGCCGGAACCCGAGATCACCCCCTTCGTTGAAGCCCCCGATATCAAACCTCGTCAGCAAGGCAAGCAAACCCCCATTGATCATGTCGATAAAATCCCACTTCCCTCTCAGTCTCGTTTATGCATTATTTAGGATGATTACCATGATACGTTTCTACCGCATTGATGAACTCATTCCTTTGCATGACCTATCATTTTGTCACAGTATTAAGCAAACCACAATCCTAGCAAATGTAGGAGTTGTTTGATATCATGTGGGCCCTGCAACTGTTACTTCTTATTGCATGGTTAGAATGATACAATGTTGATACTGTTATGTGAGTCGGGATGGTAGTGATCATGATGATGATGGTGGAAATGTGTTGGGTAATCTACCCTAATACAAGGTGAACGATGAGAGGTTGTGTAGGAGTACAAAGTGGGTTGTCTCGTTGAACACCGCCTTAAGCCCGAGTTCTTGTGTGGTGATCCAAGATGAAGAGTACTACCACATGTTGGGAAAACGGACCCCCGCTCAACCTACTAACTCACCCCTTCTCAGTTCAATGAGTCGCAGTAGTTCCGAGTTCTGGTAGGGTTGTGGCCTGGCTGCAAGGTGAGAGAAAGGCTCAACCGAGACCGGCTTATGCACCACACACACATCTTCTGGGACCACTTCGGTAAACCGGCCGGGTTACGAATGTGGAAACCATCCCAGATAGGCGTCTTCATTGAACTTGAGTTGGCTGTGATGTAAAAGTTGTGGAGATTATCCTCGCCGACACCCGCTTGAAGGGTGACGAGATCCCGACGGTAACTGATAGTTTCATGTGTGTAGAAGTACACCCTTGCAGGGTTAATAAACTATTCGAATAGTCGCGTCCGCGGTAAGGGACTACTTGGAAAGCTGTGCCTGATTATTAGACAACTTGAACTGGATACTTATAAAACTTGCCAAGATAAGCGTGAGTTCTATGGCGTGCTTTCTCGTGGGAAGTTGAGGAAGGCAACATAGTGGTATAATTGGTTGGAGATGTAGTGGACTCGTGTACGCTTCTTACCTCAAGTCTGGTACTCGTAGTTCAGGACTAGCCAAGTCAAAGCTGGCACTTCTGCTTATGAACCCCACCTCACTTTACCTTGATACATGTGCATGAGTAGTATAGCTCCTAAGTAAGTCTTGCTGATTACGACTTTGTACTCACGTTTTCTTATTCTATGTTTTAGATGAACCCACTGACCCCGAAGGTGGATTCTTCCTCGAGCTCGACGACTGAAGACCAAGCTAGTGTAGTCCCAGTCAGCAGACTGGTTCCCTCGTGAAGGGCTTGTTTATAAATAAGGCTTCTCTAAGACATTTGTTAAACTTGTCTGTACTCAGACCTACTTTTCTTTCGCATGCTTGTTGTAATGTTGGATCACGGTCTCGTGATCTCTGTGTGCACTCTGTAAGAGTTATCAATAAATTTGTACACTTTCTAGAGAATTGCAATGATACCTGTTGTTCATACTAGACATGTGTGCTGCGTGTATGATTATAACATGCATGTCTTAGTATAGGTTTTCGAGACCTTAGTTGTGATCTGGCTGGCGGTCTTTTATACACCAAGTGGCCCTTAGATGTGCGCAACTTGGGGCATCGCGATGCGATTGCTCGTGACTCCGTCACGTGCACAATTTGATGTATGATCGAGCCCGCCCTAGACCCCGACTAAGTGATCGGGCTGGAGTAAGTCTATGTAAGGGTTATGATACAATCGATAGTATGGTTGAGGCGACTTGTCTATGAGTATGGGAGTTCACCACCCATATCATTTAGACTTGTGTGCGTACGATGAGGACTCATCTCAGTTGATCATCCGGCCTGGATGGGATGCCCCTCACGTTCGATGGTTTCCGAGAATGTTCTGTGCTTGGCCTTGTCTGCTTAGACAAGTGGGTACGGTTCTCGGCTCTCCGTATGATTGTGTTGTAGAGAGTCTTGCATACGCTAACCCCGGGTCCCGACAATCCAACTCGGGATTTGACGGCCGGGAGCGTCCCGGCGCGGCTCCAACCGGCGGAGCGGCGGCGGCCTGCGGCGCGGCGGCGGCACGCGGCATGGCGCGCAAAGGCGGCGGTGGTGCTAGGCGGCGACGGCGTACCGACGGTGGCCGGCGGCGGCGCGGATTCCCGGGGCGGCGGCGGCGGCGGCGACTTGGCGGGTCCCGAGGGCGATTTTTTGCGTTTCAGAAAAAAAATAAAGTCGGGAAAATCGAAAATCATATATAGCCCAAAATAGAAAATATTAATTCTCTGAGTCCGAAACGGACTCAAATTGCACGCGGCGCAAAATAGCTGTTTGGGCCTCTAGAAGGCCCAAAACGAAAACTCATTTTTTTTTAATTTATTTGGTGAACCGACTACGGAGAACATTTTAAAATATTAAAATATGAATTTTAAAAATGTCACAACAATAAAATAAAATAATAAAAATAATTATTTTTGTCGAAATTATTATTTCAGCTATTATGCAATTTTCATAACTACATTTTATGCAATAAACTCCGTATAAAAATTATAAAAATCCCAAAAATAAATTTGAGTCATTTATAATTCCTATGACACAGTTTATAAACACCCAAAAATATTTTCAACACTTTTCAACTTTATTTAAAATGGGGATAAGTTATATTATATCCTCTCCAATAAAATTGCCTTAAGTTGAAAAATGTTTAAAATATTCAGAAAATCCAAATAATGCAAACTCCAGCATGACATGCTTATGATGATCTATTAACATCCGAATTTAGAAAATTGGGATGTTACAAACCTACCCCCCTTAAGATGAATCTCGTCCACGAGATTCGGGCTGGCTAGCTAAGAGGTGTGGATGATCTTGCTTCAAATCTTCTTCTCGCTCCCAAGTAGCTTCTTCCTCGGTATGATGATCGCACTGATCTTTGCATAGCTTAATTGTCTTGGTGCGGGTAACTTTTTCTACAGTCTCCAGAATCTTCACAGGTTTCTCCTCATAAGTCAAGTCACTCTCCAACTAAATTGCCTCAAGTGGCACTGTATCTCTCAAAGGAATATCTTTCATCTCTGCATGACACTTCTTCAGCTGGGATACGTGAAACACATCATGAACTCCTGACAAGGCTTCTGGCAACTCCAACTGATAAGCTACCTCTCTTCTGCGCTCCAAGATCTTGTAAGGCCCCACAAAACGTGGTGCTAACTTGCCCTTGATTCCAAACCTCTTGATTCCACAAATTGGTGAAACTCTGAGATATGCACGGTCTCCAACTTCATAGGTTACGTCTTTGCGCTTCGCGTCTGCATAAATCTTCTGCCTGGACAGTGCTATCTTCAGTCTATCACGGATCAACTTGACTTTCTCCTCAGCATCTCTGATCAGGTCTGGTCCAAACAACTGACGTTCTCCTACCTCATCCCACATCAACGGTGTTCTGCACTTCCTGAACTCTGCATCTTGCGGTACACAAATAAGCTTCTCAAACCAAATGGCTCCATGCTCATCCTCACGGAAACCCTCTGCTTTTCCTTTTGTCATATTCTCCTTTATTTCATCAATTTCTGCATCGCCCTTCTGAGCTTCTCTGGTTCTTTCCAATAGATTTTGCTTCACCTCCAATGTTGCCACATATCCCTTAGCAACTATCTCCAACCTGAGGTTCTTGAACTGCTCACATAACTCGAGTGGCATGTCCTCAACATTAGCAACATTGATATGACTCTTACGGCTCAATGCATCAGCAACCACATTCGATTTACCAGGATGATACTGCACATTCAAATCATAATCCTTAATCAGCTCTAGCCATCTACTCTACCTGAGATTCAACTCCTTCTGAGTAAAGATATACTTCAAGCTCTTATGATCAGTAAATACATAACAATGATTACCAACAAGATATTGCCTCCATGTTTTCAATGCATGAACAACTGCAGCTAACTCCAAATCATGTGTAGGATAGTTCTGCTCATGGTTCTTAAGATAACGTGAAGCATAAGCAACAACTGTACCTCCTTGCATGAAAACACAACCAAGTCCTCGACGAGATGCATCACAATATACTTGGAAATTGTTATGTATATCAGGAAAACATAAAACTGATGCAGTTACTAACTGTTTCTTCAACTCCTGAAAACTGGTTTCACATTCCTCGCTCCAAACAAACTTATTCTCTTTCTTTAACAGCTCAATCATTGATTTTGCAATCTTGGAGAAATTCTCAATGAACCTCCTATAATATCCTGAAAGCCCCAAGAAACTGAAAATGTCTCCAACTGTCGTGGGTGTCTCCCATTCTGTAACTGTTGAAACCTTGGATGGGTCCACAGCTACTCCTTCTCCTGACACAACATGTCCAAGAAATACTACCTCCTTCAACCAAAACTCACACTTGCTGAACTTGGCATACAATTTTTGCTCCCTGATCTTCTCCAATACCAAACACAGATGTGCTTCATGCTCTTGCTCATTCTTGGAATACACCAATATATCATCAATGAACACCACAATGAATTTATCCAAGAACTCCATAAACACCTTATTCATCATATTCATGAAGTATGCAAGAGCATTAGTCAATCCAAATGACATAACGGTATACTCATACAATCCATACCTTGTAGTAAAAGCAGTCTTCGGAATATCCTTCTCCCGAATCTTCACTTGATGATAACCAGAACGAAGATCAATCTTAGAGAACACACAAGCTCCCTCCAACTGATCAAATAGGTCATTAATCACAGGTAGAGGATACTTGTTCTTGATAGTAACATCATTCAGAGAACGGTAATCCACACACATCCTCTGGGTTCCATCCTTCTTCTCAACAAATAACACTGGAGATCCCCAAGGTGACGAGCTTGGGTGAATAAATCCCCTTGCTTGCAACTCCCTAATCTTCTCCTTCAACTCTCCAAGTTCATTAGCGGGCATCCTATACGGCCTCTTAGCAATAGGCCCAGTGCCTGGTATTAAATAAATAAGGAACTCAATCTCCCTATACGGTGGCATACCTCGCAACTCCTCTAGAAACACACCCGGATAATCCCTCACAACACGCACATCATGCAGGCTACCCCCCTTAGAGAATTCACCTGAGAGTGCTGATGCTTATACTTGGACAGATATCTGATCTTCTGCCCAGTCGGTGTACGGAGAGTGATGGACCGACTGGCACAATCAATAACACCTTGATACTTGAATAGCCAATCCATGCCCAATATAACATCCAAACCTTGTGACTTCAATATAATCAAATCTGTAGGAAAATCATGCTTCCCTATGGCTAGGCTTATCTGATAGCATCCCAAACTAGCTGACATCTCTGCCCCTGGGGAACTTATAAACATAGATGACTTAAGAACTACGGTAGGTAACTCATTCTTATCCACGAATACCCTTGATATGAATGAATGCGATGCACCAGAATAAAAAAGAACAAGTGCGGGTACTAAATTGATAAGGAACTTACCCATCACTGCATCAGGCTCATCATAGACTTCCTCCACATTGACACGGTTCACATGTCCCTTGTTGAAGGGGTTGGGCTTGACGACTCCAGAAACCTTATTCTCCGGGAAATCTGTCGCATAATGCCCCATATTCTTGCACTTGAAACACTGCACTTGACTTAAGTCTCTTGGCGCACGCGCAGTCTGGCGGTAGTGACTGTTATTCCCTCCATTGCCGTTTCCTCCATTGCCATTTCCTTTCCCATTGCCATTTCCATTCTTGTGCCCATTGTGGTGGTTGTGGCCATTATGGTTGTGGCCATTACCTCCATTGTGATTGTGTCCATTCCCACCATTCTGATTATGTCCATTTCCACCGTGATGGTTATGTCCATTCCCACCATGATGGTCATGTCCTCCATTCCCATTATAGGAAGTGTGATGCTTCTGCTGTGGCCCTGAGTTGTACTTGTTGTTGTTGTCCTTCCTCTTGCGGTACTCCATAGCCTGATGTTTCCCTTCCAGCACAATAGCCTTGTCAATGAGTCCTTCGCAATTGTTGAAAGTAGTCACCATCAACTGAACTCCCAACTCATTGTTGAGACCCTCCAAGAACTTCTTTTGCCTAGCTGCATCCGTGTTGACATCATTTGGAGCATAGCGGGCAAGCTTGTTGAATTCCTCTACGTACTCCGCTACTGTGCGACCTCCTTGGCGCAAGCTGCAGAACTCCTTCTTCTTCAAAGCCATGGAGCCTGCAGAGACATGTGCGGCGCGAAAAGCAGCCTGAATATTCTCCCAACTGATGGTGTCGATGGGATAAGTCATCATGTAGTTGTCCCACCATGCAGTGGCAGGACCCTCCAGCAAATGTGAGGAAAACCTCAATCTCTCTGCCTCAGTACAACCAACTTTCTCCATGTTTCGACTCACTGAACGAAGCCAGTCATCCTCCACTATGGGTTCAGGAGTGCTAGAGAACATCTGAGGATTCAACCTCAGGAACCTCGCAAGCGTGTCGACAGGTGGTGGCGGTGGCGCATTGTTGTTGTTGTTGTTGCCCATATTCTGAGTAAGCAACTGGATCAACTGGGCTTGTCCTTTAAGTAACTTCTGCATGTAAGCTGGCACTTCATTGTTATTGTTCCCATTTCCTGTGGGATCACGTCTCGGCGGCATCTGTTGGTAAAGAATAGGTAAGTTACAAACAGAAAGTATCTAGGGAAATATATCCTACCCCATATGCTTATTATGATCAAGACAACATATCATACCACACAATCATCATACAATTATCACCAATCATAAATCATCAATATCCTCAAGCAAAAGCACTCATGCCAATAAGCAAATACAATCACACCATATAGTCTCAAAATATATTGCGTAACTAATATAAGATCCTCAACACAACCACGAATATAAGAGTATATCAAACAACCTAGTATTGCCATACCGAATAAGTCGACATGGTCAAATACGCTAACACGATAACGATAATAAACTAATTGTTGGTGAAGTAATTCCGAACGGTGTCTTTGCTAAACAACATACGGTATTTGCGCCCACTAATGCGGTTGCGCCTCTTTGGACTCGGTTCATCTTCCTCTCCTGAAGTCTCCACTTCTGGTTCCTCTTACTTTTCTTCAACACCATTGGCCTTCAGCTTCTCCTTCAGCCTCTTGATCTCCTCTTGCATCTCTAGCTTCTCATTCTTCAGCTTGTTGGTGTCCCTCTTGAGCTTGGTGTTCTTCTGCTGGAACTCAGTGATGGTGTAGAGATCCGACTGAGTGCTCTTCTCCAGGTTGAGGATGTGCTTCTCCAGGCTCTGGATGAAGTATGTAGTTGTACCTGGCCAAGTGGTCCCAAGCACAATCTTGAACTTCTTTGGCCATATGTTGCCCGATGGAAGGATCTTGGTCATCTTCTCGTACACCGTATCTTTTAGCTGGCCGGTATATCGGTTGACGAGGCGTCCAAGAGCCATGTGAGCGGCTATGCGCAAAAACTGCTCCTTCTTCGGGGCATGCACCTCGAATGATTCCGTGATCACCCTTTCCTCCGTCTTTCTTCCTAGAAGAAATGCTTCCACTTTCCAGTAGTCATCGGCTCCCTTGTCTCTACTATGTCCGGCTTAAAGACTGGCGCGTAGATGTTGAGGTGATGGCAAATCCCCCTTAGCTCAGGTCCAAACGCCATAGAGCGGTAAGAAAAAGTAGTCATCTATAATCAAAGATAGGAAAGGCAAGATTAGAACAGGTATGAATACGAGATAGAGAAGGTAAGTAAGTACAAGACAGAGTGATATAAAGTAATATTTTCATTCCATGGCTTTTCTAATCCATTTTCTAGGGTCACTTCCTATAGTCAACACACTTCTCTGATACCATCTGTAACGACCCAATTCACATAGAATTGGAGTCTCTGTGATCAAGTGCCAGTCCCTGGATCAAACTCGCTGGCACACACAATATCATAAATGTATATCAAAGTACAAGTGCATAATTATTACATCGTATGATCCAGAATAACATAAATAACAAGTTGCATAGCTCAAGGCTAGCTTATTCAACATAAATATAGCGGAAGCAAAAGAAAATAACGAGGAGTCCCATCAACATTCACAAGCGAACATGCTGAGTGAAGACCCGCGACCCTAAACGCACCTTACTGGTCGTCTGAAAAACCTGCAACACCGAAGGTTACAGCCCGACAACGGGCCAGTACATCTGATTTGTACGGCAAGTCACATGAAAAAGGATATAACAGACCTATCGCTACATGCAAGGTAAGTCAAAGGAAGGCATAAAGTTTTGTTTTGCAGAAAGCTGATTTTTCCCAATCTACCTAAGTCAAAATTTTAGTTTAACTTACTACATAAGGTTGATCTGAGCTACACCAGCTCCAACTCATACCCTTTATTAAATCTTTCCTGCTCAAGTTTTATTAAAGTGTTTCATCTTTCAAGACCATCCAACAACAGTAATGCCTAGTTGCTCAAAGTTGTCCATAACCGGGGACATGGATAATCATGATCAGTTTGTACGCTCTGCAGAGGTCTGTACGCTTTTCCCACTGGACCCAACCCGAAGATTGAGACGAATTCTTCAGAAGAGGTCACCTCCACCCTTTGGTAGCCGGTACACCTATCATATTTACATCAGCTAGCTACCAGGGCCAGGCTCCCTACAACCTACTCGACTAAGCCAGAGCCCATATAGCCAGTGGTCGTACATGGAAGCTACTAGTCACTAAGTCTGTCCGATCTTTTTGAGCCTGGACGGCACCCACTTAGGGTGCACTCTCATGGGCGCATTGCCTTAGATAAGGTGCACGACCCCACGATGCCTTCCCTCCAAACCATGAATCACCATTAGGGGTACAACCTGGTCTCTCCTTAGATAAGGTACGAGCCCCCAGGAAGCACTCCCTGCCCGTCCAGAGGTGTATTCTAATTAAGGTTTGCTAGACAAGTCATTAAAATCCTTACACGGCTCAATGAATTCTCAAACCAATCCCCGTCTACAAGCATAGCAATATATATAACAAGCACGTGCTAGGTTGTCTGAGCAAACAGGATAATATCATATGGCTACCCTACCTGGTTTGCAGATATAATATATAGTAGGATTTCTACACATGCATAGGGTGATATTGCTACATGCATAAATAAAAATATAGGTTGTGAAATGGTCAAAGTATGACTTGCCTTGATCCAGTTCCTAATGATCACACTCTTCACAGAACGAAGCGTTGCACTCCGGACAGTCTACACGATCAAACAATATAGCATTCAATACACCATATATCACATAAACAATGCAACAGTAAAAGAACCAAATGAACAAAAAGAAAACCAACTAAACAGTAGCTAAACTTTATCTACACGTCGCCACGATCCCAACGCAACTGGAATCGGTGAAAACGGATACACCGTATAAAAGATACAGTCACCGGAAGTTTGAATTTAAATATGTACAAAATTCAAATTCGAAAATTGTAACAGTGCAAAGTGCATCCTACTGTAAACTAGACTTCATCACGGTCGCAACGCAAAAAGAATCACCTAAAACGGAGCTACGGTTTAAAAGATATAGCGAATACCGTTATAGGGTGAAATTTGTGAAAAAAGACCTAATCGTAAATAAAATAACTTCTCTGCTGCGAACAGGTCCTCGGCTACGGAGCGAACGGCGTCCACTCCGGCGAACGGTCCGGCGACCTTTCTCAGTATAGCAAAACCGCGGTTAACCGGAACCCTAATAATAAACCGGAAAAAACCGATAAAACCAGATCCAGATCTGGAATTTCTCCAGATCCGATCCGGTACCTCCAACACGGGATCCGACGGCCGGGAGAGGCCCGGCGCGGCTCCAGCCGGCGGAGCGGCGGCGGCTCACGGCGCGGCGGCGGCGGCGCGCACGAGGTGGCACGCGGCACGGCGCGCAAAGGCAGCGGCGGCCCGCGCGCGTGGGGCGGCGGTGCTAGGCGGAGACGACGGTGAGGCGGCGGTGGCGGCGATGGCCAGCGGCGGCGCGGACTACTGAGGCGGCGGCGGCGACTTGGCGGGTCCCGCGGGCGATTTTTAGGGTTTCAGAAAAAAAAATTGGGAAAATCGAAAATTATATATAGCCCGAAAAAGTAAGAAATTTCCCTGGGTCCTAAACGGACTCAAATTGCACGCGACGCAAAATAGCCGTCTGGGCCTCTAAAAGGCCCAAAACGTAAACTCGTTTTTTTTTTAAATTTATTTGGTCAACCGACTACGGAGAACATTTTTAAATAATTAAATATGAATTTTAAAAATGTCACAACAATAAAATAAAATAAAATAATAAAAATAATTGTTTTTGCCGAAATTATTTTTTCAGCTATTATGCAATTTTCATAAATACCTTTTATGCAATAAACTCCGTATAAAAATTATAAAAATCTTAAAAATAAATTTGAGTCATTTATAATTCCTATGACACAGTTTATAAACACCAAAAAATATTTTTAACACTTTTCAACTTTATTTAAAATGGGGATAAGTCATATTATATCCTCTCCAATAAAATTTCCTTAAGTTGAAAAATGTTTAAAATATTCAGCTAATCCAAATAATGCAAACTCCAGGATGACATGCATATGATGATCTATTAACATCCGAATTTTGAAAATTGGGATGTTACATCTTTCTGTTGTTGCTATGTTGTGTTTGCTGGGATCCGATGGATTATGAGATTATGTTTAGATCGTGATGAGTTATATATTTGGTTCTCCTATTATATGTTGTTCATGAGTTATTCTTGCATGTTCTCCGTTGGTTTTTATTTGTTTGGCCAGGTAGTAGATATTAACACCAAGAGGGAGCGTTATGCTTGATTGTGGGTTCATGCCCCCCGATGTCTAGCTTGAGTAACAGAAACCTGAAACTAGGGGATGTTCTATTGCCACCAGGGAGAAAACAACGGTGCTTGTAACCGCGGTTGCAAGGATTGTTTACCTTACACAAAGTTTGTTAATGTAGTTGTCTGTTGCTTTGTGTTTACACTTCGGGTGGGACTCGCAACTTAATACCAGCGAGATGTTCTGGATAGATATCTCAAGGTGGATGATTAGTGAGTAGATGCTGATGAATAAACGGTCTACTTGTTTTGGCGTATTGCACATACTTTTGGGCCTCTAACTTTCTTGTGGCGTAATTATCATTGCGGTGCATTTATAATTTTTCAATTGCCCAGCTGTAATTTGTTCACCCAGCTTAGCTGTTTTATCGTCTTTTGGGAGAGACACATCACTAGTGAACATCATCGGACCCCGGTCCATATTTCCACCATTTTTTACACCTCAACTCTTTATTGCTTTGTTTCCTTTCAGTTGCAATCACCACTACTATTTCCCGCTTGTGTTTTGATCCTTTGTAAACGACAAGGCCGGAGAGATTGAGAACCTCTCTGTACTCGTTGGGAGCAAAGTTATTTGTTGCTGTGTGCAAGTCTGCTTCTCTAATATTTGGTGCTTTGCGGGAATCTGAGGTCTTAGATTTCCACCACTAGAATGGAGATAATATGAAAAATGCTTGGGATATAATTTCTGAAGCACATAAAAGAATTATGCCTTGGATACCTATTAAAATTGTGCTTATAATTTTTTACCATGGTATTTTTAGATGGTGTAAACACTCTCTTGATATTATAACTGAAGGATATTTTTTAGAGTATGATGAAGCTAAAGCTCTTGATATTATACATGGTCTATCTAGTTACTTTCTTTATGATCATGGATTTGATACTATTACAGATAGACTTGCTACCATTGAAAAAAGAATAGATGCTTTAGACTTGAAAGAAGTAGAGAAACCTAAGCCCAATAGGAAAGAGATTTTGGAAATAGATGATGAGTGGGAGCCCTTTGTTAGAATTAGCATCTCTAACCGAGACTTCCTTGCTTATTGTGATATTGGATCCATGGTTTCTAAAATGGCAAAAGTTGTTTATGATTCTTTAAACCTTTCAAACATGGTCAATTTTTCATCTTATCATGAACATGCTAATGGATATGTTTACAAGATCCAGGGAGAGGTAAAAGATATCCAGGTTATGTTCTTCAAAAGGAGTGCAACGGTTGACTTCATCATCATGGAGCCAAACCAAGGAAACATAGTGCTTGAAAGGGACTTCCTACGAGCCATGAAAGGCTTCATTGATATAGGTAAAGGACAAATACGCTTACGTGGGAAAGAAAAAGGTACGTATCTCTTCCCTGGGAAAAAGAAGAATGAACTTATTGATGATCAAATTGAAGATTATGATGATTCTATTGATGAGGCCTCCGGTTAATTTTGATTCCTCTTTCTGCATCATGCCTAGCTAAAAGGTATAAAAGAAAGCACTTATTGGGAGGCAACCCAAAATGTTTTTACTTTCAGTTTTAGTGGTCTTGATGCTTGTTTCTACTGTAGCAACATCATTGTATCTTTATTTTCAAGCTTTGTGATAAGTTTTAGCCTCCGATTGCAAGAAAGTTCAAAAGTTGTGAATATTGTCCAGAAATAGATTATGTTTGCTTGATGGAAAAATTCACTATAAATCACCAGATCATCTTTTTTATCTGAATCGATTTGACAGTATGATCTATACAATTGGCTTTCTAGGGTCTGTTCTGAGTTTTTTTATTTGAGTTACATAAGTACCCCAAAAAATTATTTACTAACTGTTGGTCTGTTTTTCACATATTCTTCCACGTTTTAAGTTTTCACCGTTTTCCAAATCCTAAGATTTCTTTTTCTTTGAAAAAACTTTTTGGAAATTTTGAGAAACAGTAGAATTTCCTGAAAAACTTTATTTCCAATGGAGAGAAGATTTTTTGTTTAAGGGTACTAACCACTCTAATCAGCTTATGATGAGTTTCGTATGAAGGGAGTTTTCAAGTATGCGAAGGAAGATGATGAAAGAAGATCCGGGAGTGTCAAACGCTCAATCTTGGGGATGGCCCATGCACCCCCAAGAAATATCCAAGGAGACTCAAGTTTATAAGATTGGGGATGCCCCCGTGCATCCCCTTCTCCATCAATAACCATGAGTTTGTCCTTCTCCATGCTATATTTTTATCTCTACATGTATTATGTGCTATGCTTGGAGCATCTCGCTCTTTATTTTTTAGTTTGTTTAGTTTTGCTTGTTGTTCATAACAAGTTGGACCCTAGCTTCCATTGTTTGGGAGAGAAACACGCTCAACTTCACCCTAGAACACAACATACGTTTGCATGCTTTTATTTCTTTGTGTGTGTTCTTTATCTTTTCATAGCTTCTATCATGCTTAGCTCTTGTTTTCATGCTTATCTTTTTAAGAACTTTTATTTAGGTTGTTTCTTTTGGAACTCTCTTGAATTAACATGCTTATATTGTTTAGAGGGTTGGTCTGTTACACTGAGTTGTGTGTCTTGCATGAATAGGTAATTGAGGTTGCTATTATAAGTGTAGTAGTAACTTGTGATAGTTTTGAGGTATTGACTTGAGTAATGTTTGGACTTTTGGTGCTAAGATCTTGAGCCTATTGGTGATAGGTGTCGTATTTTAGGAAATCCCTCCTTATTATTCTAAAACTACAAAAAAAATTAGTTGAGAGCTCTAGCTACTAGATGGATCGCTAACCTCTGGAGGGGATGGAATATATAGAGTACCCTCACGTACCATGGTTCGAGGATGCGCAAGGATAACCAAACCCCATACACTCCTCCTCGGGGTACTTGTCTCTTCGTGAACCTCCTGATTAGATAGAGATTTACCGATAATAAGTGCATGAGTTCTTCGTACTAATGCGAGTATTCGATTGTTGGCACTTCCACCTTCCATATTTTGCTAGCCTCTTCGGTACCGTGCATTGCCCTTTCTCATCTTGACAGTTGGTGCAAACTTCGTTGGTGCATCCAAACCCTTGGCATGATGCCACCATACCTACCTGTCAAGGCATTTCCATAGCCTTTCCGAGATACATTGCCATGCAACATCCATCATCTCATGACTTGATCTTCATGTCACACATGCTTTTGCTTGATCGTAGAGCCACATGCTAGTTGGGCCTTGCCCTTATCATTGCTACATGAAGCGCTAGTATCATTGCAAATCTTGCTACACTTGTAGAGGCATACATTTGCATACAACATGATAGTTTTCAGTTTTCATTATGTTGAGTACTTCTTGTAAAGTGTGAAGAACTTATATACTCTTGTAAAATATAGAGGATTGCCCTTAAAGTGAGGAAAAGATCCCAAAGAGGACAAATTAAAAGATCCCAAAAGAGGAAAAATAAAAAGATCCCAAAGAGGACAATTGAGAGATAAATAGAAAGAGCCAATAAGGCCAGAAAAATAAAAAATAAGAAAAGAAAGAATGAAAAAGAAATAAAAAGAGAGAAGGGGGCAACACTACCATTCCTTTTGAAAGATCCACACTCGTACTCCATAGTTATATTTGTACTCCATAGAGATTTTTATATCATTCATGCATAGCTATGTGGGGATCCTTACACTATAGAACTTGGCTTGCATATTCCAAGGATGAGCCTCCTCAAAAGAACTCTAGGTCTTCATGAGCAAGCAAGTTGGATGCACCCCCACTAGTTCCATTTGAGAGCTTACCTTAGCTCATATGTGCATCCGTTGCATGGCAATCCCTACTCCTCACGTCATATCTATCATTTGGCTTTCTGTCGCTATGATTGTCCTCATTGATGTGAGCCTTTCACACCCTTTTGTCTTCCTTCCACATCATTTTTCTCTTTGACATCCTAAGTGCCAACATATCTTGCTTGTGCTCATCCATTGCATGAGTGCTCAAAGTCGAAAGGGAGGGGATCCGTTTGACTTGTGCCTGACTAGTGGTCTAGGGACGAGTCAAAATAAGATTCCGAAGGAGACCAAGTGTGAAGTTTTAGTAGATTGAGTTCTCAATTAAACTATACAGTATATTTATGCTCTAAACCCATCTCCCACTTCTTGCACGCAAACACCATTTGGAGACATTCGAGTCACGGACAACGAGAGCTCTTGCACCTTTATGATCTTACTTTGCTAGTTTCTATACTAGATATAGACTCTTGCTTGTTATTTTCTTGACTTGAATTGCATATCTTACTTGCTTTACTTTGAAGTTCTTATATGTGTGTTAGCATGTCACCACAAAAATTATCTGTGTTATCATTTACCTACTCGAGGACGACCAGGAATTAATCTTGGGTATGTTGATACGTCTCAAACGTATCTATAATTTCTGCTTGTTCCATGCTCATTTGGGTGACATTGCTATGTGTTTTGCTACACTTTCATACCTTTTTACAAATATTTGGACTAAACTACTAACTCAGTGCACCCAGTGTCGGTTTCCATATACTGATGTCTGTGAATTGCAGGTTTTTACCGATATTTACAGTGCCCAAGAAATACCAAGAAAAATATAAAAAAAATCAACGTAACAGAAACTTCAAGAAGACCGAAGGGCAGCCGTAGGGGGGTCAGCCCCTCCCAGGCAGCCACCTGGCGCGACCAGGGGTGGGGCCGTGCCCACAGGCGGCCTAGGAGGTGGGAACCTCCCCCGATGCCCCCCTTCGGCCTATATTTACCTCCCGATGCAGAAACCCTGAAAAAAGACCCCGCATCGCGAATTTCTCCTTTGTTCCGTAGCCGCCGTGATCCCGAGATCGGGATCACTAGAAGACCTCGTCCCGGCACCCTGCTGGAGGGATGATTCATCTCCGGGAGCTTCTCCACCACCATGAGCGCTTCCTGGATGTGCCGTGAGTAGTCCTCCTTGGACCACGACTCCATGACCAGTAGCTATGTGATGTCTTCTCTCCAATCTTGTGCTTCAATTCTTAGACCTTGGAGCTTCCCTACATGATCAAGGCAGTTATGTAATATTTCTGTTGTTGCTATGTTGTGTTTGCTGGGATCCGATGGATTATGAGATTATGTTCAGATCGTGATGAGTTATATATTTGGTTCTCCTTTTATATTTTGTTCTTGAGTAATTCTTGCATGTTCTCCGTTGCTTTTTATTGCTTTGGCCAAGTAGTAGATAGTAACTCCAAGAGTGAGCGTTGTCCTTGATTGTGGGTCCATGCCCCCCGATGTCTAGCTTGAGTGACAGAACGATGAGAATAGGGGATGTGATGTTGCCACCAGGGAGAAAACAACGGTGCTTGTAACCGCGGTTGCAAGGATTGTTTACCTTACGCAACGTTTGTTAATGCAGTTGACTGTTTCTTTGGGTTTACACTTTGGATGGGACTCACAACTTAATACCAGCGAGATGTTCTGGATAGATATCTCAAGGTGGATGATTAGTGAGGAGATGCTGATGAATAAACAATCTACTTGTTTTGGCGAACTGCCCATACTTTTGAGCCTCTAACTTTCTTGTTGCATAATTAACATTGTTGTGCGTTTATAATTCTGTCAATTTCCCATCTACAATTTGTTCACCCAGCTTAGATATTTTATCTTCTTTTGGAAGAGAGACATCACTACTGAACATCATGGGTCCCCGGTCCATATTTACACCATTGTTTACACCTCAACTCTTTACTGCTTTGTTTTAATTCAGTTGCAATCACCACTACTATTTCCCTCTTGTGTTTTGATCCTTTGTAAACGACAAGGCTGGAGAGATTGACAAACTCTCTGTACTCGTTGGGATCAATTTTATTTGTTGTTGTTTGCAGGTCTGCCTCTTCTGTAAGCGTCAGAGCAGCAGTCACCTTCTTGTTGATCCTCGGAGTCCTCCTGGTTCGATAAACCTTACAGTCCTCGTTTAAGGGCTGCTACTACATCCTAACCTTCCACTTGGAGTAACCAACGAGGAGCACTACTTCAGTTCCATCAGTTATATGAGTGGGTGAACATGTGTGCAAAGTTGCAGAGCCATTGCATACTCCTAGCTTGCACTTGCTTCACAAAGCTTCCTTCTGGTCAGGAACTTTGGGAATTAGGTGAGGAATATTGGGTAAGGAATTGGTGTTGAAATTTGGCATAGCATGATGATATGGTCATTATATATTACACACAAAAAATTAGGAGCAGAGAACAAAGATAAATAACACTTCCTTCACAAAGTGCTATTCTGCCCTAGGATATTAATGAATTTCTATGGATGAAAATTCACTCAGGCCATGCAAGGTTTTTCCATATTTTGGCAAGATATGATGTCAAGGTCATGTGGGAATTTTTTTGGAATTTATGGAGCAATATAAATGTGGGTAACTTCACAATCCTCAAAGGCAATGAATATTCCTTTTAAAGAAAAAGGAACATATGGCATGAAGGAAAATTGGCTTGGAGGGGAGGGATCAAGGGAATAGTTTTGGAAAGGACTTGGGAATCTTGGTCCACTTGAGCAAGGAAAGAAAATATGCCCAAGTTTCAAGTCCAAAGAGTCGCTTCAAATCAAACCAAATGGCAAATCTCAGAAGAACTTCAGAAAATAAAAGGTTGCAAAAACCAGGGTGACAGATTCTCGGTTAACTTCACCCAAGGGTGTCGCGGACATGTTGCACGCGGTGGCTGCCAGATTCCTGCTCCGAGAGCTCCATTGCTCCTCCGTTTTATCCTTTCTTTGTCCATGTCATCTTTTGCGGTCTGGTACCGCCCTTCTCCTGTTGGGGTGCGCAGCGGAAAACACAAAATTTTCCTAACTAGCGTTTCACATAACCCAAGATCTAGCTAGCCGTATTACCGTAATGGAAAATAGTGCAGAATAACATACCTCGGGCTGTAGTCCGTTGCACGGGAAACGTTCCCGCAAACGTGGCTGGTGTAGTCGAACAAGTTTCACTGCCCCCTGGTTGTGTTAGCACCCGGATGGTTGTAGTGCCACACGTGTAGCACCTCGAAGTATTCGCACACGTACGAGACTGGATGACGACCTCCGATCTCCGATCCAGCGAAGGTGGCGGAAGCAGACCTCCGGAACCAGAGTTTCAGCAGCACAACGGCGTGCGTATAGTGGAGACATCTCCAACCTAGTGCAACCTCCAAACAAGGGGAGTCCGCTCATAAGAGGGAGAAAGAGGGAGAGAGAGATCAACAGAAGTCATCTGTATTTTTCTGGAATTTTCTGTGTAGAAAAAGGGCTACCCACCACATCTATATATAGGGGAAAAGGGGGGTGTACATGCCTGTCAACTAGCCATGTGGTACTAAACTTTTAGTACCACATGTGCTAGTTGCACATGCGTGGCCGCATGTGGCCATGGGGTGGCCGGCCACACTAGGCCATGGCGTGGAGGTGTGGTGGCCACTTGGCCACATGGGCCCCATGGCCCATGGTGCCCCACTCCCACCTTTTTTTTTCTTCTTTCTTTAAAGAAAAAACAAAATACCAAAAGAATATTATTTCAATAATTATTTAAATTATATTTTAATATTTAATTCATTTAATTAAATAATAAAACATATCTAAATAAATTTCCGAACAATTCGAAAACCACGGAACCTTTTCTGTCTCCTCTCCGAAACGATTTCGGAGTTCTCTCTCATATCTGCGGTAACTCCGATAGTTCCGAAAAGGTCTCCGATTTCATCGAGCCTTTAAGTGTGTTACCCTACGGTCCGAGAACACTCCAGTCATGACAGAGATGAGGCTACAGTCAATGATTTCAGCGGGACCTGGATGCCCATAATGACCCCTGTGCATTCCGGATATCAATACCGATTGGACCTTACGTCGTATAGCATTCCCTTTGTCAGCGATACTGGATTGTTCCGAGATTCGATCAATGACATCCTATGTCTAGTTCAACCTCGTTCTGAACAAATCCTTATTCACTCGTTCCCGTGATATTCATCCCCGTGACCTAGTCACACGTTGCAGCTTTATGGATGGAATCTCACCGAGTGGACCCCGAGTATCTATATGTTACATGGATTGACAAATCCCGCTCTTGTAACAATACTCCTCAACATATCTCCACGGAATACCCAACATACAACCGTTATGACCCGCATATTTCAGTCAGGTGGTGGGATGTAAGTCAAAGCATCTGAGTAGATAGCAATTATGCACGTACTCACGGTCAAAGGAAAGGTCTATTAAGTTCTGTAATTACAATACTGAACCTTCATAAGATTGATCATGCTGTAATGCTTGCTTTGGGTAATGTTCATCACGTCACTCATCCAGTGAGGTGACCTCATAGTCAAGAGACTTAATTGTCCATGATCGTGAAACCATGACCATCATGTTGACCATGAACTAGTTATTGATATAGAGGCTAACTAGGAACTCTGGGGTTTTCTATACCACACCTGTATCATTGTTTCACTGATACAGTTCTAGCACGGTATGAAACTGGTTATGAACTTTCTTAGATATATTGGAATAATCATATATTATTTGCCTCTAGAGCATATATCCAACAGTCTCCCACTTGCACTAGAGTGCTAATAATCTAGCCGCATTTTACCGACCATAACCATCTTATCACATAAGTGTTCATTGATCATGCTTGCTCATGGAAGAGGGTTCGTCAACGAACTGCACCAATTCAGATTCGTATGTTTCCTTTGCAACTGGCATAGGTCAACTAGTTTGGCATGCCACTCATTATCATATTGTCAGAACCCTCTGTTAGGTATGTGCTAGGGTTAGCAAGTAACTTTGCATCATGTTAAAATTTTCAAAAGAAGTTGAAATGGGAGAAGGAACCCCCTAGATGAATTTAATTCAAATGGACAGAATAAAAGTTGCTCCAAAAATTCATTTTGCATTTTTGAAAAGTCTCATAAATGAGTGTGATCACATATAAAGTAATGTGGTAGCATTCCCATGCTCATAGATTTTTCAAAAGTTCAAAAAAAGAGCTTGGAATTAAATTAAACCCCTATTTGAATTAAAGTTCAAATAATTTGAATTTTAAAAATGTTCAAACTTTATAAGTGGCTAGCTATATGCTTTTCAAGTCCACATAAAAATTTGGGGCATTTTATAAAATGGCTAGCTAATTTTTTGAGCAAGCTAAAACAAATTGGAGAAGAGAAAATAAAATAGAAAAATAAAAGGAAAATCACCTGGGCAAACTGGCCCAACTCAACCCCCAGCAGCCCACCAGCCCAGCCTAGCCCGCTATCTCCTTGTCGTCTTCCTCCCCGCAGGCCGAAGCAGCTCTCTGTCGAGCATGCCCCGACCGGCTACCGCCGCTGCGACACCCATGGTGCTCCAGGCGCCCCCGAGCCACCTCTTCTCGCCACGGAGACGAGAAAAGCACGCCGCGTCACTTCCCCCTACTCTCTCGTGCTCTCCCGCCCTCTCCATGTTTTCCCCAAACCAACCGAGCGCCGCCGCAGTTCGTCGTTGAGGGGAAACGCAGCCAACGCCGGAGCTAGACCAGAAGAGCTTGTCCATCGTGCGCAGCATCGTCGACTTCCTCGATGTGGATAAGGTGGAGGTCTAATCGAGCTCGAGGCCGTCGCAATCAATGCCATCGTCTCGCCAGAGCCGTAGCACATCGTCGTCGATTCCAAATGGTGAGCTCCTCCGACCGTGCCACTACCTCCATTGCAAATGGTGAGCTCCTAGTTCACCCCAGCTATCGCTCGGCCACCCCCTTGCACTCCATCGTCGATTGCCATTAGAGCAGAGAAGCACCGCCGCCATGAACGTTGTCGACAAAGATCCAAGGCAGCTCTATCTCTCCCGTGATGTCCTTCGTCTTCCTGGTGATCCCAGCGTTCCAAAATGCTAGCGCAAGCCCAAGCTCTCCCCTCACAGCCACCTCTCCGTTGAGCCAGTGGCTCCGCCGCCGCTAGGGCTCGTCGCCTGCATGGCTTTGATTTGGAGGTTGTAGCGCACAAAATGGCTCACTAGAACGCCGTCCCGTGGACACCGCCGTGCTAGTGGGTCGCCGGAGACTTGCCGCCGGTGAGGTCCACGTGACCAGGGTTAATTAACCCCTAACCCCACCTGCAGTGTCACTGACCTGTGGGCCCAAGGCCTTAATCCCTCTCTGTTAATTAAAACAAACCGCTTAATTAAGCTGACCCACTGACAGAGAGGCCCCACATGTCAGAGCCCCACCCACTTCACAATGAAGCAAGCATGATGCAATAAACCCTTTTACAGATTAAAATAAATTCAGAAAAAGCCAGAAAATAGCTAAAACTTTAGAAAATCATAACTTAATCATTTTAACTCCAAATTGGGCATATAATATGTCTAAAATCATCAGGAAAATGCAAGGAATGTGAATATGGACTCTGTTTTTATGTTTGACCAATTTAAATTGGGTGAACAGTAAAAATTTTCCATATGCATTTAATTTGAATTCAAATTTGGAGTGAATTTGCAAATGACTTTGCATTCCACTTCTTTTAAATGGAATTGCACCCACATTGCAACCATGAACATCACCATTACAATCTTATTCATGTGATTGTGCATTGTACATTATGTTGATCCTATGATTGTCGTGTTGCTAATAGAACTGGAGCCGGAACCCGAGATCACCCCCTTCGTTGAAGACACCGTGTGTGAACCTCGTCAGGAAGGCAAGCTAACCCCATTGATCATGTCGATAAAAACCCATTTCCCTCTAAGTATCGCTATGCATGAAATAGAATGATCACCTTGTTATCGATTCTACCGCATAGTTGAACCCGTATCCTTTGCATGACCTATCATCTTGTCACAGTAGTAAGCAAACCACAATCCTAGCTGACATAGGAGTTGATTGATATCATGTGGCCCCTGCAACTGTTACTGCTTATTGCATGCTTAGAGTTTACAATGAGTATACTTTGATCTGTGAGTCGGGATGGTAGCAATCATATTGAAGAAGGTGAAACTGTGTTGGTGAATCCACTCTAATAGAAAGTGAACGATTAGAGGCTGTGTAGGAGTACACAGTGGGTGGTCTCGTTGAACACCGCCTTAAGTTCGAGTTCTTGTGTGGTGATCCAAGAAGAAGAGTGCAACCACACATTGGGCTCACTGGCCCCTCTCGACCTAGTACCTCACCCCGTTCGAACCCCAGAAATCGCATTAGTTCGCAAATTCTGGTAGGGTTGTGGCATGGTCTGCGAAGTGGAAGCACGGCTATTCAGACCGGCTTGGGACCCTGCACACATCGTTTGAGGTTGTACTAGAACCTCGTCCGGACTTCCATACGGATCCCCCTCAGATAGGCAACTCTCTGGACTAGATCGGAGCTCTGGGCGAAGTGTTGTGGTGAACATCCTCGCCGTCACCCCTTGAATGGTGCCGAGACCTGGCGGTAACTGATGGTCATGTGTATGTAGTAGTACACCCCTGCAGGGTTATTAGACAACTTAAATGGATACTTATAAAACTAGCCAGGATAAGTGTGAGTGCTATGGCGTGCTTTCTCGTGGGAAGTCGAGGAAGGCACCATAGTGGTGTAATTGGTTGGAGACATATAGTGGACTCGTGTACGCTTCTTACCTCATTCTGGTACTTGTAGTTTAGGACTAGCCAAGTCAAAGCTGGCACTTCTGCTTATGAACCCCACCTCCCTTTACCTTGATACATGTGCATGAGTAGTATAGTTCCTACGTAAGTCTTGCTGAGTACGACTTTGTACTCACGTTTGCTTATTCTATGTTTTAGATGAACCCACTGACCCCGAAGGTGGATTCTTCCTGGGACTCGACGACTGATCAAGATAGTGTAGTCCCAGTCAGACGACTGGTCCCTCGTGGAAGGGCTTGTTTATAAATAAGGCTTCTCTAAGCCATTTGTTAAACTTGTCTGTACTCATACCTACTTTGCTTCCGCATGCTTGATGTAATGTTGGATCACAGTCTCGTGATCTCTGTGTGCACTCTGTAAGAGTTATCAATAAAGTTGTAAACTTTGGTAGAGAATTGCAATGATACATGTTGTTCATATTAGACATGTGTGCTGCGTGTATGATTATAACATGTATGTCTTAGTATGGGTTTTCGAGACTTTAGTTGTGATCTGGCTGGCGGTCTTTTATACACCAAGTGTCCCTTAGATGTGCGCAGCTTGGGGCATCGCGATGCGATTGCTCTTGACTCTGTCACGTGCACACTTCGTTGTATGATCGAGCCCGCCCTAGACCCTGACTAAGTGATTGGGCTGGAGTAAGTCTATGTAAGTGTTATAATACAATCGATAGTATGGTTGAGGCGACTTGTCTATGAGTATGGGAGTTCACCACCCATCTCATTTAGACTTGTGTGCGGACGATGAGGACCCATCTCAGTTGATCGTCCGGCCTGGATGGGATGCCCCTCACATTCGATGCTTTCCGAGAACATTCTGTGCTTGGCCTTGTCTTCTTAGACAAGTGGGTACGGTTCTCGACTCTCCATATGATTGTGTTGTAGCGGGTCTTGCATACGCTAACCCCGGGTCCCGACAGACTTGGTATCAGAGCAGGACTGACTGTAGGATTATCAGCCTTGGTCGAAGTCGAGTCTAGCCTTCTATAGTTATATAGTTACTCTGGGTATATAAGGGAACAGCGTAAGGCTTCTTTTTTCTCCTTACCCTCATCGTTCTGAGTTCTGAGTCACCCTCATCTTTTCTACGGGAAGATAGGACTAGGCTCATCTATGTCTTACTAGAACATCTTGTTGTTTGCTTCCTTTTAGCCGTAGGAAAGTTGTGTTCGGATGTCTAGAGTCTTTGTGCCTTCGGTTTTGGACTTCCTAGTATAATTGCTATTCCAATGTTGTGAGAATTTCCATTTCTCTTGCAATTACAGCCTTTATGTTGTGCGAGTCATTCCAGTTATCTTCATAATCTGATGCATTTGCAAAATCATTCAACATCTTTTGACATTGATCTTATCCTTCAGGATGTCTCAAGGAACCCGTGGCCAGCTTGGTCGTGCCCAAGCTCGTGGGGATGATCCGGAGGAAGGCAATCTTCCACCGTCACCCACGATGGCTCAAGTTCTCATGGAGGTTGAAAGAAATCGAAGGGACTCTCATGAGTTGTTGGGGGTCATTGCTCGGAACACTTCCCAGTAGAGGAATGAGCTTGTGTCGTTGAATGACTTCATCCAGCTTCATCCCCCATTTTCAGCTATTCCACTGATCCCCTTGACGCCGATGACTGGCTTCGCAGCATCGAGAGAAAGCTCCATTCTGGACACGTTGCAGATGGTGACAGAGTCAACTATGCCACCTACCACCTCGAGGGTGCAGCTACCTCTTGGTGGAAGAACTTTATGAACATGCGTCCAGCTGGACAGTTGACTTCGTGGAATGAGTTTTGTGACGCTTTTGGCGAGCATCACATTCCAAAGGGACTCATGGACCGCAAGAGAGAGGAGTTCTGCAATCTCACGCAAGGAAGAAGGTCCGTTGATGAGTTTAGTCGGGAGTTCAATCTTCTTGCCCGCTATGCTCCCGAGGAGGTCTCCACCGACTCCAAGAAGCAATAGAGGTTCCGCAAGGGACTAAATTCTGGACTTCGTCGCGAGTTGAATCTCCATGACTTTGCCACATTCCAGATCCTTGTCAACAAGGCCATCAAGGCGGAGGACATGAACACCCCCAATGATTTCCGCAAGCACCCTAGAGACGATGGTTCATCCAGCTCAGGCTCTCAGAAGCGCAAGATCTGGATCCCCAACAGCATGTTCCGGCAGAACAACCCACCGAGGCCATCCTATGTGGCGCCTCGTCCACCAGCTCCATTTCCCACTGCTCCACCCAGCAACCCGGCTGCCCGCCTTATCTTCGGAGCTTTTTTCAGATGTGGCCAGCCAGGTCACTATTCTCATGAGTGCCCAATCAATCAGAATGCTCCACCTCATGCCAAAGGGAACCCCAATGTTCGTGCCAAGCCACCCCCGAAGGTTTCCACCACCCAGCCATCTTCTTCCGCAAGTCTTGGACGTGTGAACCAAATCTCAGCTGAGGAGACTGATGGTACTTCTGACGTCATTCTTGGTACGCTCCCAGTCAATTATGTTCCCACTTCTTTCCTTTTCGATCCAGGAGCATCTCACTCATTCATGTGGCAGAGTTATGCACTTCGGCATGAGATATCCTTTCAAGAAATGTTCACACCAATGATTATTCAAACTCCTGGTTCCAAGTGGCAAACTAATAGAGTAAGCCATGGTAACCAAATTGCAATTGAGGGTTTAGTATTCCTTGCTTCACTTATAACCCTCAAGTCTTCAGACATTGATGTCATCCTTGGTATGGATTGGTTATCAAGACAAAATGCTTTTCTTGATTGTAAAGCCAAGACAGTTAGACTTACCCATCCTTCAGGCCAGACAATAGATTATTCCTCACCAAGATCGAGAAACCAGATGCATTCTTTGAATGTGCTTCCTCTTCCCGACCTTGAAGATATTCCGATGGTTCGTGTCTTTCCAGATGTCTTTCCTGAAGAGTTGTCGGGCATGCCACCCGACAGATGTGTAGAATTCACTGTAGATCTTATGCCAGGAACCACACCAATTTCCAGACGCCCATACAAAATGTCCCCATGTGAGTTAGCTGAGCTTAAAATCACACTTGAAGCTTTGTTGTCAAAAGGATTCATCCGCCCTAGATCATCGCCATGGGGTTGCCCCGTTCTGTTCGTAACGAAGAAAGATGGAACAGAAAGGATGTGCGTAGACTATCGCCCGCTAAATCTAGCAACGATAAAGAACAAGTACCCACTTCCCAGGATCAATGATCTTTATGATGAACTTGTTGGATCATCTGTCTTCTCCAAGATGGATTTGAGATTAGGCTATCATCAAATCAAAATCAGGAACGAGGACATTCCAAAAACGGCTTTCACTACTCGTTATGGTCTTTACGAGTACACCGTCATGTCCTTCGGTTTAACCAATGCCCCCGCCACTTTCTCGCACATGATGAATTCGATCTTCATGGAGTACTTGGATAAATTTGTTGTAGTTTATCTTGATGACATTCTCATCTACTCGAAGAACGAAGAAGAACATGCCGAACATCTTAGGTTGGTGATACGCCCCAAACGTATCTATAATTTCTGCTTGCTCCACGCATGTTTTGTGTGACTTTGCCATGTTTTGCTTGAACTTTCATACACTTTTGAGCATATTTGGACTAATCTATTAACCCAGTGCACCCAACTTCTAGTTGCTGTTTTCTGCTGTTTTTGTATTTCAGGTTTTCTGGCCATTAAAAGTGCTCCAAAAAATCCGGAATCACCAAGGTAGGCGAGGGGTGCCACCACCAGGAGACCAGGAGGGTCCCTGGCGTGTCCCTACCCTATGCCGCGCCAGGAGGCCTCCTGGCTGCCTTGTGGGTCCCCTCGACACCCCCTCCGCCTATATTTATCCCTCGGGGTGGAAACCCCTAATATCGATCTCTTTTCCGCGAACTCGCCTCTTTAACGCCGCCGCCGCCGTTTCAAGATCGGGACTGCCTGGAGAAGCTGCCCCGGCACCCTGCCGGGAGGAGGAACCCCCTCCAAGAGACCATCCATGGCCATGGACGCCTCCCGTATGTGCCGTGAGTAGTCCCCCTTGGACCATGGGTCCGTGACCAGTAGCTATGTGATGTACTTCTCTCCTCTTTGTCCTTCAACTTTCGAGACCTCGTGAGCTGCCTCACATGATAGAGGCACTATTGTAATTTCTGTTGTTGCTATGCTGAGTTTGCTGGGATCTGATGGATTATGAGACTATGTTCAGATTGTGATGAGTAATATATTTGGTTCTTCTCTTTTATATTTTGTTCTTGAGTAAATTCTTGCATGTTCTCCGTTGCAGTATTTTTCTTTTGCCAAGTAGTTTGCTTGCAACTCCAAGAGGGAGCGTTATGCTTGATTCTGGGTTCAGCCCCCTGATGTCTAGCTTGAGTGACAGAAACATGAGACTAGGGGATGTGTTGTTGCCACCAGGGATAAAACAATGGTGCTTGTACCCGCGGGTGCAAGGATTGTTTACTTTACGCAAAGTTCTTTTAATGCAGTTGTCTGTTGCTTTGAGTTTACACTTTGGGTGGGATTCACAACTCAATACCAGCGAGATGTTCTGGATAGATATCTCAAGGTGGATGATTCGTAGTAGATGCAGTTGGATTTCGGTTTACTTACCTTGGCGTACAGCCCATTGCTTTTGAGCCATTCCTTTCTTTGCAACACAGTTAGCATTGCGGTACCTTCATAATTATGTCAATTGCTCAGCTGTGATTAGTTTACCTCGCTAGCACTTTTATCGTCTTTTGGGAGAGAGACATCACTAGTTAAAATCACGGGACCCCGGTCCATCTTCACATTATTTTTTACACCCTTAGTTTACTTTCAGTCTTTAGTTTCAGTTGCCACTATTATTATCTCTTGCGTTGATACTTTGTAAACAGCAAGGCCGGAGGAATTGACAACTCCTCTGTACTCGTTGGGAGCAAAGTTATTTGTTTCTGTGTGCAGGTCCTGTCAACTCCCTAACCAGAAGCCAATTTCTGGCACTCTTGGCACCTTCTTGTATTTCTGCGACTCCTACTAGAGACAAACCTTGGTATCTTCACCGAGGGAAATTTGCTGCTACGCTACATCTCACCTTCCACTTGGGGTAACCAACGGGGAGTGAGAGAACTATCCTCACCGTATCAAGCTAATTTCTGGCGCCGTTGCCGGGGACTCCAGTCTACAAGATAGGTGAGTTGCACACTATCTTTTATCTTTGCTTTTTAGTCTTGTTAGTTTACCTTTCAGTTTTTACTTTTGTGTCCCTTATCAAAAATACCAAAAATACCTGTTACCTTTCTAGTGTGGTCAAGTATGTTAGGAGTTTGTACTATGAGGGAATCCGAGGTCTTGGATTTCCACCAAAGGAACGGGGAGAATATGAAGAAGGCATGGGACAGAATTTTTGAAGCACATAAGGCAAATATGCCTTGGTTACCTATAAGAATTGTACTTAGAAATTTTTACTTTGGCATTTTTAAGTGGTGTAAGCACTCTCTTGATCTTATAGTTGAAGGATACTTTCTAGAGTGTGATGAAGCTAGAGCTCTTGAAATTATACATGGTTTATCTAGTTATTTTGTTTATGATGGTCTTGATACTGTTGTACATAGAATTGCTACTATTGAGAAGAGACTTGATGCTCTAGACTTTAAAGGAGTAGAAAAACTAAATCCTCCTAGAGAGGAGATTTTGGAAATAGAAAATGAGTGGGAGCCTTTTGTTAGGGTTTTTATCTCTAATCAAAACTTCCTTGCTTTTTGTGACATTGGATCTACAGTTTCTATAATGCCAAGATTTATTTATGATTCTTTGTACCTCGCAAGCATGGAAAAATTTCCATCTTTCCATGAACATTCTAATGGTGATATTTCTGAGATCCAGGGAAGATTGAAAGATTTCCAGGTCATGTTTGTGAAAAGAAGTATGGAGATTGACTTCTTCATCATGAAGGCAAGGGACTTCCTCCGAGCCATGAAAGGCTTCATTGATATAGGTAAAGGACAAATATGTTTGCGTGGTAAAGCAAAAGGTACGTACCTTTTCCCTCGAAATAACAAGGATGAGCTTATTTAAAACCCTTTTGAGATCCTTGGTGAACCTTCCGATGATTTTGGAGAACTTTGATCTTCTGCATTAAGCCTAGCTAATGGCTCTAAAGAAGCTCTTTCGGGAGGCAGCCCACAACGAATTTAGGTTTTCTTTTTTCTTTTTCTGTTCTTAGTGGTCTTGATGATTGTTACTACTGTAGCAACATCATTGTATCCTTACTTTTCAAGATTTGTGCCTTTTATAGCCTCATACGACAAGGGAAGTGAAAGTTGTGACATGTTGTCCAGAAAACAGATTATGTCCTCGTGACTAGAAAAATCATAGAAAAATCCCAGTTCATCTTTTTCAGATGGATTTTTTACACAGCATGCTCTACAAAATTAAGAAACTTTCGTATGTTCTGAGTTTTTTATTTGAGTTGCAGAAGTACCCCTACAAAATTAGTTTCTACCTGCTGGTATGTTTTTCACAGATTCTTTCCTGTTTTGCCTTTTCTTCACTTTGCAAACCTTAAGCTTGCTTTTTATTTGCAAAAACTTTTTGGAAATCTTGAGAAACGGTAGCTCTTCAAGACTATCTTTATTTCCAGTAGAGGAAAAATTATTTTAGTAGGGCACTAACCTCTCTAATCAGACTACAATGACTTATGTATGAAGGGAGTTTTCAAGTGCGCGATGGAAGATGATGAATGAAGATCTTGGAGTGTCAAACGCTCAAGCTTGGGGATGCCCATGGGCACCCCCAATAAATATTCAAGGAGACTGAAGCGTCTAAGCTTGGGGATGCCCCCGTGCATCCCCTTCTTCATCAACAATTATCAGTTCGTCTCTCGTTGCACTATATTTTATAACTTCATGCGTTTTGTGTTATGCTTGGAGCGGCTCGCTCTTTACTTTTCTAGGTTTGTTTTTTTGCTTTTTTTGCTGTAGTAACAAGTTAAACCCCAGATTACTCTTTTGTGTGGGAGAGAAACACGTTCCGCTTGAACTAGAACTCCTCATAGGATTTTCATGCTTATTCTTTTAGCTGTGAGTTGTTCTTTTTCTTTTCTTATTTGCTGCTCTGCTTAGTTGTAGTGCTTTAGTATTTCTAGAGATTTTCTTTTGTTTTAGGTTGAACTTTCTATAGGTTGCATGTTTTATCTTGTTAGAGAGTTTTCCTGTTGCACTGAGTTTTGTGTCTTGACTTGAAGTAGGTAGTCGAAGTTGCGATTCTCTTTGTAGTAGTAACTTGCAATAGTTTTGAGGTATTGACTAGAGTAATGTTTGAACTTTTGGTGTCAAGAGCTCGAGCCTATTAGTGATAGATTTTGTATTTTGGGCAATCCGTGTGTTTTTCGAAAACCAAAAACCCCTATTGAGAACTCTAGCTACTAGATGGATCACTAACCTCTGGAGGGTACGAATATTAGAGTACACTCACGTACCATGAGTCGAGGATGCGCAAGGATAACCAAACCCCCATACACTCCTCCTCGGGGTACTTGTATCTTTGTGAACCTCCTGATTAGATTGAGAGTTGCCGATAATAAGTGCATGAGTTCTTCGGACTAATGTGAGTATTCGAAAGTTGACACTTCCACCCACCTATACTTTTTATAGCCTCTTCGGTACCGTGCATTTCCCTTTCTCACCTTGAGAGTTGGCGCATACTTCGCCGGTGCATCCAAACCCTTTGCACGATACGCTCTGTCATCATAAGCCTCCTTATATCTTTCCTCAAAACAGCAACCATACCTACCTACAAGGCATTTCCATAGCATTTCCGAGATACATTGCCATGCAACACCCACCTTCTCATGACTTTATCCTCATGTCATACATGCTACTTGCTTGATCGATGAGCCGCATGCTAGTTGGGCCTTGCCCTAATCATTGCTACATGACGCGCTAGTATCATTGCATATCCTGCTATCCTGGTAGAGGCATAAATTTGCATCATGATAGTTATATCTTCTTTATGTGAGTACCTTTGTAAAGTGTGAAAGATTTCCTATATTCTTGTAAAATATAGAGTGTTGCCCCTAAAGTGTGGAAAAGATCCCAAAGAGGACAAAATCAAAAGATCCAAAAGAGGACAAATGAGAGTTAAATAGAAAGAGCCATTGAGGCCACCAAAAAAATACAAAAAAATAGAAAAAAGAGAAAAAGATAAATAAAAAGAGAGAAGGGGGCACACTAATCCTTTTGAGAGATCCACACTAGTACTTCATCTTCTATCCCTTGTACTCCATAGAGATCATCATCATGCATATAGCTATGTTGGGACCTTCACACTATATAACTTGGCTTGTATATTCCAATGATGAGCCTCCTCAAACGAGCTCTAGGTCTTCTTGAGAAAGCAAGTTAGATGCACCCCCACTAGTTTCCTTGGAGAGCTTTTAGCTCACATGTGCATCCGTTGCATGGCAATCCCTACTCCTCACATCATATCTATCATATGGCCTTCTCTCTCCTATGATTGTCCTCATTGATGTGAGCCTTTCACACCTTTTTGTCTTCCTCCACCACCTTCTTACTGTTTCGCCTTTTAGGTGTCAACTTTGTTGCTCATGCTCATCCATTGCATGAGTGCTAAAAATATCGAAAGGGAGTGGATCAGTTTGACTTGTACCTAGCTAGTGGTCTGGGGACGAGTCAAGATAAGAATCCAAAGGAGACCAAGTGTGAAACTTTAGTAGATAGTTGTTCTCAACAACCTTTTTTCTCTCTTTTTCCCAGTCCCCTGCTTGCACGCAAACACCATCTGGAGACAATCGAGTCACGGACAGCGAGAGCTCTTGCACCTTTTGTTCTTTTGTTGCTTGTTTCAATGCTAATATAGACTCTTGCTTGTTAAGACTTGAATTGAATTGCATGCTTTGATTGCTTTACTTAAAAGTCCTTATATGGTTGTGTGGCATGTCACCACAGAAATTATGCTTTTTATCATTTACCTACTCGAGGACGAGCAGGAATTAAGCTTGGGGATATTGATACGGCCCAAACGTATCTATAATTTCTGCTTGCTCCATGCATGTTTTGTGTGACTTTCCATGTTTTGCTTGAACTTTCATACATTTTGAGCATATTTGGACTAATCTATTAACCCAGTGCACCCAGCTGCCAGTTCTTGTTTTCTGCTGTTTTTTTATTTCAGGTTTTCTAGCCATTAAGAGTGCTCCAAAAAATCCGGAAAAATTAGATAAAAATCAGCGACCCGGAAGCTTCCGGAATCACCAAGGTAGCGGAGGGGGGGCCACCACCAGGAGACCAGGAGGGTCCCTAGCGCGGCCCCGCCCTAGGCCGCGCCAGGAGGCCTCCTGGCTGCCTGGTTGGTCCCCTCGACACCCCCTCCGCCTATATTTAGCCCTCGGGGTGGAAACCCCTAATATCGATCTATTTTCCGCGAACTCGCCTCTGTACCGCCGCCGCCGCCGTTTCAAGATCGGGGCTGCTTGGAGAAGCTTCCCCGGCACCCTGCCGGGAGGACGAACCCCCTCAGGGAGACCATCCATGGCCATGGACGCCTCCCGTATGTGCCGTGAGTAGCCCCCCTTGGACCATGGGTCCATGACCAGTAGCTACGTGATGTACTTCTCTCCTCTTTGTGCTTCCACTTTCGAGACCTCGTGAGCTGCCTCACATGATCGAGGAACTATTGTAATTTCTGTTGTTGCTATGCTGAGTTTGCTGGGATCTGATGGATTATGAGACTATGTTCAGATTGTGATTAGTAATATAATTGGTTCTTTTCTTTTATATTTTGTTCTTGAGTAAATTCTTGCATGTTCTCCGTTGCAGTATTTTACTTTGGCCAAGTAGTTTCCTTGCAACTCCAAGAGGGAGCGTTATGCTTGATTGTGGGTTAATCCCCCTGATGTCTGGCTTGAGTGACAGAAACATGAGACTAGGGGATGTGCTGTTGCCACCAGGAATAAAACAACGGTGGTTGTACCCGCGGGTGCAAGGATTGTTTACTTTACGCAAAGTTCTTTTAATGCAGTTGTCTGTTGCTTTGATTTTACACTTTGGGTGGGATTCGCAACTCAATACCAGGGAGGTGTTCTGGATAGATATCTCAAGGTGGATGATTCGTAGTAGATGCAGTTGGATTTCGGTTTACTTACCTTGGCGTACTGCCCATTGCTTTTGAGCCCTTCCTTTCTTTGCAGCATAGTTAGCATTGCGGTGCCTTCATAATTCTGTCAATTGCCCAGCTGTGATTTGTTTACCTCGCTAGCACTTTCATCGTCTTTTGGGAGAGAGACATCACTAGTGAAAATCACGGGACCCCGGTCCATCTTCACATTATTGTTTACACCCTTAGTTTACTTTCAGTCTTTAGTTTCAGTTGCCACTATTATTATCTCTTGCGTTGATCCTTTGTAAACAGCAAGGCCGGAGGAATTGACAACTCCTCTGTACTCGTTGGGAGCAAAGTTATTTGTTTCTATGTGCAGGTCCTGTCAACTCCCTAACCAGAAGCCAATTTCTGGCGCTGTTGGCACCTTCTTGTATTTCTGCGAGTCCTACTGGAGACAAACCTTGGTATCTTCACCGAGAGAAATTTGCTGCTACGCTACATCTCACCTTCCACTTGGGGTAACCAACGAGGAGTGAGAGAACTATCCTCACCGTATCAAGCTAATTTCTGGCACCGTTGCTGGGGACTCCAGTCTACAAGATAGGTGAGTTGCACACTATCTTTTATCTTTGCTTTTTAGTCTTGTTAGTTTACCTTTCAGTTTTTAACTTTTGTGTCCCTTATCAAAAATACCAAAAATACCTGTTACCTTTCTTGTGTGGTCAAGTATGTTAGGAGTTGGTACTATGAGGGAATCCGAGGTCTTGGATTTCCACCAAAGGAACGGGGAGAATATGAAGAAGGCATGGGACATAATTTTTGAAGCACATAAGGAAAATATGCCTTGGTTACCTATAAGAATTGTGCTTAGAAATTTTTACTTTGGCCTTTTTAAGTGGTGTAAGCACTCTCCTGATCTTATAGTTGAAGGAGACTTTCTAGAGTGTGATGAAGCTAGAGCTCTTGAAATTATACATGGATTATCTAGTTATTTTGTTTATGATGGTTTTGATACTATTGTAGACAGAATTGCTACTATTGAGAAGAGACTTGATCATCTAGACTTTAAAGGAGTAGAAAAACTAAATCCTCCTAGAGAGGAGATTTTGGAAATAGAAAATGAGTGGGAGGCAGCTGTGACGCCCCCAAAATCAATCCGTGTACAGTAATCATACACGCAGGGTACACGGCTGAGATTAGGGTGCCACGGTGATAATACCACAGCACAACACTAAACACAAAAGGATAAACAAATATGTTACAATAGAGGGGGTCACGCGGACCCGAATACATAAGTCATAGAAGCCATAATATCTGAGTACAGACATAGTTAGTCAAGTTTTGCCTTAAGAAGGCTAGCACAAATCACATCAGAGATACAGATCGAAAAGGCGAGGCCTTCTGCCTGGGATCCACCGAACTACTCCTGGTCAACGGGGAACTCGACGTCGTAGTAGGCGCCTCCGGGGTACTCCTGCTCCTGGGCTCCAACGTCGGCTGCAGCGGCCGATCAGGCAAAACAGTAAAGGAAATAAAGTAGGTGAGTATCTAGTATACCCGCGAGTCTTACGTCCGCTACTAAGCATCATGCATTGTATCAACGGAAAGAAGAGGCTGTATATAGTGGACTGAAAGACAGAAATCCAGAGCAAGAGTAAGAAGCTAGGCCTAACGAAGAATAGCATGTTCCGACGATGTCTTGCAGCATGAGGTAAGAATCAGCCAACAGTTTATATAAAGCATAAAGTAACAATGCAGCAAAAGTTGCTGCAGCATTGTATAATAATAAGTTGTAATAATTAGCAATGCCTCCGAGTTCACCTCCTCGACATTCCCGCGAGGAAGAAAACCCGGAACCATACAGTTTAATAATAATAGTTTGTAGTGGTAAGATCCAGCTTCAGCATAAAGCGTCCTGTTACCGTGGACACGGCTATCCGAATAGATTAATCTTCCCTGCAGGGGTGCACTTGTGTTACGCTACACGCACGGATCTCCAGGGTGGCGGGAAACTTGTTAGGGAACGCTCCACCGAGGCTATCCGACACTTCATAGCCCATCTTTCAAACTCAACAGAGAGGCCATCCGCCGGTCTAAATCCTAAGTACGCCGAGCCTTGGACCCCAACCCGAACGTACTCCTGCACGGTGCGTGGATGGCCGGTGAAGTTGAAGCAAATCCAAATAAGACATCACCACGCGAGCAAATAAGACAACACCACTTCCCGGCAATCAGCCTGCAGTACTGCTGATGTCTGAAGAGTCCTCGGACGACACTACGAAGCAGAGGAGCCCATAACTCGTAATTCCCACGGGTAGGTAGTGCGTACATGACATATAGCCAACTCAATACATTCACTGAACCATTTAGCATTTTATTAACCTGCGTGACAACCGTTATCGTTTCCTCGACTTAACTGACCCGCGGACAACGACAGCAGCCAGGACCACCAGTACATTGGTGCCTGCCCCGTCGTCCCACCAAGTCACTGCGGTTACCAACAAGGTGAACCGGCTCCTTACCTTGTCTCGCGTGTGCTCCTTGAGGAGCTCGACTTTCGTAGTTTGGTAACTCTCGCGGCCAACGATCAGGGACCAAGCACACCGGTACACTGGTCGTACCCTCCCTGTCGTCCCGTCGCAATACCTCTCGCGGGCACCGTTGGGTCGCCCGACTTCTTACCTGAAGGAAAACTGTTGCTCAGGTACCTAGAGCGGCTATACAGAGTCAGCAACGAGTGGAGTACAAGGATTACTCCTTGATAGCTCACACTTGATGGTGGCTCGGCAGAGCCGAGCTAGGGGGCCTCAGGCGGTGTCTGCATTGTACCGTACCTGTGAAGTTATAATAATTGTATCCGCGTTCACTCCCCTGAGTGATCACGACCCTCTATCTAATCCTAGCTAACAATGCACAGGGCTCACTGCTGAATAATGCATAATAATAATAATAGGCAGCATAGGATAAAGGAGGTACATCAAGGGCGACAAAACAGGCTATGCAATTGAATAGGATTGCAACGTAGCAGCAGCAGTAACAATGCCTAGTGCAAGAAAGTACGGAAAGATAGGCGATATCTGGGGAAGAGAATGGCTCTGCTTGCCTGGAAGCTCGACGGTAGGGGTACGGTCGTCGACGACGTAGTCGTACTCAGCAGCGGTGTAGTCGACGGCAGTAGCGGGGTCTACCGGAGATTAAGGGGGGAAACAAAACAGTAAATACACAGCAAGCATATACAAACAGATGCATGACATGACAGATGAAAGGTTAACGGTATTCTAACGCAGTGGAATGCACATTGCTCGGAACGGAAATTCATCCGGGGATAAACTGTCAGCTCCGGGTGATTATCGGACAAGGTGTCCGGAGGGTGAAGGATCAAGCCGGAGGTGTCGTGGGTACCGGACAAACATAAGGGGGGGTGTATCCGTGCTAGTTGATCTATTCCGAGAAACATTCGTGTTCGGAATAAATTCATCCGGGCACTCTAACAGTACCGGACAATTTATCGGACTGCCGGTCCGGAGTGGGACGGTTCGATGTTCGTTGTGTTAGAGGGGTGTGATAGACATACGGATAGCGTATCCGTATTCCTTATATTTTTCTGATCAATTTTCATGTATAAAGTTTTTGAATCTGAGTTACGGTTTAAAAGTTATTGAATTTCAAAGTTTTAAATCATTTAAATGATTTTCTGAATTTCTTTTATTATTTATTCAACATTATCCAAAACAGTGCCTGACATGTGGGACCCACATGTCAGCCTCTGTTTATTTATAAAACATTTTAATAAATCAAAATAGCCTCTAGGCCCACATGTAAGTCACTGGAATTTATTTAAATCTTTTAAATAATTAAAATTTGACAAGGGGGCCCATGTGTCATTGACTCCAGTGTTAACTAAACTTGTTTAATTAAGTTAAATGGCCAGGGCCCACTGTCAGTGACTGGGAGGGTGGTTATGTCTCTGTTTAATTTAACCAGGGGATTTACCGGTGGTGGCCCACCTGTAAGTGGCCCATCGTGGTAATTAACTTAACCTAATGATATTTCTGACAAGAGGGCCCCACTGGGCAGTGACTGGGAGGTCCGCCGGAGTCGCGCCGGCGACTGGACTCCGGCGAACTCGAGCTAGAGCTCGTTGTGGAGCATCGTTGGGCGCGGGATCAGTTCCATTCAATCGGGAAGAACAGCGCGAGTCGACCTGGCGTGGGGGAGGGTGACGGGGACGAGCAGGATGAGCTCGAGGTCAACAATGGCGGACGAGGCGGTCGGGCTCCAATGGCACCTTGCTACATGCGAAGAAATCGAACGCTCTACGGGGTGGGATCGACCATATGGTCCATGGGGAGCACGCGGGTGTCATTGGCGTGAGCTGGGACGGACCAAGTCGACGGCTACGACGACGTGCCACGGCGGCCGGAGCAAGCGAATTTGGGGAAAAGGCTACGGGCTTAGCAGACGGCCACGGACCGAAGGCGAACAACGAGAAGCTCACAGTGAACGTGTAGACGGTGGCAGCGGGCTCGACGGAGGTGCGAGGTGGCCGGAATTTGAAGTCGATCCCGACGGCTGGAGGTAGACGACGACAGTGATTCCAGTCGATGAAGTGGCTCCGGGGTTCTCCCTTTCTGCAGAGTGGTGGAGACGTGGATGGCGCACACGCTTGACACGGTGGTGTGGCTTGCCGTGAAGGTTGGACGCGTCTGCGCGTGACGACGACGACGGCGGGCTCGGGAGGATTTTCCCCGAGGCGTGCGAGAAGAGGAGGATGGGAAAGGGAGGGGGAGGATGTCCAAGGGGTCGGCCGGGGTGGCCTTATCGCGTCGACGCCGGGAGGGAGCAGGTGGAGGCGGGGCCGGCCTGGCAGCGGCGTGCCCACGCCCGGCTGTCGTACGGGAGCAGGTGGGAGCAGTTGGGATATTTCTTTTAAAATATTAAATGCCCAAAGTAAGGGTTTTAACCTACTGTTTGAATTGTTTGGAATTTTCTATAACTTAATAAATACCCAAACCCATTTGGATTTGGCCCACTGAATATTTGTGATTTTATAAAATTGGTTTCACAATTTTTGGAGAAAGTTTATTTTGCACTTTGGTTTTATTATTTATTAATCCACCAAAGGCATTTTGAACTAGATTGATTTGAATTCAATTCAAAGGGTATTTAATTTGAGCTTGGAATTGTTTGGATTCAAGTTGACCAAGGTCCATGATAACATGACTTTCAACAATATAAAAAAAATAAGTTGAATTTGAACTGAACCAAGTTGATCAAACAATAGTTTTGAACAGTAATGATCAACAGTAATGGTCATTACTGTTCACTGACAGTGAGAGTGTTACAGCAACCCGCAAGAAATTTAGGTTTTCTTTTTGCTTTTTCTGTTCTTAGTGGTCTTGATGATTGTTACTACTGTAGCAACATCATTGTATCTTTACTTTTCAAGCTTTGTGCCTTTTATAGCCTCATACGACAAGGGAAGTGAAAGTTGTGACATGCTGTCCAGAAAATAGATTCTGTCCTCGTGACTAGAAAAATCATAGAAAAATCCAAGTTCATCTTTTTGAGCTGAATTTTTTACACAGCGTGCTCTATAAATTAAGAAACTTTCGTATGTTATGAGTTTTTTGATTTGAGTTGCAGAAGAAACCCTAAAAAATTAGTTTCTACCTGCTGGTGTGTTTTTCACAGATTCTTTCCTGTTTTGCCTTTTCTTCACTTTGCAAACCTTAAGCTTGCTTTTTCTGTGCAAAAACTTTTTGGAAATCATGAGAAACAGTAGCTCTTCAAGAATATCTTTATTTCCAGTGGAGGAAAAATTATTTTAGTAGGGCACTAACCTCTCTAATCATACTACAATGAGTTATGTATGAAGGGAGTTTTCAAGTGCGCGATGGAAGATGATGAAAGAAGATCTTGGAGTGTCAAACGCTCAAGCTTGGGGATGACAATGTGCACCCCCAATAAATATTCAAGGAGACTCAAGCGTCTAAGCTTGGGTATGCCCCCGTGCATCCCCTTCTTCATCAACAATTATCAGTTCGTCTCTCGTTGCACTATATTTTATCACTTCATGCGTTTCGTGCTATGCTTGGAGCGTCTCGCTCTTTACTTTTCTAGGTTTCTTTTTTGCTTTTTTTGCTCTAGTAACAAGTTAGACCCCAGCTTACTCTTTTGTGTGGGAGAGATACACGCTCCACTTGAACTAGAACTCCTCATAGGATTTGCATCCTTATTCTTTTAGCTGTGAGTTGTTCTTTTTCTTTTCTTAGATGCTGCTTTGTTTAGTTCTAGTGCTTTAGTCTTTCTAGAGATTTTCTTTTGTTTTAGGTTGAACTTTCTATAGGTTGCATGGTTTATCTTGTTAGAGAGTTTGCCTGTTGCACTGAGTTTTGTGTCTTGACTAGAAGTAGGTAGTCGAAGTTGCGATTCTCTTTGTAGTAGTAACTTGCAATAGTTTTGAGGTATTGACTAGAGTAATGTTTGAACTTTTGGTGTCAAGAGCTCGAGCCTATTAGTGATAGAAGTCGTATTTTGGGCAATCCGTGTGTTTTTCGAAAATCAAAAACCCCTGTTGAGAACTCTAGCTACTAAATGGATCACTAACCTCTGGAGGGTTCGAATATTAGAGTACACTCACGTACCATGAGTCGAGGATGCGCAAGGATAACCAAACCCCCATACACTCCTTCTCTGGGTACTTGTCTCTTTTTGAACCTCCTGATTAGATTGAGAGTTACCGATAATAAGTGCATGAGTTCTTTGGACTAATGTGAGTATTCGAAAGTTGACACTTCCACCCACCTATACTTTTTCTAGCCTCTTTGGTACCGTGCATTTCCCTTTCTCACCTTGAGAGTTGGCGCATACTTCGCCGGTGCATCCAAACCCTTGGCACAATACGCTCTGTCATCATAAGCCTCCTTATCTCTTTCCTCAAAACAGCCACCATACCTACCTACAAGGCATTTCCATAGCCTTTCTGAGATACATTGCCATCCAACACCCACCTTCTCATGACTTGATCCTCATGTCATACATGCTACTTGATTGATCGATGAGCCGCATGCTAGTTGGGCCTTTCCCTAATCATTGCTACATGACGCGCTAGTATCATTGCATATCCTGCTATCCTGGCAGAGGCATACATTTTCATCATGATAGTTATATCTTCTTTAGGTCCTTTGTAAAGTGTGAAAGATCTCCTATATTCTTGTAAAATATAGAGTGTTGCCCCTAAAGTGAGGAAAAGATCCCAAAGAGGACAAAATCAAAAGATCCCAAAGAGGACAAATGAGAGTTAAATAGAAAGAGCCATTGAGGCCACCAAAAAAATACAAAAAAATAGAAAAAAGAGAAAAATAAAAATAAAAAGAGAGAAGGGGCACACTACTCCTTTTGAGACATAGACACTAGTACTTCATCCTCTATCCCTTGTACTCCATAGAGATCATCATCATGCATATAGCTATGTGGGGACCTTCACACTATAGAACTTGGCTTTTATATTCCAATGATGAGCCTCCTCAAACGATTTTAGGTCTTCTTGAGCAAGCAAGTTAGATGCACCCCCACTAGTTTCCTTGGAGAGCTTTTAGCTCACATGTGCATCCGTTGCATGGCAATCCCTACTACTCACATCATATCTATCATATGGCCTTCTCTCGCCTATGATTGTCCTCATTGATGTGAGCCTTTCACACCTTTTTGTCTTCCTCCTCCACCTTCTTACTGTTTCTCCTTTTAGGTGTCAACTTTGTTGTTCATGCTCATCCATTGCATGAGTGCTCAAAATATCGAAAGGGAGTGGATCAGTTAGACTTGTACCTGGCTAGTGGTCTGGGGACGAGTCAAGATAAGAATCCAAAGGAGACCAAGTGTGAAACTTTAGTAGATAGTTGTTCTCAACAACCTTTTTTCTCTCTTTTTCCCAGTCCCCTGCTTGCACGCAAACACCATCTGGAGATATTCGAGTCACGGACAGCGAGAGCTCTTGCACCTTTTGTTCTTTTGTTGCTTGTGTCAATGCTAATATAGACTCTTGCTTGTTAAGACTTGAATTGAATTGCATGCTTTGATTGCTTTACTTAAAAGTCATTATATGGTTGTGTGGCATGTCACCACAGAAATTATGCTTGTTATCATTTACCTACTCGAGGACGAGCAGGAATTAAGCTTGGGGATATTGATACGGCCCAAACGTATCTATAATTTCTGCTTGCTCCATGAATGTTTTGTGTGACTTTGCCATGTTTTTCTTGAACTTTCATACATTTTGAGCATATTTGGACTAATCTATTAACCCAGTGCACCCAGCTGCCAGTTGTTGTTTTCTGTTTTTTTGTATTTCAGGTTTTCTGGCCATTAAAAGTGCTCCAAAAAATACGAAAAAATCAGATAAAAATCAGCGACCCGGAAGCTTCGGAATCACCAAGGTAGCGGAGGGGGGGCACCACGAGGAGAACAGGAGGGTCCCTAGCGTGGCCCCACCCTAGGCCGCGCCAGGAGGCCTCCTGGCTGCCGGGTTGGTCCCCTCGACACCCCCCTCCGCCTATATTTAGCCCTCGGGGTGGAAACCCCTAATATCGATCTATTTTCCATGAACTCGCCTTTGTACCTTCGCCGTCGCCGTTTCAAGATCGGGGCTGCCTGGAGAAGCTTCCCCGGCACCCTGCCGGGAGGAGGAAGCCCCTCCGGGAGACCATCCCTGGCCATGGACGCCTCCCGTATGTGCCGTGAGTAGTCCCCCTTGGACCATGGGTCCGTGACCAGTAGCTATGTGATATACTTCTCTCCTCTTTGTGCTTCCACTTTCGAGACCTCGTGAGCTGCCTCACATGATCGAGGCACTATTGTAATTTCTGTTGTTGCTATGCTGAGTTTGCTGGGATCTGATGGATTATGAGACTATGTTCATGTTGTGATGAGTAATATATTTGGTTCTTTTCTTTTATATTTTGTTCTTGAGTAAATTCTTGCATGTTCTCCGTTGTAGTATTTTGCTTTGGCCAAGTAGTTTCCTTGCAACTCCAAGAGGGAGCGTTATGCTTGATTGTGGGTTCAGCCCCCTGATGTCTGGCTTGAGTGACAGAAACATGAGACTAGGGGATGTGCTGTTGCCAACAGGAATAAAACAACGGTGCTTGTACCCGCGGGTGCAAGGATTGTTTACTTTACGCAAAGTTCTTTTAATGCAGTTGTCTATTCCTTTGAGTTTACACTTTGGGTCGGATTCGCAACTTAATACCAGCGAGATGTTCTGGATAGATATCTTAAGGTGGATGATTCGTAGTAGATGCAGTTGGATTTCGGTATACTTACCTTGGCGTACTACCCATTGCTTTTGAGCCCTTCCTTTCTTTGCAGCATAGTTAGCTTTGCGGTGCCTTCATAATTCTGTCAATTGCCCATCTGTGATTTGTTTACCTCGCTAGCACTTTTATCGTCTTTTGGGAGAGAGACATCACTAGTGAAAATCATGGGACCCCGGTCCATCTTCACATTATTGTTTACACCCTTAGTTTACTTTCAGTCTTTACATTCAATTGCCACTATTATTATCTCTTGCGTTGATCCTTTGTAAACAGCAAGGCCGGAGGAATTGACAACTCCTCTGTACTTGTTGGGAGCAAAGTTATTTGTTTCTGTGTGCAGGTCCTGTCAACTCCCTAACCAGAAGCCAATTTCTGGCGCTGTTGGCACCTTCTTGTATTTCTGCGAGTCCTACTAGAGACAAACCTTGGTATCTTCACCCAGGGAAATTTGTTGTTACGCTACATCTCACCTTCCACTTGGGGTAACCAACGAGGAGTGAGAGAACTATCCTCATTGTATCAGTTGGTATTGATGAAACTTTGAGAGCACCGCCTTTATTCCAAGTTCTCTAACTGTGAATTTTGGCTACCAGAAGTGACCTACTTAGGCCACGTGACTTCTGCAAAAGGCATTGCTATGAATCCCGAGGGAGTTCAGGCCGTCCTTGACTGGACTCCACCTAAATCGGTTAAGCAAGTTAGGAGTTTTCTTGGCTTAGCAAGCTATTGCCGCCGCTTCGTCGAGAACTTTTATAAAGTTGCAAAGCCTCTAACTGAACTCCTCAAGAAAGAGAAGAAATTCCAATGGACTCCGAAGTGCGAGGAAACCTTTCAAGAGCTAAAAAGAAGATTGACTTTTGCACCCGTACTTGCGCCTCTAGACACCAAAAAGGATTTCGAGATCTATTGTGATGCCTCAAGGCAAGGGTTAGGATGCATACTTATGCAAGATAGACATGTGGTAGCTTATGCTCCATGCCAGTTTCATCCACATGAAGAGAACTATCCTACCCATGATCTTGAACTCGCTGCCGTAGTTCATGCCCTAAAAACTTGGCGACATTACCTCCTTGGTAATCGTTGTGAGATCTATTCCGATCACCAAAGCCTCAAATACATATTCACCCAGCCAGATCTTAACCTCAGGAAAAAACGCTGGATAGAGTATATAAAAGATTATGACTTAGGAATTTCTTTCACCCCAGGCAAGGCCAATGTCATGGCTGATGCACTAAGTCGTAAGTCGTATTGTAACAACCTCATGTTAAAACAATATCAACCGCTTATTCATGAGGAATTTCGAAAGCTCAATCCCGAGATTGTTCCTCGTGGATATCTTTTCAACTTGGTGGCGGGACCAACCCTTGAGGATCAAATCATAGTTGCCCAAAGGCGTGCACGAGGTGTTCGCCGGATCAAGGAGAACATTGCTAGCGGAGTTGCTAAATGTTTCTCCATAGATAGCAAAGGAACGGTATTCTTTGGAAATCGTTTGGTAGTACCTAAGAATAGGGACCTAAGGTAACTCATCCTCAAAGAAGCCCATGACACAACCCTCTCGATTCATCCCGGTAGCACAAAAATGTACCGAGATCTACGCCAGAGATTTTGGTGGACTAGGATGAAGAGAGAAATTGCTTGATTTGTTGGCGAATGTGATGTTTGTCCTCGCATTAAGGCCGAACACCAAAGACCTGCTGGTACACTTCAACCTTTGCCTATTCCCGAGTGGCAATGGGACAAAGTCAGTATGGATTTCATCACTGGCTTTCCAAAAACACAGAAAGGAAATGATGACATCTTCGTTGTTGTGGATAGACTTTCCAAAGTTGCTCATTTCCTTCCCGTTCGCGAGTCTATAACTGCAAGCCAGTTAGCGGACTTGTATGTCTCTAGAATCATGTCTCTTCATGGTGTTCCTTGGAAATCAATTCTTATCGTGGTAGCCTTTTCACCTCTAGATTTTGGGGAAGCTTTCAGAATGCTATGGGAACTCATCTCTCCTTTAGTATAGCTTTCCATCCTCAGTCTAGCGATCAAGTTGAAAGGGTTAATCAAACTCTTGAAGACATGCTCAGAGCTTGTGTTATCTCATTCGGAAAGAATTGGGAGAGGTCTCTTCCATTCGCCGAATTTTCTTATAACAATAGTTTCCAATCTAGTCTGAACATGGCTCCATTTGAACTCCTCTATGGACGAAGATGTCGAACACCCCTAAACTGGTAAAAAACCGGTGAAAGACAATTCTTTGGGCCAGATATGATCAAGGAAGAAGAAGAGCAAGTTTTCATTGTTTGTGATCGATTCAAAGCTGCCCAATCTCGTCAGAAAAGCTACTATGATCGTCATCATAGGCAAGAAAGCTACAATCTAGATGAGAAGGCTTACCTTCGGGTTACTCCTCTGAAGGGATCCCAACGATTCGGTATCAAAGGCAAGTTGGCCCCATGTTACATTCTTGCTAAATGTGGAGAAGTTGCCTACCAACTTGAACTACCCCCGCACCTTTCCCGAGTACATGATGTATTCCATGTGTCACAACTCAGGCGTTGCTTCAAGGACCCCATCCGCGAAGTCGACCATGAAACGCTTGATCTCCAAGATGACCTTTCTTATCGAGAATACCCTGTCCGTATTCTTGATTCAGAAGAGCGTGTCACTCGTCGTCAGAAGATTAAGTTTCTGAAAGTTCAATGGTCACACCACTCTGAGAAAGAAGCCACGTGGGAAAGAGAAGACCGTCTCAGTGCCGAGTACCCCACCTTCCTCCCGCAGATTTCTGAATCTCGGGACGAGATTCTTTTGAGTGGGGGCGAGTTGTGAGAACCCTCTGTTAGGTATGTGCTAGGGTTAGCAAGTAACTTTGCATCATGTTAAAATGTTCAAAAGAAATTGAAATGTTCAAGTAACAGGAGCTTGGAATTAAATTAAACCCCTATTTGACTTAAAGTTCAAATAATTTGAATTTTAAAAATGTTCAAACTTTGTAAGTGGCTAGCTATATGCTTTTCATGTCCACATAAAAATTTGGGGCATTTTATAAAATGGCTAGCTAATTTTTTTAGCAAGCTAAAACAAATTGCAGAAAAGAAAATAAAACAGAAAAAGAAAAGGAAAATCACCTGGGCATACTGGCCCAACTCAACCCCCAGCAGCCCACCAGCCCAGCCCAGCCCGCTATCTCCTTGTCGTCTTCCTCCCCACAGGCCAAACAACTCGCTGTCGAGCATGCCCCGGTCGGCGACCGCCACCTCGACACCCACGACGTTCAGGGCCCCCGAGCCACCTCTTCTCGCCACGGAGACAAGAAAATCACGCCGTGTCACTAGCCCTCCTCTCTCATGCTCTCCCGCCCTCTCCACGTTTTCCCCAAACCAACCGAGCGCCGCCGCAGTTCGTCGTTCACGGGAAACCCAGCCAACGCCGGAGCTAGACCAGAAGAGCTTGTCCATCGTGCGCAGCATCGTCGACTTCCTCGATCTGGAGAAGGTGGAGGTCTAATCGAGCCTGAGGCCGTCGCAATCATCGCCATCGTCTCGCCGGAGCCGTAGCACGTCATCGTCGATTCCACCATCAAAAGAGCTCCTCCGACCGCGCCACTACCTCCATTGCAATCACAGTGAGCTCCTGGTTCACCCCCAGCTATCGCTCGGCCACCCCCATGCACTCCATCGTCGATTGCCATTAGAGCAGAGAAGCACCGCCGCCATGAACGTTGTCGACAAAGCTCCAGGGCAACTCTGTCTCTTCCGTGATGTCCTTCGTCTTCCTGGTGATCCCAGCGTTCCAAAATGCTAGCGCAAGCCCAAGCTCTCCCCTCACAGCCACCTCTCCATCGAGCCAGTGGCTCCGCCGCCGCTAGGGCTCGTCGCCGGCATAGCTACGGTGCACCCCAGCACATGTACTTTGTCCCAATCGAAGCGTGACGTCCAGGGCTTCGATTTGGAGGTTCCGGCGCACCAAATGGCTCACTAGAACGCCGTCCCGTGGACACCGCCGTGCTGGTGGATCGCCGGAGACTCGCCGCCGGTGAGGTCCACGTGGCCAGGGTTAATTAACCACTAACCCCACCTGCAGTGTCACTGACCTGTGGGCCCAAGGCCTTAATCCCTCTATGTTAATCAAAACAAACCGCTTAATTAAGCTGACCCACTGAAAGAGAGGCCCCACATGTCAGAGGCCCCCCCACGTCACAGTGACGCAAGCATGACGCAATAAGCCCTTTTACAGATTAAAAGAAATTCAGAAAAAGCCAGAAAATAGCTAAAACTTTAGAAAATCATAACTAAATCATTTTAACTCCAAATTGGGCTTATAATATGTCTAAAATTATCAGAAAAATGCAAGGAATGTGAATATGGACTCTTTTTTTATGCTGACCAATTTAAATTGGGTGAACATTAGCAATTGTCCATATGCATTTAATTTGAATTCAAATTTGGAGTGAATTTGCAAATGACTTTGCATTCCACTTCTTTTAAATGGAATTGCACCCACATTGCAACCATGAACATCACCATTACAATCTTATTCATGTGATTGTGCATTGTATATTATGTTGATCCTATGATTGTCGTGTTGCTAATGGAAGTGGAGCCGGAACCCGAGATCGCCCCCTTCGTTGAACACACCGTGTGTGAACCTCGTTAGCAAGGCAAGCAAACCCCATTGATCATGTCGATAAAAACCGATTTCCCTCTTAGTCTCACTTATGCATGAAATAGGATGATCACCTTGTTATCGATTCTACCGCATAGTTGAACCTGTATCCTTTGCATGACCTATCATCTTGTCACAGTAGTAAGAAAACCACAATCCTAGCTGACATAGGAGTTGATTGATATCATGTGGCCCCTGCAACTGTTACTGCTTATTGCATGCTTAGAGTTTACAATGAGGATACTTTGATCCGTGAGTTGGGATGGTAGAAATCATTTTGAAGAAGGTGAAACTGTGCCGGTGAATCCACCCTAATACAAGGTGAACAATGAGAGGCTATGTAGAAGTACATAGTGGGTTGTCTCGTTGAACACCACCTTAAGTTCGAGTTCTTGTGTGGTTGTCCAAGAAGAAGAGTGCAACCACACATTGGGCTCACTAACCCCTCTCGACCTAGTACCTCACCCCGTTCGAACCCCAGAAGTCGCATTAGTTCACAAGTTCTGGTAGGGTTGTGGCACGGTCTGCGAAGTGGAAGAACGGCTATTCAGACCGGCTTGGGACCCTACACCCATCGTTTGAGGCTGTACTGGAACCTCGGCCGGACTTCCATACGGATCCCCCTCAGATAGGCGACTCTCTGGACTAGATCGGAGCTGTGGGCAAAGTGTTGTGGTGTACATCCTCGCCATCACCCCCTGAATGGTGCCGAGACCTGGCGGTAACTGATGGTCATGTGTGTGTAGTAGTACACCCCTGCAGGGTTAACAAAACTATTTGAATAGCCGCGTCCGCGGTAAGGGACTGCTTGGAAAGCTTAGCTTGATTATTAGACAACTTAAATGGATACTTATAAAACTTGCCAAGATAAGTGTAAGTGCTATGGCGCTCTTTATCGTGGGAAGTCGAGGAAGGCACCATAGTGGTGTAATTGGTTGGAGACATATAGTGGACTCGTGTACACTTCTTACCTCATTCTGGTACTCGTAGTTCAGGACTAGCCAAGTCAAAGCTGGCACTTCTGCTTATGAACCCCACCTCCCTTTACCTTGATACATGTGCATGAGTAGTATAGTTCCTATGTAAGTCTTGCTGAGTACGACTTTGTACTCACGTTTTCTTATTCTATGTTTTAGATGAACCCACTAACCCCGAAGGTGGATTCTTCCTGGAGCTCGACGACTGATCAAGCTAGTGTAGTCCCAGTCAGACGATTGGTCCCTCGTGGAAGGGCTTGTTTATAAATAAGGCTTCTCTAAGCCATTTGTTAAACTTGTTTGTACTCAGACCTACTTTGCTTCCGCATGCTTGATGTAATGTTGGATCACGGTCTCGTGATCTCTTTGTGCACTCTGTAAGAGTTATCAATAAAGTTGTAAACTTTGGTAGAGAATTGCAATGATACCTGCTGTTCATACTAGACATGTGTGTTGCGTGTATGATTATAACATGCATTTCTTAGTATGGGTTTTCGAGACCTTAGTTGTGATCTGGCTGGCGGTCTTTTATACACCAAGTGGCCCTTAGATGTGCGCAGCTTGGGGCATCGCGATGCGATTTCTCGTGACTCTGTCACGTGCACACTTTGTTGTATGATCGAGCCCGCCCTAGACCCCGAATAAGTGATCGGGCTGGAGTAAGTCTATGTAAGTGTTATAATAAAATCGATAGTATGGTTGAGGCGACTTGTCTATGAGTATGGTAGTTCACCACCCAGCTCATTTAGACTTGTGTGCAGACGATGAGGACCCATCTCAGTTGATCGTCCGGCCTGGATGGGATGCCCCTCACGTTCGATGCTTTCCGAGAACGTTATGTGCTTGGCCTTGTCTGCTTAGACAAGTGGGTACGGTTCTCGGCTCTCCATATGATTGTGTTGTAGCGGTTCTTGCATACGCTAACCCCGGGTCCCGACACATATAATGGTTGGATATAAGTTTCGCGGGAGAGTGAGACTATGATTTCACAGTATCCTTCAGTGATCCTTTGGTTCAGTCTTCATAAGAATTATCCAGCATCACATATATTGGGAAATACACTCAGCCAGAAGTCCAAACTTCTTACGCCAAACTTTTATCCATACGTCTAGTTTCTTAAGTAGTATTATGTTTGTAGTGCCGTGAATCTTTCTCACATTTCTTTCATGTCTTTGGTGATGTCTCTAATTCCATATAGGCCCATAATATGGATTGCAATTGTAATCTTGCATTACATTCAAGTCTATTATCTTTCTATACTATAGAGCATGGTCCTCAGTATTCCTCATATACTGAATTCATGGACTTTATTCAGATTCTGTGTTTTACTCCTAAAGCACATCGGAATCTGTTCTTCTTCCAAGAACTTTTGAGTCATTCTTTTGTTGCAGTCACAATGCATGTTATATGGTAGAATCATATATCAAAGTACATATGAGATCACATGTACTAGTACATGGTGCATCTCTATTCTTCCATCAAGACATTGCTTGTGATAGTTGGATTTCATCCGTTATATAATTTCTAGCTACAAGAACCTGTTTCTTGTCTAGAAGATTATTCCAACTTTTCTTTGTTTCATCATACGTATCTATATCTATATATTCCAACGTGTGATGTGTTTAGTACTTCATATAAAGGAAGATTCTTGTAATCTTGCGTTATATCTACCTTATGTTATATATATATATATATATATATATATATATCATAATGCATATACGTGCATATGAGACGATTCTCCATATACGTATATCATTCGCATGTCCATATATACATACACGTGATCATTCTCCACATATGTCATAACATGCATGTCTAAGATAATGATCATGCTCCCACTCAAATATATCCATCCTATACTCATATATTTGTGGTTCAGATTTCATCAAGTCATTGTATTGTTACTATGTCTTACATAATGACAATGCTCCCAAACCTCCCACTTAGAAAATCCCTCTGCATTCCAAGTTTCCGGAAGTCTTCAAAGATCCCACTCAGTTTCATGAAACTGCAGGCCCACTCAATATTTTGGTCATTAACAAAAAATCACTTGATCAAATCAAGGTTGAGGGTTCCTGTCTAGAGGTATTACAATCCATCCTTCCAACGAAATGAACCTTCGTCATGCCCATTGCAATTCTCTTTCAAATCCAAATTTGACTGAGACGCAATTTCAGGCTATGGTCCATTGTAGTGTAAATGAAATATTTTATTGATTAAAGCGTTCCTATGTTTCCGACGTCAATAACCATTGAACTTTGGTCATAACCGTTTTATGAACCAAAATTATGCCTTATACCCGTTACATTATTCTCAATAACTTTCCAGTTTGTCGAGAATATGAAATAACCGATTTATTTCACAGAACGTGAACCATCCTATATGTAACTCAATATTATTTCATTTCTCCTCGTGTTCTAGGCTACCATCATTCCTTTGCGTTTTAAGCAATGTTGTTCCTTTTGTTTTATTAAGAACACTCATGATTATTGTTTTGTACAGAACATATTCATGACAACCTTCTAAATTCAACTAAGGCGTCAACTCATATACCAAGACCAATCGCCTTTGGCACATCCTTCCTTATATAGCGTCAATACAGCGGAACATGCTTCCGTTGCAATACTCCGATATTCTAAAGGCAAGGTCCAATATCTTGGTCAAAGTTTCCATTATCTCCCATTGGATCCGTGTCAAGAGACTTCTTCTCGCACTACCAATCAAGCAACACAAATTTTGCTATTCGGGGAGAATATGTAATTTCAATTGCTTGTAGCTTTATCACAAAGAAATTCTTTCTTTAAGAAACCTTATAACACCATCAATTATGGAGTTATCTTGTCACATTAGATTCAGGATGGTTTCCTATTCATGAAGTGGGTGTTTTAACTTAATGAATTAAACAACCTTGTTCGTTAATAATTTTAGTGCAAGAGGAAAGAACGTTTAGACCATACTATAGTTTAGTATGACTACGAATGGTTTAAGTAGTTGATACGTCAAAAACGTATCTATAATTTCTGCTTGCTCCATGCCTCTTTCGTGTGATATTGCTATGATATTGATGAACTTCCATACAATTTTGATCATATTTGGCCTAACCTATTAACTCAGTGCACCCCAGTGCCAGTTTCTGTTTTCTGCTGTTTTTCAATTTCAGGTTTCCCCCATATAAAAAGTGCTCCAAAAATTCGGGAAAAATCCAATAAAATATCAGCGTAGAAGAAGCTTCGGGAATCACCAAGGGGGAGGGGCTAGAGGGGACCCACCAAGGCCCCAGGTGCCCTCCCGGCGCGCCCCTGGATGGGGCCACGTGTGACGCCCCCAAAATCAAGTCGTATACAGTAATCATACACGCAAGGTACACGATCGAGATTAGGGACCCACGGTGAGATAACACAACACAACTCTACAAATAAAATAATACAAGCTGTTTAATACAAGCCAGGGGCCACGAGGGCTCGAATACAACAGCTCGAGAGCACAAAGTTAGCGGAAGCAATAGTATCTGAGTACAGACACAAGTTATACAAGTTTTCCTTAAGAAGGCTAGCACAAAAAAAACAGCGATTGAAAAGGCGAGGCCTCCTGTCTGGGAACCTCCAAACTACTCCTGGTCAACGGGGAACTCGATGTCGTAGAAGGCATCGGGGATCTTCATGTTGCAGTGATCGGCATCGGGGATCTCCTTCTCCTAGACTCCAAGGATCCAACGTCGACTGCAGCGGCCGATCAGGCAAAGGGAAAAAAGTGGGAAATAAAGCAAAGGTGAGTATCTAGCATACCCGTGAGTCTTACGTCCGCTACTAAGCATTTATGCATTGTATCAAATGGAAAGGGGAGGTTGTATATAGTGGACTGCAAGGTAGAAATCAGAATAAGGGTAAGAAGCTAGGCCTAACGAAGACTAGCATCTTCCGACGAGTCTTGCAGCACAAGATGAGAACATCCAACAGTCTAAATAAAGCATAAAGTAACAATGCAGCAGAAGTTGCTGCAGCATTGTATAATAATAAGTTGTAATAATTAACAATGCCTCCGAGATCACCTCCTCGACATCCCAGCGAGGAAGAAAACCCGGAACCATACAGTTTAATAATAATAGTTTGTAGTGGTACGATCCAGCTTCAGCATAAAGCGTCCTGTTACCGTGGTCATGGCTATTCAAATAGATTAATCTTCCCTGCAGGGGTGCACTTGTGTTACACTACACGCACGGATCTCCAGGTTGGCGGGCACCTTGTTAGGGAACGCCCCACCGAGGCTATCCGACACTTCGTAGCCCATCTTTCAAACTCAACACAGAGGCCATCCGCCGGTCTAATCCTAAGTACGCCGAGCCTTGGACCCCAACCCGAACGTACTCCTGCACGGTGCGTGTCTGGCCCGTGAAGTTAAAGCAAATCCAAATAAGACACCACCGCACGAGCAAATAAGACAACACCACTTCCCGGCGCAGGCCGCGGTACTGCTGACGTCTAAAGAGTCCTCGGACGACACTACGAAGCAGAGGAGCCCATAACTCGTAATTCCCACGTGTAGACAGCGCGTATAAGACAAAAGGCTACTCAAGTCATCTTCCGAACCATTAGTCATTTTATTTACTTGCGGGGCAACCGTTATCATTGCCTCGACTTAACTGACCCGCGGACAACGACAGCAGTCAGGACCACCAGTACATCGGTGCCTGCCCTGTCGTCCCACCAAGTCTCTGCGGTTACCAACAAGGTGAACCGTCTCCTTACCTTGTCTCGCGTGTGCTCCTGGAGGAGCTCGACTTTCGTGGTTTGGTAACTCTCACGGCCAACGATCAGGGGCCAAGCACACCGGTACACTGGTCGTACCCTCCCTGTCGTCCCGTCGCAATACCACTCGCGGGCACCGTTGGGTCACCCAACTTCTTAACTTAAGGACAAATGTTGTTCAGGACCCTAGGGCGGCTATACAGAGTCAGCAACGAGTGGAGTACGAGGATTACTCCTCGATAGCTCCACTTGATGGTGGCTCGGCAGAGCCGAGGTAGGGGCCAGAGGCGGTGTCTGCATTGTATCGTACCTGTGCAGTTATAATCATCGTATCCGCGTTCACTCCCAGAGTGTTCACGGCCCGCTATCTAATCCTAGCTAACAATGCGCAGGTCTCACTGCTAAATAGAATATATATTTATAAGGCAGCATACGATAAAGGAAGGTACATCAAGGGGCGACAAAAATAGGCTATGCAATTGAATAGGATTGTAATCGTAGCAGCAGCAGTAACAATGCCTAGTGCAAGAAATGTATGGAAATATAGGCGATATCTCGGGAAGAGAATGGCTCTGCTTGCCTGGAAGCTGGGCAGTAGAGGCAGGGTCGTCGACGAAGTAGTCGTACTTAGCAGCGGTGTAATCGGCAGCAGCAGCGGGGTCTATCGGAGATTAAGGGGGGGGGGACAGTGAATACAAAGTAAACATAACAAACAGATTCATGACATGACATATGCAAATTTAACGGTGTTCTAACGTAGTTCAATACATGTTGCTCGGAGCGGGAATTCATCCGTGGATGAACTGCCAACTCCGGGTGATTACTGGAAAGGGTGTTCGGAGGGGGGAGGTATCATGCCGGAGGTGTCGCGGACATCTGACAAACATAAGGGGGGTGTATCCGTGCTAGTTGATCCATTCTGAGAAACTTCCGTGTTCAGAATAAATTCATCCGGACAGTTCTACGGTATCGGGGAAATCATCGGACAGTGCTACGGAAGGGGGACGGTTCGATGTTCAGTATGTTAGACAGGGTGGTAGATGAACGGATAGCGTATTCCTATTCGTTATTTTTTTCTGATCAAGTTTCATATATAAATTATTTTCATCGGAGTTACGGTTTAAAATATATTCAATTTCAAAGTTTAAATCATTTTTAATCATTTCTGGAATTTCTTTTAATATTTAAATCAACATTATCCATAAGGGGTTGACTGGTCAAAACTGACCAGTGGGTCCCACTGGTCAGCCTCACATCTATAATAAAACAATTTTATTTAATAAAACAGTAGGGTGGCCCACATGTCATACACTTCTAGTTTTAATTAACTTTCTATTTTAATAAACTGACAGTGGGTCCTACATGTCATGGAGGGTAAGTTAATTAAAACAGTTTAATTAACCCAATGATTTAATTAAAGGGCTGGGCCCACTAGTCATAGACAGGGGTTTATTTTATACAATTTTATTTTCTTTTCATTTTATTTAGGGGGATATTAGGGCATATGGCCCACACGTCATAGGCATATTGGGGAGGGGGGTTAGTTTAACATGGGGGGTGGTTATCACGCCGGCTGCGAGCAACAGAGCACGCAGGCAAGGGAAGCAACGGTGAGCGGCCGGGGCGCGGCGGCAGACCGATAGTAGGTGTGGGGGGGCGTGGACACCGCGGCGGATCGAGGAGCGCGGCGCGGCGCAGCCTGCGGCGTGGCGAGCAGCCCCGCTCCGGCATGAGAAGCAGCTGCAGCTGCCGGGAACGGGAGGGGGGGCTCGTGCGCGGCTGGCCAGGACCAGCGATTGGCGAGGCGCGGCCGCATTGGGGGGCATGGCCAAGGAGGTCACAGTGCGCCCAGTGGGCTCGGGCGGGGCCAGTTCAAGCCATGGCGGCCGTACACGGGGGCGACGATGATGGAAGGGGGCTACGACAGCAGATGTGACAGGGGAACAAGGGGGATCGAAAGGGGGGCTCACTGCAAGCGCGAGGACGTGCTCGGGGGGCCGGAGAGGGAGCTGTTGCGGCGAATTTGACCGGACAAGCAGGCGGCCCGAGGAGGAAGAAGGTACCACGGTGGGGGGGCGATGCGGTGGCTCCCGGCTCGTATTCTTCTCCAGGGCGACGAAGACGACGCAGAGGAGGTGGAAGGGCACATCGGCGGTGCCTCGGGGGAGCAGTGGCCGCGCGAGCTCGCCGGTGTGCGCCCACGGCGGCGGCAGCGGCTTTTCCACATGGGGAAAAGAGAGAGGCCGAGTGAGAGGGAAGGGACAAAATCTAGGCTCGTCCATGGGGGGGCACTTGCTCAATCTTATCGCCAGGGAGGGGGAGTAGGTGAGGCAGGTGAGGGGGCCGGTCGAGAAGTGGCCATGGCGCCCTTACGCCATGCAAGTGGGGGTGGGGGGAACAGTGAGAGGTAGGAGATGGGGTAGGTGGGTTGGGGTTGGGCCGTTGTCCATAGGCTTAGGATAAGGAGTTTTTTTATTTTCTGTTCCTTTTGTTTCCTGCTTTGTAATATTGTAATTTATTTGGCTACCAGCAGAATTTTGTAAATTATGTAGCTAGTCCCAATATTGTTGTTACAATTTACTATATTAATACAAAAAGTTTAGTGACCTAATAAATTCATTTGAGTTGTCATTAATTATTAAAGGAGTTAAAAGGGGTTGTTTCCTACTGTATTAATTGATTATATTATTTAATCATGATAATAAAATACCAAGTTATTATTAGGATAACCTAATAACCATTTTGTATTTTATAAAAAAATTTGCATAATTTTTGGGTCAAGTTTAATTTCCACTTAGATTTGGAACTTTTATCTGGGCTGAATTTGGATCATATGATCAAGGGTGATCATCCATGCTTAACCACAATGACTTGGCAACAGTAACAGTGATTACTGTAGTGTGACAGCTGGGTGTTACAAATCTCCCCCACTACAAGAATTCTCGTCCTGAGAATTAAAAAGGTAGTGATAGGGGTAGAGTTTCAGTTTCGTAGTCTAACATATCTTCTGTTGTTTGTTGTCCTTCCCGAAGAAGTTTATCCTTCTCATTGACGTCTTCGTTTTCCTGCATCGGTGCATCTCGACGTGTTGTCATCCTTCATCCAGGGTCTTCATCGTACCTACGGATAGGGTAGGAGGGGAAAACTTAGGGGTCGGATCGGTATCAGGTTAATCAACCAAGGCTGACCAAGGGAAAGGGGTATAAAGTATCCTCTGAGTTTAAACTCGGGGGAATACATCATGAGAAACAAAAGAAGGTAGGAGAAGTTTCAAACGGATAGCCATGCATTCGATGCCGATGAGAGACGATGAAAAGGGGTCCAGAGCATCAGGCATAAGCACTCAGTCTGATATCGGACTGAATATCACAAGGTAGGTGACTCATGAATTTCATATGAGGTCAAACGAGAGGAATAACCTCGAGAACAGAAAGGTACAAGAGAGTCAGGATTCGATCCTGTGGAACTGTGGGTTATGGCCCCACGTTGAATAAGAAGGGTGGTGCCAAACGATGCGATCAAGTTGCAAGGTAAGCCAGAGAACAGATTGTTAGCTATGTCGGCAACAACATCGGTACCAAGGGCGAGGGACAAAGAGAACCATTTTCCTGCTCGTTAAGACGAGGCGGACCAATAGGCAAAGTTCTCGTCCATCGGTGGTTACCGAAATGTTATCAACAGTAGTAACAGGTTGTACGGACAAAGTAGTACACCGAAGTGTTTACATCAGCAGGGAATTATCACTGCTCGGATAACTTATACCACAAGGAAGGTTAAACAGACCAATGGAACAGGAAAATGTGATGATACACTAGTATCGAGTGTATATCTTTCCCAAGGGAAAGCAGAGCTAGATATATATGACCAAGTTTGTACTGGCAGGGAGTCAAAGGAGGTTGTCGATGATAACACAAATCGTCGAGGGGCAAGGATGGTATTTCTCACCATGAATTCAATAGACGCATGGAAAAAGAAAAAATGATGATGATGACCACGACACTTTATGTCGGGAGGTTTCAAGAGAATCCAATCGGATAGCACACCAAACAAAAGGGGTGGTGGAGCAAAAGGAAAGTGGTGTTCTCGGTTGACGACAACCCAGAACCCATGGAGTGGTTACGACGGGGATAGGCATTGTTTCATCACAATTCATAAGATGCAGTGCAAAGGCATGATATCCTCGAGATACCAGGGGTAACACTCGAAGGTAGAATGGTGGATCATAGGTGTAGAAGAATTTATACCAAGGGGGTTAATTATCTTTACGAGAAGCCTTCATGATAAGTTCTTCATAGTATCCATGGGCATGAACACAAAGGTTCAGGGTCGACTCCCACTTCTTCAATGCATAACCTTTCATTCACTTCTCACTGTCGATGAATTTGTAGCGTTCAAATGTTTTATCTGGCATAACACCAGTAGAGTAAGACCCGTAGAAGTTCATGGGTTCACACATATGGATGAAGCATAGATACAACCCATAGGGACATTATACGAATCTATACGACAAACAATAGGAACAAGAGATACAAGTTTGACAGGAGAAGGTTGATGACAGGGCCCAGATGATACCGTTCGTCAAAGGCGTTTCGTATCAGGGGAAGCTCGTCAATGATTTAGGACACAAGGGCACGGCAGGTAGTAATCCACCAAAATGTCAGGAGGCGTACATAGAGTCGGTGCGAGTATTGGTACTCAACCATAAGAATAAAGAATGAAAAAAGCATTAGATATAGAAGCATCTGAACAATTCGATGATTGAATATAAAGGAAATATGATTTCCAATAGGGGAGATCAGAAGAAAATGTTCTGACCAAAGACAAGTAAGTTGAATAGATTTAGAGGGACAACCAATCAAGGCTTGGTTTACCGGGAACCAACTCATGTCCGGAATAACGTCTGAGCCGGAAGAATGATGTCATAGGGTATACCGATGACTGCGTGCATTCGCGCACACGATGATTCCCACAAGGTCAGTATGGCAAAGACGAGAGATGTCAATGAAGAATAATAGACAAAAGGAAATAAACCATAGGGTAAGCATGTAAGAAGAATGTCCAACGCAGTAGGCTGCAGAGGATTCTCGAAACATCGGAGAATATTTTGAGGCATCTTGTAAACACAAGAGCGACTGGGAATGAAGGTACAAACAACAAGGATGTGAAGTTACCCACGAGGATTTATCAGTGGTAAGGAACTGCAAAGCAGCGGGCATAAGAGTCTCAGAATTTATCGGCGAGCATATTCAGAATCTTCTGTTGAACCAGGTGATCATCTGTAATGAGGGGCTCTCCGGGACGATGTGATCACGAGAACCTAATGTCAGAGTTAGAAAATTCTTTAACCCGAAAGGAAGAGAGAGCAGAGTCCCGGAGTAAAGGTGATGAGAAAAAGATCCTAATATCACCCAGTTTGGCAACGTGGGCCGATAAGCCAAACTACATTGTTAGCAAAGTAGTTTTGCAAAGACTAGACTCGACTTCGACCAAGGAGTTGGAAGGGGGTGTCCTACAGGCAGTCGGCTCTGATACCAACTTGTGACGCCCCGAAAATCAAGTCGTGTACAGTAATCATACACGCAAGGTACACGATTGAGATTAGGGACCCACGGTGAGATATCACAACACAACTCTACAAATAAAATTATACAAGTTGTTTAATACAAGCCAGGGGCCACGAGGGCTCGAATACAACAGCTCGAGAGAACAAAGTTAGCGGAAGCAATAGTATCTGAGTACAGACACAAGTTATACAAGTTTGCCTTAAGAAGGCTAGCACAAAAACAACAACGATCGAAAAGGCGAGGCCTCCTGCGTGGGAACCTCCAAACTACTCCTGGTCAACGGGGAACTCGATGTCGTAGAAGGCATCGGGGATCTTCATGTTTCGGTGATCGGCATCGGGGATCTCCTTCTCCTGGACTCCAAGGCTCCAACGTCGACTGCAGCGGCCGATCAGGCAAAGCGAAAAAAGGGGGAAATAAAGAAAAGGTGAGTATCTAGCATACCCGCGAGTCTTACGTCTGCTACTAAGCATTTATGCATTGTATCAAATGGAAAGGTGAGGCTGTATATAGTGGACTGCAAGGTAGAAATCAGAATAAGGGTAAGAAGCTAGGCCTAACGAAGACTAGCATCTTCCGACGAGTCTTGCAGCACAAGAGGAGAACAGCCAACAGTCTAAATAAAGCATAAAATAACAATGTAGCAGAAGTTGATGCAGCATTGTATAATAATAAGTTGTAATAATTAACAATGCCTCCGAGATCACCTCCTCGACATCCCAGCGAGGAAGAAAACCCGGAACCAAGTTTAATAATAATAGTTTGTAGTGGTAAGATCCAGCTTCAGCATAAAGCGGCCTGTTACCGTGGGCACGGCTATTCGAATAGATTAATCTTCCCTGAAGGGGTGCACTTGTGTTACACTACAGGGTGGCGGGAACCTTGTTAGGGAACGCCCCACCGAGGCTATCCTACACTCCGTAGCCCATCTTTCAAACTCAACAGAGAGGCCATCCGCCGGTCTAAATCCTACGTACGCCAAGCCTTGGACCCCAACCCGAACGTACTCCTGCACGTTGCGTGGCTGGCCGGTGAAGTTAAAGCAAATCCAAATAAGACACCACCGCGCGAGCAAATAAGACAACACCACTTCCTGGCGCAGGCCGCGGTACTGCCGATGTCTGAAGAGTCCTCGGACGACACTACGAAGCAGAGGAGCCCATAACTCATAATTCCCACGTGTAGGCAGCGTTTATAATCCAAAAGGCTACTCAAGTCATCCGCCGAACCATTAGTCATTTTATTAACTTGCGGGGAAACCGTTATCGTTGCCTCGACTTAACTGACCCGCGGACAACGACAGCAGTCAGGACCACCAGTACATCGGTGCCTGCCCTGTCATCCCACCAAGTCTCTTCGGTTACCAACAAGGTGAACCGTCTCCTTACCTTGTCTCGCATGTGCTCCTAGAGGAGCATGACTTTCGTGGTTTGGTAACTCTTGCAGCCAACGATCAGGGGCCAAGCACACCGGTACACTGGTCGTACCCTCCCTGTCGTCCCGTTGCAATACCACTCGCGGGCACCGTTGGGTCGCCCGACTTCTTACCTTAAGTACAACCGTTGTTCAGGACCCTAGGGCGGCTATACAGAGTCAGCATAGAGTGGAGTACGAGGATTACTCCTTGATAGCTCCACTTGATGGTGGCTCGGCAGAGCCGAGGTAGAGGCCTGAGGCGGTGTCTGCATTGTATTGTACCTGTGCAGTTATAATCATCGTATCCGCGTTCACTCCCCAGAGTGTTCACGGCCCGCTATCTAATCCTAGCTAACAATGTGCAGGGCTCACTGCTGAATAGAATATATATTTATAAGGCAGCATAGGATAAAGGAAGGTACATCAAGGGGCGAGAAAAACAGGCTATGCAATTGAATAGGATTGTAATCGTAGCAGCAGAAGTAACAATTCCTAGTGCAAGAAATGTATGGAAAGATAGGCGATATCTGCGGAAGAGAATGGCTCTGCTTTCCTGGAAGCTCGGCAGTAGAGGAAGGGTCGTCGACGAAGTAGTCGTACTCAGCAGCGGTGTAATCGGCGGCAGCAGCGGGGTCTATCGGAGATTAAGGGGGGGGGGGACAGTGAATACAAAGTAAGCATAACAAACTGATGCATGACATGACATATGCAAAGTTAACGGTGTTCTAATGCAGTGCAATGCACGTTGCTCGGAGCGGGAATTCATCCGTGGATGAACTGCCAACTCCGGGTGCTTACCGGACAGGGTGTCTGGAGGGGGGAGGTATCATACCGGAGGTGTCGTGGACATCCGACAAACATAAGGGGGGTGTATCCGTGCTAGTTGATCCATGCTGAACAACTTTCATGTTCAGAATAAATTCATCCGGACAGTTCTACGGTATCGGGCAAATCATCGGACAGTGCTACCAGAGGGGGACAGTTCGATGTTCGGTATGTTAGAGAGGGCTGGTAGACCAACGGATAGCGTATTCGTATTCGTTATATTTTTCTGATCAAGTTTTATATATAAATTATTTTCATCGGAGTTACCGTTTAAAAGATATTCAATTTCAAAGTTTAAATCATTTTTAATCATTTGTGGAATTTCTTTTAATATTTAAATCAACATTATCCATAAGGGGTTGACTGGTCAAAACTAACCAGTGGGTCCCACTGGTCAGCCTCACATCTATAATAAAACAATTTTATTTAATAAAATAGTAGGGTGGCCCACATGTCATACACTGCTAGTTTTAATTAATTTTCTATTTTAATAAACTGACAGTGGGGCCTACATGTCATGGAGGGTAAGTTAATTAAAATAGTTTAATTAACCCAATGATTTACTTAAAGGGTTGGGCCCATTAGTCATAGACAGGGGTTTATGTTATACAGTTTTATTTTCTTAGCATTTTATTTAGGGGGATATTAGGGCATATGGCCCACACGTCATAGGCATATTGGGGAGGGGGGTTAGTTTAACATGGGGGGGGCGGGGGTTATCACGCCGGCGGCGAGCAACAGAGAACGCCGGCGAGGGAAGCAACAGGGGCGCGGCGGAAGACCGATAGTAGGTGTGTGGGGGGGGGCGGGGCGTGGACAACGCGGCAGGCGGCGGCAGACCGAGACGCGCGGCGCGGCGAGAAGCCCCGCTCCGGCATGAGAAGCAGCCGCAGCTGCAGGGCACAGGAGGGGGGGGCCTCGTGCGCGTCTGTCCACGACCAGCGCGTGGCTAGGCGCGGCCGCACTGGGGGGCATGGCCAAGGAGGCCACAGTGCGCCCAGTGGGCTCGGGCGGGGCCAGTTCAAGCCATGGCGGCCATACACGGGGGCGACGGCGACGGAAGGGGGCTACAGCGGCAGATGCGACAGGGGAACAAGGGGGATCGAAAGGGGGGCTCACTTCAAGCGCGAGGACGTGCTCAGGGAGGCCGGAGAGGGAGCTGTTGCGGCGAATTTGACCGAGCAAGCCAGCGGCCCGAGGAGGAAGAAGGCACCATGGGGGGGGGGCGATGCGGTGGCTCCCGGCTCGCATTCTTCTCCAGGGCGACAAAGACGACGCGGATGAGGTGGAAGGGCACGTCGGCGGTGGCCGCGCGAGCTCGCCGGTATGCGCCCACGGCGGCAGCAGCGGCTTTTCCACATGGGGAAAAAAGAGAGGCCGAGTGAGAGGGGAGGGAAAAGATCTAGGCTCGTCCATGGGGGGCACTGGCTCGATCTTATCGCCATGGTTGGGGGGTAGGTGAGGCAGGTGAGGGGGGCCGGCCGAGCAGTGGCCATGGCGCCTTGGTGCCGTGCAAGTGGGGGTGGGGGGGGGACAGTGCGAGGTAGGAGATGGGGTAGGTGGGCTGGGGTTGTGCCGTTGTCCATAGGCGTAGGATAAGGATTTTTTTTCTGTTCCTTTTGTTTTCTGTTTTGTAATATTGTAATTTATTTGGCTACCAGCAGAATTTTGTAAATTATGTAGCTAGTCCCAATATTGTTGTTACAATTTACTATATTAATACAAAAAGTTTAGTGACCTAATAAATTCATTTAAGTTGTCATTAATTATTAAAGTAGTTAAAAGGGGTTGTTTCCTACTGTATTGATTGATTATATTATTTAATCATGATAATAAAATACCAAGGTTATTTTTAGGATGACCTAATAACCATTTTGTATTTTATAAAATTGTTTGCATAATTTTTGGGTCAAGTTTAATTTGCACTTAGATTTGGAACTTTTATCTAGGCTGAATTTGGATCATATGATCAAGGGTGATCATCCATGCTTAACCACAATGACTTGGCAACAGTAACAGTGATTACTGTGGGTGATTACTGTAGTGTGACACCTGGGTGTTACACCGCGCCAGGGGGGCGCCTGGAGCCCTGGTGGACCCCCTGGCTGCCCCCCCCCTTCGCCTATATATTCCTTGTGACGAGAAACTCCCGAGACGGGAATCCTTTTTCGCAATCTCTCCTCTGTTCCGCTGCCGCCGCGCTTCCAAGATCAGGAGCACCAGAAGACCTCTTCCCAGCACCCTGCCGGAGGGAGGAACCACCTCCGGGAGCTTCTCCACCACCATGGATGCTTCCCGGATGAACCATGAGTAGTCCACCTTGAACCATGGGTCTATGATCAGTAGCTATGTGATGTTCTCCTCCCCTGTTTTTTCTTCATGGATTAGACCTCGTGAGCTGCCTTACATGATCGAGGCACTTATGCAATATTTCTGTTCTTGCTATGCTGAGTTTGCTGGGATCCGATGGAATATGAGATTATGTTCGGATTGTGTTTGAGCAATATATTTGATTCTCCTCTTTTATATTTTTGTTCTTGAGTAATTCTTGCATGTTCTCCGTTGTTGTTTATTGCTTTGGCCAAGTAGTAGGTAGTGACTCCAAGAGGGAGCGTTATGCATGATTGTGGGTTCATGCCCCCCGGTCACTAGCTTGAGTGACAGAAACATGAGTCTAGGGGATGTGCTGTTGCAACAAGGGGGAAAACAACGGTGCTTGTACTTGCGGGTGCAAGGATTGTTTACTTTACGCAAAGTTCTTTAATGCAGTTGTCTGTTGCTTTGAGTTTACACTTTGGGTGGGATTCACAAATTAATACCAGCGAGATGTTCTGGATCGATATCTCAAGGTGGATGATTAGTAGGTAGATGCAGATGGATTTTGGTCTACTTGCCTTGGCGTACCGCCCATGCTTTTGAGCCTCTTCTTTCTTTATAGCATAATTAGCATTAGTTTGCGCACATAATCCTGTCAATTGCCCAGTTTTAATTTGTTTACCTCGCATGGCTATTTTATCGTCTTTTGGGAGAGAGACATCACTAGTGAACATCATAGGACCCCGGTCCATATTTTCACCACTGTTTACACTATCAGTTTACTTTCAGTATTTACTTTTCCGTTACTATCACTATCATTATTATCCCGTGCGTTTTATCCTTTGTAAACAACAAGGCCGGAGGAATTGACAACTCCTCTGTACTCGTTGAGAAGCAAAGTTATTTGTTGTGTGTGCAGGTCCAGGAGAAGCAAGTGATTATCAAACGGCGCATCACTTGCCGAACCACCTTCTTGTATATGTTGGAGTCCTACTGGTCTGATCTCAACCTTAGCATCTTCGCTAAGGGAAATTGCTGCTATCTACATCTCAACCTTCCACTTTGGTTAACCAACGAGGGGGCGTTAATTCGTACCATCAAAAGCAATTTTTGGCGCCGTTGTCGGGGACTCCACTCTTCAATATAGGGGAGTTGCACACTATCTTTTATCTTTGCTTTTTAGTCTTGTTAGTTTACCTTTCAGTTTTTTCTTTAGTGTCCTTTATCAAAAATCAAAAAAATAGTTATCTTGCTTGCTGTTGCTATTGGTTCCTCTGAGAACACCAAGTTGTGTGACTTCACTAGTCACAACAACAGTCACTTTATCTGCACTCCTATTGTTACACCTGCAGCTTGAGCACCTTCTTATGAGATTAAACCTGTTTTGCTGAACCTTTTTATGAAAGATCAATTTTCTGGTGCTAGATATGATGTTGCTTTGCACTTCAATAATTTTATTGAGCTTTGTGATATGCAAAAGTACAAAGAAGTAGATGGTGATATTGTTAAGCTTAAGCTTTTTCCTTTCTCCTTGAGAGATGAAGCTAAAATATGGTTTCAATCCTTGCCTAAGAATAGCATAGACTCTTGGGACAAGTGCAAGGATGCTTTTATTGGGAAGTACTACCCACCTGCTAAGATTATCCAACTAAGGAGTTTTATTATGAATTTTAAACAATTGGATAATGAACACGTTGCCCTAGCTTGGGAACGCATGAAATCTCTTGTTAAGAATTTCCCTACGCATGGTTTGACTACTTGGATGGTTATCCAAACTTTTTATGTAGGCTTGAACTTTACCTCGCGGAACTTGCTAGATTAGGCCGCGGGAGGAAACTTTATGTCAACTACACTTGGTACTGCCACAAAACTTCTCGATGAGATGATGACCAACCAATCCCAATGGCACACCAAAAGAGCTCCAACAGGTAGGATGGTAAACTCTGTCGAGGGGATCTCCTCCCTAAATGAAAAAGTTGACTTGATTATGTCTCTACTTACCAAGAAATCTTCTATTGTTCCTTATGATGTTCCTTTAAATTCTTTGATTGCTCAAGATCAAGTAGATGTGAACTTTATCTCTAGAAACAACTTCAATAACAATGCTTATAGGAGTAGTTTTGGTAGCAATCCTAGACCGTTCCCCTCCAACTACGGGAACAACAACACTTATCCTAGAACCAAAAACTTTATCACTACCCAAAAAGCCTTCAACAAGAGTGTAGAGGAAAAACTAGACAAATTAGATAACCTCTCGTCGAAGGTAGACAATTTATCCCATTAGGTAGAGTTGCTTAAAATTATAACTTCTCCCCTTGAGGAGAGGAAGGTCACTCCTATGAATGCTATCCAAATGCAAATTAATGCAAACATTAGGATGATGGCTAAACTTAAAGAGAGATGGGCTAGAGAAAAGGAGGAAGAAGATAGAATTAAGAACCTTCCTACACACCATACTGTTGCTACTATACAAGTTGTTGAGGATATCCAAATTCTTAGCACCCAATGCACCCCTAGTCCCATAGGACCTATTAATGGTGATGCTATGACCTCAACCTTAGAAGAAGAAATTCCTATGACTATAGAAGCTACCAAACAAGTGAGCCTAAAGCACACCACTACCACTTTCCTTGATAGTAGTGACCTTGATTTTGATAATTGCACCCTTTCTGAAGTTATTTGTTTCCTTCACAAGATGTCTAGAGACCCCCACACTAGCACACTTAATCTTGCCTTCACGGAGCATATCACTAATGATCTCATCAAAGCTAGGGAGGAGAAGCTTAGGGTAGAAGCCTCCATACTGAGAAAGCTAGAATATGGTTGGGATCCTATGATTAAAATTAAGTTGAATAAATTTTCTTGCTATGCTTTATGTGATGTTGGAGCTAGTACCTCCGTTATGCCCAAAAGAAAGTATGATATATTTGAATTGAAACCTTTTGATCCTTGTTCTTTTGGAGTTCGTCTTGTCGATTCTTCTGTAAAGAAACCTTTGGGGAAGATCGATGATGTTCTTATCATTGTCAATGACAATTATGTTCCCGTTGATTTTACTATCATGGACATTGAATGTGAACCTTCTTGTCCAATTATTTTGGGACGTCCTTTTCTTCGCACCGTGGGTGCTATTATTGATATGAAAGAAGGTATTAGAAAATTCCAATTTCTTCTCAAAAAATGGGTGGAACACTTCCCTAGGAAAAATATTAAGTTGCCTTTTGAGTCCATCACACGGGCTAGTTATTTTCTTGAAAAGACTTGATCTATTTGCATTAAGCCTAGCTAATGGCTTTAAAGAAGCGCTTTCGGGAGACAGCCCGCAACGATTTTAGGATTTCCCTTTTGTTTTTCTTCTGTTTTTAGTGGTCTTGATGATTTTTACTACTGTAGCAACATCATTGTATCTTTACTTTTCATGCTTTGTGCCAGTTATAGCCTCATATGATAAGGGAAGTGAAAGTTGTGACATGCTGTCCAGAAATCAGATTTTGTCCTCGTGACTAGAAAACTCAGAGAAAAATCCCAGTTCATCTTTTTGAGCTGAATTTTTTACACAGCGTGATCTATACAATTACGGAACTTTGGTATGTTCTGAGTTTTTTTATTTTAGTTGCATAAGTATCCCTAAAAAATTCTTTACTACCTGCTGGTCTGTTTTTCACAGATTCTGTCCTGTTTTGCCTTTTCTTCGTTTTGCAAACCTTAAGCTTGCTGTTTCTTTGCAAAAACTTTTTGGAAATCTTGAGAAACAGTAGCTCTTCAAGAATATCTTTGTTTCCAGTAGATAAAAAATTATTTTATTATGGGTACTAACCTCGCTAATCAGATTATGATGAGTTATGTATGAAGGGAGTTTTCAAGTGTGCGAGGGAAGATGATGAAAAAAGATTCAGGAATGTCAAGCGCTCAAGCTTGGGGATGCCCCAATGCATCCCCAAGAAATATTCAAGGAGACTCAAGCGTCTAAGCTTGGGTCTGCCACCGTGCATCCCCTTCTCCATCAACAATTACCAGTTCGTCTCTCGTTTCACTATATTTTTATCACTTCATGCATTATGTGCTATGCTTGGAGCGTCTCGCTCTTAGGTTTTATTTTTAGTTTTTCTTTATCTTTGCTTTCTGTTCATAACAAGTTAGAACCCATCTTTCTTTGTGTGGGAGAGAAACACGCTCCACTTCCAAAATCTAGAACACAACATAGAATTCTTCATGCTTATCTTTGTTGTGTGTGTTCTTTATCTTTTTCATAGCTACTGTCATGTTTCGCTCTTAGTTTTCATGCTTATCTTTTCAAAGAGCTTTTGTTTAGTTTGTTGCTGGAACTCTCTTGAATTTTCATGTTTATCTTGTTTAGAGAGTTTTCCTGTTGCACTGAGTTTTGTGTCTTGACTTGAAGTAGGTAATTGAGGTTACTATTCTTTTGTAGTAGTAACTTGCAATAGTTTTGAGGTATCGTTTTGAATAATGTTTGTACTTTTGGTGTCAAGAGATTTAGCCTATTAGTGATAGATGTCGTATTTTGGGCAATACGTGTTTATTTTCAAAACCTACAAAATTAGTTGAGAAATTTAGCTACTAGATGGATCACTACTCTTCTGAGGGGTCGAATATTAGAGTACACTCACGTACCATGAGTCGAGGATGCGCAAGGATAACTAAACCCCCATACACTCCTCCTCGGGGTACTTGTCTCTCTGTGAAACCTCCTTATTAGATTGAGAGTTACCGATAATAAGTGCATGAGTTCTTCGGACTAATGTGAGTATTCGAAAGTTGACACTTCCACCTTCCCATATTTTTCTAGCCTCTCCTGTGCAGTGCATTGCTTTCTTCTTACTCCGAGAGTTGGCGTCCACCTTCGCCGGTACATCCAAACCCTTGGCTTGATACGCTCTGTCATCATATACCTCCTGATATCCTTCCTCAAAACAGCCACCGTACCTACCTATCAAGGCATTTCCATAGCCTTTCAGAGATATATTGCCATGCATCATCCACCTTCTCATGTCTTGATCTTCATGTCATACATGCTACTTGCTTGATCGATGAACCGCATGCTAGTTGGGCCTTGCCCTAATCATTGCTACATGACGCGCTAGTATCATTGCATATCCTGCTACACTGGCAGAGGCATACATTTGCATACATCATGATAGTTACATCTTCTTTATGATATGAGTACTTTTGTAAAGTGTGAAAGATTTTCTATACTTTTTGTAATATATAGAGTGTTGCCCCTAAAGTGAGGAAAAGATCCCAAAGTGGACAAATTAAAAGATCCAAAAGAGGAAAAAATTAAAAGATCCCAAAGAGGACAAATGAGAGGAATAGAAAGAGCCATTGAGGCCACCAAAAAATACAAAAAAACAAAAAAAGAGAAAAATAAATAAAAAGAGAGAAGGGGGCACACTACTATTCCTTTTGAGAGATCCACACTCGTACTCCCTCTTATATCTTGTACTCCATAGAGATTATCATTCATGCATATAGCTATGTGGGGACCTTCACACTATAGAACTTGGCTTGCATTTTCCAATGATGAGCCTCCTCAAATGAGCTCTAGGTCTTCTTGAGCAAGAAAGTTGGATGCACCCCCACTAGTTCCATTGGAGAGCTTACCTTAGCTCATATGTGCATCCGTTGCATGGCAATCCCTACTCCTCACATCATATCTATCATTTGGCTTTCTCTCGCCTATGATTTTCCCCATTGATGTGAGCCTTTCACACCTTTTTGTCTTCCTCCTCCGCCATATTTTCTCTTTGCAATCCTAAGTGCCAACTTTCTTGCTTACGCTCATCCATTGCATGAGTGCTCAAAATTTCGAAAAGGAGTGGATCATTTTGACTTGTACATGGCTAGTGGTCTGGGGATGAGTCAAGATAAGATTCCAAAGAAGACCAAGCGTGAAACTTTAGTAGATTGAGTTCTCAACACAAAAATACTTTTTCTCGTATATCCCTGTCCCCTTTCTTGCACGCAAACACCATCTGGAGACATTCGAGTCACGGACAGCGAGAGCTCTTGCACCTTTATGTTCTTATGTTGCTTGTTTCAATACTAAATATAGACTCTTGCTTGTTATAACTTGAATTGAATTACATGCCTTGATTGCTTTACTTAAAAGTTCTTATATGGTTGTTCGCATGTCACCACAAAAATTATGCTTTTATCATTTACCTACTCGAGGACGAGCAGGAATTAAGCTTGGGGATGTTGATACGTCCAAAACGTATCTATAATTTCTGCTTGTTCGATGACTCTTTTGTGTGATATTGCTATGATATTTATGAACTTCCATACACTTTTGATCATATTTGGACTAACCTATTAACTCAGTGCACCCCAGTGCCAGTTCCTGTTTTCTGCTGTTTTTCTATTTTAGGTTTCCCCCCATATAAAAAGTGCTCCAAAAATTCGGCAAAAATCCCATAAAAATCAGCGTAGAAGAAGTTTCGGGAATCACCGAGGGGGGGACAGAGGGGACCCACCAGGGCCCCAGGCGCCCTCCCGCCGCGCCCCAGGGTGGGGCCGCGCCAGGGGGGCGCCTGGACCCCTAGTGGACCCCCTGGCTGCCCCCTTCGCCTATATATTCCTCATGACAAAAAAAGAGACGGGAACCCTTTTTCGCGATCGCTTCTCTGTTCCGCCGCCGCCGAGCTTCCAAGATCGGGAGCACCAGAAGACCTCTTCCCGGCACCCTGCCGGAGGGAGGAACCACTTCCGGGAGCTTCTCCACCACCATGCATGCTTCCCGGATGAACCGTGAGTAGTCCACCTTGGACCATGGCTCTATGATCAGTATCTATGTGATGTTCTCCTCCCCTCTTTGTTCTTCATGGATTAGACCTCGTGAGCTGCCCTACATGATCGAGGCACTTATGTAATATTTCTGCTGTTGCTATGCTGAGTTTGATGGGATCCGATGGATTATGAGATTTTGTTCAGATTGTGTTTGAGCAATATATTTGATTCTCCTCTTTTATATTTATGTTCTTGAGTAATTCATGCATGTTCTCCGTTGCTGTTTATTGCTTTGGCCAAGTAGTAGGTAGTGACTCCAAGAGGAAGCGTTATGCATGATTGTGGGTTCATGCCCCCCCCCCCCGATGACTAGCTTGAGTGACAGAAACATGAGTCTAGGGGATGTGTTGTTGCCACAAGGTGGAAAACAACGGTGCTTGTAGTTGCGGTTGCAAGGATTGTTTACTTTACGCAAAGTTCTTTAATGCAGTTGTCCGTTGCTTTGAGTTTACACTTTGGGTGGGATTCGCAACTTAATACCAGCGAGATGTTCTGGATAGATATCTCAAGGTGGATGATTAGTAGGTAGATGCAGATGGATTTTTGTCTACTTGCTTTGGCGTACCGCCCATCCTTTTGAGCCTCTTCCTTTATTTATAGCATAATTAGCATTGGTTTTCGCACATAATCCTGTCAATTTCCCTGTTGTAATTTGTTTACCTCGCATGGCTATTTTATCGTCTTTTGGGAGAGAGACATCACTAGTGAACATCATAGAACCCTGATCCATATTTTCAACATTGTTTACACTATCAGTTTACTTTCAGTATTTACTTTTCCGTTGCTATCACTATCATTATTATCCCGTGCGTTTTATCCTTTGTAAACAACAAGCCCGGAGGAATTGACAACTCCTCTGTACTCGTTGGGAAGAAAAGTTATTTGCTGTGTGTGCAAGTCCAGGAGAAGCAAGTGATTATCAAACGACGCATCACTTGCCGAATCACCTTCTTGTATCTGTTGGAGTCCTACTGGTTTGATGTCAACCTTAGCATCTTCGCTAAGGGAAATTGCCGCTATCTACATCTCAACCTTCCACTTTGGGTAACCAACGAGGGGGGGTTAATTCGTTCCATCAGTAGTCTAGCACTTTCAACTTCCATCGTAATTTGTGGTACAACTTCCACAAGTCTCCCATTATGTCATCTTTAATACTTATCTCACTTGGATAGCGTAGTGATTTGTATCCTTATATTCTACTTCAAACTGTGATTCATGATCTCAATTGAATACAACTTTCAATTAATCATATGAAGTCTTTAATGATAACTCATGTTCCCATTTAGTACATCATTTATGTATAATGATTGGCACAAGTTCTACTTGCTAGAACCTTGTCATGGTCATATTTATTGCAGAGGTTCATAGATCATGTATCTAATCCATCTCATGCAATCAAGTTATGACTTTTATTTGATAATGAACTCACAAGTTAATAGATCATACATTTAATGAATTCATCAGCTATGAAATCACCTTATGCAATCAAATCTTTGACTTGGTATAATCAAGACAACTTTATCATTAAACATTGAATATTACTTGAAAATAATAGCAGTATTATAAATGCTTTCTATCATAACATAAATCAAGATGTAATCAAAGTATAAGCACACTTTTATTAATAAAGATGGAACAACTGACTTGTCTCATTACATGAATAACTTTGTCTCGCGAGATGCAAGACACACAACTAAGTGCTCATACTATAGTGATTACATAAGACTTATCTAATACTCTAAGTATCTCCTATGATAGATGTCTCTGCGGAATCCATGCTGGCAATCAACTGACTTGATATCCATCAATCCTTGATTTCACCTCTTCCCGTCCATGCAACGGCATGTCATGTTTTCATAAAACAGAATAAGTATCAGATACTCATTGACTGCAAGTGTTGTATAAGGGCACAAGCATTTATAAAGTATATCAAGTATATACCTTCTCCATCCATGACTTCTGCATCCTCGATAGGAGCAATGTCTGCAACCAAGAGATTAGTCTTGAAGTTCTAGAGACTCATATTAGCTCCACTTCCGACATAGCTACGAACATAATCACCATAACTCGGAGGAAGCGAGTGCAATAACGTGTTTATTGCAAACTCTTATGTGGTGGTTTCGTTCATTCTCCAATATTCATAGTCCTACACCAGGGTCAGGTACATCTCATGCCTCATGTCTAAGTGATCATCAAGGCTTGTGTGTTCTTCCATCTTTGTAGATAGAAACTTGCTTTCTAACTCAAATCTTGCAACTCTGAACTCATGTATGAACATTGTCTTTAGCGTGTCCATCATGTCATATGAGCCAGTGTCCTGAAACTGAATACCCAAATCCTCTGACATGCTAAAAATCATGACATTCCTGACTACGGAGCACTTCTGTCGGCGAGCATAATGATCAAGTATCTCCTGATCGCAAAAATCATCGTCTGGATGTTCTTCCACATGCATTTCTATTGTGAACAAGATGTTTGCTCTTTTGAGCGAAGTCCGAAGGCGTGAGTACCAGTCAGCAAATTTGACCCATCTACTCTAAGTCTTTCACCCTCCATGAAGAAAGATAATTCACGTTGCTCTAGTGCATTCATTTTCTACGAACATAATTGCAAGGAACACAATTAAGACTAGTTCACAACAATGAGTTCATATAATCATATTATAAATGAGCTCGCACTAAAACAATCATCCCTAAGAAGTTTTAGTGATTACATGATCCAGATTCACTGCCCGCCCTCGAATATCACACGGTCGACGGGTCAGTTTCAAAGGTAGACAACAACTTGTGCGATCACATTATCTGTATGTTGTGACTCATGCTCGATCTTTCGATCTCTAGTATTCCGAGGCCATATCTACATATCCTAGGCTCGCCAAATTAACCTCCATGTTATATGCTGCTCAGCAAGGCCATATCTGCATATGCTAGGCTTGCCGAACCCAATCTCATGCAAACGTCGTTTAATATGTGTGACACCCGATATGTACGGAATGTCGGCCATATGGGAGATCCTTCCAGGTGATGCACACTTTGGTAGAATACTTGTGTTTGGCTTTGTTAAGGGATCATCTTATCACATGCTACCTTCGTGTATCCTATACTAGTAGGTTTTAAGATGTCTGAGCTATGGCAATACTAAGTCTACAGTGTCTCCATTTGAGTTAGTTTAGTCATGATGACGTTTACTACTTAGTAGTAACATATAGCAAAACTATCACTACATCACAATCAAACAAACGATAGCCCCCACTTAGCAATACAAAGTTTGGACGATCTAGTTGTATATTGCAAGTTTTACGTGGCTGCTAGGGCTTTGATAGTTAAACAGGTTTTAACCTACGAGTCAACCACAACGTCAACCATACGATTGTCTCTATTACACCCCGCACGGAGCCCTCCGTTGCAAATGCCACATCCGCTAAAGTCAAGCTTGGAACAGGCCGTATGTCAAGCTTGGAACCAGTCTCGCGTAAGCATACACGTAAGGTTGGTCGGGGGCCAGTTCATCAAACGATGACGCAGATGTGAACAAGTACACGTGGGAAGGTAACAATCATACAATCAACGCCCACATCCCCGATGTGTTCTATCCGTACAGTAATACTAAGCATAGACCTAGCTCATGATACCACTGTTGGGGTGCGCAGTGGAAAACACAAATTTTTCCTAACTAGCGTTTCCCATAACCCAATATCTAGCTAGCTGTAATACCGTAACGGAAAAGAGTGCGGAATAACATACCTCGGGGTGTAGTCCGTTGCGCGGGAAACTTTCCCGCAAACGTGGCTGGTGTAGTCAAACAAGTTTCACTGCCCCCTGGCTGTGTTAGCACCCGGATGGGTGTAGTGCCACACGTGTAGCACGTCGTAGTACTCGCACACGTACGAGACTCGATGACGACCTCCAATCTCCGATCCAGCAAAGGTGGCAGAAGCAAACCTCCGGAACCAAAGTTTCAGCAGCACAACGGCGTGCGTATAGTGGAGACATCTCCAACCTAGTGCAGCCTCCAAACAAGGGGAGTCCGCTCATAGGAGGGAGAAAGAGGGAGAGAGAGATCAACAGAAGTCATCTGTATTTTTTTGGAATTTTCTGTGTAGAAAAAGGGCTACCCACCACATCTATATAGGGGAAAAGGGGGGTGCACATGCCTGTCAACTAGCCATGTGGTACTAAACTTTTAGTACCACATGTGCTAGTTGCACATGTGTGGCCGCATGTGGCCATGGGGCCATGGCGTGGTGGCCTAGTGGCCACTTGGCCACATGGGCCCCATGGCCCATGGCGCCCCACTCCCACCTTTTTTTTCTTTTATTCTTTGTTTTCTTTCTTCTTTCTTTAAAGAAAAAAAATCCCAAAATAATATTATTCCATTAATTATTTAAACTATATTTTAATATTTAATTCATTTAATTAAATAATTAAACATATCTAAATAACTTTCCGAACAATTCGAAAACCACGGAACCTTTTCCGTCTCCTCTCCGAAACGATTTAGGAGTTCTCTCTCATATCTCCGGTAACTCCGATAGTTCCGAAAAGGTCTCCGGTTTCATCGAGCCCTTAAGTGTGTTACCCTACGGTCCGAGAACACTCCAGTCATGACCAAGATGAGGCTATGATCAATGATCATCAGCGGGACCTAGATGCCCATAATGACCCCTGTGCATTCCAGATATCAATACTGATTGGACCTTACGTCGTATAGCACTCCCTTTGTCAGCGATACTGGATTGTTCCGAGATGCGATCAATGACATCCTATTTCTATTTCAACCTCGTTCTGAACAAATCCTTATTCACTCGTTCCCGTGATATCCATCCCCGTGACCTAGTCACACGCTGCAGCTTTATGGATGGAATCTCACCGAGTGGGCCCCGAGTATCTATCCATTACATGGATTGACAAATCCCGCTCTTTTAATAATACTCCTCAACATATATCCACGGAATACCCAAGATACAACCGTTATGACCCGCATATTTCAGTCAGGTGGTGGGATGTAAGTCAAAGCATCCGAGTAGATAGCAATTATGCACGTACTCACGGTCAAAAGAACGGTCTACTACGTTCTGTAATTACAAAACTGAACCTTCATAAGATTGATCATGATGTAATGCTTGCTTTGGGTAATGTTCATCACGTCACTCATCCAGTGAGGTGACCTCATAATCAAGAGACTTAATTGTCCATGATCGCGAAACCACGACCATCATGTTGACCATGAACTAGTTATTGATATTGAGGCTAACTAGGAATTCTGGGGTTTTCTATACCACACTTGTATCATTGTTTCACTGATACAGTTCTAGCACGGTATGAAACTGGTTATGAACTTTCTTAGATATATTGGAATAATCATATATTATTTGCCTCTAGAGCATATATCCAACATCTCCTCCTTATCATGTGCCATCTTGGAGCACTATAGTATCCAAGTGCTCCACCTCCCACCGAACTCCGTCGTCATCCTCACCGTCTTTGCCTGTCTGTGCGAGGTATCTTGGGGTGAGTGTCATGGGAAAATCACGGCAGATGTCCTCATGAGAGAACTTGATTTCGGGGCCTTTGCTATGAGTGTACGAGGAAGAAAAAATATCACACAGGGAGAGAGACACGATTTGTACAGCTTTGGGCCACGGGAAACATCATCCGGTAATCTGTAATCTAGAGCCTATTGTGGTCTATTGATTCTATCTCGGTCTATTCAGAACTACCCTCTTTGGGACACCTTACCCCTCTTTATATAAGTGGAGAGGGTAAGGCTTACATGTAGAGTCCTATCCTAATACAAACTAGTGGTATCTTGTATTACAAGTCGGATATCAATTTGGGTCCTACTCTAAGTCTTGTAGCCTTCTAAGTTAAGTGGACTCCTTCCAAGATCGGGACTTCTTTCCAATAGCGGATCCTGTTTTTACTATAGCAAGCCGACTCCTGGATCCTGTAGAGGAGTCCATGTCGGTACTGTAGCATGCCAACTCATGGATCCTGTAGAGGAGTCCATGTCAGTACTGTAGCAGGCCGACTACTGGATCCTGTAGAGGAGTCCATGTCAGTACTGTAGAAGGCCGACTCATGGATCCTATAGAAGAGTCCATGTCGGTATTGTAGCAGGACAACTCATGGGTCCTGTAGAGGAGTCCATGTCGGTATTATAACAGGCCCACTCATGTATCCTATTGAAGAGTCCATGTCGGTACTTTAGCAGGACAACTCATGGGTCCTGTAGAGGACTCCATGTCGGTACTGTAGCAGGCCGACTCATGGATCCTATATTCTTCAGGACATGTCTTCTGGCTGAGTTTTCCTCTTGGGTGTTGCCTTCTGGCCGGGTCTTAACTATGAGTAATCCCCCCGACAATATCCCCCAAGTTTATCTTGGACGCAATCTTGGTGTGGGCTTCATTTTTTTCTAAGCTTGTCCTTGGCAATGAGATTGTCATAGAAGAGAACGCCAGGTGCGCGTCCATGGTAAACTTTCAATATAATGAATCGTTAGGATAGAGATTGGGTCTGGATGCCAAACCATTTTGGAGACCTGCTCCACTGATTCATGTCAATGAACTCGATATTATTCAGTTTTGGGCTCTTCCACCTTTGAGTCCAATGTTTCCTCTTGCTCTTCCGGGTCTTGTCAAAGGACTCGAAAAATTTACGGGCAATTTATATCCATATCACCTGTAGCCCCCAAGCTCTGAGTTTATCACCTCGTGATGACTCTGAGTTTTGTATAAAATAGCCATGTTGGTGTGTAGCCCCCATGTGTCGGGTTGTTTTGCCTGCCGCAACCTGGGACTTACAATTTCTTGCTGGTTTTCTGAAGTCGGCAAGTATTATATGTCAAAGCCGACAAATTTTGTCGAAGCCGTCCACTACTTTATGAATTCTTTGAATATGTTAGTATGCTTCCAAGTAGATATGATTTGCTAGGTTTTTTTTCCTAGCTCTAAGGAGTATGATTTTTACGTATTGGGTTTTGGTGTCCCATAGTGACACAAGCCGACTATCATCATATTTTGATAAAGCCGATATAAACAAGGAGTCGACACGTGACATAGCATTTTCCAGTGATTCCTTTAACAAGCTTAATTGTCACATGTAAGGCCCGATATGCGGTATTGTTCCAGATCTAGATGTTTCCATCCAGATCTGGGGACGAAGCACATATCGGTCCCACCGCGACATATGACAATGCCATATTCCTCGGATTTCCAACATGATATCACAACATTACAGCTACATGGATACAACATCTCATACAACCGGCATAAAACTGCCTTAATACAACATAACAACGGAAGATACATGTCTGAGTACAAACTACAATCAAATGCCTAGTGGAAAAGAGAAAATCATCAATCCCCAGGACCACACGGGTCCACGCCCTCCACCGGGATCCCCCTAACTAGTCGTCGTCGAGTCTCCACGTGAAACGTCGATCAACATACCTGTTGTCGATCAGAACCCTGAAAAGAGTTTGGGGGTAGTATCATGAGTATAGAAGTACTTAGCATCCAACTGTAGTGGTCAACTGACCCAGCAAGGACTTCATCATTCGTCATTCTAGGACAACTAGTAGTTTACGGTAAGGATGGGGTAAGTGGTGAGGTTGCTGCCGCACTATCATTTATGAAGTGGCTAACGATCTAGAGAGTAAGGTAAGAAGCCAAGCATTCGATGAGGAATCGCCTCCAACAAGTCTGCTATCCACCGACTTACGCAAGCATAACACCTATCCTATCCTTGTCCTCCTCGTCGCATCCCGACGAAGAAGAAGCAGTCAAGGCACACACACGTTGATCAACTTATTTTAAGATTATCTCAGTTGTTGTCTATGAACAAGGAGTAGGTCTCAAGTCGTCCATAACCGTGGACACGGCTTCTCGAAAAGATTTACCACTGCAGGGGTGTACCAACTGCCTATTACAAGGCTCCGCACGCACGCCCATCTCTCTCAGTTTCTACCCATCACAGGAAACCATTTTATGATTTAGTTTCGAGAGATCCGAAACAACAGGTCCCTCTAGCTAACAACGAACAAATTCGGGTGGCCCCCGGTGAGTCGACATCCAGCTCAGGAGCCGGCCGCTCTCTCGATCTGGTCTCTACCGTCTGTCGCAGGTTTGGATTGCGGTAATTCTCAAATGAGGTCGGGTCCTCAGCTGAACAGGTTGGACCAACAAAGAAACAAATTCCCCGCTGGCCCTGGTTGGCTTAAAGGATGTCTGCTAGGAGCGAACCGACAGACATATATGCATGGTTTGCAAATGGTAAATCAGCTTGGGCCACCTCTAGAAATGTTTGAAGCTAGGTAGGTAAGAAAAGGGGACCCTAGAAATCCCACACGCGGTTAGGCACGCTCAGTCTTAAAACCAATACCGGAACTCGGATCCTAGGTGACTCGAATGGAACAAAACGTCGGGGCGGGATAGCCTAGACCTTCCATGCTTCGTCGAATATAGTCAACATTCTAATAATCATATCATCAACAACAATATAATAATGTGATAGCCCAAAACCAAGGAGTAACAGGAGTAACATCGTAGCATCCTAAGCATGCATACTAAGCAGGGGCTGAGCAACGAGCAATAGTAACATAACAGTACAAGGTTTGCTGGGAGGGGACATGGCTGTATCGGTTTGAAAGAGGCTGTAAACATGTGGTAGGATCAAACATCGAACCTAACCTAGACTAGCATGAAAACCGCTGGTTGAAATAGAATGGATCATAAGTAATGTATAGTCCTTGCCTATTGATAATTCCGGTTCAGAAGGTGTAGTTGATCACAAGCTCGTATCGTCTCTGAGGTACCCGCGGAAGCACACAAGACGGTATACACTGGAAAGCAATCAACGAGAAAGCACCTATTACTACGAAGCAAACACGAGCAAGCATCAACAAGAAGGCAACACGAGACAATGCACTACGGCATCCCATCTATCGTCGAGAGCGGTTACTAACAGGTTAAGTGGAGTACTCGTCACACACGACGATACCGCACATTTACCATCGGTTCAAGTTGTTTAGCTATAGGTTATCAGCAAAGGTTGTTAACATGGAATCTCACTCAAGCAAGGCATAGCACACAAACATGGAAAGAGGTGGAGCATAAAGGAAACTATCTATGCTAGTCAATTTAAGTGAGGCACAACCTAAACATGGCATTCCACTAAGTACCCCACGACAATTAAAGAATTTGGTACTGTTCTGCCCTAAACCATATTTTATGTTGGTTAACAACATAAAACAATAGCATAAACACAAAGTACATGAAATTCTAATCAAGTTACATGTAAAGAACACTCCAAACGGAGTTACGGTTAAAAAGATATAAGCAAAACAAGTTACGGGCACAATCTGCCAACATCATGAAGCACACTTTAGAGCAACAAATAAACAAGCAAAACTTTGTAGACATGCACAAAAATGATATGCAACTAAAGTAGACATGGCAGGCATGGCATGGCAAAAGGAATCATGCAAGAATGCATCATGAACAATTAATTATAGCCCATGCAAAATGCAATAAAACATTACTAGTCTATGACTTAGTGAAAATCAGGAAAACATGGCAGAAACTGTTATTTTCATGTTGTATAAACAGGGGTAAAACTATATGAAACAGTGCAGCAACATGACATAGCAATATATGGGCATGAACTAGACATGATGGTGATCAGGTACAAACAAGAATCAAGGTCATAGGCATAACAGATCAAAAGATATTAAGCAAGCAACATGGCATCGGAAAGTTACAGACTTAGAGAAAAACAGAGGTGGCTGTCAAAAACAGTGGCATAGCAACTTTGGAGCTAAACATATCTATGACCAGAAATGCTAACATGACAATGCAATACATAAAATGAAAGTAGACATGATGCTTAACAGTATGCAACAAGAATCAATGCAATAGGCCTCATGGATGTGTCACAATCTTCAACCAAAGTTGCAATAAAATAACAGCAGCAGCACATAACAGAAATTAGCAGCAGTTAACAGCATGGTGCCCAGTTCAACAGTGATTAACAACATCAAGATGGCCTCAAATCAAAATGCTCACAAAACATGAACTGAAGTACACACAATTCTAAACAATTTTCCTTTTGAGCGCAACGTCATCCGGGCCACGGTTTATCGCAATTCTACTCGCAAAACTGAATACAACAATGCAATTTGCAGACTTAGCAAAATATAACATATAGGAAAAAAATAAAACAACAAAAAATAAAAATGCCTCACCCCACATGGGCTCGGCCCAAGAAGGCAGAGAGGAGCCGACTGGGCCTGGAGGCTGGCGCTGGGCCGGTTGCGGGACGAGGCGCCGGATCCGGGTGCGGGTCGTTGGATCCCATGGCGGTGGCAGTTAGCATGGTGGCCGACGAGGCGAGGCACGACGCGAGCTCGGGTCATGGCGGCGGCGCCGCCGCTTCCACGCCAGCGGCTACCTACGGTGGAAGAGGAGGCGGTCGTGAGAGAGGGAAGATGGAGAAGAGGCGACGCGCGGGTCACTCGATGGCGCGGCGGCTGGTCGGTGGCGCACGGCAGTGGCGGTGCGTGCGGCGTGGATATTGGAGGAAAGATGAGAGAGGAGGTGGAGGGGTTGGTCCGATCTGGGTCGTTGGATCGGCCGATCGGACGGTCCAGATCGCAGGAAATTAGGGTTTAGGTAAAAATGGGGATAAAATTACGAAAATGGGGTGTTTTTTTTTGCCAGATCTGGGGCTGGTGGCTGCTTAGGTGCTTAGGGAAAACCCTAAGTGGTGTGGTGGTCTTTATATAGCCCAGGTGGCTGGCAGTTTGCAAAAACATCCTCGATTTTTCTCTCGCGCGCGCGGTGTTCACGTTTCTGACCGCCGAGGGTCCGCAGGACCTCCGATCCGGCGGCATTCATCTCGCGCTGGAACCGTTCCGAACACACTTTCCGGCGCGCTATAAAAATATCTCGTTTACTTATTAAACGTGGTTTTTATTCCGTTGGCTACGGCTGGTCTTATGCGGGTTTTCTCGACGGTGATCGGGTGAAACCCGGTGTCGCAAGGTCGAGTGTCAGGGTGGCAAGAGTCGGTCTACGTCTGGTACGAGATAAGAGAGGGGGGAAATAATCGCCGATTGATAAATCGGGGATGCAAACACCGCAAACAAATCAGACAATCAAACAATTCACACCGAAAACAAATTTTTTAATTTTTGTGAAATCTGGGTTGTTACATCACCGTGTCCTACAATGGGAGTCGGTGCATATTTGCTCGCGATATTATCTGGACCATACATGTGTGTATAAGTATAAGCATCTACGTGCTAGTTCTAAGTAAAATTCGGGAAAATCAATATTCAATTCGCATGAATCGGGATGATTAATCGCATATCATGTCGAATCATAGTAGAATCAACATGTAGCCCTCATGAGTCGGCAGAGTCCATTGTAACACCATGTCGAGTCATAATAGAAGAAAAATCGAGGTGTAGCCCCCATGAGTCGACATGAACTATTTGTGTGCATGCTGAATCATAGTAGAGTCGACGTGTAGCCCCCAAGTACCGACTTTTAGTTCATCTTATGATGTTAAGTAAAGTCGATTTTTTATGGAAAAACTACTTAGTATATTTGTATATGCTGAAAAAGGTAAACGAAAAAGTATGCTTATGAAATGCAGAAAATGTAAAGAGCTCATATAGAAGTCGGTCATACGCGTGACTGTCTCAGCATCCTTTAACGATACAAGCTCATCCCAAAACCTACTCCTTTAAATAGGAGGTTTTATGTCTGTCTTGTAGAAAAGAATTGTTGGTCATCTGATTGCGCTTAAGCCAAACTTCTCTATAAGCAAGCATCGCATGACTTATTCTAGTGTTCTCTGTAATAGAGTCAAACTTGAGAAGCTTCTAATAGGGCTTGCTGATGTTTACTCTATAACAGGTCACGTAGGTCATATAAGTACGAGTTTGCATCAGCTTACAGGCAAAGATAAGCCATAGTAGACTAATTTCATGTATATACCGAGTCCCAGTTGAATATTTAAAGTTAAAAAGACTTAAAACCCCAGGGTCCCTAAATACAGCAATATACATGTCTGGTACCAGGGAAGAGATGATCAGTCCTTCCAGGTTTCCAAGGAATTAAATGCGAGAATGTAATGCATAATGATGCAAAATAAAGGTGCAATGCATAGTGATGTAAAATAAAGGTGCAATGCATAAGATGGCAAATTCTGGGTTCCAGAAGTGCCGAGTGTACCGAGACTTCTTGTGAAGCCGGTATTTTGTAAAGAACCTGGATTTATAAAGGAGCCAGAATTTTTTATGAAACGGAACTCACCGAGGAACTGAGATTTTCCAATAAACCGGAACTTGAGAAAGCAGGTATAGCCCCCGAGTCTTGAGTCGACTCGAGGAGTCGGCTTGAGACTCTTTGTACCTGGCTTAATAAAGAAACAAACATCGAATATATATCGTTAAGGAAACTGGATACCTATGTTTAGACTGTGCAATGTGGCAATAGTCTTCTTTGACACCCTTACTATTCCAAATAGATGTAAGATAGCCCCTGAGTTTTATCTCAGAGGTGTAGCATATGAAATCGACTGGAAAGAAAACATATGAAATATAAATGTATCTTAGCTGATCAGATAATGTAGAAAACCCAAACGCCGTGGAAGTCGACTGTGGTGAGGTTGCAGTCAATCTCGTTGGAGTCAATAGCTGATAACCCAGCTGATGTATTGACCCGGTGGTGGAGCGGTCGTGGACGGTTACGTGAGATCCAGTCGCCGGGACGCTTTTCCGTTGGGAAGAGTAGCACGGACGGGTGCCGGCATAGGATAATAATGGTGCGTCGACGCGTGCGATGATGGCCGTATGGTAGCGCCGACATGATGGACATTGATGCGAAGGAGCCCAGGCGTGGTAAAACCGCTAATCAATCATTTGATCTGGTAAATCGATGAACCGAGCAAAACTGCGTAGAGGCCACGCAGCGAGGAAGCTTTGCGATGCTCGATGAAGTTGCCGCAACATCGTGACAGTCTTGTCATGATACATGTGATGATTATTGATCAATTTTTCTGATAAAATTTTGTAGCCAACGTGTAGTAGTTGTAGTTGCCAAAAAGGCAACAAATCCGTTGGTTTTGATAGATCTCGGCAGAGTCTTTGTTTTTTGGACGCGACACATCTGTGGTCGTCCTTGCTTGATTGCGGCAAGAGCGATGAAGCTGATATGATTGCAATGGCATGCATGAGACGGCGTTGCTGGGTGCCGGCTGGACGTGAGCATGGGATGTGCTGGAGTCGGTGACGTGAGTAGCGTCGTTCTGGAGTAGGCTTCCGCGGGATGCCGACGGGCCGGCTAGGCGCTGGAGTTGTGCTTACCGGGTAATACGCTACTTCAGGTCAGATAGTACCAACGAGTAAGTGTTTATCCATTATGTTGGATATATTAGCAATTTTTCAAACAATTTAATCCCTAGATAAATCATGAACATGACGCATGCAAGATTAATCTTATACTAATACTTAACCATGCAACTCAGATCTAGGAAGATAACACATATATGTACGCAGATAATAAGCATGGCATAGATGAAAACAACGATGAACGGGGTGAGTAGATCATACCCTCCGTTCGGCCAGATCGCAGAAGCGGATGCGCTGCTAGCAGCAGCAAGTTCGTCGGCGGTCTTCTTGGCGGCGGCGGCTTCCTCCTGAGCGAGCTTCTCGGCGACGGCCTTCTTAGCTTCGGTAGACATGGCGACGTAGAGGAAGTAGACGAGCCAGAGCGGAAGCGAGCAGTCGCGTCGTAGACGCTCCCCAAAAACCTTATTGCTCCTCTCCCGGTGCAGGATCGCAAGGAGCACGGTTCCGGAGGCCTGCTCTCCCGCACAGCCGTGCACGCGGCGGACGGGATGGGATCGCCGGAGGCAGCAGCAGTGCGTGGAACGACGTGGGCGATGCGCGAGGAAGAACAGATGCGATCTGATCTGTTGTGCAGCGGCTAGGGTTGCCGCGGCTCCTTTTATACACAGCCGAGGTAGGGCGACGTGGGACTGGATACCCGCGACCGAGTCGGCCCACGATTGACGTCTCAGATCGTGCAACGGTTAACTCGTGATTAATTGCACTAACTAAAAAATAATACCAATTAATGAGCCGTTCCTGACTGGCAAAATTAAGCACACACATGACATAGGTTTTAGCTCGGCTCGGCTCAATTCTGCAAACCGCGGCGCGTGCGCGCGTCGTGACGAGGCGAGGCGAGGCGAGGCGTGGCGAGGCGGGCGGCGGAGGAGGAGCGCGTGTGAGCTCTCACTCTTCTACTTGCTCAATAGCATGTAGGAGAGCTCACCTTATAACGAGGTGCAACTCACCCTCCACTTTCGGGGTGGGACTAAACTTAGCACCACACCTATGTCATTTTTTCCACATGGGCCCTTAGAGATTTTCTGAAATTTTTAGATGGGCCTAAAGCCCATGCCTTATTTCAACAATCCCCCACCAGATCTCAAGGTCCCATGGTGTTGTCCTCGGTTTCAAACATTGTTTGATATAACAGTATTTTTAGTGGAGACCAGTTAAGGTTGAACATCCACCTAGAGCAAAGAATTACATTCCTTCACAACTGAACAATGGACTATGCCTTGAATTGACAGTTTGGCGTAAAGAAGTTTCACTCCTTGTCTTACCGATACTAGGCTGCCGAAGGCTGACCCTGCGGGTGGAGCATATTAGTCACACGCCTTGCCTATTCATGAGCTTCCTAGAGATTACCCTATCTCATAGACTGTGACCAGCAGTCGGGCTCATATAGGTGTGTTCTTAAAGAGATCGCTCTGTAGGATAGCATCTCGCTTATGAAAGCCTCTGAACACATTAAGACAAAAGTCAACCTACCATACAGTTACCGAGAGTATTGCATCCCCAACGGAGTGGGTAATAAAATTACTCTCCTCAGTTAACCACTAGCTTGTTTTCCCAGGTCCTATTTCACGGGATCTCCGATCATGTAGGTTGGGTTACCACCACGGCAACTCATGTGGGTCTCATGCCCATCTCCCTCGATGAATTGTCTATCACAATACGTGATAGACCTTTGGTGAAGGGATCTTGCAGATTCTTAGCCGATTGTATGTAATCCAATGCTATTACTCCGGAGTTTCTCAAATGTCTGACAGACTTCAATCTCCTTCTTATATGCTTTGTGGATTGCATGTTGTCCTTTGAACTCTTTGCCTTAACAATCACCGTTTGATTATCATAGTTCATAAGGATAGCCGGAATCGGCTTTTGAACCACTGGCAAGTCCATCAAAAGCTCTCGAAGCCATTCTGCTTCAGTGCAGGATTTATCAAGTGCTGTGAGTTCTGCTTCCATTGTCGACTTCGTTAAGATAGTCTGCTTGCAAGACTTCCATGAAACAGCGCCACCTCCAAGTGTGAACACATATCCACTTGTGGCCTTCATCTCATCAGCATCAGAAATCCAATTTGCATCACTATACCCTTCAAGTACCGACGGGTATCCGGTATAGTGAAGTCCATGGCTCATTGTACCCTTTAGATAGCGCATAACTCTTTGAATAGCATGCCAATGAACATCTCCCGGATTTGAGACAAACCGGCTCAATTTGCTCACAGCAAATGCGATGTCAGGCCTCGTAGCGCAAGCTAGGTACAGGAGTGATCCAATCACTTGAGAATATCTCAACTGATCTACAGTTGTGCCTTCGAACTTTCGAATCCGCACACTAGGATCATATGGCGTTGGGGACGATTTGAATCTGAATATCCAAAGCGACTCAGAATCTTCTCAACGTAGTGGGCTTGCAAAAGCGTAATTCCACCCTCATTATCTCTCAATAGCTTGATGTTCAAGATAACATCAGCCACACCAAGATCTTTCATCTCAAAGTTTTGAGATAGAAATGTCTTAACCTCCTCAATGACTTTGAGGTTGGTTCCAAATATCAGTATGTCATCAACATATAAGCACAGTATAACTCCTTCGCCCCCACCATGGCGATGGTGTACACATTTGTCAGCCTCACTTACAAGGAAGCCAGCAGATGTCAAAGTTTTATCAAACTTCTCATGCCACTGCTTAGGTGCTTTCTTCAGGCCATATAAAGATTTCAATAGCTTGCACACCTTTCCTTCCTGACCATCTACTACAAAGCCATCTGGTTGTTGCGTGTAGATTTCCTCGTCTAGCTCTCCATTTAGGAAAGCCGTCTTAACGTCCATTTGATGGACAAGAAGACCATGCGAGGCAGCCAACGAGAGTAATACTTGAATGGTGGTCAGTCTGGACACCGGTGCATAAGTATCAAAGAAATCTTCTCCTTCCTTCTGGGTATAGCCCTTAGCCACGAGCCTAGCCTTGTATTTTTCAATACTGCCATCAGGCCTAAGCTTCTTTTTGAACACCCATTTACATCCCACAGGTTTGCAACCATAGGGACGATCATTGATTTCCCATGTTACATTAGCCAAGATGGAATCCATCTCGCTACGAACCGCATCTTTCCATTAGTCAGCATCTGGTGAAGCATAAGCTTCTGAAATAGAAGTGGGAGTATCATCCACGAGGTACACAATGAAATCATCACCAAAGGACTTTGCAGTCCTCTGTCTCTTGCTCCTAATAGGACCTTCATCGTCCTCTTCCATAGGATTATCGTCATGAGTTCGTTCATAATATTCCATCGGAATGGCGGGTTCAGGAATCTCATCAGATTCCTGTCTATAAGTGCTTTGCATATCTCTCATGGGAAATATATCCTCAAATAATGTAGCATCTTTAGACTCCATAATCGTACTAACCTTCATGTCAGGTACCTCAGATTTCACCACTAGAAATCTATATCCAACGCTGTTCTTAGCGTAGCCCAGAAAAACGCAGTCCACGTTCTTTGGTCCAAGCTTACGCTTTTTGGGGAGCGACACATTTACTTTCGCCAAACAGCCCCAAGTACGCAAGTATGAGAGTGTCGTTCTTTTCTTCTCCCATAATTCATAGGGAGTGATCTCGTTATCCTTCATGGGAACCTTATTCAGGACATGACAAGATATCAATATAGCCTCCCCCCACCATGCCTTGGATAAACCCGATGTATCTAACATGGCGTTAACCAAATCTGTTAGAGTACGGTTTTCCGTTCGGCAACCCCGTTTGATTGGGGTGAATAGGGAGGCGTCCTCTCATGAATAATTCCATGTTCCGCACAGAAAGAATTAAAATCATTAGAAAAGTACTCTCCACCACGATCAGACCGAACCCGTTTAATCTTTTTCTCAAGTTGGTTCTCAACTTCTGCTTTATAGATTTTAAAGTAGTGCAGAGCCTCATCTTTAGTGTATAACAGATACACATAGCAAAATCTAGTGGAGTCATCTATCAATGTCATGAAGTATTTCTTTCCACCTTTAGTCAACACACCATTCATCTCGCATAGATCAGAATGTATGAGTTCTAGTGGCGCCAAGTGTCGCTTCTCCGCAGCCTTGTGGGACTTGCGAGGTTGCTTAGCTTGCACACATGCATCACACTTAGAACCTTTGGCTAAAGTGAAACTCGGGATTAAATTCATCTTAGCTAGCCGCGTCATACAACCGAAATTTACGTGACAAAGACGTGAATGCCAATCTCAGATTCATCAACGATAGAATGTATATGATTCACGACGTCATTACATAAATCCTCTAGGGAAAGGCGGAACAGACCTCCGCATTCATAACATTTACCAATGAATAATCCATATCTAGACAAGATTGTTTTATTCGACTCAAATACTAATTTAAACCCTTCTTTACATAGAAGGGAGCCACTAACGAGATTCTTTCTGATATCGGGGACATGCTGCACGTTCTTCAGCCGCACGGTCTTTCCCGAAGTAAGCTTCAGATCGACCGTACCAAAACCAAGAACAGAAGCATGTGTGTCGTTCCCCATCAGTACGGACCTGGTTCATGTGGTCTGGTAAAAAGAAAACAAGGATATGTCAGCACACACATGAACATTTTCACCCGTGTCAACCCACCATTCAGTAGATTGATAAACTGAGAAAACAGTAAATGAATTACCGTACCCAGGTGCACCTTTGTCCGTGTTGCCCATGACCACATTGACAAAATTGGAATTCTGCGCTGGCTTCTTATACTTGTTCGGGAACTTATTAGCCCAGTGCTCCAGTGAGCCACAAGTGAATCAACCATCATCCTTCTTGTTGTTCTTCTTCCCCTTCTTCTTGAAGGTAGTATTCTGTTGGACCTTGTTCTTTCCCTTGAACTTATTCTGAAAGTTCTTCTGCTGCATCATATTGGCAGTAAAAGTTCCCTCAGCCCCCTTTTTCTGTGAGTCTTTTGCCCTTGAGTTCTGCTCCACACTCAGATGGCCAATAACATCTTCAAGTGAGAACCTTGCCTCTGGTGCTTCAGATTGGTGGCAAAGCTCCTCCAAGATGGAGGGAGTTTAGAAATTATGCATCCCGCGACAAACTTGTCCGGTAGATCACACTTGAGGAGCTCAAGCTCTTTCAGGATGCACTGTATCTCATGGGCCTGTTCCAACACAGGACGGTTCTCGATCATCTTGTAATCATGGAACTGCTTCATAGCATACAACTCGCTCCCGACATCAGTTGCTCCGAACTTTGCCTCGAGTGCACTCCATAAGTTCTTGGCATCACGCATATGTAAATACGCGTCGACTAATTTGTCTCCGATCACGCTAAGAACTGCTCCAACAAAGACGATGGAGGCGTCCCTGAACGCCTTCTCATGTTGAGGAGTAATCGTTCCAGTGGGAGTCTCTCCAACGACCCAGAAGACATTCATAGACGTGATCAACAAAATAGTCTTTGTTTGCCAACGAATAAAATTTGGCCCGTAAACGGGTTCGGTTTCAGTGTCGCAGCAAAATCAGGAGATGAAAATTGCCTATAAAAATAAGGTTTTTGGATTGTTGGATATATTAGCAATTTTCCAAGCAATTTAATCCCTAGATAAATCATGAACATGACGCATGCAAGATTAATCTTATACTGATACTTAACCATGCAACTCAGATCTACGCAGATAACACATATATGTACGCAGACAATAAGCATGGCATAGATGAAAACAACGATGAACGGGGTGAGTAGATCATACCCTCCGTTCGGCGAGATCGCAGCAGCGGATGCGCTGCTAGCAGCAGCAAGTTCGTCGGCGGTCTTTTTGGCGGCGGCGGCTTCCTCCTGAGCGAGCTTCTCGGCGGCGGCCTTCTCAGCTTCGGTAGACATGGCGACGTAGAGGAAGTAGACGAGCCGGAGCGGAAGCGAGCAGTCGCGTCGTAGATGCTCCCCCCAAAAACCTTATTGCTCCTCTCCCGGTGCAGGATCGCAAGGAGCACGGTTCCGGAGGCCTGCTCTCCCGCACAGCCGTGCACGCGGTGGACGGGATGGGATTGCCGGAGGCAGCGGCAGTGCGTGGAACGACGTGGGTGGTGCGCGAGGAAGAACATATGCGATCTATACTGTTGTGCAGCGGCTAGGGTTGCCGCGGCTCCTTTTATACACAGCCGAGGTAGGGCGACGTGGGACTGGATACCCGAGACCGAGTCGGCCCACGATTGACGTCTCAGATCGTGCAACGGTTAACTCGTGATTAATTGCATTAACTAAAAATTAATGCCAATTAATTAGCCGTTCCTGACTGGCAAAATTAAGCACACACATGACATAGGTTTTAGCTCGGCTCGGCTCAATTTCGCGAGGCGGGCGGCGGATGAAGAGCGCGCGTGAGCTCTCACTCTTCTACTTGCTGAATAGCATGTAGGAGAGCTCACCTTATGAAGAGGTGCAACTCACCCTCCACTTCCGAGATGGGACTAAACTTAGCACCACACTCATGTCATTTTTCCCACATGGGCCCTTAGAGATTTTCTGAAATTGTTAGATGGGCCTAAAGCCCATACCTTATTTCAACACATTAGCACTACTGTTATCCATCAACTTTCGAGTTTAGCTTTGTACGTGAGTTTTTTCAATTCGTAGGTGCTGATTTCCACCGGTGTCTCGTTGGTCTGGTTTCAAGCACAACTGGCGCCAACTGTCGAGTGCGGTGACGCTAGAGCCGGCATTGGAGCGGCGACCAAGATCTAGACGGGCCGGCCCTGGCGAGGGGCAGGGGGTGCGGCCGCCCCGGGCCCCCACTATCCAGGGGCCCCCTCCCGGGATGCACGTACACGTAGTAGCGCCAGGCCCATGCCTCATGAAGACGAAGCATCAGATTTCAGACCCGTAGCGTAGATAGGATCCTTCACTACGTTCCAATCTCTATTTGGCTAATCCGTGTTGCGCCCCGATATTGAGTCTCAGGCCGGCGACTCTGCCTCGTCCTTCCGAGCGACCCAAGCGCCGCCGCGGTGGAGCATTGAGCTCCACGTCTGCTTCGTTGACGTCAATTGCCACACATGGAGGACCTGACAGTATGGAGTTCTGATCCATGTTTAGTTGTTTCAGTATTTATTATGTTTGATAATTTGTGGAACTTTTAATCACATGGTAATTTTTACTTCACGAGGATTATGAATCAAGGGCCTCACGCTCTACCATCTGATGTATCTTCAGATGTGTATGCATAGGTAGAATTAGGTTTTTATTTCGGTATTCTCCCTCTCCTCTCAATCTCAATCTCATGTGTGGTTTGATTTGTGATTCTATTTAACTCATAAATTCATGGTAGTAAAGCAGCACAAGAATTTTGTCAATCATTCGGTCAAGGATGGTACTCACTAAATTTTATAAAATTAAGATCTAGTTCTACGTAATTGCTAAATTAGGTTTTAAATTTGATATGCATATCCATGATTGTCTTTTATGGGCCTGTTTGGTTGAAGATTATGCTCGCCACGCTTAAAGTGAGGCATCTGTGGCGCGTCGCAATCCTGTGGCGAGCAAAACCAACGCCAGACTTGTGGCGAAAATTTCTATTGGAAAATCTACGGTATGCTGTGGCGAGCCAAACTCACTAAAAATTCAAACGGCTTCCTAGGAAACCACGGTGCGCCACGCTTTGGCTTGGCAATCTAATGCCGGCAACCAAACAACACTTATATGCGTAGTTGAATTGTTTAATGAGACTGTCATAAGACAATTTTTGCATTGAGCAATGTTAGAATTTTTTGAAAGGGCCCCTAGTTTTAGGTTTCGTCCCGGGCCCCCAAAATCTCAGGACCGGGCCTGGATCTGGTGCGTCAGCGTCGCCACTCGGCATGGGCAGGGGGCGATGGATGTCGCGCAGCACGGGGGTTGTCCCTGACAGGTGCAGGAGTCCGCTGGAGGGCTAAGCCTGTTAGTATAATCTTGTGTGGGTTAGTAGAACTTGCCGGTTTAATTAGATTAGAAAAGTCAAAGTAGTATTTCTCTTAGCAATATTACTCGGCTGGGTCATAGCTTCGTGTATATATACATGAGGTTACCAACGTTTTGTAACAACAGTGAAAACCTGTGGAAAGAAACGCAACGCAGACAAAACAAGGCACGACAAGTGCCTCTGGCTAAATATTTTGCGTGTGCGATTGTTCGTTGATTATGTGAGCGATCCTAGAGGATTAAACTCCAACAAAGCCGGCGGTTGAAATTCAGAAATAGAGTCGGCGATGTGCGAGTGCAACGCAGAAAACGGCCATGGATTGCGATGTATGTTCATGTCCTTGTCCTGATGGATTAATGGCAGTACTTCGGATTGGCTTCGAGTACATTGCACTTGAAATTTTTTCATCTGCTTGTTGTAGCCAAAAATTAGGCGCAAGAGAACTCGGCCGACGGGTGCAAGCAGACGGCAGCGAGTACGTCACGGACAGTCGGCGACGCGAACGACGATGGAGTCGGCAGTCCGAGCGTGTGAAAAGCCGCCTTAGGCTAGCGTGAAAAGCCTGCTTGCAAGGCGCCCCGTGTATTGGAATTGGTTACCAATACATTATCACTGTAGATATTCAAAAAAAAATACATTATCACTGTAGATATTTAAAAAAAATACATTATCACTGTAGATCCATCCATCCATCAGCTCTTAGCTAAGATACTTGTGTACGTGAGGGTTCCAGCTTGCTTAGTATGCAGAATCGACGATCGGACGTGCCACTGCGCGGAGTCGGCTGCTAGGAGGCAGACAGTAATAGAAAAAGTCTCATTTGTCCCGATTTCAGAGCCTCATTTGCCTCGGTTTTAAAACCGGACTAAATGGTCGTAACTAATGCCTAAAACCTTTAGTCATGGTTTGTCCACGAAACGGGACAGATGGGGCTCCACGTGGCCTCTGCGGCTTAATCAAGCAGAAAGGCTTTTTGTTCCGGTTGGTAACACCAACCGGGACCAAAAGACTTCCACGCGTCAGCAGTTCAGGGGCTGGGGTTTTTTTTTAAAAAAAGGGGGGATATAGGGGTTTTGTAGGATTAATTTAGGGGTTTCGTGTTAGCTAGCTAATTAATAAAGAGAGATGTCCTCTCATATCTCCGTGCTTGGTCGACGCTACGTACTATACGTATAGACATGACTTGGTCGACATGCTAGCTAGTAAGCAAACGAAGAAATTAAACCATTAAGTACAGAAGATCGTCATGAACATATGCAGAGAGAAGTGATCGACCTCTCCTTTTCCGAGAGATTGTTCGAACAACAAGTTTTCGTATATCTATCCGACGCTACTGGCTATATATATACAATATAAGATCTCTTACAATACTCTAACATTTGAAATCAAGTTTCATATGGTATTGTCCGCCTTTTTTGATGACGTGGTCAAGAAAGAATCCCATCAATTCTTCTTCAATTGCTATTATGCGATCTTGTGGTAGGAGTTAATCCTGCAGCTCTCAAAGCTAATTCGAAAAAGGGGATCAATACATATATATGAATGAAACTCGACACAAATGATGATAATAAAATAAAATTGTGAATATTATTGCTTACGCACTTTAAATTGTTCTTTAGAGTAGCCGACATTCTTATAGATCGCCGCGTTGTACATGTACTCCCAAACGTAGTATCCACAAAGATTAGTCCCTTCATCCTGCCGCAACCACTTTACGAGAAATATAGGTCAATTAAACTAATAATCAAGCATTATATAAATGGTATTGATGAAACTAGCTAGAATCAATATAATGGAAGATGCGCGGAACTAGCTAGTAGTACTTATTTTCGGGCTTGTTAATTTCAGCTCCTTCGGCAGTCCTAGAGCTTTTTTGGTGAAATGTATCCAAACCCTGCCAGACATAGAAAATAATTATTACCTGATATCAGGAAATTTGAACAAAGTTGCCGCAATGGTGGGATAATGATCGATTGAACTTACTTCTTAAGCATTTCAGTGATGACCGCATACGTCTTGGGATCTTTTTGTCTTAAGTCTAAGACGGTTACTAGTCCCTCCTCAAGCATAATCTCTAGGAGAATAAAGTGGAAGCTGCGCACGCATGCATAACTCATCAATTACATTACTATAACCTTGAGTAAATAAGGAAAACCGAATATGCACAGTAACACTCACTCGAAGTTGTAAGGAAAGATTATTTTTGTTTGTTCTGATGTTGAAGCAACGATTGTAGCAAGGTGGCCCCGTCTTGTTTGGGATCATGTAACATCTCTCAATGATTAAAGAGATTTAGGTTAATGAACCCAATATTATAGATTTGTCTTTGCTTACATTCGACGATCTTCAATCTGCATGATATAGTGAATTATATGTACTTGCAATGAAAGAGCTCAGGTGTATATAGAGACTTAATTACAAACAATAGCAAGTGATGATTACTTTATCGATGGCCTTTTGATTGAAAAACTGGAATAACTCCTCAAATGGAACACACAACACCTCAATTCCAATGAGGACATGCTTGTCTTTAACCATAATCATCACACTATCCAACTCAGAATTCTTGCAGGTGTCCATGTACCACTGATGGAATCTTCGCATCATCGTTGGTAGCTGTTGATCAGGTCTGACGAGAGGATACATGTACCGGAATTTGTGTTCGTCCACCTCCAGTGCATCAAAATGTCTATCGTCGGGCAGATAATCACCAGGATTGGTACCGGGCACCATCCCGCCCGGCAGATTTGCGACGACGATATCGCTAGACACCTGCAGCGGGGGGCACGATCTGTTTGCCTGTTCGCCGAGCTGGGGAATTTTTTCCCTATTGCAATTTGTTGTTCTCTCCTTTTGTCAGTTGTAGTGGTTCCAAGACGGAGCGCTTCTTACATTTCCTTTTTAAGAGTGCGGATATGGTTGTCATCCAGTGGAGCCGGTGCTCATCGCTTCAGGGCATCCAAAGTGGGCTTCGCTTTCACCTCATCTATCTTCGGAGGTGGAGGTGGTTTTTTCTTTTTCAAACAGGCATCCACTTGGCCTGGAACGATCTCCGCGGTTTCGAGCTATTCTCGTATGGTAACTTCTTAAGAGGCGCCGATCAGCCGGAGCAGCGGCGGCGGCTCTATTCTGCTCTTTCTGACGAGGCTGGGGAGGATACGGGCTGCTCGGACGCGCCGACGCAGGAGGAGAAGGAGGCAGAGGAGGAGGCGGAGGAGGAGGCGTGCACTGATCACTCCCCGGAGGAGGTAGAGAAAGAGGAGTGCCCTGATCACTCGCCGGAGGAGGAGGCGGGGCCTTACTCGTCGGAGGTGGAGGAGGAGGTGGGCCCTTACTCGCCGGAGGAGGAGGAGGAAGAGGAGGCGGCGTCCAGTTCGAAAGCTTCATGAATTCCTTCGGCCATAGACATGAAATCATCAGAGCATTCTCCAGGAGAGTTTCCCCTTCGCCGGTAGGGTAGTCAAGCTCAAGCTCCTCAAATCCATCCAATATTTCTTTGACAATCACAACAGCATAGCCTTGGGAATCGGACGACAGTGAAAAGTTCCGTTGGGTCGAGGTGGTGCAACATGGCCGATAGCCACCGTGGGTTTGAAGTGCATCAATTGCTTCTTAAGGTGGCAATCTTGAGCCTCCATGATTTCATCCATAGGGTACCTAGGAGCCGTCAAATCAGGCTGCACAATGAACTCGGTGGAAGCCACGCTGCTTCTACGCTGAGATGGCGGGGTAGCTTCTAGGGTAGCTTCGTCAGGTCGATGCCTATCCTCTAGCGCTTGTACTCTTGCATGCAGCTTCTGCATATCGCTGAGCTCCTATTTCCTCTTCCTCTCCCTACTTTTGTAACCGCCTGCGTCGGGAAACCCATACTTCCACGGAACTGAGCCTGCCGTTCCTCCTGTTCGTCCTGGGTGATCAGGATTCCCGAGGGCCTTTGTGATCTCGCCGTTCTCTCTGTCGGGAACGAACGTCCCTGCCTCCGTTTCAGCGATTAACTTCTGAAGCTTGGTGATCGGTATTGTCAGTTGTTCTTCCGTCCGAAAGAACTTCCCTGTTTCAGGGTCCAAGGTTCCCCCAACCCCGAAGAATCAATTCCTTCCACGGTCTGGCCAGTTCAATGTCTCTGGTATGATCCCTTTCTCAAGCAGGTCATTTTCAACCTTGTCCCACAACGGTCGGGCTTTGAGGTAGCCACCTGACCCTGTGCGATGGTGATGCTTTTTCTTTGCAAAATTTAGCTTGTTTATCGCTGACATCTTCTTACTCTTCGCCGATGTCTTGTGGGCCCCAAATGCGGGCCACTGTTCTCTTATCTTCTCAAATCGGCCCTCGAATATTGGAGTCTTCTCTTTGTCGACAAATGTTGTTTTCAACTCATTCTTCCACCTCCTAAATAGATCTGCCATCTTCTTAAGAGCATGAGCCTTGACCTTTTGCTCTATAACTGGCTTTTCCGGATGCTCCTCTTCCGGTAGGGTGAAATTTTCCTTCAGCGCGGTCCAAAGATCATCTTTCTGTCTATCGGTGACAAAAGAAACTTCAGGGTCTCCGCCCTTCATCTTATTCCATTGGTGGATGGTGATCGGGATCATGTCCCTAACAAGAACCATGCACTGAGCATAAAATGCTTCCTTGGTCCGGCTAGGTTCAATCGGTTGGTCATCTCTATTGATGCTGGTGATCGTGAACCTTTCATCCGGTTGCAACTTTTTCTTCGGGCCGTCTCGTAACCGAAGTTTGGCTCGATCCGGATACGGAGGGCTAGAAAAGAAGAAAGAAGAGAGTTAATCTGTGTACATACCAAAACAATTGATGCATCAATTAGCTAGTCAGCATAGGCTTAATTATTATATATACCTCGTCGGACTTTCCAACAACTGCATCCTCCGTTCGCTCACCGGAGCCGTCATCACGGTATGTTTCCTCTGTTTGCTCACAGGAGCCATCATAAGCATGTCCTTCCACCTCCACTGTCCGATCACCGGAGCCTGCTTCACCCTCTTCTTCCAGGCCATCGGTGTAGTTCAGAAACTGGAAGACATCACCTCCTTCCCGGACGATGTCGCCCACCAACAACGGTCCTTGCGGATGATTGCCCCCAACATCTCTTCTTCTTCTAAGTTTCTTTGATGATCGTCCATAGTTTCTGAAAAATATTAATTACAACATGACACTTAATATAAAAACATGATATAGCATGGATATATTAGTGTGCCAAACATACAAGTTCCGCTGAAAAACATGGGGGCATGTGTTGACACCAGTTTTTGGCACGTTAATAAACCTATATAAGATGGAGCCCGGAGCCAGACACCCGTGCAACCGATGTCTGATGGAAAACATGACATGACGCCCAGAGCCAGACACCCGTGCAATTAATGTCTGATGGAAAACGTGACATGACCCTCGACCCTTCGACGACCCTCGACCCCTCGATGACCCTCGACCCCTCGACGACCCTCGACCCCTCGACGACCCCTAAACCCCGCGATGACCCTCGAGCCCTCGACGGCCCTCGACCCCTCGACGACCTTCGAACCATCGACCCCTCGATGACCCTCGACCCCTCGAAGACCCTCGACCCCACGACGACCCTCCACCCTCGAACCCTCGGCAACCCTCGACCCCTCTCGGCGACCCTCGACCCTCTACGTACCGACGCGTAGTTCCCGACCCTCGACCGCTCGGCGATCCTCGACACCCCTCTCGTTCCCCATTTTTTAAAATAGAGGAGAAGGAGAAAAAAAGGAGAAGAAGAAGGAATAGAGGAGAAGAAGAAAAAATAGATCTATAATCTATTTTTTCTTCTTCTCCTCTATTCCTTCTTCTTCTTCTCTTTTTTTCTTCCTCCCCCTCTTTTTCTCCTCTTCTTCCTCTTCTTATTTTTCTTTTTCCCTATCCTTTTTCTTTTTCCTTCTTCCTTCTACCTCTTTCCTTCTTCTGTAAGGCCCGATATGCGGTACTGTTCCAGATCTAGATGTTTCCATCCAGATCCGGGGACGAAGCACATATCGGTCCCACCGCGACATATGACAATGCCATATGCCCCGGATTTCCAACATGATATCACAACATTACAGCTACATTGATACAACATCTCATACAATCGGCATACAACTGCCTTAATACATTACATCAGCGGAAGATACATGTCTGAGTACAGACTACAATCAATTTCCTAGTGGAAAAAAGAAAAACGTCGATCCCCATAACCACACGGGTCCAGGCCCTCCGCCGGGATCCGACTAACTAGTCGTCGTCGAGTCTCCACATGAAACGTCGGTCACCATACATGTTGTCGATCAAGAACCCTGAAAAGAGTTTGGGGGTAGTATCATGAGTACAGAGGTACTCAGCATCGAACTGTAGTGGTCATCTGTGTCGGGACCCAGGGTTAACGTATTCAAGACTCGCTACAACCCAATCATATGGAGAGCCGATAACCGTACCCACTTGTCTAAGCAGACAAGGCCAAGCACAGAACTTTCTCGGAAAGCATCGAACGTGAGGGGCATCCCATCCAGGCCGGATGATCAACTGAGATGGGTCCTCATCATCCGCACACAAGTCTAAATGATATGGGTGGTGAACTCCCATACTCATAGACAAGTCGCCTCAACCATACAATCGATTGTGTTATAACCCGTACATAGACTTACTCCAGCCCGATCACTTAGTCGGGGTCTAGGGCGGGCTCGATCATACATCAAAGGGTGCACGTGACGGAGTCACGAGCAATCGCGTGCGATGCCCCAAGCTGTGCACATCTAAGGGCACTTGGTGTATAAAAGACCGCCAGCCAGATCACAACTAAGGTCTCGAAAACCCATACTAAGACATGCATGATATAATCATACACGCAGCACACATGTCTAGTATGAACAGCAGGTATCATTGCAATTCTCTACAAAGTTTACAACTTTATTGATAACTCTTACAGAGTGCACACACAGATCACAAGTCTGTGATCCAACATTACATCAAACATGCGGAAGCAAAGTAGGTCTGAGTACAGACAAGTTTAACAAATGGCTTAGAGAAGCCTTATCTATAAACACGCGCTTCCACGAGGGACCAGTCGTTTGACTGGGACTACACTAGCTTGATCAGTCGTCGAGCTCCAGGAAGAATCCACCTTTGGGGTCAGTGGGTTCATCTAAAACATAGAATAAGCAAACGTGAGTACAAAGTCGTACTCAGCAAGACTTACGTAGGAACTATACTACTCATGCACATGTATCAAGGTAAAGGGAGGTGGGGTTCATATGAAGAAATGCCAGCTTTGACTTGGCTAGTCCTGAACTACGCGTACAAGACTTGAGGTAAGAAGCGTACACGAGTCCACTACATCTCCAACCAATTACACCACTATGGTGCCTTCCTCGGCTTCCCCACGAGAAAGCACGCCATAGCACTCACGCTTATCTTCGCAAGTTTTATAAGTATCCATTGAAGTTGTCTAATAATCGAGCACAACTTTCAAGTAGTCCCTTACTGTGGACGCGGCTATTCGAATAGTTTATTAATCCTACAGGGGTGTACTGCTACACACATGAAAGGATCAGTTACCGCCGGGATCTCGTCACCCTTCAAGCGGTTGTCGGCGAGGATTATTTCCACAACTTTTACCTCACAGCCAACTCAAATCCAATGGAGACGCCTATCTGGGCTGGAGTCCACATCGTGAACCCGGCCGGTTTACCGATGTGGTCCCAGAAGATGTGTGCAGGGTCCCAAGCCGGTCTGAATAGTCGTTCTCCCACTTCGTAGACCGTGCCACAGACCTACCAGAACTCCGAACTACTACGACTCATTGAACTGAGAAGGGTTGAGTTAGTAGGTTGAGCGGGGGTCCATTTGCCCAACATGTGGTAGTACTCTTCAGCTTGGATCACCACACAAGAGCTCGGGCTTAAGGCGGTGTTCAACGAGACAACCCACTGTGTAGTCCTACACAGCCTCATCGTTCACCTTGTATTAGGGTAGATTCACCAACACAGTTTCACCTTTTTCAACATGATTGCTACCATCCCGACTCACAGATCAAAGTATCCTCATTGTAAACTCTAAGCATGCAATAAGAAGTAACATTTGCAGGGGCCACATGATAACAACCAACTCCTACATTAGCTAGGATTGTGGTTTTCTTACTACTGTGACAAAATGATAGCTCATGCAGAGGAATGGGTTCAACTATGCGGTAGAAACGCATCATGGTAATCATCCTAAACAATGCATAAGCGAGACTGAGAGGGAATTGGGATTTTATCAACATGTTCAATGGGGGGTTGCTTGCCTTGCTGACGGGGTTCACACACGGTGTCTTCAACGAAGGGGGTGACCTCCAGTCCCGGCTTCACTTCTATCCGGACAAACAAAGCATGAAGTAGCAATCAATATGAATGCAATGCTCAAGCACATGATCAAATGTTATAACATGGTATAGGGGTGTTGATGTGTTGCCAATTCCATTTAAATGGAGTGTATTGCATTTGAGTTGCAAATTCAAACTCCATTTGATTTATCGATGAATTTCAAATGCATTTGAATCCATGAATGTTCATTTGAAATGGTTGAGCATGAAGTGATTTGGTATAGTTGAGGTAATGTCTCTGATGTGGGGGTCAAACCATTTAAAAGAAGTGTGTTGCAAAATCAGTTGCAAATTCACTCCAAATTTGAATCCAAATTAAATGCATATGGATGTTTGCCACTGTTCACCCAATTTAAATTTGTCAAACATGAAAACAAAGTCCATATTCAGAATCCTTGCATTTTTCTGATAATTTTAGACATATTTTTTGTCCAATTTGGAGTTAAAATGAATTACTTATTGAATTTCAAAGTTTAAAGAATTTTCTGGAATTTTCTGAATTTCCTTTAATTTGTAAAAGGGTTTATTGCGTCAGCACTGAGTCAGCATGACATCAGGGGGTGGACCCAGTCAAACTGACATGGGGGCCCTACCTGTCATTGGCACAGGGGCTAATCCCCTCTCTGTTTAATTAAACAGAGAGGATTAGGGGGCTTGGGGCCCACTGTCATAGGCTCTGGTTGGGGGGGATTAGCTTAAGTTAATCCGGCCACGTTGGCCAGCCGGCGGCTAGTCGCCGGCGACCAACCGAGGCGGCGGCACTGCACGGGATCTTGATTCCGGCCGTCATTCGATGCGCCAAGATCACCAGAAGACAGCCCGTGACGAGCCGCGTCGAATGGGCTACTCGCGCGTCGCCGGAGAGGCTGCAGGCGACGCCAGCTTCAACTGCGACGGCGACCGGAGCTACGGCTTGGAGCTGCACTCGTAAACTGGGCACGGGGCGAGGCAAAGGGGGGCTCTTTCGATGCACAAGAGCACCAGGATGAAGATGCGCGCACTGGTTGAGTCGATGGAGCACTGGGGCGACCACGACGTCAACCATGGCGGCGACATGCTCCGGCTCTCATGGAAGCTCGGGGTAGAGGACGAAATGGAAGGGGGAAACAGAGGGGATCGATGCGCCTTCTCACCACGGTTGCAAAGAAAGCGACGGCGAGGTCGGGGGTGCTTTGACGGTGATGAATTTGTTGATGGCGCGCGGCGGCCGGAGACGATGAAGATGAAGGGGGCGTCGGCTATACGGCGTCTCGGCTTGATTCCTTCTGCACGGAGGCGTAGACGTCGTCGAGGAACACGTTCGACACGGCGTCGTGGCTTGATGAGCTCACTGGCCACGCCTTCTCGGAGCCATGGCGACGGCGGCTTTCAGGTGGCGAAGGAATCCGACGAGGAAGAGCTCGGGAGTGGCAGGGAGGAGGGGGAAATGGTCGAGGCCACTTCAGGACGTCTCCAGGCGTCGAGACGTGGACGCGGGGAAGTAGGAGGTGGCGAGGAGCTCGTCGGCGGCGCGGTGGCATGCTGCATGCATTCCACCGAGCAGCTTCGGGGCGTGGGGAGGAAGACGCCAAGGAGGGAGGTGGGTTGGGCCTGCTGCTGGGCCGGCCAGGCTTGAGTTGGGCTGGTTTCCAGGTTTGCTCCCTTTTTCTTATTTCTTTTCTGTTTCTTTTCTGCATTATGTTTTTGCACTGCTAATTAAATAGCAAACCATTTTCTAAAATGCTAGAACTTTTTATATGGCCTCATAATATATTAGGCTAGCCACTTATAAAGTTTGGCACTTTTTAAAATTCAACTCATTTGAATTTTAAATCAAATAGGGGTTTTTGATTAATTCCAAGGTCCTATTTGAATATTTGAAAAATCCATCAGCATGGGATTGAATCCAAATCACTTTATATGTGATCACACTCATTTATGAGACTTTTGAAAAATGCAAAAGGAATTTGTGGAGCAACTTTATTTCTGGCCATTTGAATTAATTCATCTGGGGGTGTTCTCTCTCCCATTTTGATTTCTTTTGAAATTTTTAACATGATGCAAAGTTACTTGCTAACCCTAGCACCTACCTAACTTGGGGTTGTGACAACTCGCCCCCACTCCAAAGAAGCTCATCCCGAGATTCAGAAGTCATCGGGAGGAAGGAGGGGTACTCGGCACTGAGACGGTCTTCTCTTTCCCACATGGCTTACTTCTCGGAGTGGTGTGACCATTGCACTTTCAGAAACTTAATCTTCTGACGACGAGTGACACGCTCTGCTGAATCAAGAATACGAACAGGGTACTCTCGATAAGAAAGGTCATCTTGGAGATCAAGCGTTTCATGGCCGACTTCGCGGATGGGGTCCTTGAAGCAACACCTGAGTTGTGACACATGGAATACATCATGTATTCGGGAAAGGTGCGGGGGTAGTTCAAGTTGGTAGGAAACTTCTCCACGTTTAGAAAGAATGCGGAAAGGTCCAATGTAACGTGGGGCCAACTTGCCTTTGATACCGAAGCGTTGGGTTCCCCTCAGAGGAGTAACCCAAAGGTAAGCCTTCTCGTCCAGATTGTAGCTTTCTTGCATATGGTGACGATAATAGTAGCTTTTCTGACGAGACTGGGCTGCTTTCAATTGATCACGAATAATGTGAACTTGCTCTTCTGCTTCCATGATCATATCCGGTCCAAAGAATTTTCTTTCACCGGTTTTTGACCAGTTAAGGGGTGTTCGACATCTTCGTCCATATAGGAGTTCAAAAGGAGCCATGTTCATACTAGACTGGAAACTATTGTTATAAGCAAATTCGGCAAATGGAAGAGATTTCTCCCAATTCTTTCCGAATGAGATAACACAAGCTCTGAGCATGTCTTCAAGAATTTGGTTAACCCGTTTGACTTGAACAGTAGACTGAGGATGGAAAGCTGTACTAAAAGAGAGATGAGTTCCCATAGCATTCTGAAAGCTTCCCCAAAATCTAGAGGTGAAAAGGCTACCACGATCAGAATTGATTTCCAAAGAAACTCCATGAAGAGACACAATTCTAGAGACATACAAGTCCGCTAACTGGATATCAGTTATTGACTCGCGAACTGGAAGGAAGTGAGCGACTTTTGAAAGTCTATCAACGACAACGAAGATGGCATCATTTCCTTTCTGGGTTTTTGGAAAGCCAGTGATGAAATCCATACCGACTTTATCCCATTTCCACACAGGGATAGGCAATGGTTGAAGAGTGCCAGCGGGTCTTTGGTGTTCGGCCTTAATGCGAAGACAAACATCACATTCGGCAACATACTGAGCAATTTGTCGTTTCATCCTAGTCCACCAAAATCTCTAACGTAGGTCTCGGTACATCTTTGTGCTACCAGGATGAATCAAAAGGGGTGTGTCATGAGCCTCCTTGAGGATTGGCCTCCTAAGATTGTGTTTTCGTGGTACAACCAATCGAGTGCCAAAGAAAACGACACCTTAATCATTTATGTAGAAACATTTAGCAACTCCGCTAGCAATGTTCTTCTTGATCTCTCGAATACCACTATCACGTTTCTGGGCGGCTATGATTTTATCCTCAAGGGTTGGTTTCGCCACCAAGGTAGAAAGATAACCATGAGGAACAATCTCGAGATTGAGTTTGCGAAATTCCTCATGAAGAAGTGGTTGACACTGCTGTAACATGAGGTTGTTACAATACGACTTACGACTTAGTGCATCAGCCATGACATTGGCTTTCCCTGGGGTGTAAGAAATTCTTAAGTCATAATCTTTTATCAACTCAATCCAGCGACTTTGCCTAAGATTAAGATCTGGCTGGGTGAATATGTATTTGAGGCTTTGGTGGTCGGAATAGATCTCACAACGATTACCAAGGAGGTAATGTCGCCAAGTTGTCAGGGCATGAACTACGGCAGCGAGTTCAAGATCGTGGGTAGGATAGTTCTCTTCATGTGGACGCAATTGGCGTGAAGCATAAGCTACCACATGTCTATCTTGCATAAGTATGCATCCTAACCCTTGCCGTGAGGCATCACAAAAGATCTCGAAATCCTTTTTGGTGTCTGGAGGCGCAAGTACGGGGGCAGAAGTCAATCTTCTTTGTAGCTCTTGAAAGCTTTCCTCGCACTTGGGAGTCCATAGGAATTTTTTATCTTTCTTGAGGAGTTCAGTTAGAGGCTTTGCAACTTTAGAAAAGTTCTCGACGAAGCGGCGGCAATAGCTTGCTAAGCCAAGAAAACTCCTAACTTGCTTAACCGATTCAGGTGGAGTCCACTCAAGGACGGCCTGAACTTTCTCGGGATTCACAGCAATGCATTTTGCAGAAATCACGTGGCCTAAGTAGGTCACTTCTGGTAGCCAAAATTCATACTTGGAGAATTTAGCATACAGGCGATGCTCTCTAAGTTTCATCAATACCAGCCTAAGATGTTCGGCATGTTCTTCTTCGTTCTTTGAGTAGATGAGAATGTCATCAAGATAAACTACAACAAATTTATCTAGGTACTCCATGAAGATCGAATTCATCATGCGCGAGAAAGTGGCGGGGGCATTGGTTAAACCAAAGGACATGACGGTGTACTCGTAAAGACCATAACGAGTAGTGAAAGCCGTTTTTGGAATGTCCTCGTTTCGGATTTTGATTTGAAGATAACCTAATCTTAAATCCATCTTGGAGAAGACAGAGGATCCAGCAAGTTGATCATAAAGATCATTGATCCTGGGCAGTGGGTACTTGTTCTTTATCATCGCTAGATTTAGCGGCCGATAGTCTACGCACATCCTTTCTGTTCCATATTTATTCGTGACGAACAGAACGGGGCAACCCCATGGCGATGAGCTAGGGCGGATGAAGCCTTTTGCCAACAAAGCTTAAAGTTGGATTTTAAGCTCAGCTAACTCACGTGGGGCCATTTTGTATGGGCGTCTGGAAATTGGTGCGGTTCCTGGCATAAGATCCACTATGAACTCTACACATCTGTCGGGTGGCATGCCCGGCAGCTCTTCAGGAAAGACATCCGGGAAGTCACGAACCACCGGAACATCTTCAAGGTCGGGAAGGGGAAGCACATTCAAAGAATACATCTGGTTTCTTGTTCTTGGTGAGGAGTAATCTATTGTCTGACCTCAAGGATGTGTAAGTCTAACTGACTTGGCTTTACAATCAAGAAAAGCATGTTGTCTTGATAACCAATCCATACCAAGGATGACATCAATGTCTGAAGACTTGAGGGCTATGAGTGAAGCAAGGAATACTAAACCCTCAATTGCAATTTGATTGCCATGGCTTACTCTATTAGTTTGCCATTTTGAACCAGGAGTTTGAATGATCATAGGGGTGAACATTTCATCAAAGGATATCTCATGCCGAAGTGCATAACTCTCCGACATGAATGATTGAGATGCTCCTGGATCGAAAAGGACAGAAGTGGGAAGATGATTGACTGGGAGCGTACCAAGAATGACGTCAGAAGTACCATCAGTTTCCTCAGCTGATATTTGGTTCACATGTCCAAGATTTGCGGAAGTGGAAGGCTTGGCGGTGGAAACCTTCGGGGGTGGCTTGGCACGAACATTGGGGTTTCCTTTGGCATGGGGTGGAGCATTCTGACTGATGGGGCACTCACGAGAATAGTGACCAGGCTGGCCACATCTGAAGCTGGCTCCAAAGATAGTGCGGGGAGCTGGGTTGTTTGGTGGAGCTGGTGGACGAGGAGGCACAAGTGATGGCCTCGGTGGTTGGTTTTGGTGGAACAAACTGCTAGGAATCCAGATCATGCGCTTCTGAGGGAGTGAACTGGAAGAAGGGGCAAGCTCAAGAGCATGCTTGCGAGACTTCTCGAAAACTTCATTGCCATGCTCAGCTCTGAAGGATCTGTTGACTAAATCCTCAAAGGTGGCAAACTCAAGGAGGTTGAGATCATGAAGAAGGATGGGGCTAAGTCCCTTGCGGAACCTTGCCTGCTTTCTGGCATCGGTGGTGATCTCATCTTGGGCATAACGATCAAGACGGTGGAACTCCCTCACATACTCATGAATGGACATCTCTCCTTGATTCAGATTGCAGAACTCTTCCTTCTTGCGCTCCATCAACTCATCCAGAATATGGTACCCTCGAAAGGCAACACAGAACTCCTGCCAAGTCACTACGTGACCATCTCGCTGCATTGCAACATAGTTCTCCCACCACTGAAGAGCAGCACCTTCCAAGAAGTATACCGCGAAAATAACTCGGTCATCGGGAGAAACATGTGCTGTATCAAGCTTACACTCGATGAAACGGAGCCAACCATCAGCTTCGAGGGGCTCAGAAGAACATCGGAATACCGGTGGCTTGAGGAAGATGAAGTCCTGAATGCTGACCACCACATTACGATGGTGGGCGGTATTCTTCTCGATGAGCTCGAGAAGGCGTGTTTGATCACGTCTATTTCGCTCAGCTTCCACCATGATTTCCGCCGCAGAAGGCGGTGGTGGAGGTTCATCATCATTTCTATTCCGATCACGGTCTCGATTCCGAAGAACAGCACTACGAGTTCCACCTGACATCCTGTGTGATAAAAATCAACAATCAGAACAGGTTGTACGATGGAGGCAAGGATAGAAGGATATGATTTAGGCGGAAAAGATAATAATGCGAAGGCAATGATTCATCGAGACACGGAATAAATCCGGCACCATAACGGCTGTAATTGCAAGAGAAAACAACTTTCTTACAACATAGAAACATCACTTACATACGATGTAAGAATTCCGGAAGAACAACTACTTTAGCAAACCAAACACAACTTTCCTACGGCTACAAGGAAACAAACAACGAGGTGTTCTAGTAAGACATAGATGAGCCTAGTCCTATCTTCCCGTAGACCAAGATGAGGGTGACTCAGAACTCAGAACGATGAGGGTAAGGAGAAAAAGAAGCCTTACGTTGTTCCCTTATATACCCAGAGTAACTATATAACTATAGCAAGCTAGACTCGACTTCGGCCAAGGCTGATAATCCTACAGTCAGTCCTGCTCTGGTACCAAGTCTGTCGGGACCCGGGGTTGGCGTATGCAAGACTCGCTACAACACAATCATATGGAGAGCCGAGAACCGTACCCACTTGTCTAAGCAGACAAGGCCAAGCACAGAACGTTCTAGGAAAGCATCGAACGTGAGGGTCATCCCATCCAGGCCGGATGATCAACTGGGATGGGTCCTCATCATCCGCACACAAGTCTAAATGATATGGGTGGTGAACTCCCATACTCATAGACAAGTCGCCTCAACCATACTATCGATTGTATTATAACCCTTACATAGACTTACTCCAGCCCGATCACTTAGTCGGGGTCTAGGGCGGGCTCGATCATACATCAAAGGGTGCACGTGACGGAGTCACGAGCAATCGCATCGCGATGCCCCAAGCTGCGCACATCTAAGGGCCACTTGGTGTATAAAATACCGCCAGCCAGATCACAACTAAGGTCTCGAAAACCCATACTAAGACATGCATGATATAATCATACACGCAGCACACATGTCTAGTATGAACAACAGGTATCATTGCAATTCTCTACAAAGTTTACAACTTTATTGATAACTCTTGCAGAGTGCACACAGAGGTCACAAGTCTGTGATCCAACATTACATCAAACATGCGGAAGCAAAGTAGGTCTGAGCACAGACAAGTTTAATAAATGGCTTAGAGAAGCCTTATCTATAAACAATCCCTTCCACGAGGGATCCGTCGTCTGACTGGGACTACACTAGCTTGATCAGTCATCAAGCTCTAGGAAGAATCCACCTTTGGGGTTAGTGGGTTCATCTAAAACATAGAATAAGCAAAAGTGAGTAAAGAGTCGTACTCAGCAAGACTTACGTAGGAACTATACTACTCATGCACAGGTATCAAGGTAAACGGAGGTGGGGTTCATAAGCAGAAATGCCAGCTTTGACTTGGCTAGTCCTGAACTACGAGTACCAGACTTGAGGTAAGAAGTGTACACGAGTCCACTACATCTCCAACCAATTACACCACTATGGTGCCTTCCTCGACTTCCCCACGAGAAAGAACGCCATAGCACTCACGCTTATCTTGGCAAGTTTTATAAGTATCCATTGAAGTTGTCTAATAATCGAGCACAGCATTCCATGTAGTCCCTTACCGCGGACGCGGCTATTCGAATAGTTTATTAACCCTGCAGGGGTGTACTGCTACACACATGAAACGATCAGTTACTGTCGGGATCTCGTCACCCTTCAAGCGGGTGTCGGCGAGGATAATTTCCACAACTTTTACCTCACAGCCAACTCAAATCCAATGGAGACGCCTATCTGGGTTGGAGTCCACATCGTGAACCCGGTCGGTTTACCGATGTGGTCCCAGAAGATGTGTGCAGGGTCCCAAGCCGGTCTGAATAGCTGTTCTTCCACTTCGCAGAACGTGCCACAGACCTACTAGAACTCCGAACTACTGCGACTCATTGAACTGAGAAGGGGTGAGTTAGTAGGTTGAGAGGGGGTCCATTTTCCCAACATGTGGTAGTACTCTTCAGCTTGGATCACCACACAAGAGCTCGGGCTTAAGGCGGTGTTCAACGACACAACCCACTGTGTAGTCCTACACAGCCTCATCGTTCACCTTGTATTAGGGTAGATTCACCAACACAGTTTCACCTTCTTCAACATGATTGCTACCATCCCGACTCACAGATCAAAGTATCCTCATTGTAAACTCTAAGCATGCAATAAGCTGTAACAGTTGCAGGGGCCACATGATAACAACCAACTCGTACATTTGCTAGGATTGTGGTTTGCTTACTAGTGTGACAAAATGATAGGTCATGCAGAAGAATGGGTTCAACTATGAGGTAGAAACGCATCATGGTAATCATCCTAAACAATGCATAAGCGAGACTGAGAGGGAATTGGGATTTTATCGACATGTTCAATGGGGGGTTGCTTGCCTTGCTGATGGGGTTAACACACGGTGTCTTCAACGAAGGGGGTGACCTCCGATTCCGGCTTCACTTCTATCCGGACAAACAAAGCATGAAGTAGCAATCAATATGAATGCAATGCTCAAGCACATGATCAAATGTTATAACATGGTGTAGGGGTGTTGATGTGTTGTCAATTCCATTTAAATGGAGTGTATTGAATTTGAGTTGCAAATTCAAACTCCATTTGATTTATCGATGAATTTCAAATGCATTTGAATCCATGAATGTTCATTTGAAATGGTTGAGCATGAAGTGATGTGGTATAGTTGAGGTAATGTCTCTGATGTGGGGGTGAAACCATTTAAAAGAAGTGTGTTGCAAAATCAGTGGCCAACTCACTCCAAATTTGAATCCAAATTAAATGCATATGGATGTTTGCCACTGTTCACCCAATTTAAATTGGTCAAACATGAAAACAAAGTCCATATTCAAAATCCTTGCATTTTTTCTGATAGTTTTAGACATGTTATTTGTCCAATTTGGAGTTAAAATGAATTACTTATTGAATTTCAAAGTTTAAAGCATTTTCTGGAATTTTCTGAATTTCCTTTAATCTGTAAAAGGGTTTATTGCGTCAGCACTGAGTCAGCATGACATCAGGGGGTTGACCCAGTAAAACTGACATGGGGGCCCTACCTGTCATTGGCACAGGGGCTAATCCCCTCTCTGTTTAATTAAACAGAGAGGATTAGGGGGCCTAGGGCCCACTGTCATAGGCTCTGGTTGGGGGGGAATTAGCTTACGCTAATCCTGCAACGTTGGCCAGCCGACGGCTAGTCGCCGGCGACCAACCGAGGCGGCGGGGCTGCACGGGATCTTGATTCCGGCCGTCATTCGATGCGCCAAGAGCACCCGAAGACAGCCCGTGACGAGCCGCGTCGAATGGGATACTCGCGCGTCGCCGGAGAGGCTGCAGCCGACGCTAGCTTCAAACGCGACGTCGACCGGAGCTACGGCTTGGATCTGCACTCGTAAAACAGGCACGGGGAGAGGAAAAGGGGGGCTCGTTCGACGCACAAGACCACCAGGATGATGATGCGCGCACTGGTTGATTCGGTGGAGCACTGGGGCGACCTCGACGTCAACCATGGCGGCGACATACTCCGGCTCTCATGGCAGCTGGGGGCAGAGGACGAAATGGAAGGGGAAACAGAGGGGATCGATGCGCCTGCTCACCATGGTTGCACAGAACGCGACGGCGAGGTCGAGGGTGCTTTGACGGTGATGAGTTTTTTGATGGCCCGCGGCGGCCGGAGACGAAGAAGATGAAGAGGGCGTCGGCTACACGGCGTCTCGGCTTGATTCCTTCTGCATGGAGGCGTAGTCGTCGTCGAGGAACACGTTGGACACGGCGTCGTGGCTTGAGGAGCTCACTGTCCACGCCTTCTCGGAGCCATGGCGACGGCGGCTTTCGGGTGGCAAAGGAATCCGGCGAGGTAGAGCTCGGGAGTGGCAGGGAGGAGGCGGAAGTGGTCGAGGGCGCTTCAGGAAGTCTCCAAGCGTCGAGACGTGGACGCGGGGAAGCAGGAGGTGGCGAGGAGCTCGTCGGCGATGTGGTGGCATGCTGCATGCATTCCACCGAGCAGCTTCGGGGCGTGGTGAGGAAGACGCCAAGGAGGGAGGTGGGTTGGGCCTGCTGCTGGGCCGACCAGGGTTGAGTTGGACTGCTTTCCAGGTTTGCTCCCTTTTTCTTATTTCTTTTCTGTTTCTTTTCTGCATTATGTTTTGGCACTGCTAATTAAATAGCAAACCATTTTCTAAAATGCTAGAACTTTTTATATGGCCTCATAATATATTAGGCTAGCCACTTATAAAGTTTGGCACTTTTTAAAATTCAACTCATTTGAATTTTAAATCAAATAGGGTTTTTTGATTAATTCCAAGGTCCTATTTGAATATTTGAAAACTCCATGAGCATGGGATTGAATCCAAATCACTTTATATGTGATCACACTCATTTATGAGACTTTTAAAAAATGCAAAAGGAATTTTTGGAGCAACTTTATTTCTAGCCATTTGAATTAATTCATCTGGGGGGTGTTCTCTCTCCCATTTTAATTTCTTTTGAAATTTTTAACATGATGCAAAGTTACTTGTTAAACCTAGCACATACCTAACTTGGGGTTGTGACAATATGACCCAGCAATGACTTCATCACTCGTCATTCTAGGACAACTAGTAGTTTACGTTAAGGATGGGGTAAGTGGTGAGGTTTCTTCCACACTAGCATTTATGAAGTGGCTAACGATCTAGAGATTAAGGTAAGAAGCCAAGCATTCGATGAGGAATCACCCCCAACAAGTCTGCTATCCACCTACTTACGCAAACATAACACCTATCATATCCTTGTCCTCCTCTTCGCATCCCGACGAAGAAGAAGCAGTCAAGGCACACACACGTTGATCAAGTTATATTAAGATTATCTCAGTTGTTGTTGTCTATGAACAAGGAGTAGGTCTCAAGTCGTCCATAACCGTGTACACGGCTTCTCGAAAAGATTTAACCCTGCGGGGGTGTACCAACTGCCCATTACAAGGCTCCGCACGCACGCCCATCTCTCTCAGTTGCTACCCATCATAGGCAACCATTTTATGATTTAGTTCCGAGAGATCCGAAACGACAGGTCCCTCTAGCTAACAACAAACAAATCCGGGTGACCCCCGGTGAGTCGAAATCCAACTCAATAGCCGGCCGCGCTCTCGAATTGGCCTCTACCGTCTGGATGAGGTCGGCTTAGCTACCCAAACTAATGTGGGCAGCCCCCTAGGTCCCTGGGGTGGACCAACAAAGAAACCATGTCTCAGCTGGCCCAAGTTATTTTAAAGGATATCTGCTAGGAGCGACCCGACAGACATATATAAATGGTTTTCAAATGGTAAATCATCTTGGGCCACCACTAGAAATGTTTGAATCTAGGTAGGTAAGAAAAGGGGACCCCATAGAATCCCACACGCGGTTAGGCACGCTCAGTCTTAGAACCAATACCCGGAACTCGGATCCTAGGTGACTCGAATGGAACAAAGCTTCGGGGCGGGATAGCCTAGACCTTCCATCCTTCGTCGAATATAGTCAACATTATAATAATCATATCATCCATAACAATATAATAATGTGATATCCCAAACCAAGGAGTAACAGGAGGTAACATGGTAGCATCCTAAGCATGCATACTAAGCAGGGGCTGAGCAATGAGCAATAGTAACATAGCGGTACAAGGTTTTCTGGGAGGGGACATGGCTGTATCGGTTTGAAAGAGGCTGTAAACATGTGGAAGGATCAAACATCGAACCTAACCTGGACTAGCATGCAAACCGCTGGTTGAAATAGAAAGGATCATAAGTAATGTATAGTCCTTGCCTGTTGATAAGTCGGGTTCCGAAGGTGTAGTCGATCGCGAGCTCGCACCGTCAACGAGAGTATCCACGGAAGCACACAAGACGGTAAATACTGGAAAGAAATCAACGAGCAAGCATCTATTACTACGAAGCAAACATGAGCAAGCATCAACAAGAAGGAAACAAGAGACATCGCACCTACCGTCGAGAGCGGTTACTAACAGGTTAAGTGGAGTACTCGTCACACACGACGATACCGCACATTTAGAAAGGTTCAAGTTTTTTAGCTACACAAGGTGAGCAAAGGTTGTTAACATGGCATCTCACTCAAGCATGGCATAGGACACAAACATTACAAGAGGTGAATCTATGCTAGTCAATTTAAATGAGGCACAACCTAAACATGGCATACACTAAGTGCCTCAGATGATTAAAGAAGTTGGTAATGTTCTTCCCGAAACCATATTTTTGGTTAACAGCAGCAAACAATAGCATAAACACAAAGTACACGAAAAACTAATCAATTTACATATAAAGAACACTTCAAACGGAGTTACGGTTAAAAAGATACAAGCAATACAAGTTTGGAACACAATCTGCCAACATCAGGAAGCCACTTTAGAGCAATGCATAAACAGGATAATGAATGCAAACATGCTCACAAATGATATTCAACTAAAGTAGACATGGCAGGGAAGGCATGTCAAAACGAATCATGCAAATAGGCATCATGAACAACTAATTATAGCCCAAACAACTAAGTATCACAAACCGGTACTAAAGCCCCTTTAGCACCGGTTGGTACCACAAACCGGTGCTAAAGGTCTCCAATTTCCTCAATTTTTGGAAATTTTCAGCGGCAAGAGTGGAGACCTTTATCACTGGTTGGTATAACAAACCGGTACTAAAGCGGTATATTTTATATTAGTTGATTATTTGTTTTTAGATTTTGTCTAGCTATTAGAATAGTTTGAGTTTTTTAATGAATCTTTTTTCTTTAGATTAAAAGATAATTATAAACATTCTGTTAGTGGGAGTGGTTTTCAAATTTAAATAGTTTCAAGTTGATTTTTTTCAAATACTAGTCTGTGAAATACTTTGTTAAATAGTCAAAATAAATCCTTAAATGCATGAAAAATAGCAAATGAATTTAGAAAGGTTTGAAATTTTAGTATGTGGCTTTGAATGGTGCATAATGAATGCACAAAAATTCTTGAGTTGAAATAAGTTAAAAAATGAAATGCCTTTGTAAAAGATGAGTTTTTGTCTAAAACCCTCACACTTCGAAAGAGATGCTCCAGTTTGTACACGAAGTGCATCCAGTTTTTGTCGTAACCCTCTCAACTTTGTACACATGTTATATGGGTCAAATGATGATACCATGCCAAGGTTCAACCTTTTCTGAGTTCATTTGTAGATGCTTTCCATTTTCAGGGTCATTTGGCACAAAATAAATCCTTAAATGCATGAAAAATAGCAAATGAGGTCAGAAAGGTTTGAAATTTTAGTATGTGGCTTTGAATGGTGCATAATGAATGCACAAAAATTCTTGAGTTGAAATAAGTTAAAAAATGAAATGCCTTTGTAAAAGATGAGTTTTTGTCTAAAACCCTCACACTTCGAAAGAGATGCTCCAGTTTGTACACGAAGTGCATCCAGTTTTTGTCGTAACCCTCTCAACTTTGTACACATGTTATATGGGTCAAATGATGATACCATGCCAAGGTTCAACCTTTTCTGAGTTCATTTGTAGATGCTTTCCATTTTCAGGGTCATTTGGCACAAAATAAATCATTAAATGCATGAAAAATAGCAAATGAGGTCAGAAAGGGTTCAAATTTTAGTATGTGGCTTTGAATGGTGCATATTGAATGCACAAAAAGTCTTGAGTTCAAGAAAGTTTAGAAAAATGAAATGCCTTTGTAACAGATGAGTTTTCGTCTAAAACCTTCACACTTCGAAAGAGATGCTCCAGTTTGTACACGAAGTGCATCCAGTTTTTGTCGTAACCCTCTGAACTTTTGCACACATTTTATATGGGTCAAATGATGATACCATGCCAAGTTTCAACCTTTTCTGAGTTCATTTGTAGATGCTTTCAGTTTTCAGGGTCATTTGGCACAAAATAAATCATTAAATGCATGAAAAATAGAAAATGAAGTCAGAAAGGGTTCAAATTTTAGTATGTGGCTTTGAATGGTGCATATTGAATGCACAAAAATTCTTGCATTCAAAAAAGTTTAGAAAAATGAAATGCCTTTGTAACAGATGAGTTTTCGTCTAAAACCCTCACACTTCGAAAGAGATGCTCCAGTTTGTACACGAAGTGCATCCAGTTTTTGTCGTAACCCTCTCAACTTTTGCACACATGTTATATGGGTCAAATGATGATACCATGCCAAGTTTCAACCTTTTTTTTAGTTCATTTGTAGATGCTTTCCATTTTCAGGGCCATTTGACACAAAATAAATCATTAAATGCATGAAAAATAGCAAATGAAGTCAGAAAGGGTTCAAATTTTAGTATGTGACTTTGAATGGTGCATATTGAATGCACAAGAAGTCTTGAGTTCAAAAAAGTTTAGAAAAATGAAATGCCTTTGTAACAGATGAGTTTTCGTCTAAAACCCTCACACTTCGAAAGAGATGCTTCAGTTTGTACACGAAGTGCATCCAGTTTTTGTCGTAACCCTCTCAACTTTTGCACACATGTTATATGGGTCAAATGATGATACCATGCCAAGTTTCAACCTTTTCTGAGTTCATTTGTAGATGCTTTCCATTTTCAGGGTCATTTGGCACAAAATAAATCATTAAATGCACTCATGAGCCACCGTCGGGCTGTATGCAGGGGAAACCTTGTGTTTTGTTCTACACATAGAAATCTTTCAGTTCGTCGATCGACCGAATACAAATCATTCGGATTCCCTACATACGTCCGATGGTGCATTGATATGCTTGCACTCATGAGCCACCGTCGGGCTGTATGCAGGGGAAACCTTGTGTTTTGTTCTACACATAGAAATCTTTCAGTTCATCGACCGAATACAAATCATTCGGATGCCCTGCATACGTCCGACGGTGCATTGCACTCATGAGCCGCCACCGTCGGGCTGTATGCAGGGGAAACCATTTGGCGTTGAAGCCGGATCACATCCTAGAGTGGTACATATAAACTATTTCTTCGCGTGTTTCCCTTTCTTTTTGCACCATAACCATGGACAATCTTCTTCATTTAACACGATGCTTGGGTCAGTCTTTACTGTGAAGGGAGGAATTTCATGAAACTTTTCATAATCTTCTGACTTGTCTGTCTTGTCCTCCACTCCCACAAGGTTTCTTTTCCCTGATAGAACTATGTGGCGCTTTGGCTCACCGTATGATGTATTCGCTTCCTTATCTTTCCTTTTTCTCGTTTTGCTAGACGTGTCCTTCACATAGAAAACCTGAGCCACATCATTGGCTAGGACGAATGGTTCCTCTCTGTACCCAAGATTTTTGACATCCACTGTTGTCATTCCGTACTGCGGGTCTACCTTTACCCCTGTCAGATTGAACCATTTGCACCAAAACAAAGGGACCTTAAAATCAGGTCCATAGTCAAGTTCCCATATCTCTTCTATGTAACCATAATATGTGACCTTTTGCTTATTGTTGATTGCATCATCAAAGCGGACACCACTGTTTTGGTTGGTGCTCTTTTCATCTTGGGCGATCATGTAAAATTTATTCCCATTTATCTCGTACCGTTTGAAAGTCATTATAGTCAAAGATGGTGTGCCGGACAACAAGTACAACTCCTCTTCAACAGTGTCTTTACCCGTGAGATGGTCTTGCAACCAACCGCTGAAAGTCCTATTGTGTTCCTTCTTAATCCAGACTTCAGACTGCTCCGGGTTTTTTAAGCGTAGAATATTCTCGTGTTGATCGATATACGGGGCCACCAAGGCAGAATTATGTAGAACAATATTGTGTGCTTTCTTCCAAGATTCTGCGTCCCTACATATTATTGGGCGCGATGCTAGCGTGCCTTTTCCACCCATTCTCCCCTCATGCCGCAATTCAGGAAGACCAATCGGCTTAAGGTCAGGAATAAAGTCAACACAAAACTCAATGACCTCCTCTGTTTGATGGCCCATGGAGATGCTTCCTTCTGGCCTAGTACGGTTACGAACATATTTATTTAAGACTCCCATGAACCTCTCAAAGGGGAACATGTTGTGTAGAAATACAGGACCAAGAATTGCAATCTCGTCGACTAGGTGAACCAGCACGTGCGTCATAATATTGAAGAAAGATGGTGGGAACACCAACTCAAAACTGACAAGACATTGGACCAAATCATTTTGTAACCTTGGTAGACTTTCTGGATTGATTACCTTCTGAGAAATTGCATTGAGGAATGCACATAGCTTCACAATGGCTAATCGAACATTCTCGTGTAGAAGCCCCCTCAATGCAACCGGGAGCAGTTGCGTCATAATCACGTCGCAGTCATGAGACTTTAGGTTCTGAAACTTTTTCTCTATCATATTTATTATTCTCTTTATGTTCGACGAGAAGCCAGACGGGACCTTGATACTGAGCAGGCATTCAAAAAAGATTTCCTTCTCTGCTTTGGTAAGAGCGTAGCTTGCTTGACCCTCGTACTGCTTTGGGGGCATGCCTTCTTTTTCGTTCATATGTTTCTTGTCCTCTCTTGCCTCCGGTGTATCTTTTGTTTTCCCATACACACCTAAGAAGCCTAGCAGGTTCACGCAAAGATTCTTCGTCACGTGCATCACGTCGATTGCAGAGCGGACATCTAGGTGTTTCCAATAGTGAAGGTCCCAAAATATAGATTTCTTCTTCCACATGGGTGCGTGTCCGTCAGCGTCATGCGGAACAGATTTTCCACCAGGACCCTTTCCAAAGACTACTTGCTCTGGTAAATCCTTGACCATATCAAGTATATCATCACCAGTACGGCGGACAGGCTTCTTCCGGTGATCTGCCTCGCCTTTGAAATGCTTGCCTTTCTTTCTTAAGGGATGATTGGTCGGAGGAAACCGATGATGTCCCGGGTACACATTCTTATTGCAGTTGGGCAAATATATACTTTCAGTCTCATCTAAACAGTGTGTGCATGCCTTGTATCCCTTGTTTGTCTGTCCTGAAAGGTTACTAAGAGCAGGCCAATCATTGATGGTTACAAACAGCAATGCTCGTAGATCAAATTCCTCCTATTTGTTCTCATCCCACACACGTACACCTGTTTTAGCCCACAACAGTAAAAGTTCTTCAACTAATGGCCTTAGGTACACATCAATGTCGTTTCCGGGTTGCTTAGGGCCTTGGATTAGTACTGGCATCATAATGAACTTCCGCTTCATGCACTTCCAAGGAGGAAGGTTGTAGATACGTAGAGTCACGGGCCATGTGCTATGATTATTTCTCTGCTCCCCAAAAGGATTAATGCCATCTGCACTTAAACCAAACCATATGTTCCTGGGGTCCTTTGTAAACTTGTCATTTTCCTTTTCTTCCATTCTCTCGATTTTTCTCCATTGTGACCCATCAGCGGGGTGTCTCAAATTCCCTTCTTTCTTACGGTCTTCATTGTGCCATCGCAACAACTTGGCATGCTCTTTGTTTCCAAACAATCGTTTCAACCGTGGTATTATAGGAGCATACCACATCACCTTGGCAGCAACCCTCTTCTTGGGGCGCTCGCCCTCAACATCACCAGGCTCATCTCGTCTGATCTTATAGCGCAATGCACCGCATACCGGGCATTCATTCAAATTCTCGTACTCACCACGGTAGAGGATGCATTCATTAGGGCATGCATGTATCTTCTGCACCTCTAGTCCTAGAGGGCAGACTAGCTTCTTTGCTTCGTAAGTGTTTTCAGGCAATTCGTTATCCTTTGGAAGCCTCTTCTTAAATATTTTCAGTACCTTCCCAAATCCCTTGTCAGGTATACCATACTCTGCCTTCCATTGCAACAATTCCAGTGCGGCACCGAGCTTTGTGTTTCCCTCTTTGCAATTTGGGTACAATCCTTTTTTGTGATCCTCTAACATGTGATTGAACTTCAACTTCTCCCTTTTGCTTTCGCATCCTCTTTGTGCATCAACAATGACACGGCGAAGCTCATCATCGGGCTCATGTGATGCCTTTTCTTCACCTTCTTGTTCTTTCTCTTGTTCTTCATTCTGTTCCCCCATTGTACCACCGTATTTAGGAAGAACCCAGGATACCTGTCATCATCCTCATCTTCTTCATTCTCTTCCATCAGAACCCCTCTTTCTCCGTGCTTGGTCCAGCAGTTATAGCCGGACATGAAACCATGCTTAAACAGATGGAGGTGAATATCTTTTGAGTCAGAGTAGGTCTTATTATTCTTGCAGACACCACATGGACAACACATAAAACCATCCCGCTTGTTAGCCTCAGCTACTTGCATAAAACTATGCAAGCCATTAATGAACTCGCCAGAGCGTCGGTCTTCGTACATCCATTGCCGACTCATCTTCATAATGGCACAACATCAAAAAGATAAAATTAATACAAGTAATTCATATACATAAAATTGATCATACATGCATAAAGGTTGTTCATACATAAAGTTGATCATACATAAAGTTGATCATACATAAAGTTCATACACATACTTATTATCATAAAAACAACATAAAACTATCTACCTAAAGCATTTAAATGCAATAATAAATGCGATCAATATCGCAACAAAGGTAACAATTGCTCCAACAGCATAATCATACCAAGCCTCTTTAGTAAGGGCATATTTTCTAATTTTCCTAATCTTCATGCTCATTACATCCATCTTGTTCTTGTGATCACCGACGACATCGGCAACATACAACTCCAATATCATCTTCTCTTCTTCAACTTTTTTCAATTTTTCTTTCAAATACTCGTTTTCTTTTTCAACTAAATTTAACCGCTCAACCAGAGGGTCAGTTTCAATCTCCGGTTCACATACCTCCTAGATAAAAATATCTATGTCAACTTAATTGGTCATCATTTTCAAACACGAAAAATGGAACAAATTAATAGTTATAAAAGATAATATATATATATACCACATCCGAATCATAGACAGGACGAGGGCCGACATGCGCGGATACCATAACCATCGTACTATGTATAACAAAGAATCATACAAGTAAGAAAATTAGACAAGTATCTATCTAAATCATACAAATAAAATTTCTTATATAAAAAAATAAGAAACACATATATAGAGGCTCACCAAGGTGGTGTCGGTGAAGAGGGACGATGGGGGCGATCGACGGTTGTAACTATACGTCTGTGTGCGGGAAGGCACTAAGCAATCACTACAAATATGCATACTAATTAACTTGAGCTCAAAGTGCATATAAATCAAATAAACTCCACATATCACTATATAGCTAGCTCCCAAACTAAAGTCCACAAATCTACACATATAGAGCATAGCACAAGCTAATCTAGCAAAAATGAGAGAGGACAAAGCTGCTAACCTTTGTGAACACTTGGATGTAGAAGGTTTTCTTCAAATCTTCACAAATGTTGGCCAAAATGGAGGATGAACTCAAGCAAAGAGAGAAGTGAGCTTCAAAAACAGAGAAGAGCTTGGCCGGCTCATGTTGGAGGGTATATATAGTTGTATCTTTAGCACTGGTTGGTAGCACCAGCCGGTTCTATAGGTGGGACACTAGAACCGGTTGGTAGCACCAACCGGTGCTAAAGGTTCTAGCGGGCCCCCTAGCCAAACGACAATCTATCGCCACACCTTTAGCACCGGTTTGTACTACAAACCGGTTCAACAGGTGTGGTGGCAGGTTGCCGTTGGGCTCGGGCCCACCACACGAACCGGTTCTAAAGCCCATCCTCACGAACCGGTGCAATTCGGCCAATAGAACCGGTTCGTGTTCGGGCCGTGGCCTTTGCTCATATCCAAAGGCCTGTTTTGTACTAGTGTAGGTTGGTATTGATGAAACTTCGAGAGAATCGCATGAATGCTAAATTCGCCAAGTGTGAATTTTGGCTACTAGAAGTGACCTACTTAGGCCACGTGAGTTCTGAAAAAGGCATTGCTGTGAATCCTAAGAGAGTTTAGGTTGTCCTTGACTGGACTCCACCTGATTCGGTTAAGCAAGTTAGGAGTTTTCATGGCTTAGCAAGCTATTGCCGCCGCTTCGTCGAGAACTTTTCTAAAGTTGCGAAGCCTCTAACTGAACTCCTCAAGAAAGAGAAGAAATTCGAATGGACTCCCAAGTGCGAGGAAAGCTTTCAAGAGCTGAAAAGAAGATTGACTTCTGCACTCGTACTTGCGCCTCCAGACACCAAAAAGGATTCCGAGATCTATTGTGACGCCTCAAGGAAAGGGTTAGGATGCATACTTATGCAAGATAGACATGTGGTAGCTTATGCTTCACGCCAGTTGCGTCCACATGAAGAGAACTATCCTACCCATGATCTTGAACTCGTTGTCGTAGTTCATGCCCTGGAAACTTGGCGACATTACCTCCTTGGAAATTGTTGTGAGATCTATTCCGATCACGAAATCCTCAAATACTTATTCACCCAGCCAGATCTTAATCTCAGGAAAATACGCTGGATAGAGTTGATAAAAGATTATGACTTAGGAATTTCTTTCACCCCAGGCAAATCCAATGTCATGGCTGATGCACTAAGTCGTAAGTCGTATTGTAACAACCTCATGTTACAACAATGTCAACCGCTTCTTCATGAGGAATTTCGCAAGCTCAATCTTGAGATCGTTCCTCATGGCTTTCTTTCTACCTTGGTGGCGAAACCAACCCTTGAGGATAAAATCATAGCCGACCAGAAACGTGATAGTGGTATTCGAGAGATCAAGAAGAACATTGCTAGTGGAGTTGCTAAATGTTTCTCCATAAATGATCAAGGTGTCGTTTTCTTTGGCACTCGATTGGTTGTACCACGAAAACACAATCTTAGGAGGCTAATTCTTAAAGAAGCTCATGATACACCCCTTTCGATTAATCCTGGTAGCACAAAGATGTACCAAGACCTACGCCAGAAATTTTGGTGGACTAGGATGAAGCGACAAATTGCTCAGTTCATTGCTGAATGTGATGTTTGTTGTCGCATTAAGGCCGAACACAAAAGACATGCTGGTACTCTTCAACATTTGCCTATTCCCGAGTGGAAATGGGACAAAGTCAGTATGGACTTCATCACTGGCTTTCCAAAAACCCAGAAAGGAAATGATGCCATCTTCGTTGTCGTTGACAGACTTTCCAAAGTTACTCACTTCCTTCCCGTTCGCGAGTCTATAACTGCTAGCCAGTTAGCGGACTTGTATGTCTCTAGAATTGTATCTCTTCATGGTGTTCCTTTGGAAATCAATTCCGATCGTGGTAGCCTTTTCACCTCTAGATTTTGGGGAAGCTTTCAGAATGCTATGGGAACTCATCTCTACTTTAGTACAGCTTTCCATCCTCAGTCTAGCGGTCAAGTTGAAAGGGTTAACCAAATTCTCAAAGACATGCTCAGAGCTTGTGTTATGTCATTCGGAAAAAATTGGGAGAAGTCTCTTCCATTCGCCGAATTCTCTTATAACAATAGTTTCCAATAGTCTGAACATGGCTCCTTTTGAACTCCTCTATGGACGAAGATGTCGAACACCCCTAAACTGGTCAGAAACCGGTGAAAGACAATTCTTTGGACCGGATATGATCATGGAATCGGAAGAGAAAGTTCGCATTGTTCGTGATCAATTGAAAGCAGCCCAGTCTCGTCAGAAAAGCTAATATGATCGTCATCATAAGCAAGAAAGTTACTCCTCTGAAGGGAACCCAACGCTTCGATATCAAAGGAAAGTTGGCGCCACGTTACATTGGACCTTTCTGCATTCTTGCTAAACGTGTAGAAGTTGCCTACCAACTTGAACTACCCCCGCACCTTTCCCGAGTACATGATGTATTCCATGTGTCACAACTCAGGCGTTGCTTCAAGGACCCCATCCGCGAAGTAGACCATGAAACGCTTGATCTCCAAGATGACCTTTCTTATCGAGAGTACCCCGTTCGTATTCTTGATTCAGCAGAGCGTGTCACTCGTCATCGGAAGATTAAGTTTCTGAAAGTGCAATGGTCACACCACTCTGAGAAAGAAGCCACGTGGGAAAGATAAGACCGTCTCAGCGCCGAGTACCCCTCCTTCCTGCCACAGACTTCTGAATCTCGGGACGAGATTCTTTTGAGTGGGGGCGAGTTGTCAGAACCCTCTGTTAGGTATGTGCTAGGTTTTAGCATCAACTTGCATTCATGTCAAAAATCTCAAATTGAAATTGAAATGGGAGAAGAACTCCCCCCACCCCCAGATGAATTTAATTCAAATGGCCAGAATAAAAGTTGCTCCAAAAATTCCTTTTGCATTTTTGAAAACTCACATAAATGAGTGTGATCACATATCAAGTGATGTGGTAGCAATCCCATGCTCATGGATTTTTCAAATATTCAAACAGAAGCATGGAATTAAATTTAAACCCCTTTTTGACTTAAAGTTCAATTTATTTGAATGTTAAAAATGCCCAAACTTTATAAGTGGCTACCTATATGCATCTCAAGTCCACATAAAAATTTGGGGCATTTTATAAAATGGTTTGCTATTTTAACAGAGCCAAAACAAATAAGCAGAAAAAGAAAGGAAAGATTAAACAGAAAAATTTAAAAGCAGAAAGGCTTACCTGAAGAAACCCAACTCATCGCCCCGCGGCCAAGCAAGCCAGGCCGAGCCCAACTCCCCCTTGTCGTCTTCCCGCCGCGTCGACAAGCACCTCGGTGGAGAGCATGACGACACCGGCGAGCACCAGCCTGCCTGCCTGGTGATACGGTGAGGATAGTTCTCACTCCTCGTTGGTTACCCCAAGTGGAAGGTGAGATGTAGCGTAGCAGCAAATTTCCCCTATGTAGAGTATAGGGTTTGTCTCCCGTAGGACTCGCAGAAATACAAGAAGGTGGTAAAGTGAACAATGGTGTCGTTCACAACCGAGGGTTGCTAACTTCACCTGGACCTGCACACAGATACAAATAACTTTGCTCCCAACGAGTACAGAGGAGTCGTCAATTCCTCTGGCCTTGCTGTTTACAAAGGATTAACGCAAGAGATAATGATAGTGATAGCAACTGGAAAGTAAACTAAGGATGTAAACAGTAATATGAAGATGGACCGGGGTCCCATGATTTTCACTAGTGAAGTCTCTCTCCCAAAAGACGATAAAAGTGCTAGCGAGGTAAACAAATCACAGTTGGGCAATTGACAGGATTATGAAGGCAACGCAATGCTAACTATGCTGCAAAGAAAGGAAGGGCTCAAAAGCAATTGGCAGTACGCCAAGGTAAGTAGACCAAAATCCAATTGCATCTACTACGAATCATCCACCTTGAGATATCTATCCAGAACATCTCGCTGGTATTAAGTTGTGAATCCCACCCAAAGTGTAAATCCAAAGCAACAGACAACTGCATTAAAAGAACTTTGCGTAAAGTAAACAATCCTTACATCCGCGGATACAAGCACCGTTGTTTTATCCCTGGTGGCAACAGCGCATCCCCTAGTCTCATGTTTCTATCACTCAAGCTAGACATCAAGGGGCTGAACCCACAATCAAGCATAATGCTCCCTCTTGGAGTTGCAACAAAATACTTGGCCAAAGTAAAATACGACAACGGAGAACATGCAAGAATTTACTCAAGAACAAAATATAAAAGAGAAGAACCAAATATATTACTCATCACAATCTGAACATAGTCTCATAATCCATCAGATCCCAACAAACTCAGCATAGCAACGGCAGAAAATTACAAAGGTGCCTCGATCATGTGAGGCAGCTCACGAGGTCTCGAAAGTGGAGGCACAAAGAGGCGAGAGGAACATCACATAGCTACTGGTCACAGACCCATGGTCCAAGGGGAACTACTCACAGTACATACAGGAGGTGTCCATGTCTTTGGATGGTCTCCCAGAGGGGGTAGCTTCTCCCGGCAGGGTGCCGGAGCAGCTTCTCCAGGCAGGCCCGGTCTTGAAGCGGCGGCGGCGGCGGTACAGAGGCGAGATCGCGGAAAAGAGATCGATATTAGGGGTTTCCACCCCGAGGGCTAAATATAGGAGGAGGGGGTGTCCAGGGGACCCACCAGACAGCCAGGAGGCCTCCAGGCGCGGCCTAGGGTGGGGCCGCGCCAGGGACCCTCCTGGTCTCCTGGTGGTGGCCCCCCTCCGCTGCCTTGGTTATTCCGGAAGCTTCCGGGTCGCTGATTTTTTATCTGATTTTTCCGGATTTTTTGGAGCACTTTTAATGGCCAGAAAACCTGAAATACAAAAACAGCAGAAAACATCAACTGGCAGCTGGGTGCACTGGGTTAATAGATTAGTCCAAATATGCTCAAAAGTGTATGAAAGTTCAAGCAAAACATGGCAAAGTCACACAAAACATGCATGGAGCAAGCAGAAATTATAGATACGTTTGGGACATATCAACATCCCCAAGCTTAATTCCTGCTCCTCCTCGAGTAGGAAAATGATAACAAGCATAATTTCTGTGGTGACATGCCACACAACCATATAAGAACTTTGTAAGTAAAGCAATCAAAGCATGCAATTCAATTCAAGTCTTAACAAGCAAGAGTCTATATTAGCATTGACACAAGCAACAAAAGAACAAAAGGTGCAAGAGCTCTCGTTGTCCGTCACTCGAATGTCTCCAGATGGTGTTTGCGTGCAAGCAGGGGACTGGGAAAAAGAGAGAGAAAAAGGTTGTTGAGAACAACTATCTACTAAAGTTTCAGACTTGGTCTCCTTCGGATTCTTATCTTGAATCGTCCCTAGACCACTAGTCAGGTACAAGTCAAATTGATCCACTCCCTTTCGATATTTTGAGCACTCATGCAATGGATGAGCGTGAGCAAGAAAGTTGACACCTAAAAGGCGAAACAGAAAGAAGGTGGAGGAGGAAGACAAAAAAGGTGTGAAAGGATCACATCAATGAGGAAAATCATAGGCGAGAGAAGGCCAAATGATAGATATGATGTGAGGAGTAGGGATTTCCATGCAACGGATGCACATGTGAGCTAAAAGCTCTCCAAGGGAACTAGTGGGGGTGCATCTAACTTGCTTGCTCAAGAAGACCTAGAGCCCGTTCGAGGAGGCTCATCATTGGAATATACAAGCCAAGTTCTATATTGTGAAGGTCCCCACATAGCTATATGCATGAATGATGATCTCTATGGAGTACAAGGGATAGAGGATGAAGTACTAGTGTGGATCTCTCAAAAGGAATAGTAGTGTGCCCCCTTCTCTCTTTTAATTTTTCTTTTTCTCTTTTTTCTATTTTTTGGTGGCCTCAATGGCTCTTTCTATTTAACTCTCATTTGTCCTCTTTGGGATCTTTTGATTTTTTTTCCTCTTTGGGATCTTTTCCTCACTTTAGGGGAAACACTCTATATTTTACAAGAATATAGGAGATCTTTCACACTTTACAAAAGTACTCACATAAAGAAGATATAACTATCATGATGCAAAGGTATGACATGAGGATCAAGTCATGAAAAGATGGATGTTGCATGGCAATGTATCTCAGAAAGGCTATGGAAATGCCTTGTAGGTAGGTATGGTGGCTGTTTTGATGAAAGATATAAGGAGGCTTATGATGACAGAGCGTATCGTGCCAAGGGTTTGGACGCACCGGCGAAGTATGCGCCAACTCTCGAGATGAGAAAGGGCAATGCACGGTACTGAAGAGGCTAGAAAAAGTATAGGTGGGTGGAAGTGTCAACTTTCGAATACTCACATTAGTCCGAAGAACTCATGCACTTATTATCGGTTACTATCAATCTAATCAGGAGGTTCACAAAGAGACAAGTACCCTGAGGAGGAGTGTATGGGGGTTTGGTTATCCTTGCGCATCCTCGACTCATGGTACGTGAGTGTTCTCTAATATTCGAAACCTCCAGAGCTAGTGATCCATCTAGTAGCTAGAGTTCTCAACAGGGGTTTTTGGTTTTCGAAAAACACACGGATTGCCCAAAATACGAGATCTATCACTAATAGGCTTGAGCGCGATCAGCGCGTCGAGCCGGAGGCGTTGACCTCGCGCTGGAACCGTTCCGAGAACACTTTCCGGCACGCTATAAAAATATCCCGTTTACTTATTAAACGGGGTTTTTCGTTCCGTTGGATGTGGCTGGTCTCGTGCGGTTTTCGCGACGGTGACCGGGTGAAACCCGGTGTCGCAAAGGTCGAGTGTCAGGGTGGCAAGGGTCGGTCTTCGTCCGATACGAGATAAGAGGGGGAAAAATAATCGCCGATCGATAAATAGGGGATGCAAACACCGCAAACAAATCAGACAATCAAACAATTCACACCGAAAACAAAATTTTTATTTTTTGTGAAATCTGGGATGTTACAATACAACACCACCAACAAGGGATCTCATCCCGAGATCCAGGACGATCCGGGGGAGAGGGGAAGGGCGAAAGAAGAGAGTTGATGATCTTCAACACCACCAACAAGGGACTCTGCTCCATGTCGACATCGAACTTCCTTCGAGATAATTTTCCGTAGAGAGACGACATCATCGGAAAAACGAAACGTCAATGACAAGAGGAAGAACGATCGCGAAAACCAGATCAAGGGATAGTGATTTTTAACGCAAGTCGTAAAACACCGGTAAAAGGAGGGACGGAAATGGATGACCCAGATGATACCCAAAATTGGAGTAGCTAAAGATACTACAGGAATTCCCAAACCTGAGATCGGAATCGAGACAATACACTGCAAGCAATGAATTGTAACGGTTACGAAACTCCACACACTCGAGATCCTAGAGTTTGAAGGGGGATAATTCGAGAGTTAAAAACACATACGGCACTTGTCCTGACCAGAGCATGGGTAAGGAGGAAAAAGAATCCTACTCTCCGATAACTAACTTATTAACTACAAAATAGTTTTTGTCTAGACTCGACTTCGGCCAGAGAAGGGATCCTACGGTCGGTAAGGCTCTGATACCAAGTTGTAAGGCCCGATATGCGGTACTGTTCCAGATCTAGGTGTTTCCACCTAGATCCGGGGACGAACCACATATCGGCCCCACCGCGACATATGACGAAGCCATATGCCCCGGATTTCCAACATGATATCACAACATTACAGATACAAGGATACAACATCTCATACAATCGGCATACAACTTCCTCAAATACAGTACAACAGCGGAAGATACATGTCTGGGTACAGACTACAATCAAATGCCTAGTGGCAAAGAGAAAAACATCGATCCCATAACCACACGGGTCCAGGCCCTCCGCCGGGATCGGCCTAACTAGTCGTCGTCGAGTCTCCACGTGAAACGTCGATCACCATACCTGTTGTCGATCAAGAACCCTGAAAAGAGTTTGGGGCCAGTATCATGAGTACAGAGGTACTCAGCATCCAACTGTAGTGGTCATCTGACCCAGCAAGGACTTCATCACTCGTCATTCTAGGACAACTAGTAGTTTACGGTAATGATGGGGTAAGTGGTGAAGTTGCTGCCGCACTAGAATTTATGAAGTGGCTAACGATCTAGAGAGTAAGATAAGAAGCCAAGTATTCGATGAGGAATCGCCTCCAACAAGTCTTGCTATCAACTACTTACGCAACCATAACACCTATCCTATCCTTGTCCTCCTCTTCGCATCCCGACGAAGAAGAAGCAGTCAAGGCACACACACGTTGATCAAGTTATATTAAGATTTTCTCTGTTGTTGTTGTCTATGAACAAGGAGTAGGTCTCAAGTCGTCCATAACCGTGGACACGGCTTCTCGAAAAGATTTAACCCTGCAGGGGTGTACCAACTGCCCATTACAAGGCTCCGCACGCACACCCATCTCTCTTAGTTGCTACCCGTCACAGGCAACCATTTTATGATTTAGTTCCAAGAGATCCGAAACGATAGGTCCCTCTAACTAACAATGAACAAATCCGGGTGGCCCCCGGTGAGTCGACATCCAGCTCAGGAGCCGGCCGCTCTCTCGATCTGGTCTCTACCGTCTGTCGCGGGTTTGGATAGCCGGTTAATGTAAGAGAAAAGTTATGCCCCCATGAGTTTTGGATATTGTTGGACAAAACAGTAGAGGAACTAACAAGTTTTCTATTGTAAAACAGATGGTTAGGTTCCTGAAATTATAGGTTGGTGATAAAGCTTCAACGAAGATTTACATACTTACTGAAGCATATCCTCTGGAGTGAAGCTCATTACGGATGTCGACCCCTAAAAAGATAAGGAATCTTGAAGCACGTCTCATCGAAGGAGATGACCAAGATGGCGCAAGACTTAGTTGTTTTTGCGTAGTTCTTTTTCACTTCATTGAGTCATAGGAAAAATCGTACTATCAAGAGGGTTTTAGTAAATGTACTCTGAAGGTTTTGGTGAAAAGACTCAGATCGAATCCAAACCAGTGAGAAGCCAGAGTTGAGAAATCTCATGTGCACTAGGTAATGCTTCACCAGCGAAGACTTAGTTCTTTCGGCTCCTGAAGCAGAACCAAGTCCGTGAGTCAGCTTTACTTAGACCACAAGTAAAGTTGCGCTTTGATTGGAAATATGACTGTTGTGGACAGGTGTCAAGCTGTCACATCGGGTTATTTAAGTCATTTCGCACCTAGGGATTGCCACCTATAAATACGCCACCCCCGTCCTCATTGGCCGGTGGATGCTCAAAGAATATTTCCTGTCAGTGAAGAGGAAGAGCAACCCCACCGAAGCAAACCGAAAAACCCATCCACCGAAGCATAAGTCCTATTGATCTGAGTTGATTCATTATGACTTAGGAAGAAGTTTGCTAGCCTTTTTATCTTGGAGAATTGCAATTCTCCTAGACGGTTAGAGAGTTGTTCTTCAGAGAGCGAAGAGTTATTGTCGCCTCGAAGTCCAGTTTGTCAAAGGTTTCGGTGATTTCCTCAATAATCAACCACGAGTGAAGAACTGACCAAGCTCAAGGAGATTGGTGCAGTGGAGATACGGACGGAGAGAGGTTAGCTCCTGTGTTCAATCACAAGTCCCTCCAACCAGACGTAGCACTTTGCAGAGTGTGAATTGGTCGAACAAACATCGCCGAGTCAAGAGTTCATTTTACTTTCCGCACTTACATTCAGTTTATCGATTTCTTCAGTGATTTTCTTCAATGCAATTGATTCGATGCTTTTGATTCGCTATGTTATGCTTCAATCCTGTTCTGCTTCAATGTTTACCTTTCTGTTGAATCTTTTCTGCTGCTAAGTTATGCTTCACTTCATAGTTTCATGCAAAAATTTGAAGTGATCATTCACCCCCTCCCCCTCTGATCACATACTTAGACTTACAATTGGTATCAGAGCTAGTCACTCTTTGTTTGGATTAACCTCCTAGAGTGTTTTGCAAGTATGTCTTTCGCAGCCATTCGCTCCGGCGAACCCATACCCGTGTTCAAGGGAAAGGAATATCCATACTGGAAGGACAAGATGAAGAGAAATATTATGGCTATCAACTCAACTGCCTGGCAAGTTGTCTTGTATGGAGTTATAGTTGCAGACGAGAACGCCATCACTCCTGAAGAAGCGAAGCTGATCGATCTTGATTCTGAAGTTTGGGTCTTCATCACCAATCATTTGACACCAGAAAAGTATCATGAAGTGAAGAATATTCCTTCGGCCAAAGGTGTCTGGGATTATCTTGAAAATATTGGTGAAGGTGTTTCTACCTAGAAGGATGCCAGAATTGACACACTTCGAAGCAAATTCTACCGGTTCAAGAGAAATGAGGGTGAAAAAGTCATCTCCATTTACAGTAGACTCACTGCTCTTGCAAATGAGTTGATCTCACTTGGTGCTGATGACATTACTCCTCACTCAGTTGTTAGAACTCTGCTTCGCTCATTGGATGATTCGTTTGATCACATTGTGCTGATGATCAAGGAAAGGACTGATTTCAGACGTCTTGTCGCCGCTGATATTCTTGAGAGGCTCAATACCTTTGAAATGGAAGAAGATGAGAAACGTGACATAAATGGTTCTCGAAGAAGATCTCATGCCTTGAAAGCAAAAGCTTCGCGTCATTCTTCACCCGAAGTCAGTTCTGCTTCAGGTGTCGAATCAGATGATCCTGCAAGCATTGGAAAAGATCTAGCACTGATCATGAGACGCTTCAATCGCTTTCAGAGAAAAGGTTTTTCTTCACCGAAGAAGAGTTATCCTTCAAGAAGCTCAAGTCATTCTTCCCACCGTTCATCCTCAAGAAGCTCTCCATCAAAGGACAATTTCTGCTACAAGTGCAAGAGACCAGGTCACTACATTGTTGATTGCCCTCAGTGGGAAGCTGAGAACAAATCGAAGCATTCACTCAAAGACTCTTCATCAAAGTCCCACAGATCCTCCAGAAGCTATGAGTCAAAGAGACATGATTCTAGTTCGAGAAGAGAAAAGAAGAAAGATTCTGATGATGATAAGAGGAAGAAGTATCATAAGAAGCGTGAGGGTTCTTCGTCGAAGACTCACTCTTCTCGTCGAAGCAGCTCTCACCATGCTAAGGCCTATCTAGGAAAGGAGATGAACTCTGAACACAAAGCCTCTAGTTCCGAAGCTGAATCAGGCTCGAGGTTTGGGTCTGGATCCGAATCAGATGGTGTTGCTGGTTTGGCTTTCGCTCCGGCAGATGCTTCAACAAATTCTTCGAGCTCATTCTTCACCAACAACAGCAGTGAAGATGAAACTCCTGCATATTGCTTCATGGCCAAGGCGAAGGTATCTTCATCCAAATCAAACTATGATACTTCTGATTGTTCCTCATATGAAAGTGATTCAAAGATAAGCTATGCTAAACTTGCTAAAATTGCTTCAATCCAACAAGATGAACTTGATTCACTAAGCAAAACCATTAAGAAATCAGAAACTTTGTTGCTCGATGAGATTGAGAGAGGTCAAACTTTAACTAATGAGCATGCTGCTCTAAAGGAGAAGTTTGAAGAATTATCCTCTCGGTATGATCTTCTTTCAGTTGATTATGAGAAGCTCACCTATGAATTTCTTCAGAGGAAAATGACTCTCGAAAAACTGAAAGAGGCTCATGAAGAATTGAAAAATGTCAATCTCTCTCTCATGGCTCAACAAGGTTCTGAAGCAAATCATAAAACTGAATCACCTTTTTTAACTTGCTTGGAACGAAGCAAAACTGATTCCAAAGGAAAAGTTCCTATTGTTATTGAAGATACTAATGCCTCTGATGAGGAAAATCCTGCTGTTACCGAGGAACTCCTCAGGTTGAAAAACTTATTTGAAACAAGCATGTTCAAAAGTGTGCAAGGACACCAATATCTCTGTGATATCCTGAGGAAGGCTCTCCTTCACAGGAATCCCAGGAATGAGGGTGTTGGTTTCGAGAGAAAGATAAACCCTGATGGCACCTATTGGGAGCCTGAGCAGTATCCTAAGACTGTTTGGGTTCTAGCGAAGGAGAAACCCATTGATATTGCTAACCTTTTAGGTTTCGACTGCAAAATGAACAAAGCTATTGTGGATGAATCACTTGATTCAGACTACAAACTCATGAAAGATGAACAGGGAAAGCTTACAGCTGGGTATGTAGGTGCTCCACCGAAGAATGGATTCTATAAGAGGCAGATATGGGTGCAAAAAGCACTTGTGGAAAAACTGCCTGGTAATCATACCATGCAGGGAAAGTCTTCGGTACCATCGAATCATTTCTACTCTCTTGAGACACGAAATGATTCACTGGTGCCCGAATCAAATGTTCCGCAGAAGCAATACTATCGTACTGGTCGCCATACGTATCGTCCTCATAATAATCATACTGAGATTGCATATGCTCACTCTTATGCTAACCATTCGCAGAGGACTTACATTTATGGTGTGCTTGATGGTACACCGAAGCAATACACTCCTGTTCGATTTAATATTGCTTCAACTAGTGCTTCAACATCTTCTCAGTCACCTGCTCGTTTGTGGGTGGTTAAGAAGAACTAATTCTTCTGCAGGGCTATGTCTCCGGTGGATCCGAATGGGTCATGGATAGTGGTTGTACAAATCATATGACCGGAGACAAGGAGTTATTCACCAAAGAAAAACTATCTCAATCTTCTCAGAAGTACATTACCTTCGGTGATAACAATAAGGGTAAAGTGTTAGGCTTGGGTAAGGTTGCCATATCAACAGATAAGAACATTGACAAGGTTATGCTAGTCCAATCACTTGGATATAATCTTATGTCTATTTCGAAGTTATGCGATATGGGTATGCTTGTTATATTTTCTGCTTCGCGTTGTGTTGTCTTTTCACAGGATGACTATACGTTTGTCTTCGAGGGTTACCGAAAGGGAGATTTATACATTGTTTGACTATACGTTTGACTATACGTTTTTCTTCGGGCCCTGCTGTATCCACATGCTTAATGGCAAAAGCTTCATCTGGTTGGTTATGGCATCGAAGACTTGGTCATGCAGGGATGAGAAATCTTCATAATCTGGTGAAGAAGAAGCATGTTATTGGCCTTAGCGAAGTAAAATTCGATAAGGATCGTCTCTGCAGTGCTTGTGAAGCTGGTAAAATCACGAAGAAACATCATTAAGCAAAGACTATCATGACTACCACTCGTCCTCTTGAATTGCTTCATATGGATCTTTTTGGTCCTCAAAACTATGCAAGCCTGGGAGGAAACAAATATGTTCTTGTTATTGTTGATGATTTCTCTCGTTATACTTGGGTTTTCTTCTTGGATGACAAGAGAAAAGTTGTTGAAATCTTCAAGTCATTCGCCAAGAGAGCTCAAACTGAATATGAATTATCTCTGAAGCATATCCGAAGTGATAATGGAACTGAATTCAAAAATACTCATATTGAAGATTTTCTTGATGATCATGGTTTTACTCATGAATTCTCTGCTGCATATACACCTCAACAGAATGGTGTAGTTGAAAGGAAGAATAGAACTCTCATTGAAATGGCCAGAACTATGCTTGCTGAATACAAGATTCCTATTAGGTTCTGGGCTGAAGCAATTAACACTGCTTGTCACATCATCAACAAGGTTTACCTTCACAAGTTCCTGAAGAAAACTTCACATGAACTTATCACTGGTAACAAACCAAATGTTTCATATCTTAGGGTATTTGGTGCTCCATGCTTTATTAGAGATATGAATCATAGCTCCAAATTTGCCCCTAAGGCTCATGAAGGTTTTCTTTTAGGTTATGGCTCAAACTCTCACACTTATAGAGTCTATAACTCTCATTTTGGGAAAGTTATGGAAACTGTGAATGTGAGGTTTGATGAAAATAATGGCTCTCAAAAGGAGCATTTGCCTCATGATCTAGATGAACCTCCACTTGATGAAGTAATCAGGTCCATGGCTATTGGAGAGATTCGCCCTGTTGAAGCCAATCCACGTCAAGCTGTTAGGGATGATGATGGTACAATGTTTCCACACATAGCCCGGGGCACTGGAGATCAACATCCTGAAGCTAATGATGAACAGGACGAAGAAGGACAAGGGAATGAAGGAAATACAAATCCTAAAGGAAATGCAGAAGATGAAGGTGAAGCAGATCCCGAAGCTGATGCCGATCCTGAAGCAGAAGCTGAGCCTGAAGCTAATGATACTACGTTAACTCGAGTTCGAAGAAGAGTTGATATTGATTCGATCCTTGAAGATATCAATCAATCAGGTCGTCCCACTACTCGATCTCGTACTCGTTTGGCTAACTTCTGTGGAAGTTTTTCTTTTATTTCTATGCTAGAGCCTTCAAAATATGATGAAGCCATGAAGGACCCTGATTGGTTATTGGCTATGATGGAAGAACTTCACCAATTTGAAAGAAACAAAGTCTGGTCACTTGTTTTCAGGCCATATCCTACGAAGCACAATGTTATTGGCACAAAGTGGATATTTCGCAACAAGCAATATGAAGATGGTATTGTGGTAAGAAATAAGGCTAGATTGGTAGAACAAGGTTACACCCAAATCAAAGGCATTGATTTTGGTGAAACCTATGCTCCAGTAGCCCGTCTCGAATCCATTCGTGTCATGCTTGCTTTTGCTAACCACAAGAACATATTGCTATATCAAATGGATGTCAAAAGTGCTTTTCTAAATGGTGAGATAGAAGAAGAAGTGTATGTTATGCAGCCACCAGGTTTTGAAGACTCGAAGAATCCTGATATGGTGTACAGGCTTCACAAAGCTTTGTATGGACTGAAGCAAGCACCTCGTGCTTGGTATGAAACATTGAAGGATTTCCTCCTGAAGAAAGGCTTCAAACCTGGAACCACTGACCCCACTCTTTTCACTCGATCATATAACAATAATCTATTTGTGTGTCAGATATATGTAGATGATATCATTTTTGGCTGTACTAACACTAAAATCAGCGAAGAATTTGCAAGGATGATGCCGAAGAAATATGAGATGTCTATGATGGGTGAATTGAAGTTTTTCCTTGGACTTCAGATTCGCCAACAGAAGAATGGCACCTTTATTTCACAGGAGAAATACTTGAAGGATTGCCTGAAGAAATTTGATCTTGCTGAATGCAAGACCATCAGGACTCCCATGCCTAAAAATGGATTTCTTGATGCTGATGAGAAAGGGAAACCCTTCGATCCGAAAAAGTATCGATCTATGATAGGTTCACTCTTATACTTATGTGCATCTAGACCTGATATTATGCTATCAGTCTGTATTTGTGCTCGTTTTCAGGAAAATCCGAAGGAATCGCATCATACTGCTGTGAAGCGAATTCTTCGATATCTAGCACATACTCCTTCATTGGGACTTTGGTATCCCAAAGGAACTCAGTTTGATTTGATTGCTTATTCTGATTCAGACTGGGCTGGTGATAGAGTTGACAGAAAATCTACTTCAGGCACTTGTCATTTCCTTGGTAGATCTCTTGTGTGTTGGGCTTCAAAGAAATAGAACTGTGTCTCAATATCTACTGCTGAAGCTGAATGCACTGTTGCTGGCTCATGCTGCACACAAATACTTTGGCTTAAGCAGACGCTGAAAGATTATGGCATATTTATGAAGAAAATCCCTCTGCTTTGTGATAATGAGAGTGCTATCAAAATTTCACACAATCCTGTGCAACACTCTCGAACGAAGCATATTGATATTCGTCACCATTTTCTTCGAGATCATGTTCAGCGCGAAGACATTGAGATCAGCCATGTTAGAACTGAAGATCAATTGGCGGATATTTTCACGAAGCCATTGGATGAGAAAAGGTTTTGTGCATTGAGATGGGAGCTAAACATCCTAGACTCACACAATGTTCAGTAAGATCGAAACTTTTCACTGTATATATTCACCTTCGTTGTGAGTTTGTTTATCTAGTTTCGCTTGGGTTTTCCTTCGTCCAAAAATTTCTGTGTTTAGCTTCGTTCGCCATTTGTCTTCAGTGTTGTGTTTATTATTTTTTTTATTTGTTTCTTTTGTCCCCTATACTTATCACTTTTAGCTTTGTTGTTGTTGTTCTTCGAAGTGATAAGTTTCGGACCCTCCTCCTCCATTCTGACTCGTTCCCAATCTACTCCGTCTTGAATGTTAAGCACAATTGAAACGGAAAGCATATTGCTTCGAACGTCATTGAGTTCCGAATCAAATGCTTCCAACTTTATCGAAGTTTTTTCTCTCGGTCAAGACTCATTCTTCGGCCGTTGAGTCCCCGTCTTTTATGGGTCGTTGAGATTCGCTCGCGATCCGCCACTTCATCTGAGCCGTTGAATCGGAAGAGACACTCGCTGGGAACCGTCCAATACGATCTGGCAACCCTTTCAGATCGAGCCTATTTAAGGCGATCCCTCCAGCGAACTGTTTCCCCACGTTCATTCACTTCCGATTTCCCTGTCTCCATCCTCGAGCTCGCCGCTAAGCTCTCGTCCCCGACGAGGACTGCGTCGCTTCACTGTCGGACCGCCGCCGCCGTGGACGTTCCCCATCGACGAAGAGCACGTCTCCGCACTCCGTCGCCGTAGTCGCTTCGCGTCACCAAGTTAGGGTACGCTAAGCTTCTTGGATCCAATTTTCTCTGTGAGTTCTTCATCTAGGGCTTGGATCTAAGTTTTGTTAGGGTTTTTGTATTCTGTTTATAGGACTGTCTGATCCGCGCTGATCATTGCCTCTTGGGAAAACTGTTCTTAGCATCAAAGTTATCCCATCTTCTCAGGTCAGTTTTTGAGATTCGATCTATTATGCAATTTTGGACTGAGTTAGGTCTTGTTCTTGAACTAGTTCTAGCCCAATCCATTGACAGATTTGCATCTGATCTAAGATTGCTCTGGGTTCTTGTCAAAAAATTTGTTTTGGTCGAAACTTTTGCCTGTGCTTATTCATTCCCTTTTCTTGTTCCCTCGTTTCTATCTTTCTGGTCACAGGATGTCTGACGAAGAGGCAGCCATGGGGAATGAGTCACCCATCGTTGAAGGACTTGAAAACTATCCTGACCCACCGAAGCAGAAAGGCAAAGGTGGCAAGACGAAGGAAGTCAAGAATGCCCGAGGCATACCCGAAGCCATTCGTCTCAAGATGGGCTATGACACTCCTCCATAAGAATCTGATCATGACAGAAAGATTCGATTGCAAAAGATTCGACGCTACTGGGCCATAAGGTGGTACAAGTACAAGAGCATCCCAGACTGGAAGTGGGCAATGCAATTTGCTTTCAGCCCTCCTTATCGGTACACCACTGCCATGTGTGCCCAATATAATGTTGCTAACAGGAAGAAGTACTACCCGAAGCCTCCTGCTGTACCTCACCCAAATACTCTCAAGAAACCAGATGACTATCCAGACGAGCAAGAGAGACTTGCCATTTTGGCTGAGAAGAAGAGAATCCGAGAAGAGAAGAAGGCCAAAGAACTTGCTGCTGCAGGGCTAGATGAAGCAGAAGCATCAAAGCCTAAGAAGAGGCGAAAGCTTCGAAAACTGAGTGCTTCACCCCCTCCTGCTATTTCAGAAGAAGAGGGTGATAATGAAGCCGATGACGAAGTTGATGCTGCTGCACAGCTTGAAGACTATATTGATGAAGATCACGCTGAAGAAGCAGATGATGAGTCTGAGCACACCCCCATTCCCCCTAGTCCCAAGAGACTTTGTCTTCGGAAGCCACTGAAGAAGAAGGCTGGAGAGAAACCGTCTGCTCGAAAGGGCATTAGGATTCAAGATCCAACTAACCCTCCTGTTCCCAAGAGAAATATTGATTTGACGAACTTGGTGGTTGAGGCTCCCTTGGCTACTAAGCCACCTCGCCGCCTTGTTCATGCTGAACAAAGAACCAAGGAAAGGCATGACCCGAAGGCAAAGCCTGCTAAGCCCAAAGCTAAAGCTCCTGAACCAGCCAAAGCTTCGAAGCTGAAGGCATCTGTTGCCAAGCCTGGCCAGAACTTTTCCCAGGTCGGCACTAAGAAGCTGTCAGAAGCAGATTTGCGCAAGCGCGACCGTGCTGAAGCTGAACGCCTTCATGCTGAAGCACAAGCCCAAGCTAAGGCTGATAAAGAAGCTAAAGAAAAAGAGAAAGCTGGTAGAGATGCTGCTCAGTTGGAGAAGCAGAGGAAAGAGCTGGCTTAATCGAATTAGAAAGCTGAAGCAAAGCGCAAGCTCGCTGAAGCAAAAGCTCAAGAGGCTAAGGCTGCTGCCGAAGCCAAACAGCTTAGTGAAGCTGAAGCCAAGCGCCAAGCTCAACTTGATGTCATTCGCACCAAGAGAGCAGAGAAAACTGCTAGAGCTGCTCAGAAGGAAGCTGCTGTTGACATGGCACCAAAGGATGTCACTCCGAAGCCAGTCACAGCTCCTGCCCCCGAAGCTCGTGAAGAAGCTGAGCACAGTCAACATAACTTCCCTCATGCAAGAGAAGGAGAACTTTGGGACTGCTTGAGCCTGAATCAGGCATTCTGCCAGCTTGCTGAAGCTGTTGATCCCAAAGCTGTTGATGTTGGGAATGTCTATATTTCACCAACACTTTCTGCTATGATTGAAACTTTATACAATCAGATGAGGGATTTGCATGCTAGGGACAGATCTGAAACTGCTAAAATTCTGAAATTTAAGAAGAAAGCATATGCTGAATCAGATGAGGATTTCAAGAACGAAGCCGAAGCTGCTTCGAAGAAAATTGCTGATGTAAATGAGAAGACGAAGCAAAATATTCAAGTGTACCAAGGCAATATCAAGTCTGCCGTTGATGAATGTTGCAAAACTCATAATGCTTCAGTCATGGCTCTTGACTCTAAGAACCGTGAAGCCATGCTTAAGCAATTAGCTTCACCCCTTCCCCAGCTGCAATAGAGAAAGAGACGTCTTATCGCAGATACAGACGAACCTGATGAGGTGAGCTCTCATCCGGCCAAGAAGGCCCCAAGGCAAGCATCGCCCCCTCGATGCAAGATCATCACTCTTCCCAAACCATCTGCAAAGCCAACTGCTCCCGAAGTCGTTCCACCCCGTGCTCCATCTCCACCTCCTCAACCCGCTCCTCAACCGTCCGCCCACGACAACTTTGAACCAGAGCCTTCTCCTCCTCCTCAAGACATTCCTGCAAAGGATTATTCTTCGGCTCACTCTGCTGAGGAGTCTGAAGAACAAGAAGGCGAAGCCAAAGAACGTGCTGCTGAAGCCAATGCTGAAGCCGATGCAGATGCCGAAGCCGAAGCCAATGATTTGGCAATCATAAATCAAACGCAAGAGCGAGCCATAGTTGCTCGAAGGCAAGCTCCTCACTGCCACTACTAGGAGAAAGGCTAGTAGTAGCGCCCCCTTTTGGCTTATCAGTAGCGCCCTAGGGCGCGCTACTGCTAGCACGCTACAGCTAACATGTAGCAGTAGCGCGCGTACGCACCCGCTACTACTACACCAGTAGCGCCCCCACTTAGAGCCCGCTACTACTAATACCAGTAGCGCGTATAGGTAACAGGGCGCTACTGGTATTTATTTTTCATTTTCTATTTCTTTTTCCCATCGTATTTTTGTTGTATTTGTACAGGTATTATACAATATAGTCTCATACACATACACAGGTTTTCTACAGAGTACAAATCTCATCATATCATACACATACAATAATCTGATGACCATATATATATCATCATGATCTCTCATATCCAACACAAATGATGTCTCTCATCATGTCATCTCTAAAATAGCGATAGAAGTTGTCACAATATCTTAAATACATGCAAATACAAGCAAGTTTTATCATCCATCTAAACTATGATATATACTAGAAGAGCGGTCACTATGAGGAAGAGTGGAATTATGTAGTAGCTCATGAAGCGCCGCCTCCAATCTTCCTCTCGCGCTAGCGTAAATCTCAAGTAACTAGCTTCCGCTTCCTCTCTGGTATTGAACCCTCTTTGGCTGCCGCCCGGGAACCGGTGCACTTGGGCCTGACACTCTGGCCACTCATCGTACACTCCTGGAACCTTCCCTATGTACACGGCATAGCACTTCTTCGCCATCGATGATCTATGTACCTATTAGAGATGCATATTCATTATAAGAATTCAACAATAGTACACAACATAATATACTTGAGCAACACGAAGACAAAAAGTTAGTGAATAGATGCAACATAAAGTAACATACATAATATAATATACACACGTTGTTCATGGTACCCCAACTAATTTACTAGCTAGCAAGCGTTACGCAAGTAGTTCAACATGACCGTTAAATTACATCACAAAGGTTTCATATCGCTTCCAAAAGTATAAATTCAACCGAGACATCATCATCGGCATAGTCAATACACTAGAACTTCCATCCATCCATATCTGGGAGGACGCACCCTAGCTTATTGAACGGCGTAATGTCCAAAAGCTGCATTCCTACGCGAGTTTTAACATCAGCTCGCGATATTGGGCCGTGGTAGAACATCCCCTTCTTGTCGACGACTTCTTTCATGATGATGGTTGCAATATCCTTCAGGATGCGAAAGAAGTCATCTCTTACTTTATAATCCGGTCCGGCTAAGTTTTTTGCCCATATCATGATATGATTGTCATCTTTGCTTGCCATGCGAAGACGTTGCTGATCCTTTCTGAACTCCATCATGAGATGGATGACATAGTATCCATCATTTGTACTTCCTTCCGGTTGATGGATACTGCAGAAGTTGGTTTTATGCGAGAAACACGGCGCGCCCTTCCTTCGTGACTTTTTCTCGATGTGGCCACCCCTCATGCCGAAGCCCTGAAGAGCGGAATCCAGAAGACTCATTACTTTGGTGTAGTCTTTCCTTTTGAAGTTCCTAGACAAGTCGAAATACACGGCATGGGAGACTCGCGGGGAAAGAACGATAAGGACGGCGTGCCCCTCGCTGCGCAAAATAAATGCACCTCAAATTAGCTAGCCTCCATATGAGCAAAGGAATGATTGAAATGTAAAGGCAATCGGGAAATGACTTACATTGGATGATAAGGCACGAGAACCATTTCCTTCTCCTTATTCATCAGCATGAAATTTTCGATGTACTCCCTAGCAGTTTTAAGTTCATAGTGACCGAGCGACAAGAAGGACTCATGCATGTAGTATGGATCTGCCACCGCGATTTGCGAGATTTCCTCTCTTTTGATGATAAAGCTCATATGGAGCGCAAAAAGGCGGACGATCGTAAAATCGAGCCGCCTAGTGAGGAACATCTCAAAGATGTGATCAAACCGCAGGAAGAACACTTCCGCAGGCGCCGTGTCGACGTAGCCCATGCCCGGAGGCACACGCACCGCATAAAGTGGATATCCTGGATCCTTCGATGCGAGAAGGCTTTTCTCTGTCGATAGTACATGGTCGTGCAGTCTCCTGAGATCCCCTGATATGCTCTCCAGCGGTTTCGGTGGGAGGATCGGCTCGCCCGCGACATGGATCAACGTCGGACCTTTCATCGGTACACGGTCTGCAAAACCGGTTGGCGGAACCGACTTGCTGCTAGAAGCATTGACAGCCTTTTTGGCAGCTAAGTCTTTCCTATTCGGTCTCTTCCTCGGATTCTTCTGGGGGAGAGGTTGTGATGAGCCTTTCATAGCGCCCTTGATCGCCAACCCAAGTGTTGACGGGCTGAGCAAGGGTTGTTCATGCTGGTTTGAGGCGGCATCTGGAGGCGTGTCCTGCAAGGGTTGCACGAAGAGAGACTTTTTGCACTCAGACCTAGGATGCTCCTGCTCCGACAGAATATCCATCTCCTCGTCCACATGCTCCTTATTGGCCGAGTCATATGGCTGACTCATCATTTCTACTTCCTGATTAATGAAGGCGGTGTTGAGGAATTGCATAGGGTCACCATCCTCGTCCATGTCATCATCCATTGCTTGCTGGAGCACGGGGGAGAAATCACGATCCACTCTGCTTGGACCGCCTTCCTCGCGTCGCTCGGCGCTCTCACCCAGCATAACAGGCGGCGCCAATAATTGCGGAGGCGGGGTGGTGGTGTTCATACCTTCTTGGGGATGTGTTGTCATTGGTGTGGTCATCACGGCGGCCGACTCGACACGAAGAAGACCCTTCGGCCATAGGATGAAATAGCCCTTGCAGTATGCAAGCCGCTTAGGGGTCTCATCTTCCTCTCCCCCGAGTTGTACCGGAGGAGCCAAATCCTCGTGGCCCGGTTTGACACTCGCCACGGAAACCTTGAAAGTGGTATTGGGCATCTGCATGGTGTGGATCATCCGATACGTGGGATTTATTATCGTTGCCTTTCCCACATCCACTGTCTGGCCATTGATCATGTATAGTAAGGTGCACGGGGTTCTCTCGGCCTGCAAAAACATGTCTACGGCGTCAGACATCCAAAAGGCAACGAAAAAGGGATATATTATAGATATGTTGGTGTGACGCGTAATTACCGTGAGGGCGTCGAGCTCAGCCAAAGGCGAAGGCCCTCCTAGCACGCCAGATACAGAGGACGGGCTGCTATGAGCGGCTAATGGAGCATGTCCGGATGCGAGAGCAGGCCCCGCTGGTGCGATGTTCACCGAGTTGCTCCCGACGAAGCTAGTACGGGGAAAATCCGCTGCCGTTTTGTCTGGATTTTGCTTCGTCCACTCGATAACAGCCGGGATCAAGGATGAAACCGAAGCTGCGAACTCATCTCTACAGGAAGCTAAAGCTGCATTGACTGCCGACTTGATCATCTCTTGTTTGGTCGCTTGTTCGGTCTCAGCTACTTTTTTCTCAACTGCAAGCTTCACCTTCTCGTCGATGTTGACCTGACTAAACTTCCTTCTCTGCCTTTTGGCCTCAGGGTCCTCGTCGTAGTAGTGCTTCCACTGGGCACCGTCTCCGACGCCGTGCACACGTCCATGCTGCGGCCGAGTGTCCAAAGGGAGGCCCTTCATTATGTTCAAGGCCCGGTTGAGATGGGTGTCCCACTTGGGCCTCATCGTCGACTGAGACGATGAGTCGCTTTCGGCATCAAGCTTGTGTTGCTCTTTCTGCGAAAGAAACGTGAACCATTTACAAATGTTACTACAACGTTTATTCTGACTTGATGAGAAGCTAATATAAGGTGGAAAAAAAATATTACCAGTAATCTCATCAATTCCCTCGTGGGCGCGTCCGTGGACCAAACCTTTTTCTTCGAGTCCCACTTGTAGCGGGCCCTGATGAAGTCATACTCCTGGGGGTCGGTGAACTCCGCCAAGGGGTCTGGGATCCCCGCGGCTTCACGTTCCATGTCCTCCTTTTCCCATATGGGCATTTTGCCAATGTAACCACGGCTTTCGAGGCGGTGTTTCCCCGTGTTCTTTTTCTGCAGCCCCTTGAATTTTGCGGACCTAAGCTTGGCTTCGTCAGTAGCGCAAGTGTCCTTGAATTTTAAGAACTCAGCTTCCGTAAGTGATGGATTGTCCGCAAAAATCTTGGACAAAGCTTTGTTCTTCTCAATCAATCGTTTCACCCTCACTTTCCACGCGGACAATGCGTTGCTGAACTTGACCATGGCGGCGGCGTTTATGTCAGTCATGGCATCATCATCCCACGGAGTTTTGCTCTCATCCCGATCCGGGAACTTGAATCTGTTGTGCAGCTTCGTAAGGAGTAAATGTTCCATATTTGGTATACTCCTCAAGTCATAGTCGTTGATGCTCGCGGTTTCCCGTAGGATGCATCCGACTTGGTTGCCGTAGCACCTGCGAGCTACCGCCGGCGCTATTGGCTCGAATTTGCCAGAATGCACCTCTGTCACTAGCAGTTTGTCGGTGCCGAGCTTGTTTGGTTTTCGTACCCTCTCCTTCTTCTTATTTGCTGGTTCATTAGCGGCTTCAGCGCCGCCGCTGTCGGTGGCGCCGGTGTCAGTGCCATCGGTGCCATCAGTAGTGCTGTCGGACTCGATTTCGGCGTCCGTCGCACTAGCGGCATTTGGACCTTTGTCTCGTAGCTGAGAAGACATATGGTCGAGGAAGGCGTGTTCATGCTGCTGGTAGTCAAAATCTTCATTTGCACCGGCTTCGTCGTTGGTCGACATGTTTCCTACGATATATTTAGTCTCCAAGTTTAATTCTCAAACTATAAAAAACGGACTAAATACCGTCCTATCAAATATCGGGCACTCGATATTTCATACTTTGTAGCACAAGTCATGTCGAAATTCACGGTAAATTTCGGCATGACCTTTGCTAAAAAGTGGACATATCGGGAACCTAAAATTTGCCGGAACGGAAATAAATCAACATTCCGGCAAAACATAGGCCCCTCGGATCCCTGCATATGGAAAAAAGAAGAAAATTCGTACACAATATCATTTCATTTGCATTTTCAACTCCAAAAGTTCATACAAACTCCTAAACAATATTAAGCATATACCCACGCACACAATTAGACAGAACAACTCTTCAGAGCACCCAGCTGGCTAGATAGTTTGGTGATGCACATCTCCTTTTTACTGGTGTTCTGCCTTAATAGTCACCCATATTTAGCAGTGCCTTACATTTAAGACGGTAAATGGGCAACATCCACCAAGATAAATTGATAACTATTCAAGTTTTGTTTTTTACATTTTGAGCTAGTAGTGGTTACTGAATAATAATATTCTTGTGAAGCCAGCCAGTGATATTTTTAACCCTTGAAAAGCAAAGCCACTTAAGCTAAATATAAAATGAAACAGCACAAACGCTCTAGACTTTTTCTTTTTCTTTTTTGCATTGAAGGGTCTTGCACTTCCTTCCTACTGGTGTTAGTGGGAGCAGTGTTTGGCAATCCACTTGCGTAGTCTTGCCTATTAACACGAGCACCACATGAAGTTTCGCCTCACATGCATATGCACTGCTGCACTTCAATTTTTCTGTTGTGTAGGGCCCTTATCTACACTTTCCAATTAAAAAGATGATGCATAATTGCATATAATATCGACCTATTACTCCTCACTGTATACTTTGTTTTTTTTGGCAACAGGCTAGCCTACAACAGGATAGTTTGGTGATGAATCAAATCCTTTTGTACATGTCCACAGGCCAATTAATAATGATGCTCTGCCGGCCTACAAGTCACAAGCAATCTATTCTTGATGGAAGACACGAGAGTTCAGGATGCAAGACCACTTACCGAGCAGATCGATGGTGGAGGCGGCGGCTTGACGACGACGGCGGCCGCGGAGGCGAGGCGACGAGGGCGGCGGAGGCGCGGTGACGAGGGCGGGGAGGCGAGGTCACGAGGGCGGCGGAGGCGAGGCGACGAGGGCCGGGAGGCGCGGCGACGACGACGGCGGCCGGGGAGGAGTCGAGAGGGAGAGATAGAGGGGAATGAAAAGAAGAAGGCCTGCCCGACCTGTTTAAGTGGAACTTAGCAGTAGCGGGCCCTGTCAGCGCGCGCTATTGCTACGTTTAGCAGTAGCGCGCGCTGACAGGGCTTGCTACTGCTAAGTTTAGCAGTAGCGCGCTCTGACAGGGCCTGCTACTGCTAAAACTTAGAGCTGACCCGCTTAAGTTTAGCAGTAGCACGCGCTGACAGGGCCCGCTACGGCTAAGTTTAGCAGTAGCCCGCTCTGACAGGGCCCGCTACTGCTAAACCTTAGCAGTAGCGCGCGCTGACATGGCCCGCTACTGATATTTCTGGCATTTTTTCCCCTCTTCCATTTCCTTTTTAATTTTTTTTTCGAACAACGACCGATACAATTTATATAATGTATATTTAACAGCGGCAATATATAGTTTGACCGATCGATAACGCGGTTAAAGTGCAAGTATACAAAATAGATACATATAAAGATTACAACACACATTTAGTTTCTCAGCGTCGAAGACGTTTCTTAGTGATTAGTTTCTTTCCTTTTTTGTTCGTTTCTGAATAATTTAGGCCCTCGTTGTGACTTTTCCTTTTCCATGGAGTACGATCTTTCATAGGTAATGTAGTCTTCATTCTTCTTTTGACATATGCTTCATCGTCGTCGTCATCTTCCCTCATCGGGTTGCCGTACTGGTCATAGTCTTCTATGTTGGCGACTCCATCCATTCCGACGATGTTTCTTTTTCCTCTCCTCACGACAACACGGCTAGGATTGCTCGGGTCGGTTATGTAGAAACATTGTGTCACGTGCTTAGCGTGTATCCATGGCTCATTTTTGGCTATGACGTTCACGGTAGCGCTCTTGGTGTCGGGTATAGACATAGTAGTGAAATACCGGTTTTCTCTTTCGACATTCTTAGCCCATCTGACACGGAACATCGTCGCATTGTGTAGTCCGGAGTATTTAAGCTCCCAGATCTCTTCGACCCTTCCGTAATATCTTTCAGTTGAGCCGTTGTCGTCAGTCATGCATTCTATCGTCACCCCCGAGTTCTGGAAATCACTTTTCATATCTCTGGCCTCCGTATAGAACGTGTATCCGTTTATATCGTATGCCTGATAGATGAGGAAGTTGACAGCAGGGCCATGTGCTAAGGCGTATATGAGCAATGCGTCTGTAGACCCCTCTTCCGGGGGATTGGAAAGAACATGCTCTTTGAACCAAGGCAAGAAAGTGGAGTTGTGCTCTCTAGTAACTTCGGCGTCCGTCTTGCGTAGGCCCTGGTCATGGTACTTCTTAGCGATGGTTTCTTTGTGCAGTGTCACGAAAGGGTCTACAACGTCAAGATGTTGTAGCACTACTAAGTTTGCCCTGTCAAAGTCATTGCGTCGATCCGAGTGGTCGACATGCAGTTCCCTCCGACCGTTGGTGTGACCTTCTCCTCCGAGCCTCCCATGGTGCTTATTAACGGGCAAACCAACAACAGGGACGTCGTCATCTCCGTTGCTTAGATAATTCTCGCAGAACGAGATGCACTCTTGTGTCAGATAGCCCTGTACGATGCTTCCATCTGGTCGGGACATGTTACGAACGAATCCTTTGATGACCCCATTCATCCTCTCGAACGGCATCATGTTGTGCAGGTATGATGGGCCAAGGTCGATGATGTCGTCCACAATGTGGACACACAGATGCACCATGACGTCAAAGAACGCGGGCGGGAAGTACATCTCGAGCTCACATAGTATGACAACAATCTCTTCTTGTAGCCTTGTGAGCTGCTTCGAACTGATCGACTTTCGAGAGATAACATCGAAAAAATTACAGAAACCAGTAAGCGTGTCACGGACGTGCTTGTCCATTATCCCTCTAAGGGCAACCGGTAGTATCTGCATCATCATCACGTGACAGTCATGAGACTTCATCCCGCTGAACCTTTTTTCTGCATGTCTAGATATCTGCTTATCTTCCCACAGTAACCGGAACTAACTTTTATTCCGGTAAGACACTTGAAAAATTGATCGATCTCCTTCGTATTGAAGGTGAAGCAAGAAGGGGGGCAATATTTCTCTTCCTTCTTCTTTACTTTTTTGCCCCGCCTGCTGTCCCCCGCCTCTGTCTCCGTCTCTGTCTCGGCCGTTTTACGGGGCATGTGGAGATCTGCCCTTATTTCCAAATCTTCCAAGTCTCTTCTTGCCTTCGGCCCATCCTTGGTCTTCTCTGGCATGTTCATCAGTGTGCCAAGCAAACTCTCGAGAACATTCTTCGTGATATGCATTTGATCAAGACAATGAGGTGTATCGAGTTTGGGCCAGTACTCCAAGTCCCAGAAAACAGACCTTGTTTTCCATACCTTCAGCAGCGGCTCCGGTTTTTTCATCTTTCCAGGCGCGGGGCACTCTTTCCAGTTTTTCAGCAACTCATCAATTTCGGCGCCGCTCCTCTTACGTGGAGGTCCTCGATGCTCAGCCTCACCATTGAATAGATCTCCACGGTTTCTCCACGGGTCATTCTTCTCGAGCCATCTTCGATGCCCCATGTACACGATTTTCGCAGACCCACCATCTTTCGTTAGCTGCTGAGACGTTGTATCATCCATGCACCTCGTGCATCCGCAATATCCATGGCACACCTGGCCTGATACATATCCGTAACCGAGATAATCGTGCACCGTCGTCAGCACTGCGGCTTTCATATAGAAATATTCTTTTTCGAAAGCGTCCCATGTCTTGACTGGTGATTTCCATAACATTTCTAGCTCCTCTTTCAATAGCTCGAGATATAGATTAATATTATTTCCCGGATGTTTCGGCCCTTGAATCAGAATGCTCATGTGTATGTACTTTGTCTTCATGCACTTCCACGGGGGAATGTTGTACATCCATACAAACACGGGCCATGTGCTATGGTTGGTGTTCTGCTTGCCAAACGGATTCATGCTATCTGAACTCACGCCAAGCATGACGTTCCTTGGATCAAGATGAAATCCATATTCGGCGTTCAACGCTCTCCACTGGCTTCCATCCACAGGGTGTCTCATCTTTGGATCATCTCCATCATCGGGCACCTTCCTGACCGCGTGCCACCTCATGAGCTCAGCTTCCTTAGGATCTACGAAATAACGCTGCAGACGAGGAATGATCGGAAAGTACCATACAACTTTCTGAGGAGATTTCTTTCCGGCCTTCTTGTATCTATCAACATTGCACACCGGACAACTGGTTTTTTCTGCGTTCTCGTTCCGATAAATGATGCAATCGTTGATGCATGCATGGTATCTAATGTGCGGCAGATCAAGAGGGCACACAATCTTCTTGGCCTCATCGATACTAGTAGGACAAAGGTTCCCCGGGGGAAGAACTGTCTTGTCTAGATACTTGAGATGATAATCGAGGCTTTTGTCGCTCCATTTGTTTTTAGCCTTCATCTTTAGAAGTTCGAGCGTGAAACTCAAGCGGGTCACCTCAGGAGCGCAACCATCATACAATGGAGTCTTCGAGTCTACCTCCAGTTGCTCCAACTTGGCCTCCTCTCTAGAACCAGCTCTGTCGCTAGTCGTCTTCTTGCGAAGCAGGTCTCGAACATGAGGGTCCCGCACGATTGAATTTAGTAGCGATGAAGGATCCGTCATGTCCGCATCTTCTCCGTCATGTTCGGTCTGATCTTCTCCGCCAATACCATGTGCGGCCTCTTCTTCGCCGTCATTTCCAGCGCCCTCTTCGTCTTCGTATCCATCAATCATCTCTTCATCCGCTGCCATGGGGTTATTGGTTGCACCGTCCATATCGTCATCATCATCTTCAGTTATCCATCGAGTATAGCCATCCATGAAACCATATCTAAGCAGGTGCGCCTTCAAACGTCCACCCTTAAAGGGGTCCAGCCAGACGCCTTCTTTGCATTTTCGACAAGGACATAAAATCTCCTTTTCATTTTTTTCAACCATGTCGTCCACTGCGGATCGCAAGTATCTATCCACCATCCTTCCACAGACCTTCATGGTCGCCTACGAGTTATACAAACAAAAGATTATAACGACATGCATATGCATATCAAAGTCATACAAAAATTCGGCATGACCTTCATAAAAATAGGACATATAGAGTTTGCCCGAAATTCGCCGAAACGGAAGTAAATCGACATTTCGGCAAAACATAGGCAAACTCTCATATCACACACCCATACACACACACACAAATATTTTCATTGATGCAAAGCACAATTTTTTACTCACATCTCATGCATCCACGTACCTAGCTAGCTAGTAATTAATTAAGAGAGAGAGAGAGAAAGTATATACCTTTTGTTAAAATATCACACTTGGGAGAAGCTTGCACTAGCTAGTGAGGGAAAGGAGACAAAGGTGAGAAAGAGATATAGCTAGATGCATTTATGCATGATATGTGGTGGTGGAGGAGGAGCAAATTAGAAGGAAAGAGAGAGATATTGCATTAATGAAGATGGTGTGTAGTGCATTAATGGAGATGGTGTAATGCATTAATGGAGATGGACAAGAGGTAGGAGAAGGAATGAGGAAGAAGCAAGTGAGGGAGAGAGAGGAGGGGGGAGGGGGATGGTTGGTGGAAAAGGTGGCTGCTGCGCATTACCAGTAGCGCCTGTACCGCTACGGCGCTACTGGTAACGATAGTAGTAGCGGGCTTTCCAGGGGGGCGCTGCTACTAAAACTTGTCATCTGGGTTTGGTGGGGACCACCTTTACCAGTAGCGGGTCCGCATATGAGGCGCTACTGATACAGGAATATAAATAGCGCGCGTCCATATAGCGCGCTACTGCTAATTAGCAGTAGCGCCTGTCTTTAAAGGGCGCTACTGTTAAGCCTCTACCTATAAGCTTTTCCCTAGTAGTGTGCATCCCTGCACAAGATACTCAACTGGATTCCATCTACCCTCAAGAAACTTTTCCTATATTCTTGGGAGATGAATCTTCTTGAAGACATGGCCCTGAATTCAATCTCGAAGTTCATCGCCAGAAGCTTCGCTTCTTTGGCGCAAGTCCATATGATTCACCCCGGACTGCAGATGACCTTCGTTTCTGGACAGCTGAGCAACAAATTCTCTAGACAAAGCTCTACTGCCAGAAGGGTGTTCTTTTCAGGCATAAGTACTTGGATATGCACAGTCTATCTTCTACAACGTGCTTCCAGAACATCATGGAAACCATTGAAGCACAAAATCTTACCAGCTTGTTTGCCATGGAGACCCCATTCAATTCCGAGCTAGTGAAGCAATTCTATGCCACTCTCTATGTCTCTGGAAATCCTGATGATACAAGCTCATGGATTCTTGAGTGGATGATTCAAGGAAAGGTATTTAGGATGCATTCTGATGAATTCATGGATATAGTAAACATCCCAAAGCACACTGGAAAACTTGCAAAGGTTCATTTGATACCTGATCCCACTGAAGCTGAATTTGCATCACTTCTGGATCCCGAAGTCACTGGAGATCACATGCCTGAAAATATTCGCCCGAAGCATCTGGTATTCATATCGAAGACTTGGTTTTACATCTTGTCTAACTCACTGATGCCTCTCAGCACTGCAAATGAAGAATCCAACATTCATTATCATACACGTCATGCTTTGCTGAAGCTTACTCATGGCCATGTGTTCGACTTCGAGGATTGTTTCCTTCGGTATATGGTCCAAGCTGCTGAACTAGTACATCAATTGAAGCCATATGCTCCCTGGCTCCAAGCCATCTGCAACCATGGACGTCGTGAAGACTTCGTTGCGAAACATCACCCGAAGATGTTCTGTCCTCCTGTGTGATATACTATGAATATCTTCAGAAGTCCAAATGATCCATTTGCCACATATGTCGGAGTCAGACAGCATGTCAATGAACGCAACATGTCGAAGAAATTCTAGAAGGAAGTTTATCACTTTGAAGTTGCCATTCGCACTCAACAAATGCTTGAAAACTTCATTGAAGGAAATCAGCGCCAAATGCAACATCTTTCAGATGAGATCAATAGAGTTGGCAACATTGCTTTAAACAACAACCAGTACTTGAAGGTTTTGAAGCGCCACTCTTGGAAAGGATTACGGAAGTTCAATTCTGTGAAGAAGCTTGAAGCTGACCGGATTTTCAAGGAGTGTCCACATCTTCAACATCACTTCTCCCGAAATGATTCGATCGACCGCCCCAACCCAAAGATCCCGCCGTTGGAAAAGATTGATGAAGTCCTCTTTGTAAATCCAGCTGAACAGATTCGCCCAGACACCCTATCTGATGAAGACTCCCACACCTCGAAGCAAGAAGATGACCCTCTCAACGACAGTGATCTTGATCTGCTTCAAGCACCGATGGACATTGACGAACTGGAGTCACCTGCTTCGACCGAAGGAGACACTTCTGGAGATGCATCTTCTTCAGGCGAAGACAATCAGCAGGGTCCCCGGGTTGCAGTAAACGCGGAAATACTCTTGATCCACTCCTCAACCTTTTGTCCAATTATTGACAAAAAGGGGGAGAAAGTAGCATCGATTGAGTTTAGATTCGTTGCGGGGTTTAGGGATTTGATTCGATCTTTTGCGTTGTGTGTTAAGTTACAACAAACTTTCCATTCGCCTCGATTGGGTTGTAACTTAAGTTTTACTTCGGTTGTGGACTGCTACTGTTATGTGTTAATAACCCCGTGCTTGGAAGTTGCTCCCGTATCTTTTATCTTGCAGGTGGTTGTTATCCTTTAAGTTCATAGGTCATTGGATAATTGCATATTCTTCAAGACAAATATTCTCTCTATGCAATTGATTTACTAAGATATGTGCTAGGCTTCCCATCAAAGATATCCTTCTTCAAGCATTCACTTCGATTATATAAATCTTCGATGCTTGCATTCAGGGGGAGTCAAAAGCTTCATATCTTAGAGTTTTCTCTCAACTCAACTCAAAATTCCATATTATTATCGATGCCTGTTTTTTCAACAATAGTCCAAAAAGGGGGAGATTGTAAGAGCAAAGTTATGCCCCCATGAGTTTTGGATATTGTTGGACAAAACAGTAGAGGAACTAACAAGTTTTCTAGTGTAAAACAGATGGTTAGGTTCCTGAAATTATAGGTTGGTGATAAAGCTTCAACGAAGATTTACATACTTACTGAAGCATATCCTCTGGAGTGAAGCTCATCACGGATGTCGACCCCTAAAAAGATAAGGAATCCTGAAGCACGTCTCATCAAAGGAGATGACCAAGATGGCGCAAGACTTAGTTGTTTTTGCGTAGTTCTTTTTCACTTCATTGAGTCGTAGGAAAAACCGTACTATCAAGAGGGGTTTAGTAAATGTACTCCGAAGGTTTTGGTGAAAAGACTCAGATCGAATCCAATCCAGTGAGAAGCCAGAGTTGAGAAATCTCATGTGCACTAGGTAATGCTTCACCAGCGAAGACTTAGTTCTTTCGGCTCCTGAAGCAGAACCAAATCCGTGAGTCAGCTTTACTTGGACCGCAAGTAAAGTTGTGCTTTGATTGGAAATATGACCGTTGTGGACAGGTGTCAAGCTGTCACATCGGGTCATTTAAGTCATTTCGCACCTAGCGATTGCCACCTATAAATACGCCACCCCCGCCCTCATTGGCCGGTGGCTGCTCAAAGAATATTTCATGTCAGTGAAGAGGAAGAGCAACCCCACCGAAGCAAACCGAAAAACCCATCCACCGAAACATAAGTCCTATTGATCTGAGTTGATTCATTATGACTTAGGAAGAAGTTTGCTAGCCTTTATATCTTGCAGAACTTCAATTCTCCTAGACGGTTAGAGAGTTGTTCTTCAGAGAGCGAAGAGTTATTGTCGCCTCGAAGTCCAGTTTGTCAAAGGTTTCGGTGATTTCCTCAATAATCAACCACGAGTGAAGAACTGACCAAGCTCAAGGAGATTGGTGCAGTGGAGATACGTACGGAGAGAGGTTAGCTCCTGTGTTCAATCACAAGTCCCTCCAACCAGACGTAGCACTTTGCAGAGTGTGAACTGGTCGAACAAACATCGCCGAGTCAAGAGTTCGTTTTACTTTCCGCACTTACATTCAGTTTATCACTTGCTTCAGTGATTTGCTTCAATGCAATTGATTCGATGCTTTTGATTCGCTATGTTATGCTTCAATCCTGTTCTGCTTCAATGTTTACCTTTCTGTTGAATCTTTTCTGCTGCTAAGATATGCTTCACTTCATAGTTTCATGCAAAAATTTGAAGTGATCATTCACCCCCTCCCCCTCTGATCACATACTTGGACTTACAGTTAATCACACATGGGAAACCGGGTCCTCAGCCGAACAAGGTGGGCCAGCAAGGGAACTATGTCCTCACTGGTCCGGGTTGGTTTAAAAACTACATGCAGCTGACCAGCACACACACGGTTTCAAATGGTAAATCAGCTTGGGCCACCACTGGAAATGTTTGAAGCTAGGTAGGTAAGAAAAGGGGACCCCATAAAATCCCACACGCGGTTAGGCACGCTCATTCTTTAAACCAATACCCGGAACTCGGATCCTAGGTGAATCGAATGGAACAAAGCGTCGGGGCGGGATAGCCTAGACCTTCCACTCTTCGTCGAATATAGTCAACATTATAATAATCATATCATCAAGAACAATATAATAATGTGATATCCCAAAACCAAGGAGTAGCAGGGTAACATCGCAGCATCCTAAGCATGCATACTAAGCAGGGGCTGAGCAACGAGCAATAGTAACATATCAGTACAAGGTTTGCTGGGAAGGGACATGGCTGTATCGGTTTGAAAGAGGCCGTAAACATGTGGTTGGATCAAACATCGAACCTATCCTAGACTAGCATGCAAACCGCTGGTTGAAATATAATGGATCATAAGTAATGTATAGTCCTTGCCTGTTGATAAGTCGGGTTCCGAAGGTGTAGTTGATCGCAAGCTCGCATCGTCTCCGAGAGGTACCCGCGGAAGCACACAAGAGGGTAAACACTGGAAAGCAATCAACGAGCAAGCACTCTATTACTACGAGGCAACACAAGATCAAGAAGACATCACACGGCACGGCAACGCGATACGGATCTATCGTCGAGAGCGGTTTCGACTAGGTTAAGTGGAGTACTCGTCACACACGACGAATACCGCACATTTACGGTGGTTCAAGTTGCTTAGCTACAGGTGATCAACCAACGGTTAATAACATGGCAACTCAAGCAAGCATGCTATAGCACACAAGCATGGCAAGAAGTGAAACACAAAGTAAACTCTCTATGCTAGTCAATTTAAGTGAGGCAAAACCTAAACATGGCATAACACTAAGTGCCGCACGATGATTAAAAGATTTGGTACTGTTCTGCCCTAAACCCTATTTTAGGTTGGTTAACAGCTGCAAACAATAGCATAAACACAAATTACACGAAAACTAATCAAGTTACATATAAAGAACACCCCAAACGGAGTTACGGTTAAAAAGATACAAGCAAAACAAGTTACGGGCACAATCTGCCAACATCACGAAGCACACTTTAGAGCAATGCATAAACAGGATAATCAATTCAAACATGCTCAAAATAGACATGGAACTAAAGTAGACATGACAGGAAAGGCATGGCAAAAAGAATCATGAAAATAGGCATCATAGATCAAAAGATATTAAGCATGCAACATGGCATCGGAACGTTACAGACTTAGAGAAAAACAGAGGTGGCTGTCAAAAACAGCAGCATAGCAACTTTGGAGCTCAATAACTATATGACCAGCAAGCATATCATGACGATGCAATACATATAATGGAAGTAGACATGATGCTTAACAACATGCAATTGGAATCACTCAATTCTGATAAACGGTCGCGACACACTCGTCGACCGAAGTTGCAACAAAATATAAACAGCAGCACACTAACAGCAGGGTAGCTACTTTGGAGCAAGATACAATCATGATGCAGAAAGCAACTATGGCATGTGAATGCATGAAACTGAAGTAGAAACAATGCTTAACGCAACGCAAAAGGAATCACTCAATTCCGACGTACGGTTGCGAAGCAACCGTCGCCCGAAGTTTCAATAAAATAACAGTTACAGCAACTTAGCAGCAGTTAACGACAGGTAGCCCTGTTTGAACAGCAATAACTATAACTAAACAACCTCAAAACAATTAACTCACAAAATATAAAAGCTAGAGCACGCAATTCTAAACAATTCGTCTTTTGGGCGCAACGCGATCCGAGCTACAGATTTACCGCAAAACTACTCGCAAAATTGAATCAGCAGCACATTTTACCAGACTTAGAAAAATCGCAGGGATTAGGGAAAAAAATAACAACCTCATGGGTTGCGGCCCAACAGGCCAGAGGAGGCGGGCTGGAAGCCTGGGCTGCTGGCGGGGCAGTTGGGCCGTGGGAGGCTGGGGCGAGGCCGGCCCATGCGCAAAAGATGGCCCAGCCGGGCGGCGGTTGAGGCCTCGCTGGCCGGCCGGCCACTCCCGTAGCGCGCGACGGCGACGGTCGTCGCCGGCGACCGGCTGTGGCTTCCCTCCGGCGAACTGGGCGACAAGGAGGCGGTGAAGGCGCGGATCCGCTTGCCCCTTGCTGGATCCGGGCGATGGCGGCCGGCTACGGGCGGTGAGCGAGCTCGGGCTCGCCGGCCTTGTCCATGGCGCGACGGCGGCCCTGGCGGCGCGGGTACCTGCGGCAAGGGAAGAAGGAGGTGAGGAGGGAAGGAGGAAGGAAGAGAGAGGCGCGGGAGGAGAGGGAAGGTGGCAGGCGGCCTGCTACCGGCGGCAGCGCGCGGCCGTTGGGGCCCTCGGGCTGGCGGCGGCTGCGGTTGGTGAGGAGGGAGAGGAGAGAGATAGGTGGGAGGTGGCCAGGGCGCGTCTGGGCCGTCGGACCGCGAGATCTGACGGTCCAGATCACAGGGGAGCAAAATTTCGGGATTTTGAGGCAGATTGGGCAGATCTGCGAATTTTCAGGGGGTTGGCTGCAATTTTGGACTAGGGAAACCCTAGAAAGGGGTGGGGGAGTGTGGTGGTCTTTATATAGCCCAGGTGGCTGGCAGTTTGCAAAAACATCCCCGGTTTCTCTCTCGAGCGCGCGGTGCTCATGTTTCTGACCGCCGAGGGTCCGCAGGACCTCCGATTCGGGTAAAACTTCGAACTGCGCGATCAGCGCGTCGAGCCGGAGGCATTTACCTCGCGCTGGAACCGTTCCGAGAACACTTTCCGGCGCGCTATAAAAATATCCCGTTTACTTATTAAACGGGGTTTTTCGTTCCGTTGGCTGCGGCTGGTCTCATGCGGTTTTCGCGGCGGTGACCGAGTGAAACCCGGTGTCGCAAAGGTCGAGTGTCAGGGTGGCAAGGGTCGGTCTCCGTCCGATACGAGATAAGAGGGGGGGAAATAATCACCGATCGATAAATCGGGGATGCAAACACCGCAAACAAATCAGAGAATCAAACAATTCACACCGAAAACCAAATTTTTTATTTTTGTGAAATCTAGGCTGTTACACTTCTCCTCCCTAACTTTGATTAGAGCATTGGTGATATGCTATGTGAAGGCAAGATTAAGTGTGCTAGTGTGGGGGTCTCTACACATCTTGTGTAGGAAACCAATAACTTCAGGTAAAGTGCAGTTGTCAAAGTCTAGGTCACTACTATCTATCAAGGAGGTACTGATATCATTTAAGTTCACTTGTTTGAAAGCCTCTATGTTCATAGAGGTTTCTTCATCTATGGTTGAGGTGGTAGCATCACCATTGATAGGTCCAGTGGGACTAGGGGTGTGATGGGGTCTAACTGTTTGGACATCCTCAACTACTTGGATAGTGGCTACTGTGTGGTAGGTGGGAAGGCTCTTAATTCTATCCTCTTCCTCTTTTTCTCTACCCATCTTTCTTTAAGTTTAGCCATCATCCTAATGTTTTCATTGATTTGTAACTGGATAGCATTAATAGGAGTGACCTTACTCTCCTCAACAGGAGAGGTTCTCATTTTTAACATCTCAACATCAAGGGCTAAGTTATCTACCTTCAAACAAAGATTATCTAATTTAGCTAGTTTTTCTTCCACATTCTTGTTGAAGGCTTTTTGGGTAGTGATAAAGTCTCTAAGCATACTCTCTAGTTCAGAGGTGGAGGTTTTGGTGCTAGGATAAGTGTTGTTGTTCCCATAGTTGTTGCATGGGAAAGGCCTAGGATTGTTGCTACCAAAATTACTCCTATAAGCATTATTGTTGAAGTTGTTTCTAGAGATAAAGTTCACATATATTTGTTCTTGAGCAACCAAAGAATTTAAAGGAACATCCTGAGGATCAATAGGAGCTTGCTTGGTAAGTAGAGACATGATAAGGTCAACCTTTTCATTTAGAGAGGAGATCTCTTTGACAGAATTTACCTTCTTACCAGTTGCAGATCTTTCGGTGTGCCACTGAGAGTAGTTCAGCATCATCTCATCAAGTAGCTTTGTGGCAGAATCAAGTGTGGTTGACATAAAAGTTCCTCCCGCGGCCGAATCTAATAGGTTCGCGAGGTAAAACTCAAGCCTGCATAAAAAGTCTGGATAACCATCCAGGTAGTCAGTCCATGTGTGGGGCAGTTCTTGACAAGCGTCTTCATACATTCCCATGCCTGGGCAACGTGGTCATTATCCAATTGCCTGAAATTCATAATGTTACTCCTCAATTGAATAATTTTAGCAGGGGGATAGTACTTCCCGATAAAAGCATCCTTGCACTTATCCCAAGAATCTATGCTATTCTTAGGCAAGGATTGAAACCAGATTTTAGCTTCATCCCTCAAAGAGAAAGGAAAAAAGCTTAAGCTTAACAATTTCACCATCTACTTCTTTGTACTTTTGCATATCACAAAGCAAAATAAAATTATTTAAGTGCAAAGTAGCAGCATCTCTAGCACCAGAGAATTGATTTTCATAACAAGCTTCAGCAAAGCAGTTTTAATCTCATAAGAAGGTGCTGAAGTAGCAGGTGGAGCAATAGGAGTGCAGATAAAGTCACTGTTGTTGTGACTACTGAAGTCACACAACTTGGTGCTTTCATTGGAACCCATAGAAGCAGCAGGTATTTTTGGTATTTTTGATAAAGGACACAAAAGTAAAAAATGAAAGGTAAACTAACAAGACTAAAAAGCAAAGATAAAAGATAGTGTGCAACTCCCCTATCTTGTAGACTGGAGTCCCCGGCAACGGCGCCAGAAATTGGCTTGATACAGTGAGGATAGTTCTCACTCCTCGTTGGTTACCCCAAGTGGAAGGTGAGATGTAGCGTAGCAGCAAATTTCCCCTATGTAGAGGATAGGGTTTGTCTCCCGTAGGACTCGCGGAAATACAAGAAGGTGGTAAAGTGAAAGATGGAGCCGTTCACAACCGAGGGTTGCTAACTTCACCTGGACATGCACACAGATACAAACAACTTTGCTCCCAACGAGTACAGAGGAGTTGTCAATTCCTCTGGCCTTTCTGTTTACAAAGGATTAATGCAAGAGATAATGATAGTGATAGCAAATGGAAAGTAAACTAAGGATGTAAATAGTAATATGAAGATGGACCGGGGTTCCGTGATTTTCACTAGTGATGTCTCTCTCCCAAAAGACGATAAAAGTGCTAGCGAGGTAAACAAATCACAGTTGGGCAATTGACAGGATTATGAAGGCACCGCAATGCTAACTATGTTGCAAAGAAAGGAAGGGCTCAAAAGCAATGGGCAGTACGCCAAGGTAAGTAGACCGAAATCCAACTGCATCTACTACGAATCATCCACCTTGAGATATCTATCTCGCTGGTATTAAATTGTGAATCCCACCCAAAGTGTAAATCCAAATCAACAGAGAACTGCATTAAAAGAACTTTGCGTAAAGTAAACAATCCTTGCATCCGCGGATACAAGCACCTTTGTTTTATCCCTGGTGGCAAAAGAACATCCCCTAGTCTCATGTTTATGTCACGCAAGCTAGACATCAAGGGGATGAACCCACAATCAAGCATAACGCTCCCTCTAGGAGTTGCAACAATATACTTGGCCAAAGTAAAATACGGTAACAGAGAACATGCAAGAATTTACTCAAGAACAAAATATAAAATAGAAGAGCCAAATACATTAATCATCACAATCTGAACATAATCTCATAATCCATCAGGTCCCAACAAACTCAGCATAGGAACGGCAGAAAATTACAAAGGTGCCTCGATCATGTGAGGCAGCTCACGAGGTCTCGAAAATGGAGGCAAAAAGAGGGGAGAGGAACATCACATAGCTACTGGTCACGGACCCATGGACCAAGGGGAACTACTCACGGTACATACGGGAGGTGTCCATGGCTATGGATGGTCTCCCGGAGGGAGCAGCTTCTCCAGGCAGCCCCTGTCTTGAAGCGGCGGCGGCGGCGGTACAGAGGCGAGATCGCGGAAAAGAGATCGATATTAGGGGTTTCCACCCCGAGGGCTAAATATAGGCAGAGGGGGTGTCGAGGGGACCCACCAGGCAACCAGGAGGCCTCCTGGCGCGGACTAGGGTGGGGCCGCGCCAGGGACCCTCCTTGTCTCCTGGTGGTGGCCCCCCTCCGCTGCCTTGGTTATTCCGGAAACTTCCGGGTCGCTGATTTTTTATCTCATTTTGTCGGATGTTTTGGAGCACTTTTAATGGCCGAAAAACCTGAAATATAAAAACAGCAGAAAACAGCAACTAGCAGCTGGGTGCACTGGGTTAATAGATTAGTCCAAATATGCTCAAAAGTGTATGAAAGTTCAAGCAAAACATGGCAAAGTCACACAAAACATGCATGGAGCAAGCAGAAATTATAGATACGTTTGGGACGTATCGCCTGGCGCCCTCCCAGGCCTTCTAAGCGCGCCTGGAGACGCCCTGGAACCCGCCACGTTCATTCCCCCTCCTCGCGGTCACTTTCCCCTTCCCCTTCGCCCGATTTCTTCGTCACCGAGACTCGCCGGAGTTCACCGCTGAGAAAACACGCGGCCACTGCAGAAGATAGCCCCGACCACCTTGTCCCTCGTGTCCAGCATCGTCCGCTATGTCAAGCTGCAGAAGATGGCGAGCCCGGAGACCCTGTAGACGCCGGAATCGTCTCCAAGTCGTCGCTGGAACCGCGAGATCCCGCCGCCGAATTCGTCGCCGTGCCAGCCTCCCCGGCCTCGCCGTCACCGCCATTAGAACCATGGTGAGCTTATGCTCTTTTCCCCTAACTTGGCGCCTCCCCGTTCGATCCCTGTGCAGATCCTCCATGAGAGCCGACACATCTCGCCGCCGTGGTCCATGTCGGCGAGCCCCCGCTACGCAATCGTCCTCGCGGCCATGTCCTTTGCAAACCCCACGCTCTGCTGCTTCGAACGCACCTAAGCCCGCTCCAAATGGATCCTTGTAGCGAATCCCACCTCGTGGCCGTGGCTCCGTCGCCGCAAAGCATGACGCCGACGAGCCTACAGAGCACCCCAGCCACCCAACTTGGCCCAATCAATGCGCGACGCCAAGAGCTTCTTCTCAATGGTCGCAGCGCCTCGAATGGTGCCCGAATTCGCCTTCCCCGTAGACGCCGACGTCTCGGGTGGTCACCGGAGACACGTCGGCGGCGAGGTCCACGTGGGCAGGTGGTTAACCACCTTGGCCCCACACACCAGTGAGACTGATAGTGGGCCCTGCCCCTGTTAATCTCTCTGGTTAAGTTTAAATTAAATAAAACATTTTAGTTAACACACTGAGTCACTTACAGGTGGGACCCAATGGTCAGAGCCCCCCTGACGCCAGCATGAGGTCATGCTTGCGCAATAAAGGAATTTCTATCTAAAAGAAAATCAGGAAAATCCAGAAAAAGGGATAAACTTTGGAAATTCATAACTAATTCATTTTAACTCCAAATTAAACATATAATATATGTAAAATTATCAGAAAAATGCAAGGATTCTGAATATTCACTTTGTTTTCATGTTTGACAATTTTAAAATGGGGGACAGAAGCAAACATGCATATGAACCCTTTTAAATTTAAATATGGAGTTTGAATTTGCAACTCAAATGCAATGAACTTCATTTAAATAGCATGTTCAACACATCAGCACCATGAATCTCATGCCATAACATCATATCATGTGATTGTGCATTGTCTTTATATTGATCACTTTGTTTGCATTGTTTGCTATCGAATAGAGGTGGAGCCGGAACCCGAGGCCACCCTCTTCGTTGAAGACGCCGTTACCGAACCTCGTCAGCAAGGCAAGCAAACCCCCATTGATCATGTCGATAAAATCCCACTTCCCTCTCAGTCTTGCTTATGCATTGTTTAGGATGATTATCATGCTACATTTCTACCGCATAGATGAACCCATTCCTTTGCATGACCTATCATTTGTCATAGTAGTAAGCAAACCACAATCCTAGCAGTTGTAGGAGTTGATTCATATCATGTGGCCCCATCAACTGTTACTGCTTATTGCACGCTTAGAATGATACAATGTTGGTACTGTTATGTGAGTCGGGATGGTAGCAATCATGTTGATGATGGTGTAAATGTGTTGGTGAATCTACCCTAATACAAGGTGAACGATGAGAGGTTGTGTAGGAGTACACAGTGGGTTGTCTCGTTGAACACTGCCTTAAGCCCGAGTTCTTGTGTGGTGATCCAAGATGAAGAGTACTACCACATGTTGGGCGAACGGACCCCCGCTCAGCCTACTAACTCACCCCTTCTCAGTTCAATGTGTCGCAGTAGTTCGTTGTTCTGGTAGGTTTGTGGCCTGGCTGCTAAGTGAGAGAACGGCTCAACCAAGACCGGCTTATGCACCACGCACACATCTTCTGGGACCACTTCGGTAAACCGGTGGGGTTACGAATGTGGAAGCCATCCCAGATATGTGTCTTCATTGAACTTGAGTTGGCTTTGAGGTAAAAGTTGTGGAGATTATCCTCGCCGACACCCGCTTGAATGGTGTCGAGGCCAAGGCGGTAACAGATAGTTTCATGTGTGTAGCAGTACACCCCTGCAGGGTTAACAAACTATTCGAATAGCCTCGTCCGCGGTAAGGGACTACTTGGAAATTTGTGCCTGATTATTAGACAACTTCAATGGGTACCTATAAAACTTGCCAAGCTAAGTGTGAGTGCTATGGTGTGCTTTCTCGTGGGAAGTCGAGGAAGGCACCATAGTGGTGTAATTGGTTGGAGACATGTAGTGGACTCGTGTACGCTTCTTACCTCAAGTCTGATACTCATAGTTCAGGACTAGCCAAGTCAAAGCTGGCACTTCTGCTTATGAACCCCACCTCCCTTTACCTTCATACATGTGCATGAGTAGTATATTTCCTACGTAAGTCTTGCTGAGTACGACTTTGTACTCACGTTTGCTTATTCTATGTTTTAGATGAACCCACTGACCCCGAAGGTGGATTCTTCCTGGAGCTCGACGACTGAAGCCAAGCTAGTGTAGTCCCAGTCAGACGACTGGTCCCTCGTGGAAGGGCTTGTTTATAAATAAGGCTTCTCTAAGCCATTTGTTAAACTTTTTTGTACTCAGACCTACTTTGCTTCTGCATGTTTGATGTAATGTTGGATCACGGTCTCTTGATCTCTGTGTGCACTCTGTAAGAGTTATCAATAAAGTTGTAAACTTTTTAGAGGATTGTAATGATACATGTTGTTCATACTAGACATGTGTGTTGTGTGTATGATTATAACATGCATGTCTTAGTATGGGTTTTCGAGACTTTAGTTGTGATCTGGCTGGCGGTCTTTTATACACCAAGTGTCCCTTAGATGTGTGCAGCTTGGGGCATCGTGATGCGATTGCTCGTGACTCTATCACGTGCACACTTTGATGTATGATCGAGCCCTCCCTAGACCCCGACTAAGTGATCGGGCTGGAGTAAGTCTATGTAAGTGTTATAATACAACCGAGAGTATGGTTGAGGCGACTTGTCTATGAATATGGGAGTTCAACACCCATATCATTTAGACTTGTGTGCGGACGATGAGGACCCATCTCAGTTGATCATCCGGCCTGGATGGATACCCCTCACGTTCGATGCTTTCCGAGAGCGTTCTGTGTTTGGCCTTGTCTGCTTAGACAAGTGGGTACGGTTCTCGGCTCTCCATATGATTGTGTTGTAGCGGGTCTTGTATCCGCTAACCCCGGGTTCCGACAATGAATCCCTTATAAAGCAGGTGGGCGTGAATGGTTTTCCGGTCAGAGTAAGACTTCGTATTCCCACATGTAGGGCATGGACCACACATAAAACCATTCTGCTTGTTTTCCTCAGCCACTTCGAGAAAATCATGCACGTCCTTAATGTACTCGGAGGTGTGTCTGTCGCCGTACATCCATTGCCGGTTCATCTGCGTTCATTATATATAATAAGTGTGTCAAAAACCATTACAGAACATCATGAATAGATAAGTGAAAAATTTATAGAAGTTCATCATCACATTAAAACCAAAGTACATACATAGTTCTCATTGAACAACATATAGCTCTCCGCAGCATCTAATTAAACCATACATTGAAACTATGTAAAAAATTTCAATGCAACAACAAATGCGATCATAATCGCAACCAAGGTAACAATTGATCCAACGTCATAATGATACCAAGCCTCGCTATGAATGGCATATTTTCTAATCTTTCTAATCTTCAAGCGCATTGCATCCATCTTGATCTTGTGACCATCTACGACATCCGCAACATGCAACTCCAATATCATCTTCTTCTCCTCCATTATTTTATTTTTCCTTCAAGTAATTGTTTTCTTCTTCAACTAAATTTAACCTCTCGACAATAGGGACGGTTGGAATTTCCGGTTCACATACCTCCTACATAAATAAATTCTATGTCACGTTGGTCGGCATAATTGTCATAAACAATAAATGAACCAAATAGTTATAAAAGATAATATACCACATCCGAATCATAGACAGGACGAGGGCCGACATGTGCGGATACCATAACCATCGCACTATATAATAACAAGCAATAATAAAAATAAGAAAATTAGACAAGTAATAAAAGTTAGAATTATTTTATTTTAGAAACAAGATAATAATAAGAGGCTCACCATGGTGGTCCCGATGACGAGATCGGCGTGTGCGATCAACGGTGGGTAAGACGGGAACGAGACGTCAAGGATCGCTAAACCTAGACAAATCTTTAGGAAAATGGAGCTTGGAGGTCAAGTTTGGAGAGGAGAAAGCTTAAGTAGTGTGGCTCGGGCATTTCATCGAACACCTCATGTGCATAGGAGGTGAGCTAGAGCACCACATAGCCCTCCCCTCACACTCCAAGAAAAAACAGAGCAGAGTGGAGTGCTCTGCTCGGGGAGGGGTATATATAGCCATGATACGTCCAAAACGTATCTATAATTTCTGCTTGCTCCATGCCTCTTTTGTGTGATATTGCTATGATATTGATGAACTTCCATACACTTTTGATCATATTTGGACTAACCTATTAACTCAGTGCACCCCAGTGTCGGTTCCTGTTTTTTGCTGTTTTTCTATTTCAGGTTTCCCCCATATTAAAAATGCTCCAAAAATTTGGGAAAAATACAATAAAAAAATCAGCACAGCAGAAGCTTCGGGAATCACCGAGGGGGGGCAGAGGGGACCCACCAGGGCCCCAGGCACCCTTCCGGCACGCCCTAGGGTGGGGCCGCGCCAGGGGGGCGCCTGAACCCCTGGTGGCCCCCCTTGCTGCCCCCCTTCGCCTATATATTCCTCGTGACGTGAAACCCCCGTGACGGGAACCCTTTTTCGCGATCTCTCCTCTGTTCCGCTGCCGCCGCGCTTCCAAGATCGGGAGCACCAGAATACCTCTTCCCGGCACCCTGCCGGAGGGAGGAACCACCTCCGGGAGCTTCTCCACCACCATGGATGCTTCCCGGATGAACCGTGAGTAGTCCACCTTGGACCATGGGTCTATGATCAGTAGCTATGCGATGTTCTCCTCCCCTCTTTGTTCTTCATGGATTAGACCTCGTGAGCTACCCTGCATGATCGAGGCACATATGTAATATTTCTGTTGTTGCTATGTTGAATTTGCTAGGATCCGATGGATTATGAGACTATTTTCAGATTGTGTTTGAGTAATATATTTGATTCTCCTATTTTATATTTATGTTCTAGAGTAATTCTTGCATGTTCTCCATTGCTGTTTATTGCTTTGGCCAAGTAGTAGGTAGTGACTCCAAGAGGGAGCGTTATGCATTATTGTGGGTTCAGCCCCCCCAATGACTAGCTTCAGTGACAGAAACATGAGTCTAGGGGATGTGTTGTTGCCGCAAGGGGGAAAACAACGGTGCTTATACTTGCGGGTGCAAGGATTATTTACTTTACGCAGAGTTCTTTAATGCAGTTGTCTGTTGCTTTGAGTTTACAATTTGGGTGGGATTCGCAACTTAATACCAGCGAGATGTTCTGGATAGATATCTCAAGGTGGATGATTAGTAGGTAGATGCAGATGGATTTCGGTCTACTTGTCTTGGCGCACCGCCCATGCTTTTGAGCCTCTTCCTTTCTTTATAGCATAGTTAGCATTGGTTTGCGCACATAATCCTGTCAATTGCCCAGCTTTAATTTGTTTACCTCGCATGGCTATTTTATCGTCTTTTGGGAGAGAGACATCACTAGTGAACATCATAGGACCCCGGTCCATATTTCCAATACTGTTTACACCCACTATCAATTTACTGCTTTATTTACTTTTCCGTTGTTATCACTATCATTATTATCCCGTGCATTTTATCCTTTGTAAACAACAAGGCCGGACGAATTGACAACTCCTCTATACTCGTTGGGAAGAAATGTTATTTGATGTGTGTGTAGGTCCAGGTGAAGTAAGCAACCTTAGGTTGTGAACGGCCCCATTGTTCACTTCACCACCTTCTTGTACCTATTGGAGTCCTATTGGTTCGACATTCAACCTTAGCATCTTCGCTAAGGGAAACTTGCTGCTATCTACATCTCAACCTTCCACTTTGGGTAACCAACGAGGGGGCGAGAAATCATCCCATCAAAAGCAATTTCTGGCGTCGTTGCCAGGGACTCCACTCTTCAAGATAGGGGAGTTGCACACTATGTTTTATCTTTGCTTTTTAGTCTTGTTAGTTTACATTTCAGTTTTTGCTTTAGTTCTCTTTATAAAAAATCAAAAAATAGTTATCTTGCTTGCTGCTACTATGGGTTCCTCCGAGAACACCAAGTTGTGTGACTTCACTAGTCACAACAACAGTGACTTTATCTGCACTCCTATTGCTACACCTGCTACTTCAGCACCTTCTTATGAGATTAAACCTGCTTTGCTGAACCTTGTTATGAAAGATCAATTCTCCGGTGCTGGAGATGATGCTGCTTTGCACTTAAACAATTTTATTGAGCTCTGTGATATGCAAAAGTACGAAGAAGTAGATGGTGATATTGTTAAGCTTAAGCTTTTTCCTTTCTCTTTGAGGGACGGAGCTAAAATCTGGTTTCAATCCTTGCCTAAGAATAGCATAGATTCTTGGGACAAGTGCAAGGATGCTTTTATTGGGAAGTACTACCCCCTGCTAAGATTATCCAATTGAGGAGCTATATTATGAATTTTAGGCAATTGGATAATGAACACGTTGCCCAAGCTTGGGAACTGATGAAATCTCTTGTTAAGAATTGCCCTACGCATGGTTTGACTACTTGGATGGTTATCCAAACTTTTTATGCAGGCTTGAACTTTACCTCGCGGAACTTGCTAGATTCGGCCGCGGGAGGAACCTTTATGTCAACTACACTTGGTGCTGCCACAAAACTTCTCGATGAGATGATGACCAACTATTCTCAATGGCACACCGAAAGAGCTCCAACATGTAGGAAGGTAAACTCTGTCGAGGAGATCTCCTCCCTAAATGAAAAAGTTGACTTGATTATGCCTCTACTTACCAAGAAATATCCTATTGATCCTCATGATGTTCCTTTAAATTCTTTGATTGCTCAAGATCAACTAGATCTGAACTTTATCTCTAGAAACAACTTCAATAACAATGCTTATAGGAGTAATTTTGGTAGCAATTCTAGACCGTTCCCCTCAAACAACTATGGGAACAACAGCACTTATCCTAGCACCAAAAACTCTACTTCTGAATTAGAGAGTATGCTTAAGGACTTTATCACTACCCGAAAAGCCTTCAACAAGAGTGTAGTGGAAAAACTAGACAAATTAGATAACCTCTCGTCGAAGGTAGACAATTTAGCCCATGAAGTAGAATTGCTTAAGATTATAACTTCTCCTCCTGAGGAGAGGAAAGTCACTCCTATGAATGCTATCCAAGTGCAAATTAATGAAAACATTGGGATGATGGCTAAACTCAAAGAGAGATGGGCTAGAGAAAAGGAGGAAGAAGATGGAATTAAGAGCCTTCCTACACACCATACCATTGCTACTATCTGAGTGATTGTGGATATCCTTTTTGTTTTTATTCTTTTTTTAGTGGTCTTGATGATTTTTACTACTGTAGCAACATCATTGTATCTTTAATTTTCAAGCTTTGTGCCATTTATAGCCTCATATGACAAGGGAAGTGAAAGTTGTGACATGCTGTCCAGAAAACAGATTATGTCCTCGTGACTAGAAAAATCACAGAAAAATCCCAGTTCATAGTTTTGAGCTTAAATTTTTACACAGAGTGCTCTATGCAATTACGAAACTTTCGTTTGTTCTGAGTTTTTTGATTTGAGTTGCAGAAGTATCCCTAAAAAATTATTTACTACCTGCTGGTCTGTTTTTCATAGATTCTGTCCTGTTTTGTCTTTCCTTCATTTTTCGAACCTTAAGCTTGCTTTTTCTTTGCAAAAACTTTTTGGAAATCTTGAGAAACAGTAGCTCTTCAATAATATCCTTGTTTCTACTAGATAAAAAGTTATTTTATTATGGGTACTAACCTCGCTAATCAGATTATGATGAGTTATGTATGAAGGGAGTTTTTAAGTGTGCGAGGGAAGATGTTGAAAGAAGATTCAGGAGTGTCAAGCGCTCAAGCTTGGGGATGATCCCATGCATCCCCAAGAAATATTCAAGGAGACTCAAGCGTCTAAGCTTGGGGATGCCCCCGTTCATCCCCTTCTTCATCAACAATTATCAGTTCGTCTCTCGTCTCACTATATTTTTATCACTTCATGCGTTATGTGCTATGCTTGGAGCATCTCGCTCTTAGGTTTTAGTTTTAGTTTTATTTAGCTTTTCTTGTTTTTCATAACAAGTTAGAACCCAGATTTCTTTGTGTGGGAGAGAAACACGCTCCACTTTCAAAATCTAGAACACAACATAGGATTTTTCATGCTTATCTTTGTTGTGTGTGTTCTTTATCTTTTTCATAGCTATTGTCATGTTTAGCTCTTAGTTTTCATGCTTATCTTTTTAAAGAGCTTTTGTTTTGTTTTTTGCTGGAACTCTCTTGAGTTTTCATGTTTATCTTGTTTAGAGAGTTTGCCTGTTGCACTGAGTTTTGTTTCTTGACTTGCAGGAGGTAATTGAGGTTGCTATTCTTTTGTAGTACTAACTTGCAATAGTTTTGAGGTATTGTTTTGAGTAATGTTTGGACTTTTGGTGTCAAGATATTTTGCCTATTAGTGATGTCGTATTTTGGGCAATCCGTGTTTATTTTCAAAATGTACAAAATTAGTTGAGAACTTTAGCTACTAGATGGATCACTACTCTTCTGAGGGGTCGAATATTAGAGTACACTCACGTACCATGAGTCGAGGATGCGCAAGGATAACCAAACCCCCATACACCCCTCCTCGGGGTACTTGTCTCATTGTGAAACCTCCTTAGTAGATTGAGAGTTACCGATAATAATTTCATGAGTTCTTCGGACTAATGTGAGTATTCGAAAGTTGACACTTCCACCTTCCCATATTTTTCTAGCCTCTCCTGTGCCGTGCATTGCTTTCTTCTCACTCCGAGAATTTGCGTCCACCTTCGCCGGTACATCCAAACCCTTGGCACGATATGCTATGTCATCATAAACCTCCTTATATCCTTCCTCAAAACAGCCACCACACCTACCTATCAAGGCATTTCCATAGCCTTTCCGAGATATATTGCCATGTGAAAGCTCAAGAATGATCAGAGGGGGAGGGGGTGAATGATCACTTCTAAAAATTCTAAGGAACTTAGAAGGAATTCATGCAAACTGCGAAGGACTAAGAACATCTCGAAGGAAATACAGTATCGAAGGTAATGCATAGCTCGAAAGGATTAAGGGCGAAGGGAAACATCGAAGGCATACAGGCTACGAGAGAATACTTAATTTAAATGTATGAAGGAAAACGAGCCTGACACGACGATGTTTGGTAAACCAATTCACACTCTGCAAAGTGCTACGTCTGGTTGGAGGGATTGGTGATTGAACACCTGGAGCAAAACTCTCTCCGTCCTATTCTCCACTGCAACAAACTCCTCGAGCTTGTCCAGTTTTCACTCGTGGTAGATGATTCAGGACATCTCCGAGACCTTTACAAACTTCCTTCAGCAGTGACAATTACTCTTCGACTGCTTGACAGGCGACGCCTAACCATCTAGGAGACTTGCAGTTCTCCAAGATAAAAGATCGGCTAATCTCGACCTAAGTCATAGTGAATTGCTCAACTCAGCTCAGACTTGGGATTTTGGTTTTCTCTCGATGAATCTCTCTTGGGATGCTCACAGACTTCTATCTTAGAATCTTCAGTGGAGCAGCCGACCCGAAATGGTGGGTAGGTGCGGGGTATTTATAGTTGGCGATCCCGATGGGTAAAATGACTGAAGTGACCCGATGCAACCGCTTGACGCGTGTCCACAACGGTCGGATTCCAATCACTGCGCAACTTTACTTGAGGAACAAGTAAGCTGACTTACCGAACGAGTTCTCTCTCGAAGGCACGAAGTGCGATGACTTTGCCTTCGAGCTATTTACTCGACTCAGCAAGATTTCTCTCGGTAGGCTTTTGTGGGTTTAGGTTGAGCAGAGCAAATTCACTTCGACTAAGATCTCAACTAGCAAGCCCCTCTTGATAGTACGGTTTTTCTTATGACTCAAGAAAGTAAAGAGAAACTAGTAAAAAGACTAAGTCTTCGACCAGCTTCAGCTTTTTCCTCGTTGCGCTTTTACTCGTGAGAGACTTTTTCTTCGACTACATTTTTAGGGGTCGTCTTCCATCAAAGGGTTCGGTAGAAGACTGCAGCTCTGCTGCAGTGAGTTGTCCTTCGACCTTCTACTTGCAAACTCCATTCTTTCGGAACCTAAGTATCTGTTTATACTCGAAAACAATATTAGTTCCACTTCTTCTTTGTCCAACAATGTCCAAAACATTCGGGGGCAAAACTTGCTCTTACAATCTCCCCCTTTTTGGACGATTGTTGAGAAAACAGGCATCGATAAATAATTAAAAAAGTTTGAGTTTTCAATGATAAACCAGTGCTAAGGTCGATGAAAATACTCCGCCTTGATGTATGCACGGAGGATAAGAGGTTCCTGTGAAGTGCATATTTTGACAAGTAGAGTCGAGGGAAAAAAACATCAATAATCTTAGCGAGTGAAATTGCATTCCAGATAATATCCAATGAGAAACATGCAATCTCCTCGAATGACCTGTGAATTTATGTGAAAGATAACTTCCTGCAAAAGGTTAAGTATCGCAAGCAGCATATAGATATCTCACGAAAAAGAGTAGCAGTTCACAGTCCTACTTAGAGTTAGTTACAACCAGATCGAATATGAATCGAAAGTTTGTTGAAACTACTCAGAAAACCTCAAAGATCAAAAGTCTGTCGAATAAAAAGCAAAGCCCTTAACCCCGTAGGCAACCTAATTTCTTCGATGCCACTACATCTCCCCCTTTTTGTCACAACGTACAAAAAGTCGAGAGAATAGGGTCGAAAGAAATCCCTACTCGCTGTGGTGGCTCCGGCGACGTCGAGAGGATTCGGCGAGCGTGGGAGCACGACGAATTGGGCGAGCGCCTGGAGGAGTGATCTCCGTGCGGAAGGAGTGTTGATCTCCAGAAGATTCCAGCTGTGATTCCGGCGGGGTCCTGGTGCTTCGAGGGAGTGGAGTATAAACTCTCTCTGGACGTCGAGGGGCTTCATCTTGCTCGGACTCGGAGGAGAAGGTGTCCAAAGTGATGTGGTAATAGTCATCAACACTTAGGACATCTATGTTCTTCGGCAGCCGAGGGATATTGGGATCCGGGCGATCTACACGATCATCATTAGTCCAATTTCTGGTTAGATGGGGAGGATATTCTTTGAAGCCGCATCGTTGAAGTTGACCGAGGGAATTGAACTTCCGCAGTCCTTTCCAATCTCTACGAAGACATTCACGCAACATCTGATTGTTGTTCATGGTAATATTGCGCAAATGATTAATCTCGTCCATCAAAGCTTGCTTCTGAATGAAATCTTGGTCGATGTGATGTTGAAGCATTTGCTGGGACCGAAGAGAAACTTCCATGTGATGCACTGGCTTGATAAACTTCGAGCGAACATTTCGCTCAGTCAAATGGGTGCGGATGCCAGTGTGCTCAGCATATGGATCGTTGGGTCGAGCAACAATCTACAATACTTCCCTAACAGGTGGAGTGAAAATCTTCGGGAAAATTGACACGGGGAATGGCACGTCCCGAGAGTAATTGCAGATGGCCATCAGCCATGGTGCATACGGCTTGTGGGAATTGTGATCATCAGCACAAGACACCAAAGTTCTGAGGAAGTAGTCTTCAAAATCGAAAGGATGACCGTGGACTAACTTCAACAGAGCAAGTTGTACGTCATTGGGAATAGTAAAGTCATCGTGTACATCGAGAATGGGCATCAAAGTCTTCGAAAGAATATAAAACCATGCCTTTGCTTCAAAAACTAAGTGTCTTGGCTTGGGCTCTGCCGGGTAGGTATCTCCTACGACATCTGGATTCATGATCATTGAAAATTCAGCAGGAGTTGGAGCAGGTAAGTCATGAAGCTTGTGTGGTAATCCTTCGAACCGAGGTAAATTGATGATGGCCAGAAATTGATCGACAGTCATGTGGAATACTTGGCCTTGGATCATATAATCAAATTGCCACGTCTTCGAGTTCTCGGGATCACCAGTGACATAGAGCGTTGCATAAAATTGCTTGATAAGCTCGGGATTGTAGCCACAATCGAGAGCAAACATCTTGTGAGCATGAAGACCATCAATTGTCTCGGCAACATTCTCGAAACATGAAGTGGAGTACACTGAAGGCATATCGAGGTATTGATGTTGGAACACTCTAGCCTTATTGTACAGCACACGAGTATAATAGATGGCTTGCTCTTGGGTCCAAAACCGAAGAGAATATGCACTTCTGGGCTTCTCGTAGGGATTGGTCCCAAAGAAAAATGGCTTGTGTTCGCGCCTTTTGAAGATGGGGCCTCCTCGAGGAACATCTGAGCGGAACAGAGGCAGCATTTCTCTCGGATGAGCAGAATGGAGCAGCTCATCAACAGGAAAAACTTCGTCAGCATTGTCTAGCATCTGGAAAACTGGCTCAGCAGGGCGAGTAATGGAAGATGGAATGTTTACAATGTCCTGAGCTGGGATGGCTGCTGGAGCATTTTCCTCGGCCTGCGCTTCGACGGCAACTCCTTCGTCGTCATTAGCATTCTGAGCGGCCTCTTCATTTTCCATGGCCTCCAACTCTTCGTCTAGTTGTGCGAATGCATCAACCATTTCTTTGTTCGAGGAACTTGATGAGGAGGAGGAAGAACTGGCACTCGAACAGTCATCTCCAGAACGATTTCCTTCGACAGGATCTTGACGAGAAGAAACTGTCGTGATATCAACATCAGCGTCTTCTCCTTCATGCAGAGTCTGGGCAGAGGAGTAATCTTTCTGAGCAGAGGAAATGGGGACTTGAGTTTCTTGCTCGACATGAGCAGCTTGCTCGGTCTCTGCATGATCTTGGGTTTCGATGGCAGGGGTGGTCGATGGAATGACGTGAGGTGGTGATGGTGGGTTTGGAGGTGGTGAGGGTTGACGAGGTGGAGGAGTGGCTTGGCGAGGGGTGGAGTTGTTTCACGAGGAGGAGTTGGTTCCTTGGTGGGGTTTTGTGCAGTATCTTGTCGTGTTGATGCAGCAACGACCTCGGTAGACTTGGCCTTCTTTGCATTCTTCTCGATCTCTGGCGTCCCACGCGCAGAGGTTGGAGCAGCAGACTTTCTCTTACGAGATTGTCTCTTGTACAGGGCATCATTGTGCTCTTTGCATACGGCCGACACAATTTGTCGAACCTTTTCATACACAGCGGTCAGATTTTCCTTCTGAGCCCTTCTGGAAGCTTCAGCGGTGGCAATCTTGGATTTGAAAAACTTACGGGACTCAATGTCCTCGGTTTCTTCTTGAAGTTGTCGGGAGTAAAAATTCACTTGCTCCTTGTCCTGGGTGATATATCCTTCCCAGCGAATCATGTATCGAGCAACATGCTCTTCGATTTCAGCAGGGACATCATCCTCGGCAGTGACTCTGCTCGGTGTGGTAGCCATCTTCCAGAGGATATGAGAAATATTAGCAGCATCCCAAGGAGCATGGGCAGCAGATTCTCCTTCGTTGCAACTTTCTTCATCGGCACGAGGGCCGGAAACAACAGGTGCAGCAGGTGCAGGAGCTGGAGGAACTGGAACATTCTGAGCCTTTTGCCTAGCCTCCTTGGCTTTCTTCTCGGCCTCCTTGGTGGCCTTGGCAGCAGCAATGGGTTTGGTGACGGCACTAGGGGCCACAGCTTTATCCTTCGAGGAACTGGGGACCTCATCATTTTTCTTCGCAGCACTTGGGGCTGCAACCTTTTCCTTCGTGACTGCGGGAGTCACAACTTTCTCGGTGGCGCTAGGGGCCACAACCTTTTCTTTCGGTGCAACAGGAATGTTGCCTTCCGCAATTTGTCGTCGGTACTTTTCACTGACCAAATGAAGAATGCCTAGATGTTGAGCAACCAGAGCCTTTTTATGCTCGGGCTGGCTGTGAAAGTTCAGGAGCTTGGAATTTTTCAAGTCCTTTGCTTCTTGTTCTTTTTGCTGTGCCAGCCTTTCTCTACGTTGAATAAGTGTTTCTTCATCCTCAGAAACTTGAGCTTGCTTTCCCTTCAATTTAGTCGAAGGTTTTGGTTGGCGAGCTTGAACTGGTGGAGCAGATGAAATGGGCGGTTCAGTGACCAAGTTGGTCCAGTCAATATTTGCTCGAGGAGCCTGTGAAGCTGGCTCCTGGATCCTAATGCCCTTACTGCTCGGCTTCTTTTTCAGAGGAATGTCCTCGACATCAGCCTCTGTACCAGGGTCTTGATCATCTGAATTTACTTCTTCATCAGAGCTCGCATCAGGTGGCGAGACAATTACCACCTTTTTCTTTCGTTTGGCTGATTTCTTGCCAGCGTTCGATTTGGCACTAGGGCCAACATCTACGGTACCCTCAGCAGCAGCAGCTTCCTTTTTAGCTTTGGCTTCTTTTCTCTTCTGTGCTCGCGCTTCCCGAGCATCAACCAGCTCCTGAAAATCGGCAGGAGTTTTCAGGGAGGATGGATGAGCATCAGCTGGAGGAGGTGGTCGATTATCTTTCGTCCACTTTGGCCTTAACGCTTTGACATCAGACCAAGGATTTTTCATAGCAAACAGCCTCTCCCGGCGTGGCATAAGAGACTTGTACTCATACCAACGAAGCGCTTGAAGTCTTCGAATCTCTTGCAGACGGTTTTCTCTCGTACGTTCATCCTCAGCACCTTCAGGCGTTCTTAACTTCTTTTCGACGATCAACTCTTCTGATAGACCTTCAGAGTTGTTGGTGATTCTTGTTCGGCCTCCTACACGCTTGGGTGCTCTGACATTTCCTTCGATCCCAGACATTTTCCTGCGAAAAAGATAGGTACGAGGGAATATAGGAAAGTTGTGAACAAGTACCAGCGGTTTTCGAGGAAAATCATTTTGAGTGCAGTAAGCATATCGATAAGCATGTCTTGCAGCAAATTTTTCAAGCAAGTACTAGGCTAGATTTCCATCGGGTGCAAATCTAACTAAGAACCTGTATGAACGAATTGCACAACACAAGTTTATCGATATGTTTCTGAGGAAATTGCTAAAGTGAGAGAATCCGAGGGATTTCTTACCTAGCGCAGATGGGAATCGACAGAAAACGCTAGAAAACTGATTTCCCAAGATTCAATGATCCAAACAGATCAAACAGTCCTAAGAAAAAGAGAGAAAATCAAGAACAAATCTGGATACAATGAACAGGAAAGATTGGAATCGTATCCAGAGCCGTGCATACCCTAACTTGGTGATGTACGGCGACTACGGCGACGCGGAAGAAGTTCCTCGTCGACGGGGAGGTCTCCGGCGGCTTCCTTCCGGCAGCAAAGCGGCGAGGGAGTCGACGGTGACGAGCAGTACGGCGGCGCGCGAGAGAGAATTTCGGGAGCAGAGAGACGAAGTCGAGGAAATTGCGATGTCTGAGCCGGTGGCAGGGATCAGTATTTATAGGGAGGGGAGGTCTGACATAACTGTCAGATCTGATCCAACGGCGCAGATTTCGCGTCTCTCCGCATTCAACGGACGGATTTTGTGGCGGTAATCGCGGGAAAATTCCAACGAACCGAAAGAAAGTTGTTCCACGTCCGAGACCAAACTCATCGAACATCGAGTATAAAAGTAGATAAAAGTTCGATAGATTTTCCTTCAGAATCAATGACATTCGAAGGGAATCTTGATCGAGTACATATATACATGTTCACGAGAGAAAAGCACAGATGGGGTAGGGATAGAATAGAGGGAAAACAGGGTCCGATGCTTAATCAATCCGAGGGGAAAACAGTGATAAAACTCGGAGTGGTAAGTGTATAGGACAACACCAAACGAACAAAAACAAACGAAAAAGAAACACGATAGAAAAATAACGTAAGTAAACAACATAGAAAGAAAACATATAATACATGGTACCGATAGTTATGATCTTACTGCACATTGCGTGAGTCCAATATGTTTAACTCACACCTTAGTGCACAGAACCTCTTTTCATCCAAGGGCTTCGTAAAGATATCAGCCAATTGATCTTCGGTGCGTACATGGCTGATAACAATATCTTCTCACTGAACGTGATCTCGAAGAAAATGATGACGAATGTCAATATGCTTCGTTCGAGAGTGTTGCACAGGATTATGGGCAATCTTGATAGCACTCTCGTTATCACATAGCAATGGAATTTTCTTCACAAGAATACCATAATCTTTCAGCGTTTGCTTGAGCCACAGAATCTGAGTGCAGCATGAACCGGCAGCAATATACTCGGCTTCAGCCGTAGAAATAGATACGCAATTATGTTTCTTCGAAGCCCAACAGACAAGAGATCTACCGAGAAAATGACATGTGCCCGAGGTAGATTTCCTGTCGACTCGATCACCAGCCCATTCAGAATCAGAATATCCAACGAGATCAAACTGGGCACCCTTGGGATACCAAAGTCCCAAAGATGGTGTGTGAGCCAGATATCGAAGAATTCGCTTGACAGCAATAATATGTGATTCTTTCGGGTTTGCCTGAAAACGAGCACACATACAAACTAATAGCATAATGTCAGGTCTAGATGCACAAAGGTAAAGAAGCGAACCGATCATCGAGCGATATTTCTTCTGATCGAAAGGTTTGCCCTTCTCATCTGCATCTAGATGAACATTCGTAGGCATTGGAGTCTTGATAGTTTTGCAACTGACAAGATCAAACTTCTTTAGGCAATCTCTGAGATACTTCTCTTGAGAAATGAAAGTCCCATTCTTCTGTTGACGGATTTGAAGCCTGAGAAAGAACTTCAACTCACCCATCATAGACATTTCATATTTCTTCGACATCATACGAGCAAATTCTTCGCTAATATCAGGGTTAGTACAGCCAAATATAATATCATCGACATAAATTTGACACACAAAAAGGTCATTTTTGTATGCACGAGTAAAAAGAGTCGGATCAGTTGTTCCTGGTTTGAAGCCCTTCTTCAGAAGAAATTCCTTCAGTGTTTCATACCAAGCACGAGGTGCTTGCTTTAACCCATATAGGGCCTTGTGCAACCTGTACACCTTATCAGGATTCTTCGGGTCTTCAAAACCTGGTGGCTGCATAACATATACTTCTTCTTCGATTTCACCGTTAAGAAATGCACTTTTGACATCCATTTGATATAACAAAATACCATTGTAATTGGCAAAAGCAAGCATGACACGAATGGATTCAAGTCGAGCAACTGGGGCATAAGTTTCACCGAAATCAATGCCTTCGATTTGGGTGTAGCCTTGAGCAACCAGTCGAGCTTTATTCCTTATCACAATGCCATCTTCATCTTGCTTGTTGCGAAAAATCCATTTCGTACCAATGATATTATGCTTCTTGGGATCAGGTCTATCAACAAGGGACCAGACTTTATTTCTCTCGAACTGATTAAGTTCTTCGAGCATTGCAGTCATCTAGTCTGAGTCCTTCATGGCTTCATCAAATTTCGATGGTTCTAGCATGGATACAAACGAGAAATTTCCACAGAAGTTAGCTAATCGAGTACGAGAACGAGTGGTGGGACGACCTGGTAAATGAATCTCTTCGAGTATTGAGTCGACGTCCACTCTTCTTCGAACACGAGGTAAAACTCCTTCATCATCTTGTGGATCCGGTTGTCCTTCGGGATCAACTTGTCCATCGGGAACATTTTCTTCGTTTAAGCGTTCTCCTTCGACCTGTACATCATTTGCTTCAGGATGTTGATCTCCAGCGCCCCGGGCTATGTGTGGGAACATTGGACCATCATCATCCTTGTTTGCTTGACGTGCATTTCCATCGACAGGTCGAATATCTCCAATAGCCATGTACCTGATAACTTCATCCAAAGGTGGTTCATCCAGGTTAAGAGGTAATTGCTCTTTTTGAGAGCCGTTAGTTTCATCAAATCGAACATTTACATTTTCTACAACTTCGCCAAGATGAGAGTTGTAAACTCTGTAAGTGTGAGAATTCGAATCATAACCTAGGAGAAAACCTTCGTGAGCCTTTGGAGCAAACTTGGAGTTGTGATTCATATCTCTGATATAACATGGAGCACCAAAAACCCTGAGATATGAAACATTTGGCTTTTTACCAGTAATAAGTTCATGTGAAGTTTTCTTCAGAAACTTGTGTAGATAAACCGTGTTGATGATATGACATGCAGTATTGATTGCTTCAGCCCAGAACCTGATAGGAGTCTTGTATTCAGCAAGCATTGTTCTGGCCATTTCTATAAGTGTACGATTCTTTCTCTCGACCACACCATTTTTTTGCGGTGTATAAGCAGCCGAGAATTCATGAGTAAAGCCATATTCATCAAGAAAATCTTCGATATGAGTGTTTTTGAATTTTGTACCATTGTCACTTCTGATATGCTTGAGAGATAATTCATATTCAGTCTGAGCTCTCTTTGCGAAAGTTTTGAAGATTTCAACAACCTTGCTTTTGTCATCTAGAAAGAACACCCAAGTATATCGAGAGAAATCATCAACAATAACCAGACCATACTTGTTACCTCCAAGACTAGCATAATTTTGAGGACCGAATAAATCCATATGAAGTAATTCAAGAGGTCGAGTAGTAGTCATTATAGTTTTTGCTGAGTGATGTTTCTTGGAAATCTTTCCTGCTTCACAGGCACTGCATAGACGATCCTTATCGAATTTCACATTGTCAATTCCAACGTTGTTCTTCTTCGAGATAAGAGTTTGAAGGTTTTTCATTCCTGCATGCCCAAGTCTTCGGTACCATAACCAACCAGAAGTGGCTTTGGCCATTAAACATGTGGACACAGCAGGTCCCGCAGAAAAATCGACAACATAAAGATCACCTTTGCGATATCCTTCGAACACGAAGGAATAATCATCCCGTGAAAAGACAACACAACGAGAAGCAGAAAACAGTACAAGCATACCCATATCACAAAGTTTTGAGATAGACATAAGATTTTATCCTAGAGATTGAACAAGCATAACCTTATCGATATGCTTATCGTTCGATATAGCAACCTTACCCAAACCAAGTACTTTTCCTTTGCTGTTGTCACCGAAGGTAATGTATCTCTGTGAAGATTCAGTGAGTTTGTCTTTGGTGAACAAATCTTTGTCTCCGGTCATATGATTTGTACATCCACTATCCATGACCCATTCGGATCCACCGGAGACATAGCCCTGTAGAAGAATTAGTTCTTCTTAACCACCCACAAACGAGCAGGTGACTTAGAAGGCATGGAAGAGCTAGATGGGGCAGCAATATTATAGCGAACAGGATTGCATTGTCTATCTGGACCATCAAGCACACCATAAATATAATTCCTCGATGAGGGGTTAGAGTACTGATGAGTAACAGCAACTTTGGTGTTATCGTTACGATGACGATAAACATTTCTATCGACACGATAGTATTCCTTCTGGGAAACATTTGAAGCAGGCACCAAAGGTTCATTTCTATCCTCGAGAGAATAGTAGTGATTCGGTGGTACCGAGGATTTTCCCTGCATAGAATGGTTAGGGGGCAGTTTTTCTACGAGAGATTTGCGAACCCAAATCTGTCGCTTATAGAAACCATTCTTCGGAGGAGTACCAACGAATTCAGCCGACACATTTCCTTCCTGATCTTTGACAAGCTTGTAGTCAGAATCAAGTGATTCATCAACAATAGCTTTGTCAATTTTGCAACTGAAACCTGAAAGGTTAGCAATATCAATGGGCTTTTCTTTCACAAGAACCCAGACAGTTTTAGGATACTTCTCGGGTTCCCAGTAGGTTCCATCAGGATTGATTTTCCTTTCGAAGCCAACTCCTTCGTTTTAGGGATTCCTGTGAAGAAGAGCCTTTCGTAGGATATCACATAGGTACTGGTGTCCCTGCACACTTTTGAACATGCCTGTTTCAAATAAATCTTTCAACCTGAGGAGTTCCTCGGTAATGGTTTCCTCATTCGAGGGGTTAGTATCATTAATAATAATAGGTTGCTTTCCTTTCGATCTCTCGGAAATAGACTCAATTTTACTTCGTTCCAAACAGGTTAAGCAAGGTGAAGTAGATTCATTTTTAGCTTCTGAGCCTTGTTGAGCCATGAGCGTGAGGTTGACACTTTCCAACTCTTCATTAGCCTCTCTCTGTTTTTTGAGAGCCATTTTTCCTTGAAGGAATTCATAGGTTAGCTTCTCGTTGTCCACTGAGAGAAGATCATGACGAGAGGAAAGTTCATCATACTTTTCTTTCAGAGCAGTATGCTCATTCGTCAAAGTTTGACCCTTCTCAATCTCATCGATCAACAAAGTCTCAGATTTTTGAATAGTTTCACTTAAAGAATCTAGCTCATATTGTTGGATGGAAGCAATTTTGGCAAGTTTAGCATAACTTATCCTAGAGTTACTTTCATAAGCAGATCCATCAGAAGTATCGTAGGAATTCTTAGATGAGGATACCTTAGCCTTGGCCATGAAGCAGTAAGCTGGAGATTCATCTTCGCTGCTTTGGTTGTTGAAGAATGAACTTGAAGTATTGCTCGAAGAAAATGCTAAACCAGCAACGCCATCAGATTCAGAACCAGAACCAGAACCAGATCTTGGGTTTGATTCAGCTTCGGAACCGGATGCATCATCTTCAGAGTTCATCTCTTTACCCAGATAGGCTTTGGCACGATGGGAATTCTTTCGTCGAGAGGAATGTGATTTCGAGGAAGAACCCTCTCGATGCTTGTGATACTTCTTCTTCTTGTCATCATCAGAACCGTCTTTCTTGTCTTTTCTGGACTTCGAATCATATCTCTTCGACTCATAGTTTTTGCTCGATCTGTGAGACTTTCTTGAAGAATTGCTGTGAGAATTCTTTGATCTATGTTCAATTTCCCAGAGAGGACAATCAGCAATGAAGTGTCCCGGCTTCTTGCACTTATAGCAACAGTTATCTTTCGCTGAAGATTTTCTGGATGATGATCGATGCTGTGATGAGTTGCTTGAATGTCTTGAAGAGTAGTTTTTCTTCGGTGAAGAGGAGTTCCTTCTCTGAAAGCGATTGAATCTTCTCATTATCAGTGCCAGATCTTTTCCAATGTTCTCGGGGTCATCTGAGGCACAACCCAATTCAGAACTAGCTTCAGGAGAGGAGTGATGTGAAGCTCTGGCCTTCAGTGCATGAGATTTTCTTCGTGTCCCATTAATATCTCGTTTTTCATCTTCTTCCATCTCGAAGGTATTAAGTCTCTCGAGAATATCAGAGGCAACAAGATCCTTGAAATCAGTCCTTTCCTTGATCATCAATACAATGTGATCGAAAGAATCATCAAGGGAACGGAGCAAAGTTCTGACAATAATCCGATTGGTAATGTCTTCGGCGCCGAGGGAAATCAGTTCATTTGACAGCGCAGTGAGTCTGTTGTATATGGAGCTAACTTTTTCTCCCTCGTGCCTCTTGAAACGATAGAACTTGCTTCGAAGGGTGTCAATACGAGCATCTTTCTGAGTAGAGACACCTTCACCAATCTTCTCGAGATAATCCCAAACACCTTTGGCCGAAGGAATATTCTTGACCTCATGGTATTTCTCTGGAATCAGATGATTTGTTATGAAGACCCAGACTTCAGTATCTAGTTCTATCTTCTTTGCCTCTTCAGGAGTGATGGCATTTGTGTCTTTGACAGTTACACCATTTTTGAAAACTTCCCAAGCGGCAGAGTTGATAGCCATGATATTCCTCTTCATTTTGTCCTTCCAATAGGGATAGTCCTTCCCATTGAAGATAGGGATTGGTTCCCCCGAGCGAACAGCTGCAAACGACATTCTTGACAACACTCCAGGTTGTTAGACCAAAATACGCAGAGCGTAGGGAGTGCCTAGCTCTGATACCAATTGAAAGCTCAAGAATGATCAGAGGGGGAGGGGGTGAATGATCACTTCTAAAAATTCTAAGGAACTTAGAAGGAATTCATGCAAACTGCGAAGGACTAAGAACATCTCGAAGGAAATACAGTATCAAAGGTAATGCATAGCTCGAAAGGATTAAGGGCGAAGGGAAACATCGAAGGCATACAGGCTACGAGAGAATACTTAATTTAAATGTATGAAGGAAAACGAGCCTGACACGACAATGTTTGGTAAACCAGTTCACACTTTGCAAAGTGCTACGTCTGGTTGGAGGGACTGGTGATTGAACACCTGGAGCAAAACTCTCTCCGTCCTATTCTCCACTGCAACAAACTCCTCGAGCTTGTCCAGTTTTCACTCGTGGTAGATGATTCAGGACATCTCCGAGACCTTTACAAACTTCCTTCAGCAGTGACAATTACTCTTCGACTGCTTGACAGGCGACGCCTAACCGTCTAGGAGACTTGCAGTTCTCCAAGACAAAAGATCGGCTAATCTCGACCTAAGTCATAGTGAATTGCTCAACTCAGCTCAGACTTGGTATTTTGGTTTTCTCTCGATGAATCTCTCTTGGGATGCTCACAGACTTCTGTCTTAGAATCTTCAGTGGAGCAGCCGACCCGAAATGGCGGGTAGGTGCGGGGTATTTATAGTTGGCGATCCCGATGGGTAAAATGACTGAAGTGACCCGATGCAACCGCTTGACGTGTGTCCACAATGGTCGGATTCCAATCACTGCGCAACTTTACTTGAGGAACAAGTAAGCTGACTTACCGAACGAGTTCTCTCTTGAAGGCACGAAGTGCGATGACTTTGCCTTCGAGCTATTTACTCGACTCAGCAAGATTTCTCTCGGTAGGCTTTTGTGGGTTTAGGTTGAGCAGAGGAAATTCACTTCGACTAAGATCTCAACTAGCAAGCCCCTCTTGATAGTACGGCTTTTCCTACGACTCAAGAAAGTAAAGAGAAACTAGTAAAAAGACTAAGTCTTCGACCAGCTTCAGCTTTCTCCTCGTTGCGCTTTTACTCGTGAGAGACTTTTTCTTCGACTACATTTTTAGGGGTCGTCTTCCATCAAAGGGTTCGGTAGAAGACTGCAGCTCTGCTGCAGCGAGTTGTCCTTCGACCTTCTACTTGCAAACTCCATTCTTTCGGAACCTAAGTATTTGTTTATACTCGAAAACAATATTAGTTCCACTTCTGCTTTGTCCAACAATGTCCAAAACCTTCGGGGGCAAAACTTTCTCTTACACCATGCAACATCCACCTTCTCATGAGTTGATCTTCATGTCATACATGCTACTTGCTTGATCGATGAGCCGCATGCTAGTTGGGCCTTGCCCTAATCATTGCTACATGACGCTCTAGTATCATTTCATATCCTGCTACCCTGGCAGAGGCATACATTTGCATACATCATGATAGTTACATCTTCTTTATGATTTGAGTACTTTTGTAAAGTGTGAAAGATCTTCTATACTTTTTGTAATATATAGAGTGTTGCCCCTAAAGTGAGGAAAAGATCCCAAAGTGGACAAATTAAAATATCCCAAAGAGGACAAATTAAAATATCCCAAAGAGGACAAATGAGAGAAATAGAAAGAGCCATTCATGCCACTAAAAATACAAAAAAATAGAAAAAGAGAGAAGGGGGCACACTACTATTCCTTTTGAGAGATCCACACTCGTACTCCCTCTTATATCTTGTACTCCATATAGATTATCATTTATGCATATAGCTATGTGGGGACCTTCACACTATAGAACTTGGCTTGTATATTCCAATGATGAGCCTCCTCAAATGAGCTCTAGGTCTTCTTCAGCAAGCAAGTTGGATGCACCCCCACTAGTTCCATTGGAGAGCTTACCTTAGCTCACATGTGCATCCGTTGCATGACAATCCCTACTCCTCACATCATATCTATCATTTGGCTTTCTCTCGCCTATGATTGTCCTCATTGATGTGAGCTTTTCACACCTTTTTGTATTCCTCCTCCACCATATTCTCTCTTTGCCATACTAAGTGTCAACTTTCTTGCTTGTGCTAATCCATTGCGTGAGTGCTCAAAATGTCGAAAAGGAGTGGATCATTTTGACTTGTACCTGGCTAGTGGTCTAGGGATGAGTCAAGATAAGATTCCAAAGAAGACCAAGTGTGAAACTTTAGTAGATTGAGTTCTCAACACAAAAATACTTTTTCTCGTATATCCCTATCCCCTTTCTTGCACGCAAACACCATTTGGAGACATTCGAGTCCCGGACAGCGAGAGCTCTTGCACCTTTATGTTCTTATGTTGCTTGTGTCAATGCTAAATATACCCTCTTACTTGTTATGACTTGAATTGAATTACATGCCTTGATTGCTTTACTTAAAAGTTCTTATATGGTTGTTAGCATGTCACCACAGAAATTATTCTTTTATCATTTACCTACTCGAGGACGAGCAGGAATTAAGCTTGGGATGTTGATACGTCCAAAATGTATCTATAATTTCTGCTTGCTCCATGCCTCTTTTGTGTGATATTCCTATGATATTGATGAACTTCCATACACTTTTGATCATATTTGGACTAACCAATTAACTCAGTGCACCCCAGTACCAGTTCCTGTTTTCTGCTGTTTTTCTATTTCAGGTTTCCCCCATATTAAAAGTGCTCCAAAAATTCGGGAAAAATACAACAAAAAATCAGCGCAGCAGAAGCTTCGGGAATCACCGAGGGGGGCCAAAGGGGACCCACCAGGGCCCCAGGCGCCCTCCCGGCGTGCCCTAGGGTGGGGCCGCGCCAGGGGGTCGCCTGGACCCCTGGTGCCCCCCCTGGCTGCCCCCTTCTCCTATATATTCCTCGTGACGTGAAACCCCCGTGTCGGGGACCCTTTTTCGCGATCTCTCCTTTGTTCCGCCGCCGCCGCGCTTCCAAGATCGGGAGCACCAGAAGACCTCTTCCCAGCACCCTGCCGAAGGGAGGAACCACCTCCGGGAGCTTCTCCACCACCACGGATGCTTCCCGGATGAACCGTGAGTAGTCCACCTTGGACCATGGGTCTATGATCAGTAGCTATGTGATGTTCTCCTCCCCTCTTTGTTCTTCATGGATTAGACCTCGTGAGCTGCCCTACATGATCGAGGAACATATGTAATATTTCTGCTATTGCTATGTTGAGTTTGCTAGGATCCGATGGATTAGGAGACTATGTTCAGATTGTGTTTGAGTAATATATTTGATTCTCCTCTTTTATATTTATGTTCTAGAGTAATTCTTGCATGTTCTCCGTTGCTGTTTATTGCTTTGGCCAAGTAGTAGGTAGTGACTCCAAGAGGGAGCATTATGCATGATTGTGGGTTCATGCCCCCCAATGACTAGCTTGAGTGACAGAAACATGAGTCTAGGGGATGTGTTGTTTCCACAAGGGGGAAAACAACGGTGCTTGTACTTGCGGGTGCAAGGATTGTTTACTTTACGCAGAGTTCTTTAATGCAGTTTTCTGTTGCTTTGAGTTTACACTTTGGGTGGGATTCGCAACTTAATACCAGCGAGATGTTCTGGATAGATATCTCAAGGTGGATGATTAGTAGGTAGATGCAGATGGATTTCGGTCTACTTGTCTTGGCGTACCGCCCATGCTTTTGAGCCTCTTCCTTTCTTTATAGCATAGTTAGCATTGGTTTGCGCACATAATCCTGTCAATTGCCCAGCTGTAATTTGTTTACCTGGCATGGCTATTTTATCGTCTTTTTGGAGAGAGACATCACTAGTGAACATCATAGGACCCCGGTTCATATTTCCAATATTGTTTACACCCACTATCAATTTTCTGCTTTATTTACTTTTCCGTTGCTATCACTATCATTATTATCACGTGTGTTTTATCCTTTGTAAAAAACAAGGCCGGAGGAATTGACAACTCCTTTGTACACATTGGGAAGCAAAGTTATTTGCTGTGTGTGCAGGTGCAGGTGAAGTAAGCTACCTTAGGTTGTGAACGGCGCCATTGTTCACTTTACCACCTTCTTGTACATGTTGGAGTCCTATTGGTTCGACATTCAACCTTAGCATCTTCGCTAAGGGAAACTTGCTTCTGTCTACATCTCAACCTTCCACTTTGGGTAACCAACAAGGGGGCGAGAAATCGTACCATCAAGCCACAAGGCCTTTAGTCCTGCCATGCCTCACGAGGCCCATTGGTCCCGGTTCATGTCTGGAACCGGGACATAAGGGTCCAGACAAACCGGGATCAATGCCCCACGAGGCCCGGCTGGTACCCTGGGCGCATGAATCGGGACGTATGCCCCCCATGGGTCCCGGTTCGTGACACAACCGGGACTAATGGGCAGAAGAGGCCTGAACCAAAGCCCTATTTTCTACTAGTGAGAGGTCGGCACTAGAGGCGGCTTTGCTTCATAAGAAGAGAGGTGATGCCACGGAAATCCGATGTTGTTGTGGGCCGTACGAACATGAGCCGACGCTCCGAGGGACCACCGCTATGTGAATTCACTATTGCGAGGGGTCGCGTGGTTGGAAGCCGGCAGTCAGCATGGACGGAGAGTCAGCAAGAAACCTGTGTAGCGGTTGTGAAGTGAATCACGGACACGGTAGCCAGCTCGTCAGACGCGGCCTGTGGAATCCGGGCGGAAATGCACATCATGCGAGAGTCGGCTGCTAGTAGTACTGGTATTTTTAATCTTCAACGTTGCACTCGCGCCATGCAAGGATGTGATCCATATTATGTATTCGTCAAGTGTTGGTCTTGGCACACGTACTGTTTATCCATCGGGCAAAGCCGGTTAGGCATAGCAGGATAGCTACAGCCGGCCTAGCGTTGTAAACCAGGTTTTGGACGTCGAGAGCGTGGAGCTATAAAGCCGGCGTGGACATGTATGTCGGGCTCGACGCTTAATATCCTACGGCTACCACCGCATAGTAGATTAGATCGAAGATGTAGCCGTCTCAATTCATGGAACACCATGAAATTTTCTCCTTAGCTTGATCTTAGTTGAGATCGAAAGCTTTACGTAGATGTCGAATAAACCGAGATTGTGATGAACCCGAGTTGGATCGTGACTTGCCGGACTCAACGGACCGTTGATTTGTTCATATAAATTTGTTCGTGTCGATTCTTCTTCGTCCGACCGATCCTTGTGAGGACCTCCTCTAAGATTACAACACCCTTGTGTGTACGCCCCACGGTGGGCGCCAACTGTCATGGGAAAATCATGGCAGATGTCCTGATGAGAGAACTTTATTTCACGGCCTTTGCTACGAGTGTACGAGGAAGAAAAAAGATTACACAGGGAGAGAGACGCGATTTATACAGCTTCGGGCCCCGGGAATCATCATTCGGTAAAAACCCTACATGTTGTTTGTGGCTAGGTCTTATTCCTTTGCTCACGGAGAGTCGTCGGCGTGTTGCCGACTCTCTTATAGTTGTGTCTGGTTGCCCGGGTTTAGATGACCCGGGACTAATCCCTAATCTAGAGCCTATTGCGGTCTGTTGATTCTATCTCGGTCTATTCAGAACTGCCCTCTTTGGGACGCCTTACCCCTCCTTAGGGCCAGTTCTTTTGGCGGCTTCTCCCAGAAGCTGCCCTCCCCCAGCTTCTTTGAGAAGCCGCCTCAAAAAGTTAGGGAGGCTTCCGGAATGCCCCGTGTTAGGCCATTCCGGAAGCCTTCCTAACTTTTTGGGGCGGCTTCTCAGAGAAGCTGGGGGGAGGGCGGCTTCTAGGAGAAGCCGCAAAAAAGAACTGGCCCTTATATAGGTGGAGGGGGAGGCTTACATATAGAGTCATATCCTAATACAAACTAGTCTCATCTTGTATTACAAGTCGGATGTCAATTCGGGTCCTACTCTAAGTCTTGTAGCCTTCCAAGTTAAGTGGACTCCTTCCAAGATCGGGACTTCTTTCCTATAGAGGATCCTGTTTTTACTGTAGCAAGCCGACTCCTGGATCCTGTAGAGGAGTCCATGTCGGTACTGTAGCAGGACGACTCATGGATCCTATAGAGGATTCCATGTCGGTACTGTAGCAGCCCGACTCATGGACCCTGTAGAGGAGTCCATGTCGGTACTATAGCAGGCTGACTCATGGATCCTATAGAAGAGTCCATGCCGGTACTGTAGCATGCCGACTCATGGGTCCTATAGAGGAGTCCATGTCGGTATTGTATCAGGTCGACTCATGGATCCTATAGAAGATTCCATGTCGGTACTGTAGCAGGCCGACTCATGGGTCCTGTAGAGGATTCATTGTCGATAATGTAGCAAGCCGACTCATGGATCCTATATTCTTCAGGACATGTCTTCTGGCTGAGTCTTCCTTTTGGGTGTTGCCTTCTGGCCGGGTCTTAACTATGAGTAATCCCCCCGAAAGTGAGGCCGTCTATGGCCTTTTTCTGACATTTCTATATGATAGAGGCAAAGGTGTCCCGATGTTTCGATGAGATGGTGGATAACGATAATGGTGGAGACGACTTTGATGACCCGACTACAAACGTGCGAAGACGTTGCACCTTAGCGATTGCTAAAGCAACTCCAAGAGCTTATTGATCCCGCGGATGCACGATCAACGTGACCATAAAAGTCTAATTCCTTTAAGCAATTGAAGAACAAGCAAGAACTAAGAATTGCAATCTGGATATTGCGAAAATAAGATGAATGATGGACGAAAGTTTGGGGTTCCGATGCGGTCTTGGCCTGGTCGGTTGACACAAACGAAGTACACGAAGTTGCTGCAATTGCTAACTTTAATCTAATCAAAACTCAAGTCTAGACGACGTCATAAGGGTTGTATATATGGGAGAGCAGAGGGTATTTTCGTGGCCCCTTGGAGGAGGGGTCTGAAACACACCCAAACTCGGTTTCCCCACACATACAGACTCAAAAAATAGCCTATAATGTTTTATTTTGATATTACATGGTCCTGGCCCAATAATAAGGTGACGCAACACCTATAATAGTCCTTGGATGAGAATAATAAAGTGGCATCTTGTGTATTTCATCCAAACCTTCATGTACTCCTTATGGTGGCTTCAAACTGCGAAAATCGCCACTGAAAGCTCCATTGTTATTTCCCGTGCGCGCACCTTCTTTTCCATGCTTGGTCCCACTCCAATGACCATCCTTCTTGTCCATGCTAGGTCCTTCATTCATAAGTAAACAAAATAATATAATTTAGGAAGTATCATAGGTTCATGAACATTAGAAGGAGTACCAAGAAACGAAAGTACTTGATAATTTAGTTGGCGTGCGCGAGCTCTATAGCAACTGGTCTAGTATGTGTAGCTGGTGGGGATGTGGGTGTAACATTAGTAGGTATGTCCTCATCATCCTCCCCTTCTTGAATTGAAGTCGTCCACAACGAAAGCTCGTCATCTTCTCCCAAAGAAGGCTTCAAATCTGCAATGTTAAATGTGGGACTAACCCCAAAATCTGCAAGTAGCTCAATTTTATATGCATTATCATTTATTTTCTCCAAAACCTTACAGGGACCATCATCTCGTGGCATTAACTTAGACTTGCGTAAACCAGGAAACCTATCTTTACGCAAATGCAACCAAACAAGATCTCCTGGTTCAAACACAACATGGTTTCTACCCTTATCACCAGCACAACATGCTTTATACCCTTATCACCAGCAAGCTTGTATTTAGTATTCATCTTCTAAATATTCTCTTTATTTAACTCATGCATTTTAATATCAACTCAACACATTTCTTAGCATCAAAATTAACCTTCTCTGAAGATGGAAGAGGTAGCAAATCAATAGGTGCACGAGGTAGAAAACCATAAACAATCTCAAAAGGGCACATTTTAGTGGTAGAATGTAATGAACGGTTATAAGCAAATTCAATATGAGGTAAACATTCTTCCAACATTTTCAAGTTACTATTTAAAATAACCCTAAGTATAGTAGACAATGTCCTATTGACTACTTCAGTTTGTCCATCAGTTTGGGGATGACATGTAGTACTAAAAAGTAGTTTAGTCCCCAACTTAGCCAATAAGCATCGCCAAAAGTGGATAAGAAATTTAGTATCACGATATGAAACAATAGTATTTGGCACACCATGCAAGCATATAATTTCACATAAGAATAAATCTGCAACATTAGCAGCAACATCGCTTTTATGACATGGTATAAAGTATGCCATCTTAGAAAATCTATCCACAACAACAAATATGATATCCCTCCCCTTCTTTGTTCGAGGAAAACCTAAAACAAAGTCCATGGACATGTCCTCCCATAGAACATGTAACACCACGGGTGTCACGTTACAGTGATCACTGTTGATAATGCCAAGCCACTATGATTTTCTAATAATGATCACCCTTGATCATGGCTATTCAAATCCAAATCCAAATAAAAATTCCAAAACAATGTGAAAATTTGGTTCCACAAAAATTGTCCAAACAATTTTTTAAAATACCTAATATTTAGTATGTTATGAAAAAATAGAACTGGGAATTTATTGCAAGGTTTAAATAATGTAACAAATCAAAACAGTCGCAAACCAACCACTTTTAATCCATTTTAAAAGGAATAAAATCCAAATGAATTTATTTTGAGTTCAAACTTTTTGGGGCAGTCCTATAATGTGTAACAACAATATTGGGAATGTTTCCTTATTTTATAAAAATCCAATGCTAGCTAAATTAATTGGAACAATAAATAACAGAGGGAGGAAAAATTAGAAAATGGAAAAAGGTTATTCCCTGCCTAGGGCAAGGCCCAACACCCGACCCACTCCAACCTCATATGGGGGAGCCGTGGCGCACATCCACGGCGCTATGCCGCCGTGGCGGCCATCTACAACGTTCCCGGTGTGGATAAAAGGTCGGCCCCGACCCCTGCCCCTGGAAACCCTAGTCCTCGCCATTTAGTCCCCCTCCCTCTCTCATGTTCCTCCCCGGTCTCGCCCGTGCGCTGTCGTGGGCGCGCTGCCGTCGTGGCGCGGCCACCGGCGTCTCCGGCGAGCGGTAGCTCGTCCTGGAGGCGCGCCGCCTTCGCCTCCTTCCTCATCGTGCGCCAGGGAGAGCTAGGACGCCCCCAGGCCGCTCCAATCGGCGGCCTCCTTCGATGGGGTCGCCACGGCCGCTACTCGGTCCCCCTCCACCGCGAGCCCTCCGGCAACCGCCCTGGGGCCTCCCTGCCCCCTACTCGACCTCCCTGTGAGCGTTGCCTCTCCCCCTTCTTTTGTTGCTCCCCTGCTGCCCGGATCTGGCCTCCGCCGTAGGTCCTTCCCATAGACACCATAGCCGCCATGGTCGGCTGCGCCTCTGCTATATGCCCTCGCCGCGTGGGGCTCCGGCTACCCGCTTGGCCGCGCCAGCTTGGCCGGCCGCCCCTTGGTCATGCGCTGCACCGCGCCTCGACCTGCAGCCGGCCCGTGCATGCTCGCCACCCCCTATGCTCATCGTCGGCGTGCTCTGTTTGGAGTTGTGGGCAACCCCTAACCCACTAACAGTGCCCCCTCCCAATTAGATTAGTCCCTAACCCCCCCCCCCATGTTAAGTTAGCAACTAAATACCCACCCGGCCTATGACATGTGGACCCTCCCCCAACTTAATAGGTGGTTAAATCAAATAAAAAAAATTTAAATAAAATGACTCTATGGCCAGTGGGGCCCCTCATAAATAAAGCCTATTTAGATAAATCGATTAAATGTTAAATGTCACTGTGGGTATGACATGTGGACCCTTCTGTTTTGCTAATTAAATAAAATGAATTTAAATGCCCCTCCATATGACATGTGGGTCCCTCTTGTCAGTGCACTATTCTGGATAAGCTTTTGGACAATGTTGATTTAATAATAATAATAAAGAAATTCAGAAATTCTTTTACATGATTTAAAACTTTAAAAATCAATATCTTTTAATCCGTAACTCCGATGAAAATATTTAATATATCAAAGTTGATCAAAAAAATATCACGAATATGAATACGCTACCGTATACCCATCGCACCCCTCTAACCTACCGAACGTGGAACATTTCTCCTCCGTTTCATCTGTCTGTCAGACGACCAGAGCCGGTAAAACTTTCCGGATGAAAATGTTATGTATATGAAAGTTGTTCAGAATGGATCAACGAGCACGAATACTCTATAAACATGTCTGTTAGATGTCTCTAACACTGCAGACCTGGAACCTTCCCCCTCTGAACCATCTGTCCGGTAATCAACCGGTACTGATGAGTCATCCACGGATAAATTCCCGCTCCGCCTAAAATACTTAACACTGCGTTAGAACATCGTGTACAATTCAATTGCCATGTCCTTTTCTGTGTTTGCATTGTGTGCATTGTATTTACTGTTTCTCCCCCCCCTTTATTCTCCGGTAGACCTCATTGCTGCCGTCGACGACACCGTTGCCGAGTACGACTACTACGTCGACGACTGTACCCCTACTGTCGAGCTTCCAGGCAAGCAGAGCCATTCTCCTTCCCCAGATATCGCCTATCTTTTTCGTACATTTCATGCACTAGGAATTGTTGTTGCTGCTATTACGCTAATTCCTATTCATTGCATAGATTGTCATTGTCGCTCCTTGATGTACTTTCCTTTATCCTATGCTGCCTAATATAATTATGAAATATTCAGCAGTGAGCCCTGCGCATTATTACTCAACTTTGATTAGATAGTGGGTCGTGATCACTGGGAGTGAACGCGGATACAATAATTATAACTGCACAGGTAAGGTACAATGTAGACACCGCCTAAGGCCCCTACCTCGGCTCTGCCGAGCCACATCAAGTGTGAGCTATCGAGGAGTAATCCTCGCACTCCACTCGCTGCTGACTCTGTATAGCCGCCCTAGGGTCCTGAACAACGGTTGTACTTAAAGGTAAGAAGTCCGGTGACCCAACGGTGCCCGCGAGTGGTATTGCGACGGGAATACAGGGAGGGTACGACCGATGTACAGGTGTGCTTGGACCCTGATCGTTGTCCGCGAGAGTTACCAAACCACGAAAGTCGAGCTCCTCCAGGAGCACACGCGAGACAAGGTAAGGAGACGGTTCACCTTGTTGGTAACTGCGTGCTTTGACGGGACGACAGGGAAGGCACCGATGTACTGGTGGTCCTGGCTACTATTCGTTGTCCGTTGTGTGAATTAGTCGGTAAACGATAATGGTTGTCCTCGAGATAATAAAATGACTAACGGTTTGGTGGATGACTTGAGTGGATTTATGCTTATACGCGCTGCCTACACGTGGGGCAAGGAGTTATGGGCTCCCCTGCTTCATAGTCTCGTTCAAGAACTCTTAAGATGTCAGCAGTACCGCGGCTTGCGCCAAGAAGTGGTGTGCCTTCTTCGCTCGAGTGTGTGGTATTTTCTTTTGCTTCACCGGCCAGCCTCGCACCATGCAGGAGTACGTCAGGGTTAGGGTTCAAAGCTCTGCGTACATAGGATTTAGTCTGGCGGATGGCCTCTCTGTTGAGTTTAAGGATGGGCTACGGAGTGTCGGATATCCTCGGTGGGGCATTCCCTAACAAGGTGTACGCCACCCTGGAGATCCGTGCGTTGTAGTGCAACAGAAGTGCACCCCTGCAGGGAAGATTAATCTATTCGAATAGCCGTGTCCACGGTAACAAGACGCTTTATGCTGAAGCCAGATCCTAGTACTACAAACTACTACATTACTAAACTGTTGGTTCCGTGTTTTCTTCCTCGCAGGGAAGTCAAGGAAGTGATCTCGGAGGCTTTGATAATTATTACAACTTACTATTATACAATGATGCAACAACTTCTGATGCATTGTTACGTTATGCTTTATATGAACTGTTGGTTGTTCTCTTCTTGTGCTACAAGACTCGTTGGAAGATTCTAGCCTTCGATAGGCCTAGCTTCTCATCCTTATTCTGACTTTCTACCATTCAGTTCATCCCCTTTCCATTTGATACAAATGCACAAATGCTTAGTAGCGGACATAAGACTCGCGGGTATGCTAGATAAACACCCTTGCTTCCCCCTCCCCTTTTGGTCTTGTATACACAGTTGCTGCAATCAGACGCGAGGCGTCCAGGAGCAGGAGATCCCCGATGCCTTCTACGACATGGAGATCCCCGACGACCAGGAATAGTTTGGAGGTTCCCAGGCAGGAGGCCTTGCCTTATCGATCTGTATCTCTGATGTTATTTGTTCTAGTCTTCTTAAGGCAAAACTTGACTAACTATGTATGTACTCAGATATTATGATTGTATGACTTATGTATTCGGATCCTCATGATCCCTGGTTTGTAACTTAATGATTTATCTTATTTGTGTCTAGTCTTGTGCTGTGATATTCTCACTATGGCACCCTGATTTCGGTCGTGTACCCTGCGTGTATGATTACTGTACACGGCTTTATTTTGGGGGAGTCACAAGTTGGTACCAGAGTCGACTGCCTGTAGGACTCCCCCTTCCAACTCCTTGGTCGAAGTCGAGTCTAGTCTTTGCAAAACTACTTTACTTACATTGTCGTGTGTCTTATCGGCCCACGTCACAAAACTAGGAGGAATTAGGATCTTTTTCTCCGCATCTTTACTCTGGAACTCTGATCTCTCTTCTCTTTCGGGTTAAACATTTTTGCTAACACTAACTCTAGGTTCTCGTGATCACATCCTCCCGGAGAGCCCCTCATTACAGATCATCACCTGGTTCAACAGAAGATTCCGAATATACTCTCCGATAAATTCTGAGACCCTTATGCTCGCTGCTTTGCAGTTCCTTACCGCCGATAAATCCTCGTGGGTGACTTCAGATCCTTGTTGTTTGTACCTTCATTCCCAGATGCTCTTGTGTTTACAAGATGCCTCGAAATATTCCCCGATGTTTCGAGAATCCTCCGCAGCCTACTGCTTTTGAGATTCTTCTTACCTGCTTACCCTATGGCTAATTCCATATGTCTACTATTCTTCATTAATACCCCTCGTCTTTGCCATACTGACCTTATGGCAATTATCGTGTGCGCGAATGCACGCAGTCATCGGTTAACCCTATGAATTCATTCTTCTAGATCAGACGTCATTCCGAACATGAGCTGGATCTCGATGAGTCAAACCATCCTTGATTGTCCGTCTTTTGGGCATCATAATTCCTTTGTACTCCAGCGTCGAACTATCCAAATGCGTCTATCTCCGATGGTAATGCATTTTTCTTCTTATGATTGAGTACCAATACTCGCACCAGACTCTCTGTACGCCGCCTGACCTTTTTGGTGGATTACTACCTGTCGCCCCCTTGTGTCACAAATCATTGACGAGCATCCCCTGAAACGAAATGCCTTTGGTGAACGGTATCATTTGGTCCGTGTCATCAGCATTCTTCTTTCAAACTTGTATCTCTTGTTCCTCTTGTTTGTCGTATAGATTCGTAAAATGTCCCTATGGGTTGTATCTATGCTTCATCCATCTGTGTGAACCCGTAAACTTCTATAGGTCTTACTCTACTGGTGTTATGCCAGATAAATTTTGAACGCTACAAATTCATCGACAACGAGAAGTGAATGAGAGGCTATGCATTAAAGAAGTGGGAGTCGACCCTGAACCTTTGTGTTCATGCCCATGGATACTATGTAGAACTTATCATGAAAGCTTCTTGTAAAAGTAATTGTCCCCTTGGTAGAAGATCTTCTTGCGTCTGTGATCTTTCATTCTACCTTCGAGTATTACCCCCTCGTATCTCGAGAATATCGTGCCATTGCACCACGTCTTAAGAAATTTTGCAGAAGGAGTATGTCGAGACACGGGGTTAGTGTATGCAAGTCCCGCTACAACACAATCATATGGAGAGCCGAGAACCGTACCCACTTGTCTAAGCAGACAAGGCCAAGCACAAAACGTTCTCGGAAAGCATCGAACGTGAGGGGCATCCCATCCAGGTCGGATGACCAACTGAGATGGGTCCTCATTGTCCGCACACAAGTATAAATGATATGGGTGGTGAACTCCCATACTCATAGACAAGTCTCCTCAACCATACTATCGATTGTATTATAAGTTTATAACACTTACATAGACTTACTCCAGCCCGATCACTTATTCGGGGTCTAGGGCGGGATCGATCATACAACAAAGGGTGCACGTGACAGAGTCACGAGCAATCGCATCGCGATGCCCCAAGCTGCGCACATCTAAGGACCACTTGGTGTATAAAAGACCGACAGCCATATCACAACTAAGGTCTCGAAAACCCGTACTAAGACATGCATGTTATAATCATACACGCAGCACACATGTCTAGTATGAACAGCAGATATCATTGCAATTCTCTACAAAGTGTACAACTTTATTGATAACTCTTACAAAGTGCACATAGAGATCACAAGACTCTGATCCAACATTACATCAAACATGCAGAAGCAAAATAGGTCTGAGTACAGACAAGTTTAACAAATGGCTTAGAGAAGCCTTATTTATAAACAAGCCCTTCCACGAGGGACCAGTCGTCTGACTGGGACTACACTAGCTTGGCTTCAGTCGTCGAGCTCCAGGAAGAATCCACCTTCGGGGTCAGTGGGTTCATCTAAAACATAGAATAAGCAAACGTGAGTACAAAGTCATACTCAGCAAGACTTACGTAGGAACTATACTACTCATGCACATGTATCAAGGCAAAGGGAGGTGGGGTGCATAAGCAGAAGTGTCAGCTTTGACTTGGCTAGTCCTGAACTACGAGTACCAGACTTGAGGTAAGAAGTGTACACGAGTCCGCTTAAATCTCCAACCAATTACACCACTATGGTGCCTTCCTCGACTTCCCACGAGAAAGCACGCCATAGCACTCACGCTTATGTTGGCAAGTTTTATAAGTATCCAGTTCAATATGTCTAATAATCAAGGTAAGCTTTCCAAGCAGTCCATAACCTCGGACGCGGCTATTCGAATAGTTTTGTTAACCCTACAGGGGTGTACTACTACACACATGAAACTATCAGTTAACGCCGGAATCTCGTCACCCTTCAAGCGAGTGTCGGCGAGGATAATTTCCACAACATTTACCTCATAGCCAACTCAGGTTCAATGAAGACGCCTATCTGGGATGGTTTCCACATTCGTAACCCGGCCGGTTTACCGAAGTGGTCCCAGAAGATGTGTGCGTGGTGCATAAGCCGGTCTCGGTTGAGCCGTTCTCTCACTTTGCAGCCTGGCCACAAACCTACCAGAACTCTGAACTAACGTGACTCATTGAACTGAGGAGGGGTGAGTTAGTAGGTTGAGCGGGGGTCCATGTGCCCAACATGTGGTAGTACTCTTCGTCTTGGATCACCACACAAGAACTCGGGCTTAGGGCGGTGTTCAACGAGACAACCCACTGTGTACTCCTACACAACCTCTCATCGTTCACCTTGTATTAGGGTAGATTCACCAACACATTTCCACCATCATCAACATGATTGCTACCATCCCGACTCACATAACAGTATCAACATTGTATCACTCTAAGAATGCAATAAGCAGTAACAGTTGCAGGGGACACATGATATCAAAAAACTCCTACATCTGCTAGGATTGTGGTTTGCTTACTACTGTGACAAAAGATAGGTCATGCAAAGCAATGGGTTCATCTATGCGGTAGAAACGTAGCATGGTAATCATCTTAAACAATGCATAAGAGAGACTGAGAGGGAAGTGGGATTTTATCGACATGATAAATGGAGGTTTGCTTGCCTTGCTGACGAGGTTCAGTCACGGGGTCTTCAAAAAGGGGGTGGCCTCCGGTTCCGGTTCCACTTCTATTAGCAACTTGAAAATCATAGGATCAACAATAATGTACCATGCACAATCACATAAATAAGATTGTAATGGTGATGTTCATGGTTGCAATGTGGGTACAATTCCATTTAAAAGAAGTGGAATGCAAAGTCATTTGCAAATTCACTCCAAAATTGAATTCAAATTAAATCCATATGGACAAATGCTACTGTTCACCATGAAAACAAAGTCTATATTCACATTCCTTGCATTTTTCTGATAATTTTAGACATATTATATATTCAATTTGGAGTTAAAATGAATTAGTTATGAATTTCCACAGTTTAGTGCATTTTCTGGATTTTTCTGAATTTCTTTTAATCTTTTAACAGTTTATTGCATCATGCATGCATCAGCATGACGTGGGGGCTGCTGACAGGTGGGGCCTCCATGTCAGTGTCTCTGTTTTAATTAAAAGTTTTGATTTAATGTAAGCAGAGATTAACAGGGGCATGGGCCCACTGGTAAGTGACACATGGGGTCGGGTTAAGGGTTAATCTAATGACGTCCACGTCATCTCGCCGGCGGCACGTCGCCGGCGATGTCCCGGCACGGCGGTGACGAGCGGGACGGCTTTACCGTCGCCCCTTCATTGTGCTACGAGCACCAGGAGCACGACCGTGGACTCGCGCGTCTCGGGGACGGTCCAGGTGACCACGGGGGTCACAGGAGCGAGGTCGGCGTCGTGCTTTGCGGCGGCGCCAAACGGTTGCACGGCTCGAGCGATTTGAGTACGCAATCGACATGATTTAGACGTGCCTAGGCCTCCTGGGAACTCCACGAGCAAGATGGACAGCATGGTGTGGACAGGTGACGCACGGGGCGAGTGCACGGTCAATCGTGGCGGCGATGGAGCTCGGCTCCCATGGCGGAAGTTTCTAGGAGACGTAATTGAACGAGGAAACAAAGGGGTTCGGTGCGCCTGCTCACCACGATTGCAACGGACGTGACGGGGAGGTCGGGGATGCTTTAACGGCGACGCAATCGACGATGGCGCGCGGCGGCCGTCGACGGAGACGAAGAGGGGGCGCGGCTACAAAGCATCCGAGCCCGATTCCTTCTGCACGGGGACATAGTCGTCGTCGGGGAGCACGTTGGAAACCTTGTCTTGCCCTGATGAGCTCACTGGCCACGCGGTCTCGGAGCAATGGCGTCGGCGACGCTCGATTGTCGACGAGATCCGAAGAGAGAGGGCACGGGGTGAGCTGGGGAAGGAGGAAATGGCGCTTGAGCCGTCCAGAAGCCTCCAGGTGCGCGGATGACGCCGCGGGGAGCTGCTGCGTGGCTTCTGCTTGTCGGCGGCGCCGGTGGAATGATGCATGCATTCCACCGAGCAGCTTGTGGGCGCGGGGAAGGAAGAGAAAAAACAGGGTCTGGGCTGGGCTGGCCAGCTGGGCCTGGGGCGGATGAGTAGGGCTAAAATCCCTGGCAAGGCCCTTTTCTGTTTTTCTTTCTGTTTTGTTTTCTGCTATTTGTTGTGCCTTGCTAAAAAGAATAGCTAGGCATTTTATTAAATACCCAAAAAATTTATGTGGACTTTCTAGGCATATAGCTATCCACTTATAAAGTTTGGGAATTTTTAAAATTCAAATAATTTGAACTTTAATTCAAAAAGGGTTTAAATTTAATTCCATGCTCTTGTTTGAATATTTGAAAAATCCATGAGCATGGGATTGCTACCACATCACTTGATATATGATCACACTCATTTATGTGAGTTTTCAAAAAATGCAAAAGGAATTTTTGGAGCAACTTTTATTCTGGCCATTTGAATTAAATTCATCTGGGGGTGTTTCTTCGCCCATTTCAATTTCAACTTGAAATTTTTGACATGAATGCAAGTTGATGCTAAACCCTAGCACATGCCTAAAAGAGGGTTGTGACAACTCGCCCCCACTCAAAAGAATCTCGTCCCGAGATTCAGAAGTCTGCGGGAGAAAGGAGGGGTACTCGGCACTGAGACGGTCTTCTCTTTCCCACGTGGCTTCTTTCTCAGACTGGTGTGACCATTGCACTTTCGGAAACTTAATCTTCGGACGACGAGTGACACGCTCTGCTGAATCAAGAATACGAACGGGGTACTCTCGATAAGAATGGTCATCTTGGAGATCAAGCGTTTCATGGTCTACTTCGCGGATGGGGTCCTTGAAGCAACGCCTGAGTTGTGACACATGGAATACATCATGTACTCGGGAAAGGTGCGGGGGTAGTTCAAGTTGGTAGGCAACTTCTCCACGTTTAGCAAGAATGCGGAAAGGTCCAATGTAACGTGGGGCCAACTTGCCTTTGATACCAAAGTGTTGGGTTCCCTTCAGAAGAGTAACCCGAAGGTAAGCCTTCTCATCTAGATTGTAGCTTTCTTGCCTATGATGACGATCATAGTAGCTTTTCTGATGAGACTGGGCTGCTTTCAATTGATCACGAACAATGCGAACTTTCTCTTCTGCTTCCATGATCATATCCGGTCCAAAGAATTATCTTTCACCGGTTTCTGACCAGTTTAGGGGTGTTCGACATCTTCGTCCATAGAGGAGTTCAAAAGGATCCATGTTCAGACTAGATTGGAAACTATTGCTATAAGAAAATTCGGCGAATGGAAGAGACTTCTCCCAATTCTGTCTGAATGAGATAACACAAGCTCTAAGCATGTCTTCGAGAATTTGGTTAACCCTTTCAACTTGACCGCTAGACTGAGGATGGAAAGTTGTACTAAAGGAGAGATGAGTTCCCATAGCATTCTGAAAACTTCCCCAAAATCTAGAGGTGAAAAGGCTACCACGATCAGAATTGATTTCCAATGGAACACCATGAAGAGACACAATTCTAGAGACATACAAGTCCGCTAACTGGCTAGCAGTTATAGACTCGTGAACGGGAAGGAAGTGAGCAACTTTCGAAAGTCTATCAACGACAACGAAGATGGCATCATTTCCTTTCTTGGTTTTTTGAAAGCCAGTGATGAAATCCATACTGAATGTGTCCCATTTCCACTCGGGAATAGGCAAAGGTTGAAGAGTAACAAAAGGTCTTTGGTGTTCGGCCTTAATGCGACGACAAACATCACATTTATCGAGCAATGTCTCTCTTCATCCTAGTCCACCAAAATCTCTGGCGTAGATCTCAGTACATTTTTGTGCTACCGGGATGAATTGAGAGGGGTTTATCATGGGCTTCTTTGAGGATGAGTTGCCTTAGATCCCTATTCTTAGGTACTACCAAACGATTTCCAAAGAATATCGTTCCTTTGCTGTCTGTGGAGAAACATTTAGCAACTCCGCTAGCAATGTTCTCCTTGATCCAGCGAACACCTCGTGCACGCCTTTGGGCAACTATGATTTGATCCTCAAGGGTTGGTTTCGCCACCAAGGTAGAAAGATAGCCATGAGGAACAATCTCAAGATTGAGCTTGAAAAATTCCTCATGAAGAAGTGGTTGACACTGTTGTAACATGAGGTTGTTACAATACGACTTACGACTTAGTCCATCAGCCATGACATTGGCTTTGGCTGGGTGTAAGAAATTCCTAAGTCATAATCTTTTATCAACTCTATCCAGCGTCTTTGCCTGAGATTAAGATCTGGCTGGGTGCAAATGTATTTGAGGCTTTGGTGGTCGGAATAGATCTCGCAACGATTACCAAGGAGGTAATGTCGCCAAGTTGTCAGGGCATGAACTACGGCAGCGAGTTCAAGATCATGGGTAGGATAGTTCTCTTCATGTGGACGCAACTGGCGTGAAGCATAAGCTACCACATGTCAATCTTGCGTAAGTATGCATCCTAACCCTTGCCGTGAAGCGTCACAAAAGATCTCGAAATCCTTTTTGGTGTCAAGAGGCGCAAGTACGGGTGCAGAAATCAATCTTCTTTTTAGCTCTTGAAAGCTTTCCTCGCACTTGGGAGTCGATTCGAATTTCTTCTCTTTCTTGAGGAGTTCAGTTAGAGGCTTTGCAATTTATAAAAGTTCTCGACGAAGCGGCAGCAATAGCTTTCTAAGCCAAGAAAACTCCTAACTTGCTTAACCGATTCAGGTGGAGTCCAGTCAAGGACGGCCTGAACTCTCTCGGGATTCACAGCAATGCCTTTTGCAGAAATCACGTGGCCTAAGTAGGTCACTTCTGGTAGCCAAAATTCGCACTTGGAGAACTTGGCATAAAGGCGGTGCTCTCAAAGTTTCATCAATACCAGCCTGAGATGTTCGACATGTTCTTATTCGTTCTTCGAGTAGATGAGAATGTCATCAAGATTAACTACAGCAAATTTATCCAAGTACTCCATGAAGATAGAATTCATCATGCCCGAGAAAGTGGCGGGGGCATTGGTTAAACCGAAGGACATGACGGTGTACTCGTAAAGACCATAACGAGTAGTGAAAGCCGTTTTTGGAATGTCCTCTTTTCGGATTTTGATTTGATGACAGCATAATCTCAAATCCATCTTGGAGAAGACAGAGGATCCCGCAAGTTGATCATAAAGATCATTGATCCTGGGAAGTGGGTACTTGTTCTTTACCGTCGCTAGATTTAGCGGGCGATAATCTACGCACATCCTTTCTGTTCCATCTTTCTTCGTTACGAACAGAACGGGGCAACCCCATGGCGATGAGCTAGGGCGGATGAAGCCTTTTGCCAACAAAGCTTCAAGTTGGATTTTAAGCTCAGCTAACTCACGTGGGGCCATTTTGTATGGGCGTCTGGAAATTGGAGCGGTTCCTGGCATAAGATCTACTATGAACTCTACACATCTGTCGGGTGGCTAGATTTAAGGAATTGGATATCTGGATTGTTTTCTAAAGGATGACCACGACTTACTAGGGGCTAAAACAGATATGTCGGAGTAGCAAAGTACCCCCAACACGATGGTCAGTATGGTTATTTTGGCTAGAAGACATCTAAAGTGGAAGGAAGAACTGCAAATGCATCAATATAGGTTTCTAGAATAAAACCTACAACAAATTCTATGGAACTGTCGGGCATGCCACCTAGAAATTCATCTAAAAGGACAACCGAAAAAGATTGAAGGATTTCGCAAATGCATCAGATTATGAAGAAACCTGGAATGACTCGGACAGCATAACGGCTGTAATTGCAAGAAAAAACAATTTTCTTACAACATAGAAACAACACTTACATACAATGTAAGAAATCAGGAAGCACGAAAATTCTAGCAAACCGAACACAACTTTCCTACGGCTACAAGGAAGCAAACAACGAGATGTTCTAGTAAGACATAGATTAGCCTAGTCCTATCTTCCCGTAGAAAAGATGAGGGTGACTCAGAACTCAGAACGATGAGGTAAGGAGAAAAAAGAAGCCTTACGTTGTTCCCTTATATACCCAGAGTAACTATATAACTATAAAAGGCTCGACTCAACTTCGACCAAGGCTGATAATCCTACAGTCTGTCCTACTCTGATACCAAGTCTGTCGGGACCCGGGGTTAGCGTATGCAAGTCCGCTACAACACAATCATATGGAGAGCCGAGAACCGTACCCACTTGTCTAAGCAGACAAGGCCAAGCACAGAACGTTCTCGGAAAGCATTGAACGTGAGGGGCATCCCATCCAGGCTGGATGATCAACTGAGATGGGTCCTCATCGTCCGCACACAAGTCTAAATGATATGGGTGGTGAACTCCCATACTCATAGACAAGTGATACGTCCAAAACGTGTCTATAATTTCTGCTTGCTCCATGCATGTTTTGTGTGATATTGCTATGATCTAGATACACTTTCATACACTTTTGATCATATTTGGACTAACCTATTAACTCAGTGCACCACAGTGCCAGTTCCTGTTTTCTGTTGTTTTTCCATTTCAATTTTCACCCATATAAAAAGTGCTCCAAAAATTCGAGAAAAATCAGATAAAAAATCAGCGCAGAAGAACCTTCCGGAAGAACCTGAGTGGGGCTAGAGGGCCACCACCAGGGGCCCAGGCGCCCTGGTGGCGCGCCCCAGAGGCTGGTCGCGCCAGGGGGGCGCCTAGACCCCTGGTGGACCCCCTGGCTGCCCCCCTTCGCCTATATATTCTCCGTGACGAGAAACCCTCGGGGAGAGAACCCTTTTTCGCGATCTCGCCTCTGTTCCGCCGCCGCCGCACTTCCGAGATCGGAAGCACCAGCAGACCTCTTCCCGGCACCCTGCCGTAGGGAGGGCCGACCTCCGGGAGTCTCCTCTCCACCATGGATGCTTCCCGGATGTATCGTGAGTAGTTTCCTTTGGACCATGGGTCCGTGATCAGTAGCTATGTGATGTTCTCCTCCCCTCCTTGTTCTTCATGGTTTAAACCTCGTGAGATGCCCTACATGATCGAGGCACTTTTGTAATCTTTCTGCTGTTGCTATGCTGAGTTTGATGGGATCTGATGGATTATGAGATTATGTTCAGATTGTGATTGAGTAATATATTTGGTTCTTATCTCTTATATTTTTGTTCTTAAGTAATTCTTGCATGTTCTCCGTTGCTATTTATTGCTTTGGCCAAGTAGTAGGTAGTAACCCCAAGAGGGAACGTTATGCTCGATTGTGGGTTCATGCCCCCTGATGACACGCTTGAGTGACAGAAACATGAGTCTAGGGGATGTGTTGTTGCCACAACGGGGAAAACAACGGTGCTTGTAACCGCGGTTACAAGGATTGTTACTTTACACAAAGTGCTTTTTAATGCAGTTGTCTGTTGCTTTGGGTCTACACTTTGGGTGGGGCTCGCAACTTAATACCAGTGAGATGTTCTGGATAGATATCTCAAGGTGGATGATTAGTAGTAGATGCAGTTGGATTTCGGTCTACTTATTTTGGCGTTCTGCCCATGCTTTTGAGCCTCTTCCTTTCTTTTGTAGCATAGTTAGCATTGCGGTGCGTTCATAATCCTGTCAATTGCCCTTCTGTAATTTGTTCACCTCGCATAGAAGTTTTATCGTCTTTTGGGAGAGAGACATCACTAGTGAACATCACGTATCCCGGTCCATATCTTCATCACTGTTCCCACGCTCATTTACTTTTCTGATTTTACTTTCAGTTGCTATCATTATCCCTTATGTTTGATCCTTTGTGAATAACAAGACCGGAGAGATTGACAACCTCTCTGAACTTCGTTGGGAACAAAGTTATTTGTGTATCTGTGCAGGTCCGCGTAAGTTGCGCCGCTGACACCTACTTATCATCTCCGGAGTCCTACTGGAGACAAACCTTGCTATCTTTACTGAAGGAAATTTGCTGCTGTGCTACATCACACCTTCCACTTGGGGTTTACCAACGAAGGGCGAGAAATCACTATCATCACCTCGCGCATCAAGCAAGATTTCTGGCGCCGTTGCCGCGGACTCCGAGTGCTAAGATAGGGGAGTTGCACACTACCCTTTACATTTTGTTTTTTAGTCTTGTTAGTTTACCTTTCAGTTTTTATCTTTGTGTCTTATATCAAAAATCACAAAAAAAAAATATTCATCTTGCTAGTAGTTGTCATTATGTCCGGCCCTTTTGCCTTTGTTGAGACAGAGGTTCTCACCTTTAAACAAAAAGGTGGTGAAAGTTTAAAAGATTCTTGGTATAGAATTAATGATTCTCAAAAAAGAGCCACCGAGAAGCAATCCACTACTATCCTGCTTAGAAATTTTTATGTCGGGATTACTCCTTGGAATAGGTTCATATTAGATACTGCTATCAATGGGAATTTCCTAGAAGCCCCGATTTGGGAGTCTCTTAATGTTATTGAAAATCTTGTTGGAAATCTCCCTATTGCTAGCATACAAGAAGATATAACTCTAGCTCACATTATGAAGAAACTTGAAAATATAGAGTTAGAAATACCAAGTATAACTAGGATAAATGAGTTGGATCGCAAGATTCAATGGAATTTGAATAGGCTTGATAGCTCCATGCTTAAAATTATTAAAACTTTGGAGGTCATCAGATCCCGTGATATGGATCTTTCTAGGATTGATAAGATTGAGGAAATCATTAATACTCTAGGAACTACATTTTCCTCAATCAAAGCAAGAAAGGTAGAGAGTTCAGCAAGAAGGGAACCTAAGTTCAATTATATCCCTAGGGTTCCCCGGCCTAAAAATAAACCACCCATTTCCAAAGAAGTTGAAACCGTGAAAACTTTGGAAAGAAATACCTCTATTTGATAATTTTATAAATGAATCTCCCATTGATTTTCCGCCTTTTGGTTTTCTCCCTAGAAGTGTCTTCATTAGGCCTTTATTTGAAAGACCTCTTAAGACTAGTTGCACAATTGAAGAGCTTTTTGATGATCTTAATAATGATTCGATTGATACAACTTGATCTTTTGCATCATGCCTAGCTTAAAGGCATAAAAGAAAGCGCTTTTGGGAGGCATCCCACAACGAATTAGGTTTCTTTTTGCTTTTGTTGTGTCTTGATGTTTGTTACTACTGTAGCAACATCATTGTATCTTTATTTTTCAGCTTTGTGCCAAGTTATAGCCTCTTATGATAAGGGAAGCAAAAGTTGTGACATGCTGTCCAGAAAACAGATTTTGTCCCTTGGCAGAAAAATTCGAATAAAATCACCAGATCATCTTTTTGATCTGAATTTTTTTTTGACAACATGCTCTATACAATTGTGAAACTTTCGTATGTTCTGAGTTTTTTATTTGAGTTGCAGAAGTGCCCCGAAAAAGTTCTCTGCCACGTTTTGCCTCTCTTCACTTTTGCAAACCTTAAGCTTGCTTTTTCTTTGCAAAAAAAACTTTTTGGCACTCTTGAGAAACAGTAGCTCTTCAAGAATATCTTTATGTTCAGTGGGGAAAAATTATTTTATTAAGGGTACTAACCTCTCTAATCAGCTTATGATGAGTTATGTATGAAGGGAGTTTTCAAGTGTGCGATGGAAGATGATGAAAGAAGATCCAGGAGTGTCAAGCACTCAAGCTTGGGGATGCCCCCATGCATCCCCAATAAATATTCAAGGAGACTCAAGCGTCTAAGCTTGGGGATGCCCCCGTGCATCCCCTTCTCCATCAACAATCATCAGTTCGTCCTTCGTCTCACTATATTTTTATCACTTCATGCGTTACGTGCTATGCTTGGAGCGCCTCGCTCTTAGGCTTTATTTTTAGTTTTATTTAGTTTTTCTTACTGGTCATAACAAGTTAGACCCCATCTTACTTTGTGTGGGAGAGAAACACGCTCCACTCCAATCTAGAACACGTCATAGGATTTTTTTTACTGCTTATCTTTTTGCTGTTGTGTGTTCTTTATCTTTTCGTAGCTACTGCCATGTTTAGTTTTAGTCTTATTTTGTCTTTAGCAAGATCCTTGGCTTTTGTTTAGTTTGTTGCTGGAACTCTCTTTAGTTTTCATGTTTATCTTGTTAAGAGAGTTGGTTGTTGCACTGAGTTGTGTTTTGTCTTGGAAGTAGGTAATTGAGGTTGCTATTTAATTCTAGTAGTAACTTGCAATAGTTTTGAGGTATTGATGTGAGTAATTTCTGAACTTTTGGTGTCAAGAGCTTTAGCCTATTAGTGATAGGTGTCGTATTTTGGGCAATCCGTGTGTATTTTCAAAACCTACAAAAACTAGTTGAGAACTCTAACTACTAGATGGATCACTAATCTTTGGAGGGATCGAATATTAGAGTACACTCACGTACCATGAGTCGAGGATGCGCAAGGATAACCAAACCCCCATACACTCCTCGTCGGGGTACTTGTCTCTTTGTGAACCTCCTTATTAGATTGAGAGTTACCGATAATAAGTGCATGAGTTCTTCGGACTAATGTAAGTATTGAAAGTTGACACTCCCACCTTCCCATATTTTGCTAGCCTCTCCCGTGCCGTGCATTGCCTTCTTCTCACTCCGAGAGTTGGTGTCCACCTTCGCCGGTACATCTAAACCCTTGGCATGATACGCTCTGTCATCATAAGCCTCCTTATATCTTTCCTCAAAACAGCCACCATACCTACCTATCAAGGCATTTCCATAGCCTTTCCGAGATATATTGCCATGCAACATCCACCTCTTCATGACTTGATCTTCATGTCATACATGTTCCTGCTACACTGGCAGCGACATACATTGCATACATCATGATAGCTACATCTTCTTTATGATTTCGAGTACCTTGTAAAGTGTGAAAGATCTCCTTTACCATCTTGTAAAATAGAGTGTTGCCCTTAAGCGAGGAAAAGGTCCCAAAGTGGACACAACAAAAGATCCCAAAGAGGACAAATGAGAGTTAAATAGAAAGAGCCATTGAGGCCACAAAAAAATACAAAAAAATATAGAAAAAAGAGAAAAATAAATAAAAAGAGAGAAAGGGGCAACACTACTATCCTTTTGAGAGATCCACACTAGTACTCCCTTTATATCCTTGTACTCTATAGAGATGATCATTATGCATATAGCTATGTGGGGACCTTCACACTATAGAACTTGGCTTGCATATTCCAAGGATGAGCCTCCTCAAACGAGCTCTAGGTCTTCATGAGCGAGAAATTTAGATGCACCCCCACTAGTTCCATTGGAGAGCTTCCTAGCTCATATGTGCATCCGTTGCATGGCAATCCCTACTCCTCACATCATATCTATCATTTGGCATCTCTTGCCTATGATTGTCCTCATTGATGTGAGACTTTCTCATTCCTTTTTGTCTTCCTCCTCCTCCGTACTTCTCTCTTTGCCATCCTAAGTGTCAACTCTCGTGATTACGCTCATCCATTGCATGAGTGCTCAAAAAATTGAAAAAGGAGTGGATCAAATTGACTTGTAACTGGCTAGTGGTCTGGGGACGAGTCAAGATAAGATTCCAGAAAAAGACCAAGTGTGAAAATTTAGTAGATTGAGTTCTCAACAAATAAATATTTTTCTCGTGTTCCCTATCCCCCTTCTTGCACGCAAACACCATTTGGAGACATTCGAGTCACGGACAGCGAGAGCTCTTGCACCTAATGTTCTTTTGTTAGTTGTTTCAATGCTAATGTAGACTCTTGCATTTTATGACTTGAATTGAGTCTCTAACCTTGATTGCTTTACTTTTCAAAGTTCTTATATGGTTGCTAGCATGTCACCACAGAAATTATGTTGTTATCATTTACCTACTCGAGGACGAGCAGGAATTAAGCTTGGGGATGTTGATACGTCCAAAACGTATCTACAATTTCTGCTTGCTCCATGCATGTTTTGTGTGATATTGCTATGATCTAGATACACTTTCATACACTTTTGATCATATTTGGACTAACCTATTAACTCAGTGCACCACAGTGCCAGTTCCTATTTTCTGCTGTTTTTCTATTTCAGTTTTACCCCATATAAAAAGTGCTCCAAAAATTCGGGAAAAATCAGATAAAAAATCAGCGCAGAAGAACTTCCGGAATAACCTGAGTGGGGCCAGAGGGCCACCACCAGGGGCCCGGGCGCCCTGGTGGCGCGCCCCAAGGGCTGGCCGCGCCAGGGAGGCGCCTAGACCCCTGGTGGCCCCCTTGGCTGCCCCCTTCGCCTATATATTCTCCGTGACGAGAAACCCTCGGGGAGAGAACCCTTTTACGCGATCTCGCCTCTGTTCCGCCGCCGCCGCGCTTCCGAGATCGGGAGCACCAGCAGACCTCTTCCCGGCACCCTGCCGGAGGGAGGGCCGACCTCCGAGAGTCTCCTCTCCACCATGGACGCTTCCCGGATGTATCGTGAGTAGTTTCCTTTGGACCATGGGTCCGTGATCAGTAGCTATGTGATGTTCTCCTCCCCTCTTTGTTCTTCATGGTTTAAACCTCGTGAGCTGCCCTACATGATCGAGGCACTTTTGTAATCTTTGTGCTGTTGCTATGCTGAGTTTGATGGGATCTGATGGATTATGAGATTATGTTCAGATTGTGATTGAGTAATATATTTGGTTCTTATCTCTTATATTTTTGTTCTTAAGTAATTCTTGCATATTCTCCGTTGTTGTATATTGCTTTGGCCAAGTAGTAGGTAGTAACCCCAAGAGGGAACGTTATGCTCGATTGTGGGTTCATGCCCCCTGATGACACGCTTGAGTGACAGAAACATGTCTAGGGGATGTGCTGTTGCCACAAGGGGGAAAACAACGGTGCTTGTAACCGCGGTTACAAGGATTTTTTACTTTACGCAAAGTGCTTTTTAATGCAGTTGTCTGTTGCTTTGGGTCTACACTTTGGGTGGGGCTCGCAACTTAATACCAGCGAGATGTTCTGGATAGATATCTCAAGGTGGATGATTAGTAGTAGATGCAGTTGGATTTCGGTCTACTTATTTTTGCGTTCTGCCCATGCTTTTGAGCCTCTTCCTTTCTTTTGTAGCATAGATAGCATTGCGGTGCGTTCATAATCCTGTCAATTGCCCTTCTGTAATTTGTTCACCTCGCATAGCAGTTTTATCGTCTTTTGGGAGAGAGACATCACTAGTGAACATCACGTATCCCGGTCCATATCTTCATTACTGTTTCCACGCTCATTTACTTTTCTGCTTTTACTTTCAGTTGCGATCATTATCCCTTGTGTTTGATCCTTTGTGAACAACAAGACCGGAGAGATTGACAACCTCTCTGAACTTCGTTGGGAACAAAGTTATTTGTGTCTGTGTGCAGGTCCGCGTCAGTTGCGCTGCTGACACCTACTTATCATCTCTGGAGTCCTACTGGAGACAAACCTTGGTATCTTTACTGAGGGAAATTTGATGTTGTGCTACATCACACCTTCCACTTGGGGTTTACCAACGAAGGGCGAGAAATCACTATCATCACCTCGCGCATCAACAAGTCGCCTCAACCATACTATCGATTGTATTATAACACTTACATAGACTTACTCCAGCCCGATCACTTAGTCGGGGTCTAGGGCGGGATCGATCGGACAACAAAGTGTGGACGTGACAGAGTCACGAGCAATCGCATCGCGATGCCCCAAGCTGCGCACATCTAAGGGCCACTTAGTGTATAAAAGACCGCCAGCCAGATCACAACTAAGGTCTCGAAAACCCATACTAAGACATGCATGTTATAATCATACACGTAGCACACATGTCTAGTATGAACAGCAGGTATCATTGCAATTCTCTACAAAGTGTACAACTTTATTGATAACTCTTACAAGACTGTGATCCAACATTACATCAAACATGCGGAAGCAAAGTAGGTCTGAGTACAGACAAGTTTAACAAATGGCTTAGAGAAGCCTTATTTATAAACAAGCACTTCCACGAGGGACTAGTCGTCTGACTGGGACTACACTAGCTTGGCTTCAGTCGTCGAGCTCCAGGAAGAATCCACCTTCGGGGTCAGTGGGTTCATCTAAAACATAGAATAAGCAAACGTGAGTACAAAGTCGTACTCAGAAAGACTTATGTAGGAACTATACTACTCATGCACATGTATCAAGGCAAAGGGAGGTGGGGTTCATAAGAAGAAGTGCCAGCTTTGACTTGGCTAGTCCTGAACTACGAGTACCAGACTTGAGGTAAGAAGCGTATACGAGTCCACTTAAATCTCCAACCAATTACACCACTATGGTGCCTTCCTCGACTTCCCACGAGAAAGCACGCCATAGAACTCACGCTTATCTTGGCAAGTTTTATAAGTATCAAGTGCAAGTTGTCGAATAATCAAGCTAAGCTTTCCAAGCAGTCCAAAACCGCGGACGCGGCTATTCGAATAGTTTTGTTAACCCTGCAGGGGTGTACTGCTACACACATGAAACTATCAGTTACCGTCGGAATCTCGTCACCCTTCAAGCGAGTGTCGGCGAGGATAATTTCAACAGCTTTTACCTCACAGCCAACTCAGGTTCAATGAAGACGCCTATCTGGGATGGTTTCCACATTCGTAACCCGGCCGGTTTACCGAAGTGGTCCCAGAAGATGTGTGCGTGGTGCATAAGCCGGTCTCGGTTGAGCCGTTCTCTCACTTTGCAGCCAGGCCACAAACCTACGAGAACTCTGAACTACTGGGACTCATTGAACTGAGGAGGGGTGAGTTAGTAGGTTGAGCGGGGGTCCATGTGCCCAACAAGTGGTAGTACTCTTCGTCTTGGATCACCACACAAGAACTCGGACTTAGGGCGGTGTTCAACGAGACAACCCACTATGTACTCCTACACAGCCTCTCATCGTTCACCTTGTATTAGGGTAGATTCACCAACACATTTCCACCATCATCAACATGATTTATACCATCCCGACTCACATAACAGTATCAACATTGTATCACTCTAAGCATGCAATAAGCAGTAACAGTTGGAGGGGCCACATGATATCAAACAACTCCTACATCTGCTAGGATTGTGGTTTGCTTACTACTGTGACAAAAGATAGGTCATGCAAAGGAATGGGTTCACCTATGCGGTGGAAACGTAGCATGGTAATCATCCTAAACAATGCATAAGCGAGACTAAGAGGGAAGTGGGATTTTCTCGACATGATCAATGGGGGTTTGCTTGCCTTGCTGACGAGGTTCAGTCACGGGGTCTTCAACGAAGGGGGTGGCCTCCGGTTCCGGTTCCACTTCTATTAGCAACATGACAATCATAGGATCAACAATAATGTACCATGCACAATCACATGAATAAGATTGTAATGGTGATGTTCATGGTTGCAATGTGGGTACAATTCCATTTAAAAGAAGTGGAATGCAAAGTCATTTGCAAATTCACTCCAAAATTGAATTCCAATTAATGTCATATGGACAAATGCTACTATTCACCAAATTTAAATTGGTCAACCATGAAAACAAAGTCCATATTCACATTCCTTGCATTTTTCTGATAATTTTAGACATATTATATGTTCAATTTGGAGTTAAAATGAATTAGTTATGAATTTCCAAAGTTAGTGTATTTTCTGGATTTTTCTGAATTTCTTTTAATCCTTTAACAGTTTATTGCGTCATGCCTGCGTCAGCATGACGTGAGGGGATGCTGACAGGTGGGGCCTACATTTCAGTGTCTCTGTTTTAATTAAACGTTTTGATTTAATTTAAGCAGAGATTAACAGGGGCATGGGCCCACTGGTAAGTGACACAGGGGGTGGGGTTAAGGGTTAATCTAATGACGTCCACGTCATCTCGCCGGCGGCACGTCGCCGGCGACGTACCGGCACGACGGTGACGAGCGGGACAGCGTTCCCGTCGCCCATTCGTTGCGCTACGAGCACCAGGAGCACGACCGTGGACTCGCGCGTCTCGGGGACGGTCCAGGTGACCACGAGGGTCACCGGAGCGAGGTCGGCGTCGTGCTTTGCGGCGGCACCCGTACGGTTGCACGGCTCGGGAGATTTGAGTACGCAATCGATGTGCTTTAGACGTGCCTAGGCCTCTTGGGAACTCCACGAGCAAGATGGACAGCATGGTGTGGACGGGTGACACACGGGGCGAGTGCACGGTCAATCGTGGCGGCGATGGAGCTCGGCTCCCATGGCAGAAGTTGCTAGGAGACGCAATCGAACGAGGAAATGAAGGGGTTTTGTGTGCCTGCTCACCACGATTGCAACGGACGCGACGGGGAGGTCGGGGATGCTTTAACGGCGGGGCAATCGACGATGGCGCGCGGCGGCCGTCGACGGAGACGAAGAGGGGGGCGGCGGCTACAGAGCGTCCGGTCTCGATTCCTTCTGCACGGGGACGTAATCATCGTCGGGGAGCATGTTGGACACCTTGTCTCGCCCTGATGAGCTCACTGGTCGCGCAATCTCGGAGCCATGGCGACGGCGGCGCTCGGTTGTCGACGGGATCCGAAGAGAGAGGGCACGGGGTGAGTTGGGGAAGGGGGAAATGGCGCTTGTGGCGTCCAGAAGCCTCCAGGTGCGTGGATGACGCCGCAGGGAGCTGATGCGTGGCTGCTGCTTGTCGGCAGCGCCGGTGGAATGCTGCACGCATTCCACCGAGCAGCTTGTGGGCGCGGGGAAGGAAGAGACAAAACAGGGGCTTGGCTGGGCTGGCCAGCTGGGCCTGGGGTGGATGAGTTGGGTTGAAATCCCTGGCAAGGCCATTTTCTGTTTTTCCTGTTTTGTTTTCTGCTATTTGTTGTGCCTTGCTAAAAAAGTAGCTAGGCATTTTATTAAATGCCCAAAAGTTTTGTGGACTTTCTAGGAATATAGCTATCCACTTATAAAGTTTGGGAATTTTTAAAATTCAAATAATTTGAACTTTAATTCAAAAAGGGGTTTAAATTTAATTCCATGCTCCTGTTTGAATATTTTAAAAATCCATGAGCATGGGATTGCTACCACATCACTTGATATGTGATCACACTCATTTATGTGAGTTTTCAAAAATTCAGAAGGAATTTTTGGAGCAACTTTTATTCTGGCCATTTGAATTAAATTCATCTGGGGGTGTTTCCTCTCCCATTTCAATTTCAATTTGAAATTTTTGACATGAATGGAAGTTGATGCTAAACCCTAGCACATACCTAAAAGAGGGTTGTGACAGAGTACTTCTCATCGATTTTTCCACTCCGTGGGTTCTAGGTTGTCATCAACTGAGAACACCGCTTACCTTTTTCTCCACCACCCCTTTTTGTTTGGTGATGTTGCTATTCGATTGCATTCTCTTGAAACATCTCGACATAAAGTGTTGTGGTCATCATCAGCATTTTTTCCTCTTCCAAGTGTTAATTGGAATCTTCGTGAGTAATACCATCCTTTCCCCTCGATGATTTGTGTTATTGTCGACAACCTCCTTTGACTCCCTGCCAATACAAACTTGGTCATGTATATCTTTCTCTGCTTTCCCTTGGGAAAGATATACACCTGATACTTGTGTATCATCGCATTTTCTCTTCCATTGGTTTGTTTAACCTTTCTGGTGAAAACCCATCTAAGCAGTGATAATTCCCTGCTTATGTAAACACCTTGGTACTACTCCGTAAAAAAACCTTGTTACCATTGTTGATGACATTTCGGTAACCACCGATGGAGGAGAACTTTGCCTATTGGTCTGCCTCGTCTTAACGAGCAGGAAAATGGTTCTCCTCGTCCCTCGCCCTTGGTACCGACATTGTTGCCGACATAGTTGACAAGCAATTCTCTGATAAACCTTGCATCACAATCGCATGGATGTCGCCACCCTTCTTATTCAATGTGGGCCCATAACCCACAGTTCCACAGGATCGAAACCTGTCTCACTTGTACCTTTTTGTTCTCAAAGTTATTCCTCGCGCTTGGCCTCGTATGAAATTCACCAGTTTTCTACCTTGTGATATTCAGTCCGATATCAAACGAAGTACTTATGCCTGATGCCCTGGACTTTTTTCATCATCCGTCATAACCTTCGAGAGATTTCCTATTCGCTCAAAACTTCTCATACCTCCCTTAATTTCTCTCGTTGTATTCCCCTGAGTTTAAACTCGAGGGATACCCTGTACCTCATTCCCTCGGAAAACCTCGGTTGATTAACCTTGTAACGATCCCCCCTTAAGTTTTTCCTCCTAGCCTATTCGTAAGTACGATGAAGCCCCCGAAGGAAGGATGACAACTCGTCGAGATGCACTGATGCAGATAAATGAAGACATCAACGAGAAGGATTAACTTCTTCAGGAAGTACAACAAGAACCAGAAGATTCGTTAGAATACAAAACCAAAGCTTTACCCCTTCCACTACCTTTTAATTCTCGGGACGAGAATTCTTTGTAGTGGGGGAGATTTGTAACACCCTGGGTGTCACGTTACAGTGATCACTTTTGATAATGCCAAGCCACTATGATTTGCTAATAATGATCACCCTTCATCATGGCTATTCAAATCCAAATCCAAATAAAAATTCCAAAACAATGTGAAAATTTGGTTCCACCAAAAATTGTCCAAACAATTTTGTTAAATACCTAATATTTAGTATGTTATGACAAAATAGAAGTTGGAATTTATTGCAAGGTTTAAATAATGTAAACAAATCAAAACAGTTGCAAACCAACCACTTTTAATCCATTTTAAAAGCAACAAAATCCAAATGAATTTATTTTGAGTTCAAACTTTTTGGCGCAGTCCTATAATGTGTAACAACAATATTGGGATTGTTTCCTTATTTTATAAAAATCCAATGCTAGCTAATCTAATTGGAACAATAAATAACAGAGGGTGGAAAAACTAGATAATGGAAAAAGGTTATTCCCCGCCTAGGGAAAGGCCCAACACCCGGCCCACTCCCACCTCACGTGTCTTCTTCTACCTCTTGTTCATGGGGGAGCCGTGGCGTACATCCACGGCGCCGTGCCGCCGTGGCGGCCATCTACGACATTCCCGGTGTGGATAAAAGGCTGACCCCGACCCTTGCCCCTGGAAACCCTAGTCGTCGCCATTTAGTCCTCCTCCCTCTCTCATGTTCCTCCCCGGGCTCGCCCGAGTGCTGTTGTGGGCGCGATGCCGTTGTGTTGCGGCCACCGGCGTCTCCAGCGAGCGGGAGCTCGTCCTAGAGGCGCGCCGCCTTCCTTCTCGTGCGCCAAGGAGGGCTAGGACGCCCCACGCCGCTCCAATCGGCGGCCTCCTTCGACGGGGTCGCCACGGCCGATGCTCGGTCCCCTCCACCGCGAGCCCTCCGGTAACCGCCCTGGCGCCTCCCTGCCCCCCTACTCGACCTCCCTGTGAGCGCCGCCTCTCCCCCTTGTCCTGGTGCTCCCCTGCAGCCTGGATCCGGCCGCCGCCGTATCTCCTCCCCGTTGACACCATGGCCGCCATGGCCGGCTGCGCCTCTGCTATGTGCCCTCGCCGCGCGGGGCTGCAGCTGCCCCTTGGCCGCGCCCGCTTGGTCGCGCCAGTTTGGCCGGTCACCCCTTGGTCGTGCGCTGCACCGCGCCTCGACCTGCAGCCGGCCCGTGCATGCTCTCCGCCCCCTATGCTCGCCGCCGGCGTGCTCTATTTGGAGCTGTGGGTAACCCCCACCCCCTAACCCACTGACAGTGCCCCCTCCCAATTAGATTAGTCCCTAACCCCCCATGTTAAGTTAGCAACTAAATACCCCCCTGGCCTATGACATGTGGACCCCCCAGCTTAATAGGTGGTTAAATCAAATAAACAAAATTGTTAGATAAAATGACTCAATGGCCAAAGGGGCCCATGTTAAATAAAGCCTATTTAGATAAATCAAATAAATGTTAAATGTCACAATGGGTATGACATGTGGACCCTTCTGTTTTGCTAATTAAATAAAGTGAGTTTAAATGCCCCTCTCTATGACATGTGGGTCCCTCTTGTCAGTGCACTGTTCTGGATAAGCTTTGGATGATGTTGATTTAATAATAATAAAGAAATCCAGAAATTCCTTTAAATGATTTAAAACTTCAAAAATCAATATCTTTTAATCCGTAAATTCGATGAAAATATTTTATATCTCAAAGTTGATCAGAAAAATATCACGAATCTGAATACGCTACCTGTATACCCACCCCACCCCTCTAACCTACCGAACATGGAACATTTCTCCTCCGGTTCATCTGTTTGTCAGACGATCGGAGCCGGTAAAACTTTCCGAATGACATTGTTCTTTATATGAAAGTTGTTCAGAAGGGATCAACGAGCACGAATGCTCTATACACATGTTTGTCAGATGTCTCCAACAGTACAGACCTGGAACCTTCCCCCTCCGGATCATCTGTCCGGTAATCAACCGGTACTGATGAGTCATCCCCGGATAAATTACCGCTCCGCCTAAAATACTTAACACTGCGTTAGAACATCGTGTAAAATTCAATTGACATGTCCTTTTCTGTGTTTGCAATGTGTGCATTGTATTTACTGTTTCTCCTACCTTTATTATCCGGTAGACCTCGTTGCTATCGTCGACGACACCGTTGCCGAGTACGACTACTACATCGACGACCATACCCCTACCGTCGAGCTTCCAGGCAAGCAGAGCCATTCTCCTTCCCCAGATATCGCCTATCTTTTCCATACATTTCTTGCACTAGGCATTGTTGTTGCTGCTATTACGTTAATTCCTATTCATTGCGTAGCCTGTCATTGTCGCCCCTTGATGTACCTTCCTTTATCCTATGTTGTCTATTATCATTATGCAATATTCAGCAGTGAGCCCTGCGCATTATTAGTCAACTAGGATTAGATAGTGGGTGGTGATCACTCTGGGACTAAACGCGGATACAATAATTATAACTGCACAGGTAAGGTACAATGCAGACACCGCCTAAGGCCCCTACCTCGGCTCTGCCGAGCCACATCAAGTGTGAGCTATCGAGGAGTAATCCTCGTACTCCACTCGTTGCTGACTCTATATAGCCGCCCTAGGGTCCTGAACAACGGTTGTCCATAAAGGTAAGAAGTCGGGTGACCCAACGGTGCCCGCGAGTGCTATTGCGACGGGACGATAGGGAGGGTACGACCAATGTACAGGTGTGCTTGGACCCTGATCGCTGTCCGCGAGAGTTACCAAACCATGAAAGTCGAGCTCCTCCAGGAGCACACGCGAGACAAGGCAAGGAGACGGTTCACCTAGTTGGTAACCGCGTGCTTTGACGGGACGACAGGTCAGGCACCGATGTACTGGTGTCCTCGCTATTGTTTTTTGTCCATTGTGTGAATTAGTCGGGCAACGATAACGATTGTCCGCGAGATAATAAAATGACTAAGGGTTCGGTGGATGACTTGAGTGGCTTTATGCTTATACGCGCTGCCTACACGTGGCGCAAGGAGTTATGGGCTCCCCTGCTTCATAATCTCGTTCGAGAACTCTTCAGACGTCAGCACTACCGCGGCCTGCATCGAGAAGTGGTGTGTCTTCTTCGCTCGGGCGTGTGGTATTTGCTTTTGCTTCACCGGCCAGCCTCGCACCGTGCAGGAGTACGTTAGGGTTAGGGTCCAAAGCCCTGCGTAGATAGGATTTAGTCCGGCGGATGGCCTCTGTTGAGTTTGAAGGATGGGCTACGGAGTGTCGGATAACCTCGGTGGGGCATTCCCTAACAAGGTGTATGCCACCCTGGAGATCCGTGCGTTGTAGTGTAACAGAAGTGCACCCCTGTAGGGAAGATTAATCTATTCGAATAGCCGTGTCCACGGTAACAAGACGCTTTATGCTAAAGCCAGATCCTAGTACTACAAAGTACTACATTACTAAACTGTTGGTTCCAGGTTTTCTTCCTCGCGGGGAAGTCGAGGAAGTGATCTCGGAGGCTTTGATAATTATTACAACTTACTATTATACAATGAACTGTTGGTTGTTCTCTTCTCGTGCTACAAGACTCGTTGGAAGATGCTAGTCTTCGATAGGCCTAGCTTCTCATCCTTATTCTGAATTTCTACCATTCAGTCCATTATATATAGCATCCCCTTTCCATTTGATACAAATGCACAAATGCTTAGTAGAGGACGTAAGACTCGCGCGTATGCTAGATAAACACCCTTGCTTCCCCCTCCCCTTTTGGTCTTGTATACACGGTTGCTGCAATCAGACGCGAGGCTTCCAAGAGCAGGAGATCCCTGATGCCTTCTATGACATGGAGATCCCCGACAACCAGGAGTAGTTTGGAGGTTCCCAGGCAGGAGGCCTTGCCTTATCGATCTGTATCTCTGATGTTATTTGTCCTAGCCTTCTTAAGGGAAAACTTGACTAACTATGTCTGTACTCAGATATTATGATTGCATGACTTATGTATTCGGATCCTCGTGATCCCTGGTTTGTAACTTAATGATTTATCTTATTTGTGTCTAGTGTTGTGTTGTGATATTCTCATCGTGGCACCCTGATTCCGGTGGTGTACCCTGTGTGTATGATTACTGTACACGGCTTGATTTTGAGGGCGTCACAGAACATTAGGTACAGGTAAAGGCATGTATAAACCATGAGGATTGAGTCGTCACTTAGCTTTTTGACATGTAGTGCAGCGAGCAACAAAACACTCAACATCCCGTCACATCTTTCGCCAAAATAAATGTGTAGCAAGTACGTCCTCCATCTTATTCATGCCAAAGTGTCACATTAATCCTCCTCCATGCGCCTTCTGCAACAACAAAAGACAAAAGGAGCTAGCTCGAATGCATAGCTTATTAGCAAGGAACAGATATCCATCATTAAGCACAAACTTGCTCCATGTTCTTCCTTCTCTAAAATTGTTCTATACAATTTTAAATTCCGCGTCATGCACATAATCTTTGTTTGTCTCTAAACCGAATATCTTAAAGTCAAGTTGTGAAAGCATAGTATAACGATGAGACAATACATCAACAATAATATTATCTTTACCCTTCTTGTGTTTAATTACAAAGGGAAAGTCTCAATAAATTCAACCCACTTAGCATGTCTACGGTTAAGTTTTGCTTGACTTCTTATGTGTTTCAAAGATTCATGATCAGAATGTATAACATATTCTTTGGACCATAAATAATGTTGCCAAAGTTTCTAATGTCCGAACAAGCGCATATAATTCTTTATCATAAGTAGAATAGTTCAGACTAGGCCCACTCATTTTTTTAGAAAAGAATGCAACAGGTTTAGCATCTTGTAATAACACACCTCCCAAACCAATCCCACTAGCATCGCATTCAAGCTCAAAGTATTATTAAAATCAAGAAGTTGGAGCAAAGGAGCACGTGTTAACTTATCTTTCAATACCGTGAAGGCTTCTTCATATGCGGTACCCCCAAGTAAATGGCACATCCTTGCGTGTAAGCTCATTGAGAGGTCCAGCAATGGTGCCGAAATCTCTCACAAAACGCCTATAGAATACATCTAGCAAGGCCAGGAAAATTCTTCACTTGTGTGACCGTTTTGGGCTGCGGCCAACTCTCAATCGCCTTGATCTTGGCTTCATCAACTTCAATTCCCTATGGAGTAACAACATAGGCAAGAACGATAGTCGATTGGTGCAACAGGTGCACTTTCCAAGGTTACCAAACAAACATGCATCACGTAGAGCAATAAAAACAACACGTAAATTATTCAAATGTTCCTCCAAATATTTGTTATAAATCAGTATATCATCAAAATAGACTACCACAAATCATCCAATAAAAGCACGTAAAACTTTTTTCATTAATCTCATAAAAGTGCTAGGTGCATTAGTTAATCCAAAAGGCATTACTAACCACTCATCTAATCCAAACTTATTTTTATTTTTTTCCATTCATCCCCTAATTCCATACGAAATTGATGGTATCCACTACGCAAATCAACTTTGAAAAACATACTAGAGCCACTTAATTCATCAAGCATGTCATCTAACCTAGGAATAGGATGACGACAACGAATAGTAATATTATTAATGGCTCTACAATCAACACACATACGCCATGTTCCATCCTTTTAGGCACTAATATAACAGGAACAACACAAGGACTAAGGGATTCATGTATATAACCTTTGTCGAGTAGCTCTTGTACTTGATGTTGAATCTCCTTCGTCTCCCACAGATTGGTATGGTATGGCGCACGGTTGGGTAGTGAGGCACCAAGAATTAAGTCAATCTGATGCTCAATCTCTCGAATAGGTGGTAATCCCGGTGGCACATCTTGTGGAAAGACATAAATAAACTCCTGCAAAAGGTCAGTGACAACAGGAGGCAAAGAAGAAGGCAATTCCTCAAGTGAAACAAAGCTTCTTTGCACACAAAAGCATAGCACACATATTGACTAACATCCAAATCAGTAATATCAACCTTAGTGGCAAGCAAATTTGGATTAATCAATTTAATTTCATTAGCAACAATAGGTGAAGATTTGATATTAGTCTTATGTTGTTACTCAAATTCTTTAACTGCTATCTCATTTTCACTCTTATTTTTCTCTTGTTTTGCTTTACTTGCTCTAGCAAGATCATCTTTCATAATTTTTTCAGGAGACATAGGAAGTAAAGCAATATTTTTATCCCGATGATCAAAGTAAATTGATTTTTCCTACCATGGTGTATAACATTCCTATAAAATTTCCATGGTACCACATCACAGTCAACAAAATCAGCATAGGCAGCGATACTAAAGTGCACACAAACAGAACGTGTTACCTTAATCTTACCGCTATTGTTAAACCATTGAATATAGTACAGATGAGGGTGTGGTCTTGTGGTGAGAGATAGCTTCTCCACCAACTCCATGCTAGCTAAGTTGTTGCAACTCCCTCCATCAATAATGATGCAGACCGAACGTTCTTTCACCGCTCCCTTTGTGTGGAACAAATTATGCCTCTGGTTTTTCTCGGCCTTCTTTACCTGCACACTTAAAACACGTTGAGCAACCAAATTGGCATATTTATCTGCATCATCAGCAGCCATATACTATATGTCATGAGGAGAATCAACGACACCATGTTCCTCATGAGGAATGAGAACTAAAGTCTCCTTGTCATAGTAACTAGCAGACTCGTACCCACCATCCATCGTAATGGTCAGCACACACTTGGAGGGACAGTATTTTCCGAAGTGACCTCCCCCTTGGCACTTGCGACATTTAATATTATGATCTCGCGTTTTCCCTATGGATGGCATGGATGATGAAGAACTTGGCGCCGGACCACTCTGTGTACCCTTGAATGATGGTGGCGGTGGCTGTTTTGGTGGCTCCTTGTAATAATAAGCGGCTGACGTAGATGGTGGTGATGCAGTAGGACATGTGGATGTAGATGACCCACGCGATGTCAACGATGTATTTCGTCCTACAGAAAAGTTAGTCCTCGTAGCGGCCTATCGATCCTGCACTTCACGTTCAGCTTTACAAGCAAGATGAAACAAACAAGTGATAGTAGTATAATCCTTGTATTCTGGAATAGTTTGTATCTCCTTATTTAAGCCACCAATAAAACGTGCAAGCATAGCTTCATTATCCTCTATTAGACCACATCTAATCAATCCAGTTTGTAATTCCTGATAATATTCCTCTGCAGAATTTCTTCCATGTCTCAAACGTTGCAATTTTTGTAGCATTTCACGTTGATAATAAGGGGGAACCCAACGAGTGCGCATATCATCTTTTAAAGCAGCCCAAGTAGTTGGAATATTATTAGCATGCAATCTACAATGTTTAGACCACCAAATAGATGCAAACCCTGTGGATTCACAAACAACCGTTGCAACACGCCTATTCTCAAGATATTGTAAACATGTAAAATGTTGTTTAGTTTCTAACTCCCAAGTAAGATAAGCACCAGGAATATGTCTACCCTCAAATGACTTAAGATTCAATTTCATTTTAGGCGCATGTTCATCATCGTGTACCTGAGGTGGACGAGGATGTCTACCTTGCCGGTCGTAGGCATGCAGACGTCTAGGAGGCGGTCCATAGTTCGGAAGATCTGTCACCTCGTCGTCATAATCACCCTCTTAGGCGGTTGATCGCCGTCAGGAGCAACAATAGCAGTAGAACCCTCAGCAGCAGTAGAAGCAACACCAGAATGTTGGCCTTGGTCAAGAAGAATACGTTGGGCTCGTCATCGAGGTGGTAGGCGTGCGAGCACCTCATTAAATTTTGCGTCCAGCATGGCATCGATCATATGTGGTGTTTTCTCTTCTCCATGTCATCAATCTTCTCCATAGACTATGCGAATCTATTCTCAATGTCATGCACTTGTTCAGTCAGCATATGTGAAAATTTGTCATGTAGCTCTTGGTTTGTCATGTTCTCCCAATCGTTCGCGTCTTGGGATCCTGACATGGTTAGCAGAAAGAGAAAACACACAAGAATGTGGTCCTACTCAACTAATATGATGTGGTGTGGTCGCAATCACAAATCCGTCAAGCTTTTCTCTGTTCTTGCAGATTCTTACCAAGCAGCAGGTGGTGATGTACAACCGACGGGTCAAAACTCTCAAAGATGTGGTAGAGCGATGGCCAGGAGGTGTCAACCGCACGGTGTAGAAAGTATGCGGGGCTGTAGGAAGACTTGAGAAATATGGTACCAAAAAGCTCAATAGTAATCAAGACAGGGATGCAAAGCCGAATAAACAATCAACGTCGATATTGTGCTGATTGTAGGCTAGACCGTACTAGAGACGCGAGCCTAGAACACCAAAAAATCACGACACGACACGTAAACACCAGAGAAGCACACTAATTTTTTTCTCTATTTTTTGCTCCTTTTTTTGCGAAAAATCACTATGATTATGAGTGTCTCAAAACTCTCCTAGGGTCCAAAAAACATGATACACACAAAATGACTATTAACACTTTAAGAAATTTTTGCGACAAGGGGTGGCACTTTTGCAGATGTGTGAAGGAAGTTTTTATTAACTAGGGGGTGGCACCATTTCCGACTCTTGTTTTTGGAAATCACCCCCCTTGTACGGACAACAAAAGTTAACTGAAATCCCAAACCTACTCGAAAAACTCAAAAACAATCTGGCTAAACAATCAATCTCGAACCGAACACAAGGTGGACTTCAACTCGTATTGGTGGAACAGGATGGTGTATATGGACTCAGATTGGTGGCAACGGAAGGATGGAAACAGTGCGGCGACAGCATGACAAATTGCGATCCGAACTCAAAACTCTAATGGAACTAGACACTAAGATCAACAACTCAACACAACAATGCAACCGTAAATTCAACAAAGCAAACTACTGAAAAGAAAAGTGGACAAAGGTTAGGACTGTCTTGGGACGTGATGATCTAACCCTAATTTTTTTTGGCTTTTTCGTGGGAAGTAGGTATGAAAACAGAAAGTAATCTAGACTACGAAAACTGGTAAATCTCCTCGATTAGCCTGGAAATCTGATACCACTTGATAGATGTGAAGTTGTCCCGATGTTTTGATGAGATGGTGGATATCAGTTATGATAGAGACAAATTTGATGAACCAACTACAAATGTGTGAAGACGTTGCGCCTTAGAGATCGCTAAACAACTCCGAGAGGTTATTGATCCCGCGGATGCACGATCAACTTGACCACGAAGGTCTAATTCATGCAAGAAATCAAAGAACAAGCAATAACTAAGAATTTAAATCTGGATATTGCGAATATAAGATGAATGATTGATGAAGGTTTGGAGTTCCGATGCGGTCTTGGCCTGGTCGGTTGACCCAAACAAAGTACACGGAGTTGCTGCAATGGCTAACTTTAATCTAATCAAAACTCAAGTCTAAACGACGCCCTAAGGGATGTATATATGGGGGAACAGAGGGGATTTTCATGGCCCCTTGGAGGAGGGGTCCGAAACACACCCAAACTCGGTTTCCCCACACATACGGACTCTAAAAACAGCCTATAATGGGGTATTTAGAAATTACATGGGCCTGGCCTAATAATAAGGTGAAGAAAACATATAATAGCCCTTGGACGATAATAATAAAGTGGCATCTCATGTATTACGTCCAAACCTTCATGTACTGCTTATGGTGGCTTCAAAGTGCCGAAATCACCACTGGAAGCCCCATTGTTCTTCCCGCGCGTGCACCTTATTCTCCATGCTTGGTCCCGCTCAAGTGACCATCCTTCTTGTCTATGTTAAGTCCTTCATTCATAAGTAAAACAAAAGAATCTAATTTAGGCACTATCATAGGTTCATGAACATTTGAAGGATTTCCAAAAAAATAAAGTACCTGATAATTTAGTTGGCGTGCGAGAGCTCTAGTAACTGGTCCAGTATGTGTAGCTGGTGGGGATGTGGGTATAACATTAGTAGGGATGTCCTCATCACTATACCTTGATGCTGACCACCGAGAACCAGTGTTCTGGGTGTGTATCCTTCCAGATCTTTGAAGGTGTCACTGACGACATTATTCCCATGGAGATCTCCAAGGGGCTCGACAATGGGTTGCAGACTCATTGGGTCCTGATGGATCCAGGTCAGGCTCGTCCAAACTTCTCCGTGCCCAAAGCTCGTGTAAAGAAATATTCCGGCTAGCCGAGGGCAAATATGGAAGGACCGGAGATGGGAGCGGTGCTGGTAGGGCTTCGCACCCTTCACACAGAGAATTTGTCAGTGGCCATGGTGTCTCGGGACTTTGTTAGGCAGAGGATCGCCCCCCTGCAGGACCACCACGAGCCGATGAGGCGGTATGCGGGAGTCGAGGACCGGAAGAGGCTGGCCCATGAGGCCGTGCTCTATTCGGTCACCATGGAGTTGATGGCCAGGCTCTTCGGGGGGCTTAGAGTGCCCATCCCTTTGGTTGGCGCCAGCTGATGACCCTCAACTGTAGGGGATCGTTTGTAGCGTTTTCGATAAATAAGAGTGTCGAACCCAACGAGGAGAAGAAGGTATTGGTAAGTGACTTTGGTAAAGAAATAGCTGCAGGAACTGAAAGATAACTTTTTAGGGGGTTTCGGTATAAGCAACAAGAAGGTAAAAGCGAGCAAAGTGAAAGGCACTGAAGAGTAACAAGTGGCCCAATCCTTTGTGACAAAGGAGAGGCCTAGCAACTGAACTTATAAAGGCTAAAGCGTTCTTGAGGACACACGGGAGAAATAGTCATGTGCTTTTGCCATATTCCGTATCGATACTATGTGCCGTGTTGATAAGTGTGGAGTGGGTGGATCTATGCTAGTGCACCCTCTAGACTAAGATAAGTGCACTCTTATGATTAAACAACTTGCAAGCATCCGCAAATACAAGATAGTAATTAAGGCAAAAGCCTAACCATAGCAATACGATCGATGATCCATTGTTCCCTTATGCAAAAGCGTGCGAACCGGGGTTCAGGTTTCTGTCACTCCGGCAACCCAACGTAAGCATAATTTGTACACAATGTATTCCCCTAGGTCCTTAATAAGGCAAAGTGTTTGGTGTTCGACTCACACAACACCACTAGGGAAATAACAACACAACTTGAATATCAAACAACACATATTACTTCAACATCATATGACTACTAAAAAATAGATTTCTCCCATGTCCTCAAGAACTAAAGTAACTACTCACAAGACATAAATGAGATCATGATCAGTGGGGATAAATAGATGATAAACAATCTGGACACAATGATATTTCTCCAACAAAAATCAATAGCATTAATCACATGATAGTAATCACCACTGATAGAGTAGAGAGGATAGATAGTACGGGTTACAACACAAGTTGAACTTGTGAGGTGAGATTGGATGGTGGTGAAGATGGTGCTGATGTTGGGGGTGATGTTCATGACGATCTCGATGATGCCCGTGACGATGGTGATGAACATGGCAACAATCTCCCCTTCCGGGAGGTGTTCTCCCCGGCGGAATCTGCCCACCGGAGATGTCTTTTCTTCTCTGTAGGTTTCCGGCACGGAACGGCGGCGGAACTCCGAAAACTCTCCCTGTTTTAGGGTTTTTGGAATATGTGCGATATATAGGCCAAAGGGGGAGCCGGGAGTGGCCACAGGGGTCCAGGCGCCCTCCCGGCGCCGCCAGGGTGGGGGCCGCGCCAGGTGGCCGCCTAGGCACCCTTTGGCCCCCCTCTGGTTCCTCTTCGACGTGTCTTCGTTAATCTTCTGAAAAATGCCCCCCGTAGATTTTCAGGTAATTTGGAGGTATTCTTCTTCAGCAACTCAGCGTCCACTTTTTACCATTGAATCCTACGTCTGCTGCTTCAGCATCGGAAAGTTGCAAACTGTGTAAATCAAGCCAAAACAACATAAGAACAACATCATATCATGAAATATATCAATGAATAAGAAAGAATTACTATATAAAATAGTGATGCATTTTGGACGTATCAACTCCACCAAGCTTAGACCTCGCTTGTCCCCAAGCGAATACTGAGCTCGGTAAACCTGTCCACACGTTTAGAGAGTGAAGTGTCGATAAATAGAATACAGACAAAAGCATCAAGGTTTCTTCACCAAACTCAAACATCCTCAACAGCAACCTCAACTCATAAGGTCCTTATGAGAAAGTAATAACAATTATAATCAAAAGTAGGACTGAGAAAACTCATCAAATTATGGCAAACATAACCTTGGTCAAAGGACAACTAATAACTTTTACTTTTGCTCTTTCTAAACATGATGAAACAAATTGAAGATTTGAAAGAACATGTTATTAGTCATGAAGTGCAAATGCTAACACAAAGGAAGATGTTTTCTTGGCAAAAGCTTTCGCAAACAACTTACTTATCAAAAGATAATGTCAACAATGATATGGCATGGCAAAACTTAATGCAACATTATATGGATGAATCCTCATCAACATCAAGTGTTTGTTCTCTTTGGGAAAAGAAAGAAGTGGGAAAATTGACTCAACATAAAAGTAAAGGAAAGGCCTCGTTAAAGGCAAGCAGGGAAAACTCATGTGCTATCCTTAAATCAAACAGAATGAAAAACAAATTTTGGGAGGTGCATAGTTTTCCAATGAATGCTAATAGATAGATCAATTACTTCTCAAGATGGACAAGTTTCGAGGAACGGCTCCCAAGTGGGGACGATCACATCCCCTTAGTCTCCTTTGTTTATCACTGCCAAAGTTTCTGATTTCTCATAGACCGAGCGTGAAGGAGGGTTTGTTTGTTATATTATCTTTCGAGTTGGGCGCACTCATGCCAGTTCCTCCTCGTATTATGGGTTTGCAGATTAGACGTGCAATCCTGGGGTAAAAATTGTCCAACTTAAGAAGATCATGAATTACCTACTACTTCCTCATGAGCTAAACAAGAGGCACAAAACAGGAGATTTTGAACATTTAAGGATAACACATAAATTCTATACTTCTAAGAGTGGTAGGGAAATACCACGAATAGGAAGGTATGGTGGACTTATAAGGAAGGTATTGGTTTCAGGGTATGGATGCACAAGCAGAAATCTGCTAGGCAAAGAGTTTGGCTAGCAAAGGCTTTGAGAGAACAGACAATTGATGCTAACTTAGATGCAAAACATATAAAGCATAAACATTAAGGCAAGCATAACACATCAAGTTGTCTTCCTTGTCAACATAACAATTCAAGCATAATAATATAAAGGTTTTGGCTATGTCGCTACTTGAGAAAACATGCATGTTGTCAAGACCAAAGATATGTTTGCCAAAATTAAATAAAGTTTTCAAAGCCATACCTGATATAAGGTCAATACTCCCCATAAGAATCATCATATAAGGTCGATTGCGTGAAGAGGATACCGAGTGCAGCGAAGGAACTAATAGACTTCTCATTAATATTCAAATATAGACGACTCCACACTCACGGACACAAACTCTCCACAGAAGGAGTGATAGACCTCAATGAAAACACCTATTTCATATACTAACTTCCCTAGACATGATACGACTCTACTTGACTCTAAAAGACTAAGATAAAGATAAAGATACCGGGCACTCCCCCAAGCTTGGAACAAGCTGAGGGGGTGCCATTACCCAAGGAGATTCACTCCTCATTCTTGTTGTGGTTGTTTCTTCAGATCCCTGATGATACAGCGAAGAGTTCGGTTTTCTAACTCCAAAACTTCCACTTGTACTTGTATTACACAGAAATCTTCACAGAGTTGGTTGGTGATGCGGTAATCCTCGGAGATGGTGGAGATCGTACGTTGATCTTCAAGTGAAGCGGGGGGGCCTGAAAGGTTAAGAGAAAGATCATATTGAGGTTGGACAGATCCCACCATGATGGGATTGCTTGGACCTCCTAGTTGTTGGGCAGTGATAATCTTGACTTCCTCTCTCACGGAGCGCTCAATCTCCGCTTGCCTTGCAGTGGTTTCTTCATCTGTAGCCCCATCAATGTGCTTCCCTTGATTAGGATCCTTCTGGACTTAACGTAAACGCCATCCCAAGAAGTCCTCTTCGCTCGAGCCACAAGAAGACATCTCTAATAATCAACTTTTAGTCCTGGCAGAAACAGCTCGAAAAGAAAACATGCGAAATCAAGAGATACGGTGCCGAGGCTATCCGAGCAAATATATAGCAAAAAATTCTGCAACAATAGGAAGGTAACGAGCCAAAGTGGAGTCGGAGAAGGACTCCGGGGTGCCCAGGAGGCCTCACGGCGCGGCCAGGAGGTAGGCCGCGCCAGGGGGGTCGCCTGGGCCCCCTGGAGCTCCTCTCCGGCTCCAATTAGGCTCTGAATTTTCTATATTTTTCAAAAATGTGTAATCTGGAACTTTTATGGCGGTTCACGATGTTTCCTTACCGTAATACATACGTTTTCTTATTCTGCTTCTGCTGGAGTTTGAAACGGGGCTGCAACATATTCTTCATGAGTAGTTGTGTGTATTATATTTACATTAACGTTGACGGAATCTCCCACCATGTAATTCTTGAGTCTTTGCCCATTCACAACTTGAGGTTTGGTGCCATAAAAATTGTTAATCTTGATTGCACCTGACCGGTAGACTTCTTCGATATGAAATGCCCCTTCCCATGTGGAAAGTAACTTTCCTGGAGAAAACCTAAAATGGGATCTAAACAATAAAACTTTATCACCAATATTAAATTCTCGTTTCAAAATACTTCTATCATGCCACTTCTTTACCTTTTCCTTGAACATTTTAGCACTCTCGTATGCTTCACTTCTCCACTCATCTAAAGAAGTCAAGTTCATGAGACGCTTTTCACTGGCTAACTTTGGGTCAGCATTAAGCTCTCTAACAGCCCAGAAAGCTTTATGTTCTAATTCTAATGGCAAATGACAAGCCTTGCCATAGACCATATTATACGGGGACATGCCCATGGGGTTTTTGTAAGAAGTTCTATACGCCCACAAAGCATCTCCTAACTTCTTTGACCAGTCCTTTCTAGAACTGTTGACTGTCTTTTGCAAGATCAACTTGATCTCTCTATTGGTGAGATCAACTTGCCCACTAGTTTTAGGATGGTACGGTGAAGCAATTCTATGATTGACATCGTACTTTGCTACAACTTTTCTAAAAGCTCCATGCGTGAAGTGTGATCCTCCATCAGTCATAAGATACCTAGGTAGACCGAACCTAGGGAAAATTACATCTTTGAGCAATTTCAAAGATGTCTTGTGATTAGCACTCTCAGTGGGGATTGCTTCAACCCACTTGGTCACATAATCAACAACTACTAAAATGTGAGTGTACTTGTTTGAAGGAGGAAAAGGACCCATAAAATCAAAACCCCAGCAATCAAAAGGCTCAATCACTAATGAGTAACTCATAGGCATCTCGTTCCTCCTACTAATATTACCAACTCTCTGACACTTATCACAAGATAAAACATAATTTCTAGCATCTTTAAAGAGAGTAGGCCAATAAAAACCTGATTGGAGAACTTTATGTGCGGTCCTCTCACCGGCGTGATGTCCTCCATAGGGACTGTCGTGACATTGCTTGAGAATGTATTTCTACTCATGTTCCGGTATGCATCTTCTCACGATCCCGTCAGGACCTTCTTTGAAAAGATGAGGGTTCATCCCAAAAGTAGTGCCTCAAATCATGGAAGAACTTCTTCCTTTGCTGAAATGTTAAACCTGGAGGAAAATACTTTGCAACGATAAAATTAGCATAATCTGCAAACCAAGGATCGGAGAGAGATTGTACTATTACAACGGCAAGTTGTTCATCTGGGAAACTGTCGTTGACTGGGATGGGGTCATGCGGTATATCTTCCATCCTTGAAAGATTGTCCGTCACCGGATTGTCTGCTCCTTTTCTATCAACAATCTGTAAATCAAATTCTTGAAGAAGGAGTACCCACCTGATGAGTCTTGGTTTGGCATCTTTTTTGCCATAAGGTACTTAAGAGCAGCATGGTCAGTATGAATAATAACTTTTGAAGCCAGAGTACCCATCAAGATAGAAAAAGTTGGTGTTTTTAGACAACCTCTCTAGCATCTGATCAATAAAGGACAGCGAGTAATGGTCCTTCCTGGTCGCTTTGTTCAACTTCATGTAATCAATACACATTCTATATCCAATAACAACTCTTTGAGGTATTAGTTCATTTTTATCATTAGGAACAACAGTCATACCTCCTTTCTTAGGAACACAATGAACTAGACTTACCCACCTACTATCAGCTATAGGATAGATGATACCTGCGGCTAGAAGCTTGAGAATCTCCGTTCAAACCACGTCCTTCATCCTTGGGTTCAGCCGTCGTTGATGATCAACAACTGGCTTAGCATAGGGCTCGAGATTGATAGTGTGTTGGCAAATCGATGGACTAATCCCCTTAAGGTCATCAAGGGTATAGCCCAAGGCACCACGGTGTCTGCTAAGTGTCTCCAATAATCGCTCTTCTTCAAATCCTAAAAGGTTAGCATTGATAATGACAGGATATATTTTCTTTTCATCTAAATAGGCATACTTGAGTGTCTCGGGCAATGGTTTGAGGTCAAACACCGGGTCTTCTTTTGGTTGTGCTAGGATTCCTAAAGGCTCAACTGGAAGGTTGTGCTTCAGGATAGCAATTTGTCTTGTGAATATTTCGTCTAACTCATTTATTTCCTGCATATGCATATCATTCTCGTGGTCTTCCATATATTGCTGCACTGGATCATTAGGAGGAATAGCAATAGAAGCAATGTTTTCAATAATTTTATCATCACTAAGTAAATCAGTACCACGAGGTTGCTTGGAAAATTTAGAAAAGTTAAATTCATATGGCTCACCATTTAATTCAACAGAGACTTTACCTTTTTTACAATCTATAACAGCACCACAAGTGCTGAGGAAAGGTCTACCAAAGATAATAGGGCAAAAACTATCTTGCACTGAACCAAGTACGAGAAAGTCGGTAAGATACTTTACCTTTCCACATAGGACTTCCACATCGCTCACAATTCCGATGGGAGAGATAGTTTCTTTGTTTGCTAGATAAATGGTAACATCAACTTCTTCAAGTTCACAGGGTGAAATCTCACCCATGATCTCCTGATAGAGTGAATAAGGAATAGCGCTAGCACTGGATCCTAGATCGCAAAGCCCATAATATTTGTGGTCCCCTATCTTGACAGATACAACTGGTGTATCTGAAACTGGGCTCTTATTCTTGGCTGTGACAATGTTAGTTGAAACAACACAAAAATTTATCTTGGAATCTGAAACATCATTAGTAACTAAATCTTTAACAATCGGAACTTGAGGATCGACCTTGATCAGGTCCCCAGGTCCGTCAGTTCTTCTCCCACTTTTATTTAATATACCTGACACAAAAGAGTGCTCCTTCATCCTTGTAGGAAAAGGGGGCTTTTCATAAAAAACTGCAGGCAGAATAGGGTCAGCCACATGTATATCAGCAGGTAATTTGTAACGACCCGATTCGCTAAGGAATTCAAGTCTCTGTGCATTCCGTGCTAGTCCCTGGATCAATAGCTAGCAAACATAGTACACGATGTAATATCAAGAATAAACCACATGTCATATATATATATTACATCGAAGATCCAGTATTACAATAAAACATACCTGCATAGCTCAAGGCTAGCTTACAATAAAACACGGCGGAAAAACAATAAAGAGCTTCGTGGCGTCCATCAACTCCACCGGCAAGTTGAGTATAGACATCGTAACCCTATATCGCATCACTTACTCATCGTATACAATCCTGCAACACCGAAGGTTACAGCCCGACAACGGGTCAGTACATCTGATTTGTACGGCAAGTGACACGAAAAAGGTATATATAAAGGACCTACATCTACATGCAAGGTGAGTCAAAGGAAAGGCTTATGGTTTTGTTTTGCAGAAAGCCAATTTTCTCCTGAACTAAACTAGTCAAAATTTTAAGTTGAAATCTACCTGAACAGACACAGCAACCCATGCTACTCTTGTCCCAACAACATTATTATTAAGTGTTCATTTGTCAAGATCATTCATCAACAGTACTGACTAGTTGCTCAAAATTCATCTGTAACCGTGGACACGGCTAATCATGATCAGTTTATACGCTCTGCAGAGGTTGTACACGTTCCCCACTGGACTCAACCCGAAGATTGAGACGAAGACTTTCCGAAGAGGTTGCCTCCACCCTTTGGTAGCCGGTACACCTAACACACATCTACATCAGCTAGCTACCAGGGCCAAGTTCCCCACAACGTACTCATGCTAAGCCAGAGCCCATATAGCCAGTGGCTGTACACGGAAGCTGCTAGTAATATTGCTTGTCTGATCCTTTTGAGCCTGGACGGCGCCCACTGCGTTCGGAGGGTAGACACCATGTCGCACCCGGTTCACCACCAAAACAACCATTGGGTGCATTTAACCCCGGCACTGTCCTTAGACAAGGCACAGCCACCGGGATGCAACCCGCCCGTCCAGAAGTGATTTCTATTTATTATAAAGTTGCTACAAAATTTATTAAATAGCTCACATGCACTCCATGAATTCTCACAACCCAATCCACGTCTACAAAGCATAGCAATAGAGTAACAACATGTGCTAGGTTGATCTACAAATACAAGTCAAGACATATGGCTATCCTAACTAGTTTTGCAGCAACAGTAAAGTAAACTACCTATCATGCAATAGGGTGATATACTTAACAAAATGCATATAGAAAATATAGGTGTGAGTATGATCAAAGTGTCACTTGCCTTTTCCATTCGGTGAAGTTCTTCGCTCTCGCGATCCAGTCAACTCTACTCGTCACACTCCGAGCAAATCTATCGCAATGAAGGAGCTCGAATAAGAAATCACATCATAAGGCAAACAAAAGAACAACTAAACAAGCACAAGGGTTCTAGCAACAAAACAAAAACTTTGAAGTGCAGAGGTGTCGATGTGCTCGAAGGTGATCGGTGGAAGTGAACTCGAGAGAGTCAACGGATAAAGAAACATCGGTAAGGAATTGTGATCATGGACATTGTGAATTCAAGGTGAATATAATGCCTACATTAAAAGTGTGTGAATCTTACCGATAACATGTCTCAAATGATCCGATATGCAAAAAGAATCACGTGAAACGGAATACTACAACACAGGTCATAGCAAGTTCAAATTTGAATTGAATTTGACTTTAAACAGAACAATAAACTTTGGAATTTTTGTGTACACATGCTATAGACAGAAAGTACATGGAACGAGTGATCCAACGCAAAAAGAATCACTCGATTTGGATCTACGGTTTAAAAGATATGGCCACCGGAATTTGAATTTGAAATTGAAATAAATTCAAATTCAAACGTGTGCAAAAGTTTGAAAAGCTGAATCTATGCTAAAGTACAGAACAACACGAGCGCATAGGAACAAAAATCACCGCAATCCGACTTACGATGAAGGAGATATTGCGAGTATGGCGCCGGGGGGGGGGGGGGTTCTGCCAACAGGGACCTGTTCGCAATTAAAATATTTTGAGAAAAGCAATCGGGTCCCTAGGACGGATCTGACCTAGATCTTTTTTTTTTGCATGGTCAACAATGGTGGCCGGCGGCTTATCTGCAGCCAGTCCGGCGAGGGGCGGCGTGCTCCGACGGGGTCGCGGCCGGCCGGCGAGGGTGGCCGGCTCCGGCGAGGTGGCCAGGAGGCGCGCAAGGCGGCGGGGCGTGGCTGCCGCGGCGCAGGCTTGGCCGGCGTGCTCCCGCGGGCGGAGGGGCGCTCGGGCTCCGGTGAGCCCCGGCGAGATGGCGGCGCCCTGGGCCGTGGCGACGCGCAGACGGAGAGGAGGCGCGGCGGCGAAAGTGGTCGGGCGGCGCGGTGCCGTGGGGCGACCGGCGGCGCTCCGGTGAGCAGCCAGTCGGCGGCGGCGGCTTGGCGGCCTGCGCGTTGCCGGCGATGGGCTGCGGCGGTTTCCGGCGAAGCGGCGGGGTCGGCGGGGCCCGCTTTAGGGTTTCGCCCTTTTTTTGCTTGGAGAAAAGAAAAGGGAAATAAACGGAAATACTAAATTCTATATATATAGGCAGAGAGAGAAAAACGAAAAAAAACAAACTAGGTCCGACTCGGACTCTAATTGTGCTCGTGGGCGAAAAAGGCTACTGGGCCGGCTAGCCCGAATTTTTTAAAAATTTTCTAAACTTCAAACAATTAAATAAAATCAACCGTAACTCGGAAAAATACGAAACAAAATCCTAAATTCATTAAATATTTAAAGAAAATTATGAAATGGATAAAATTCCAAAATAAAATAAAATAAAATAAAGACATTTTTAAACGACTTAATTTAGTTATTAAATATTCAAAAATCAACAAAAAGGTCAAATTATTATTTACATAATTTCCAATCAATTTTTTTGAAGAAGTCATTTTATCTTCTCTCAATTATAATTATTCTTGAATGGAAAAAATTATTTAAATAACTCCAATTAAAATAAAAGGATATTTAAAACATTTCCAAATTTTCTTTTTTATTTAAGTAGTCATATTACCTTCTCTCAATTAATTTATTGGATTTGTTTTAAATATTAAATTCCAAAACTCGAGCAATGAATATTAGGGAAAGTCCTTTTATACCCTCTCATTTTAATATTCATTTTGAACTGCAAAAGTTTTAAATCATACTAGAAAACAATCATACCAAGCAAACAATCATTAATCTATTTAATTTATTAACATTCCAAAATTCAGAGAATTTTGGGATGTTACACAGTACCACCCTTAAAAGGAATCTCGTCCTCGAGATTCGAGAAGGCTATAAAGAAAGGTTAGGGTTTGGGTCTTCACAGAAATCCTTGATCCTCCGAAGGTACAGGGTACTACCACCCTTAAAAGGAAAGCGACATAGTCTTCAAAATCTTGCTCCTTCAACGATCTCTTCACACATATTCTTCATACTCCGTTGGGGCATTTAGTCCTTCACACATACTTCCTATACTCCATGGGCATTGAGTTCTTCATCATAAGTGTGGGCTTCCAGTATCTTGATCCATCGACGACATTCTTCGTAACGATTTCACCTTCGGTCTTCGAGGTTTCAAGAATTTCTCCTTCGAGGTTTCCACTCCTTAGCAACAGAGTGGCCTTCCAATTCCACTGATCTTCCAGAATGTTACTCCTGCGACTACATCTTTCGGATATTTCACACACTCCTTTGAGTCCTTGACTCCTTACCAAAACTATAGGGTCTTGCAAATACATCGGTTTTCGAGGGTGATACTTCTTCGTAAAGACTTCACCTACTCCCTTGAGTTTTGAATCCTTTAGAAAAAAATGGGGGTTCTCAGAATTCACTGATCTTCAAGAATGATACTCCTTCGACCACATCCTCCGATTAATTCATATACTTCGTTGTTGTCTTGAATACCGCATCCAAAAGACGGGTCCTCCAAGTACTGAGACTTCATGGCTGACGGGTCAGGCACCAATACTAAACAACTATCGATACACTTTTGGTGGTCATCAAGAATACTTCTACGGGATACCTGCAGCAAATGGTCTTAGTCTATACTCACCGTATAACACAAACGGAAATCTCCTACAGGGGTCACACATCGTACCATTCTATGGTTTAGGCTTTAACATCGTCGTCTCTCAAACATAGGTAAGTGATGTGCGAGGTAATGATAGTGATTTCTCGCCCTTCGTTGGTGAGCCCCAAGTGGAAGGCGTGATGTAGCACAGCATAAAATTTCCCTCAGTAAAGATACCAAGGTTTGTCTCCAGTAGGACTCCGGAGATGATAAGTAGGCGTCAGCGGCGCTACTGACGCGGACCTGCACACAGACACAAATAACTTTGTTCCCAATGAAGTTCAGAGAGGTTGTCAATCTCTCTGGTCTTGTTGTTCACAAAGGATCAAACACAAAGGATAATGATAGCAACTGAAAGAAAAAGCAGAAAAGTAAATGAGCATGTAAACAATGATGATGATATGGACCGGGATACGTGATGTTCACTAGTGATGTCTCTCTCCCAAAAGATAAAACTGCTATGCGAGGTGAACAAATTACAGAAGGGCAATTGACAGGATTATGAACGCACCGCAATGCTAACTATGCTACAAAAGAAAGGAAGAGGCTCAAAAGCACGGGCAGTACACCAAAATAAGTAGACCGAAATCCAACTGCATCTACTACTAATCATCCACCTTGAGATATCTATCCAGAACATCTCGCTGGTATTAAGTTGCGAGCCCCACCCAAAGTGTAAACCCAAAGCAACAGACAACTGCATTAAAAAGTACTTTGCGTAAAGTAAACAATCCTTGCAACAGCGGTTACAAGCACCGTTGTTTTCCCCTTGTGGCAACAGCACATCCCCTAGACTCATGTTTCTATCACTCAAGCGTGTCATCGGGGGGCATGAACCCACAATCAAGCATAACGTTCCCTCTTGGGGTTACTACCTACTACTTGGCCAAAGCAATAAAAAGCAACGGAGAACATGCAAGAATTACTTAGGAACAAAAATATAAGAGATAAGAACCAAATATATTACTCAATCACAATCTGAACATAATCTCATAATCCATCAGATCCCATCAAACTCATCATAGCAATAGAAGAAAGATTACAAAAGTTCCTCGATCATGTAGGGCAGCTCACGAGGTCTAAACCATGAAGAACAAAGAGGGGAGGAGAACATCACATAGCTACTGATCACGGACCCATGGTCCAAGGAAAACTACTCACGAGACATCCGGGGAGCATCCATGGTGGAGAGGAGACTCGCGGAGGTCGGCCCTCCCTCCGGCAGGGTGCCGGGAAGAGGTCTTCTGGTGCTCCCGATCTCGGAAGCGCGACGGCGGCGGAACAGAGGAGAGATCGCGAAAAAGAGTTCTCCTCTCAGAAGTTTCCCGTGACGGAGAATATATAGGCGAAGCGGGCAGCCAGGGGGCCACCAGGGGTCCAGGCGCCCCCCCCCCCCTGGCGCGGCCAAGCCCTAGGGCGCGCCACCAGGGCGTCTGCGCCCCTGGTGGTGGCCCTCTGGCCCCACCCAGGTTCTTCCGGAAGGTTCCTTCACGCTGATTTTTTATCTGAATTTTCCCGAATTTTTGGAGCACTTTTTATATGGGGGAAAACTGAAATAGAAAAACAGCAGAAAAAGGAACTCGCACTGTGGTGCACTGAGTTAATAGGTTAGTCCAAATATGATCAAAAGTGTATGAAAGTGTATCTAGATCATAGCAATATCACACAAAACATGCATGGAGCAAGCAGAAATTATAGATACGTTTTGGACGTATCATTAAGTCACTCAAGATTTACTATCCTCGGAAAGAACTCAAACCGATGCACCAAATGCAATGGCAAGAGCACACGAAGTGCTCAAGTCCCCAACTCTCAAATCCCACCAAAGCAACAAAAGCTATGGAGGAATATGAGAGGAAGAACAAGGAGAACACCAAGAACTCCAAGATCTAGATCCACAAGGTTCCCCTCACTTAGAGGAGAGATGGCTTGGTGGAGAATGTGGATCTAGACCTCCTCTCTCTTTTCCCTGAAAAAGGAGCAAGAATCATAGGAGGGGAAGAGAGTAAGCAAGCTCAAAGAGGTCAACAATGGGGGGAAGAACTTGCACAAAACCGGTGGAGACAAAGGAGGAAGAAGACCCCCTTTTATAGTCTCCCACGAATCCAGCCGTTGGAACCCGTTGGCAGCCCACCAACCACAGTACTACCGCTCTTAGAGCGGTACTACCGTGGCGCGGTACTACCGCAGTGGGTGCGGTACTACCGCGCTGCCGTAGTACTGCAGCCTAGTGTCGTGCCCACTACCGCTTAATCAGTACGCTTGCGGTAGTGGTTACGGTACTAGCCTGTCGTACTACCGTAGCGCGGTACTACCGCGCTGGGTGCGGTACTACCGCGCTGCCGTAGTACCGCAGCTTAGTGTCGTGCCCACTACAGCTCGGTCAGTACGCTTGCGGTAGTGGTTACGGTACTAGACTGCCGTACTACCGTAGCGCGGTACTACCGCACTGGGTGCGGTACTACCGTGGTACCGTAGTACCGCACTCTAGTGTCGTGCCCACTACCGCTCAGTCAGTACGCTTGCGGTAGTGGTTGTGGCACTAGACTGCCGTACTACCGTACCGAGGTACTACCACAGTGGGTGCGGTACTACCGCCTCAGCAGAACCAGGGAGCCCAGGCCACACAACAGATGAACTCCAAATAAAACAGGCAAACCCTGAACTGCCACAACTTCTGCAAAAGAACTCCGATTAAGGCAAACTCAAGCTTGATGGAAAGCTAACGAACAGAGCTGCCTAGTCACGACTAGAAATATTTAGAAGTGGCAAGGGAGAAATGTCAAACAAATAGAGGTGTGAAACCTCTAACCGAGACGACCCGGCAAATCTCCCACATCGAAAAACATAAGAGAAGACGCATATGAAATCCGTTTTCGATGAACAAGAGCTTGTCATGAAGAAGACCACAAGCTTCAAAACTCACACGGAGAAAATCCAAACAAGAACCAATAAAGATGATGCCAAGGATGCAAAAGGTTTGAGCTCTCCACGAACGACTCGGCCTAGCCTATAACACGGTCTCCTAACTACTACCAAGAGACCGGTAAACTAGACACCTATCTAGTCAAACCTTTGTCTTGCGCATAACCCACTTGAGCTTGATGATGACGATCATGCCCGCCTCAAGTTGGAACATCTTCCTTGATTCCGCCGGCTCGATGAAGACTTGTAGATAGCTCCCCCATACTCCATTATGGGTGAGCCTCTTTTAGGCACATCTTCACACGACCATTATCACCAAATGGTCGGCAAGCTCCAAGCATATGATATCTTCGTGATGCTCCTCTTGACCTTGCACACATCTACTTGACCAATCTTTGGATAGCTCCATGAAGAACACCTTGGTCAACACGTAATCTTCATCTTACAACCTTGAAGCCACCATATGATCTTCAAGCGTTGCCTATGGACAAACCTTAAAGTATAACTCAAGGAAACTATTAGTCCATAAAGATTGTCATCAATTACCAAAACCAACATAAGGGCACATGCCCTTTCAACAGGGAAGGGTTGCCACATGAGGCCAATCGTCGTGGGACAGGCTCAGTCCTTATCCTGACTAAAGTAGCCCGCCTTTGGTAAAGCAGAACATGCGAGGTGGTTGTTGTTTTTGGTCTTGGCTTCGTCTTGAAGTAGTGTGGCTCCCGATCCAGGGAGGCCTTAGGGAGGCTCGCGAAGTGCTTGCTGGGGATGAGCTTCTTGAGAGGTATCTTCGGGAGGTGATCGCCTTCGGGAGGTGTGGCAGTGTGGCTCTCGGCCACACGCCTTCATCTTGGGTGAGGCCCTTCGCGACCTTAGGGGCAGTCTCAGAGTGCTCCTAGAAGAGCCACTTCTCACGAGGCCCGTCCTTCGCGAAGGACGCCGGGTGCTTATGATAGTTGAGGTGCAACAGGCCCAAAGGAACGTCGCAAGGTACCCTGGTTCCGAGTGGGCCGACAGTACGATTATTAGCAGATAGGTACATTAAAGAATCAAACACCAGATAGGGCAAGAAGAAGAGCAGATAGTTTCAGTTGAGTTATTTCCGTTCCTAGTAGTTATTTCTTCATATTTTTTCAGACCAGTTACACACTCGATTGATTGGGGTGTTAGTGGTGTCGATTCCCACCATAATTAGATACATGCTTTTGAACTCTAGAGATATAGAGAAAGATCATTTCTTGCGGGTCTGCACAACAAGCCTACCAATAGTCTTCAGTAATATGAACACTCACATGATTTTTTTGATAGGTGCACAACTTTTAAGTGTTTGTGGATTTTCTCGGTCTTTTTAGTCGACAAGGTCATGGGAACATGAAGGTAGATTCAATTTAGGCAACCGTTTCTCTTTATAGGCCTATGTACATTTTATTGGATCATTTTTTGCCACCATACACAACTAGGTGAACAAACGGGAGGCCTTGTGTTATTGCTCAGTCAAAATCAAGGCCCCTACTTTCTGCATTGCTAAGATGGTAAACATCTCCGCACAACACTATTTTTGAATATTGTGGCCATCCTACCTCATCATCATGTTGTGTACATATCTGTTAAAAAATGTGAGGCTAACTAAACTATCTATCTAATTTGTGGTACAACTTGTTTTCAATCTGTAGTTGAACACAAAGTCCCTCTGCCAAAAAATGATCTGCTTGGTGATATAAGATATAACAATCTTGAGGCCAAAAATATCTCCCTCTCACGTGCTATCGGTTTTCTGTCTATGAGGCTGGTTTATCATTTTTCTCACTTGTGAGGTTGGTATTATCATTTTTCCTATCTGTGAGGCAGGGGAGGGACATGGGAGGAGGGGGAGGTACCTTGGCCAATGGCGGGCATTGGTGCTCATGCATGTAAGCGATACCTCCAACTCCAGCTGATTGATCTGGATCATCCATCTTTTTGTGTTCTTCTCATTTCTCTTACTTCCTTGCCTCTCCGAGTTGTCTCGCCGGAATGATCTGGTGTGGTGTGGCGAGTTTCCCCTGAGCACTCTTTACTTGGAGGAGAAGAAGATCACCATCGCAAAGGCCTCACTTTAGCCTAGCCCAAAAATCCGATCGGTGGTGAAGCGGGGGAATAGCCAGCCCGTGGTGGTGAGCTTAGTGAGTTACAAAAATCCGGCTCGTTATCATAGATCACAGGGAGGGTGGGATACGAGCCCATTGAAAAAGTGTGATAAGGGTGTGACGAAGAATTCGACTGGGAAACCGAAGTAAAATTACTTGGAGGAGAAGAAGATCACCATTGCAAAGGCTTCACTTTAGCCTAGCCCGAAAATCCGATTGGTGGTGAAGCGGGGGAATATCCAGCCTGTGGTGGTGAGCTTAGTGGGTTACAAAAATCCGGCCCGTTATCATAGATCACAGGGAGGGTGGGATACGAGCCCATTGAAAAAGTGTGATAAGGGTGTGACGGAGAATTCGACTGGGAAACCGAAGTAAAATTAGTCGAAATTTCTCTATTAATTGATCCCGACTCAGTAGCAAATCAGGATATATGTCAATCATATATATACCTACTAATGAAAGGAATAGTGTTTCTTCCCTGAAATTTTCATTCATCAACCCCACATGTTTTCGTTCATCGCCATTGTTTGTTACCTACTGCGTCAGGTTCTTTCGTGGCTTGCACGTATCTCTATCCAACAAATATTCATGAGTTGTATAAACTACGAGGTTACCACTAACGAGGTATAAATCCAAGCCTGGTTGGCTACATCGCCCTGCGCGGCGTATGAAAGGACGTGGATGTCACCTAGAGGGGGGGGGGGTGAATAGGCGCTTAAAATAATTATGGTTTAGGCTTGAACAAAAGCGGAATAAAACTTAACGTTTAATTTGTCAAGCAAGAAACCTAAATAAGCCAGGCTCAACTATGTGCACCAACAACTTATACTAAGCAAGATAAACAACTATGTGATAGAAAGATATATAACAAGAGCACCATGGCTATCACCAAGTAGGTGCACAAGTAAATAGGTTGACTAGATGTGCAACAAGGTGAACAACCTATGGGACAAGCAATGCAACAATAATATGAGCAAGCACAAGATAAATAAGGTAATAAGCTTGCTCAAAGTAAAGGTAGAGATAACCGCAAGTGGAGCCGATGGAGATAAGGATTTGTTACCAAAGTTCCTTCTCTTGCGAGAAGCACGTCTCCGTTTCGAGAGGGTGTGGAACACAATGCTCACACGAAGCCAACGAGGGCCACCCTATTTCTCCTCACGCTATGACCAATGCAAGATGATGTGATTCCACTATAGAACACTTGAGGGCGGTCATCAAACCCGTACAAATGGCAACCCTTGAGGGCGGTCATCGAACCCGTACAAATGCTCGGGGCTATCTCCACAACCTAATTGGAGGCTCTCGTAGCGTCCCGAAGCTTTACACCACAATGATTGAGCTCCACAACCACAAGCCTCTAGGGCGAACACACCCAAGAGGAACAAGCTCTAGAGTGCCAATGCACTCAAGAGTACAAGATCTAGAGTGCCAATGCACTCAAGAGTAACTATCTTCTCAACTTCACTTACTATAACGAATCCTCGGAGAGAACTCAAACCGATGCACCAAAGCAATGGCAAGAGCACACGAAGTGCTCAAGTCCTCCACTCTCAAATCCCACCAAAGCAACAAAAGCTATGGAGGAATATGAGAGGAAGAATAAGGAGAACACCAAGAACTCCAAGATCTAGATCCACAAGGTTCCCCTCACTTAGAGGAGAGATGGCTTGCTGGAGAATGTAGATCTAGATATCTTCTCTCTTTTCCCTAAAAAAGGAGCAAGAATCATGGGAGGAATAGAGAGAAAGCAAGCTCAAAGAGGTCAACAATGGGGGGAAGAACTTGCACAAAACCGGGTGGTGCCAAAGGAGGAAGAAGGCCCCCTTTTATAGGTCCCCACGAAAACAGCCGTTGGCAGCCCACCAACCACGGTATTACCGCTCACCGAGCGGTACTACCGTAACCAGCACGGTACTACCGCCCTACGGTACTACTGAATGCCTAGTACCGCGCTACCATCGTCGAGTCCAGTAGGATTTATGGAAGTAGCACCGTACTAGCGCTCGGTACTACCGCGTCGCGGTACTATCGCCCTGGGCACGGTACTACTGAACGGCTAGTGTCGCGCTACCACCGTCCAGTAGGATTTACGGAAGTAGCATGGTACTAGCGTCCGGTACTACCGTGATGCGGTACTACCTCTCTGGGCGCGGTACTATCGCCCTGGTAAAACCAGGGAGCCCTTGCCACAAGGCCAAACTCCTCCAAATGAAACAGGCAAATCCTGAACTGCCATAACTTCTGCAAATGAACTTCGATAATATGAGTCGCCCAACTTCGATGTTAACGGGATGATGCCTCAAAAAGGCTGAAATAGGATGAAAGATTGATTCGGCCTTTGATTTTCTTTGCATCGAGCGGAGGAAGAACAAAAGTGAAGTCAAGTCAATAAGGAGAGAAGATTTGAACCTAGGCCTTTGGACATGTCTTGTTGAAATAAAAAACGTAGACCTGTTTGGAAAGGGAAGGAAGGAGTTGAGATTTCTTTTATCAGCCTACAAGCGTGTGATTTTTCTCCCGTTGCAACGCACGAGATTTTTTCTATTATAAAACCCTAAAATGGCAAAAGCTGAAGCTTGAACCCAAACAAATAAACATGGGGCTAAAACAGTCGGTGTCGAACGAAGCATTAGGCAGTTAGGGCATGCACAATGGTTGATAAGACTGTTCTATCTTAGCGCCGCCACATAATTTAGATATGACAAAAAAGTGATATACAATGGGTTTTATCTTAGCTTAGATAGATGTTCCTAAATTTATGGTGAGAGAATTATTGCTAAGAGATCACTTAGCTAAGAAAAGACAAAGCCTTTTTTTAGTTTCTTTTTCCTCCACATCAGCATGATAAGACTAAGGGCCAGTTCTTTTCGGCGATTCTCCCAGAATCGCCCCCATCCCCTACTCCATTTTTCTAACAATCCTATCTAATTAAGGTCTAATTAAGTAGAATTGTAAGAAAACATTAGAGTGACGATTCTGGGATAAGCTGAGGAGGAGAAATCGCCTAGAATCACCGAAAAGAACTGGCCCTAAGATGGCACCATTTTACATGCCCTTAGAGCATCTCCAGCCGCGCCCCAAGAGGCCCCCAAGACGTCGAAAATAGCGCCGGGTGGAGGAAAATCGCTCAGCCGCGCCCCCAAGAGCCCAAATAGCGCCGGATTGGGACGAAATTGAGTCCGGCGATCCCAAGCCAAACCCGTCGCGCTGGGGTCGCTTGGGGTCGCCGGATGAAAGGAAAGCGCGCGAACGGAAGGAAAGCAAGCGCGCGCCTCGCGACGCGCCCCACCTGTCGGCGTGTGAACACGCATCGTCGTCATCCTCTCGCCTCGGCTTTCCCGCACCTGCCGCCGCCGCAGCGAATCAATGCGGCGCAGGTGACGAGTCCAATCGTCGCAGAGAGCATCAATGCGGCGCATCGAGATACCCAACGGTCCATCGACCGCGCCGCCGCCTGTCTCACTCCTGACGCCGCCGCAGGGGAATCAATGCGGCGTCGGAGTCTAGTCCAATGGCCGCCGCAGTAGTCCAATTGGCGACGCGCGTCCGCCGCGTGTCCCCCGCCGCATGCGCCCCCCGCTGCTATATAAAGCGGGCTCGTCGTAGAAGGACACCGCACACTCTACTCCTCCTTTCCTCCCCTCTCGTCTTCCTCTCGCCGCCTGTCTCGTCTTCCTCTCGCCGCAATTCGCTCGCCATGGACCACGGTCACCGCAACATGAACGGCATCCGCCGCTCCCTCATCAGCGCTGAGGCGATCCTCCTGTCCTAGGGGAACTACCCCTGCCCGCCGAACATGAGGATACCGCACGGCTGGGTGCTCAGTGCCGCCGGCGTGCCAGTGCCGCCGCTGCCTCAAGGCGCGCAGTTCGACCGGGAAGTCCTCGCCATCTGCGCCACTGTGACGAAGGCCGAGCTCGCTGACCCAGCGAACGCGGCGGGCAACTTCGCCCGCTGGATGGCGCACTTCGAGGAGCGCCGCAACCAGGCGCTCGCCTCCACCGAAGGGCTGGAACCGGTGTCGGGCCCGATGAACCGCCTCGGCCGGATGCTGTGGTGGAGCCCCGAGGAGCGCACGCTCCTCAATGTCCTCTACCACATCCAGGACGACAACGAGCCGCGCCTCGAGTACCCGTGAAGGGAGGGCGGCGAGCGTCGTCAGCGTCGAGCGGCGACGACGGTGCCGCAGGAGGCGACGACTTAGTAGTTTTTTTATTCCCTACCTATGTAATAAATTTAGACCGAACATTTATAAATTTCGCTAAAGTTCGACTATATTTAATGAAATTTGGACGAACTTGGGGGTATCTTGGGACCACGGCTGGGTAGCCGGGTCCCCCAAGCCGTTTTCGCCGCCAGTCACCCCCAAGCGACGCTAAAATAGCCCCGAAAATCACCTTGGGCGAACGGCTGGAGACGCTCTTACCTAGCGGTAGAGTATTTTCACGCCGCCGGGCCAGACGATTCCCCGTCCCCTTTCTTCATTCCCTCTTCCGTTGCCGGTTCGTCCGCGTCCTGTCTCTCCCGGCCAGCGATCTGGAGGGGAGAGGGATGTCCTCCCACCCCCCTAACTCCGCCGACGGCGAGGACCCCGCAGGTTGCGCCTCTCTCTCTCTCTCTCTCTCTCTCTCTCTCTCTCTCTCTCGGAGCGTATTTCTGCTTCCCCTCAGTGCGTGCGCCTGCGCGTCGCCTGAACTTAGGGTTTCTCTGAGTTCAAGTTTAATCGCTGCCCTTTGCTGTGTCTCTTCGTTCCCCCGCTCATTTAGTCCGTCTTTTCACGTCATGATTTAGGCCTACCTAGGGTTTTAGGGCGGGTAATGTTGGGACGTGTAGCTGATGCTCGTGCAGCTTCCGTTCCCGGTAGGTTGATGCGGCGGGCCTGTATCTTGCCTCTGTTGGTCAATGGTTTTAATCAAGATAGGACAATAGTAGCATGTGAAAGGGTTTATGGTCGGTGGGTTTTTCTCTTCTGTTTGATCTGATTCTGCTTTGGTTGGTGTGCTAGTCGTCCTCTAGAGTTAGTTCATAGCTGTATCGATCTACCCTGTTAGACCCTGCTTTTAGTCCACTACTCCTGTATATGAGATACTGAACTAAGGTGTTTGTGCTGACCACAGTGGTTTTAAACTGTTCTTTTTTCTGATTGGTGTGAAAAGTAGGCTCCATCTAGCTAAGCTAACGCTGTGTTACCTTGGTTACAAATTCATAACTTATTGTGTTTGCTTGTACACAAACAAGCACCTATGAACTGGGATTATTTTGTTTCTTCTTGTAATTCCGATGTGTTCTTTTTTTGTTGCAGGGAATAATGCGGAATTGCCATCCCTGCCCTTTCATGTTGTTACTAAACCTAGTCAACTCCCGGTTGAGTTTCTTGAGCCCTCTGCTGCCCACAAATTGGTGATTGGATTTGACTGTGAAGGTGTTGACCTTTGCCGCAATGGTGCTCTCTGTATCATGCAGGTGAGCTAAACTGAATCTCGCACGACATGGAATATTTTTGTACTCCTACAATCTTCTGTTTCATCATGGATGAATTGTGGCTATCACAAACCGTTATAAGACAATATTCTCCTACACCGGCAATTATTATACCCCCACCCGACCAATGGTCTTACTTGAAATGCTGCTTCATTATCTTTATAGTGCCATGATCTACCCACATACGTACTTTTGATTAACCTAGACTTAGTGTACCTGACCACTGTTATTTTATTGTAACTGGTTGTACATGCATGTATTTCTGCTGATATAGATTAGAAAAATGGTCCGATTGGTTACCATTGTCATAATGATGTTAAGGCAAGACTGTTTTGTTGGTTCGTTTGATTTTTCAGATTGCATTTCCTGATGCTGTTTACTTGGTTGATGCTATTGAGGGTGGAAAAGAACTAGTTGAAGCTTGCAAACCAGCACTTGAGTCCGATCATGTCACCAAAGTTATTCATGACTGTAAAAGGGACAGTGAGGTGCCTAACTGTGAGATGTGATATTCTTTTGGTCTATTAAAATAAGCGCTGGGAAACAAATGTGTATCTGACTAGTGGTGAACTAACAATTTATTGCGCTGCAGGCATTGTATTTCCAGTTTGGCATTAAATTACATAATGTGATGGATACACAGGTAATCACCGTACAAATGTAGTACTATAATTATAGTGGCATACCTTTGTAAGCAAATCAGTAATAATTTCCGTCTAGTATATGAATGAAATAGCGTCTGCTGCTTTCGCAGTTAATTGCTTCGAAATTGAACCATTGTCACGAGCTTTGGACCAGTAACCCTGTACAGGGTTGAAAGCATTACATGATCCTCCACCTTCCCAGAGATATACTCCCTCCGTTCCAAAATAACTGTCGCAGCCTTAGTACAATTTTGTACTAGAGCTAGTACAAAGTTGAGACAGTTATTTTGGAACGGAGGGAGTATATGTTAATTATTATAACAGCTATTGTAAGATGATTTTATTTGTAAAGGGAGCTTTCGATCATCACTTGCATGTGCAGATAGCCTATTCCCTGATAGAAGAGCAGGAAGGTAAAAGGAGAGCATATGATGTGTACATATCCTTCGTGAGCCTTCTTGCCGATCCTCGTTATTGTGGTACTTTCTACACTTCACTGGATTGAATTGTTGTGTTTTACATGATTGGAAGAGAACCTAAGTGTACATTGTTTTAGTCTTCCTTTGTTTTCTCATAACATATGATGCTTCTTCATATTTTGCTGTCCTTTTTCTTCTAATTGGACATAACTTATATAGGTTCCGCTAATCCCCTTATCGGTAATTTACTTGTGCTGGCTTCCAAGTGCTTTAATTTAATCTACACATGGTAACATGAAACATTTAGCATATATTCTAATGTATTGCCTCACTACTTTTGTCTTGGTGGAGTCAAATTCATATTGTAAACCTTATCTTCAAGAAATAAGGGGTCGTTTTTTTAATATAACTGAACCGACCTTACTTTTGGCTACAGCTACTGCTTTAACCTTGATATGTCTTATACAATCCAAGCTCTTCTTTTGTTCATTTTACTGCAAGTTCCCTGATGCGGTACTAACTCTAACTAGTCGCTTTCGCGTCCGGTCGGAGTTAGAAGCGCATCAAACGCCACCGGCGCACGACACTCGCACTCGTGTCGCTGCCGGATTCTCGACAACAAGTATATAAGCATAACTCTACAAGAAAGGAAATACATATAGAATATAAATAGAACAGGGCATACAACGCCACTGTCTAGTAGTATAACATCACCATGAGTACATCTCATCAATACATCATTACAACAAGCGGAAACATAGTCGGGACCGGGTACGGTCAAGATCCAAACTGCCCTAGAGAGGGCTACACATAAATCCACCCACGGGAACGTCTGAGCCCAACTAAAGGATCCTACTGGTCGGTGTAGTCGTACTCGTCATCATCCTCCGGGGGCACCTCCACGAAGTATCGTCCGGTGCTGGGGTCGAGGTAGTAGTCCACTGCAGCGGCCGATCAGGCAAAGCGGTAAAGGCGGAAAAGTAAACGGGGGTGAGAACATGTCATTACGGAATAACTAACGCTACAGGTAAAGGTAAAGACAAGACAGGTTGCAGCCGTTCTAGCATATATGGTGGCTACACGTTCTATCAGAATAAAGATGAGATCCAAGAAGTTACGTTGACAACGTGTCATAGGTCGGCTATCCCCCTACTTACGCAAACATAACACAACCTCGTTTCTCTCTCGGTCCCCCTGGACGAAGAAAGACAACCAAGGCACGCACACGGTTTGTCAAATTTTATAACATGATTATCATTGATGTTATTCTATGAACAAGGAGTAGGTCTCAAGTAGTCCATAACCGCGGACACGGCTTTTCGAAAAGATTTACCCTGCAGGGGTGTACCAACTGTCCATTATAGACGTCGCATGTACGCCCGGTTTCCACTTGGCTAGGTAAGCGCCTGAAACTTCGGGACGTCAGAATCCCTCTAACTAACAACGCACAACTCCGGGTGGCCCCCGGGGAGTCGACACCCAAACCTCAAGCTGGCCACGCTCTCGGATCGGACTCTTCCGTATGACGCAGGTCGGATTACCGGTTAGTTCTCCTATGAGACCGGGTCCTAGCTGATCAGGTGGACCAACAGAGAACTATGCTCCACTGGCCCAGTTTGTTTTGTAAACAGCTGGGGTACCAACCAACACACGCGAAGCAAATGTAAATCAGCTCGGGCCACCACTAGAATTGTAAGAAGCTAGGTAGGTAAGATAAGGGGGCCCCATAAAACCCCACACACGATTAGGCACGCTCGTCAAGAAACACAATACCCGGAACTCGGGTCCTAGGTGACTCAAATGGAACAAAGCACCAGACGGGAATAGTCCAGCCTTCCACCTTTCGTCGAATATAATTAACATCATTTAACAATAATAAACATCAACCAACTTCTTTTATAGCATGATATCCCAACCATAAAATATAGGGTAAGCAGCAAGTTTTCTATCCATACTAAGCAATGGCTGAGCAGCGGTAACTTAGCAGAACAATGGTTTGCTGGGACGTGGGGATCATGGCTGTATGGTTTTAAACATGGTATATAAGGTAGATAGGATCTAGCAATGGCGTTCTAGATCTACAGCTAGGCATGAGCAGAAAGTTATAAAGTAATGACACAGATCTCCCCCTTGCCTGGTAAGGTAGTCGAAGCAGCACCCACAGTACCCTCGGGCTCAGTGTCGGACAGCTCCACGTAAGTCTCCTCGGCGGTCTCAGGTGTTAACGTAAGGTATCGGCAGGAAAAGGCACACAAGTAAGCAACTGATGCAACTCAAACAAGGATGGCATGCTTAAGTTTTATTTACATAGTATGACCCTGTCTAGTCAAGTTTAAATGAAGGTGATGACGACAAGTCATCACTTTCATATGCATTTTATTTACATTGTAATGGCTTTGGTCTAAGCCTTAACTTAGGTGTAGATAGCATGATAGTATGGCATGATCAACAAGCATTACAAGAATTTAAATAACATGAAAGTAAAACAATGATTCCGGAGACGGAGTAGTGTCGGTGAAATTGACACACAGGAAGGAGCAACAAGGTTGAGGCCAGCCACTGGGCATATGACAATATGCTAGGGGCTGACTTGAAGAGAGAAGATGACTTGGAACAGACTTGAAAAGATCAGATGAACAACATTTCAGATGCACTGAAGCTGAAATGTTGCAGACAGACAGATCAGAAAACTTCTGAACCAGGTGATCACACCTTGTCTCAAAAGTTGCACAACACATCATGATGACCTCACTGCTGAAATCCTTGCAGAAAAGCACCCCAAAAACATATATGATATGTCTCCATTTGAATTTGCAAAGGCAGTTGCAAATTCAACTGAAGTTCAGGGGGCTGAATGCAAAATTGCACCACATGAATTTTGAAAAAGGTTCAGATGATGAAAACATCATCACCATGCAACTCTTTGTGCAAAACCACCCAAAAATCATATATGACATGGGCAATTTGAAACTTGAACCAATTTACAAAAAACAAAGAAAAAGCAAGAGGGGTTTATTTGCAAAATGACCATACTTCAATTTATAGAAGGGGTCAGATGCAAAAATGGACCTCACATTGGTATTCAGTAGCTCAAGCTACCCCAAAAACATATAAGGCATGCCCATGGATGCAAAAGTTGTCCAAAAACAGATTTGAATTTGAATGCAAATTCAAATTTGAATTTAAACAGAAAAGAAATAAAAGAAAAGGAAAAGAAACAAAAAGGAAAACAGAGGACAACCTCCATGGGCTGGTTTCGGGTGAATCCAGCCCATACCACCTTCCTGGCCCGCTATGGGCTCAGCCCACGCGGCCTGGGTCGCTGACCAGCGGGTCCCAGATGTCAGTCTCGGGTGAAAATCAAAAAAATGGGGTGGCTCCGGCTGGACTCGAGCTCGTGACGCGCTGCTCGTCTCCACGTTCGCCACCACTACGCCACGAATCGTTACTGAACACAAACACAACACGCACCAGGTGAGGTGTTCGTCCACTGACATCCAAACTGAAGAAAAGCCGCAGCTTTCTGAACTTCTGCGCGAGCTCAAACTCCGGCGAAGCTCGCATCCGCCCCCGGCCACCGCTAGGTCTCCTGCTATCGTCTACCTCGAGCCTGCACTGCCCACTACACCTGCAGCTGCTCCACGACCTCGCCCCCGACCTCTGCTCGCCGGAGTACCTCGAGGAACAGAGCGGCGACGACCTAATCTTCAGAGCTAGACTAAACCCGAACGGAGCGGCGCACTTCAGAAGACGCCGGCGTCGCACACAAGGCACTACTGCGCAGGGCGGCGACGGAATTCGAGAGAGGGCAGCACCACGTCGCCGTGGGTGCCCCTGACGCGAGCTAGGCCTCACCGGAGGGGAGGTCAGGCTCGATGGAAGTTCACGGCGGCGACAACCACTGAAGACGTTCAGAGCGCGGCTTCCGCAACGGCTACGCGCAAGGGCCCGACTTGGCGACCACTGACGTGCTCTAGACACGCACGGCATACGCACGAACACGCTCGGAGCACGCCCTGTCCATGACGACCACGCGGTGTTCGCCGGCGGCAAGCCGAGCGGCACCAGACCTACAGTTGCGCGGGCAGGGGCACGCACTCGCTCAAGGAGAGGGAAGGCGGGGCTAGGAGCTCACCTAGCAGGCGCTTCGTGCGGCCCAACCACGCCGGAGACGAAGATGAAGACGTGCGCGACGACGGAGCAGACGACCTCCACGGCGGGGCTCGACGACGCGAAGGCGGCTCGGTCCCCTAGCGAATCCCTGTTCGGCGAAAAGGGAAGGCTTGAGGTCCTCAGAGACTGCTCGCGAAGGCACGGACAAGGAGAAGAAGAAGTCTGGCCGGAATTGCTCACCGGAGCTCGCTCGGGAGGCGGAACAGGGGCGGCTCCCGGCGACACGACGCGCCGCGGCGAGATCTGGGAAGGAGGGGAACGGAGCTAGGGTTGCGGGGGATGCGGCGCCTTATATAGGTGGAGATCCCTAGGCCAGGGTGGACGTCAAGGCGCCAGGGTGGCCGCCGGCTGTGAGAGACCGCCGGGGTCCCCTCCGGCCACGGTGGAAAGGCGATCTTTCCACGCCGTTGGATCAATCCAACGGTGGGAAGAGCCTCCCCGCGTACCGGTTCGGCCGGGCTACAGCCCAACAAGGGGCAGGCCCCATGGGCTAGGCTGAGCCTTGCGCCAGAAAAGAAGAAAAGAGGGAAAGAAGCCTGCTGGAGAAAAAGAAAATAGACAGCAGGCAAAAGAAAGAGAAGAGAAAAGATAGGGGGAAAGAAAAATATATTAAATATTTTTTAAATTCCCCTGAAAAGATGCTTGATCACCCAAAATTTGTTGCATAAATTTTGGATGCAGAGAAACTTCCCCAAAATCCAAACAGTACCATATCTATTTAAAATTAAATAGAAAAGGCATTTGGGGAGTTTTTGAGGGAAGAACAGAAGGTTCAAAATTCCATGAGCTTGAAATTCTTAATCCTTGCATTATTCCTCAATTTCTAAAAATGGTCTGGGCATTTTTGGCAACAACAAAAATGTGAGCTCATTTTGAACTTCAAAAGCACTTTGAACCAGAGCTTCTATTTTTGATGAATTCAAAAATACCTTGAGGATTTTAAAATCCTTGCAAAGGCAAATGAGATGGCTAGGCCAAGATTGGGATCAAGAAGAGTGAGCATGTGGCAAGGAAAATTCCATGACTGCCCTTCTTGAACCACTTTGGAAGCAAAAGAAAACTACCCAACATGACTCCAATCTCAATGCCAATTTAAATCACCACATGAAATGACATAAACCTCCACCATGCCAAGTTACAAGTCCAACAGAGGAAAATAAATTACATGGTGTTGATAGCTTATTACATGTGGGCTGTTACAATATCATATCTCATCATATGTACGTCGTACTATGATGAAGTTGCATCTGTTCGTTTGCTTGTGATTAAAACTAATAGGCAGGGCAGCCCGGTGCATGTAGCTCCCACTTGCGCAGGGTCCGGGGAAGGGTCTGGACACTTTGGGTCTATTGTACGCAGCCTTTCCCTGCATTTCTGCAAGAGAGGCCACAGTTTTTCTGATGCGTTTCTTCTTCAGTTGGCCACTTCTATTGTACAGATGGTTTGCACACATGTTAAAAACCTGAAATAACGTTAGTAGATTGTGTTTGTGATCCCTTGGTTATTTTTCGTGACTACCATGGTTGAGAATGTACGCTATTAATAGGACTACTGCTTGAGGTGCTGTAAATTGGGTCTAAAATATTGTTTTTGTACTTTTTTTTTGGTTTCAGTTTAGTAGTGGTGTCGCATCTTGGTTGAGCTCTTCATAATCCACACTTGATGCTCACAGATTTTGGGTTCGTGGTTCATCTGATTTGCCTTAACTAGTTAACTTACGTTGTTCATCTGACTTGACTGAACTTAAGGTGTTTGGGTTCTCAGCAGGCTGCATTTTCTTCCAAATTCCTGTCACCCTGGAACCCGGTTCACATAATGGGTTTGTGTTAAAATGTACATTGTATGATATGCAAGATTCGTGATGCTCTGTAGCAAATCCAGTAAATATGGAACTAATGTATTGTGGTTCCATTACTCTTGCTAACAGTGTGTTGCTTCTGTGAAACATCATGTCGATTAGTCCTGCTCATAACAGCACGCAGATGGTTAATAAATCTATGAGTGATTAAACCTTGATTCCTTTTGTGCTTCGCATTTGATTGATTGTGTGGCGTGATACTGTTGTACTGCTTTTTTGCAGGAATGCCATATCCTGAAAAGGAAGAAGTCCGTACCCTTCTAAGGCAGGTTAGCATGGTGACGAAAATTATAGAACTCTATTTAGAAGATTATTTTCTCGAGGCCTGAACTCTTTGTACTTCCCAGATAATGGACTGGCACACGATTTTCCATCGTGCTGATATTATATTTCTTGAAGCTAACAATTTATTATAATTTGATGGTTTTTTAGCACCCAAATTTCTGGAAAAATAGGCCCTTGTCTGAAATGATGATTCGAGCAGCCACAGATGATGTGCGCTTCCTTCTCAATATACATGAGAAAATGATGGAGAAGTTAAGCAAAGGATCTTCATGGCGTCTGGCAGTACGAAGTGAGCTATACTGTAGGTGCTTTTGCATAAATGACAACCAGCAGGCAGATTGGCCACCTCTTCCAACTGTCCCTGGTCAGTGTATTTACTCCCTTTACGTTCAAATGTAGGAAAGTTGGCCAAACCTAGGATGTATTTTGCTTTGCATTCTGTAATTCATTTTATGAAGTTTTGACATTCAACTTATAGTACCAAATTGATTAAACATTGTTGACAGATGACATTGAAGCTGAAGTTCATGTTCCTGAAGTGGATATCCTTTCGCTCTTAGACGTGCCTCCTGGAAAAATGGGACGTGTTATTGGCAGAAAAGGATCATCAATAATGGCTGTGAAAGAATCTTGCAAGTAATCATCTTATGTTTGATTCTTCAGATATCGCATGATATTTATGCTGTGAAATCTAATTTGGTCTTCCCTGGTTTGTTTCTACTCCTATGTGCAGTGTTGAAATCCATATCGGTGGTGCAAAGGGTCCTCCAGATAGGGTAGGTTTGCCATAGCTGACATATTTATTACTGGGCAGTTGTGCTCCACCGAATTTATCCAGTCCATGTTTGAATTGCTAACAACAATAGCTATAGTGTTGTAGTACTAAAACTGCTCTGCTTAGTCGATGCATCTTCCTGCCTTGAATAAATTGACAGCCACTGCCGCACTTTGTAGTCATGTGGTTTGTTGAGTTAGCTAAACGATCTATTTAATCGGAAATTATTGTTGTCAAGCATTAAGCTTCACATATCATGCTGCTAATCCATTTCTGGCTGTTTGTAATGCCTGACAGCCTTATAATGTATGTGAAGCCTCTGTCCTGTTATCATACTATGCAAGGCTGTGCAAGTCTTTACCCTTCAATTGTTTTCAGCTGTACGAATTTTCAGTCCAACACCTACTGAGGAAGTGGTTTAGTACCTGCAGAAACATAGAATAGCCCTTGATTCTCCTCTGTGAATAAGCCTAAAATTTCAGTCAAAGCAAGATACCCTTTGATTTTCCTAGCTTAACTAATCCCCTTTTTCGTTCCTGCTTAATGTAGGTATTCATCATTGGACCAGTGAAGGAAGTCAGAAAGGCAGAGGCTATCCTGAGGGGCCGAATGCTGGAATTCTAAAGAAACAACTTTGCGAAATAGGCTTGAACTGCCCTATCTTTTGAACACAAGGTGTACGAAAATGCATGTGGCTCTACCTTGTGGATCGCTGTTCCGTGACAAGAATAAAATAAAGAGTTGAAGGCAGCTTCCCGTATCTTATAACTTAATTATCTGACAAGGCTTTCTCTGGCTTGTGCCAGTAGGCATAATATGGAGACCTGCTATATTTCACTCTCGTACGATTGGGCTCAACCTGTGTATTAAACATTTTGATTGAGCTAAACTGACGCTGAAGATTCGAAAGAGGAAGACGAGCATGTCAACAAGTCAATCGCAGATTGGCTTTTGGTAAAGGTTGAGGTGTTTGAAAGATAAAGACGAAGATGTCAACAAGTCAAATGAGGATGGAGCATATCGGCTTTTGATGAAGGATGAGGAGGGCAAGCATAGATGATGAGAATGCTTCAAATAGAATGAGAATTGTATCATTGAGTTGGACGGCTCGATTGATGATATAAGCAAACGTTTTGTGTGGTGAATCGGGAAGCCGAGGTTAGGGAGGCTTTAAAAAGAGGTTTAAAATAGATGAAATGGGGAAAGGTGATGGGCCTCGGAGAATATTGATACGGTGTCTAGATGCATGTGCACCTAGGTGTGAAATTCTAAATAAATAGTAAAAGAATAAAAAAATGTAAATTTTTTTAGGCATTCAAGATGATCATATGCAGAAGGTGCTTTCAAAATCTTATGGTGTTTGGACATCTAAAAAGCTTGTGGCAATTTTTTTAGGTGTCAAAAGCTTTGAAAAAAAAACACGGTTTGTAGTTGATTTTGTCTTTTTTACTACAACCTCCTTAAATGTTTGAACACCATAAACTTTTGCACATACCTTGCACACATGAGCATTTTAGATCCTGAAAATTTTAGTTATTTTTTTACTATTTTTAAAATTTACTATTCACAAGAAGCATATGAGCTCGGGTTCTTTGAACTTTTCATGGGCTTCGACTGTATTCCCATTAAGGGGTGAAGAGGCTTTAGAGATATAGCAACCCCATTAAGGCGTGAAGAGGCCTTGGAGATATAGGAATTGTATGGCTAATCAAAACCTTATTTTCCAGTTAAATAGATGTCTCAGAAATGAAGGTGAACTATAACAATAGGGATGTTCAAAGTTGTAGCAATTATCATGGAATTAAGCTAATGCCACACAATGAAACTATGAGAGATAGTCATTGAGTATCGTTTAAGAAAAATGACAAGTGATAAAAAATCAATTTGATTACATGCTTGAGAGGTCGAAAGCCATTTTTTTAGTATGATAACTTATGAAAAAAATACATAAAGCAAAAGAACATGCATATGGTGATCATTGATTAGGAAAAAGTATAATACGATATCGCGGAGTGTCATGTGATGTGCGTTGGAGAAACACAAAGTCCTAACAAATTACATTAACCCCTTTGAGAACTTGTTTGATAATGGTGTGACAAGTGTGTGAACAAGTGACGATGATATTCAGAAGGAGAGGGAAAAGCTGGAGCTCGAGCAACGATCACAGAGGGAACTGTCGTGGGAAAGTCACAACAGATATCCGAAGAGTTGAACTTAGCATGGGACCTTTGCTGTGAGGCGATTTCGTAGAGAGAGTCGGCATGGACAAGAGACTCGGCGATTTACCCAGGTTTCAGCCCCTTTTTGTCTCGAGGTAAAAGGCTACTCCTGCTTCTTATTATTATGGGTTTCGACTCTTGAAAGAAGAGTCAGTTGATCGATTACAAGAGAGTCGGTTCGCAACCTTAGTTCTCGAGGAGATCTAGGTTACGCCGAAAGTGTCTAGTCCTATCTTGGATTGAGATTGTTCCTTGACCCTGGATCCCATGGACCTCGGCTTATAAAGGCATCGGGTCCCAGGATTCCGTGAGTCCGACTCCGACACGAGGTGAAGTTCTATAGTACTTTACAAACACGCTACGTGTTGTACAAGGTAAGTCGAATTCCTTCTACGGCTTCGATCTCCTTTGCTTGGCGCAGCCGGCTCATGGCCGGGCCTTTTTTCGTGGGCCTTCCGTAGATGAGTCGGCCCATGGATCTAATGCCGTGTTATGGGCTTGGTCCATCCCCCCGACATTATCCCCCAGGATTAGTGTGATGCTTCAGTCTTCGCAGCAATTTTCTTGATACCATCGTGATTGCCGACTCTGTAACTGGTCGAACCGACTCTCTTGCTTTTTGAGGCTTACAAGGAGTAGGTGCCAATTCTCTTTTCCCTTCATCTTCTAAGCACAGAATATCCTTTGACTTTCTTAGTCAAAGATTCGTTTATTGCATTTATGATTTCACTGCTCGAAACGTCTGTTGATGGCATTGATATCGTGGGAGGAATCGATGAGTCTTTCCATAAATGTCACCTACCATGAGTTGTTCACCCACGTTATTATGGCATTGATTGATCTTCTCCTCGTAACCGCTATAAATAGCCATCGGGTAGTTCATCTTTTGAGTGCTCGCATCTTCTTCTTCCTCTTCTCCCTTTGTTGCTTTTCTCCATGGATCCCAAGCTTAACGCTCGTGTTCCTTTGGTGGCGGATGACCCTGGTTCCAGCGCGGGCTCTTGTGATGGCCGAGGGCGGGGTCGCGGCCATGGTAGAGGCAGGGGAAGAGGAGCGCGTGCTGCTTCTCCATCTGAATCTCCACCTTCTTCTCCGGAGAGGGGTGAGTTCTTTATTCATGTTCAGACGATTCATCGTTGGATCAAGCTTCCCGAGTCCTTTGCCCAGCTTGTGATGGATTCAAGGCCTTCGGGTCTTTGGCTCCGCTCCGAGGGGTGTCCTCATGGACCCGTCTGGGTAGCTACAAGCTTCTCTAGTCACAACTCTATGTTCCTGGAGAAAGGTTGGAAGACTTTCCTTCGTTCCAAGAACATCTCAAGGGGAGATACCATTGTTTTTAGATATGATGGTGGTGACACCCTGTGGGCCACAATCCGAGTCAAAGATCCTGGCCCATAAGTTTTTTTATTTCTATAAAAAAACACACCCTGTGGGCCAGGATCTTTGACTCGGATGGTGATCAAGCCGGTTGCTGTATGGAGAGTTCCAGCAGCAGTGACGAAGAATTCTACAACGATGAAGAGGAAGTCCAAATCTCTTCATCTGAAGACGAAGCCGACTCTGAAGACGACGATTGAAGCTGTAGTTTTTTACTTAGTAGTATTTTGCCGACTTTGGCTTTTACTTTCCTATAATGCAAGGCTTCTACTTTTGATGTAAGACTCGGCTGTTGATGAATGAAAATTTTAATTTCCCATCGAGTCTATAAGTCGGTTTTATTCCTGACTTTGAATGTTTTTGCACAGTGCATGAGAGCCGGTATTTTTTGATAGTGTCTGTATCTTTAGCCCCCTGAGTCAATTCATAATAGCCTTGTATCATTGATCGACTCATAGGATAGATCGACTTGTAGCCCTCATGAGTTGGTGTGGTCACGTTGTGTGCCGTACCAGGTCATATAAATTTTGAAGTGTAGTCCCCAAGAGTCGGCACGAACATCATTGCGTCGTGTCGGGTCTTTGAGAAGATTTAATTTTTGAAGTGTAGTCCCCATGAGTCGGTATATGCATCTGGGTGCTGTGCCGAGTCACATAGGTCTAACTTTTATCTGTGAGAAAAAATGTTATTGTTAATTGAGCATAATGCTTTATATGCAAGAATGAAATGCAAAGGCTAGTAGAAGTCGAATCATGCCTCATGTTCTCGCGTTGAGAGATATTATTGGTTCAAAAGTCGAAACTTCTCTGTAAAACCGGCTTATATGACTAGTGTGCCCGGCTCTTAGGACTAAATTCGATAGGCGTTTTTGTGTAAGCCCCCAAAGTTTTGACCAACCGGCTTCGCGTTAGTCATATGAGCTTGAGTTATACAGGCAAACGGTGTTGGTGGCCAATTCATGTATATGCCGGGATTTCTTCGGTTAAGAGTTGATGGGTGCCATCGAACTCCCCTACTTCCCCTGATTAGTAGACACATGTGGAGTTTTACATATATATGCAGGCTTCTCTGTCAAGAGTCGATGAGTATCATCGAGCTCCCCGATTTTCCTAACTAAGCAATATACATGCTTAAAGCCGATAGAGGGTTGATCAAGCCCCCAGGTCTCTGAGAAAAGGTGTAAAAATATGTAATTGATGCAATATGATGCAATATGTATGATGCAATGTATTTGAGAAATATGAAAAGATGTGCAAGCATGAAAATATGCAATATGAAATTTGATTTTATGCATAAGTGTGGCGAGAACCGGTTAGATGTGGCGAAAGCCTAGTGCGATGAAAATCGACTTTGTTTATGGCGAAAGCCGGTTGCGATGAAAATCGACTTTTTGGCGAAAGCCTGTTGCGATGAAAATCGACTTGATGTTAGATATGGCGATAGCCTATTTGCGATGAAGGTCGACTTTATATGTTAATTATGGCGATAGCCTAAATGCGATGAAGATCGACTTATTAATTTAACTGTGGCGAAAACCCAATGTGATGTAAATCGACTTTATTATGCGGCGATAGCCGGTGCGACGTATGTCGACTTTGTACAATAGTGTTCCTGTTCTACTCAAGTATAATATGGACGGAGTTGTGCGATGTTCCAAGGACTGGGAGTCTCCTCCATTGACGCGCGTGACTTTTCCTTCTCGCGTATATCAACCAAGTAGTAGGATCCATTGTACAGGTTCTTACTGACCACAAACGGTCCTTCCCATGGAGAAGATAACTTGTGCATTCCATCCTTTTTCTGTATGAGGCGGAGCACTAAGTCACCTTCCTGGAAAGTCTGACTTCTGAAATGACGACTATGATATCGTCGCAGATCTTGTTGGTACATAGCCGACTGAGATGCTGCTAGTTCTTTTTCATCGAGAACATCCCGGGCGTCCTGCCTCGCTTTTTCATTGTCGGCTTCCACATAAGCTGTGACCCTTGGTGAGTCGTGACGGATGTCACGTGGGAGAACGGCTTCTGCTCCATAGACCAGGAAGAAGGGTGTATAACCTGTCGACCTGTTAGGAGTTGTCCTGATACTCCACAATACTGAGGGTAATTCTTCCTCCCAGCAACCCGGTGTCCTTTCCAAAGGAACAAAGAGCCGGGGTTTGATGCCTCGGAGCAACTCTTGGTTGGCTCTCTCGGCTTGTCCATTGGTCTGTGGGTGAGCCACTTACGCAAGGTCGAGTCGGATGTGCTCGTTCTGACAGAATCGCTGCATAACCCCCTCTGATAGGTTAGACCCATTATCAGTGATGATGCTGTGAGGGTAGCCGAATCTGTATATTATCCTTTTCAAGAATTTTAGCGCCGTTGCTGCATCGCATTTGCTAACCGGCTCTGCCTCGACCCACTTGGTGAATTTGTCCACTGCCACTAACAAGTGTGTATTCTTATTGGCTAACCTTTTGAAAGGTCCCACCATATCAAGCCCCCACACCGCAAAGGGCCAAGTGATGGGGATCATCCTGAGTTCTTGAGCTGGCACATGAGCTTGCTTGGCATAACGCTGGCACCCGTCGCATTTCTTGATTATATCCTCTGCGTACGCATGTGCAGTGGGCCAGTAGAATCCGTGTCTGTAGGCTTTATCCACTAGTGAACGAGAGCCGGTATGATGCTCGCAGTCTCCAGAGTGTATTTCGTTGAGGATTTCTCTGCCTTCTTCTGGAGACACACATATCTGAAAGACGTCTGCAGGGCTTCGCCGATGTAACTCACCGTTGATGAGTACGAAGGATTTGCTTCTCCTGACAATTTGCATGTCCTGTACCTCGTTAGTGGGTAGGATTCCCCGGGTCTTGTAATCTAAATAAGGCACGACCCATAAGGGGGGTAGCATGTATTGCGGCCACCAGAGCCGGTTCTGGATCCATCTCTGCTATGTCTTGCTCCGTTGGTATTTGCACGGTCAGCTTTGTCAGGACGTCAAGGAACACATTTGGTGGAACCGGCTTTCGTTGAGAGCCGAGCCGGGATAGAGCGTCTGCAGCTTAGTTTAGCTTGCGCTCCACATAATCCACTTGGTACCCAACAAAGAAACCGGCTTGTCTTTCTACCTCACGCCGATAGGCTGCCATGGTGGCATCTTTGGAGTTCCATCTTCCCGACACTTGCTGAGAAACAAGGTCGGAATCGCCATAGCATCGGATCCGGCTTATGTGCATCTCACGAGCCAGCTGTAGCCCATGGAGTAGAGCCTCATATTATGCCGCGTTGTTGGTGCAAGTAAACTGTAGCTGCAAGACATAGAAAAATTGTTCTCCTTTGGGAGAGGTGAGGACCACGCCGGCTCCTGACCCTTGATGCTACCGACTCACATCAAAGTGCGTTGTCCAGTATTTGGTAACTGACTTTTTTGGGGGTGCTTGGATCTCTGTTCACTCATTGATGAAGTCGACCAGCGCATGAGATTTGATGGCCGTGCGTGGTTCATATTTGATGTGGTAAGCCCCCAACTCTATAGTCCACTTTGCAATCCTTCCCATGGCCTCCCGGTTTTGGATGATATCTGCAAGCGGTGCTGAGCTGACTACAGTTATGGGGTGCTCCTGGAAGTAATGCTTGAGCTTCCGACTCGCCATGAATACACCAAGGACCAGTTTTTTCCAGTGAGGGTAGCGTTGCTTTGATGAAGTCAAGACCTCACTAACATAATAGACCGGCCTCTGCAAAGGGTGCTCTTTACCGGCTTCCATACGTTCAACCACAACCACTGCGCTGACTGCTCGATTGTTGGAAGAAATATAGAGTAGCATCGGCTCTTTGGGCTTAGGAGCCGCTAGGATTGGAGCCTGGGACAATTGTTTCTTCAATGCTTCCAGAGCTTGATCAGCTTCATCGTCCCATACGAATTTCTCCGACTTTCGTACGAGTCGGTATAGTGGGATTGCTTTTTCTCCAAGTCAGCTTATGAACTGACTCAGGGCAGCTACGCACCCTGTAAGCCGTTGGACTCCTTTTACCGAGGTCGGATTCTGGAGAGCCATAATAGCGTTGATTTTCTCCGGGTTTGCCTCGATTCCTCTCTCTGACACTATCTATCCGAGGAGCTTTCCTGCAGGGACCCCAAAGGTGAACTTGGCCGGGTTTAGCTTCATCTGATACTTGCACAGATTCTTGAAGGTTTCCTGGAGGTCGCTGATGAGTGAGTCAGCGACCTAAGACTTGATGACTATGTCGCCCACGTAAGCGTGCACATTGCGCCCAATTTTCTCCTTGAGGCAGTTCTGCATCGTTCGCTGATATGTGGCCCCTGCATTCTTCAAGCCGAAATGCATAGAAGTGTAGCAGTATATCCCAAAGGGAGTAATAAAAGCTGTTTTCTCCTGGTCTTCTAGAGCCATCTTGATCTGATGATAGCCAGAGTAGGCGTCGAGAAAACACAGGAGCTCGCAACCCGCAGTAGAGTCGATGATTTGATCAATACGAGGTAGTGCGAACGGATCCTTTGGGCAGGCCTTGTTTAAGTCGGTGTAGTCAATGCACATACGCCAAGTCCCGTTCTTTTCAAAACGAAGACCGGGTTTGCAAGCCACTCTGGATAGAAAACTTCCATGATGAACCCGACGGCAAGGAGACGGGCTATCTCTTCCCCAATGGCGTTCCTCCTTTCATCATTGAAGTGACGAAGGAATTGCTTGACCGGCTTCAGTTTTGGATCGATGTTTAGGTGGTGCTCAGCGAGTTCCCTCGGGACACCTGGCATGTCAGAAGGTTTCCATGCGAAAATGTCCCGATTCTCACGGAGGAACTCGATGAGCGCGCTTTCCTATCTGTCAGATAGCCCTGTCCCAATGATGAACTGCTTAGAAGCGTCACCAGGGACAAAGTCGACTTTCTTCGTGTCCTAGGTCGGTTGGAATTTTGGGTTGTTGTCAGGAGTCGGTTTCTTCAGGATGGTCGAGTCGGTTGGATCTACCTTCTCCTGGTATGCAGACAGGTCCTCCTTTGCACATGCCGAGTCGGCAAATTTGACATGTTGCTTGTCACATTCCGTAGCTTTGGACCGGCTCCCATCTACCGTAATCGGGCCGAAGGGACCTGGCATCTTTAGCTTCAGGTAAATGTAGCATGGCCGAGCCATGAACCTGGCATAAGCCGGTCTGCCTAGGATGGCGTGATATGGGCTCTCGAGTTTCACCACCTTATAGGGTCTGATCTCAGAGCAAAAGCTTTCAACAGTTCCAAAGGCTGTTTCCAGGTAGATTTTTCCTATCGGACGTGCTGACTTGCCTGGGACTATTCCGTGGAACACGGTGTTGGAGGTTTGCAGCTGTTTGTGAGTCAATCCCATCCTTCAGAACGTCTTGTAGAAGAGGATGTTGATACTACTTCCTCCAGCCATGAGTACTTTGTCGAGTGTGTAGCAGCCGATTGTGGAGAAACTACTAGGGCTAGGGAACCTGGGTTTTCTACCACTAGTGGGTGGTCATCCCTCGTCCAGGTGATCGGCTGTTCAGACCAGTTAAGCCATCTGGGACAAGCCGTCTAAGTGGCCACAAACATGGCGGCTCTCTGCTGTAGCTTCCTGTCCCTCCGACAACTGCTGGTGGTGAAGACATGATAAGCTGAGTGGTCTTGGAGCTGCTTTGGGTTTGATTGGAATCCGGCGAGTCCCGATTGGTTTTGCTGTCCTACTCCCTGGGGTCCTTGGTATTGCGGTGCTGCGCCGGCTCCTTGGTGGCCAAAATTTTGGTTGTTGTTCTTTTGACCGGCTCCTCCGCCTGACCTAGGGGGGCCCTGACCTCCACGACGTACAAACTCTTTCATGAAGTTACAATCTTCCCAAGTGTGAATGGATGGACGGCCGGGTTTGCTGTGTTGTGGGAAGGGTCTCTTCAGAGCTTCTTCAAAGCTGACTGGGGGTTGGAAACTTTTTTCCGACTTGCGGTAGTTGTTGCCCCCCTGCTTCTGCCTTTGGGAGCCGACATTTGTGTTGGGTACCAAGTCGGAAGTATTCTGGTCCAGTAGTCGCTTGGTCTGTTGGTTCTAGCTCTGAGATCCCTTGCCGTTGTTCTTTTTATTCTGGGCGGCTTTGTCCTCTTCCTGATCAGCATCCTTGGTTTCGTCAGACTCGACATACTTGATGACCACGTTCATGAGCTCTCCCATATTACTGACCGTCCTCTTGAGTCGGACAAGCTTGTGTACTAAAGGCTCGAACTTGCAGTTTCTTTCCAAGACGATCACTGTTGTCTGTGCAGTAATAGTGTCTGAGGAATGGAATATATTTGCGACTCGTCATGCCCATCTTAGGGCCGACTCTCCTTCTTTCTGGACGCAGTGCTCCAAGTCGACTATTATGGTGGCTCGCCGGCAGGTGCCTTGGAAATTCTTGATGAACTTCTCTCTGAGATCCGCCAAAGAGGTGATGGAAATCACTAGAAGATTTTTGAACCATGTGCGATCCGACCCTTCCAACATCATTGTGAAGTAACGGGCACAGACCTCTTCGCCGGCTTATAGCATGTCCATGGCGAGGTCGTAGCTTTCGATCCAAGCCGCTGGGTCCATGTCAGCCGTGTAGTTTGGGATCTTACGCGGTCCCCTGAAATCCGGGGGCAAGCATGTGTTCCTCAAAGCCGACACTAGACATCGGTTACCCACAGATCTGCTGACAAACTCGGTGTTTGGTTCCTGTGAGGGGAGTTGGGTCACCGGCTCAACACGGTGGTTGGTGTTAGGAGCCGGTAGGTCCATAATTCTCAATGCCCACTGAGGGCTCAGAGGCAGAGGCGCTCTGTGGTGGCGATGGCTGCCCGAGGCTGCAGGAGCCGGTGACTCTGCCTACCGGCTCACACTTCGATATGGAGTTCCATGTATGTATGGGACCCCTTGTGAGTATTGGCCCTGCTGTGTGATCGCAGTCTTGAGGAAGTCAACGGCCTCGCGGGAGGCACGATATGCTGGGGTGTCTCCATGAATTGGCGCGTTGGTGAGGTAACGGGTCGCCGCCATGACATTAGCCATGGGGTTTTCGAAGTCGTGAGGATGTGTTTGGAAGCGATCATGGCGTGGCAAAGGAGCCAACTGTCTGGGAGGCGTGAATCCTGGGGGAGTCGATTGGTCAGGGCTGTGGAATAGCGTTCGTCCTTGGTAGCCAAGGGGGAAACGACTTGTGTATCCCTGTGGGCGCGTATGAGCGAGGCTCAATCGTTGAGCGTCTATCAGATTCGACTCTCCCAGGAGGCGCACGGTTTCCTGGATGAGCCGGACTTCTCTCTCAACCATCTGTTCTTTTTAGATGTTGACTTCCCTCTGTAAGTTCGCTATCCGTACCTTGAGTTCGTTAACCCTTATCTTCCAGGCCTCCTGATTCTCTTTTGTTACCGTCATGGACAAAGCCTCATCAAGGGAGTTTAGGGTATCTGCGAGGGCTTCTGCTCCAGTGGGGAATTGTGCTGATGAGCGGGCTGCCGGGTCCCTATTGGTATTAGGAGCCGCGGCGGCCGCCGACTCTGCGCCTTGATTTTGGGTTGCCTGACTCTCCAGTCCACCAAGTCGGCCATGAACACCGTGGCACAATATGGAGGTTCAAAGTGAGGGTAATCCAGGTTATATTCTGGCACACCGGTACCGAGTCTGTTGTTCCCCACGGATCAGATGGACCCCTCATCTGAGAAGCTTCCTTCACTTGGATATGAGTTGGAATCAGTCAGTTCTTCCGAGGCATCGTACATTGGGGACTCAACAAAGCGCTCTGACTCTGGAGACTCATCAATGAATCCGACGAAAGTGCTTTTGGAGCCGGCATGTTTCCGACTTGAAGTTTCGATTGGAACTTCAGGATCTGGCTCTGGCTCATATCGGTTCGTCCTGCCGATGAAGATGTGGATAGACCCGATCGGGACCCGATATCCTGATTCGACAGAATCGGCTTCAGGGCCCCAGGTTGAGTCGTCGATGCAGAGTTTCCCGCGCCGGATTATGGTGATCCTTCAAGCGATGAATCCCTCCATGCCTTGGAGAGCTCCCTCCATCATCTCCACACCTGCGAGCGCAGGCCCCATAGTGGGCGCCAACTGTCGTGGGAAAGTCACGACAGATGTCCGAAGAGTCAAACTTAGCATGGGACCTTTGCTGCGAGGCGATTTCGTAGAGAGAGTCGACATGGACAAGAGACTCGGCGATTTACCCAAGTTTCAACCCCTCTTTATCTAGAGGTAAAAGCATACTCCTGCTTCTTATTATTATGGGTTCCGACTCTCGAAAGAAAAGTCGGTTGATCGATTACAAGAGAGTCGGTTCACAACCTTAGTTCTCGAGGAGATCTAGGTTACGCCGAAAGTGTCTAGTCCTATCTTGGATTGAGATTGTTCCTTGACCCTGGATCCCATGGACCTCGGCTTATAAAGGCACCGGGTCCCGGGATTCTGCGAGTTCGACTCCGACACGAGGTGGAGTCCTATTCTACTTTACAAACACGCTACGTGCTATACAAGGTAATTCGAATTCCTTCTATGGCTCCGATGTCCTTTGCTTGGCGCAGCCGGGTCTTCTTTCGTGGGCCTTCCGTAGATGAGTCGGCCCATGGATATAATGCCGGGTTATGGGCTTGGTCCATCCCCCCGACATGAACCCCAAGTAAAGTAGCAGCACGAAGGCGAGTCTCCTTAACCCGAATTTCTGAAAGCGCCTCCAGAAGAGAAATAAGGGCATAAACAAACAACTGAGCACGTTGTGGTTCAAGCTCCTTACGTAGACGAGACATGAACTCATAGACACAATGGACCTCACTGTCTGACCACACTGCTTGGCAACATTGACAACTACGACAACCAACAGTGGGAAGAGAGTCAGGCTGGTGCCAAATAGCAAAACTTTATTTGTATAAATCAATAAACAGTGGAGTCACCCTATTGAAGAGCCTGCTTCTGGCGATCCGCAGAAAGGTATAATGCATCACTAGTGGGTTGATAGCACTGAGAAATAAAGGTCCACATCTCAAAGATGTTAGAGAGGCCCATGAACTCAGAAGCAAACCGAGGCAGAACAATGGAAGGGAGAATAGCCGCAGCATGAGAATCATCATCAAACCACTGAACTCCGAAGGAGAGGGAAAAGCTGGAGCTCGAGCAACGAGCACAGAGGGAACCCCATGTAAAGCAGCACCACTAAGGCGAGTCTCCTTAACCCGAATCTCTGAAAGCGCCTCCAGAAGAGAAATTCCGGCCATAAGCAAACAACTGAGCACGTTTTAGTTCAAACTCCTTACGAAGCCGAGACAGGAACTCATAGACACGATGGACCTCCATGTCTGACTGCACTTCTTGGAAACACTGACAACTACGACAACCAGCAGTGAGAAGAGAGTCAAGCTGGTGCCAAATAGCAAAACTTTGTGTGTAGAAATCATCAACAGTGGAGTCACCCTATTGAAGAGCCTTCTTCTGGCGAACCGCAGACATGTATAATGCATCACTAGTGGGTTGATAGCGCTAACAAGATAGGTCCACATCTCAAAGATGGTAGAGAGGCCCATGAACTCAGAAGAAAATTGAGGCAGAACAATGGAAGTGAGAATAGCCACAACACAAGAATCATCATCAAACCACTGAGCGTAAGCAGATATAGCATCACGCTAAGAGGGAAGAGCCTCCTCATAGGCCAGAAGTTACTTTTCATAAGCATGAACCGCGGAATCAGTTGAAAGATCCTAACCATGAGATCTAACCTAACACTAACCAGCAACTCCTACTAAAGTATGAACCCTAACCTAACCCTAACTTGCCACCATGAACACAACAAGAACAAGGCTCAGGGAGGGTGCTCGAAGAAGGTGATGGCTCGAAGAGGTGGTTGGACGATATCGATGCTCGGAACGGCGTTGAGGTCTTGGCAGGGTGATGGCGCTCGATACGTGAGGGGCTCGGGGATGACGTCGTACCTAGAGAGGGGCACGGGGAAGATGACTATGATGCTCGGTCGGAGATGGGCTCGGGGATGGCGGCACGCTCGGGGAGGGGCACGGTGATGGTGGCAATGAATCTAGGGGATGACACCGATGATGATAGAGCGCGCGCGTGATACGTCTCAAACGTATCGATAATTTCTGCTCGCTCCATGCATGTTTTGTGTGATATTGCTATGATCTAGATACACTTTCATACACTTTTGATCATATTTGGACTAACCTACTAATTCAGTGCACCCCAGTGCCAGATCGTATTTTTTGCTGTTTTTCTATTCCAGGTTTCCCCCATATTAAAAGTGCTCCAAAAATTCGGGAAAAATCGGATAAAAAAATAAGCGTAACAGAGTCTTCCAGAAGGACCCAAGTGGGGCCAGAGGGCCACCACTAGGGGCCCAGGCGACCACTTGGCGCGGCCAGGGGCCTGGCCGCGCCAGGGGGCGCCTGGACCCCTGGTGGCCCCCTGGCTGCCACCCTTCGCCTATTTATTCTCCGTGACAAGGAAACTCCGAAGACAGAACCCCAATTCGCACTCTCGCCTCTGTTCCGCCGCCGCCGCGCTTCCAAGATCGGGAGCACCGTCAGGACCCTTCCCGGCACCCTGCCGGAGGGAGGATCATCCTCCGGGAGCTTCTCCTCCACCATGGACGCTTCCCGGATGTGCCGTGAGTAGTCTACCTTGGACATTGGGTCCGAAATCAGTAGCTATGTGATGTTCTCCTCCCCTCTTTGTTCTTCATGGTTTAGACCTCGTGAGCTGCCCTACATGATCGAGGCACATATGTAATTCTTCTGCTGTTGCTATGTTGAGTTTGATGGGATCCGATGGATTTTGAGATTATGTTCAGATTGTGATAGAGTAATATATTTGGTTTTGATCTCTTATATTTTTGTTCCTATGTAATTCTTGCATGTTCTCCGTTGCTGTTTATTGCTTTGGCCAAGTGGTGGATAGTAACTCCAAGAGGGAACGTTATGCTCGATTGTGGGTACATGCCCCCTGATGGCACACTTGAGTGACAGAAACATGATTCTAGGGGATGTGCTGTGGCCACAAGGGGGAAAACAACGATGCTTGTAACCGCGATTGCAAGGATTGTTTACTTTACGCAAAGTTCTTTTAATGAAGTTGTCTGTTGCTATGGGTTTACACTTTGGGTGGGACTCGCAACTTAATACCAGCGAGATGTTCTGGATAGATATCTCAAGGTGGATGATCATTAGTAGATGTAGATGGATTTCGGCCTACTTATTTTGGCGTACTGCCCATGCTTATGAGCCTCTTCCTTTATTTTGTAACATATTTAGCATTGCGGTGCGTTTATAATCCTGTCAATTGCCCATCTGTAATTTGTTTACCTCGCATAGCATTTTTATCGTCTTTTGGGAGAGAGACATCACTAGTGAACATCACGGGACTCCGGTCCATATTCTCATCATTATTTATAAGCTATTTCCTTTTTAGTATTTAATTTCAGTTGCTATCATTATCATTATCCCTTGTGTGTTTGACCCTTTGTAAACAACAAGACCGGAGAGATTGACAACCTCCCTGAACTTCGTCGGGAGAAAAGTTCATTGTGTAGTGTGCAGGTCTAGGTGAAGTAAGCAACCCTTAGTTGTGAACGGCGCCATTGTTCACTTCACCATCTACTTATCATTGCCGGAGTCCTTCTGGACGATACTCAACCTCGGTATCTTCACCGAGGGAAATTTGCTGCTATCCTACATCTCACCTTCCACTTGGGGTAACCAACGAAGGGCGAGAAGCCATTATCACTTCCACGCCATCAAGCAAATTTATGGCGCCGTTGCCGGGGACTCCGAGTGATAAGATAGGGCAGTTGCCCACTATCCTTTACCTTTACTTTTTAGTCTTGTCTGTTTACCTTTCTATTTTTATCTTTGTGTCTTATATCAAAAATTACAAAAAAAATTCTATTTATCTTGGTAGCAGTTGTCATTATGTCTGATCCTTTTTCCTTTGTTGAGACAGAGGTTCTCACCTTCAAACAGAAAAGTGGTGAAAGTTTAAAAGATGCGTGGTATAGAATTAATGATTCTCAAAAAAGAGCCACCAAGAAGCAACCCACTACTATCCTGCTTAGAAATTTGTATGTTGGGATTACTCCTTGGAATATGTTCATATTAGATACTACCATTAGTGGGAATGTCCTAGAGGCCCCAATTTGGGAGTCTCTTAATGTTATTGAAAATCTTGTTGGAAACCTCCCTGTTGCCAGCATACAAGAAGATATAACTCTATCTCACATTATGAAGAAACTTGAAAAGATAGAGTTAGAAATACCAAGTATAACTAGGATAAATCAGTTGGATCACAAGATTCAAGGGAATTTGAATAGGCTTGATAGCTCCATGCATAAAATTATTAAAACTTTGGAGACCATCAAATTCCACGATATGGATCCTTCTAGGATTGATAAGATTGAGGAAATCATTAATACTCTAGGAACTACCTTCTCCTCAATTAAACCAAAAAAAGGTAGCAACCCTGGATAGAAAGGAGCCTAAGTTCAATTATGTCCATAAGGTTCCCCTACCCAAAAATAATCCACCTATGGCCAAGGAAGTTGAAACCGTGAAAACTCAGGAAGAAATACCTCTGTTTGATAAATTTATAAATGAAGCTCCAATTGATTTTCCGCCTTTTGGTTTTATCCCTAGAAGCATCTTCATTAGGCCTTTATTTGAAAGACCTCTTAAGACTAGTTGTACAATTGAAGAGCTTTTTGATGATGATGATGATGGTTCGATTGATACAACCTGATCTTTTGCCTTATGCCTAGCTTAAAGGCGTAAAGGAAAGAGCTTGTTGGGAGGCAACCCAAGATGTTTTTACTTCTGTTTTTAGTGGTCTTGATGATTGTTACTACTGTAGCAACATCATTGTATCTTTATTTTTCAAGCTTTGTGCCAAGTATAGCCTCATACGACAAGGGAAGTGAATGTTGTGACATGCTGTCCAGAAAACAGATTCCGTCCTCGTGACGGGAAAAATCAGAATAAATCACCAGTTCATCTTTTTGAGCTGATTTTTTTACACAAGATGATCTATACAATCACGGAACTTTTGTATGTTCTGAGTTTTTTGATTCGAGTTTTAGAAGTAACACTAAAAAATTCTTTACTACCCGCTGTTCTGTTTTTCACAGATTCTGCCACGTTTAGTCTCTCCTAGCTTTTGCAAACCTTAAGCTTGCTTTTTCTTTGAAAAAACGTTTTTGGCAATCTTGAGAAACAGTAGCTCTTCAAGAATATCATTATATCCAGTGGGAAAAATTATTTATTAAGGGTACTAACCTCTCTAATCAGCTTATGATGAGTTGTGTATGAAGGGAGTTTTCAAGTGTGCGATGGAAGATGATGAAAGAAGATTCGGGAGTGTCAAGCGCTCAAGCTTGGGGATGCCCCCATGCATCCCCAACGAATAATCAAGGAGACTCAAGTGTATAAGCTTGGGGATGCCCCCGAGCATCCCCTTCTCCATCAAGAATCATCAGTTCGTCCTTCGTCTCACTATATTTTTGTCGCTTCATGCGTTATGTGCTATGCTTGGAGCGTCTCGTTCTTAGGTTTTGTTTTTAGTTTTCTTTAGCTTTGCTTGACGTTCATAACAAGTTAGACCCTGTCTTACTTTGTGTGGGAGAGAAACACGCTCCACTTTCAAAATCTAGAACACATCATAGGATTCTTCATGCCTATCTTTTTGCTGTTGTGTGTTCTTTATCTTTTCGTAGCTACTGCCCTGTCTAATTTTAGTCTTAGTTTGTCTTAGCAAGAGCCTTGCCTTTTTGTTTAGTTTTTCACTGGAACTCTCTTTAGTTTTCATGTTTATCTTGTTAAGAGAGTTGGATGTTGCACTGAGTTATGTCTTGTTTTTGAGAAGTAGGTAATTGAGGTTGCAATTTAATTTCAGTAGTAGCTTGCAATAGTTTTGAGGTATTGATGTGAGTAATGTGTGAACTTTTGGTGTCAAGAGCTCTAGCCTATTAGTGATAGGTGTCATATTTTGGGCAATCCGTGTGTTATTTTCAAAAACCTACAAAACTAGTTGAGAACTCTAGCTACTAGATGGATCACTACTCTTCTGAGGGGTCGAATACTAGATTACACTCACGTACCATGAGTCGAGGATGCGCAAGGATAACCAAACCCCCATACACTCCTCCTCGGGGTACTTGTCTCTTTGTGAACCTCCTCATTAGATTGAGAGTTACCGATAATAAGTGCATGAGTTCTTCGGACTAATGTAAGTATTGAAAGTTGACACTTCCACCTCCTCATATTTGCTAGCCTCTCCTGTGCTGTGCATTGCCTCCTTCTCACTCCGAGAGTTGGTGTCCACCTTCGCCGGTACATCCAATCCCTTGGCATGATACGCTCTATCATCATAAACCTCCTTATATCTTTCCTTAAAACAGCCACCATACCTACCTATCAAGCCATTTCCATAGCCTTTCCAAGATATATTGCCATGCAACATCCACCTCTTCATGACTTGATCTTCATGTCATACATGTTCCTGCTACACTGGCAGCGACATACATTTCATACATCATGATAGCTATATCTTCTTTATGATTTGAGTACCTTGTAAAGTGTGAAAGATCTTCTATACCCTCTTGTATAAATTAGAGTGTTGCCCTTAAGTGAGGAAAAGATCCCAAAATGAACAAAATAAAAGATCCCAAAGAGGACAAATGAGAGTTGAATAGAAAGATCCATGGAGGCCACCAAAAATACAAAAAATAGAAAAAAGAGAAAAATAAAATAAATAGAGAGAAAGGAGCAACACTACTATCCTTTTGCAAGATCCACACTAGTACTCCCTCTTATCCTTGTACTCCATAGAGATGATCATGCATATAGCTATGTGGGGACCTTCACACTATAGAACTTGGCTTGGATATGCCAAGGATGAGCCTCCTCAAAAGAGCTCTAGGTCTTCATGAGCGAGCAAGTTAGATGCACACCCACTAGTTCCATTGGAGAGCTTTTCAGCTCATATGTTCATCCGTTGCATGGCAATCCCTACTCCTCACATCAAATCTATCATTTGGCCTTCTCGCGTATGATTGTCCTCATTGATGTGAGCCTTTCTCATCATTTTCGTCTTCGTCCTCCACCATATTCTCTCTTTGCCATCCTAAGTGTCAACTCTCGTGCTTACGCTCATCCATTGCATGAGTGCTCAAAATATCGAAAAGGAGTGGATCAAATTGACTTGTACCTGACTAGTGGTCTGGGGACGAGTCAAGATAAGATTCCAAAGAAGACCAAGGGTGAAACTTTAGTAGATTGAGTTCTCAACACAAAACGACCTTTTTCTCGTATTCCCTATCCCCCTTCTTGCACGCAAACACCATCTGGGGACATTTGAGTCACGTACAACGAGAACTCTTGCACCTAATGTTCTTTCGTTGCTTGTCTCAATGCTAATATAGACTCTTGCATGTTATGACTTGAATTGAATTACATACCTTGAATTCTTTACTTTTCAAAGTCCTTATATGGTTTCTATCATGTCACCACAGAAATTATGCCTGTTATCATTTACCTACTCGAGGACGAGCAGGAATTAAGATTGGGGATGTTGATACGTCTCAAACGTATCGATAATTTCTGCTGGCTCCATGCATGTTTTGTGTGAGATTGCTATGATCTAGATACACTTTCATACACTTTTGATCATATTTGGACTAACCTACTAACTCAGTGCACCCCAGTGCCAGTTCCTGTTTTCTGCTGTTTTTCTATTCCAGGTTTCCCCCATATTAAAAGTGCTCCAAAAATTCGGGAAAAATTGGATAAAAAAATCAGCGTAACGGAGTCTTCCAGAAGCACCCAAGTGGGGTCAGAGGGCCACCACCAGGGGCCAAGGCGGCCACCTGGCGCGGCCAAGGGCCTGGCCGTGCCAGGGGGGGCGCCTGGACCCTTGGTGCCCCCCTTCGCCTATTTATTCTCCGTGACAGGGAAACTCCGAAGACATAACCCTAATTCACAATCTCGCCTTTGTTCTGCCACCGCCGCGCTTCCAAGATCGGGGCACCGTCAGGACCCTTCCCGGCACCCTGCCGGAGGGAGAATCGAGCTCCGGTAGCTTCTCCTCCACCATGGACGCTTCCCGGTTGTGCCGTGAGTAGTCTACCTTGGACCTTGGGTCCGTTATCAGTAGCTATGTGATGTTCTCCTCCCCTCTTTGTTCTTCATGGTTTAGACCTCGTGAACTGACCTACATGATCGAGGCACATATGTAATTCTTCTGCTGTTGCTATGTTGAGTTTGATGGGATCCGATGGATTATGAGATTATGTTCAGATCGTGATAGAGTAATATATTTGGTTTTGATCTCTTATATTTTTGTTCCTATGTAATTCTTGCATATTCTCCGTTGTTGTCTCTTGCTTTGGCCAAGTGGTGGATAGTAACTCCAAGATGGAACGTTATGCTCGATTGTGGGTACATGCCCCCTGATGACACACTTGAGTGACAGAAACATGAGTCTAGGGGATGTGCTGTGGCCACAAGGGGGAAAACAACGGTGCTTGTAACCGTGGTTTCAAGGATTGTTTACTTTACGCAAAGTTCTTTTAATGCAGTTGTCTGTTGCTTTGGGTTTTGAAAGCTCAAGAATGATCAGAGGGAGAGGGGGTGAATGATCACTTCTAAAAATTCTAAGGAACTTAGAAGGAAATCATGTAAACATCGTAGGACTAAAGACATCTCGAAGGAAATACAGTATCGAAAGTAATGCAAGGCTCGAAAGGATTTGTAGCGAAGGAAAACATCGAAGACAAACAGGCTACGAGTAAATACTTGAAGTAAATGCTAGAAGGAAAACGAGCCTGACACAGCGATGTTTGGTAAACCAGTTCATACTCTGCAAAGTGCTACGTCTGGTTGGAGGGACTGGTGATTGAACACCTGGAGCAAAACTCTCTCCGTCCTATTCTCCACTGCAACAAACTCCTCGAGCTTGTCCAGTTTTCACTCGTGGTAGATGATTCAGGACATCTCCGAGACCTTTACAAACTTCCTTCAGCAGTGACAATTACTCTTCGACTGCTTGACAGGCGACGCCTAACCGTCTAGGAGACTTGCAGTTCTCCAAGATAAAAGGATCGGCTAATCTCAACCTAAGTCATAGTGAATTGCTCAACTCAGTTCAGACTTGGGTGTAGATTTTCTCTCGATGGATCTCTTTGGGATGCTCTCAGACTTCTGTCTTAGAAACTTCAGTGGAGCAGCCAACCCGAAATGGCGGGTAGGTGCGGGGTATTTTTATTTGGCGATCTCGATGGGTAAAATGACTGAAGTGACCCGATGCAACCGCTTGACGCGTGTCCACAACGGTCGGATTCCAATCACTGCGCAACTTTACTTGAGGAACAAGTAAGCTGACTCACCGAACGAGTTCTCTTTCGAAGGCATGAAGTGCAATGACTTTGCCTTCGAGCTACTCGCTCGACTCGGTGAGATTTCTCTCGGTAGGCTTTTGTGGGTTTTGATTGAGCAGAGCAAATTCACTTCGACAAAGATCTCAACTAGCAAACCCCTCTTGATAGTACGGTTTTTCCTACGACTCAAGAAATAAAGAGAAAATAGCAAAAAGACTAAGTCTTCGACCAGCTTCAGCTTTCTCCTCGTTGCGCTTTTGCTCGAGAGAAACATCTTCTTCGACAACATTTTGAGGTGTCGTCTTCCTTCAAAGGTTTCGGTAGATAACTGCAGCTTCACTGCAGCGTGTTGTCCTTCGACCTTCTACTTGCAAACTCCATTCTTTCGGAACCTAAGTATCTGTTTATACTCGAAAACAATATTAGTTCCACTTCTTCTTTGTCCAACAATGTCCAAAACCTTCGGGGGCAAAACTTGCTCTTACACCATGCAACATCCACCTTCTCATGAGTTGATCTTCATGTCATACATGCTACTTGCTTGATCGATGAGCCGCATGCTAGTTGGGCCTTGCCCTAATCATTGCTACATGACGCTCTAGTATCATTTCATATCCTGCTACCCTGGCAGAGGCATACATTTGCATACATCATGATAGTTACATCTTCTTTATGATTTGAGTACTTTTGTAAAGTGTGAAAGATCTTCTATACTTTTTGTAATATATAGAGTGTTGCCCCTAAAGTGAGGAAAAGATCCCAAAGTGGACAAATTAAAAGATCCCAAAGTGGACAAAAAGATCGAGAGAATAGGGTCGAAAGAAATCCCTACTCGCGAGGCTGGCTCCGGCGACGACGAGAAGATTCGGCGAGCGTTGGAGCACGACGAATTGGACGAGCGCCTGGAGGAGTGATCTTCGTGCGGAAGGAGTGTTGATCTCCAGAAGATTCCAGCTGCGATTCCGGCGGAGTCCGGGGGCTTCGAGGAAGAGGCGAGGAAACTCGCGGTTGACGTTGAGGAGGGGCTTCTTCTTGTTCGGAGTCGGAGGAGAAGGTGTCCAAAGTGATATGATAATAATCATCGACACTTAGCACATCTCTGTTCTTCGGTAGGCGAGGAATATTGGGATCCGGTCGATCTACTCGATCATCATTGGTCCAATTCCTGTTCAGATGGGGAGGATATTCTTCGAACCCGCAACGTTGAAGTTGACCGAGGGAATTGAACTTCCGAAGACCTTTCCAATCACGGCGAAGGCATTCACGCAACATCTGATTGTTGTTCATGGTAATGTTACGCAAGTGATTGATCTCATCCATCAGAGCTTGCTTCTGAATAAAATCTTGATCAATGTGATGTTGAAGCATTTGCTGGGACCGAAGAGAAACTTCCATATGATGCACTGGCTTGATAAACTTCGAGCGAATATTGCGCTCAGTTAAGTGGGCGCGGATGCCAGTGTGCTCAGCAAAAGGGTCGTTGGGTCGAGCAACAACCTGCAATACTTCTCGAACAGGTGGAGTGAAAATCTTCGGGTAAATAGATATGGGGAATGGCACGTCCCGAGAGTAATTGCAGATTGCCATCAGCCATGGTGCATATGGCTTGTGGGAATTGTGGTCATCAGCACAAGACACCAAAGTTCTGAGGAAGTATTCTTCAAAATCGAAGGGATGACCGTGGACTAACTTCAACAGGGCAAGTTGCACATCATTTGGAATTGGAAAATTATCGTGCACATCAAGCATTGGCATCAAAGTCTTCGAGAGAATATAAAACCATGCCTTTGCTTCAAATACCAAGTGTCTTGGCTTCGGCTCAGTGGGGTAGTGATCTCCTACGACTTCTGGATCCATCAGTGTAGAGAATTCAGCAGGAGTTGCAGAAGGTAAGTCATGAAGTTTGTGAGGTAATCCTTCGAACCGAGGTAAATTGATGATAGCCAGAAATTGGTCGACAGTCATGTGAAAAACTTGGCCTTGAATCATATAGTCAAATTTCCATGTCTTCGAGTTCTCAGGATCTCCAGAGACATAAAGTGTTGCATAAAACTGTTTGATAAGCTCGGGATTGTAACCACAATCGAGAGCAAACATCTTGTGAGCATGCAGGCTATCAATTGTCTCGGCAATGTTCTCGAAACAAGTAGTGGAGTATACCGAAGGCATATCAAGATATTGATGCTGGAAAACTCTTGCCTTGTTGTACAACACACGAGTATAGTAGATAGCTTGCTCTTGGGTCCAAAACCGAAGAGAATAAGCACTTCTGGGCTTCTCGTAGGGATTGGTACCGAAGAAAAATGGCTTGTGTTCGCGCCTTTTGAAGATGGGACCTCCACGAGGAACATCTGAGCGGAACAAAGGCAGCATTTCTCTCGGATGAGCAGCGTGAAGCAGCTCATCAATGGGAAAAACCTCAGCAGCATTATCTGGCATCTGGAACTCTGGTTCAGCAGGTCGAGAGATAGATGATGGAATGTTTACGATATCCTGAGCCGGAATGACTGTAGGAGCATTCTCCTCGGCCTGAGCTACGACGGCATCTCCTTCGTCGGTTTGAGCATTTTGTGCGGCCTCTTCAATTTCCATGGCCTCCAAGTCTTCATCAAATTGAGCAAACGCATCAACCATTTCTTCGTTCGAAGAACTGGATGAGGAGGATGAAGAATTATCACTTGAACTGTCATCTCCAGAACTATTGCTTACGACTGGATCTCGTCGAGAGGAAACTGTCGTGATGTCAACATCAACATCTTCTCCTTCAGGCATAGTCCGGGCAGAAGAGTAATCTTTCTGGACTTGAGTTTCTTGCTCGACACGAGCAACTTGCTCGGTCTCTGCATGAGCTTGGATTTCAGTGGCGGGGGTGGTCGATGGAATGACATGAGGTGGAGATGGTGGGTTTGGAGGTGGTGGCGAGGCTTTTGGTGGTGAGGGTTGACGGGGTGGAGATGGAGGTGGAGGTGGAGGTGTTTGTTGTCGGGGTGGAGGTGTAGGTTTTTGTTGGCGGGGTGGAGGTGTAGCTTGACGAGGGGGTGGAGTTGTTTGTCGAGGCGGTGAACTTGTTTGGCGAGGTGGTGGAGTTTTCTTACGGGGAGGAGTGGGTTGCTTGGTGGGGTTTGGTTCAGTTTCTTGTCGTTCTGTGGTAGCAACGACCTCGGTGGACTTGGCCTTCTTGGCGTTCTTCTCGATCTCTGGCGTCCCACGCTCAGAGGTTGGGGCAGCAGACTTTCTCTTTCGAGATTGTCTGTGGAACAGAGCATCATTATGCTCTTTGCAAACAGCAGACACAACTTGTTTTACCTTGTCAAACACAGCAGTTAAATTTTCCTTCTGAGTCCTCCGGGAAGCTTCAGCAGATGCAATCTTGGACTTGAAAAAATTTCGGGACTCAATGTCCTCGGTTTCCTCTTGGAGTTTCCTGGTGTAAAACCTGACTTGTTCCTTATCCTTTCGATCCTGGGTGATGTAGCCTTCCCAGCGTATCATGTATCGAGCAACATGCTCTTGGATTTCAGCAGGAACATCATCCTCGGAAGTGACTTTGCTCGGTGCAGTAGCCATTTTCCAGAGAATGTGAGATATATGTGCAGCATCCCAAGGAGCATTGGCATTTGATTCTCCTTCATTGGAACTCACTTCATCGGCACGGGGACCGGAAACAGCAGGTGCAACAAGGGCAGGAGCTGGTGCAGCTCGAGGAACTGGAGCAGCTTGAGCCTTCTGTCTTGCCTCTTTGGCTTTCTTTTCGGCTTCCTTGGTGGCCTTGGCAGCAGCAATGGGTTTTGAGACCACTGCTTTATCCTTCGAGGCACTAGGGGCTATCACTTTTTCTTTCGTGACTGTGGGAGTCACAACTTGCTCGGTGGCACTGGGGGCCACGACTTTTTCTTTCGGGTCACTAGGAATAGTGCCTTCAGAAATTTGTCGACGATACTTTTCACTGACCAAGTGAAGAATGCCCAGTTGTTGAGCAACCAGAGCCTTTTTATGCTCGGGCTGACTGTGAAAGTTTAGGAGCTTAGAATTAATCAAGTCTTTTTCCTCTTGTTCCTTTTGCTTGGCCAGTCTTTCCTTTCGCTGAATAAGCGTTTCATCATCTTCACCAACTTGAGCTTGCTTTCCCTTCGATGGAGCCGAAGGTTTTGGTTGGCGAGCAGGAACAGGTGGAGCAGATGAAATAGGTGGATCTGTGACCAAGTTGGTCAAGTCAATATTTCCTCGAGGAGCCTGTGGAGCTGGCTCCTGGATCCTTATGCCTCTACTGCTCGGCTTTTTCTTCAGAGGTAAGTCCTCGACATCAGCCTCTGTACCAGGGTCTTGATCATCTGAATTAGCTTCTCCTTCGGAGCTTGCATCAGGAGGTGAAACTATTACAACCTTTTTCTGTCTCTTGGCTGACTTCTTGCCACCCTTCGGTTTGGCGCTAGGGCCAACTTCTTCGGCAGCTTTAGCAGCAGCTGCTTCCTTTCGAGCTTTAGCTTCTTTTCTCTTTTGTGCTCGAAGTTCACGTGCTTCAACGAGGTCTTTAAAATCATCAGGAGTTTTGAGGGCAGAAGGGTGAGCATCAGCTGGAGGAGGTGGTCGATTAAATTTCGTCCACTTTGGCCTTAGAGCTTTGACATCAACCCAAGGATTCTTCATAGCAAACAACCTCTCCCAACGAGGAATAAGAGACTTGTATTCATACCAACGAAGAGCTTGAAGTCTTCGAATCTCTTGCAGACGATTTTCTCTTGTACGATCATCCTCAGAACCAGACGGCGTTCTCAAATTCTTTTCAATGATCACTTCCTCAGACAAACCTTCAGAGTTATTGGTGATTCTTGTTCGGCCTCCCACACGCTTGGGAACTCTAATATTTCCTTCGTTACCAGCCATTTTCCTGCGAAAAAGAAGGATACGAGGGAATATAGGAAAGTTGTGAACAAGTACCAACAATTTCGAGGAAAAACATTTTGAATGCAACAATCTTTTCGAGAGATTTGTCTTATCGCAAGTTTTCATGAAAGTGCTAGGCTAGATTTTCATCGGATGGAAATCTAACGAAGAACTTGTATGAATAAATCGCACAAGATTAAATCTATCGAAACGATACTGTAGGATTTGCCTAAGTGAGAGAATCCGAGGGATTTCTTACCAAGGACAGATGGGGAATCGACAGAAAAGCTAGAAACAGATTTCCCAAGTTTCAAAGATCCAAACGGATCAAACAGACCTAAAAGAAATCAGAGAAAAAAAATCAACACAAAAGCTGGAAACGATGAACAGAACGAGATTGAATCGACTCCAGAGCCACACATACCCTAACTTGGTGATGTGAGGCGACTACGGCGACGCGGATGATGATCTTCGTCGACGGGAACGCCTCCGGCGGCTTCCTTCCGGCAGTTAAGCGGCGAGGGAGTCGACGGCGACGAGACAGCACGGCGGCGCGCGAGAGAGAGAGAGCTTCTGGAGGCGAAGAGACGAAGTCGAAGGAATAGCGATGTCTAAGCCGGTGGAGTGGATCAGTATTTATAAGGGAGGTTCTGACCGAGCTGTCAGATCTGATCCAACGGCGCAGATTTCGCGTCTCTCCGCATTCAACGGACGGATTTTGTGGCGGTAATCGCGGGAAATCCCAACGAACCGAAAGAAAGTTGCTCCACGTCCGAGACCAAACTCATCGACCATCGAGTATAAAAGTAGATAAAACTTCGATAGATTTTCCTTTGGAATCAATGACATTCGAGGGGAATCTTGATCGAGTACAATATGTACATGTTCACGAGAGAAAAGCACAGAATAGGTAGGGATAGAATAGAGGGAAAACGGGGTCCGATGCTTAGTCAATCCGAGGTTAAAAACAGCGATAAAAACTCGGAGTGATAAGTGTATAGGACAACACCAAACGAAAAAAATAAACGAAAAAGAAATACGACAGAAAATTAACGAAAGTAAACTACAATAATAAGGTATTATACATAGTACCGATAGTTATGATCTTACTGCACATTACGTGAGTCCAAGATGTTCAATTCACACCTCAGTGTACAGAACCTCTTTTCATCCAAGGGCTTTGTGAATATATCAGCCAATTGTTCTTCGGTGTGAACATGACTGATAACAATATCTTCTCGCTGAACATGATCTCGAAGAAAATGATGACGAATATCAATATGCTTCGTTCGAGAGTGTTGCACTGGATTATTAGAAATTTTGATTGCACTCTCATTATCACAAAGCAATGGAATTTTCTTCACAAGAATACCATAATCTTTCAGCGTTTGCTTGAGCCACAGAATCTGAGTACAACATGAACCGGCAGCAATATACTCGGCTTCAGCCGTAGAAATAGATACACAATTCTGTTTCTTCGAGGCCCAACAGACAAGAGATCTACCGAGAAAATGACATGTGCCTGAGGTAGATTTCCTGTCGACTCGATCACCAGCCCAGTCAGAATCTGAATAACCAACGAGATCAAACTGGGCACCCTTGGGATACCAAAGACCCAAGGTTGGTGTGTGTGCCAGATATCGAAGGATTCGCTTGACAGCAATATGATGAGATTCCTTCGGATTTGCCTGAAAACGAGCACACATACATACTGATAGCATAATGTCACGTCTAGATGCACAAAGGTAAAGAAGCGAACCGATCATCGAGCGATATTTCTTCTGATCGAAAGGTTTGCCCTTCTCATCTGCATCTAGATGAACATTCGTAGGCATTGGAGTCTTGATAGTTTTGCAACTGACAAGATCAAACTTCTTCAGTCAATCTCTGAGATACTTCTCTTGTGAAATGAAAGTACCATTCTTCTGTTGACGGATTTGAAGCCCGAGAAAGAACTTCAATTCACCCATCATAGACATTTCATATTTCTTCGACATCATACGAGCAAATTCTTCGCTAATATCAGGGTTAGTACAGCCAAAAATAATGTCATCGACATAAATTTGACACACAAAAAGATCATTTTTGTATGCACGAGTAAAGAGAGTCGGATCAGTTGTTCCTGGTTTGAAGCCCTTCTTAAGAAGAAAATCCTTCAGCGTTTCATACGAAGCACGAGGTGCTTTCTTTAACCCGTATAGGGCCTTGTGCAATCTGTACACCTTATCAGGATTCTTTGGGTCTTCAAAACCTGGTGGCTGCATAACATACACTTCTTCTTCGATTTCACCGTTAAGAAATGCACTTTTGACATCCATTTGATATAGCAATATACCATAGTAATTGGCAAAAGCAAGCATGACGCGAATGGATTCAAGACGAGCAACTGGTGCATAAGTCTCACCAAAATCAATACCTTCGATTTGGGTGTAGCCTTGTGCAACCAGTCGAGCTTTATTCCTTACCACTATGCCATCTTCATCTTGCTTGTTGCGAAAAATCCACTTCGTACCAATGATATTATGCTTCGTGGGATCAGGTCTATCGACAAGAGACCAGACTTTATTTCTCTCGAACTGGTTAAGTTCTTCGAGCATAGCAGTCATCCAGTATGAGTCCTTCATGGCTTCATCGAATTTTGATGGTTCTAGCATGGATACAAACGAAAAATTTCCACAGAAGTTAGCTAATCGAGTACGAGAACGAGTGGTGGGACGACCTGGTAAACGAATCTCTTCGAGAATTGAGTCGACATTCACTCTTCTTCGAACACGAGGAAAAGATTCTTCATCTTGTCGATCAGGTTGATCTTCGGAATCAGCTTGTCCTTCGGGATCATTTCCTTCGGGTTCAGCTTGTCCTTCGGGATCAACATATTCTTCGTTTATGCGTTCTCCTTCGACCTGTGCATCAATTTCTTCAGGATGTTGATCTCCAGCGCCCCGGGCTATGTGTGGGAACATTAGACCATCATCATCCCTGTTTGCTTGTTGAGCATTTCCATCGACAGGTCGAATATCTCCAATAGCCATGTACCTGATAACTTCATCCAAAGGAGGTTCATCCAGGTTAAGAGGTAATTGCTCCTTTTGAGAGCCGTTAGTTTCATCAAATCGAAAATTTACAGTTTCTACAACTTTGCCAAGATGTGAGTTGTAAACTCTGTAAGTGTGAGAATTTGAACCATAACCTAGAAGAAAACCTTCGTGTGCCTTTGGGGCGAACTTGGAGCTGTGATTCATGTCTCTGATATAACATGGAGCACCAAAAACCCTGAGATAAGACACATTTGGCTTTTTACCAGTGATGAGTTCATGTGAAGTTTTCTTCAGAAACTTATGCAGATAAACCTTGTTGATGATATGACATGCAGTGTTGATAGCTTCGGCCCAGACCCTGATAGGAGTCTTGTAATCAGCAAGCATTGTTCTGGCCATTTCAATAAGTGTTCGATTCTTTCTCTCGACCACACCATTTTGTTGCGGTGTATAAGCAGCCGAGAATTCATGAGTAAAGCCATATTCATCAAGAAAATCTTCGATATGAGTATTTTTGAATTCTGTACCATTATCACTTCTGATATGCTTGAGAGATAATTCATATTCAGTTTGAGCTCTCTTTGCGAAAGTTTTGAAAATTTCAACAACCTTGCTCTTGTCATCTAGAAAGAAAACCCAGGTATATCGAGAGAAATCATCAACAATAACCAGACCATACTTGTTACCTCCAAGACTAGCATAATTTTGAGGACCGAATAAATCCATATGAAGTAATTCAAGAGGACGAGTAGTAGTCATGACGGTTTTTGCAGAGTGATGTTTCTTGGCAATCTTTCCTGCTTCACAGGCACTGCATAGACGATCTTTATCGAATTTTACATTATCAATTCCAACGATGTTCTTCTTCGAGATAAGAGTTTGAAGATTTTTCATCCCTGCATGACCAAGTCTTCGGTGCCATAACCAACCAGAAGTGGCTTTGGCCATTAAACATGTGGACACAGCAGGTCCCGAAGAAAAATCAACGACGTAAAGATCACCCTTGCGATATCCTTCGAACACGAAGGAATAATCATCCTGTGAAAAGACAACACAACGAGACGCAGAAAACAGAACAAGCATATCCATATCACAAAGTTTCGATATAGACATAAGATTATATCCTAGAGATTGTACAAGCAAAACCTTATCAATGTGCTTGTCTTTCGATATAGCAACTTTACCCAAACCAAGTACTTTCCCTTTGTTGTTGTCACCGAAGGTAATATATTTCTGTGAAGATTCAGATAGTTTTTCCTCGGCGAACAACTCTTTGTCTCCGGTCATATGATTTGTACATCCACTATCCATGACCCATTCGGATCCACCGGAGACATAGCCCTGCAGAAGAATTAGTTCTTCTTAACCACCCACAAACGAGCAGGTGACTTAGAAGGCATGGTAGAGCTAGATGGATCAACAATATTATATCGAACAGGATTGCATTGTCGATCAGGACCATCAAGCACACCATAAATATAATTCCTCGATGAGGGGTTAGAGTAGCGATGGGCAATGGCAATTTTGGTACGATTGTCACGATGACGATAAACAGTTCTATCTATACGATAGTAATCCTTCTGGGGAACATTTGAAGCAGGCACCAAGGGTTCATTTCTATCCTCGAGAGAATAGTAGTGATTCGGTGGTACCGAGGATTTTCCCTGCATAGAATGGTTAGGGGGCAGTTTTTCTACGAGAGATTTGCGAACCCAAATCTGTCGCTTATAAAAGCCATTCTTTGGAGGAGTACCAACGAATTCAGCTGACACCTTTCCTTCCTGATCTTTAACAAGTTTGTAGTCAGAATCAAGTGATTCATCAACAATAGCTTTGTCAATTTTGCAACTGAAACCTGAAAGGTTAGCAATATCAATGGGCTTTTCTTTCGCAAGAACCCAGACAGTTTTAGGATACTGTTCGGGTTTCCAGTAGGTTCCATCAGGATTGATTTTCCTTTCGAAGCCAACTCCTTCGTTTCGAGGATTCCTGTGAAGAAGAGCCTTTCGAAGGATATCACACAGATAATGGTGTCCCTGCACACTTTTGAACATGCCTGTTTCAAACAAATTTCTCAACCTGAGGAGTTCCTCGGTAATGGTTTCCTCGTCCGAGGGATTAGCATCATCAATAACAATAGGTTGCATTCCTTTCGATCTCTCATAAATAGAATCAATTTTACTTCGTTCCAAACAAGTCAAGCAAGGTGAAACAGATTCATTTTTATCTTCTGAGCCCTGTTGAGCCATGAGAGTGAGATTTACACTTTCCAACTCTTCATTAGCCTCTCTCAGTTTCTCGAGAGCCATTTTCCTTTGAAGGAATTCGTAGGTTAGCTTCTCGTAGTCCACTGAGAGAAGTTCATGACGAGAGGAAAGTTCATCATACTTTTCCTTCAGAGCTGCATGCTCGTTAGTCAAAGTTTGACCCTTCTCAATCTCATTGATCAACAGAGTCTCAGATTTTTGAATAGTTTCACTTAGAGAATCTAGTTCATCTTGTTGGATAGAAGCAATTTTAGCAAGTTTAGCATAGCTTATCCTAGAGTCACTTTCATAAGCAGATCCATCAGAAGTATCGTAGGATTTCTTAGATGAGGATACCTTAGCCTTGGCCATAAAGCAGTAAGCTGGAGATTCATCTTCACTGCTCTGGTTGGAGAAGAATGAACTTGAATTCTTGTTCGAGGCGAATGCTATCCCAGCAACACCATCAGATTCAGAACCAGAACCAGAACCTGATCTTGACTTTGATCCTGCTTCAGAACCGGATGCTTCTTCTTCAGAGTTCATCTCTTTACCCAGATAGGCTTTGGCTCGGTGCGAATTCTTTCGACGAGAGGAATGAGATTTTGATGAAGAACCCTCTCGATGCTTGTGATACTTCTTTTTCTTGTCATCATCAGAACCATCTTTCTTGTCTTTTCTGGACCTTGAATCATATCTCTTCGAATCGTGATTTTTTCTCGATCTGTAAGACTTGCTCGAAGAGCTGCTGTGAGAGTGCTTTGATTTATGTTCAATTTCCCAGAGAGGACAATCAACGATGAAGTGACCTGGCTTCTTGTACTTGTAACAACAGTTATCTTTCGCATATGAGTTTTTGGATGATGACCGATGCTGAGATGAATCGTTAGAATGTCTTGAAGAATAGTTTTTCTTCGGTGAAGAGGAGGTCCTTCTCTGAAAGAGGTTGAATCTTCTCATTATCAGTGCAAGATCTTTCCCAATGTTCTCGGGGTCATCAGAGGCACCACCCGATTCAGAACTAGCTTCAAGAGAGGAGTGATGTGAAGCTCTGGCTTTCAGTGCATGAGATTTTCTTCGACTCCCATTGACGTCACGTTTCTCATCTTCTTCCATCTCGAAAGTATTAAGCCTTTCAAGAATATCAGCGGCAACCATATCCTTGAAATCAGTTCTTTCCTTAATCATCAGCACAATGTGGTCGAAGGAATCATCAAGAGAACGGAGCAAAGTTCTGACAATAATCCGATTGGTAATGTCATCTGCACCGAGGGAAATCAGTTCATTTGACAGCGCAGTGAGTCTGCTGTATATGGAACAAACTTTTTCTCCCTCGTGCCTCTTGAAACGATAGAACTTGCTTCGAAGGGTGTCAATTCGAGCATCTTTCTGAGTAGAGACACCTTCACCAATCTTCTCGAGATAATCCCAAACACCTTTGGCCGAAGGAATATTCTTGACCTCATGATATTTTTCAGGAATCAGATGATTTGTGATGAATACCCAGACTTCAGCATCTAGCTCTATCTTCTTTGTCTCTTCAGGAGTAATGGCATCAGTGTCCTTGACAGTTACACCATTCTTGACAACTTCCCAAGCGGCAGAGGTTATAGCCATGATATTCCTCTTCATTTTGTCCTTCCAATAGGGATAGTCCTTCCCATTGAAAATAGGGATTGGTTCCCCCGAGCGAACAGCTGCAAACGACATTCTTGACAACACTCCAGGTTGTTAGACCAAAATACGCAGAGCGTAGGGAGTGCCTAGCTCTAATACCAATTGAAAGCTCAAGAATGATCAGAGGGGGAGGGGGTGAATGATCACTTCTAAAAATTCTAAGGAACTTAGAAGGAAATCATGTAAACATCGTAGGACTAAAGACATCTCGAAGGAAATACAGTATCGAAAGTAATGCAAGGCTCGAAAGGATTTGTAGAGAAGGAAAACATCGAAGACAAACAGGCTACGAGTAAATACTTGAAGTAAATGCTAGAAGGAAAACGAGCCTGACACAACGATGTTTGGTAAACCAGTTCACACTCTGCAAAGTGCTACGTCTGGTTGGAGGGACTGGTGATTGAACACCTGGAGCAAAACTCTCTCCGTCCTATTCTCCACTGCAACAAACTCCTCGAGCTTGTCCAGTTTTCACTCGTGGTAGATGATTCAGGACATCTCCGAGACCTTTACAAACTTCCTTCAGCAGTGACAATTACTCTTCGACTGCTTGACAGGCGACGCCTAACCGTCTAGGAGACTTGCAGTTCTCCAAGATAAAAGGATCGGCTAATCTCAACCTAAGTCATAGTGAATTGCTCAACTCAGTTCAGACTTGGGTGTAGATTTTCTCTCGATGGATCTCTTTGGGATGCTCTCAGACTTCTGTCTTAGAAACTTCAGTGGAGCAGCCAACCCGAAATGGCGGGTAGGTGCGGGGTATTTATAGTTGGCGATCCCGATGGGTAAAATGACTGAAGTGACCCGATGCAACCGCTTGACGCGTGTCCACAACGGTCGGATTCCAATCACTGCGCAACTTTACTTGAGGAACAAGTAAGCTGACTCACCGAACGAGTTCTCTTTCGAAGGCACGAAGTGCAATGACTTTGCCTTCGAGCTATTCGCTCGACTCGGTGAGATTTCTCTCGGTAGGCTTTTGTGGGTTTTGATTGAGCAGAGCAAATTCACTTCGACAAAGATCTCAACTAGCAAACCCCTCTTGATAGTACGGTTTTTCCTACGACTCAAGAAATAAAGAGAAACTAGCAAAAAGACTAAGTCTTCGACCAGCTTCAGCTTTCTCCTCGTTGCGCTTTTGCTCGAGAGAAACATCTTCTTCAACAACATTTTTAGGGGTCGTCTTCCTTCAAAGGTTTCGGTAGATAAATGCAGCTTCACTGCAGCGAGTTGTCCTTCGACCTTCTACTTGCAAACTCCATTCTTTCGGAATCTAAGTATCTGTTTATACTCGAAAACAATATTAGTTCCACTTCTGCTTTGTCCAACAATGTCCAAAACCTTCGGGGGCAAAACTTGCTCTTACAGGTTTACACTTTGGGTGAGACTCACAACTTAATACCAGCGAGATGTTCTGGATAGATATCTCAAGGTGGATGATTAGTAGTACTTGTAGATGGATTTTTGTCTACTTATTTTGGCGTACTGCCCATGCTTATGAGCCTCTTCCTTTCTTTTGTAACATATTTAGCATTGCGGTGCGTTTATAATCCTGTCAATTGCCCATCTGTAATTTGTTTACCTCGCATAGCAGTTTTATCGTCTTTTGGGAGAGAGACATCACTAGTGAACATCACGGGACCCCGGTCCATATTCTCATCATTGTTTATAAGCTATTTCCTTTTCAGTATTTAATTTCAGTTGCTATCATTATCATTATCCCTTGTATGTTTGACCCTTTGTAAACAACAAGACCGGAGAGATTGACAACCTCTCTGAACTTCGTCGGGAGAAAAGTTCATTGTGTAGTGTGCAGGTCTAGGTGAAGTAAGCAACCCTGAGTTGTGAACGGCGCCATTGTTCACTTCACCACCTACTTATCATTGCCGGAGTCCTTCTGGACGATACTCAACCTCGGTATCTTCACCGAGGGAAATTTGCTGCTATCCTACATCTCACCTTCCACTTGGGGTAACCAACGAAGGGCGAGAAGCCATTATCACTTCCACGCCATCAGCGCGCGAGAGATATTTGAGAGAGTGGTTGTTTCACATGCAGCCCGGACTGTACACTAAAGGGCACATAGTTTTAGTGCAGGTTACTAACCCCGCGCTATAGTTAAGTTAGTCATAGCGTATGATAGAGTATTCGCCCTATAACTATCTTGTTTTTTATTTTTATTTTATTTTTCTAAAAATAGCCACTTAGTTGTAGCGTAGGCTTGGGTACCCTGCGCTACAACTAACTTAGTTTATTTTTATTTTTATTTTTATTTATTTTTCGTTTCTAAACGTGAGCTTGGTTAGGGAAATTATGGTTAGGGGTAATTAGGTTAGGGTAGGTTTAATTAGGTTATGGTTATGGGTTTGGGTTAGAGTTAATTAGGATAGGGTTGTTTAACATAAATCGACACACAATCTTAAGTAATATTGTGCATAATATATATTACTTCATAAATATAAACATAAATGATATTTGCTCGGCGTTAACATTTTGCAGTGATCTTCTTTCCTTTTTTGTTCGGTGTTGAATAATATAGCCTCTCATTATGAGTTTTTCTTCTGAAAGGAAGATGATATTTCTTATATAATGTAGTCTTGATTCTTCATTTGACGTATGGTTCATGGTCATCATGATCTTCCCTCATCAGGTCGTCGTACTGGTCCTAGTCTTCCTCGTTGGCGACTCCATCAATTCAGATGATGCTCCTTTTATCTCTCCTCATGACAACACGACTGAGATTGGTCAAGTCAAGTTTTTTGCGATGAAATTCTTATCCAGTACCCATGGATCATTTTTCCTCTCTGGACCACATGCTTATCCAGTACCCATGGCTCACTTTTTGCGGTGGCGTTCACACTAGCGCTCTTGGGGTCGGGTATAGACGTAAAATAACGGTTTTCTGTATTGATGCCCTTTGCCCATTTGACATGGAACATCACCACCTTGTACTTTCCAGAGTAGTCAAGCTCCCAGATATCTTCGAACCTTTCGTTCTATCTTTCATTTACGTACCGATCATGGATTCCTTCGTTACCCCTGAGTTCTAGTAATAACTATTTTTATCTTTGGCCTTCGTGCATAATGTGTATCCGTTGATATCGTGTGCTTGATAAGTTGCGAGTTTGAACGCGTGGCCTCTCATATGAGTTGTCCTTCCCTACAACCAATTTTTGGGGAATTATCCAGAACTCGTTCTTTGAACCAACACAAGAAAGAGGAGTTGTGCTCTCTAGTAACTTTGGATTCCACCTTGTGCAACCCCCAATCATGGTACTTCTTTGCATTGATGTCTTTGTGCAGTTTCAACAAAGGTCTATCACTTGTAGGTGTTGTAGCACCACTATGTTTGCTTTGTGAAAGTCATTGCATTGACCCGAGTAGTCCACATGCAATTCCCTCCAGCCAGTGATGTGACCTGCTCCTTCAAGCCTGCTAAGGTGCTTGTCGATGGGAAACTCATATGGTTTTCGACGTCTAGATAATTCATGTTGAAATAGATGCACTCTTTATCCAGATAGCCCTGGACGATGCTTCCATCTGGACGAGACTGTTACGAACGAGTCCTTTGATGACCCCATTCATCCTTTCGAGGACATCATGATGGACATGAATGTCAAACCAAGGTTGATGATGTCATCCAAAATATGGACACACAGATGCACCATAACGTCAAAGAATGCGGCCATGCAGTACATCTCAAGCTAACATAGTATGACAACGATATCTGTTGTAGCTTTCCAAGCTTCTTCAAACTATCTGACTTTCAAGAGATAACATCGAAAAAATTACAAAGACCAATAAGCCTATCACGAACGTTCTTGTCCATTACCCCTATAAATGCAACTGGGAGTATCTGCATCATCATCACGCGACACTCTGATGGCGTGGAAGTGATAATGGATTCTCACCCTTCATTGGTTACCCCATGTGGAAGGTGAGATGTAGGATTGCAGCAAATTTCCCCTATGTAGAGGATATGGTTTGCCTCCCGTAGGACTCCCACAGATGATAAGTAGGTGGCAAGGAAACAGTGGCACCGAATAAGACAAAATTTGTCTCCTTGACCTGGACCTGCACACGACACAATTAACTTTGCTCCCAATAAAGTTCAGAGAGGTTGTCAATTCTCCGGTCTTGTTTTTTACAAAGGATAAAAAACTCAGGATAATGATAATGATAGAAACTGAAAGTAAATACTGAAAAGGAAATAGGCTTGTAAAAAATGATGAGAATATGGACTGGGGTCCCATGATGTTCACTAGTGATGTCTCTCTCCCAAAAGACGATAAAACTGCTATGCGAGGTAAACAAATTACAGATGGGCAATTGACAGGATTATAAACGCACCACAATGCTAACTATGTTACAAAATAAAGGAAGAGGCTCAAAAGCATGGGCAGTACGCCAAAATAAGTAGACCGAAATCCATCTACATCTACTAGTAATCATCCACCTTGAGATATCTATCCAGAATATCTCGCTGGTATTAAGCTGCGAGTCCCACCCAAAGTGTAAACCCAAAGCAACATACAACTGCATTAAAAGAACTTTGTGTAAAGTAAACTATCCTTGCAACCGCAGTTACAAGCACAATTGTTTTCCCCCTTGTGGCCACAACACATCCCCTAGACTCATGTTTCTGTCACTCAAGCGTGTCATCAGGGGGCATGTACCGACAATCGAGCATAACGTTCCCTCTTGGAGTTACTATCCACCACTTGGCCAAAGCAATAAAAAGCAACAGAGAACATGCAAGAATTACTTAGGAAAAAAATATAAGAGATCAAAACCAAATATATTACTCTATCACGATCTGAACATAATCTCACAATCCATCGGATCCCATCATACTCAACATAGCAACAACAGAAGAATTACATATGTGCCTCAATCATGTCGGGCAGCTCACGAGGTCTAAACCATGAAGAACAAAGAGGGGAGGAGAACATCACATAGCTACTGATCACGGACCCAAGGTCCAAGGTAGACTACTCACGGCACATCCGGGAAGCGTCCATGGTGGAGGAGAAGCTCCTGGAGGTCGATCCTCCCTCCGGCAGGGTGCCGGGAACGGTCCTGACGATGCTCCCGATCTTGGAAGCGCGGCGGCGGTGGAACAGAGGCGAGATTGCGAAATAGGGTTCTATCTTCGGAGTTTTCCCGTCACAGAGAATAAATAGGCGAAGGGGGGCAACCAGGGGCCCCACCAAGGGTGCAGGCGCCCCCTGGCGCGGCTAGGCCCCTGGCCGCGCAAGGTGGCCGCCTGGGCCCCTGGTGGTGGCCCTCTGACCCCACTTGGGTGCTTCTGGAAGATTTCGTTATGCTGATTTTTTATCCGATTTTCCCGAATTTTTGGAGCATTTTTAATATGGGGGAAACCTGGAATAGAAAAACAGCAGAAAACAGGAGCTGGCACTAGGGTGCACTGAGTTAGTAGGTTAGTCCAAATATGATCAAATGTATATGAAAGTGTATCTAGATCATAGAAATATCTCACAAAACATGCATGGAGCGAGCAGAAATTATCGATACGGTTGAGACGTATCAACATCCCCAAGCTTAATTCCTGCTCGTCCTCGAGTAGGTAAATGATAACAGGCAAAATTTCTGTGGTGACATGCTAGCAACCATATAAGAACTTTGGAAAGTAAAGCAATTAAGGTATGCAATTCAATTCAAGTCATAACCTGCAAGAGTCTATATTAGCATTGAAACAAGCAACGAAAGAACATTAGGTGCAAGAGCTCTCGCTATCCGTGACTCGAATGTCTCCAGATGGTGTTTGCGTGCAAGAATGGGGATAGGGAATACGAGAAAAAAAGTATTTTTGTGTTGAGAACTCAATCTACTAAAGTTTCACACTTGGTCTTCTTTGGAATCTTATCTTGACTCGTCCCCAGACCACTAGCCAGGTACAAGTCAATTTGATCCACTCCTTTTTGATATTTTGAGCACTCATGAAATGGATGAGCGTAAGCACGAGAGTTGACACTTAGGATGGAAAAAAGAGAATATGGTGGATGAGGAAGACAAAAAGGATGAGAGAGTCTCACATCAATGAGGACAATCATAGGCGAGTAGGCCAAATGATAGATATGTTGTGAGGAGTAGGGATTGCCATGCAATGGATGAACATACGAGATGAAAAGCTCTCCAATGGAACTAGTGGGGGTGCATCTAACTTGCTCGCTCATGAAGACCTAGAGCTCATTTGAGGAGGCTCATCCTTGGAATATGTAAGCCAAGTTCTATAGTGTGAAGGTCCCCACATAGCTATATGCATGATCATATCTATGGAGTACAAGGATATGAGGGAGTGCTAGTGTGGATCTTTAAAAAGGATAGTAGTGTTGCCCCTTTCTGTCTTTTTATTTCTTTTTCTATTTTTTGTATTTTTTTGGTGGCCTCAATGGCTCTTTCTATTTAACTCTCATTTGTCCTCATTGGGATCTTTTGTTTTGTCCACTTTGGGATCTTTTCCTCACTTAAGGGCAACACTCTAATTTACAAGAGGGTATAGAAGATCTTTCACACTTTACAAGGTACTCAAATCATAAAGAAGATGTAGCTATCATGATGTATGCAATGTATGCCGCTGCCAGTGTAGCAGGAACATGGATGCCATGAAGATCAAGTCATGAAGAGGTGGATGTTGCATGTCAATATATCTCGGAAAGGCTATGGAAATGCCTTGATAGGTAGGTATGGTGGCTGTTTGGAGGAAAGATATAAGGAGGTTTATGATGACAGAGCGTATCATGCCAAGGGTTTGGATGTACCGGCGAAGGTGGACTCCAACTCTCGGAGTGAGAAGAAGGCAATGCACGACACAGGAGAGGCTAGCAAATATGAGGAGGTGGAAGTGTCAACTTTCAATACTCACATTAGTCCGAAGAACTCATGCACTTATTATCGGTAACTCTCATTCTAATGAGGAGGTTCACAAAGAGACAAGTACCCCGAGGAGGAGTGTATGGGGGTTTGGTTATCCTTGCGCATCCTCGACTCATGGTACGTGAGTGTACTTTAATATTCGACCCCTCAGAAGAGTACTGATCCATCTAGCAGCTAGAGTTCTCAAATAGTTTTTTAGGTTTTTGAAAATAACACACGGATTGCCCAAAATACGACACCTATCACTATTAGGCTAGAGCTCTTGACACCAAAAGTTCAAACATTACTCACATCACATTGAGCCTTGATAAGAGCACAATTCTCCAGAATATGAGTTGGAGATTTCAAAAGGATAATAGGACAATCAAGTGTGGGTGCAATAGCCAAAATTTCATGCTTAACATGAGGAACTATAGCAAGTTCATCTCTGTAAGCGTCATCCATAGTGGCATCACGACCATAAGCATAGAAGGCATCAACTTCATGAAAAAGGGACATTTCAAAAGAATCCATGGGATCATAACACTCATATAAGGTAAGAGTCAAAGAGTTACTCTCATTAGACGGTAGACGTGGATGGCTCCATTCTTCCTGCTTTTTTTGCCACTCTCCTCCTCTTTTTCATCCAAGGAGCTTTCAGGTTCAGCAATTTCTTCTTCCATAGAGTCCTGCAAATCATTAGTCTCATCCTTTGGGGGAGAGATTCTTTCAAGATGATCAGTAATATAATAATTTGCATCGTAATTTTCCAAACAATAGTTAAGTATATCAAGACTCTCAGATTTTTAAGGGGCATCATCAATATTTTTTATAAGAGAAGTAATTTCATAGGCACCCTTATAAGCAACAAATTCTTCTATTTGCTCTGCATCATGAAAATCATAATTTCTCTTAGCATAAGAAGCTAAGGTTTCATCATCATTGTACTCACATTGGAAAGCAAGGTATTTGTGCCTCATAAAGCAACAAGATTCATCCCTGCAGAAAGATATGTTATAAATTGAGCACAGTTTCTAGCATACTCATACAATTGGTGTATTTGTTTCCATAAGTGTATCCCCTTTTGAGACAAGCGGTGTTCCTTGTACCACTTTTTTTGATCCTCAGTGAATCCTCCATGCCAATAAGATCTGGTTTCAAAGAAGTCAGACATTGATTGGCAAGTAAGGAACTAGACATACTAATTTCTTTTGGATTTTTGATAAAGGACACGAAGATAAAATCTGAAAGGTAAACTAACAAGACTAAAAAGTAAAGGTAAAAGGTAGTGGGCAACTCCCCTATCTTATCACTCGGAGTCCCTGGCAACGGCGCCAGAAATTTGCTTGATGGCGTGGAAGTGATAATGGCTTCTCGCCCTTCGTTGGTTACCCCAAATGGAAGGTGAGATGTAGGATAGCAGCAAATTTCCTCTATGTAGAGGATAGGGTTTGTCTCCCGTAGGACTCCAACAGATGATAAGTAGGGGGCAAGGAAACAGTGGCACCGAATAAGACAAAAGTTGCCTGCTGGACCTGGACCTGCACACGACACAATTAACTTTGCTCCCAACGAAGTTCAGAGAGGCTGTCAATTTCTCCGGTCTTGTTGTTTACAAAGGATTAAAAACACAGGATAATGATAATGATAATGATAATGATAGCAACTGAAAGTAGATACTGAAAAGGAAATAGGCTTGTAAACAATGATGAGAATATGGACCGGTGTCCCGTGATGTTCACTAGTGATGTCTCTCTCCCAAAAGACGATAAAACTGCTATGCGAGGTAAACAAATTACAGATGGGCAATTGACAGGATTATAAACGCACCGCAATGCTAACTATGTTAAAAAAGAAAGGAAGAGGCTCAAAAGCATGGGCAGTACGCCAAAATAAGTAGACCAAAATCCATCTACATCTACTACTAATCATCCACCTTGATATATCTATCCAGAACATCTCGCTGGTATTAAGTTGAGAGTCCCACCCAAAGTGTAAACGAAAGCAACAGACAACTGCATTAAAAGAACTTTCCGTAAAGTAAACAATCCTTGCAACCGCGGTTACAAGCACCGTTGTTTTCCCCCTTGTGGCCACATCACATCCCCTAGACTAATGTTTTTGTCACTCAAGCGTGTCATCAGGGGGCATGTACCCACAATCGAGCACAACGTTCCATCTTGGAGTTACTATCCACCACTTGGCCAAAGTAATAAACAACAACGGAGAACATGCGAGAATTACTTAGGAACAAAAATATAAGAGATCAAAACCAAATATATTACTCTATCACGATCTGAACTTAATCTCATAATCCATCGGATCCCATAAAACTCAACATAGCAACAGCAGAAGAATTACATATGTGCCTCGATCATGTAGGGAAGCTCACGAGGTCTAAACCATGAAGAACAAAGAGGGGAGGAGAACATCACATAACTACTGATCACGGACCCATGTTCCAAGGTAGACTACTCCGGCGGGAAGCGTCCATGGTAGCAAATTTCCTCTATGTAGAGGATAGGGTTTGTCTCCAGTAGGACTCCGACAGATGATAAGTAGGTGGCAAGGAAACAGTGGCACCGAATAAGACAAAACTTGTCTGCTTGACCTGGACCTGCACACGACACAATTAACTTTGCTCCCAACGAAGTTCAGAGAGGCTGTCAATCTCTCCGGTCTGGTTGTTTACAAAGGATAAAAAACACAGGATAGTGATAATGATAGCAACTGAAAGTAGATACTGAAAAGGAAATAGACTTGTAAATAATGACGAGAATATGGACCGGTGTCCCGTGATGTTCACTAGTGATGTCTCTTTCCCAAAAGACGATAAAACTGCTAGCGCGTACCCGAGCGTGTGGTTGAGGCCGGCGTGCCTCAAGCCCACCTCGGCTTCGTCTCCCTCCGTCGAGCTGCATTCCCCGAGCCAGATCGACTCCAGTAGAGTCCTCCGCTGTGAGCCCCCTCCTCCTTCCTTTTTTCTCTCTTTTCATGTAGACGAGTAGGCCGGTTCCCCTGGTTCGATCGTCGCCGTAGCCGTCACGCCGTGCTCCCCTGTTTCGTAGTCGTGCCGTCCCTGTTCCTCGCCGTGCTCGCGGCACGACTCGTCCTTCCGAGAAGCGCGAGCAGTGCGCGCTAGCAGTTCTCCCGTGCTACAGCTCGCCCTTTCGATTTCCCGTGCAAGCCATCTACAACCGGAACCGCCGTGATCTCTTCTGGTCGCGTCCCTCGTCGTTGGGTTATTTCAGCATCAGTTTCGTCAGAGCAGTGTTTGTTCATGTTCAGGTTCAGCTAGCGCCGCCGTGTTATTTTTGTGACCTGGACCACATCGGTCTCATCCTATGCGTGGTGCACGGGCTGGAGGTGTGCGTGCGCGTCCAGCAACTAGCAGGAACGCCAACGATGCCCCGCTACTCCTCTGAACCTTGCCGGCCACATCGTTCTTCTGTTCCAGCAGCGTAGGCTTGGTGGTTTTCTCCAGGTTTTGGTCCAGTTAGTGCCTTGGAGATGCTTCATTAGATTTCAGGTTTATTCCATGCCAAGATCCATTAAAGTATCGCATTGGTTGGGCTCCTGGTATTGTAAGCTAGAGGTCTTGGGTTCAACCCCCCCGGAGCAAAACCAATTCCTTTTTGTCATATTTTTGCACTGTAGCACAGATGGGCTTGGCCCATATGTTTTTCCTCGCCCGTGGGCGCTCAAAGGCGAGCTGCTCGCGTGGTGCTGGGCCAGAATGGCCGAGGGCAGCCCACCGGAGAGGTTTCCCTCCTTTTTTCCCTTTAGATTAAATTCAAATCCTTTTGAATTCATCTATCTGCCATCTATGTGTATCCTAGCTCCAAATAATTCATGTCATACATGAATTTGGGGTAGAAAACATGAGGTACGTCATGGTTCTTTTAATTTTTTCTATATGAGCTAGCATTATCTTGGCTGTGGTGTATTTTGCACGAAACCCCTCATGATGATGCACATGGTGTAATTCTTTCATTCTTTTCCCTTTTTGTTGCGATGCAGTGACCGTAGATTGTCGGTAGCTGATACGTCCAAAACGTATCTATAATGTCTGCTTGCTCCATGCATGTTTTGTGTGATATTGCTATGATCTAGATACACTTTCATACACTTTTGATCATATTTGGACTAACCTATTAACTTAGTGCACCACAGTGCCAGTTCCTGTTTTCTGCTGTTTTTCTATTTCAGTTTTCCCCCATATAAAAAGTGCTCCAAAAATTCGGGAAAAATCAGATAAAAAATCAGCTCAGAAGAACCTTTCGGAAGAACCTGAGTGGGGCCAGAGGGCCACCACCAGGGGCCCAGGCGCCCTGGTGGCGCGCCACAGGGGCTGGCCGCGCCAGGGGGGCGCCTGGACCCCTGGTGGCCCCCCTGGCTGCCCCCTTCGCTTATATATTCTCCGTGACGAGAAACCCTCGAGGAGAGAACCCTTTTTCGCGATCTCGCCTCTGTTCCGCCGCCGCCGCGCTTCCGAGATCGGGAGCACCAACAGACCTCTTCTCGGCACCCTGCCGGAGGGAGGGCCGACCTTCGGGAGTCTCCTCTCCACCATGGATGCTTCCCAGTTGTATCGTGAGTAGTTTCCTTTGGACCATGGGTACGTGATCAGTAGCTATGTGATGTTCTCCTCCCCTCTTTGTTCTTCATGGTTTAGACCTCGTGAGCTTCCCTACATGATCAAGGCACTTTTGTAATCTTTCTGCTGTTGCTATGCTGAGTTTGATGGGATCTGATGGATTATGAGATTATGTTCAGATTGTGATTGAGTAAGATATTTGGTTCTTATCTCTTATATTTTTGTTCTTAAGTAATTATTGCATGTTCTCCGTTACTGTTTATTACTTTGGCCAAGTAGTAGGTAGTAACCCCAAGAGGGAACGTTATGCTCGATTGTGGGTTCATGCCCCCTGATGACACGCTTGAGTGCAAAAACATGAGTCTAGGGGATGTGCTGTTGCCACAAGGGGGAAAACAATGGTGCTTGTAACCGCGGTTACAAGGATTGTTCACTTTACGCAAAGTGCTTTCTAATGCAGTTGTCTGTTGCTTTGGGTTTACACTTTGGGTGGGGCTCGCAACTTAATACCAGCGAGATGTTCTGGATAGATATCTCAAGGTGGATGATTAGTAATAGATGCAGTTGGATTTCGGTCTACTTATTTTGGCGTTCTGCCCATGCTTTTGAGACTCTTCCTTTCTTTTGTAGCATAGTTAGCATTGCGGTGTGTTCATAATCCTGTCAATTGCCCTTCTGTAATTTGTTCACCTCGCATAGCAGTTTTATCGTCTTTTGGGAGAGAGATATAACTAGTGAACATCACGTATCCCGGTCCATATCTTCATCACTGTTTCCATGCTCATTTACTTTTCTGCTTTTACTTTCATTTTCTATCATTATCCCTTGTGTTTGATCCTTTGTGAACAACAAGACCGGAGAGATTGACAACCTCTCTGAACTTCGTTGGGAACAAAGTTATTTGTGTCTGTGTGCAGGTCCGCGTCAGTTGCGCCGCTGACACCTACTTATCATCTCCGGAGTCCTACTGGAGACAAACCTTGGTATCTTTACTGAGGGAAATTTGCTGCTGTGCTACATCACACCTTCCACTTGGGGTTTACCAACGAAGGGCGAGAAATCACTATCATCACCTCGCGCATCAAGCAAGATTTCTGGCGCCGTTGCCGGGGACTCCGAGTGCTAAGATAGGGGAGTTGCACACTACCCTTTACCTTTGTTTTTTAGTCTTGTTAGTTTACCTTTCTGTTTTTATCTTTGTGTCTTATATCAAAAATCACAAAAAAAATCTGCCACACTTGCTGCTGCTATGGGTGCCACTGAAAACACAAAGTTGTGTGACTTCACTAGTCACAACAACCAAGACTTTATCTGCACCCCCATTGCCACACCTGCCACTTCAGCTACCTCTTATGAAATTAAACCTGCCTTGCTAAACCTTGTTATGAGAGATCAATTCTCTGGTGTTGGAGATGATGCTGCTTTACACTTGAACAAATTTGTTGAATTATGTGATATGCAAAAGTATAAAGAAGTAGAAGGTGATATTGTTAAGCTCAAGCTCTTTCCTTTCTCTTTAAGGGGAGAAGCTAAAATCTGGTTTCAATCTTTGCCTAGGAATAGAATAGATTCTTGGGATAAGTGCAAAGATGCTTTTATAGGGAAGTACTACCCACCTGCTAAAATTATCCAATTAAGGAGTAACATTATGAATTTTAAGCAATTGGATAATGAACACGTTGCCCAAGCTTGGGAACGAATGAAATCTCTTGTTAAGAAATGCCCTACACATGGTTTGACTACCTGGATGGTTATCCAGACTTTTTATGCAGGCTTGAACTTTACCTCGCGGAACCTGTTAGATTCGGCTGCGGTAGGAACCTTTATGTCAACTACACTTGGTGCCTCCACGAAGCTTCTCGATGGATGATGAACAATTATTCCCAATGGCACACCGAACGCGCTCCAACAGGTAGAAAGGTAAACTCTATCGAGGAAATTACCTCCCTCAATGAAAAAGTTGACTTAATTATGTCTCTACTTACCAAGCAACCCTCTATTGATCCTCGTGATGTCCCTTTAAATTCTTTGGTTGCCGAAGATGTGAACTTTAACAAGTAGATGTGAACTTTATTGCTAGAAACAACTTCAACAACAATGCTTATAGGGATAATTTTGCTAGCAATCCTAGACCGTTTCCATCCAACCATGGGAACAACAACACCTACCCTAGCAACAAGAACCCCTATTCTGAATTAGAAAGCATGCTTAGAGACTTTATGACCACCCAAAAAGCCTTCAATAAAAATGTAGAGGAGAAATTAGCTAAATTAGATAATCTCTCTTTCAAGGTAGAAAGCTTAGCCCTTGATATTGAGATGCTTAAAATTAGAACCTCTCCCCTTGAGGAGAATAAGACCACTCCTATTAATGCTATCCAATTACAAATTAATGAAAATATTAGGATGATGGCTAAACTTAAAGAAAGGTGGGCTAGATAAAAGAGGAAGAGGATAGAATTAAGAGCCTTCCTACACACCACACAGTTGCCACTATCCAAATTGTTGAGGACACCCAAACTATTAGCACCCAATGCACTCCTAGTACCGTTGGACCTATTAATGGTGATGCTAATACCTCAATCGAAGACGAAGAAACTCCTATGAACATAGAGGGTTTCAAACAAGTGAGCCTAGACGACACTACTACCACCTTTGATAGTAGTGATGTTGATTTTGATAGTTGCACCCTCTCAGAAGTTATTAGCTTACTACACAAAATGTCTAGAGACCCCCACACTAGCACACTTAATCTTGCGTTCACGGAGCATATCACAAATGCTCTCATCAAATCTAGGGAGGAGAAGATTAGAGTAGAAGCCTCCATACCTAGGAAGCTAGATGATGGTTGGGACCCTATGATCAAAAATAAATTAAATAACTTCTCTTGCTATGCTTTATGTGATGTTGGAGCTAGTACCTCCGTTATGCCCAAAAGAATATATGATATGTTTGAATTGAAGCCCTTTGAGCCTTGTTCTTTTGGTGTTCGTCTTTTTGATTCTTCCGTGAAGAAACCTTTGGGGAAGATCGACGATGTTCTTATCATTGTCAATGACAACTATGTTCCCGTTGATTTTATTGTTATGGATATAGAGTGTGAACCTTTGTGTCCAATTATTTTGGGACGTCCTTTTCTTCGCACCGTTGGTACGGTTATTGACATGAAAGAGGGGAATATAAAATTCCAATTCCCTCTCAAGAAAGGGATTGAACACTTCCCTAGAAAGAAAATCAAGTTACCTTTTGAGTCCGTTACTCGGGCTAGTTATTCTCTTTCTCTTGATAAAACTTGATTCTTCTTTTGCATCATGCCTAACTTAAAGGCATAAAAGAAAGCGCTTTCGGGAGGCAGCCCGCAAGAATTTAGGTTTTCCTTTTTGATTTTGTTGTGTCTTGATGTTTGTTACTACTGTAGCAACATCATTGTATCCTTATTTTTCAGCTTTGTGCCAAGTTATAGCCTCTTATGATAAGGGAAGCAAAAGTTGTGACATGCTGTCCAGAAAACAGATTCTGTCCCTTGACAGAAAAATTCGAATCAAATCACCAGATCATCTTTTTGATCTGAATTTTTTTGACAGCGTGATCTATACAATTGTGAAACTTTCGTATGTTCTGAGTTTTTTGATTTGAGTTGCAGAAGTGCCCCTAAAAAATTCTTTACTACCTGCTGGTCTGTTTTTCACAGATTCTGCCACGTTTTGCCTCTCTTCACTTTTGCAAACCTTAAGCTTGCTTTTTCTTTGAAAAAAACTTTTGGAACTCTTGAGAAACAGTAGCTCTTCAAGAATATCTTTATATCCAGTGGGGAAAAATTATTTTATTAAGGGTACTAACCTCTCTAATCAGCTTATGATGAGTTGTGTATGAAGGGAGTTTTCAAGTGTGCGATGGAAGATGATGAAAGAAGATCAAGGAGTGTCAAGCGCTCAATCTTGGGGATGCCCCCATGCAGCCCCAATAAATATTCGAGGACTCAAGCGTCTAAGCTTGGGGATGCCCCCGTGCATCCCCTTCTCCATCAACAATCATCAGTTCGTCCTTCGTCTCACTATATTTTTATCACTTCATGCGTTATGTGCTATGCTTGGAGCGTCTCGCTCTTAGGTTTTATTTTTAGTTTTCTTTAGTTTTTCTTGCTGGTCATAACAAGTTAAACCCCATCTTACTTTGTGTGGGAGAGAAACACGCTCCACTCCAATCTAGAACACATCATAGGATTTTTCCTGCTTATATTTTTGCTGTTGTGTGTTCTTTATCTTTTCGTCGCTACTGCCATGTTTAGTTTTAGTCTTAGTTTGTCTTTAGCAAGAGCCTTGGCTTTTGTTTAGTTTGTTGCTGGAACTCTCTTTAGTTTTCATGTTTATCTTGTTAAGAGAGTTGGTTGTTGCACTGAGTTGTGTTTTGTCTTGGAAGTAGGTAATTGAGGTTGCTATTTAATTCTAGTAGTAACTTGCAATAGTTTTGAGGTATTGATGTGAGTAATGTCTGAACCTTTGGTGTCAAGAGATTTTGCCTATTAGTGATAGGTGTCGTATTTTGGGAATTCCGTGTGTATTTTCAAAACCTACAAAAACTAGTTGATAACTCTAACTACTAGATGGAACACTAATCTTTGGAGGGATCGAATATTAGAGTACACTCACGTACCATGAGTCGAGGATGCGCAAGGATAACCAAACCCCCATACACTCCTCCTCGGGGTACTTGTCTCTTTGTGAACCTACTTATTAGATTGAGAGTTACCGATTATAAGTGCATGAGTTCTTTGGACTAATGTAAGTATTGAAAGTTGACACTTCCACCTTCCCATATTTTGCTAGCCTCTCCCGTGCCGTGCATTGCCTTCTTCTCACTCCGAGAGTTGGTGTCCACCTTCGCCGGTACATCCAAACCCTTGGCATGATACGCTCTGTCATCATAAGCCTCCTTATATCTTTCCTCAAAACAGCCACCATACCTACCTATCAAGGCATTTACATAGCCTTTCCGAGATATATTGCCATGCAACATCCACCTCTTCATGACTTGATCTTCATGTCATACATGTTCCTGCTACACTGACAGCGACATACATTGCATACATCATGATAGCTACATCTTCTTTATGATTTCGAGTACCTTGTAAAGTGTGAAAGATCTCCTTTACCTTCTTGTAAAATAGAGTGTTGCCCTTAAGTGAGGAAAAGATCCCAAAGTGGACACAATAAAAGATCCCAAAGAGGACAAACGAGAGTTAAATAGAAAGAGCCATTGAGGCCACAAAAAAATACAAAAAAATATAGAAAAAGGAGAAAAAGAAATAAAAAGAGAGAAAGGGGCAACACTACTATCCTTTTGAGAGATCCACACTAGTACTCCCTTTATATCCTTGTACTCTATAGAGATGATCATTATGCATATAGCTATGTGGGGACCTTCACACTATAGAACTTGGCTTGCATATTCCAAGGATGAGCCTCCTCAAACGAGCTCTAGGTCTTCATGAGCGAGCAAGTTAGATGCACCCCCACTAGTTCCATTGGAGAGCTTCCTAGCTCATAGGTGCATCCGTTGCATGGCAATCCCTACTCCTCACATCATATCTATCATTTGGCATCTCTTGCCTATGATTGTCCTCATTGATGTGAGCCTTTCTCATTCTTTTTTGTCTTCCTCCTCCTCCTCCGTACTTCTCTCTTTGCCATCCTAAGTGTCAACTCTCGTGCTTACGCTCATCCATTGCATGAGTGCCCAAAATATTGAAAAATGAGTGGATCAAATTGACTTGTACCTGGCTAGTGGTCTGGGGACGAGTCAAGATAAGATTCCAGAAAAAGACCAAGTGTGAAACTTTAGTAGATTGAGTTCTCAACAAATAAATATTTTTCTCGTATTCCCTATCCCCCTTCTTGCACGCAAACACCATTTGGAGACATTCGAGTCACGGACAGCGAGAGCTCTTGCACCTAATGTTCTTTTGTTACATGTTTCAATGCTAATATAGACTCTTTGATGTTATGACTTGAATTGAATCTCTAACCTTGATTGCTTTACTTTTCAGAGTTCTTATATGGTTGCTAGCATGTCACCACAGAAATTATGCTGTTATCATTTACCTACTCGAGGACGAGCAGGAATTAAGCTTGGGGATGTTGATACGTCCAAAACGTATCTATAATTTCTGCTTGCTCCATGCATGTTTTGTGTGATATTGCTATGATCTAGATACACTTTCATACACTTTTGATCATATTTGGACTAACCTATTAACTCAGTGCACCACAGTGCCAGTTCCTGTTTTCTGCTGTTTTTCTAATTCAGTTTTCCCCCATATACAAGTGCTCCAAAAATTCGAGAAAAATCAGATAAAAAAATCAGCGCAGAAGAACCTTCCGGAAGAACCTGAGTGGGGCTAGAGTGCCACCACCAGGGGCCCAGGCGCCCTGGTGGCGCGCCCTAGGGGCTGGCCGCGCCAGGGGGGTTCCTGGACCCCTGGTGCCCCCCCTGGCTGCCCCCCTTCGCCTATATATTCTCCGTGACGAGAAACCCTCGGGGAGAGAACCCTTTTTCGCGATCTCGCTTCTGTTCCGCCGCCGCCGCGCTTCCGAGATCGGGAGCACCAGCAGACCTCTTCCCGGCACCCTGCCGGAGGGAGGGCCGACCTCCGGGAGTCTCCTCTCCACCATGGATGCTTCCCGGATATATCGTGAGTAGTTTCCTTTGGACCATGGGTCCGTGATCAGTAGCTATGTGATGTTCTCCTCCCCTCTTTGTTCTTCATGGTTTAAACCTCGTGAGCTTCCCTACATGATCGAGGCACTTTTGTAATCTTTCTGCTGTTGCTATGCTGAATTTTATGGGATCTGATGGATTATGAGATTATGTTCAGATTGTGATTGAGTAATATATTTGGTTCTTATCTCTTATATTTTTGTTCTTAAGTAATTCTTGCATGTTCGCCGTTGCTGTTTATTGCTTTGGCCAAGTAGTAGGTAGTAACCCCAAGAGGGAACATTATGCTCGATTGTGGGTTCATGCCCCCTGATGACACGCTTGAGTGACAGAAACATGAATCTAGGGGATGTGCTGTTGCCACAGGGGGGAAAACAACGGTGCTTGTAACCGCGGTTACAAGGATTGTTTACTTTACGCAAAGTGCTTTTTAATGCAGTTGTCTGTTGCTTTGGCTCTACACTTTGGGTGGGGCTCGGAATTAATACCAGCGAGATGTTATGGATAGATATCTCAAGGTGGATGATTAGTAGTAGATGCAGTTGGATTTCGGTCTACTTATTTTGGCGTTCTGCCCATGCTTTTGAGCCTCTTGCTTTCTTTTGTAGCATAGTTAGCATTGCGGTATGTTCATAATCCTGTCAATTGCCCTTCTGTAATTTGTTCACCCCGCATAGCAGTTTTATCGTCTTTTGGAGAGAGACATCACTAGTGAACATAACGTATCCCGGTCCATATCTTCATCACTGTTTCCACGCTCATTTACTTTTCTGCTTTTACTTTCAGTTGCTATCATTATCCCTTGTGCTTGATCCTTTGTGAACAACAAGACCGGAGAGATTGACAACCTCTCTGAACTTCGTTGGGAACAAAGTTATTTGTGTCTGTGTGCAGGTCTGCGGCAGTTGCGCCGCTGACACCTACTTATCATCTCCGGAGTCCTACTGGAGACAAACCTTGGTATCTTTACTGACGAAAATTTGTTGCTGTGCTACATCACACCTTCCACTTGGGGTTTACCAACGAAGGGCGAGAAATCACTATCATCACCTCGCGCATCAGTAGCGTAGTCTTGCATTTTATTTCGTCGCCTTCCATAGATTGCATTAGTGCATCATACCATGACCTGCAATTTGCATCTATGAATTTAAAGGAATCCCATCTCGAGGTCTATCTTCGTGAGAGGGCAGTTCTTTCGTGCTATGTTCTAGTCTTTTGCCTATGCCATGATCATGCATCATACCAACTTTAACAAAAGTAATCCTTTGGATTCGTTAATCACCTACCTAATGCATATGAAGGTTGTCGGCAGCATTGCACCCTTGCTTCCTGATGCTTCATTTAAACTTTCCCTTCTTATGTTCATAACATGCTATTAAAATGACATGCATCATACTTCTTTGTTCATTGCTTGTTGGCGATTGCTCCGTAGTGATAGTGGTATCTCCATTGATTGCCTTTCCAGTGTTTACTTCTTGTGTGTTCCCGCGGTTACTCTCGGAGGTGACGCGGGTTGCGATCGACTACACCTTCGGAATCCGATTCATCAACAGGCAAAGACTATGCATTACTTATGATCCATTCTATTATAACTAGCGGTTTGCATGCTAGTCTAGGTTAGGTTTGATGTTTGATCTTACCACATGTTTACAACCTCTCTTAAATCGATACAACCATGTCCCCTCCAAGCAAACTATGTACTGCTATGTTACTATTGCTCGTTGCTCAGCCCCTGCTTAGTATGCATGCTTAGGATGCTACGAATGTTACCTTCTGTTACTCCTTGGATTGGGCTATCACATTACTATATTGTTTTGGATGATATGATTATTATAATGTGGACTATATTCGACGAAGGATGGAAGGTCTAGGCTATCCTTCCCCGACGCTTTGTTCCATTCGTGTCACCTAGGATCCGAGTTCCGGGTATTGGTTCTAAGACTGAGCTTGCCTAACCGCGTGTGGGATTTTATGGGGTGCCCTTTTCTTACCTACCTAGCTTCAAACATTTCTAGTGGTGGCCCAAGCTGATTTACAATTTGAAAACCATGTGTATGTCTGTCGGGTAGCTCCTGGAAGATATTCTTTAAAACAACCTGGGCAAGCGGGGACATGGTTTCCTTGTTGGTCCAACCTGTCCAGCTGAGGACCCGACCTCATGTAAGAATTACCGGCAATACAAACCCGAGGCATACGGTAGAGACCAATTCGAGAGCGCGGCCGTCTTTTGAGTTGGATGGCGACTCACCGGGGGCCACCCGGATTTGTTCGTTGTTAGTTAGAGGGATTATGACTTCCGGTTCTCTCAGAACAACTCTTCAATGAGTGTCTTTAACGGGCCCAACTGAGAGAGCTTGGCGTACGTGCAGAGCCTTGTAATGGGTAGTTGGTACACCCCTGCAGGGTTAAATCTTTTTGAGAAGCCGTGTCCACGGTTATGGATGACTTGAGACCTACTCCTTGTTCATAGACAACAACAACTGAGATAATCTTAATAACTTGATCAATGTGTGTGTGCCTTGATTGCTTCTTCTTCGTCGGGATGCGAAGGGGAGGACAAGGATAGGATAGATGTTATGCTTGCGTAAGTAGGTGAATAGCAGACTTATTGGAGGCGATTCCTCATCGAATGCTTGGCTTCTTATCTTACTCTCTAGATCGTTAGCCACTTCATAAATGCTAGTGCGACAGCAACCTCACCACTTACCCCATACTTACCGTAAACTACTAGTTATCCTAGAATGACGAGTGATGAAGTCCTTGCTGGGTCAGTTGACCACTACAGTTGGATGCCGAGTACTTCTGTACTCATGATACTACCCCCAAACTCTTTTCAAGGTTCTTGATCGACAAAAGGTATGGTGATCGATGTTTCACGTGGAGACTCGACGATGACTAGTTAGGCGGATCCCGGCGGAGGGCCTGGACCCGTGTGGTTATGGGGATCGATGATTTTCTCTTTGCCAATAGGCATTTGATTGTAGTCTGTACTCAGACATATATCTTTCGCTGATGTATTGTATTAAGGCAATTGTATGCCGATTGTATGAGATGTTATATCCTTGTAACTGTAATGTTGTGATATCATGTAGGAAATCCGGGACATATGGCATTGTCATATGTCACGGTGGGACCGATATGTGCTTCGTCCCCGGATCTGGATGGAAACATCTATATCTGGAACAGTACCACATATCGGGCCTTACAACTTGGTATCAGAGCCTTACCGACTGTAGGGTCCCTTTACTGGTCGAAGTTGAGTCTAGACAATTTTTTTTGAATTTTAATACTGTGAAGCATGAGCTCCACAGTATTTTATTGCATGGGAGAACCAAGAGTTCTCAAAGAATATTACAAGATAAAATAGGCATGAAAAGTAAAGACAGGAAGTAATGTAAACCTACCTATACTAGTGCAAAGAATTAATCCAAGAAATCAATCTAGTTTTAGGATGCAATCTATGTGAAAGCAAGGTGATATCATGCACAAAGTGCCTTCTCCAGGAATGAAAAGAGGGTCTGTCATTCCTGAAGGTCTTCCCATTTCTGACAATCCAAATACACCAAGCAGCTGTAAGCATGACCTCCATGAAGAAAGGCTGACCAAATGAATTTCTGGCCTGCTGTAAGCAGGAGTGCAAGGATCCAGTGGCCCCCCATGTAATTTGCAGGTAGTTCCAAACTCTGCAGCTGAAGTTGCAAGAGAAGAACAGATGTAATCTGTCTTCTAGAACATGTGAGTGACAAAGGACACAAAAGTTGTCCTCAATTGGTGATCTCCAATATCTCCCGACTAGCAGATCTTTAGTATTTAATCTGTCATACAACAGGAGCCAACCAAAAGCTTTGATCTTCATGGTACACTTACTCCTCCAGATCCAGACACAAGACTGATCAGTTGGCATATTGGAATGCATGAGATTGTAAAACCCCTTGGAAGTAACTACAAAAAATATTTTGTAGTTACTAAGTTATTTATCGGAGAGTAGGATTCTTTTTACTTCTCATCCCCTCCCTCTGGTAAGAAGTGCGACGTAATGATTTTCTCCTTCAACTTATCCTCTTCAAAACCAAATCTAGGTTCTCGTTTAGGAGATTTTAGTCGGACCAATACTTTATCAGCAGCGGGTTGGTCGGCGTACTTCGAACTGGCCGAGCATGGCTCGTGGGCTTGTCACTCTACATCGACAAATGTGCAGCCCATGTGAAACAGCGAACCGGGTTGCCTGGTTATTATCCAACTAATGGATTCTGAACCTCCCGCTTCGACTATCCCCCTTTGTCCGCTGTAGTCGGCACTGTGTGTGGATCCTCCTCTGTCCCGTCTCGTTGTCCAGGTTTTCGCACCTTCTTGAGTGATGTTATTGTAGTAATGTTGGTATGGTATTGTTTCAATTCGGATTCTCATTTTCGTGGCATCCAGTAGTACCTAGGTAATCTTTTGTAGAAACCTCGAGTTTCTTTCCCCGAGTGGAATTAGTTTTGTTGTGATGTTCCCGCGTTGTATCCAAGCTTGCTCTTGATCAGTTTCCCGCGCCTATGAAAGTTTCTTCTCCGGTATCGACATCTCTAGTCAGGTTGGATCCTGACGGAAGCAAACATTGTTGTCACGATGAGCGAAGCTCATGTTGGTGGTGTCGGGAAGTTTCACCTCGCGCTCAATGTTCCTTGCAAAATCTCGGTCCCTTCCCCCGGGTTATGCCGGATCTCTGGACGAGATCCTCTGTTGGTGGTGGCGAGTTGTAACAACCCAAAACTAACAAAAATCCAGAAAACTTTGCATTTTTATTTTCCCATTGGGGAAGAAAATTTGCACATTTATTCTTTGGCTTAATCCATGTTACAGAAAAATGCCCAAGCATTTTTATGCTATGTAAAAGGATTATTTTCCATTTCTTTTCTTTCTTCCTTTCCTAGGCTTTGCCATTTTCTCCGATGATCATCTTTGATCTTCTGAGCAAGCCCTTTTGGATTCCATCATGTTTTGCTATGATAAAGATCCCAACAAATTCCCATGATTTAATCATGTCTAGAAAATGGGGTTGTAGTTGAAATGACCTTTGAAATAATTTGAAAGGCATTTGAAATACTTCACATATTTGACCCAATTCATTTTCTAAAAATCCAATATTTGCTAAGGATTCATAATCATATTTTTATGTGATTTTGGATCCCTTTTCCTATTTGGTTTTACCTATTTCTTGCTCAGATTTTATAAAATGATTAAATGCAGGAATTGCTTCAGGTGCCATTTGGCCCAAATCCTTTTCTCCTCAAGTTCATTCCTCTAAAACCCAGCCCAATTGAGCCCCTCTGTTTTTACCCTCTCCCCACTCCCTGTCCCCACCTGTCATCCCCCTCCTTCCTCACCTTTTCCCCTCACGCACATGGCGTGGCCGTGGAGGAGAGGAGATCCTTGCTCCATGTCGCCCCTCCCCCTCTCCTTTATCTAGCCGCGTCCTCTCTCTCTCTAGGGTTCCCTTCTCCCCCCAGCGCCGCCATCTCCCTTTCGCCTCTCTTTTCTCTTCTTTGTCTCCCCTTTTTTGAGCCGCCATGGACAGGGAGCCTGGAGGTGGAATTCTTCATCCCCACAACCCGATCGTCCCCGCCGTCGATGAGGTCGTCTTCCTCCTGAACCTCAAGTGCGTACCCGAGCGTGTGGTTGAGTCGGCGTGCCTCAAGCCCTCCTCGGCTTCGTCTCCCTCCGTCGATCTGACTTCCCCGAGCCAGATCAACTCCAGCAGCGTTCTCCGCTGTGAGCCCCCTCCTCCTCCTCCCGTTTTTCTCTCTTTGCGTGTAGACGAGTAGGTCGGTTCCCCTGGTTCCGATCGTCGCCGTAGCCGTCGGGCCGTGCTCCCCTGTTTCGTAGTCGTGTCGTCCCCGTTCCTCGCCGTGCTCGCCGCACGACTCGTTCGTCCGGGAAGCGCGAGCAGTTCTCCCGTGCTCTAGATCGCCCTTTGGATTTCCCGTGCAAGCCATCTGCAACCGGATCCGCCGTGATCTCTTTTGGTCGCGTCCCTCGTCGTTGGGTTATTTCAGCGTCAATTTCGTCAGAGCAGTGTTTGTTCATGTTAAGGTTCAATTAGCGCCACCGTGTTGTTTTTGTGAGCCGCCTCGCTGAAACCGTGGTCACCTGGACCTCATCGGTCTCCTCCTATGCATGGTGCACGGGCTGGAGGTGTGTGTGCGCGTCCAGCAACTAGCAAGAACGCCAACGATGCCCCACTACTCCTCTGAACCTCACCGGCCACATCGTTCTTCAGTTCCAACAGCGTAGGCTTGGTGGTTTTCTTCAGGTTTTGGTCCAGTTAGCACCTCGGAGATGCTTCATTACATTTCAGTTTTGTTCCATGCCAAGATCCATTGTAGTAGCGCATTGGTTGGGCGCCTGGTATTACAAGCTAGAGGTCTCGGGTTCAAAGCCCCCTTGTGGCAAAATCCACTCCTTTTTGTCATATTTTTGCACTGCAACACAGATGGGCTTGGCCCATATGTTTTTCCTCGCCCGTGGGCGCTCAAAGGCGAGCTTCTCATGTGGTGCTGGGCCCGAATGGCCGAGGGATGCCCAGCAGAGAGGTTTCCCTCCTTTTTTCCCTTTAGATTAAATTCAAATCCTTTTGAATTCATCCATCTGCCATCTTTTGCGTTGCTTGTGCTATGTGCATCCTAGCTCCAAATAATTTATGTCATACATGAATTTGGGTTAGAAAAACATGAGGAACGTCATGGTGCTGTTCATTTTTCTATATGAGCTAGCATTATCTTGGTGGTGGTGTATTTTTCACGAAACCCCTCATGATGATGCACATGGTGTTATTCTTTCATTCTTTTCCCTTTTTGTTGCGATCCAGTGACCGTAGATTGCCGGTAGCGTAACTCAACCACTGCTCAAGACGGCCGAAAAGAAGCTGAGAGCATGAGATAGCCTTGATAACAATAATGTAGAGGTCCCCTAAGATGGCTGAAAAGCAGCTCAGATCATGGGTTCCCCACTGCGAAAAGAAACTCAACAGCTGCCCGAGACGGCCGAAAAGCAGCTCAGAACACGGGCTGGATGTTGAAAAGATAAATATAAAGTTGGCATCCACCCCGGACGGCCGAAGCAGCTCAGAGCATAGGCGTGGTGACGACATCAAAGAAAAGAACGCGAGGGTCCGTCAGAGTCACATACCACCTACTATTATGTACTCGAACGCAAACATATTCATCAAACACACAAGAATAACACAGAGCAATGCTTTATAGCATATATAAAATGGTTGGCTTGCGGTTCTAGTGGTAAAGAACGGGAGCCATCTACACTCACAAGATTAGCAATTAGCAAAATAAATGCATCGCAAACAAGCTAGACTCTAGCTCTAACATCATTCTAGCGTCCGAGCTAACTAGGGTGTCCTACAGTCAGTTCGGCTCAGATACCAAGCGTTGTGGCACCCCGGCTCAGAGTACCGGAATGCCCCGTGCTCCATCCCAGAGATCAAGTCTACTCGAAAACGACACTGCTTGATATACAACTGAACAACTTTCTATTACCAATTAAAGGGGTGCAAGGGGTCTATTACAACGCTAGCGGAGCGGGGCGGAGAACAAGCTTGCTTCTAATGCTAGAAACAGAACCACATCAAGCAGCAGAATACGTCTTAGCAGCGGAACAACGGCGATGGTGATGGACTCCACTCCAAAGGGATACTGCTGGGACACCTCCTATCTCGCAAACACCGGGAACATTTCCCTACACAACCACATCATTGCCTAAAAATCTGGCATGACACGCCAGGTCAATACTATGAATGTACTTGCAAGCTCACAACAACCAAAGCATCCAGGCCAAACAATAACATAGCAAGCATGTCAGAGTATACTAATGAGTTAATGATACAGGAACTACAATATATAAGTACTGTAAAGTAGATAACCATCATGCAACACATCCGTGATCACCTTACTTGTGATCACCTGCATCATCCCATACCGGGATCACTCCAGATCCATATCTCGGGATCACTCCGGATCCATAACCATCTTGTGACTACCGCCTAGTCATCCCTTGTGGCTACCGCGTAGCCATCTCATCAACGTCTCATGACTACCATGTAGTCATCTTATCAACACCCCCTAAGATTCGCAAGCTTACCATCACTTGCACTGCTCCACGAGTGCAACAAGTCTCTCATCCACATCACTGTGATCGAATGGTGTGACTTCGTACAAACTATTCCATAACCGAGGACGCGACTATTAGTATAGATCTCTAACTCTGCAGAGTTTGCACACTTTACCCACACTATGGAGTCTTTCCTTCATCCAGTACCTTGGAACTCGTCCGTAGGATCCTCGGAACTCGTCCCATGGGAGTGGACTAGGACTTACCCAACGAGACCGTTCTACTGCATGCCTCCCTTACAGTATCACTCGACATACTCTGCGAGTCATGTCATGGGTAGCCCCGTGTCCTCCAGACACCAGCCACCGTCGTGGCAAACGGCCACTGCGTGGCAAACAACATTGTCCCAAATGGGGAATGAACTCAATAATCATGCGCGCATAGCCTTCCCTCCTTGGTGATACGAATAAAAGAGCGCACCGATAGACCGAGCCAAGGCATTCCCATACAGGCGAGTGTGGCTGCACTGATAAGTTCGGTTCGGTGGCACCTGATCATACACCATGAAGCATGTCTCCAAAATCATAATCATCAAACTGTCAGGTGCTATATGAAAACCCATAGTCCAAGTCATAGAAATATCCATAAAATAATCCAAGGTACGATCATGGCTATATCATAATCCAAAGCATGATCCGATGAATAACTTAGCCATGTCAGGATGATCAAGGTAATTCTAACTATCACAACATGCAACATAGCAAGATCATAATCACAACTAGTAGTCATATTGAATCCAAGCAATACTCATGGCAATAGCATAATCATGGTTAACTACGAGCATGGCATGAACAATCGTCCTATAATCGAAAAACTACGACAATTTTTAGAACCATGTCAAAACTTTACAGAGATACAAAAGGGAGTTGTGGCTTGCCTTTCACCAGGGGAGTGTGAAGATACTCCTAGTCTTCAACACAAAGAAATACCTGAAAATATATTTTTAACAGGGAAAAGAAAAATTCACATAAAGCCTTTCCTTTAACTAGCAAAAATCAATAGAACACCACGGCATGAAAGCTATGCCAAAATGAAGAGGAGTTCAATAGCAATCCCATGCAAAAAGAATCAAATCCATTGGACTTGTAGATTAGGAGATAACCAGGGTCAAAGTTTGGTAAGAATATGATTTAAAAATGATTTATATCATTTTTGGAAATTCATCAAGGAGGGGGGGGGGGGGTGACGTCGAAAGAGTAAAGTGTGAATACACCTCCCACTTAATCCTCTTCGAGAGAGGCTGGGGTGGCTGACCTGTGGGCCACCCCTGTCATATTAGGAACAGAGGTAGGGAGCTCACCGGTGTCGAGCTCGTCGGTGAAGAGTGCATGACCGGGGGAGGGGATGGTGCAGGGGGCTCGGGTAGTCCATGGCGAGCATGCCCGTACCCGTGGGTGCTCGAGAGGTGGTCAGACGACGACGCACGTGTCTTCCCGGCAGCGGCTAGGCCACGTTGGTCGTCGACGTCGTCGTCTCCGGCGACAATACGCATCGGCGAGTGATAGGGAGGCACCGCTGGATCACCAGGGACACGCTCGGGGTGCTGGTTCAGCTGGAGGGGAACGGGAAGGAGGGGGAGACGATGGTGGCCAAGGGGCGGAGCTGCTCGCCGGAGTTTGGGATGGAGAGCACCTACGCTTTGGACTATGGTGCTCGGGGTCGATTGAGATGGAGGGGAGTGCTGTGGTGGAAAGCTGGGAGCAAGGGCATCAACTTAAATAGGCGGGGGCGATGCCAGTAGCCAAGCGGCGGCATGGAGATGCCGACAAGGTGAGGCAGTGAGCTGGCGGGTCTTCCGACACGACGGGAGAGAGGGAGCACAAGCGCGGGTAGGCGAGCTACCATCTGGGAGCCATTAATGGCAAGGGAGCACAACGGCGGTGACAGTGGCCACTGTGCGGGAGGGCCTGGTGAGTGCAGGGCGAGGGAGAGGACGGGGCATGGCTGGGATGGACAGGTGGGCGGTGGGAAATCCGGGCGGCGCGAGGAGACACCTACTAGGTGATGGGGGGGGAGCTGCAGGGCTGGGTTGGCGTGTCCAGGGACCTCGGGCACGCCCAGAGCGCAACAGTGGCATGCCAGGGGTGTGGCCACCACGTGCAACAGTGCACTGGAGGGCACTTGGCATGGCCAACCTTTTCCAGTGTGAATTCCTTTCATCTGTGATCACAGTGGTGGCATGGAATGACCAAGAGGGGCAATGGGGTGATATGTCAAGGAGGAAATAGTTTGCTGCAACAAAGTTGGGGAAGAGGCTGGCTTCAAATGATAAAGAGTAGGAGGGGGAGGTGTTGTCACATAGCACTGTGGTTCGAAGGACCACAATCATGTGAAGTTTCTGCTCAAATGGACAAGATTTGCACATACTTCCTTTGTAAATGCAAAATATGTCCAGAAAACTATTCTTGATGGTGACCTCATGTAACAACCCAGATTTCACAAAAATTAAAAATTTTGTTCTCGCTGTGAATTGTTTGATTGTCTGATTTGTTTGCGGTGTTTGCATCCCCGATCTATCGATCGGCGATTTTTTTCCACCTTCTTATCTCGTACCGGACGGAGACCAACCTTTGCCACCCTGACACTCGACCTTTGCGACACCGGGTTTCACCCGATCACTGTCGCGAAAACCCGCACGAGACCAACCGCAGCCAACGGAACGAAAACCCCGTTTAATAAGTAAACGAGATATTTTTATAGCGCGTCGGAAAGTGTTCTCGGAACGGTTCCAGCGCGAGGTGAACGCCGCCGTCTCAACGTGCTGATCTCGCAGTTCGAAGTTTTACCCGAATCGGAGGTCCTGCGGACCCCCGGCAGTCAGAAACGTAAACGCCGCGCGCGCTAGAGAAATACCGGGGATGTTTTTGCAAACTGCCAGCCACCTGGGCTATATAAAGACCACCACTCTCCGACCCCTTTCTAGGGTTTCCCCTAAGCCAAAATTGTAGCCACCCCCTCACAATAGCCCCAATTTTCGCATTTTGCCCATTGTTCTACCAAATCCTAGCCAGATCCATCCTGGACCGTCAGATCTCGCGATACGATGGCCTCGGGAGCTCCTCAACACCACCTTCTCTCTGCTCCTCGTCGCACCAACCGCCCGCGGCCTCACCGCCGTCGCCGCCTGTCTCCGGCGAGGACGCCGCCGCCGGCCGGCCACCCCTCCTCCCGCGCCCTTCCTCCTTTCCCTCTCCTCCTTCCTCCCTCTCACCTGCCTTGCCTCTCACCGCTGCAGGTCGCCGCCACCTCGACCTCCTTCGCCGCCACGGAATGGAGCTCGGAGAGCGCGCCGCCCCATGGCCTCTGCCGGCTACCGGATCTGGCGGATCCGGCGAGTCCCGCGCCTCCGCACGCCATCCCGCCTTCCCTCGCCGTCGTGCAGCCCTTCTAGTTGCCGGAGCACCTGGACGCCGCCGCCGGCAACTTGGAGCAGCACGGGAACCGGGAGGAGCCGCCGCCCGCGCGCTGTGCCGTGGTGGACTGGCCTGCGTCCAGCCGCCAAGCGCGGCCCACTACCCAGCCGCGCCCCGTCCAGTACGCCACCGAGATGGGCCTCAGCCCAGCGAGGTCCAACTCCCCTTTTTTTCTTATTTATTTTCTTTTATTTTTTCCCCTCAGTGTTATTTTTTCTAAGTCTGGAATATTTGTGCTGCTGATGCTGTTTTGCGTTAAAGTTTACGAGTAAACCGTAGCTCGGATGACGTTGCGCCCAAAAGGAAAATTGTTTAGTTGTGTGTACTTCAATTCATCTTTTGTGAGCATTTTGATTTGAGGCCATCTTGATGTTGTTAATCACTATTGAAGTGGGCATGAGACTGTTAACTGCTGTTACTTCCTGTTAAGTGCTGCTGTTATTATCTTATTGCAAGTTTGAGTGATGAGTGTGACACATCCATGAGGCCTATTGCATTGATTCTTGTTGCATACTGTTAAGCATCATGTCTACTTCAATCCTATGCAATCACTTGTCATGTTTGCCTGCTGTAGCAATATTATTTATTGCTCCAAAGTGGTGACCCTGATAACATGTGTTGTTGTTTATATTTTGTTGCAACTTTGCTGCCTTGTATCTTTTTAACCATGCATCCTATTGAGCATTGCAATATGTCATTTTGATCTATGCCATGTCTACTTCCATTATATGTATTGTATTGTATTGTCATGTTTACATTTTTGGTCATAAATATGTTTAGCTCCAAAGTTGCTATCCTGTTGATTGTTGGCAGGACCTCTGTTTTTCACTGTCTGTAACTTTCCGATGCCATGTTGTACGCTTAATATCTTTTGATCTGTGATGCCTATGACCTTCATTCTTGTTTTTACCTGATCACCATAATGTCTTCTTCATGCCCATCTATTTCTATGTCATGTTGTTGCACATTTGCATATAGTTATGCTCCTGTTTATACAGCATGATTATAACAGTTTCTGCCCTATTTTCCTGATTTTCACTAAGTCCTAGACCAGTAATGTTTATAGCTTTTTCTGTTGTTTATAACTAGTGAACCATGATGCCTATTTGCATGATTCCTTTTTCCATGCCATACCTGCCATGTCTACTTTAGTTGCATATCATTTTTTTGAATTGTTACAACCTTTTGCTTGCTTATTTGTTGCTCTAAAGTGTGCTACCTGATGTTGACAGATTGTGTGCATAACTTGTATTGCTTGTATCTTAATAACTGTAATCAGTTTGGAGTGTTCTTTACATGTAACTTGATTAGAATTTCATGTACTTTGTGTTTATGCTATTGTTTTCTGTTGTTAACCAACCTAAAATATGGTTTAGGGCAGAACCGTACCAAATGCTTAAATTTGTCGTGGGGTACTTAGTGAATGCCATGTTTAGGATTGTGTCTCATTTAAATTGACTAGCATAGATAGTTTCATTTATGCTTCACCTCTTGTCATGTTTGTGTGCTATGCCATGCTTGAGTGAGATGCCATGTTAATAACCTCTGCTCACCTTATGTAGCTAAACAACTTGAACCATTCTAAACGTGCGGAATCGTTGTGTGTGACGAGCACTCCACTTAACCTATTAGTAACTGCTCTCGACGATAGATACGATGCCGTATAGCGTTGTCTTGTGTTTTCTTATTTTTGATGCTTGCTCGTGATTGCTTCTTAGTAATAGATGCTTTCTCGTCGATTGCCGTTCCAGTGTTTCCTTCTTGTGTGCTTCCGCGGGTACCTCTCGGAGACGTTGCGAGCTTGCGATCGACTACGCCTTTGGCGTTGTCTTCTCATCAGGTAAGGGGGAGCATATATCATGCTTATAACTTTCAGCTCACTCGCGCCTAGGTGTAGGATAGATCGATTGTTTGATCCTACCACTTCATATTCATGCCTCTCAAATAAACCCAAACAGCCATGTCCTCCACATCCCAGCAAACCTTGTTTGGCTATATTACTATTGCTCGCTGCTCAGCCACTTCTTAGTATGCATGCTAGGATGTTATCAACTTTTACCTCCTATTACTCCTTGGATTGGGCTATCATACTATTATATTATTGTAGATGATTTAATTATTATAATGTTGACTATATTCGACGAAGGATGGAAGGTATAGGCTATCCCGCCCTGACGCTTTGTTCCATTCGAGTCACCTAGGACCCAAGTTCCGGGTATTGGTGTAAGACTGAGCGTGCCTAACCGCGTGTGGGATTTTATGGGGTCCCCTTTTCTTACCTACCTAGCTTCAAACATTTCTAGAGGTGGTCCAAGCTGATTTACCATTTGAAAACCATGCATATATGTCTTTCGGGTCGCTCCTAGCAGAAATCCTTTAAACTAACCAGGGCCAGTGGAGACGTAGGTTTTCTTGTTGGTCCACCCTTGTCCGGCGAGGGCCCGACCCCATGTGAGGTGTCCCGGTAACCCAAACCCTGTTGAGACGGAAGAGGCCGATCCGAGGGTGCGGCCGACTTTTGGATTGGATGTCGATTCCCCGGGGGCCACCCGGATTTGTTCGTTGTTAGCTAGAGGGACCTGTCGTTTCAGATCTCTCGGAACTAAATCATAAAATGGTTGCCTATGAAGGGTAGCAACTGAGAGAGATGGGTGTGCGTGCGGAGCCTTGTAATGGGAAGTTGGTACTCCCCTCCAGGGTTAAATCTTTTCGAGAAGCCGTGTCCACGGTTATGGACGACTTGAGACCTACTCCTTGTTCATAGACAACAACAACTGAGATAATCTTAATATAACTTAATCACCGTGTGTGTGCCGTGACTGCTTCTTCTTCGTCGGGATGCGAAGAGAAGGACAAGGATAGGATAGGTGTTATGATTGCGTAAGTAGTTGATAGCAATACTTGTTGGAGGCGATTCCTCATCAAATGATTGGCTCTCATCTTACTCTAAATAGACCATTAGCCACTCATATATTGCTAGTGCATCTGCAACCTCACCACTACCCCCATCTTACCCTTGAGAAGTTAGTTACAAGACTTTTGATATATTCTCACCCCTTGCTTTTCCTTTCCCTTTTATGTGTTGCCTGATCGGCCGCTGCAGTTGATTACTACCTCGACTCATCTTCTGAACGCCTTCATGGAGAGTCGACGACGACTAGTTAGGCGGATCCCGGCGGAGAGCCTGGACCCGTGCGGTTACGGGAATGGTCTATTTTACCTTTTTCACTACGCATTTGAGTGTAGTCTGTACTCAAACATGTATCTTCTGCTGATGTATTGTATTTAAGGAAGTTGTATGCCGATTGTATGAGATGTTGTATCCTTGTAGCTGTAATGTTGTGATATCATGTTGGAAATCCGGGGCATATGGTAGTTTCATATGTCGCGGTGGGAACGATATGTGCTTCGTCCTCGGATCTGGATGGAAAGATCTAGATATGGTACAGTACCACATATCGGGCCTTACAACTTGGTATAAGAGCCTTACCGACCGTAGGATCCCTTCTCTGGCCGAAGTCGAGTCTAGACAAAAACTATTTTGTAGTTACTAAGTTAGTTATCGGAGAGTAGGATTCCTTTTACTCCTTACCCTCGCTCTGGTCAGGACTAGTGTCGTAAGTGTTTTAACTCTCGCCTTATCCCCTTCAAAACATTAGGATCTCGAGAGTGTGGAGTTCGGAATAGTTACAATGCTCTACTCGCGGTGTATTGTCTCGATTCCGATCTCAGGTTGGGAATTACTGTAGTACCTTTAGTTTCTCCGATCTTGGATATTATCTTGGTCACCCGGTGCCATCCATCCTTTTGTCCGGTGTTTTCACGACTTGCGTCGAAAAGCACTGTCCTTTGATCCAGCTTTCGTTTTCGTTCTCCCTCTTGACACTGATGGTTTCATTTTTCCGACGATGTCGTCTCTCTGCGGAAAAATCTCGACGGAGATCGTTGTTCGACATGAAGCAGAGTCCCTTGTTGGTGGTGTTGGAGATCGTCGGCTCTCTTCTTTCCCCCTTCCCCTCTCCCCCGGATCGTCCAGGATCTCGGGACGAGATCCCTTGTTGGTGGTGTTGTATTGTAACAACCCAGATTTCACAAAAATTAAATTTTTTGTTTTCAGTGTGAATTTTTTGATCGCCTGATTTGTTTGCGGTGTTTGCATTCCCGATCTATCGATCGGCGATTATTTTCCACCTTCTTATCTTGTACCGGACGGTGACCAACCCTTGCCACCCTGACACTCGACCTTTGCGACACCGGGTTTCACCCGATCACCGTCGCAAAAACCCGCACGAGACCAGACGCAACCAAAGGAACGAAAACCCCGTTTAATAACTAAATGAGATATTTTTAGAGCGCGCCGGAAATTTTTCTCAGAACGGTTCCAGCGCGAGGTGAACGCCGCCGACTCGACGTGCTGATCGCGCAGTTCGAAGTTTTACCCGAATCGGAGGTCCTGCGGACCCCCGGCGGTCAGAAACGTAAACGCCGCGCCCGCTAGAGAAAAACCGGGGATGTTTTTGCAAACTGCCAGCCACCTGGGCTATATAAAGACCACCACTCTCCCACCCCTTTCTAGGGTTTCCCCTAAGTTAAAATTGCAGCCACCCACTCACAATAGCCCCATGTAACACCCTCAGTGTCTGTAACAGTAATCACTTGTACTTTTGACTAATCACTATTGCTAGTCACTGTTGCTGGTCATGCCATGATCATCTTTGCTTTTCATAACATTTCCAAAATGCCTTTTGGTGAAAATCAAAAATCATGTGAAAATTAACTTTGTCCAAAAATTATGAAACCACTTTTGTTTAATGCACAATATTCATTGGACCATTCTAAACCAACTTTGGGTATTTATCATGCCACTTCAAAATTCAAACAATTATTAACAGTGGCTTAACAGCACAAAAGTCCCTTTTAAAATAAACAAAAATAATCCAATGATTTTATTTATTACCAAAACTTTTTGTGGCATCTCAGTAATATGCAACAATATTATTGGATCAAGTTTCATGCTTAGAAAAAATGCCAAAGCCACTAAAACAATTTAAAAACAGAATAGAAAAATAAGTAAAAGAAAACAGAAATAAATAAATAAAAAGGAAACTAACCTACGCTTGGGGGCAAGGCCCACACCAGCCAACCCCCTCCCCTCCCCACTAGGCCGGCCCACCCCAAGCACCCGCGCCCCCTTTCTTCTTCCTGCCGTACGGGGGATGCCGTGGCGGCCATCCCGCGGCCGGCCGGCGCGCCGTGGCGCCCATCGGCGGTTAGCCGGCGGGGATAAGACCCCCGAGACCCGCGCCCTCCCCTGGAACCCTAGAACCCCCCGGCATCACTCCATTTCCCCTCCCCCTCTCTCTGGACCGACCTCGCCCGCGCGACCGTGGCCACGCCGTAGTGGTGCTCGCGGCCATCGTGCTCCCCGTGCCTCGCCTCCGTGTCCTGGGTGTGCGCCGTGTTCGTATGCGTCTCCCTGTGCACGCAATCGACCCGAGGATTGCCGTGGAACGCGCGCGCCCCTTCTTCCTCGCCGTCGGTCACCGCGCCACCGTCGTCGATTCGCGCCGCCCCGAGCCCCCGAGTCCACCCCGAGACGTCCCCAAGCCTCCCCGTGAGCTTGCGCTACTTTCCCCCCTCTCCCCGCTCCTTTTTACGCACGGGAGCTTCGTCCCTGTCGGCCCGGTGCTCCGGCCGCCGCCGCGGGTTTGGTTCGCGGCGAGCACAGCCGCCCCAGCCCGCGATACTTCCCCCAGTAGATGCGCGGAGCTCGCCCCGCTCGATTCCCCCCTTCCTGTACCGATTGTTCGCCGGTGCTGGCCGGCAGCCTCGCCGCCGTGCCACGGCCGTCGCCGGTGTGCCCAGGCCATGGCTTGTGCCACTGACCTCGGGGCCCCACCCAGAGGATTAGCCCCTAATTAACTGTTAGTTAAAAATAACCCCCTATCAGATTAATATAACTGGAATTAGCACTGGAGTCTATGACATGTGGGCCCTAGGCCATTTGTTTAAATTAATAAAACTCTTAGCGGTCTCTCACTGACGACTGGGTCCCACCTGTAAGGAATTAAGTGAAAATAAATAAAAATGCTAATAAGTCTATGACATGTGGGTCCACTGGATTATTTTAATTTAGTTAAATCATTTTTATTAATTTAGAGGCTGACCAGTGGGATCCACTGGTCAGTGTTGACCAGTCAACCCTGTTGTGGATAATGTTACTGTTTTAATAGTAAAATAATTCGAGAAAATCTTTTAATTTGATTTAAATTTTAAAATTAAATATCTTTTAAACCGTAAGTCAGATTCAAAAACTTTATACATGAAAATTGATCAGAAAAATATAACGAATACAGATACGCTATTCGTATACCAACCACACCCCTCCAATGCACGGAACATCGAACAGTCCCCCTCCAAACCGTTTGTCCGATGATTTGTCCGATACTGTCAGAGTATCCGGATGAATTTATTCCGAACACGAAAGTTGTTCGGATTGGTTCAACTAACACGGATACACCCCCTTATCTTTTCCGGATGTCCACGACACCTCCGTCATGATACCTTCCCCCTCCGGTCACCCTGTCCGGTAATCACCCGGAGCTGGCAGTTCATCCCCGGATGAATTTCCCGCTCCGAGCAACGTGCATTGCACTGCGTTAGAACACCGTTAACATCACATTTGTCATGTCATGCATCTGTTTGTATATGTTTGCTTTGTATTTACTGTTTCTTCCCCCCTTTATTCTCTGGTAGACCCCGTTGCTACCGCCGACTACACTGCTGCCGGGTACGACTACTTCGTCGACGACCCTGCCCCTACCGTCGAGCTTCCAGGCAAGCAGAGCCGTTCTCTTCCCCAGATATCGCCTACCTTTTCCGTACTTTCTTGCACCAGGCATTGTTACTGCTGCTGCTACGATTACAATCCTATTCAATTGCATAGCCTGTTTTTGTCGCCCTTGATGAACCTCCTTTATCCTATGCTGCCTATTATAGTTATGAATTATTCAGCAGTGAGCCCTGCGCATTGTTAGCTAGGATTAGATAGCGGGCCGTGACCACTCAGGGGAGTGACGCAGATACAACTTATTACAACTGCACATGTACGGTACAATGCAGACACCGCCTAAGGCCCCCTATCTCGGCTCTGCCGAGCCACCTTCAAGTGTGAGCTATCAAGGATTAATCCTTGTACTCCATTCGTTGATGACTCCGTATAGCCGCTCTAGGTACCTGAGCACGGTTGTCCTTAAGGTAAGAAGTCGGGCGACCCAACGGTGCCCGCGAGCGGTGTATTGTCGGGAGCGACAGGGAGGGTACGACCGACGTTACTGGCGTTGTCCGTTGTGTTGTTAGTCAGACAGCGATAACGGTTGTCTGCGAGATAATATTAAAATGCTAAATGGTTCAGAGGATGACTTGAGAGACCCGTTGGTCTATACGCACTACCTACACGTGGGATTACGGTGTGGGCCCTCCGCGTCGTAGTTCGCCCGAAAGCTCTTCAGACGTCAGCAGTACTACGGCCTGATCGCCGGGACACCGTGTTGTCTTATATGCTGTAGCAGGTGTGTTTGGATTTTTTTTTGCTTCACCGGCCAGAATCGCACCGTGCAGGAGCGTGCAAGGGTGAGGGACCTAGACGCCTTGGCGCATAGGATATAGTCCGACGGATGGCCTCTCTTCTTAGCCTAGGATGGGCTGCGATGTGTCCGATAGCCTCGATGGGGCGTTCCCTAACAAGGTTCACGCCACCCTGGAGATCCGAGCGTGCAGGCTGAACAGTAGTGCACCCCTGCAGGGAGTTTAATCTATTCGAATAACCGTGTCCACGGTAACCGGACGCTTTATGCTGAAGCTGGATCTTACCACTACAAACTATTACTATTAAACTGTATGGTTCCGGGTTTTCTTCTTCGCAGGGAAGTCGAGGAGGGGAACTCGGAGGCATTATCATTATTAATCATTACAACTTACTATTATACAATGTTGCAACAACTTCTGCTTCATTGTTACTTTGTGCTTTATATAAGCTGTTGGCTGTTTCTCTTCTCATGCTGCAAGACATCGTCAGAAGATGCTAGTCTTCGATAGGCCTAGCTTCTTACCCTTATTCTGATTTCTATCTTGCAGTCCACTATATACAACCTCCCCTTTCCATTTGATACAATGCATAATGCTTAGTGGCGGATGTAAGACTCGCGGGTATGCTAGATACTCACCTTTGCTTTATTTCCCCCTTTATGTTTTGCCTGATCGGCCACTGCAGTCGACGTTGGAGCCCAGGAGAAGGAGTACCACGGAGGCGGATACTATTACGTCGAGACCCCCACTGACCAGGACCAGGAGTAGTTTCGGAGGCTCCCAGGCAGGAGGCCTTGCCTTTTCGATCTGTATCTCTGATGTTATTTGTGCTAGCCTTCTTATGGCAAAAATTGACTAACTATGTATGTACTCAAATATTATGGCTTGTATAACTTATGTATTCGGGTCCGGGTGATCCCTTATCTTGTAACATATTGGTTTATCATTTTTTTTAGTGTTGTGTTCTGATATTCTCACCGTGGCACCCTAATCTCAGCCGTGTTCCCTGCGTGTATGATTACTGTACACGGATTGATTTTGGGGGCGTCACAAGTTGGTATCAGAGCCGACTGCCTGTAGGAAGCCACCCAACCCCTACTTGGTCGAAGTTGAGTCTAGACTTTGAAAAACTATTTTGCTAACTTAATGTTTGGCTTAGGCGCCCACATTGATGTCACTACGTGTGATATCTATGGTATTATGATCCTTTTATCCTTACCTATGCTCTGGGACTCTGCTCTCTTATCCTTGCTGGTAAGTTTTACAAACTCTGACATTAGGATCACGTTCTCTTGATTCCACCCGGCGTTCTGGTGCTTCCCCATTGATTGAGTCGTGTCGTAGGAGTTCTACCCCAGGTCCCGGACTGCGGATCCCATTCTCATTCTGGGCACGCCGTGCGTCCTCTGGCATTAACTCCTGTGGCCAACAGTTTTCTTGCGGCGTGATTGACATAGTGGAATCTATGTCGCGTCGTGTAATCCCTACCGCGGTCTGCGCGCCGCCTAGTGTGTCCTTTTTCCTTAACTTGTACGACGTTACGCTCCCCGATTTTCGATTGATTCTATGTGTGGATGTGTATGTCTTATATGACTACTCCTATATATCCGCGCCTCCTCTTTGTTGTCGCTTTACCTTTTACCCGTTTCCGGCATCTCGTTAAAAATTCTCATCGCTGAAATACCCCTGTTAAATTTTAGCAGGATGGCTGGTTCTGGTGTTCGTGGTCGTGGTGCCAACGATCCACCTCCGCCGCCAGACTACATGGCCGCGATGATGCAGCAGTTTCAGATGAACCAAGTGTTTATGCAAGGAGTCATAGATCAGCTCCAGAACCAGAATCAGAACCAGAACCAGCACCAGAACCAACCGCCTGTGGTTACTCTGCGGGATTTCATGCGTCTCAATCCCCCTCTCTTCCACCAACCGGAACAGCCGCTGGATGCCGATGATTGGCTCCGTGACATCAACCGTCAGTTGGAGTTCGCTAATGTGAGCGCTGCTGATTACGTCAACTTTGTGTCCTATTTCTTGCGTAGCCCCGCTGCTCAGTGGTGGGACACTTACAAGGGCTCGCTAGATGAAGGGACTGTCGTCACCTGGAATGACTTCAAGACTGCCTTCCGTGCTCGTTATGTCCCATAGGCGATTATGAACCGTATGAAGGCCGAGTTCCGCAACCTCGTTCAGGGCAACAAAACTGTCGAGGCATATCAGAGGGAATTCCTCCGCCTCTCCCGCTATGCTGCAAGTGACCTCCCCAATGATGCAAGTAGGCAAGAGAAGTTCCGTGATGGACTCAACCCCGATCTCCAGCTTGCACTGGCTTTGCACGTCTTCCCCGACTTCGCCACCATGGTGAACCAGACTATCACTCTTGAGACCGCTCAGCTTAAGTTCGGTGGTTCGCCGAAGCGCCCTCATGATGCTGGCTCATCTTCGGGCACAACACAGAAGCAACGCATTTGGCTTCCACACAGTGTGTTTCGTCCAACTGCCCCTGCACCAAGGCCGTCGTATGTTGCACCCCGTCTGCCTCCGCCCCCGCCGAGACAGCCGAAGACTGAGACTGCACCCCTCCGTCCTCAAGATGGCCTGTGTTTCAAGTGCCGTCATCAGGTCATATTTCCAGAGACTGTCCTCAACGACAGAATCAACTGGTAGTGCACCCCGCTGGCCGCGGAAATGGCCGTGGCAACAATGGGACCCTCAACTATAATACTGCGTCAAATACTAATGCTCGTGGTCATGCTTACAGCATTGATGTTGAAGCAGCTCAGGAACAGCCCGCTACTGTGATGGCTACACTCCTCGTTAACTCAATACCTGCTACTGTTTTATTTGATACATGAGCATCACATTCATTTATGTCTGGAGCATTTGCATCTAAGCATGGCATATACCACGAAAAGATGCGTACCCCCTTAATAGTCCGGACTCCCGGTACCCAGTGTCGTGTTGACATGGTTGCACCTAACCTCACTGTCGAGCTCGAAAGGTTTGAGTTCATGGTTTCTCCACACATTCTGAAAACCTCCACCATCGACCTTATCCTTGGAATGGATTGGCTGAAAACCAACGATGCCGCACTTTATTGTGGCACCAAGGTCATCCAACTTCTTCATCCTTCTGGCGCGATTTTGAGTCATACTGCCATTGTGTCGATGAATTCCGAAGCTCGTATATATGCTCTGAATGCCTTGAATGTTGCACCTCTCGAAGGGATTGAGAAAGTCCCAATCGTTTGTGATTTTACCGACGTATTCCCAGAAGAACTGCCGGGGATACCCCCGATCAGAGAAGTTGAATTCGTCATCGACTTGAAGCCCGACACTGTCCCTATTGCCAAGCGCCCGTATAAGATGCCACCTCACCACCTCCTTGAATTTAAGAAGGAGATCGACACGGCCCTCGAGAAAGGCTTCATCCGTCCAAGTTACTCTGCTTGGGGAGCACCTTCGCTCTTTGTCAAGAAGAGTGATGGCACGAACCGTTTGGTCCAAGATTATCGACCTATCAACCAGGCCACGATACAGAACAAGTACCCCCTCCCTCGGATCAATGATCTTTATGATCAACTTGCTGGATCCACGGTGTTTTCGAAACTCGACTTAAGGTTGGGTTACCATCAGATCCGGGTCCGTGATGAGGACATCCCGAAGACCGCATTCATTACTCGCTATGGTTCGTACGAGTACACCGTCATGTCCTTTGGCTTGACGAATGCACCAGCCACCTTCTCCAGGTTGATGAACTATATATTCATGTAATACGTCGACAAGTTTGTCGTGGTTTATCTGGATGATATATTGATTTACTCCAAGACCGATGCAGAACATGCTGAACATCTTCGCCTTGTGCTGGAAAAGCTCCGAGAACACAAACTGTATGCTAAGTACTCAAAGTGTGAGTTCTGGCTTCCTGAAGTAACTTACCTTGGTCATGTGATTTCCAAGGATGGCGTTGCCGTCAACCCCGAACGTATCCAGGCTATTCTTGACTGGACTCCGCGCAGGATTGTCAAGCAAGTTAGAAGTTTCCTCGGCCTTGCCAGCTATTGTCGCCGTTTTGTTGAGAATTTCTCCAAGATTGAAAAGCCTCTGACTAATCTGCTTCACAAAGGCGTCAAGTTTGAGTGGCCTAATAGATGTCAGAAAAGTTTTCAAGCTCTGAAGGACAAGCTCACTTCTCCCCCATTGCTAGCTCCGCCTGATACTCAGAAGGACTTCGTGATATATTGCGACGCGTCTCGTCAAGGATTAGGCTGTGTCCTAATGCAAGAGCGCAAAATGATTGCTTATGGCTCTCGTCAGTTGCGTGCTCACGAAGATAAGTATCCAACTCATGATCTCGAATTGGCAGCGGTAATTTATGCATTGAAGCTGTGGAGACACTACCTCGTCGGTAACCGTTGCGAGATCTACACCGATCACCAAAGCCTGAAGTACCTATTCACCCAACCAGACCTGAATCTCCGGCAGCAGAGATGGCTCGAGACAATAGCCGACTACAACATGGGAATTTCTTACACCCCTGGCAAAGCTAATGTGGTGGCTGATGCCTTAAGCCGCAAAGCCTATTGTAGTGAATTGGAAGTTCAAGTAGAGCAGCCACGTCTATATGATGAGCTCCGTAAGCTGAACATCGAAATTGTTCCGCAGGGATATGTGAACTCCCTGGTTATCGAACCAGACTTATACAGCCGCATGAAGTCTGCACATGGATATGACACTGACATTCAGAAGATTAAGTGGTATGTCGAGAGTGGAAAGCCCTCATCATTCACTATTGCCGATGATGGTACGTTGTACTTCAAGGGTCGGCTAGTGGTCCCCATAAATAGGCCCAACCTGAACTACGCCCCGCGCGTCATGAAGGAAGCTCATGATACTCCCCTGTCAATTCACCCTGGTAGCACCAAGATGTACCAAGACATTCGTCAGCGGTACTGGTGGTATAACATGAAACAAGACATCGCTCGATATGTTGACGAGTGTGACATTTGTCGTCGCGTGAAAGCAGAACATCAAAGACCTGCTGGAACTCTGCAACCACTCTCTATTCCTGAATGGAAATGGGACAAGATTGAAATGAACTTCGTCACCGGATTTCCCCGATCGCAGAAAGGTCACGATGCTATCTTTGTCGTCATCGACCGATTCTCCAAGGTTGCCCATTTTCTGCCTGTCAAGGAGACGATCTCTGCTAGCCAGTTGTCCGACTTGTATGTTTCCAGAATCGTGTCGCTCCACGGTATTCCGTTGGAGATCAGTTCCGTCCGAGGCAACATTTTCACCTCTAAGTTCTGGGACAGTTTCCAAGAAGCTATGGGCACTCACCTAAATTTCAGCACCGCTTATCACCCCAGTCGCAAGGACAAGTCGAACGAGTCAATCAAGTGCTTGAAGATATGCTTCGATCTTGTGTCATTTCATTCGGTAAGAAATGGGAGGAATCTCTTCCATTTGCTGAATTCTCGTACAACAATAGCTATCAGGCTAGTCTGAAGATGGCACCCTTTGAAGTTCTTTATGGACGAAAGTGTCGAACCCCTCTGAATTGGTCAGAAACTGGAGAACGAACTCTCATTGGTCCGGACATCATACAACATGCCGAAGATCAGGTTTGCTTTATTCGTGAACACTTGAAAGCTGCTCAGTCCCGTCAGAAGAGCAACTATGATCGCAAGCACAAGGAAATGGTCTATCAACCTGGCGAATACGCATACCTTCGTGTCACTCCCATGAGGGGCACTCACCTCTTCGGGATCAAAGGCAAGTTAGCTCCTCGCTACATTGGCCCGTTCCGTATTCTTTCCCGGAGTGGACCAGTGGCATACCGATTGGATTTGCCGCCGAACCTCGCTAAAGTCCACGATGTATTCCACGTGTCGCAACTCCGACGCTGCTTCAAGGACCCTATTCATGAAGTGGAACATGATATGATTGAATTGCAACAGGACTTGACTTATCAAGACCATCCGAGCCGCATTCTCGATCAGTCTGAACCCAAAACCCGCAACAAGACAACCAAGTTCTTCAAAGTTCAATGGTCGAATCATTCTGAAGATGAAGCCACTTGGGAACGCGAAGATCGTCTTCGTGAATAATACCCCGATCTTTCCCCCTCTACCGCTTAGATTCTCGGGACGAGAATACCCTCAGTGTCTGTAACATAAATCACTTGTACTGTTGACTAATCGCTGTTGCTGGTCATGCCATGATCATCTTTGCTTTTGATCACATTTCCAAAATGCCTTTTGGTTAAAATCAAAAAGCATGTGACAATTAACTTTGTCCAAAAATTATGAAACCACTTTTGTTTAATGCACAATATTCATTGGACCATTCTAAACCAACTTTGGGTATTTATCATGCCACTGAAAAATTCAAACAATTATTAACAGTGGCTTAACAACACAAAAGGCCCTTTTAGAATAAACAAAAATAATCCAATGATTTTATTTATTACCAAAACTTTTTGTGGCATCTCAGTAATATGCAACAATATTATTGGATCAAGTTTATGCTTAGCAAAAATGCCAAAGCCATTAAAACAATTTAAAAACAGAATAGAAAAATAAGTAAAAGAAAACAGAATAAATAAATAAAAAGGAAACTAACCTACGCTTGGGGGCAAGGCCCACACCAGCCAGCCCCCTCTCCTCCCCACTGGGCCGGCCCACCCCAAGCCCCCGCGCCCCCTTTCTTCTTCCTGCCGTACGGGGGATGCCGTGGAGGCAATCCCGCGGCCGATCGGCGCGCCGTGGCGCCCATCGGCAGTTAGCTGGCGGGGATAAGACCCCCGAGACCCGCGCCCTCCCCTGGAACCCTAGAACCCCCTCGGCAATACTCCATTTCCCCTCCCCTCTCTCTTGACCGACCTCGCCCGCGCGGCCGTGGTCACGCCGTAGTGGTGCTCGCGGCCATCGTGCTCCCCGTGCCTCGCCTCCGTGTCCTGGGTGTGCGCCGTGTTCGTCTGCGTCTCCCTGTGCACGCAATTGACCCAAGGATTCCCGTGGAACGTGCGCGCCCCTTCTTCCTCGCCGTCGGTCACCGCGCCACCGTCGTCGGTTCGCGCCGCCCCGAGCCCCCGAGTCCACCACGAGACATCCCCCAGCCTACCCTTGCGCTACTTTCCCCCCTCTCCCCGCTCCTTTTTACGCACGGGACCGTCGTCCCCGTCCGCCCGGTGCTACGGCCGCCGCCGCGGGTATGGTTCCCGGCGAGCACAGCCGCCCCAGCCCGCGATACTTCCCCTAGTAGATGCGCGGAGCTCGCCCCGCTCGATTCCCCCCCTCCCCATACCGATTGGTCGCCGGTGCAGGCCGGCAGCCTCGCCGCCGTGCCACGGCCGTCGCCGGTGTGCCCAGGCCATGGCTTGTGCCACTGACCTCGGGGCCCCACCCAGAGGATTAGCCCCTAATTAACTGTTAGTTAAAAATAACCCCCTATCAGAATAATATAACTGGAATTAGCACTGGAGTCTATGACATGTGGGCCCTAGGCCATTTGTTTAAATTAATAAAACTGTTAGCGGTCTCTCACTGACGACTAGGTCCCATCTGTAAAGAATTAAGTTAAAATAAATAAAAATGCTAATAAGTCTATGACATGTGGGTCCACTGGATTATTTTAATTTAGTTAAATAATTTTTATTAATTTAGAGGCTGACTAGTGGGACCCACTGGTCAGGTTTGACCAGTCAACCCTGTTGTGGATAATGTTACTGTTTTAATAATAATATAATTCCAGAAAATCTTTTAATTTGATTTAAATTTGAAAATTAAATATCTTTTAAACCGTAAGTCAGATTCAAAAACTTTATACATGAAAATTGACCAGAAAAATATAACGAATATAGATACGCTATCTGTATACCAACCACACCCCTCTAACGCACCGAACATCAAACCGTCCCCCTCCGGACCATCCGTCCGATGATTTGTCCGGTACTGTTAGAGTATCTGGATGAATTTATTCCGAACACGAAAGTTGTTCGGATTGGTTCAACTAACACAGATACACCCCCATATCTTTGCGGGATGTCCACGACAGCTCCGGCATGATACCTTCCCCCTCCGGTCGCCATGTCTAGTAATCACCGGGAGCTGGTAGTTCATCCCCGGATGAATTTCCCGCTCCGAGCAACGTGCATTGCACTGCGTTAGAACACCGTTAACATCACATCTGTCATGTCATGCATCTGTTTGTATATGTTTGCTTTGTATTTACTGTTTCTTCCCCCTTTATTCTCCGGTAGACCCCGCTGCTACCGCCGACTACACTTCTGCCGGGTACGACTACTTCGTCGACGACCCTGCCCCTACCGTCGAGCTTCCAGGAAAGCAGAGCCATTCTCTTCTCCAGATATTGCCTACCTTTTCCGTACTTTCTTGCACTAGGCATTGTTACTGCTGCTGCTATGATTACAATCCTATTCAATTGCATAGCCTATTTTTGTCGCCCTTGATGTACCTCCTTTATCCTATGCTTCCTATTATAATTATGCATTATTCAACAGTGAGCCCTGCGCATTGTTAGCTAGGATTAGATAGCGGGCCGTGACCACTCAGGGGAGTGACGCGGATACAACTTATTACAACTGCACAGGTACGGTACAATGCAGACACCGCCTAAGGCCCTATCTCGGCTCTGCCGAGCCACCTTCAAGTGTGAGCTATCAAGGAGTAATCCTTGTACTCCACTCGTTGATGACTCTGTATAGCCGCTCTAGGTACCTGAGCACGGTTGTCCTTAAGGTAAGAAGTCGGGCGACCCAACGGTGCCCGCGAGCGGTGTATTGTCGGGAGCGACAGGGAGGGTACGACCGACGTTACTGGCGTGCTTGGCCCCTGCTCGTATCTCGCGAGAGTTACCAAACCACGAAAAAGTCGAGCTCTACCAAGAGCACACGCGAGACAAGGTAAGGGGACGGTTCACCTTGTCGGTAACCGCGTGCTTTGACGGGACTACAGGGCAGGCCCCGATGTTACCGGTGGGCCTTGTTGCTGTTCGTTGTCCGTTGTGTTGTTTGTCAGACAGTGATAACGGTTGTCTGCGAGATAATATTAAAATGCTAAATGGTTCGGAGGATGACTTGAGAGACCCGTTGGTCTGTACGCACTACCTACACGTGGGATTACGGTGTGGGCCCTCTGCGTCGTAGTTCGTCCGAAAGCTCTTCAGACGTCAGCAGTACTACGGCCTAATCGCCGGGAAGCCGTGTTGTCTTATTTTCTGCAACAGGTGTGTTTGGATTTTCTTTTGCTTCACCGGCCAGACTCGCACCGTGCAGGAGCGTGCAAGGGTGAGGGACCTAGACCCCTTGGCGCATAGGATATAGTCCGGCGGATGGCCTCTCTGCTGAGCCTAGGATGGGCTGCGATGTGTCGGATAGCCTCGATGGGGCGTTCCCTAACAAGGTTCACGCCACCCTGGAGATCCGAGCGTGCAGGCTGAACAGTAGTGCACCCCTGCAGGGAGTTTAATCTATTCGAATAGCCGTGTCCACGATAACAGGACGCTTTATGCTGAAGCTGGATCTTACCACTACAAACTATTACTATTAAACTGTATGGTTCCGGGTTTTCTTCCTCGCAGGGAAGTCGAGGAGGGGAACTTGGAGGCATTATCATTATTAATCATTACAACTTACTATTATACAATGTTGCAGCAACTTCTGCTTCATTGTTACTTTATGCTTTATATAAACTGTTGGCTGTTTCTCTTCTCATGCTGCAAGACATCGTCAGAAGATGCTAGTCTTCGATAGGCCTAGCTTCTTACCCTTATTCTGATTTCTATCTTGCAGTCCACTATATACAGCCTCCCCTTTCCATTTGATACAATGCATAATGCTTAGTAGCGGACGTAAGACTCGCGGGTATGCTAGATACTCAGCTTTGCTTTATTTCCCGCTTTATGTTTTGCCTGATCGGCCGCTGCAGTCGACATTGGAGCCCAGGAGCAGGAGTACCCCGGAGGCGGATACTATTACGTCGAGACCCCCGCTGACCAGGACCAGGAGTAGTTTCGGAGGCTCCCAGGCAGGAGGCCTTGCCTTTTCGATCTGTATCTCTGATGTTATTTGTGCTAGCCTTCTTAAGGCAAAACTTGACTAACTATGTCTGTACTCAGATATTATGGCTTGTATAACTTATGTATTCGGGTCCGGGTAATCCCTTATCTTGTAACATATTGGTTTATCCTTTTGTGTTTAGTGTTGTGCTGTGATATTCTCACCGTGACAACCTAATCTCAGCCGTGTACCCTGCGTGTATGATTACTGTACACAGATTGATTTTGGGGGCGTCACACCCCAATTTTCGCATTTTCCCATTTTTCTAGCAAATCCCAGCCAGATCCATCCTGGAGCGTCAGATCTCGCGATCCAACGGCCCAGGGAGCTCCTTAGACCCACCTTCTCTCTCCTTCTACTCGCACCAACCGCCCGCGGGCTCACCGCCGCCGCCGCCTGTCTCCAGCCAGGTCGCCGCCGCCGGCCATCCACCTCTCCCCCCGTGCCCTTCCTCCTTTCCCTCTCCTCCTTCCTCCCTCTCACCTTCATTGACTCTCACCGCTGCAGGCCGCCGCCACCTCGGGCCTCCGCCGCCGCCACGGAATGGAGGTGGAGAGCGCGCCGCCGCGCCACCCCATGGCCTCTGTCGGCTACCGGATCTGGCGGATCCGGCGAGTCCCGTGCCCCGCACGCCATCCCGCCTCCCCTCGCTGTCGCGCAGCCCTGCTAGCTCGCCGGAGCATCTGGACGCCGCCGCCGGTGACTTGGAGCAGCACGGGAACCGGGAGGAGCCGCCGCCCGCGCGCTGTGCAGTGGTGGGCCGGCCTGCGTCCACCAGCCAAGCGTGACCCACTACCCAGCCGCGCCCCGTCCAGCGCGCCACCGAGATGGGCCTCAGCCCAGCGAGGTCCAACTCCCCCTTTTTTTCTTATTTGTTTCTTTTATTTTTTCCCTCAGTGATATTTTTTCCAAGTCTGGAATATTTGTGCTGCTGATGCTGTTTTGCGTTGAAGTTTACGAGTAAACCGTAGCTCGGATGACGTTGCGCCCAAAAGGAAAATTTCTTAGTTTTGTGTGTACTTCAATTCATCTTTTGTGAGCATTTTGATTTGAGGCCACCTTGATGTTGTTAATCAGTACTGAAGTGGGCATCAGACTGTTAACTGCTGTTACTTCCTGTTAAGTGCTGCTGTTATTATTTTATTGCAAGTTTGAGTGATGACTGTGACACATCCATGAGGCCTATTGCATTGATTCTTGTTGCATACTGTTAAACATCATGTCTACTTCAATCCTATGCAATCACTTGTCATGTTTTCCTGCTGTAGCTATATTATTTATTGCTCCAAAGTGGTGATCCTGATAACATGTGTTATTGTTTATGTTTTGTTGCAACTTTGCCGCCTTGTATCTTTTTAACCATGCATCCTATTGAGCATTGCAATATGTCATTTTGATCTATGCCATGTCTACTTCCATTATATGTATTGTATTGTCATGTTTACATTTCTGGCCATAGATATGTTTAGCTTCAAAGTTGCTACCCTGCTGATTGTTGACAACACCTCTGTTTTTCACTGTCTGTAACTTTCCGATGCCATGTTGTACGCTTAATATCTTTTGATCTGTGATGCCTATGACCTTGATTATTGTTTGTAACTGATCACCATAATGTTTACCTCATGCCCATCTATTTCTATGTCATGTTGTTGCACATTTGCATATAGTTATGCTCCTGTTTATACAGCATGATTATAACAGTTTCTGCCCTATTTTCCTGATTTTCACTAAGTCCTAGACCAGTAATGTTTATAGCTTTTTCTGTTGTTTATAACTAGTGAACCATGATGCCTATTTGCATGATTCCTTTTTCCATGCCATACCTGCCATGTCTACTTTAGTTGCATATCATTTTTTTGAATTTTTACAACCTTTTGCTTGCTTATTTGTTGCTCTAAAGTGTGCTACCTGATGTTGACAGATTGTGTGCATAACTTGTATTGCTTGTATCTTAATAACTGTAACTCAGTTTGGAGTGTTCTTTACATGTAACTTGATTAGAATTTCATGTACTTTGTGTTTATGCTATTGTTTTCTGTTGTTAACCAACCTAAAATATGGTTTAGGGCAGAACCGTACCAAATGCTTAAATTTGTCGTGGGGTACTTAGTGAATGCCATGTTTAGGATTGTGTCTCATTTAAATTGACTAGCATAGATAGTTTCATTTATGCTTCACCTCTTGACATGTTTGTGTTCTATGCCATGCTTGAGTGAGATGCCATGTTAATAACCTCTGCTCACCTTGTGTAGCTAAACAACTTAAACCATTCTAAACGTGCGGAATCGTCGTGTGTGACGAGCACTCCACTTAACCTGTTAGTAACCGCTCTTGACGATAGATACGATGCCGTAGAGCGTTGTCTCGTGTTTTATTCTTGTTGATGCTTGCTCTGATTCCTTCGTAGTAATAGATGCTTGGTCGTCGATTGCCTTTTCCAGTGTTTCCTTCTTGTGTGCTTCCACGAGTACCTCTCGGAGACGCTGCGAGCTTGCGATCGACTACACCTTCGGCGTTGTCTTCTTATCAGGTAATGGGGAGCATATATCATGCTTATAACTTTCAGCTCACTCGCGCCTATGTGTAGGATAGATCGATTGCTTGATCCTACCATTTCATATTCATGCCTCTCAAATAAACCCAAACAGCCATGTCCTCCACATCCCAGCAATCCTTGTTCGGCTATGTTACTATTGCTCGCTGCTCAGCCACTACTTAGTATGCATGTTAGGATGTTATCAATTGTTACCTCCTGTTACTCCTTGGATTGGGCTATCACACTATTATATTATTGTAGATGATTTGATTATTATAATGTTGACCATATTCGACGAAGGTTGGAAGGTCTAGGCTATCCCGCCCCGACGCTTTTTCCATTCGAGTCACCTAGGACCCGAGTTCCGGGTATTGGTTTTAAGACTGAGCATGCCTAACTGCGTGTGGGATTTTATGGGGTCCCATTTTATTACCTACCTAGCATCAAACATTTCTAGAGGTGGCCCAAGCTAATTTACCATTTGCAAACCATGCATATATGTCTGTCGGGTCGCTCCTAGCAGACATCCTTTAAACCAACCAGGGCCAGTGGAGACATAGTTTTCCTTGTTGGTCCACCATTGACGGGCGAGGGCCCGGCCCCATGTGAGGTGTCCTGGTAACCCAAACCCTATTGAGACAGAAGAGGCCGATCCGAGGGCGCGACCGACTTTTGGATTGGATGTCGACTCCCCGGGGGACACCCGAATTTGTTCGTTGTTAGCTAGAGGGACCTGTCATTTCCGATCTCTCGGACCTAAATCACAAAATGGTTGCCTATGATGGGTAGCAACGGAGAGAGATGGGCGTGCGTGCAGAGCCTTGTAATGGGCAGTTGGTACACCCCTGCAGGGTTAAATCTTTTCGAGAAGACGCGTCCACGGTTATGGACGACTTGAGACCTACTCCTTGTTCATAGACAACAACAACTGAGATAATCTTAATATAACTTGATCAACGTGTTTGTTGCTTGACTGCTTCTTCTTCGTCGGGATGCAAAGAGGAGGACAAGGATATGATAGGTGTTATGCTTGCCTAAGTAGTTGATAGCAAGACTTGTTGGAGGCGATTCCTAGTCGAATGCTTGGCTCTCATCTTACTCTAAATAGACCGTTAGCCACTCATATATTGCTAGTGCGTCTGCAACGTCACCACTACCCCCATCTTACCCATGAGAAGTTAGTTACAAGACTTTTGATATATTCTCACCCCATGCTTTTCTTTTCTTTTATGTTTTGCCTGATCGGCCGCTGCAGTTGATTACTACCTCGACTCTTCTTCTGGATGCCTTCGTGGAGACTCAACGACGACTAGTTAGGCGGATCCCGGCGGAGAGCTTGGACCCGTGCGGTTACTAGAATGGTTTGTTTTACCTTTGCCACTAGGCATTTGAGTGTAGTCTGTACTCAGACATGTATCTTCCGCTGATGTATTGTATTTAAGGCAGTTGTATGCCGATTGTATGAGATGTTGTATCCTTGTAGCTGTCATGTTGTGTTATCATGTTGGAAATCCGGGGCATATGGCAGTGTCATATGTCGCGGTGGGACCGATATGTGCTTCGTCCCCGGATCTGGATTGAAACATCTACATCTGGAACAGTACCGCATATCGGGCCTTACAACAACATCCAGATCCAGAACAGTACCGCATATCGGGCCTTACACCTCACAATGTCTTGATGGATTTGTCTCAAATTTTGTGGAGAGGAGTTATTGTGGGGTGGGCATAGGTGGGAAAAATCTGAGAGCAATTCAATGCTCCTGGCTAGCACTTGCTTCACAAGGTACCCTGCTGGTCAGAAAATCGATCTTGATGGTGGCCTCACATGGATGGTTGGGTTTGGCTAAAAGTTCGCGGAGAAGAGTCATTTGGAGGTGGGGACATGTGTAAAAAGTTTCAGAGAAAATGAGTGCTCCTACCTTGCACTTGCTTCATAATACCCCCTGCTGCATACAAACTTTGGGAAGTTGGTGGGGGAGATTGGCTAGGGAAATTGAGCCAATGATATGATCAAGATAGCTTGCCCAAAATGTTTCAGAGGTAATAGACAAAGATGAATAACACTTCCTTCACAAAGTGTTATTCTGCCCCCAAAATTCTAATGCATTTCTCTAAAGGAAAAATCTACTAGGGCCATTGATGTCACGAGAGTTTACTTCTCGCCCCTCATTGGTTTACCCAAAGTGGAAGGTTGAGATGTAGCGTAGAGGAAATTTACCTTAGCGAAGATGCTAAGGTTTAGGATAGACCAGTAGGACTCCAACAGATACAAGAAGGTGGTGAAGTGAACAATGGCGCCGTTCACAACTCAAGGTTGCTTACTTCACCTGGACCTGCACACACAGAAAATAACTTTGCTTCCCAACGAGTACAGAGGAGTTGTCAATTCCTCCAGCCTTGTTGTTTACAAAGGATAAAACGCACGGGATAATAATGATAGTGATAGCAACGGAAAAGTAAATAAAGAAGTAAATTGATAGTGGGTGTAAACAATATTGGAAATATGGACCGGGGTCCTATGATGTTCACTAGTGATGTCTCTCTCCCAAAAGACGATAAAATAGCCATGCGAGGTAAACAAATTATAGCTGGGCAATTAACAAGATTATGTGCGCAAACCAATGCTAACTATGCTATATAGAAAGGAAGAGGCTCAAAAGCATGGGCAGTACGCCAAGACAAGTACACCGAAATCCATCTGCATCTACCTACTAATCATCCACCTTGAGATATCTATCCAGAACATCTCGCTGGTATTAAGTTACGAATCCCAACCAAAGTGTAAACTCAAAGCAAAAGACAACTGCATTAAGGAACTTTGCGTACAGTAAACAATCCTTGCACCCGCAAGTACAAGCACCGTTGTTTTCCCACTTATGGCAACAACACATCCCCTAGACTCATGTTTCTGTCAGTCAAGCTAGTCATCGGGGGGCATGAACCCACAATCATGCATAACGCTTCCTCTTGGAGTCACTATCTACTACTTGGCCAAAGCAATAAACATCAACGGAGAACATGCAAGAATTACTCTAGAACATAAATATAAAAGAGGAGAATCAAATATATTACTCAAACACAATCTGAACATAGTCTCATAATCCATCGGATCCCAGCAAACTCAGCATAGCAACAACAGAAAGATTACATATGTGCCTCGATCATGTAGGGAAGCTCACGAGGTCTAAGCCATGAAGAACAAAGAGGGGAGGAGAACATCACATAGCTACTGATCATAGACCCATGGACCAAGGTGGACTACTCACGGTTCATCCGGGAAGCATCCATGGTGGTGGAGAAGCTCCCGGACGTGGTTCCTCCCTCCGGCAGGGTGCCGGGAAGAGGTCTTCTGGTGCTCCCGATCTTGGAAGCTCGGCGGTGGCGGAACAGAGGAGAGATCGCGAAAAAGGGTTCCCGTCACGGAGGTTTCATGTAACGAGGAATATATAGGCGAAGGGGGGGTAGCCAGGGGGGCTAGCAGGGGTCCAGGCGCCCCCCTGGCGCGGCCCCACCCTAGGGCGTTCCGGGAGGGCGCCTGGGCCCCTGGTGGGTCCCCTCTGGCCCCCCCTCGGTGATTCCCGAAGCTTCTGTATTGCTGATTTTTATTGGATTTTTTCCGAATTTTTGGAGCACTTTTAATATGGGGGAACCTGAAATAGAAAAACAGCAGAAAACAGGAACTGTCACTGGGGTGCACTGAGTTAATAGGTTTGTCCAAATATGATCAAAAGTGTATGGAAGTTCATCAATATCATAGCAATATCACACAAAAGAGGCATGGAGCAAGAAGAAATTATAGATACGTTTTGGACGTATCAACATCCCCAAGCTTAATTCCTGCTCGTCCTCGAGTAGGTAAATGATAAAAGCATAATTTCTGTGGTGACATGCTAACAACCATATAAGAACTTTTAAGTAAAACAATCAAGGCATGTAATTCAATTCAAGTCATAACAGGCAAGAGTCTATATTTAGCATTGAAACAAGCAACATAAGAACATAAAGGTGCAAGAACTCTCGCTGTTCGTGACTCGAATGTCTCAAAATGGTGTTTGCGTGCAAGAAAGGGGATAGGGATATACGAGAAAAAATATATTTTTGTGTTGAGAGCTCAATCTACTAAAGTTTCACTCTTGGTCTTCTTTGGAATCTTATGTTGACTCATCCCCAGACCACTAGACAGGTACAAGTCAAAATGATCCACTCCTTTTCGACATTTTGAGCCTCATTTCGATGAGAGTAAGCAAGAAAGTTGAAACTTAGGATGGCAAATAGAAAATATGGCGGAGGAGGAAGACAAAAAAGTGTGAAAGCCTCACATATGTGAGGACAATCATAGGAGAGAGAAAGCCAAATGATATATATGATGTGAGGAGTAAGGATTGCCATGCAACGGATGCACATATGAGCTAAAAGCTCTCCAATGGAACTAGTGGGGGTGCATCAAACTTTCTTGCTCAAGAAGACCTAGAGCTCATTTGAGGAGGCTCATCATTGGAATATACAAGCCAAGTTCTATAGTGTGAAATTTCCCACATAGCTATATGCATAAATGATAATCTCTATGGAGTACAAGATATAAGAGGGAGTACGAGTGTGGATCTCTCAAAAGGAATAGTAGTGTTCTCCCTTCTCTCTTTTTATTTCTTTTTCTCTTTTTTCTATTTTTTTTGTCTTTTTTGGTGGCCTCAATGGCTCTTTCTATTTCTCTCATTTGTCCTCTTTGGGATCTTTTAATTTGTCCTCTTTGGGATCTTTTAATTTGTCCACTTTGGGATCTTTTCCTCACTTTAGGGGCAACACTCTATATATTACAAAAAGTATAGAAGATATTTCACACTTTACAAAAGTACTCAAATCATAAAGAAGATGTAACTATCATGATGTATGCAAATGTATGCCTCTGCCAGTGTAGTAGGACATGCAATGATACTAGCGCGTCATGTAGCAATGATTAGGGCAAGGACCAACTAGCATGCGGCTCATCGTTCAAGCAAGTAGCATGTATGACATGAAGATCAAGTCATGAGAAGGTGGATGTTAAATGGCAATATATCTCGGAAAGGCTATGGAAATGCCTTGGTAGGTAGGTATGGTGGCTGTTATGAGGAAGGATATAAGGAGGTTTATGATGATAGAGTGTATCGTGCCAAGGGTTTGGATGTACCGGCGAAGGTGGACGCCAACTCTCGGAGTGAGAAGAAAGAAATGCACGGCACAGGGGAGGCTAGAAAAATATGGGAAGGTGGAAGTGTCAACTTTCGAATACTCACATTAGTCCGAAGAACTCATGCACTTATCATCGGTAACTCTCAATCTAATAAGGAGGTTTCACGAAGAGACAAGTACCCCGAGGACGAGAGTATGGGGGTTTGGTTGTCCTTGCGCATCCTCGACTCATGGTACGTGAGTGTACTCTAATATTCGACCCCTCAGAAGAGTAGTGATCCATCTAGTAGCTAAAGTTCTCAACTAATTTGTAAGTTTTGAAAATAAACACGGGTTGCCCAAAATACGACATCTATCACTAATAGGCTAAAGATCTTGACACCAAAAGTCCAAAAATTACTCAAAACAATACCTCAAAATTATTGCAAGTTACTACTACAAAAGAATAGCAACCTCAATTACCTACTTCAAGTCAAGACACAAAACTCAGTGCAACAGGCAAACTCTCTAAACAAGATAAACATGAAAACTCAAGAGAGTTCCAGCAAAAAACTAAACAAAATCTCTTTAAAAAAGATAAGCATGAAAACTAAGAGCTAAACATGACAGTAGCTACGAAAAAGATAAAGAACACACACATCAAAGATAAGCATGAAAAATCCTATGATGTGTTCTAAATTTTGAAAGTGGAGCGTGTTTCTCTCCCACACAAAGAAATATGAGTTCTAACTTCTTATGAACAGAAAGAAAAGCTAAAGAAAACTAAAAATAAAACCGAAGAGCGAGACGCTCCAAGCATAGCACATAACGCATGAAGTGATAAAAATATAGTGAGACGAGAGACGAACTGATAATTGTTGATGAAGAAGGGGATGAACGGGGGCATTCCCAAGCTTAGACGCTTGAGTCTCCTTGAATATTTCTTGGGGATGCATGGGGGCATCCCCAAGCTTGAGCGCTTGACACTCCTGAATCTTCTTTCATCATCTTCCCTCGCACACTTGAAAACTCCCTTCATACATAACTCATCATAATCTGATTAGCGAGGTTAGTACCCATAATAAAATAAATTTTTCTCTACTAGAAATAAGGATATTCTTGAAGAGCTACTGTTTCTCAAGATTTCTAAAAAGTTTTTGCAACGAAAAAGCAAGCTTAAGGTTTGCAAAACGAAGGAAACGAAAAACAGGACAGAATCTGTGAAAAACAGACCAGCAGGTAGTAAAGAATTTTTTAGGGATACTTCTGCAACTCAAATCAAAATACTCAGAACATACGAAAGTTCCGTAATTGTATAGATAATTATGTGTAAAAATTTCAGCTCAAAAAGACTAACTGGGATGTTTCTGTGATTTTTCTAGTCACGAGGACATAATCTGTTTTCTGGACAGCATGTCACAACTTTCACGTCCCTTGTCATATGAGGCTATAAATGGCACAAAGCTTGAAAAGTAAAGATACAGTGATGTTGCTACAGTAGTAACAATCATCAAGACCACTAAAAACAGAAGAAAAACAAAAAGGAGATCCTAAATTCGTTGCGGGCTGCCTCCCGAAAGCGCGTCTTTAAAGCCATTAGCTAGGCTTAATGAAAATAGGAGGAATCAAAGATCATCATAATAATCGGAGTTGTAAATTGATTCAAATGGTTCCTCAACAAGTTCATCCTTGTTTCGTTTAGGAAAGGGGTATATACCTTTTGCTTTCCCACGTAGGCGTATTTGTCCCTTACCTATATCAATGAAGCCTTACACGGCCCGGAGGAAATCCCTCCCAAGCACTATGTTTATTTGGTTTGGCTTCATGACGAAGAAATCAACCATTGCAATCCATTTAAGGAATGTCACTGGTGCATCTTTTATCCTTAGTTGGATCTCAGAAATATCTCCATTAGCATGTTCATGATAGGATGACAATTTGTCCATGTTAAATTTTAAAGAATCATAAACTACTTTTGGCATAGTAGAAACCATGGATCCAATGTCACAGAAAGAAAGGAAGGCTTGATTAGATATGCTAATTCTAACAAAGGGTTCCCAGTCATCATCTAACTCATAAACATCTTTCTTATTTGGCTGGGGTTTCTTTACTTTTCTCAAGTCTAGGGCATCCAATCTCTTTTCAATAGTAGCAAGTCTATCTATGACAGTATTAAAACTATGATCATAAACAAAGTAACTAGATAGACCCTGTATAATTCAAGAGCTCTAGCTTCATCGCAAGCTATGAAATCCCCTTCGGATATAATATCCAAAGAGTGTTTGCACCATCTAAAAATACCATGGTAAAAATTTCTAAGCACAATTTTTATAGGTATCCAAGGCATAATTCTTCTATGTACATCAGAAATTCTATCCCAAGCCTTCATATTTTATCCATCCCTTTGATGGAAATATAAAACCTCCGATTCCCTCAAGGCACCAAATCCTAACATGCTTGACTAAACAGAAATGATAACTAAAAGCAAGATAACTATTTTTTGATTTTTGATAAAGGACACTAAAGCAAAAACTAAAAGGTAAACTAACAAGACTAAAAAGCAAAGATAAAAGATAGTGTGCAACTCCCCTATCTTGAAGAGTGGAGTCCTCGGCAACGGCGCTAGAAATTGCTTTTGATGTCACGAGAGTTTACTTCTCGCCCCTCGTTGGTTTACCCAAAGTGGAAGGTTGAGATGTAGCATAGCGGCAATTTCCCTTAGCGAAGATGCTAAGGTTTAGGATCGACCAGTAGGACTCCAACAGATACAAGAAGGTGGTGAAGTGAACAATGGCGCCATTCACAACTCAAGGTTGCTTACTTCACCTGGACCTGCACACACAACAAATAACTTTGCTTCCCAACGAGTACAGAGGATTTGTCAATTCCTCCGGACTTTTTGTTTACAAAGGATAAAACGCACGGGATAATAATGAAAGTGATAGCAACGGAAAAGTTAATAAACCAGTAAATTGATAGTGGGTGTAAACAGTATTGGAAATATGGACCGGGGTTATATGATGTTCACTAGTGACGTCTCTCTCCCAAAAGACGATAAAATAGCCATGCGAGGTAAACGAATTACAGCTGGGCAATTGACAAGATTATGTGCGCAAACCAATGCTAACTATGCTATAAAGAAAGGAAGAGGCTCAAAAGTATGGGCAGTACGCCAAGACAAGTAGACCGAAATTCATCTGCATCTACCTACTAATCATCCACCTTGAGATATCTATCCAGTACATCTCGCTGGTATTAAGTTGCGAATCCCACCCAAAGTGTAAACTCAAAGCAACAACTGCATTAAAGAACTTTGCGTAAAGTAAACAATTGTTGCACCCGCAAGTACAAGCACCGTTGTTTCCCCCTTATGGCAGCAACACATCCCCTAGACTCATGTTTCTGTCACTCAAGCTAATCATCAGAGGGCATGAACCCACAATCATGCATAACGCTCCCACTTGGAGTCACTACCTACTACTTGGCCAAAGCAATAAACAGCAACAGAGAACATGCAAGATTTACTCTAGAACATAAATATAAAAGAGGAGAATCAAATATATTACTCAAATACAATCTGAACATAGTCTCATAATCCATCGGATCCCAGCAAACTCATCATAGAAACAGCAGAAAGATTACATAATTGCCTCGATCATCTAGGGAAGCTCACGAGGTCTAATCCGTGAAGAACAAAGAGGGGAGGAGAACATCACATACCTACTGATCATAGACCCATGGTCCAAGGTGGACTACTCACGGTTCATACGGGAAGCATCCATGGTGGTGGAGAAGCTCCCGGAGATGGTTCCTCCCTCCGGTAGGGTGCCGGGAAGAGGTCTTCTGGTGCTCCCAATCTTGGAAGCGCGGCGGCGGCGGAACAGAGGAGAGATCGCGAAAAAAGGGTTCCCGTCACGGGGGTTTCACGTCACGAGGAATATATAGGCGAAGGGGGGCAGCCAGGGGGGCCACCAGGGGTCCAGGCGTTCCCCTGGTGCGGCCCCACCCTAGGGCGCGCCAGGAGGGCTCCTGGGGCCCTGGTGGGTCCCCTCTGCCCCCCCTCGGTGATTCCCGAAGCTTCTGTATCGCTGTTTTTTTATTGGATTTTTCCTGAATTTTTGGAGCACTTTTAATATGGGGAAACCCGAAATAGAAAAACAGCAGAAAACAGGAACTGGCACTGGGGTGCACTGAGTTAATAGGTTAGTCCAAATATGATCAAAAGTGTATGGAAGTTCATCAATATTATAGCAGCATCACACAAAAGAGGCATGGAGCAAGCAAAAATTATAGATACGCTTTGGACGTATTAGCCATGTAATGTTTTTTTATATTGTGGAAATATATGATATCAAGGACATGTGGGAAGAATTTGGGATTTATGGAGCAATATAATTAGGGGTTGCTTCACAATCCTCAAATGAAGTGAATATTCCTTTTAATGGAAAAGGAATATATGGCATGAAGAAAAATGTGGCTTGGATGGGATGGATCAATGGGAGATCTTTGGGAAGTTTTGAAGAATCAAGGTCCACTTGAGCAAGGAAAGAAAATATGCTCAAGTTTCAAGTCCAAAGAGTTGCTCAAAATCAAACCAACTGGCAAATCCTGAAATAAATTAGAAAAGTTTTTGAAAAGAAAAAGTTGTAAAATCCAGGGTGTCACAAAGCTCTACATCGACGACACCACCAGGGGTCCCGAAGCCGACTTCGTCGAGTCATGCCATCGGGTCCCAGTTGGATCCATCCACATATTCATCGGGAGGACAAATGGATCTGAGCCAAAGCCAGATCGTGATATCCTTGCAAAATCTACGAGACGGTTTAAAACCGACTCTAGGCATGTCTTCGTCGGATTCACCAATAGATCTCCAGAGCTGGCGCGCTCTGTCGAGACCTTGCAACAGGATGACGCGGCGGAACTCTTTGATGCCGACTCACATCTTAGCGGAGGAAATGATTCAGATTCCGGGTCAATCCGCTCCGCTGGAAGCAACATGCTCGGATCGATATTAGAGGGGTACGATCCAGATCCCCCCTACTTTCAGCCACCGTACTATGCCACTGTCTACAAGGCAGGCCCCCAAGATCAGCAGAACACAGTTATAAATCTGGCTGGTGCATCGGCTATCCGTGCTGCAGAACTGGCCCTGACTGGCACAGAGGCCCTCACAGCTACCCTGAACGCTTTCCAAATAACTCTCTCTACCCCAATCACTGCGAAAAAATCAGGCGTCACGTAAGGCGGAGATCGATGAGCTTGAGAAGCAAGTGTCCAAGATTTGCGGGGAAATCCAGCTGGAGAAGGAGCAGATGGCCGAATAAGCAAGCTGGCTTGCGCGAGAAGCCATGCACGTGCAGGGGAAATCCGAATAGTTAAACGCTCAGATGGAAAACTTCTCAGCCACCCACAAAACCAGGCACGCGAGCCGGATCCCGCAGGGCATGGTAGGAGAAGCAGTTTTCCAAAGCCCGCAGCAGGGAGCCACCCCGCCAGGGTTCACCCCTCCGCGAGATCCGACTCAATTCCCTACACCTCCTAGCCACTACAACAACCCCATGGCGAACATCTTTGCTGTGACACAGTAGTTGCCCAACATTCCCTTTCACGGAAACACCCTCGCGGACCTGGGCGCGCGAGACGCAGTAAAGATGATCAAGACTGCAGTCGCTCAACAGGCACAATACTCGCATGGTTTCTCATACTTACACGGGACTCCTCATCGAAGTATGAGCCTACAAGCAGAATCCCTGGCCCCCGCTGTCTCCAGCAGTCATCGCCAGCAGAGGGGTCAACCAGACCCAGAACCGCAACACGAAACTCGGCTTACCGCACAACCAACGGCCATGGTTCCCGAGCTGGCAGCACAACCCCCACTTCAGGAGGAAGTGGCGGGTTTTGTTAGCCATTCAGTTGGAAATCGGTGCTAAATTCCGGCTTTGCGGAAAGCCCGGATATGTAAGATTTTAAAGGACCTCGAAAAATCCCAAACTGTACAGCGGATATGGACCCCGCAACGTGGATTGAAAGCTAGGATCTAGCAATGGATATGCTGCAGGCCAGTGACGGAGTCTGTGCCCGATACATCACGATGATGCTGGAAGGCCGGCTCGCACTTGGCTCAAGAACTTCCCCGAGAACTCCATCAGCTCCTGGTCAGAGCTGAAGGAGAAGTTTATCAAAATATTTGAAGGCACATGCCGGCGTGCTACCACAATCGTCGATCTGGAGCACTGTGTTCAGAAGGAAGGAGAGTCGGCCCATCATTGGGCACGACAAGGTGCCGAAATAATCGACTCCTCGAACAGCATCACTGCCCAGACAACCGTTTTAGTCCTGGAGAAGAACTGCAAATTTGAGCCCTTGATCCATAAACTCGGTCGTGTCAAGAGAACGGTCAGAGATATGGGGGAACTCATGGATGCAGTCACCAAGTATGCCGAGTCTGACAAAACCAAAGACGTTGACGAGGATTGACCTCGGCAAATCCCATGGTTAGGAACCCTGGGTTAGATCATAGAGGAGATGTGCAGGTTTGCGATACTCGTCGGGTAACAGGAGAAAGCACTTCCTGCTCGATTGTATTAGAATGGAGGCGATTACAATGGAGGTCAAGGCGAGATTGCTCAGGACCGAAAGTGTCTGCTTGAATATTCGATGCCCTAGACGTCCCCTCTCCTAGACTTTATATACTAGGCTAGGTAGCGAGGAGTCCGTCTAGGTTTATAGAGAGGGTTTCCTAATCTATCTCTAGTCTTGGACGTCAAGTCTCATCTTCCATGATCGTCGTGGACTCCTTATGGCGGTTGCCTCGAGTGGGCCAGGAGTGGGCCGGTCGAGGCTTCCAATGGCCCCTCTAGCTTGGCACGCACCAGGTACCCGCATGTGCAAGAATTCTGGGGTCACCCCCTCGTCAGTAGCCCCCGAGTGCTTGGGGGACTCAAAGAGTCGCGCAGGGACTCGAATCCATAGTTGTCTTCATGCGCGCAACGTAGCTGCGAGTCGTCCGGTGTTAGCCACAAAAGATAGTTTATTCGAGGGATGATAAGCTAGAGAGGCCCATGGTAGTCGACTGGTCGAGCCTTAGTGAATTGATAGAAAACACCTCAACAGCCCAAAATCAAGCCGCGTCCCTCGACACGAACTTGGAAAACAACCGGTGCCTAGAAAGTCCATGCCGCTGCAGGTCTTATAGAATCAATGCCGCCGGTCTCAGAAAATAGCCTTGACGCGTCCATCACTGGCTCAACTTCTCCATGCATTGCGCATGGGAATACATCGAGAGTGAAGTTGCAGCTGTGGCAAGGCCCGACCCGGCCGATTGCTCAGCGGGGTCTTACCTACGCGCTATTCTTGCGCGACATCTGGGGTGCAGTGTATTGCCACCCAGACATCATTTTTGTGAGGCGCGGAGCCTAATTTAGACGGGCAGCCACTTGGAAAACAAATCAAGTGGACAAATAGTGGCAGTCGCAGAGTATTGATGACCTCAGGCGAGGAGTCGATAAGATCCGCACCAACGGGGATGGCCATCGAGTGGGATGATCACGTAGGCACCCATACGACACTTCGATTGCTTGGGCAGATTGTTCTTTTGGATGTTTTGATCAAGTCCCGTCTTCTTGTGCGAGTAATTAATCGAGCACTTCATCATTCTTTAGGGAGAGGGAGAACCCGAACTCTACAGACGCATTGGTCCTTGTAGGTACAAATGACTGCTCGAGTGTGTCACTATCTGCTGGGTGAGGGAGCACCCGAACTCTGTAGATGCGTTTGTGTAACACCCTCACTGTCAGTGAACAGTAATCACCTTGTTAATCCAGGATTACTGTTCCAAAATTCTAGCTTTGATCAACTTGGGTCAGTTCAAAATTCAAATGCCCTTTTGATATTGTTAAAAGCAATGTGGCCATGGTCCTTGCTCATCGTGAGCCAAAACAAGTCCAAGCCCCTTTGAATTGAAATCACAGCTAAGATCAAATGCCTTTTATTGAATATTAAAAATAGGTGGAAATTAAAACTTTGCCCAAAAATTCTAAAACCAATTTTGTAAATTTCATAGTAATTAGTAGATCATAATAATGTGTGCATGGGATTTTATTAAGCTATGAAAGTATTTAAACAAATGAAATAGTAGCCTAAATAGTCTAATTGAATGATTTATTAGTTAAATAAAATACTCAATGATTTTATTTAAAGTCCACACTTTTTATGGCATTGACATATAGTGCAACACTAATTGTGGAGTCTATAGCAAGTTTTACAAAATTGTTATAGAAGCTAAAAGAAATAAAGAACAAAAAAAAGATAAACCTAGCTAACCCCCCATGGGCGAAGCCCACCCCACCCTTCTCCCTCACTGGGCCAAACCATCCCAACCCCGGCCCATCCCAACAATCCCCACCTCCCCTGTTCCCCCTCCAGGGCGTGGCGGCCATCGCGCCGTGCCACGACACGCCTCACCACCGTGGAAGGAATCCGGCGAGCCGCCGCCGGGTTAAGGCCACGGCACCCCAACCTTAAACCTAGCCGCACCCCCTTTCTACCTTCCTCGCCTCGCGCCCTCTCTGCCTCGGCATCCGACGCCGCAGCGGCTCAACTGTGACGTGCAGCCGCCCCGACCACTCGTCGGTGATGTCGTGCGCCGCCCCGTTCCCCTTGTCGTCCTTCCGTTCGCCCCCAAGCCCGAGAGCAAGCCGGCGTGCTTCCTGTCGCGCGATTCGCGCCGTTCCCCGCCGCCCGCTGCTACGCCGACGTCCGGTGACGAATTCATCACCGTCACGCCTTCCCCAACCTCGCTGTTGCCTCCACTGAACTTGCCGTGAGCTCCTCCTTCGAACCCCCACTCCCCCTCCGCATTCCGCCGCTGTTTACACTCCGCACCGCCACGCTCCGGCCGTCGTGGCCTCCGTGGCTGGGCGCGCACGCTCACCGCGCCTCGGCTCCGCGCCCAGCGTGCCATGGCCCCGCCTCGAGCGAACCCTCCCTGCGCGTAGCCCTCCCCGTCGTGCCATCCTCGCCCCCCTGGCCGGGAAGACCTCGCCGGAGACCCCCCCTAAGCTCACCGCCGGCGCGCGCCCTCTAATAGTGGGGCTAATCCCCCCTCTCTCCCTGACAGAGGGGTCCCACCCCACTAATCCCCCTGTTAAGAAAAAGAAAGAGAGATAACCCCCCTTTTAGACTGACATGTGGGGCCCCTACTAGTTAAAACATTTTAGCTTAATAACCCCCCCTATATGGCTTACATCGAGGCCCCACATAAAATTAGATTAGATATTAATCTGATTAAAATAGTAGCTCCATGACAGATGGGCCCCACTATTGTTTAATTAATTAAAATGCTTTTATAGAAATGTGAGTATGACATGTAGGCCCCACTGGGTAATTAGATTTAATTAACTGAATTATTAAAATGTGTGGATGATGTGGAGCCCACATGTCAGCACTGTTCTGGATAATGTTGTGATTATATAATAAAATAAATTAAAAAATGATGATAAATTGTTTTAAACTTTGAAAAATCATATAAAATAAACTGTAAGTCAGATTAAAATAATTTCTATATCAAAGTTGATAAAAAAATACATAGAATAATAATACGCTATATGTATGTCTGCGACACCCCCCTAACACATCGAACATCGACACCCCCCTCCGGGCCGTCTGTCGGCAATTTCCGGTACCGATAAAAGTTGCCCAGATGAAAAACTTTCGTATACGAAAGTTTCTCAGAACAGATCAACGATTCCGGATATGATACCCATACCCCCACCACACCCCTCTAACATACCACACACGAGCTTTTCCCCCCTCCGGTTGCATTGTCCGGTAATTACCTGGAGCCGATAAAATTGCCGGTTAATTTCCGTTTCATCCGCAACGTAAAGCACCACGTTAGTCCATCCCGAGCTTATCATATTGCCATGTCTTGCATTGTATTGTTACCATTGTTGTGTATTTATTGTTTCTCCCCCCTCTTTCTGCCAATAGTCGTTGCGACCGCTGCTGGCGCCCCTGTCATCGACTACGTCGTCGACGACCGTACCCCTACCGCGAGCTTCCAGGCAAGCAGAGCCATTCTCTTCCCCAGATATCGCCTATCTTTTCCATACATTCTTGCACTAGGCATTGTTACTGCTGCTGCTACGATTACAATCCTATTCAATTGCATAGCCTGTTTTTGTCGCCCCTTGATGTACCTCCTTTATCCTATGATGCCTATTATAATTATGCATTATTTAGCAGTGAGCCTTGCGCATTGTTAGCTAGGATTAGATAGCGGGTCGTGATCACTCTGGGAGTGAACACGGATACGATATATTAACTGTAACAGGTACGGTACAATGCAAACACCCCCTAAGGCCCCCTTGCTCGGCTCTGCTGAGCCACATCAAGTGTGTGCTATCGAGGAGTAATCCTCGTACTCCACTCGATGCTGACTCTATATAGCCGCCCTAGGGATATGAACCACGTTTTTCCTTAAGGTAAGAAGTTGGGTGACCCAACGGTGCCCGCGAGCGGTATTGCGTCGGGAACGACAGGGAGGGTACGCCCGACGTTACTGGCGTGCTTGGCCCCTGCTCGTATCTCGCGAGAGTTACCAAACCACGAAAAGTCGAGCTATACCAAGAGCACACGCGAGACAAGGTAGGGATTCGGATCACCTTGTTGGTAACCGCAGAGACATGGTGGGACGACAGGGAAGGCATCGATGTACTGGTGGTCCTGACTGCTGTCGTTGTCCGCGGGTCAGTTAAGTCGAGGCAACGATAACGGTTGTCACGCAGGTTAATTAAAATGCTAAATGGTTCGGTGGATTTCTTGAGAGACCCTTTGGTCTGTACGCACTACCTACACGTGGGATTACGGTGTGGGCCCTCCGCGTCGTAGTTTCGTCCGGAAGCTCTTCAGACATCAGCAGTACTGCGGCCTGATTGCCGGGAAGTGGTGTCTTTTTCGTCCGGACGGTGTATTTGGATTTGCTTTTGCTTCACGGCCAGACTCGCACCGTGCAGGAGCGTGCAAGGGCGAGGGACCTAGATCCCTTGGCGCATATGATATAGTCCGGCGGATGGCCTCTCTGCTGAGCCTAGGATGGGCTGCGATGTGTCGGATAGCCTCGGTGGGGCATTCCCTAACAAGGTGTACGCCACCTTGGAGATCCGAGCGTGCAGGCTGAACAGTAGTGCACCCCTTCAGGGAGTTTAATCTATTCGAATAGCCGTGTCCATGGTAACAGGACACTTTATGCTGAAGCTGGACCTTATCACTACAAACTACTACTATTAATTTGTTGGTTCCGGGTTTTCTTCCTCGCAGGGAAGTCGAGTAGGGGAACTCAGAGGCATATATTATTATTAATTATTACAACTTACTATTATACAATGCTGCAACAACTTCTGCTTCATTGTTACTTTATGCTTTATATGAACTGTTGGCTGTTCTCTTCTTGTGCTGCAAGACATCGTCAGAAGATGCTAGTCTCCGAGAGGCCTAGCTTCTTATCCTTATTCTGATTTCTACCTTGCAGTCCACTATATACAGCCTCCCCTTTCCATTTGATACAAATGCATAATTTCTTAGTAGCTGACATAAGACTCGCGGGTATGCTAGATACTCACCCTTGATTTATTTCCCCCTTTATGTTTTTCCTGATCGGCCGCTGCAGTCGACGTTGGAGCCTTGGAGTCCAGGAGCAGGAGATCCCCGATGCTGACCACCGCTACGTGAAGATCCCCGATGCCTTCTACGACGTCGAGTTCCCCGTTGACCAGGAGTAGTTTGGAGGTTCCCAGGCAGAAGGCCTCGCCTTTTTGATCTGTTGTTATTTGTGCTAGCCTTCTTAAAGCAAATCATGTGTACCTTGTGTCTGTACTCAGATACTATTGCTTCCGCTAACTTTGTGCTTTCGAGCTGTTGTATTCGAGCCCTCGTGGCCCCTGGCTTGTATTAAACAGCTTGTATTATTTTATTTGCAGAGTTGTGTTGTGATATCTCACCGTTATTCCCTAATCTCGATCGTTTACCTTGCGTGTATGATTACTGTACACGACTTGATTTTGGGGGCATCATAGTTTGTTCTTGATGGAGGGGAGTAGCCACTCGCTTCCTCGAATTTGTTCTTTGTTCTGTTTCTGTAATGACAGGGCGCTCCCGATGAGAGTAATTTTTTTGAAATGTGGTCAAAAGTTTTGTAGAAGTTACCCTTTGATGAGTAGCGGATGGACCGTACTCGGTACACGTTGCTTAGGATGTGACGTTGCAGGGCTACCTGACAGGCTGGGAAGCCACGCGTAGACGTGATGCTCCGCGGTAATCTTGCTCCGCGTGACGATGGTCCTCGTTTTCCACACGGAGTGGGCAGTATGGTTACTGCGCCGATTGGGTTTTCCATGTAGCACGTTTTCTTTGATATATTGCCACGTTAGTTGGGTTCAGGTATCGACGGTGGGTAGATGCCCCCCGTCCATGAGATAAATACCGTAGTGCTGGGTAGATTTAGGTTTTTACCCAGCGCTCCCTTCCTCCTGCTTCTTCTTCCTCTGCTTCTTCTTGCCTTCCAATTCGTTTACTCTGTGCGCCTGTGCAGCGGGATCTATATCCAAGCGCCCACGAAGTGCAGCGCAGGAAGCAGTGAGGATGACTGGGAGGTGCGAACGCTCGTCCTTTGAGGCTACAGATCTGGATGCTCTGGTGGCAGATGGCCATGTCTTGGAAGGTGCCACGCGGATTCCTGATGATGAAGAAGTTCCTGCACCGCACGAGGATGAGCGGGTATGCTTCCGGAGCTTTTTCCCCTGGGTATTTTCTCTTCCTGTGCATCCATTTGTCCGGGGGTTACTTTTTGCGTATCAACTTCAGTTGCATGATTTGTTCCCGAACGACATACTTCATCTCGCTTGTTTTATCACGCTCTATGAGAGTTTCCTGGGGATTTATCCCCATAGGGGGCTTTGGAAACATCTCTTCAATGTGAAGAGGATGAACTTTGAATATGCCATTGGGGCGTCGGCATCTCCATTAAGGAAAAAAGTGCCTATTTCGATTAGGAGAAACTAGAGTCTGTGTACACCTAGCGGAAGAGCTAGTTTTACTTGAAGGATAGGCGTGTTGACGACCAGTAATTTGGTCTTCCCCCTTTTGACCCGGCTGCGCGGGTGTTCAAGCGTTCGTCTTGGGGACATGCTTTGCTTGCTGAAGAGGTGGTTGTTGCTAATCCTCTGATGAAAAAACTCCCTGAGTTAAGAAGAGGATAACTGGTGCCCAGCTGATTTCTGTGTTTATGAGGAGGCGTATCCAACCGCTTCAGGACCGAGTGCATCCTATGTGGCGGTATACTGGGCTCGAGGACCCGACTAGGTGCTCTCCTGATGACATCTCGAGCAGTGATCTTCTGTTTCTGATCCAGCAAATCACTAAGTGCACGAGTACTGGTATTGAGAGTTTCATGCTACCGTATGCTGAGGATTTCCCACTGCCTGAGGTATGTGCTCGAATCTTTGTCTGGGTCCCATTATGCAACTACTATCTTGTGTTTTGCTGATGAAGTTCTTTGTTCGTAGGAGCATGTTCCCTTGTTGAACAACCCGCCTCAACCTGAGGATGCTGAGATTTTGGACGAGCCTAGCGTGGTTGTGGTGGATCCCGCACCCGCGGGAGGTGCCGGGCATGCTGATACTGGCGAGTCCGTGGGTGCGAGTGTTGGTGGTCATCCGACGGCTTCTGAGGGTGATGAGGGTTCAGAGCCGCTGCGCTTCAAACAAAGATGCTCCTCGACTGCTAGTGGACGGGCTGGGGAGGGTGGTGGTGATGGACTACCGCCCGTTGCTCCAGTTGCGGCGCCCTTCCCTCCTCCAATTGCCACGAAGAAGCGCAGGCTGGTGATGTTGCTTCGCGTGGGCGCCGCACCTATTGGGTATGTACTTTTTCTTGGTTTGTTACACCACTTATTTGGCTTCCGAGTCTGATAATGAGCGGGTTGTAGTACTGCTCCTTCTCGGTCCATGTCTTGCATGAGTAATGCTGCAGTTGACCTTCAGTCTATTGACTCTAGCGCCGCGGCTGATCGATCGGTGCCTTCCGCCCCTTCTGCGGCTTCTGGTGCGGGTACAAAACCCGCGACTGCTCCGTCCGGCGAGTCTGCGGATGCTACTGAGGCAGAATCACCTCCGGAGACAAAACCCGTGTTTCTTGAGGGGTATTTCTTGGAGAAGAAAGACCTCCCAGTTGAAGAGAAGGAGAAATTCTTTGATCGCATGATTGAGCAGGTGCGTAATTTTCTTTTCATCCGACTTGCATCGGAGGCGCGACAGCGCTCTCGATGGGAGTAGCCTCCGAGGCTGCGAGTAACCACTTGTGGACGTTCACAATCTTAAGCTTCAATGTCTGTTTTTGTGTGCTTCTTCTTAAAATTGGGGTCGCGGCAGCGCTCCCGATGGGAATTGCCCCCGAGGCTGCGAGTAACCACTTGTGGTTGGTCGCAGTCTGAAAACTTGATTATCCCTTGCTTGGTTCGGATTTTTGCGCTCCTTTCTCTTTCAGCCGCTGTTCCATATGTGTGAGAAAGTGCTGACTGATGCTGATCATGCCCGGGGTGCTCATGATGCGGCCCAGAATAGTCTGACTAGCATGCGCTGTGAGCGACTTTCCTTTCCTGATGATTGTGGGGGTCCTTGTTTTCTTGGTGCTTGAGTGAACCTTTTGCTATAGGTCGTAAAAATGCTGCTGAAAATGTGCTGCTTCTGCAGAGAAAAAACTTTCTTTGCTTCAAGATTCTTTGGAGGCGAAGGAGAGGGACTTGCAAGCGCAGCGTGGTGAGCTCGAGCGGCTGCGGCATGCTGAGGAGAAGTTTCAACAGGTGGAAACTGCCGAGTGCAATCGCCTCTGGGACCTGGCGAGTGCCTTGGCGGGTAATTAGGATGCTCTGATTCTTCTTCTTCTCCTATGATTTTGTCTTGGGTTGTTGGTCATTGTAGCTTCTAGTTGGTGCAGGCGCCGTGAGTGTTGAGGTAGCGGCGGCTGATTCTGAGGACTCGGGCGTTCTTCGTGGCGCTGTGGATGCCGTGTCGAGTGCGGAAGGTGCCGTGAAGGACGTCTGCAGTCGTGCGTCGAATCTTCTGAAACTTCTTCGTGAGCACATGTATCCAGATGAGGAGAACCATCCCGAGGGCCTTGACCTTTAGGTTGCTGCGTTTGGGCCAAACGGAGATAAGCTGGTTTAGTACGCGAGAAAGTGGTGAGTGGGCTCGTGACGTCCCTCGTTGTTCTTCTGGGGCATGGGGTTCCCATTGAGGATGCGATGGTGGATTTCATGCTTGGTTATACGGATGAGCAAAGTGCGCGAGCCACTCGACTTGCTCGCCAACTGCAACTTTTTGTTGAGGACGATGGCTGTAAATCTCATGGCGTGGAGTAGGAGACTTTTGTTTATCTGTGTGCTGGGATGATCTTATTCTTGTAATGAGTTGCATTTGGAGCTGGAGATGCTGGATCTTGAACTGATTAGTGGATTGTTCTTGATTTCTTCTATTGTACTGCCTTTTCCTTTGGATTGACTTCTTTTATCCTTGTGCAGTAAGCCACCCCGGGCGTTTCTCGGTCTTGGAAATTTCTGAAGGAAGGCGATCACGAGAGGGATTACGAGTCCGTCTTCTTGAGGCTTAAGGAAAAAAAGCGTGAGATTAGTCACCTCAAGGGTGCTGTTGCGGTCCATCGCTCCAAATGTGAGCATGCTGAGGCTGCCTTGAATGACTTTGCTGCCTGGATGGGGAGATTATCTGATCCGTTGAAGGGTGAGGCCTCCTGTTGGTGCTGCTCGATTTCCTGAGTGCTTTGTCTTTTGATTTTTGTTGATTTTTTCTCTTCTTTGCAAAGTGCTGGCGGGTCGATCTCGAGAGGAGGAGGCGGCTGTGCAGTCGGAGTTCTCGCATTTGGATGATCTGGCCGTGCAAGCTGAAAATCCCTTTTGGAGGGGTAGGGCACAGGCGCGGTTGTTTGCCGTGCTTCGACTGCGGGTTAGTCGGGTGCTGCAGGCTCTTGAGTACTGCTGTAAAGTACTTGGTGGTATCTTAGCGGAGTTCTATCCCTTAGATCCTATCCCGTCCAGTCTTCAGAAGTTGTGTTCTGTGTTCTCCCAGCCTGCGAGTCTTCGTCGAGTTGTAAGTCACCAAATTCATGCGGGAGCTCTGTGTGCTTTCGCCTTAGTTCATAGTCATTGGCTGGGGGTAGATATTGTTGGATATATGCTCTAGAGGCAAATAATATATGATTATTCCAATATATCTAAGAAAGTTCATAACCAGTTTCATACCGTGCTAGAACTGTGTCAGTGAAACAATGATGCAGGTGTGGTATAGAAACCCCCAGAGTTCCTAGTTAGCCCCTACATCGATAACTAGTTCATGGTCAACATGATGGTCGTGGTTTCGCGATCATGGACAATTAAGTCTCTTGACTATGGGATCACCTCACTGGTTAAGTGACGTGATGAACATTACCCAAAGTAAGCATCACATCATGATCAAATCTTGTGAAGGTTCAGTGTTGTAATTACAGGACGTGGTAGACCGTTCCTTTGACCCTGAGTACGTGCATAATTGCTATCTTCCCGGATGCTTTGACCTACATCCCACCACCTGACTGAAATATGCGGGTCATAACGGTTGTATCTTGGGTATTCCGTGGAGATATGTTGAGGAGTATTGTTACAAGAGCGGGCTTTGTCAATCCATATAATGGATAGATACTCGGGGCCCACTCGGTGAGATTCCATCCATAAAGCTGCAACGTGTGACTAGGTCACGGGGATGAATATCACGGGAACGAGTGAAGAAGGATTAGTTCAGAACGAGGTTGAACCAGACATAGGATGTGATAGATCGAATCTCGGAACAATCCAGTATCGCTGACAAAGGGAATGCTATACGGCGTAAGGTCCAATCGGTGTTTGATATTCAGAATGCACAGGGGTCATTATGGGCATCCAGGTCCCGCTGATGATCATTGACCGTAGCCTCATCTCGGTCATGATTGGAGTGTTCTCGGACCGTAGGGTAACACACTTAAGGGCTCGATGAAATTGGAGACCTTTTTCGGAACCATCGGAGTAACCAGAGAATAAAGGAAACAACATCGGAGAAGTACCGTGTTGAACCGAACAAGTTCGGAGTGAACCGGAAGGTGTTCCGGAGCACCGGGAGATGGAATATTATGTTTTAGTTATTAATTAATTGAATTAATAATTAAAATCATTTTATTTCTAATTAATATGTGCAATGGGCCTTAGTGGAGAAAAAGGCCCATTAGGGGAAGAAATAAAAGGGAAAAAAAGAAAAAAAAAGGGGAGTGGGGGGGAGGCGCCATGGGTCCTAGGGCCCAAGAGGGTGGCGCCCCCTCTCCCCCCTTGGCCCCCCCTAGCATGTGGGATAGTCCCACATTGCTAATGGAGGGGGGTTGACTCCCTCCCCTACCCCTATATAAAGAGGGCCATGGTGCACATATTTAATGAAGCCAAATACACAATAAATCGGATTAAATTAGTATTTACTCCGAATTGAGATCGGTTTTCTCCGGTCTTCTCCCCTCCCTTGTCTCTTTCACGGTGGGCTCCCTAGTGTGAGCCTATAGTGTAATTGAGGCTTCTCTGCTAGAATCGGAGGATGTCGTGCTGCCGAAGCTCCGTTCGGGGGTCTGCTTCCGCCACCTTCGCTGGATCGGAGAACGGAGGTCGTCATCGAGTCTCGTACGTGTGCGAGTACTACGAGGTGCTACACGTGTGGCACTACACCCATTCGGGTGCTCAACACATCCAGGGGGTTGTGAAACTTGATCGGTTACATCAACCACGTTTGCGGGAACGTTTCCCGCGCAACGGACTACACCCCGAGGTATGTTATTTCCGCACTCCTTTCCGTTACGGTAATACGGCTAGCTAGATCTTGGGTTATGGGAACGCTAGTTAGAAAAATTTGTGTTTTCTGCTGCGAACCCCAATAGTGCTATCATGAGCTAGGTCTATGCTTATTATTACTGTACGGATAGAACACATCGGGGATGTGGGCGTTGATTGTATGATTGTTACCCTCCCACGTGTACTTGTTCACATCTGCGACATTGTTTGATGAAGTGGCCCCCGACCGACCTTACGCGTACGCTTACGCGAGACTGGTTCCACGCTTGACATACGGCTTGTACCGTATAAAGTGGCTGGGGGGGTGTCTGTCTCTCTACTTTAGCGGATGTGGAATTTGCAACGGAGGGTCCCGTGCGGGGTGTAATAGAGACAATCGTATGGTTGACGTTGTGGTTGACTCGTAGGTTAAAACCTGTTTAACTATGAAATCCCTAGCAGCCACGTAAAACTTGCAATATACAACTAGACCGTCTAAACCTTGTATTGCTAAGTGGGGGCTATCATTCGTTTGTTTGTGATGTAGCGATAGCTTTGCTATGTGTTACTAGTAAGTAGTAATCGTCATCATAAAACAAACTAAAAAGGAGACACTGTAGACTTAGTGTTGCCATAGCTCAGATATCTTAAAACTTGCTAGTATAGGATACACGACGGTAGCATGTGATAAGATGATCCCTTAACAAAGCCAAACACAAGTATTCTACCGAAGTGTGCACCGCCTGGAAGGTTCTCCCATATGGCTTGATGCTCCGTACATACCGGAGTTGTCCTACATATTCAATGGAGTTCGCATGAGGTTGGGTTCGGCAAGCCTGGCATATGCAGATATGGCCTTGCTGAGCAGCATATAACATGGAGGTTAATTTGGCGAGCCTAGCATATGCAGATATGGCCTCGGAATACTAGAGATCGAAAGATCGAGCATGAGTCACAGTACATATAAGATAATGCGATCGCACAAGTTGTTGTCTACCTTTGAAACTCACCCGTCGGCCGTGTGATATTCGAGGTCGGGCAGTGAATCTGGATCATGTAATCACTAAAAATTCCTAGGGATGAATTGTTTTAGTGCGAGCTCATTTATAATATGATTATATGAACTCATTGTTGTGAACTAGTCTTAATTGTGTTCCTTGCAATTGTGTTTGTAGAAAATGGATAGTACCCAGTACCTTGAAATGGTTTCCTTCTTACATGGTGAAAGACTTAAAGAAAATGGGTCAAACTTCATTAGTTCGTACTTACGCCTTAGAGCCGTGCTCAAGAGAATCAACCTTTCATTCTTAACTAAAGAGCATGTGGGAAACCCTCCAGCAAACGACATGGATGCACAAGCGGCGATTGATTATCATTATTGTCGAAGGACATATGCCATAGCTAAGGGTATCATAGAAACCAGCATTCCACAACCTTTGCATGAGGAGTATGCTGATTTGGATACATATGATATGATCGATCAGCTGAAGTCATCAAACTTGCATCGGTTTAGAGTTGCCAGATTTGAGTTAGAAAGTGAGTTTCTCTCTACAAAGATGGAAGAAGGCTTTTGCCTGAAGGCACACTTGGCCAAGATGCATAAGATACATCTGAGCCTCGTAGATGACTTTGACTATGGGACCACAGATGAGTCTGCGATATACACGGTGTTACACTCGCTTCCACCTAGCTATACAGACCATGTCCATGGCTATGTCGGCAGAGGTGAAAGCCTCGAGTTCTCTGACTTCATGGATAGACTGCAGTACCTGGAGGTTGAACCCATTGAAGTAGAAGTTGTTGATGGAGAAGGTATATACTTGATATACTTTATAAATGTTTATTCCCTTTTACAACATTTGCAGTAAATGAGTATCTGATACTTATTCTGTTTTATGAAAACAGGACCTGCCGTTGCATGGACGGGAAGAGGTGAAATCGAGGATTGATGGATATCAAGTCAGTTGATGGCCAGCATGGATTCCGCCGAGACATATATCATAGGAGATACTTAGAGTATTAGATAAATCTTATGTAATCATTATAGTATGAACACTTAGTTGTGTGTCTTGGATCTCGCGAGACAACGTTATTCATGTAATGAGACAAGTCAGTTGTTCCATCTTTATGAATAAAAGTGTGCTTATACTTTGATTACGCCTTGATTTATGATATGATAGAAAGCATTTATAATACTGCTATTATTGTCAAGAAATATTCAATGTTTAATGATAAAGTTGTCTTGATTATAACAAGTCAAAGATTTGATTGCATGAGGTGACTTCATAACTGATGAATTCATTAAATGTATGATCTATTAACTTGTGAGTTCATTATCGAATGAAAGTCATAACTTTATTGCATGAGATGGATTAGATACACGATCTATGAACCTCTGCAATAAATATAACCATGACAAGGTTCTAGCAAGTAGAAATTGTGCCAATCATTATACATAAATGATGTACTAAATGGGCACGTGAGTTATCATTAAAGACTTCATATGATTAATTGAAAGTTGTATTCAATTGAGATCATAAAAATGAGATTCAGGAATCACAGTGAGAAGTGAGAATACAAGGATACATATCACTACGCTATGATCCGAAGTGATAAGTATTGATATTGACATAATGGGATACTTGTGGAAGTTGTACCACAAACTACGATGGAAGTTGAAAGTGCTAGACTACTTAAACCATTCGTAGTCATAGTAAACCGTAGTATGGTCTAAACGTTCTTTCCCCTAGCACTATAGTTATTGTCGAATAAGGTTGTTTAATTCATTAAGTTAAAACACCAACTTCATGAATAGGAAACCATCCTGAATCTAACGAGACATGATAGCTCCATAACTGATGGTGTTATAAGGTTTCTTAAAAGAAAGAATTTCTTTGTAATAAAACTACAAGCAATTGAAATTACATATTCTCCCCGAATAGCAAAATGTGTGTTGCTTGATTGGTAATGCGAGAAGAAGTCTCTCGACCCGGATCCAATGGGAGATAATGGAAACTTTGACCGGGGTATTGGACCTTGCCTTCAGAATATCAGAGTATTGCAACGGAAGCATGTTCCGCTGTAATGACACTGTATAAGGAAGGATATGCCATAGATGATTAATCTTGGTATATGAATTGAAGCCATTGTTGAATTTAGAAGGTTGTCATGAATACGTTCTGTACAGAACAATAATCACGAGTCTTCTTAATAAAACAATAAAGAATAACATTGCTTGAGACACAAAGGAATGATGGTAGCCTAGAACACGAGGAGAAATGAAATAATATTGAGTTACATATAGGATGGCTCACGTCCCGTGAAATAAATCGGTTATTTCATATTCTCGACAAACTGGAGAGTTATTGAGAATAATGTAATGGGAATAAGGCATTATTTGGTTATGACCAAAGTTCAATGGTGATTGACTACGGAAACATAGGAATGCTTTAATCAATAAAATATTTCATTTACACTACGATGGACCATAGCCCGAAATTGCATCTCAGTCAAATTTGGGATTTGAAAGAGAATTGCAATGGGCATGACGAAGGTTATTTTGTTAAAAGGATGGACTATAGTACCTCAAGACAGGAACCCTCAACCTTGATTTGATCAAGTGATTTTGTGATGACCAAAATATTGAGTGGGCTTGCAGTTTCATGAAACTGAGTGGGAGCTTTGAAGAATTCCCGAAAACTTGGAATGCAGAGGGCATTTTCTGAGTGGGAGCTTTGGAAGCTTTGTCATTATGTGAGACATAGTGAACAATAAAATAACTTGATGAAAGCTGAACCACAAATATATGAGTATATGATGGATATATTTGAGTGGGAGCATGATCATTGTCTCAAACATATATGCATTGATATGTGTGAAGAATGATCTCATATGTATATATATGGATATGCATTGATTGTGTATATAGAGAATCTTCTTATATACATATGTGCATTATGATATATATAGAGCATAAGGCAAATAAAATACAAGATTGCAAGAATCTTCTTTTATGTGAAATACCAACACATTACACGTTGAAATCTATATGAGTAGATTAAGATACGGATAATGAAACGAAGTGAAGGTTGGAATAATCTTCTAAGACAAGAAACTGGTTCTTGTGGCTAGAAATTATATAATGGATGAAATCCAAATATCACAAGCAATGTCTTGATGGAAGAATAGAGATGCACCATGTATTGGACATGTGATCTTATATGTTCTTGGCATATGATTCTACCATATAACATGCATTGTGAATCCAACAACAGAATGACTCAAAAGTTCTTGGAAGAAGAACAGATTCCGATGTGCTTTAGGAGTAAAACACAGAATCTGAATAAAGTCCATGCATTCAGTATATGAGGAATACTGAGGACTATTCTCTAAAATATAGAAAGGATAATAGACTTGAATGTAATGCAAGATTACAATTGCAAGCCATATTATGGGTCTATATGGAATTAGAGACATCACCAAATACATGAAAGAAATGTGAGCAAAATTCATGGCACTACAAACATAATACTACTTAAAAAAGTAGACGTATGGATAAAAGTTTAGCGTTAGAAGTATTGGACTTCTGGTTGAGTGTATTTCCCAGTATATATGACTATGGATGAGTCTTCTAAATACTAAACCAAGAGATCATTGGAGGATACTGTGAAATAATAGTCTCACTCTCCCGCGAAACTTATATCCAACCATTATATGATAATAAGTGGTATGTCAAAAGAGATTTTGACCTGTACCAGTTGCAAAGGAAACATACGAATCTGAATTGGTGCAGTTCGTTGATGAAACCTCTTCCATGAGCATGCATGATCAATGAACACTTATGTGATAAGATGATTATTATCGGAAAAATGCGGCTGGATGATTAGCACTCTAGTGCAAGTGGGAGACTGTTGGATATATGCTCTAGAGGAAAATAATATATGATTATTCCAATATATCTAAGAAAGTTCATAACCAGTTTCATACCGTGTTAGAACTGTTTCAGTGAAACAATGATGCATGTGTGGTATAGAAACCCCCAGAGTTCCTAGTTAGCCTCTACATCGATAACTAGTTCATGGTCAACATGATGGTCGTGGTTTCGCGATCATGGACAATTAAGTCTCTTGACTATGGGATCACCTCACTGGTTAAGTGACGTGATGAACATTACCCAAAGTAAGCATTACAACATGATCAAATCTTGTGAAGGTTCAGTGTTGTAATTACAATACGTGGTAGACCGTTCCTTTGACCGTGAGTACGTGCATAATTGCTATCTTCCCGGATGCTTTGACCTACATCCCACCACCTGACTGAAATATGCGGGTCATAACGGTTGTATCTTGGGTATTCCATGGAGATATGTTGAGGAGTATTGTTACAAGAGCGGGATTTTTCAATCCATATAATGGATATATACTCGGGGCCCACTTGGTTAGATTCCATCCATAAAGCTGCAGCGTGTGACTAGGTCACGGGGATGAATATCATGGGAACGAGTGAATGAGGATTAGTTCAGAATGAGGTTGAACCAGACATAGGATGTCATTGATCGAATCTCGGAACAATCCAGTATCGCTGACAAAGGGAATGCTATACGGCGTAAGGTCCAATCGATGTTTGATATCCGGAATGCACAAGGGTCATTATGGGCATCCAGGTCCCGCTGATGATCATTCACCGTAGCCTCATCTCGGTCATGACTAGAGTGTTCTCGGACCGTAGGGTAACACACTTAAGGGCTCGATGAAATCGGAGACCTTTTTCGGAACCATCGGAGTAACAAGAGAATAAAGGAAACAACATCGGATTATTACCGTGTTGAACCGAACAAGTTCGGAGTGAACCGGAAGGTGTTCCGGAGCACCGGGAGATGGAATAGTATGTTTTAGTTATTAATTAGTTGAATTAATAATTAAAAACATTTTATTTCTAACTAATATGTGCAATGGGCCTTAGTGGAGAAAAAGGCCCATTAGGGGAAGAAATAAAAGGGAAAAAAAGAAAAAAAATGGGAGTGGGGGCCCCCTTGGCCGGCGCCCCCCCTAGCATGTGGGATAGTCCCACATTGCTAAGGGAGGGGGGTTGACTCCCTCCCCTACCCCTATATAAAGAGGGCCATGGTGCACATTTTTAATGAAGCCAAATACACAATAAATAGGATTAAATTAGTATTTACTCCGAATTGAGATCGGTTTTCTCCGGTCTTCTCACCTCCCTTGTCTCTTTCACGGTGGGCTCCCTAGTATGAGCCTATAGTGGAATTGAGGATTCTCTGCTAGAATCGGAGGCCGTCGTGCTGCCGAAGCTCCGTCCGGAGGTCTGCTTCCGCCACCTTCACTGGATCGGAGAACGGAGGTCGTCATCGAGTCTCGTACGTGTGCGAGTACTACGAGGTGCTACACGTGTGGCACTACACCCATCCGAGTGCTCAACACATCCAGGGGGCTGTGAAACTTGATCGGCTACATCAACCACGTTTGCGGGAACGTTTCCTGCGCAACGGACTACACCCCGAGGTATGTTATTTCCGCACTCCTTTCCGTTACGGTAATACGGCTAGCTAGATCTTGGGTTATGGGAACGCTAGTTAGAAAAAATTGTGTTTTCTGCTGCGAACCCGAACAGATATCATGGTTGTGGCTCGAGGTCCTCCCCGTGGTCGAGATGAACCAATGGGCGAGCATTATGCGGCGACGGATGAGGCTGCAGGACTGGTTGTGAAGAAGGTGTGCGAGGAGACTGGTCGTCTCCTGTGTTCCTTGTGCAAGGTGAAGTCGGAGCCTGAGGTGTAGATTTTAAAAGTCCTTGTAGATTCTTCCTTTTGCGGTGTAATATATTCTGTTGTCGAAAGTCATTGTAGCCTTCTGCTATTGGGTGCGGAGGTGAACCTGGGCATTTTCCTTGGGGGGGGGATAGCTGCTATGACCGAGCCTCCGAGTGCTAAGTTTTTAGTCGAGTAAGCGAGCCCCCGGGCGCCAAGTATAACGTCGCATAAACGAATAACACCTCAGGGGGTGGCTGTTGCGAGCGAGCCCCAGAGTGCCAAGTATAAGGTCGCGTAAGAGAGTAACACCTTTGGGGGTGGCTGCTGCGAGCGATCCCCCGAGTGCCAAGTATAAGTTGGCGTAAGAGAGTAACGCCTCAGGGGGTGGCTGCTGCGAGCGAGCCCCCGAGTGCCAAGTAAAAGGTCGCGTAAGCGAGTAACGCCTCAGGGGGTGGCTGCTGCGAGCGAGCCCCCGAGTGCCAAGTATAAGGTCGCGTAAGCGAATAACGCCTCGGGGGGTCACTGCTGCGAGCGAGCCCCCGAGTGCCAAGTATAAGGTCACGTAAGTGAGTAACGCCTCGGGGGTGGCTGCTGCGAGCGAGCCCCCCGAGTGCCAAGTATAAGGTCGCGTAAGCATGTAACGCCTCAGGGGGTGGCTGCTGCGAGCGAGCCCCCGAGTGCCAAGTATAAGGTCGCGTAAGCGACTAACGCCTCTGGGGGGTGGCTGCTGCGAGCGATCCCCCGAGTGCCAAGTATAAGGTCCCGTAAGAGAATAACGCCTCAGGGGGTGGCTGCTGCGAGCGAGCCCCCGAGTGCCAAGTATAATATTGTGTGAGATACTTTTTTCGGAAAAATATTTAGAATCCTTCCCTGCTGTGCTTACGTGAGGGGGCTGCCAAGAAACTCCCTTTATTTGAGTCGATGGCTTGATAGCCTTACAAATTTAAAAATGATGCTGGGATAACGTGAAGTATTGAGGCGGGGCACCGTTTTGTCGAGTCTTCTGCCGGTGCCCTAGATTTTACTGGAGTGTCTCGTCATTCTCAGCGAGTCCGTGAGTGGGATGTGCTCCAAAGGTTTCTGATATTTTGTGGAGTTCCCTATCGCAGTGATTTGACCGGACGAAGCTGCCGTTGATGGTAATGACCCCCCTTGAGCCTGGCATTTTTAGCTTGAGGTACGCGTAGTGCAGCACCGCCATGAATCGTGCGAAGGCTGGTCGGCCGAGGATGGAGTAATAATGTAATGTCCAGTCGACCACTTCGAAGTCTAGTGTTTCTTTGGAAAAGTTGCTTGCGTTGCCGAAGTCCACCTCCAAGCTTATCTTTCCCAGGGGATAGACTACTTTGCTTGGCACGATTCCGTGGAAGGTTGTGCCTGAAGTTTTTAGTGCTGAATTTTGGATGAACATCTCCTCCAGGGTCTTGGTAAATATGATCTTGATTCCGCTGCCGTCGTCCATGAAGACTCGCGACATGTCGTAGTTCTTGATTCTTGCTTCGAGCACCAATGCCGGATGTCCTGGAGGTGGGATGGCTGGCGGGTGGTCCTCTTTGGAGAAGGTGATGTCGGTCTCGGACCCGCGGAGGTACTCTGGTATGGCTGGGTGAGAGGATACTGCGAGAAAAACCTGTCCGGTGGCTTGCTTCTGTTGCCTGTTTGATGGTCTTCCTTCTTGGATCATGTAGATGCGGTCGTGCGCCTCCGGGTATTCTAATTTTGCGTCGGGTGATGCACACCACTCCTGGATGGCTTGTACCTGTCTTGCTGGTGCTGCGTGTGGAGGTGGTGCGTTGCGGGCGAGTGGACCGTCTGCCACGCTTGCCAGAGGTTATACTGTTTGGGCTGTGGACTGACTCTTTTCTTCTGAGAGTTCGGTGAAGCGCCTGCAGTTTCTGAGTGTGTGGCTTGACCTTAATTCTCCGCGCTCATTTCTCAAACCATGTATTGTACATGGTCCGTCTAGCAGGTCTTTGGCTGAGCGGGATGTTCGTGCATCATCTCATGGGTGCCTGGATCTCCAATCCCTCTTTTGGGCGTGTGGTGGATCTTCCTGGTTGTCTCTTCGCTGCATTCTGTTGTCGTCACGCTATCTGCTATCTCTTTCTCCCGGGAAGCCGGCCTCGACCATGTCGGGTCCTCTGTCGTCGTAGAAGTTGCGCCTGGGCCTTTTCCTTCTTCTTTCAAAATCTCTGTCTCCGTTGTAGTAGTCATAGTCGCGATCTGTGCGAGTCGTCGGGACGTCCGATTCATTGCTCACAGACTCTTCTCCGTCGGCCCAGTTTTTGGCGTGATTTAGCAACCGCGCGAGTGTTCGGACTTTGAGCTGCCCGAGTTGCTCTTTTAAGTTTATGCGCTGTAAGCCTCTTCTGAACGCGTCGATTGCACTTTCATCTGATATGTCTTCGGCTGAGTTTTTGAGTATGGTCCTTCGCTGGATGTAGGCCCTTATATATTATCTGGTTCCTTGCCTGCAGACTCTCAGCTCCTCGAGTGAGGCCGGCCGCTTGTAGGTTGAATTGAAGTTCTCGATGAAGGCGCTACGGAGCTGCTTCCAGGAGATGATGGATCCCTGATGTAGGTTCTTTAGCCAGTGCCGTGCCGACCCCTCGAGCATGAGCTGCACGTACTTCATTGATGTGGTCTTGGTTCCTCGCTGGAATTTCAGGGATGTGAGGTAGTCATCGAGCCATGCTTCTGGTTCTTCTATCCCGTCGTACTTGTGGGTTGTGGAGTTTAATTTGAAACCTTTGGGCATGGGCGTCTCTTGTATGTTTCGAGCGAAGCATAGGTCTCCACAAGGTTTGAGATCTTCGTCGGATGGTTGCTCGTCCGAGTGATCTTCACGTGCTGCACGCCCGCATCTTCCTCGGTTTATTATGTTCTGCGTGATGTCATCGTGTGCGTCCCGTCGTCCATCACCGCTGCGTTGGTTGCCACGGCCGTCCCTATCTCGGTTTCTGCTTTTGTCGGAGCGCCTGCACCAGTCATCGTTGATGTCGTCGTCGTCTTCGTCGGGCGAACTGGGGTCCATGTATGGCGTCTGCTCACGCGATGCTCGCCATGTGCTCGATTTCTTGAGTGCTGAAACGGCGATGGCGTCGCTCATTACCTTGACTGCTTGCTCAGTGTTGCGATCTGCCTTGTCCTTTTCGCCCCTTCGAGCGCGATGGAGGTATGCTTGGGCTGTGATTAGGGCTTCGGCTGGTGTGAGTTATTTTTCTTCTTTGTCATTTCGCGTCTGAAGTCGTCGTCTAGTTTGCGGGCGATTTTCTTCTTGTCCGTGCGCCATAGATTGCTGAATCTGGATTTGCGTCGATAAGGACAGCTATGATGAGAGAGATCGCTCGAGTGCTCGGGTGATGTTTTGCAGGTGGTTCGCGAGTAATTCCCGGCCTTTCTTTGGTTTTCCAATTCGAGCGGCAACCGTCTCGTCCTCTTGGTGACATCACTCGCGAACTTGTTGTAGGCTCTGAGTTCATCGCAAGTTGCATTTTCTGGAAGGAGTTTCCCGAGTTTTACCGCATCTTTTACTCTGTCGATGGCTTCTTTGGATAGGTAGATTTTCTCGGTGGGTTTTTCTTGTCTTGCGGTGTCCGAATCCTGGCGCCTGCTGCTTTCAGGCGGGTCATCCTATCTTCTGAATTCTTTCCTTAAAATGGTTCCTGGCTCGCCGAGGGTCACTGTGAGCTCGTCGATATTTCTGGGGCCGCCATTCGCGCTGTTGGAGCATGCTTCTCTGTGACTTATCGGGTCATCTTCTCCGTCCTTGCCATCTGAGGTTGGCTCGCGGGTATCTGCCATGAATACCTGGAATGGCATCTGGGTCACCAGCTTATTCTTTTTCTTCATCTGTTCTTGCCTCATGGGTTCTGATCTTGCGCTACCACGAGTGGTGTCGTGGATCGGGCAAAGGTGGGTTGCTTGGAGGACCCGCGGAGTTGCTGGGTAGGTTGCCCGAATGTTGCGTGGAGTCGTCGGGTGAGTTACCCGAAGGACTCGCGGAGCAGTCGGGTGGGGTGGCGTCGTCTTTTTAGTCGAGGTTGCCTTGGGTGCTGTAGATGCCCCGAGTGCGCGAGTATCGTCTGTGAGGCAGAGGGTGCCCCAATTGTTCATGTGGATCTTGAGTGTTCCGAAGGTCAGATCCGTGCCTGCGTGGAGATCAGCAAAAACCGACCACGTGACGGGGAGATGTGTGATGAAGCCGAGGGACTCGAACATAACTGATTCTGATCGAGTCATGAAGGTATCGAGTGCTGGAGCGGTCGATGAACTATTGATTGCTGGTGATGGGGCCACCGATATCGTTGCTCCAACTTGCTTCTTCCCCACGGTCGGCGCAAGTGGACGAGGATTGACCTCAGCAAATCCCATGGTTAGGAACCCTGGGTTAGATTGTAGAGGAGATGTGCAGGTTGGCGTTACTCGTCGGCTAACAAGAGAAAGCACTTCCTTCTCAATTGTATTACAATGGAGGCGATTACAGTGGAGGTCAAGGCGAGATTGCTCAGGACCGAAAGTGTCTGCTTGAATATTCGATGCCCTAGACGTCCCCTCTCCTAGCCTTTATATACTAAGCTAGGTAGCGAGGAGTCCGTCTAGGTTTTACAGAGAGGGTTTCTTAATCTATCTCTAGTCTTGGACGTCAAGTCTCAACTTCCATGATCGCCGTGGACTCCTTATGGCGGTTTCCTCGAGTGGGACAGGAGTGGGCCGATCGAGGCTTCAAATGGGCCCTCTAGCTTGGCACGCACTAGGTACCCTCATCTGCATGAATCATGGGGTCACCCCCTCGTTAGACGGCGATTCCGATGAGGACAAAACTGGCCAAGGAAAGAAAGGTGGAGGCAAAAAACAACACAACGGTGGAAATCAGGGTCAGCAGAACAAGCGCCGGCTCGATCAGAATGCATCTGGCTTGGTAGCGAACACCAATGTCGTCTTCCAAAGACAGAGGAAGGGGCAACTACAGGAAAACGGAGGAAAGATTTCTCCCAAATAGCTACAAGTCTACTATCAAAGGCCCGTTCCCGAGACATAGCAGACCCGGTCAACCCGCTAATCACTCTTGGGAAAACTGCAACATCATGGAAGAATTCAAGCGACGAGGGGTCAGGCTGGCTACAATAATAGAAACCAACAAACCAGCCACTAGGGAGCCGGTTACAAAAATAGCAATCAGCAATCAGGCCACACAGGGACCGGCTCAGGATCCCAATATCAAGGAGCCGAGGCCGGGAGGCAGATGCAATCAGGGCTTGCCGGATTTCAAGAAAAATCGAAGCAAATCAATGACCATGAAGCATATCACGTTTTCACCACCAGCAACTATCGAAGGGATTGAAAACTTCAACAACGTGCTGTCTTATCTGTATCAAAGGAGCCGACAATACCTAAGTGGCTCAACTGGTCTGAACAACGAATAACTTGGACAAGGGATGATCACCCCCAGTAGTAGATAACTCGGGGACCCTAGCCTTGGTAGTGGCACCACAAATTGGTGATACACCTTGCATAAGGTACTCATGGATGGAGGAAGTAGCATCAACATCCTATATTATGAGACCTTCCGCAGAATGGGGTTAACCCACAAACAGCTATTACTGTCCCATACAATTTTTCATGGGATCGTTCCAGGTAAATCAGCGCGACCCATAGGCAAGATATACCTCGAGACGACTTTTGGGACCTCTGAAAACTTTCGTTCTAAAATCATACCCTTCGAAGTTGTCAAACTCGAGAGTCCGTATCATGCCATTTTGGGAAGGCCATCTTACGCCCGCTTCATAGCTCGTCCCTGCTGTGTTTATCTGAAGCTCAAAATGCCGGGTCCAAACGGACCAATCACGATTGAAGGAAGCCAGTCGTGGGCCACTGAATGTGAGGAACAACATGTTAAATACACCGAGTTGACCTGTGCCAAGGAGGACTTGACTACTTATAAGGAGAAGGTATATCCAGAGGATCCCACGATCATGAAAAAGCCGACTCTGGACACCAATCCGAAGTTTCAACCGTCTCAAGATACCAAGAAAGTCAACTTCGTCCCTGGTGATGCTTCATAGAAGTTCATCATTGGGACGGGGCTCTCTGATAAATAGGAAAGTGCGCTCATCGAATTCCATGAGAATTGGGACATCTTTGCATGGAAACCTTCTGACATGCCCGGCGTCCCGAGGGAACTCGTTGAGCACCACCTTAAAACATATCCAAATCTGAATCCGGTGAAACAGTTCCTGCGTCGTTTCAATGACGAGAGAAGAGATAGCCTGGCTCCTAGCTGTTGGGTTCATCATGGATGTTTTTCATCCGGAATGGTTGGCAAATCCTGTCCTCATTTTGACAAAGAACGGGACCTTGCGTATGTGCATTGATTACACAGATCTAAACAAAGCTTGCCCAAAAGATCCTTTTGCTGTGCCCCGCATCGATTAGATTATAGATTCAACTACAGGATGCGAACTCCTATGTTTTCTCGATGCCTACTCTGGGTATCATCAGATTAAGATGACCATTGAGGACCAGGAAAAGAAATCATTCATCAACCCCTTTGGAGCTTTTTGCTATACTTACATGCCTTTCGGTTTGAAGAATGCACGAGCCACCTATCAACTGACGGTGCAGAACTGCCTCAAGGAGAAAATTGGGCGCAATGTGCATGCTTATGTGGATGACATAGTGATAAAGTCCCAATTAGCCGACTCCCTGATTGACGACTTATGGGAAACTTTCAAGAATCTGCGTGCTTATCAGATGAAGATGAATCGGGCCAAGTGTACTTTAGGAGTCCCAGCTGGAAAACTCCTTGGATACATCATATCTGAGAGGGGGATCGAGGCAAACCCAAAAAAATCACTGCTATCATGGCACTCCAGAAACCGACTTTGGTCAAAGGGGTTCAGTGGCTCACGGGGTGTGTGGCCTCTTTCAGCCGGTTCATAAGCCGGCTTGGAGAAAAAGCCATCCCGTTATATCGAGTTCTGCGAAAGATAGATAAATTCGTCTGGTATACAGAGGCAGATGAGGCGCTTGAGTAACTAAAGAAGCGGTTGTCCCAAGCACCGATTTTGGCATCTCCCAAACCCAAGGAACCCATGCTTATTTACATATCAGCTAACGATCGAGCAGTCAACGCTGCGGTCGTCGTTGAACGTAAAGAAGAGGGCAAGGAGCATCCCCTGCAGAGACCTGTTTACTATGTCAGCAAGGTCTTGATATCAGCCAAGCAAATATATCCTCAATGGCAGAAGCCGGTCTTGGGCGTGTTTATGGCAAGACGCAAGCTGAAGCACTATTTTCAGGAGCATCCAATCACAGTAGTCAGCTCGGCACCACTCTCCAACATCATCCATAATCGAGAGGCTACTGGAATAATTGCCAAGTGGGCCATCGAACTGGGAGCCTATAACATTAAGTATGAGCCACGAACAACTATCAAATCCCAGGCCCTGGTCGACTTTATCAATGATTGGACGGAACTCCAGGCACTCCCAGATAAACCAGCTACCAAGTACTGGACAATGCACTTTGATGGGAGTCAGTAGCTTCAGGGATCAGGAGCCGGAGTCGTTCTCACTTCACCTAGGGGGAGAATTTTGTTACGTCTTGCAGCTACAATTTACTTGCACTAATAATGCAGCCGAATACGAAGCTCTACTCCATGGCCTTCAATTGGCACTTGATATGAACATAAGACGGATCCAATGCTTTCGTGATTCTGATCTTGTTTCCCAGCAAGTATCAGGGAAGTGGGATTCTAAGGACCCCATCATGGAGGCTTACAGGCGAGAAGTCTCGAGGCAAGCCGAACTCTTTACTGTCTACCAAGTGGACCATGTGGATTGCAGAAAAATTGAGGCAGCTGACACCTTGTCCCGTCTCGGTTCTCAACGAAAGCCGGTTGCCCCAAACATTTTCCTTGACGTTCTGTTGCATCTGTCTGTGCAGCTCCCCACAGAACAGGATATAGCAGTACCGGACCCAGAGATGGCGTTAGTAGCTGCTATACATGCCACTCCCTCGTGGGTCATACCGTATTTAGAATACAAGACCCGGGGTATCCTCCCAACTGATGAGATATTGGCTAGACAAATCATCAGATGAAGCAAATCTTTTGTGCTTATCAATGGGGAGCTACACCGACTTAGTCCCACCCAAGTCTTTCAGAGATGTGTTTCTCTGGTAGAAGGACGAACCATACTAAATGAAATACACTCCGGAGACTGTGGTCATCATGCTAGCTCCCGATCACTAGTGGCCAAAGCTTGTTGCCATGGATTTTACTGGCCCACGGCTCATGCAGATGTGGAGGACATCATAAAGAAGTGCGATGGTCGCCAGCGGTATGCAAGGCAAGACTACGTACCGGCTCAATAACGCAGGATGATTCCAATCACCTAGCCTTTTGCAGTCTGGGGGATTGATATGGTGGGACCTTTCAGGTGGTCCAAGTGTGGAAACATTCACCTCTTGGTTGCAGTAGATAAATTCACCAAGTGGGTCGAAGCAGAGCCGGTCAGCAAATGCAACGCGACAACGTCACTCAAATTTCTTAAGAAAATCATCTTCAGATTCGGTTACCCCACATCATTATCACTGACAATGGAAGCAATTTGTCAGAAGGTGAAATGCATTGTTTTTGTGAGAAAGAGCATATTCATCATGATCTTGCGTCTGTAGCTCACCCACAGTCCAATGGACAGGCCGAGAGACCTAATCAGGAATTACTGCGTGGCATCAAACCCCGACTCTGCGTTCCTTTAATAAGAACGCTGGGTTGCTGGGTTGAAGAATTACCCTCCGTGCTTTGGAGTATCAGGACTACGCCCAACATGCCAACTGTTCTTTCACCTTTTTTCCTCGTTTGTGGAGCTGAAGCTGTCCAACCAAGTGACATCCGTCATGGCTCACCGCGAGTCACTGCTTATGTTGAAGATGATAATGAAGAAGAAAGACAGAACTCCTTAGACGTCCTTGATGAAGAACGAGACATAGCGGCTGCTAAGTCGGCTATCTATCAGCAAGACCTACGGCGATATCACAGCCGACGCATCAAGAGTCAGACTTTTAAACAAGGGGACTTAGTGCTCCGCCTAATACAAAAAAGGAAAGGAATGCACAAGTTATCCCCGCCTTGGGAAGGAACGTTCATGGTGAGCAAGAAGTTACACAATGGATCCTACTACCTGGTTGATATACGCGAGTCAACTGCCACACACACGTCTGAAGAAGAGACTCCTAGGCAGTGGAATATAGCTCAGCTCCATCCCTATTATACTTGAGTAGAGAGGAACGTTCTTGTACACCAACTTATAGACATCAATAATATAAGAAGCCGACTTCTTTCCTTTTAAGAAAAATCGATTCCTGTTTTTATGATGATTTTATTCTTCCTGTTTATTTTATATTTTATCTTGCACTTCATTACATTCTTGCATTCAATTGCATGGAAACTTGGAGGGATTGATCACCCCTCCCTGGTACCAGGCTTGTATATTGATTTATTTAGGGACCCTGGGATTGGAGTCTTTCGACTTCAATTCTTCAACTAGGGACTCGACATATACATGAAACTAGCCTACTATGGCTTTATGTTTGCCTGTATAGCTGATGCAAACTTGCACTTCTATGACCAAAGTGATCCATTTTATTTCAAACACCAACCGACTTCATCAGATGCTAGTTGAGTTTGATTCTATTACAGAGACCACTAGAATAAGTCATGCGATGCTTGCTTACAGAGAAGTTTTAACTTAAGGGCAATTAAGTGACCAACAGTTCTTTTCTACAAGACAGCCAAAAAACCTCATGTTTAAAGGAGTCGATCAGTGCTGATCTAGTATCATTAAAGACTCTATTGACAGTCACGCGTACGACTGACTTCTATATGAGCTCTTACATTTTTTTGCATACATAAGTATTCTTTTGATTCTTTTTTCCCTGTTTACTTTTACACAAACATACCAATTATTTCCTCCGTCAAAATATTGATTTTCATGAACATTACTAAAATGAACTACAAGTCGGTACTTGGGGGTTACAGGTTGAATCTACCATGACTCGATATGAATATAAATTGATCATACCGACTCATGGGGGCTACACCTTGATTTCAAAATTAAAAAAACATTTTTTTTCTATGACTCGACATGACATATAATAGTCTTTGCCGACCCATGGGGGCTACATGTTGATTTTATGATTCGACATGACGCACAGTTAATCATCCCGACTCATGGGGGCTACACATAGTTAGTATAAGCCGATTATACAAAAACGGGCTAAGTATTATAAGAAATATTTTGGATATTTTACTGAAGTCACATAACCCTTTTTATTAATATGCCTTCATAAGATAAAACATTAAAGGCATGCCCATCACTCAAAAGGAAAAAAACTATTATAAAGAATCATGGCTAAATTTCTTCAAGCTTCGTCATCAATGCTGGAAGCACCATCATTTTCAGTCGATGCATCTTCTCTTTTATAGAATTCTTTGTCACTGCTACTAGAGCTCTCCACGCAGCATTCCATATAATTCCCATTAGAGTCAAAACACCTTGCCCACAAGGTTTCATCTCCATCATACTTGAAGACGATGCTATCCCTCTTTTTAAGGCTGCAGGAACGGATAAAGATTTTCCAACACTTCTCCAAGAACATGGAGCCATTGCTAGAGAAGCTCGTGGTCGCCTATATAGGCCCGTGAGGGCAGCCATCCGATCGAATCTACAATCCTGGGGGCTTGGAGTCTTCTAGGACTTGAGAGAAGGAGCTGGGAAGACGAACCCATCGACGAGGCTTTGAGCGGATCACTATGAGGAACTCTTGGCTAAACGCCCCCTCATGAAAAACACCACGGAAGGAAGAAGAAGATAACCTCCCGCGGGAACCACGCCCACCTCGGCCTCGGCCTGGTTGAAGAGCTTAGGGGCCATGAGCGAGCAAGTTTGCAGAAAAAGAAGAAGAAGAGGGAAGTGTGTATTCTTATCATCAGAAATTTGTCTATATATATATAGTTAATAATCCGAAGGGGAAATGCCAGGTCAACATCATTATGATCATGCGGATTTCCAAAGTCAGGCGGCATTAAAGAAATTTTTTCAAAACCCCAACTAGGGTAAGTGCTAGGGTTGCTTGATCTCTTTCCATCATGTGAAAAATTCAAAAGGAAATTAAAAAATGGGGAAAAGAAAAGCCCTGAGAAATTAATTCAAATGGCCAGTTAAAAATCTTTTTCCAAAAATCATTTGAATATTTGGAGAATTCCTAGAATTGTTGCCGATCATTGCAAAAGTGGTTTGGGTTCATTCCCAAGCTCAAGGAATTTTCTAAAATTCAAAAGGTGCTTTGGAAATTAAATAATACCACAATTTGAATTGAAATTCAAATTGTTTGAATTTAAAAAATGCTCAAAACCTAGGGGTGGCTTGCTTCTGGTCACTTGGGTTTTTATAAAATATTTGGGCATCTTACTAAATTTCCTAGCTATTATTTATGAAGGCAAAACAAAATAATAGAAAAAATAAAAAGAAGAAATAGAAAAGGGGAACACACCTGGCTTCCAGCCCAACTGAACCCCCCCGGCCCACCTGGCATCGGCCCAGCCCACCTCTCCTTGTCATCTTCTTCCCCCTCCCCCGAAGCTACTCGCTGGAGGCAGGGGAGCACGCCGCGGGTGCCACCGCGACGACGAGAGGCGTCATGGCCCTCTCCTACTCCCCCAGTGCGCCACGACGTAGCCAGAAGCGCCCAACACCTTCTCCTTCCCTCGCGAGCTCCCATTCCCCTCTGTATCGCCGTTCCCGCGCCGCACCAGAGAACTCATTCGCCGCCACGAGTGCACCACCGTGGCCACCGGCCCCCTTCTTCCTCGCCATGATGTCCATAAGCACAAGCATCCTCTTCTTCGTCGGATACCTATGTTAATTGAGCCCGAGGACGCCGGGAATCGACGCCAGCTTTGTCGGGATCCCACCGGAGCCGGAGAAGGCCGCCGCTGAATTCGTCACCTCGGCGCACTCCCAGCCGTCACCGTCACCTTCTTGAGCTCCAGGGTGAGCTTCCGCGTTGATCCCCCACCTTCTCCCGCTCTCCCCCATGCCCCGTGCCCGTTTTCCTCTTCAGCAGTCACCGGCCTCCGCGGAGTCCATCACCGGCGTGGCCCGAGGCCTCTCCTCGTTGCCCAGATATCACCAATGGGTGCCGGCAAGCGAGAGGAACCCCCAACACCCTTGTTCTCTTCCCCCGTGCACTGGAGCGCCGTCCGGAGCAACTCCGGCGAGCTACCAGACGCCGGCGGCGATCCAGGCCATTAAGGCCTTAATTAGCCTAAGCTAATTACCCCCCTAGGGCCACTGAAAGTGGGCCCAGGCCACCACTAACCCTCTGTTAAAATAACAGAGAGGGGATTAGCCCCAGAGCCTATGACACCCTGACCCCACATGTCTGCCCCCCCTATGACATCAACCTTGCGTCATGCTGACGCCATAATTAGAAAAGAATTAAAAAGAAAAGGATTAAAGAATTAAAGAAAATTCAGAAATTGCAGAAAATAGCTGAAACTTTAAAAAATCATAGAAAATTCATATGAACTCCAAATTGGACAAATAATATATGAAAAATGATCAACAGAAAATGCTCTATCCAAATATCCAACTTTCAACCAGGTTTTAGTTGATCTTAAATTGGGACCAGTAGCTTTTGCTATTTGGTTTAATTGAAATCAATTCAAATAAAATGCAAATGCTATTCCAACTTTAACCATTGCAATGAAAACATCATCACTTGAACATCAGAGGCATATCATACACATGTCAAGATGGTTTACAAAGATCAAACAATAGCGAATGCAACTTGGCTAATTTGAACAACATTTGGAGTTTGAATTTGAATTAACTTTTCAAATCAACTTCAATTAACATGTTGCAAATTGAACTTAGAGTACATCAGTACCATGCCATGCTACATTATGCATCTTGATTATGCATTGCAATGTAATGTTTATATTGTTATTGTTCCGGTGTTTGCTTGTTTGGTTGATAGAAGTGGCACCAGAACCGGAGGCCAACCCCTTCGTTGAAGACACCGTACCGGACCTCGTCAGCAAGGCAAGAAAACCCCCATTGATCATGTCTATAAAATCCTACTTCCCTCTCAGTCTCGCTTATGCATGTTTAGGAGATCACGGAGACACGTTCTTTCGCATAGTTGAACCCATTCCGATGCATGACCTATCATTTTGTCACCATATTAAGCAAACCACAATCCTAGCAGATTTAGGAGTTGAATATTGAGCATGTGGTCCCTACAACTGTTACTGCTTATTGCTGCTTAGTGGTACAATGAGGTTACATTGAATGTGAGTCGGGATGGATGATCACAGTGATGCTGATGATAACGTGTTGGTGAATCCACCCTAATACAAGGTGAACGATGAGAGGCTGTGTAGGAGTACAAAGTGGGTTGTCTCGTTGAACACCGCCTTCAGCACCGAGTTCTTGTATCGTAATCCAAGACAAAGACTACAACCACACATTGGGCTCACTGACCCCTCTCGGCCTAGTACCTTGATCCGTGTTGACGTCCAGGAGTCACATTAGTTCGGGCTTTCCATTTGGCATGTGCATAGAAAAAGAATGAAGGAATGGTTGCATCATATAGATATGTGGGTGCACCTGTGAGGCAGGAAAACCATCTGCCAAAGGTGGCGTCTCGGTCACTTGCATTGTTTGTGTCCGTTTCGTTGATCCGGTCGGGCTCTCGAGCGGAGGCAACTCAGATAGTCGACTCCTGGAATAGACCGGTTGTGAGCGAAGTGTCGTGGTGAACATCCTCGCTGTCACCTCTTGAGCGGTGGCGAGCAAAAGGCGGTAACCGATGGTCATGTGTGTGTAGTTTACACCCTTGCAAGGTTAACAAAACTATTCGAATAGCCGCGTCCGCGGTCATGGACTACTTGGAACCTGCACCTGATTATTAGACAACTTGAATGGATACTCTAAAACTCGCAAGATAAGCGTGAGTGCTATGGTGTGATCCTCGTGGGGAAGTCGAGGAAGTAACCATAGTGGTGTATTGGTTGGATACTTGGTAGTGGACTCGTGTACGCTTCTTACCTCAAAGTCTGCTACTCGTAGTTCAATACTAGCCAAGTCAAAGATGGCACTTCTGCATCTTGAACCCCACCTCCTTTACCTTGAAACTTGAGCATGAGTAGTATAGTTCTGATGTAAGTCTTGCTGAGTACAACTTTGTACTCACGTTTGCTTATTCTATGTTTTAGATGAGAACCCAGCCCCCGATGGAGTCACCTTCCTGAAGCTCGACGTTGACTAAGCTAGTATAGTTCCAGACAGCAGTCTGGTCCCTCGTGGAAGGGCATGTTTGTTGAACAAGGCTTCTCTAAGCCATTTGTTAAACTTGTTTGTACTCAGACCTAATTTTCTTCCGTTGTATGATGTAATGTTGGTCACAAACATGTGATCTTTGTATGCTCAATGTGTAAGTCAATAAAGACGTATTTTTTAGAGTTATGTGATGATACCTGCTGTTCATACTGGACATGTGTGTTGCGTGTATGATTATAACATGCAAGTCTTAGTATGGGTTTTTGAGACCTTAGTTGAGATCTGGCTGGCGGTCTTTTATACACCAAGTCGCCCTTAGATGTGCGCAGCTTGGGGCATCGCGATGCGATTGCTCGTGACTCTGTCACGTGCACACTTTGTTGTATGATCGAGCCCGCCCTAGACCCCAACTAGGTGATCGGGCTGGAGTCTGTTTATGTAAGGGTTATGATTCAATCGATAACATGGTTGAGGCGACTTGTCTATGAGTATGGGATTTCACCACCCATAATCATTTAGACTTGTGAGTGGGCGATGAGGACCCATCTCAGTTGATCATCCGTCCTGGATGGGATGCCCCGCACGTACGATGCTTTCCGAGAGTGTTCTGTGCTTGGCCTTGTCTGCTTAGACAAGTGGGTACGGCTCTCGGCTCTCCATGTGATTGTGTTGTGACTGGAATTACATACGCATATTCTGGGTCCCGACAGACTTGGTATCAGAGCAGGACTGTCTGTAGGATTATTCAACCCTTGGTCGAAGTCGAGTATAGCATTCTATAGTTATATAGTTACTTGGGTATAAAGGGAACAACGTAAGGCTTCTTTTTCTCCTTACCCTCATCGATCTGAGTTCTGAGTCACCCTTATCTTTTCTATGGGATGATAGGTCTAGGCTCATCTTTGTCTTACTAGAACATCTCGTTGATTGCTTCTATGTAGCCGTAGGAAAGTTCTGTTCGGTTGCCTAGAGTTGTGGTACTTCCTGTTTTGAACTTCTTATGTAAGTGCTGTTGAAATGTTGTGAGGATTTCCATTTCTCTTGCAATTACAGCCGTTATGTTTTCCAAGTCATTCCAGGTTTCTTCATAATTTGATGCATTTGCAAAATCCTTCTCCCCATTTCGGTTGTATTTTAGAAGAACTTCTAGGTGGCATACTCGACAGTTCTCTAGAGTTTGTTGTAGGTTTTATTCTAGAAACCTATATTGATGCATCTGCAGTTCTTCCTCCCAGTTTAGATGTCTTCTAGCCAGAATAACCACACTAACCATCGTGTTGGGGTACTTTTCTACTCTAACATATCTGTTGTAGCCCCTAGTAAGCCATGTTCATCCTCAAGAAAACCACCCAGTAACCCAACTCCTTAAACCTAGTCGCCCGACAGATGTGTAGAATTCATAGTGGATCTTATACCAGGCACAACCCCAATTTCCAGACGTCCATATAGAATGGCCCCACATGAGTTAGATGAGCTAAAAACCCAACTTGATGCTTTGTTGGCAAAAGGCTTCATCCGCCCTAGCTCATCGCCATGGGGTTGCCCCGTTCTGTTCGTAACGAAGAAAGATGGAACAGAAAGGATGTGTGTAGACTATCGTCCGCTAAATCTAGCGACGATAAAGAACAAGTACCCACTTCCCAGGATCAATGATCTTTATGATTAACTTGCTGGATCCTCTGTCTTCTCCAAGATGGATTTGAGATTAGGTTATCATCAAATCAAAATCAGAAACGAGGACATTCCCAAAACGGCTTTCACTACTCGTTATGGTCTTTATGAGTACACCGTCATGTCCTTCGGTTTAACCAATGCCCCAGCCACTTTTTCGTGCTTGATGAATTCGATCTTCATGGAGTACATAGATAAATTTGTTGTAGTTTATCTTGATGATATTCTCATCTACTCGAAGAACGAAGAAGAACATGCTGAGCATCTAAGGCTGGTATTGATGAAACTTAGAGAGCATCGCCTTTATGCTAAGTTTTCCAAATGTGAATTCTGGCTTCCAGAAGTGACCTACCTAGGCCACGTGATTTCTGCAAAAGGCATTGCTGTCAATCCTGAGAGAGTTCAGGCCGTCCTTGACTGGACTCCACCTGAATAGGTTGAGCAAGTTAGGAGTTTTCTTGGCTTAGAAAGCTATTGCCGCCGCTTCGTCGAGAACTTTTCTAAAGTTGCAAAGCCTCTAACTGAACTCCTCAATAAAGATAAGAAATTCCAATGGACTCCCAAGTGCGAGGAAAGCTTTCAAGAGCTAAAGAGAAGATTGACTTCTGCCCCATACTTGCGCTTCCAGACACCAAAAGGGATTTCGAGATCTATTATGATGCTTCACGGCAAGGGCTAGGATGCATACTTATGCAAGATAGACATGTGGTAGCTTATGCTTCACGCCAGCTGCGTCCACATGAAGAGAACTATCCTACCCATGATCTTGAACTCGCTGCCGTAGTTCATGCCCTGAAGACATGGCGACATTACCTCCTTGGTAATCGTTGTGAGATCTATTCCGACCACCAAAGCCTCAAAAACATATTCACCCAGCCAGATGTGGATAGAGTTGATAAAAGATTATGACCTAGGAATTACTTACACCCCAGGAAAAGCCAATGTCATGGCTGATGCACTAAGTCGTAAGTCGTATTGTAACAACCTCAGGATACAATAGTATCAACCACTTCTTCATGAGGATTTTCGCAAGCTCAATCTTGAGATAGTTCCTCATGGATTTATTTCTACCTTGGTGGCGAAACCGAATCTTGAGGATCAAATCATAGCTTCCCAAAGGCGTGCACGAGGTGTTCACCAGATCAAGGAGAACATTGCTAGAGGAGCTACTAAATGTTTCTCCACGGATAGCAAAGGAACGGTATTCTTTGAAATTCGTTTAGTAGTACCCAAGAATAAGAACCTAAGACAGCTGATCCTCCGAGAAGCTCATGACACACCCCTCTCGATTCATCCCGGTAGCACAAAAATGTACCGAGATCTACACCAGAGATTTTGGTGGACTAGGATGAAGAGAGAAATCGCACAGTTCATCGCCGAATGTGATGTTTGTCGTCGCGTTAAGGCAGAACACCAAAGACCTGCTGGTACTCTTAAACCATTTCCTATCCCGAGTGGAAATGGGACAAGGTCGGTATGGATTTCATCACCGGCTTTCCAAAAACCCAGAAAGGAAATGATGCCATCTTCATGGTCATTGACCGACTATCAAAAGTTGCTCACTTCCTTCCCGTTCGCGAGTCTATAACTGCTAGCCAGTTAGCGGACTTGTATGTCTCTAGAATTGTGTCTCTTCACGGTGTTCCTTTGGAAATCAATTCTGATCGTGGTATCCTTTTCACCTCTAGATTTTGTGGAAGCTTTCAGAATGCTATGGGAACTCATCTCTCCTTTAGTACAACTTTCCATCCTCAGTCTAGCGGTCAAGTTGAAAGGGTTAACCAAACTCTCGAAGACATTCTCAGAGCTTGTGTTATCTCTTTCGGAAAGAATTGGGAGAAATCTCTTCCATTCGCCGAATTTTCTTATAACAATAGTTTCCAATCTAGTCTGAACATGGCTCCTTTTGAACTCCTCTTTGGACGAAGATGTCGAACACCCTTAAACTGGTCAGAAACCGGTGAAAGACAATTCTTTGGATCGGATATGATCATGGAAGCAGAAGAGAAAGTTCGCATTGTTCCTGATCAATTCAAAGCAGCCCAGTCTCGTCAGAAAAGCTACTATGATCGTCATCATAGGCAAGAAAGCTATAATCTTGATGAGAAGGCTTACCTTCGGGTTACTCCTCTGAAGGGAACCCAACGCTTCGGTATCAAAGGCAAGTTGGCCCCATGTTACATCGGACCTTTCCGCATTCTTTCTAAACATGGAGAAGTTGCCTACCAACTTGAAGTACCCCCACACCTTTCCCGAGTACATGATGTATTCCATGTGTCACAACTCAGGCGTTGTTTCAAGGACCCCATCCGCGAAGTCGACCATGAAACACTTGATCTCCAAGATGACCTTTCTTATCGAGAGTACCCCGTTCGTATTCTTGATTCAGCAGAGCGTGTCACTCGACGTCAGAAGATCAGGTTTCTGAAAGTGCAATGATCACACCACTCCGAGAAGGAAGCAACCTGGGAAAGAGAAGACCGCCTCCGTGCCGAGTACCCCACCTTCCTCCCGACGACTTCTGAATCTCGGGACGAGATTCTTTTGAGTGGGGGCGAGTTGCCAGAACCCCAACTAGGGTAAGTGCTAGGGTTGCTTGATCTCTTTGCATCATGTAAAAAATTCAAAAGGAAATAAAAAAATGGGGAAAAGAAAAGCCCTGAGAAATTAATTCAAATGGCCAGTTAAAAATCTTTTTCCTAAAATCATTTGAATATTTGGAGAATTCCTAGAATTGTTGCTGATCATTGCAAAAGTGGTTTGGGTTCATTCCCAAGCTCAAGGAAATTTCTAAAATTCAAAAGGTGCTTTGGAAATTAAATAATACCACAATTTGAATTGAAATTCAAATTGTTTGAATTTAAAAAATGCTCAAAACCTAGGGGTGGCTTGCTTCTGGTCACTTGGGGTTTTAGGAAAAATTGGGCATCTTACTAAATTTCCTAGCTATTATTTATAAAGGCAAAACAAAATAACAGAAAAAAATAAAAAGAAGAAATAGAAAAGGGGAACACCCCTGGCTTCGAGCCCAACTGGCCTCGGCCCAGCCCACCTCTTCTTGTCGTCTTCTTCCCCCTCCCCCGAAGCTGCTCGCTAGAGGCAGGAGAGCATGCCGCGGGTGCCACCGCGACGACGAGAGGCGTCCTCGCCCTCTCCTACTCCCCGATGCGCCATGACGTAGCCAGAAGCGCCCCGCACCTTCTCCTTCCCTTGGGAGCTCCCTTTCCACTCTGTATCGCCGTTCCCGCGCCGCACCAGAGAAGTCCGTCGCCGCCACGAGTGCACCACCGTGGCCACCGGGCCCCTTCTTCCTCGCCATGATGTCCATAAGAACAAGCATCCTCGCCTTCGTCGGATACCCATGTTAATTGAGCCCGAGGACGCCGGGAATTAACGCCATCTTCATCGGGATCCCGCCGGAGCCGGAGAAGGCCGCCGGTGAATTCGTCACCTCTGCGCACTCCCAGCCGTCGCCGTCACCTTCTTGAGCTCCAGGGTGAGCTTCCGCGTTGATCCCCCCTTTTCCCGCTCTGCCCCGTGCCCCCGTGCCCGTTTTCCTCTTCACTAGTCGCCGGCCGCCGCGGAGTTCATCACCGGCGTGGCCCGATGCCTCTCCTCGTTGGCCAGATAGTACCAATGGGTGCGGGCAAGCGAGAGGAACCCCCCAGCGCCCTTCTTCCCTTCCCCCGTGCACTGGAGCACCGTCCGAAGCAACTCCGGCGAGCTCCCAGACGCCGGCGGCGACCCAGGCCATTAAGGCCTTAATTAGCCTAAGCTAATTACCCCCCTAGGGCCACTGACAGTGGGCCCCAGGCCACCACTAACCCTCTGTTAAAATAACAGAGAGGGGATTAACCCTAGAGCCTATCACACCCTGACCCCACATGTCAGCCCCCCTGTGACATCACCCTTGCGTCATGCTGACGCCATAATTGGAAAAGAATTAAAAAGAAAAGGATTAAAGAATTAAAGAAAATTCAGAAATTGCAGAAAATAGTTGAAACTTTAAAAAATCATAGAAAATTCATATGAACTCCAAATTGGACAAATAATATATGAAAAATGACCAGTAGAAAATGCTCTAACCAAATATCCAACTTTCAACCATCTTTCAGTTGATCTTAAATTGGGACCAGTAGCTTTAGCTATTTGGTTTAATTGAAATTAATTCAAATAAAATGCAAATGCTATTCCAACTTTAACCATTGCAATGAAAACATCATCACTTGAACATCAGAGGCATATCATACACATGTAAAGATGGTTTACAAAGATCAAACAATACCAGATGCAACTTGGCTAATTTAAACAACATTTGGAGTTTAAATTTGAATTAACTTTTCAAATCAACTTCAATTAACATGTTGCAACTTGAACTTAGAGCACATCAGTACCATGCCATGCTACATTATGCATCTTGATTTTGCATTGCAATGTAATGTTTATATTGTTATTGTTCTGGTGTTTGCTTGTTTGCTCGATAGAAGTGGAACCGGAAGCGGAGGCCACCCCCTTCGTTGAAGACACCGTACCGGACCTCGTCAGCAAGGAATGCAAACCCCCATTGATCATGTCTATAAAATCCTACTTCCCTCTCAGTCTCGCTTATGCATGTTTAGGAGATCACCAAGACACGTTCTTTCGCATAGTTGAACCCATTCCGATACATGACCTATCATTTTGTCACCGTATTAAGCAAACCACAATCCTAGCAGATTTAGGAGTTGAATGATGAGCATGTGGCCCCTACAACTGTTACTGCTTATTTCTGCTTAGTGGTACAATGAGGTTACATTGAATGTGAGTCGGGATGGATGATCACAGTGATGATGATGATAACGTGTTGGTGAATCCACCCTAATACAAGGTGAATGATGAGAGGCTGTGTAGGAGTACACAGTGGGTTGTCTCGTTGAACACCGCCTTAAGCACCGAGTTCTTGTCTGGTAATCCAAGACAAAGAGTACAACCACACATTGGGCTCACTGACCCCTCTCGTCCTAGTACCTTGATCTGTGTTGATGTCTAGGAGTCACATTAGTTCGGGCTTTCCATTTGGCATGTGCATAGAAAAAGAATGAAGGAATGGTTGCATCATATAGATATGTGGGTGCACCTGTGAGGCAGGAAAACCATCTGCCAAAGGTGGCGTCTCGGTCACTTTCATTGTTTGAGTCCGTTTCGTTGCTCCGGCCGGGCTCTCGAGCGGAGGCAACTCAGATAGTCGACTCCTGGAATAGACCGGTTGTGAGCGAAGTGTCGTGGTGAACATCCTCGCTGTCACCTCTTGAACGGTGGCGAGCAAAAGGCGGTAACCGATGGTCATGTGTGTGTAGTTTACACCCTTGCAAGGTTGTAAGGCCCGATATGCGGTACTGTTCCAGATCTAGATGTTTCCACCCAGATCTGGGGAAGAAGCACATATTGGTCCCACCGCGACATAAGACATAGCCATATGCCCCGGATTTCCAACATGATATAACAACATTACAGATACAAGGATACAACATCTCATACAATCGACATACAACTGCCTTAATATATTACATGAGCGGAAGATATATGTCTGAGTACAAACTACAATCAAATGCCTACTGGAAAAGAGAAAAACATCGATTTCATAACCACACGGGTCCAGGCCCTCCGCCGGGATCCTCCTAACTAGTCATCGTTGATTCTCCATGTGAAACATTGATCACCATACCTGTTGTCGATCAAGAACCCTGAAAAGAGTTTGGGGGTAGTATCATGAGTACAGAAGTACTCAGAATCCAACTGTAGTGGTCATCTGACCCAGCAAGGACTTCATCACTCGTCATTCTAGGACAACTAGTAGTTTACGGTAAGGATGGGGTAAGTGGTGAGGTTGCTGCCGCACTAGCATTTATGAAGTGGCTAACGATCTAGAGAGTAAGATAATCCAAGCATTCGATGAGGAATCGCCTCCAAGAAGTCTGCTATCAACTACTTACGCAATCATAACACCTATCCTATCCTTGTCCTCCTCTTCGCGTCCCGACGAAGAAGAAGCAGTCAAGGCACACACACGTTGAACAAGTTATATTAAGATTATCTTAGTTGTTGTTGTCTATGAACAGGACGTAGGTCTCAAGTCGTCCATAACCGTGAACACGGCTTCTCGAAAAGATTTAACCCTGCAGGGGTGTACCAACTTCCCATTACAAGGCTCCGCACGCACGCCCATCACTCTCAGTTGCTACCCATGATAGGCAACCATTTTATGATTTAGTCCCAAGAGATCCGGAACGACAGGTCCCTCTAACTAACAACGCACAAATCCGGGTGGCCCCCGGTGAGTCGACATCCAACTCAAAAGCCGGCCGCGCACTCGAAACGGCCTCTACTGTCTGGACGAGGTCGGGTTAGCTACCCAAACAGATGTGGGCACCCCCTAGCTTCCAGGTGTGGACCAACAAAGGAACTATGTCTCCGCTGGCCCGAGTTGTTCTAAAATCTGCGAGGTCGACACTCACACACACACGTTTTGCAAATGATAAAACCAGCTTGGGCCACCACTAGAAATGTTTGAAGCTAGATAGGTAAGAAGAGGGGACCCCATTTAATCCCACACGCGGTTAGGAACGCTCAGTCTTAAAACCAATACCCGGAACTCGGATCCTAGGTGACTCGAAAGAAACAAAGCGTCGAGGTGGGATAGCCTAGACCTTCCATCCTTCGTCGAATATAGGAAACATTATAATAATCATATCATCAACAGCAATATAATAATATGATTATCCCAAACCAAGGAGTAACAGGGTAACATCGTAGCATCCTAAGAATGCATACTAAGCAGGCACTGAGCAACGAGCAATAGTAACATAGCAGTACATGGTTTGCTGGGAGGGGACATGGCTGTATCGGTTTGAAAGAGGTTGTAAACATGTGGTAGGATCAAGCATCGAACCTATCCTAGACTAGCATGCAAACCGCTGGTTGAAATATAATGGATCATAAGTAATGTATAGTCCTTGCCTGTTGATAAGTTGGGTTCCGAAGGTGTAGTTGATCGTAAGCTCGCATCGTCTCCGAAAGGTACCCGCGGAAGCACATAAGACGGTAAACACTGGGAAGTAATCAACGAGCAAGCATCTATTACTACGAAGCAAACACGAGCAAGCATAAACAAGAAGGCAACACGAGACATCGCACCTACCGTCGAGAGCGGTTACTAACATGTTAAGTGGAGTACTCGTCACACACGACGATACCGCACGTTTACGGTGGTTCAAGTTGTTTAGCTACAGGTGATCAACAAAGTTGTTACCATGGCAAGCACAGAAGCATGGCATAGCACACAAACACGTCAAAAGGTGAAGCATAAGATAAACTATCTATGCTAGTCAATTTAAGGGAGGCACAACCTAAACATGCCATTCCACTAAGTGCCCCACGACAATTGAAGGATTTGGTACTGTTCTGTACTAAACCATATTTTAGGTTGGTTAACAACAGAAAACAATAGCATAAACACAAAGTGCACGAAAAACAAATCAAGTTACATATAAAGAACACCCCAAACGGAGTTACGGTTAAAAAGATACAAGCAAAACAAGTTTGGAACACAATCTGCCAACATCAGGAAGCACACTTTAGAGCCATGCATAAACAGGATAATCAATGCAAACATGCTCACAAATGATATGAAACTAAAGTAGACATGACAGGGAAGGCATGGAAAAAAGAATCATGCAAATAGGAATCATAGATCAAAAGATATTAAGCAAACAATATGACATCGAAACGTTACAGACTTGGAGAAAAACAGAGGTGGCTGTCAAAAACAGCGGGATAGCAACTTTGGAGCTCAATAACTATATGACCAAAAATAATATCATGACAATGCAATACATATAATAGAAGTAGACATGATGCTTAACAATATGCAATTGGAATCACTCAATTCCGATAAACGGTTGCGACGCAACCGTCAGCCGAAGTTGCAACAAATTAACAGTTTTCAGCACAACAACACATTAACATCAGGGTCACCACTTTGGAGCAAGATTTAATATAGCTAAAGCACACAAACATGACAAGTTAAAGCATGGGAATGAAGTACACATGATTCTTAACACATAGGAAAAAGAATCAATGCAATATGCCTCATGGATTTGACACAAGCATCACCCAAAGTTTGAACAAAATAACAGCTACAGTAGTTAACAGCAGATTAGCAACTTAACGATCTGGTGCCCTGTTCAACACACAATTAAATATTCAAGATGACCTAAAAAAAATAACTTCCTAAACATGAACTCTAGAGCACACAAAGCACAACCAAACAAAAAAAGAATCACTTCATTCGGAGCTATGAGTCAACGGGAAATCGATTTGCAAAACGGGATCAGCAGCACAAAGTTCTCTGACTTAGAAAAAATTACAGCAGGGTTAAGAAGAAAAAAAAACAGGGGGAGGGGAGGCAGGCCGGCTCACCATGGGCCGGCCCATCTGGCGGCGGCTGGCGCTGGGCTTGCGGCCTGGGCCTCGTTGGAGGGGCGGCTGGCTGGGCTAGCGCAAGTGACCGCTGGGGCAGCGGGACCCACGACAGCGGCGTCCTGTCCGGCTCGCTCCCGAGCGGGAGGCTGGCAGCGGCGGCTCTCCGGACTTCGACAGGGGCGAGCGGTCGGGTCCGGTCTTGGAGAGGTCTAGGCGGTGGCGGCCTTCGGTGGGAACGACGGCGAGGTCCAAAGGCTCGGCGAGGCACAGGGGAGCGGCGGCTGCTCCTAGGGCGCAGGCGCGAGCTCCACGGGCGGCTCCAATGGCGGGAGCGAGGAGACATGCCGAGGACAGAGAGGGAGGGTGAGAGGTAAAGAGAGGAAGAGGGAAGGAGTAGGTGAGGGAGAGGTGAGGCGCCGGCTGCGCAGCGGCTGGGCTCGCCTGAGCGGTTGGAGGCGGCGGCGTCCACGGGCATGAGGCGGCGGCGCGGTGAAAGGTAGAGAGAGGAGAGAGAAAGTCTGGGGCGCATCTGGGCCGTCGGATCTCCGGATCTGACGGTCCAGATCACCTGGGGGCTAGGGTTCCGGGATTTGGGGGCTTTTGGACGAAAATTGGAGAAAAATTTGGGGGTGTGGCTGGAATTTTGTGGGTGGTCTTTATATAGCCTAGGTGGGTGGCAGTTTGCAAAAACATCCCCGGTTTTTCTCTCGCGCGCGCGGTGTTTACGTTTCTGACCGCCGGGGGTCCGCAGTACCTCCGATTCGGGTAAAACTTCGAACTGCGCGATCAGCGCGTCGAGCCGGAGGCGTTCACCTCGCGTTGGAACCATTCCGAGAACATTTTCCGGTGCGCTATAAAAATAACCCGTTTAATTATTAAACGGAGTTTTCGTTCCGTTGGCTGCAGCTGGTCTGGTGCGGTTTTCGCGACGATGATCGGGTGAAACCCGGTGTCGCAAAGGTCGAGTGTCAGGGTGGCAAGGGTCGGTCTCCGTCCGGTACGAGATAAGAGGGGGGAAAATAATCGCCGATCGATAAATCGGGGTGCAAACACCGCAAACAAATCAGACAATCAAACAATTGACACCGAGAACGAAATTTTTAATTTTTGCAAAATCTGGGCTGTTACAAAGGTTAACAAAACTATTCGAATAGCCGCGTCCGCGGTCATGGACTACTTGGAACCTGTACCTGATTATTAGACAGCTTGAATGGATACACTAAAACTCGCAAGATAAGCGTGAGTGCTATGGTGTGCTCCTCGTGGGGAAGTCGAGGAAGTAACCATAGTGGTGTATTGGTTGGAGACTTGGTAGTGGACTCGTGTACGTTTCTTACCTCAAAGTCTGGTACTCGTAGTTCAGGACTAGCCAAGTCAAAGCTGGCACTTCTGCATGTTGAACCCCACCTCCTTTACCTTGAAACTTGAGCATGAGTAGTATAGTTCTGATGTAAGTCTTGCTGAGTACGACTTTTGCTTATTCTATGTTTTAGATGAGTACCCAGCCCCCGATGGAGTCACCTTCCTGAAGCTCGACGTTGACTAAGCTAGTATAGTTCCAGACAACAGTCTGGTCCCTCTTGGAAGGGCATGTTTGTTGAACAAGGCTTCTCTAAGCCATTTGTTAAACTTTTCTGTACACAAACCTAATTTGCTTCCGTTATATGATGTAATGTTGGTCACAGACATGTGATCTTTGTATGCTCTATGTGTAAGTCAATAAAGAAGTACTTTGTAGAGTAATGTGATGATACTTGCTGTTCATACTGGACATGTGTGTTGCGTGTATGATTATAACATGCATGTCTTAGTATGGGTTTTCGAGACCTTAGTTGAGATCTGGCTGGCGGTCTTTTATACACCAAGTCGCCCTTAGATGTGCGCAGCTTGGGGCATCGCGATGCGATTGCTCGTGACTCTGTCACGTGCACACTTTGTTGTATGATCGAGCCCGCCCTAGACCCCGACTAAGTTATCGGGCTGGAGTCTGTTTATGTAAGGGTTATGATTCAATCGATAACATGGTTGAGGCGACTTGTCTATGAGTATGGGATTTCACCACCCATAATCATTTAGACTTGTGAGCAGGCGATGAGGAGCCATCTCAGTTGATCATCCGTCCTGGATGAGATGCCCCGCACGTACGATGCTTTCCAAGAGTGTTCTGTGCTTGGCCTTGTCTTCTTAGACAAGTTGGTACGGCTCTCGGCTCTCCATGTGATTGAGTTGTGACTGGAATTACATACGCATATTCCGGGTCCCGACAAAAATTCTCTTCGACTTTTATAATTACATAAATGAGACATTCAATAGGTGACGCCTTGTTTTCTAAAAACATTTAAGAAGGTAATTTAATAAGATAATGACTCCTTGAACAAAGTCAATAGAAAGCTGGCTTTTCAGGGGAAGCCAGATTTCGTTATGATGAAGTTTGAAGCTATGAAGAGCCAGTGGCAGCACTTGCAGAAAAATCCAGGAAGATCGCCATGAAGCCAGCATCACGTCAATCTTGGGGGCTAATGTCAGGGGGAGGGATCAAGACCATAACCCGACATATAGAGGACCCATACCGACTCAACCGATGGAGCCCAGAAGGAGAACCCGGTTTCTGGACCGGGTCGGGCCACCGAAAACCGTAGAAGGAATAGGACTTACCTTGATAAAAAAGGAAACCACTTGTAACTAGATTATGACTCCGTCTCATGTGGAAGTCGGATTCATGTAACCATAGGGACCCGACATCTATATAAGCTGGCACCCCGGGGAACCAAAGGTACTACTCAACTTAGATCTTCTCGAGGCGTAGGTAGCGATTCCGCATCTTTGTATTCGAGAAGTAAACACCCAATAATAGAAAAGCAGGAGCATGTCTTTACCTTTCGAGGGGCCGAAACCTAGGTAAATCTCGTGTCTTGTGATCTCGCCTACTCACTCCTCGTATTCACCTCGCAGCAAAGGTCCCACAGTAAGTTCTCCAATGAGGACATCTGCCGTGACTTTCCCACGACAGTAACTCCATTGCCACCCTTAGGTTTCCTGATGATTCAATTGTTGCATATCATGTTGCGAAGGAGGCGGTTCCATTTCATTCTTACAAGGAATGTCTTGGTCAGTCCAAACCTATAAATTTGAAGTTTAATCTGCATGAACTAATCAAGAAAGTGGAGGGACTGGATTCCCTATCTGTGCTGTTCACTAAGGAGATAGACGATGTGGTTAAGATTTGGGTACTTGACCGGATGGATTTGGGCCGGCTTCCTTAAATCCTATTGGCACTTGACCAAGGGGGACTTTTATGATGGTGGTCTGAATATTGAGAGTTTGAACACTAGGCTCATCACTCCAATCCCTAAGATTCAGTCTCCTGAGACGCGAAATGACTATAGACCGATCACCCTTCTGAATTGATGTCTTAAACTCATCACGAATTTTTTTGATAATCAGGTTCAGACTTTGATCCTCAGAATCATTCATCGTAATCAGTATGGTTTCTTGCGTGGCCGATCTATCCAAGATTGTCTTGCTTGGGCGTTCGAGTATCTGCACCAATCTCAGTCATCGGGGAGAAGCATGGTTGTTCTTAAGCTTGACTTTGCCAAAGCATTCGATACGATTGAACATTCATCAATGATACAGATCATGAGATGCATGGGCTTCAATGATAGATGGTTGGGATGGATGGACTGTCTCTTCTCCTCCGCCAAGTCTGTTGTTCTTCTGAATGGATCTCCGGGCCGTTAGTTTGCGTGCAAGTGTGGTGTTAGGCAGGGTGACCCGTTGTGCCGCTGATTTTTATGTTAACATCGGATCTGCTCCAACGATGAATTTTGGAATGGGGAGATTGTCCAACCTATCCCAAACCCTGATGCCGATTACCCCGTTATTAAATATACAGACCACACGATTCTAATCATGCCGACTGAGGAGAATCAAGTGTTGAAAACTAAAAAGATACTCCAGGACTATGCTGATTATGTTGGTTTGCGGATTAATTTCCTTAAACCTACCCTAGGGCCCATTAACACCCCCTTGATCTTTCTAGCTCCCTGGATGCTTTTCTGGGGTGTATGGTTGGCATCATACCATTCAATTATCTTGGGCTCCCCATGGGGACTACGAAGCCCTCGATTACCGATCTCATTCCCATGGTCTCTTTGATGGAAAGGCGGCTCTCCACAGCCGCGTCTCTGCTTGATTATGGATCCAAACTGACACTTGTAAACTCGGTTGTCACCTCCCTTGCTATCTATTCAATGTGCTCGATTAAGTTATCATCTCGTCTCATTGAACACCTTAATAAGCTTCGTAGATGTTGTCCGTGAAGCAAGAAAGATGACTAGGGTACCAGAATGTGTTCCCCCGCCGCTTGGTTGCTAGTCTGTAAATCTAAAAGCAAGAGTGGTCTTGGCGTGATTGATCTTTGTCTACAAAACCAAGGCCTCCTACTGAAACAATTACACAAGCTCTATAATCACAGAGACATCCCTTGGGTTGACCTCGTCTGGCGCTCATACTATGCTGATAAGGTCCCTCATGCGTCTGATCCTTGCGGCTCTTTCTGGTGGAGAGATATCGTGCATCTAGCCTCGATCTACCGTGCAGTCACTAAGGTTAAAGTTGGGGCGGGTCTTCGGTCTTGTTCTGGAAATATTTATGGGCTCATGATGTTCTTTCGGATAGCCACCCCTGTATATTTTCTTTCGCTAAAGATGAAGATGTCTCAGTTCAATCTTTTCTTACCGCGACCACACTAGGAGAAAACTTCTAGCTGCCTGTCTCAGTGCAGGCTAGGGGGAACTGAATGATCTGCATGAGAATGCTTCTGAGGTGGTGCTTGTGACTGGGACCGCGAACAAATGGATCAAAATCTGGAATAACAATGTGTTCCCTTCGCGTCACTTCTTTCTGCATTGTTTTAGAGATGTGGACGTGGATAATGCTTTTGGTTGGATTTGGAAATCCAGTTGCACGAATAAATGGAAGGTTTTCGTGTTGTTCCTTATGACGGATCGCCTCAACATCCGTAATATGCTTAGACGCAGATACTTTGCTCCCGTTAATGATGATTACGGTTGCTTGCCATGTGAGTCTGCTCCTGAGGAGACGGTTGAGCACTTATTCTTCTGCTTCCCTTTTAGTTGGATCTACTGAGCCAAGCTGGGTCTTACTTGGTCTAACACTGGCAATAGGTTGGAGATGTTCCATGCAGGCAAATAGGCTTGGTACAAACCTATGTTCATCGAAGTTTTCGTGGTGGCAGCTTGGAGCCTTTGGAAAGAACGAAACAACAAGCACTTTAGGGGCACACTCCCCTCGGTGGAGTCTTGGGTTTCAAGGTTCAAGGTAGATTTTGACATGTTGAAACCTAGGAATAAGAGAGGGTTTCGAGGGGGTGACCCCACAACTCCTGCGTGTGAGGATACCTCGTGCATACAAATACAAGAGGCCCGCCGGAAGCTTCGACAGGCCCACGACTGGCCTGCTCTAGGCACCGACGTAGGAGTCCGCGACTGATACGTCCAAAATGTATCTATAATTTATGCTTGCTCCATGCCTCTGTTGTGTGATATTTCTATGTTATTGATGTAATTCCATACACTTTTGATCATATTTGGACTAACCTATTAACTCAGTGCACCCCAGTGCCAGTTCCTCTTTTCTGCTGTTTTTCTATTTCAGGTTTCCCCCATATTAAAAGTGCTCCAAAAATTCGGGAAAAATCCAATAAAAAATCAGCGATCAGGAAGCTTCGGGAATCACCGAGGGGGTGGTGGCATAGGGGACCCACCAGGGCCCTAGGCGCCCTCCCGGCGCGCCCCAGGGTGGGGCCGTTCCAGGGGGCCGCCTGGGCCCCTGGTGGCTCCCCTGGCTGCCCCCCTTCGCCTATTTAATCCTCGTACGTGAAACCCCCATGAAGGGAACCCTTTTTCGCGATCTCTCCTCTGTTCCGCCGCTGCTGTGCTTCCAAGATCGGGAGCACCAGAAGACCTCTTCCCAGCACCCTGCCGGAGGGAGGAACCACCTCCGGGAGCTTCTCCACCACCATGGATGCTTCCCGGATGAACCGTGAGTAGTCCACCTTGGACCATGGGTCTATGATCAGTAGCTATGTGATGATCTCCTCCACTCTTTGTTCTTGATGGATTAGACCTCGTGAGCTTCCCTACATGATCGAGGCACATATGTAATATTTTCTGCTGTTGCTATGCTGAGTTTGTTGGGATCCGATGGATTATAAGATTATGTTCAGATTGTGTTTGAGAAATTGATGGCGGAGAAGTTAATAGGTTTAGTTGGGTTGCCTTTCCTGTCAACCGCGCCAATAAATGATTCTTGATAACCCAAAATTCTAGGGGATCAATTGTAGCTTTTCGATAAATAAGGATGTCGATCCCACGAGGAGCAGAAGGTGTTGATAAGTGACACTGGAGAAGGAAAGGGCTGCACACACTGAAAGGTAAATAATTAGGGGTTTTTGGTTTAAGCAACAAAAAAGTAAAAGACAAGAAAAGTAAACAGGGTAACTGAGGAGTAGCAAGTGGCCCAATCCTTTCACAAGGATAAGCCTAGGAACTAAACTTATAAAAGCTAAAGCATTCTCGAGAACACATGGGAGAGATAGCCAAGTTACTTTCACCATACTCCGCCAAGTAATATGTATTGTGTTGATAAGTGTCCGTGGGTGGATCAATGCTACTACACCTTCTAGACTACGATAAGTGTACTCTTATGATTACACACCTTGCAAGCATCCGCAAATACAAGGTAGGAATTAAGGCATAAGCCTAACCACAACATTACGATCAAGGATCCATAACTCCCTTGTGCAAAAGTGTGTGAACTGGGGTTCAGGTTTCTGTCACTCCGGCAACCCACCATAAGAATCCTTTGTGCACAATGTATTCCTCTAGGCCCATGAAAGGTGAAGTGTTAAGTGTTCGACTCACATAACACCACTAGAGAAATAACAACACAACTTAAGTATCAAACAACACATAACACTTCAACATCATATGACTACTAACAACTAGACTTCTCCCGTGTTCTCAAGAACTAAAGTAACTACTCACAAGACATAAAAGAGATCATGATCAGAGGTGATAGATGGGTGGCAAACAATCTGGAAACAATGATATTTGTCCAACAAAACTCAATAGCATTCACCACGAAGTAGTAATCAACACCAACAGAGTAGAGAGGATAGATAGTACGGATTACAACACAAGTTGCAATTGTAAGATGAGATGGGATGGAGATGATTCTGATATTGGGGATGATGTTGATGATGATCTCGATGATGCCCGTGACGATGATGATGATGATGATGGCGACGATCTCCCCTTCCGGGAGGTGATCTCCCCGGCGGAATCTGCCCGCCGGAGATGGATTTTCTCCTCTGTAGGTTTCCGCCCAGTGGCGGCGGCGAAACACAGAAACTCTTCTCTTCTTAGGGTTTCTACCCCAAGGGGGTCTTACAGGCGAGAGGGGGCACCGAGGGGGGAGTTGGGATACGGGGCAGAAAACAAAATTTTTTCATACCTACGGTACCCGAACCCAAGATCTATGCTATGGCGATGTAAAGTAACGGAGGGAATCGGTGTTCATACCTTTGAAGACCGAAAGAGGGAAACGTTCTTGCGAACGTGGCTGGCGTAGACTCGGAACTACGACCTCCCTGTCGTGTAGAAGACCACCATCGGCGAGGATGACTCCCGGTAAACCTCCAGCGACGAAGTAGCACCACAGATGTAGTGCCTCGAAGAGATTATACACGTACGGTACAATCGATGTTCCTCCCGGGCCCCGAACCAGGCGAGCAGCGGAAGAAAGACGGCTACGGATCCCGACTCCAGCAGAACGACGGGCTTCCTTATAGTGGAGAACTCCAATCCAGGTGCAGACTCCAAACAAGGGGAGTCCACTTCCGAGAAGGAGAAGGAGGAAGAAGGAGATATTGGTGTGTTGGAAAAAGGGCGGTCTACCCCTCCTTATATAGGCCAAGGGGGGGTGCCATCCTCCTCCCCTCCCCCATGTGGGACTAAACTCCCAAGGGGGGGGGAGTGCGCCGGCCAAGGGGGGTGGTGGGCCCCACCCTTGGCGCCAAGCCCAAGGGGGGAGACCCCCTCCTCCCTTAATGGGCCCCATGGGCCCATTTAGCATTTTCCCATTTTTTAATTTATTTAATATGTTTTAAATATTTAATTCAGATAATTAAATAATAAAACATTATTGAAACAATTAAACTTTATTTTGAACTACTCAAAATGTCCGGAAACCATTCCGTCCTCCTCCGGAACTATTCCGGTGATTCCTCCTATTTCACCGATTGATCCCGTAACTGTCCTATGCAACGATTGCCCTTAAGTGTAACACCCTAACGGTCCGGGAAACAACAGACATGGTCGAGACTCTTCTCATTGACCAATGACTAGTCAGTTGGACCTGGTTACAATCCTTGACAGCCCCTGCGCTTCCATCGAATGAACTTCGATCTCTTTTGGAAACCGTTAACGATACGACGTAATCCCTTTGTGCTGCGGTACTTTGTTTGTCCGAGGTTTGATCGTCGGTATCCTACATACCGTGTTCACATCTCGTTCACAACAAACAACTTCTCTCGTCCATGATCATTGCATCTCTTGTGACCTAGTCACGTCCTTGCAAGTTGTTGATGCAATATCACCGAGTGGGCCCAGAGTACCTGCCCTGTCACAAGGACTGAAAAATCCCGATCTGATCTATTAACATACTCATCAACCATCTATTTAGGAATACCCAAAGTGCACCGTTATAGCCAGCATATTTCAGTCAGGCGGTGGGATACAAATCAAAGTCTACTCATAGATGACAATTACGTATGATCGTCACGGTCTAAGGACTAAGCCATACGTTACAAAGTCATAGCAACGCTGAACTATGTGACTCGATCACATTGCAATACTTTAGGTGGGTGTATGTCCATCACATCATTCCCCTTAACGATATGACCTCATTGTCAATGGACTTAAGTGTCGCCATGATCAGGAAAGATTGATCAATCAATTTCCCAATGAGATAGTTTACCCGAGTTAAACTACATACCATGTTTTATAATACACATGTATTGTCGGGACCCGGGGTTAGCATATGCAAGTCCAGTTAAGACATAGTCATATGGAGAGCCGAGAACCGTACCCACTTGTCTAAGCAGACAAGGCCAAGCACAGAACGTTCTCGGAAAGCATCGTACGTGAGGGGCATCCCATCCAGGCCAGATGATCAACTGAGATGGGTCCTCATCGTCCGCACACAAGTCAAATGATATGGGTGGTGAACTCCCATATTCAAAGACAAGTTGCCTCAACCATACTACCGACTATCTCAAAACTCTTACATAGACTTACTCCAGCCCAATCACTTAGTCGGGGTCTAGGGCAGGCTCGATCATACCACAAAGTGTGCACGAGACGGAGTCTCGAGCAATCGCATCGCGATGCCCCAAGCTGCGCACATCTAAGGGCCACTTGGTGTATGAAAGACCGCCAGCCAGAACACAACTAAGGTCTCGAACACCCATACAAAGACATGCATGTTATAAACATACACGCATCACACATGCCTTGTATGAACAGCAGGTACCATTGCAATTCTCTACAAAGTGTACATTTTATTTATAACTCTTATAGAGTACACACAGAGATCACATACATGTGATCCAACATTACAACAGAGAGCGGAAGCAAATTATGTCTGAGTACAGACAAGTTTAACAAATGGCTTAAGAAGCCTTATTTAAACACAAAGCCCTCCACGAGGGAACCAGTCTGCTGACTGGGACTAGACTAGTTTAACTTCAGTCGTCCAGCTCGATGAAGAAGCCACATTCGGGGTCAGTGGCGTCATCTAAAACATAGATTAAGCAAACGTGAGTACAAAGTCGTACTCAACAAGACTTACATAGGAGCTATACTACTCATGCATATGTATCAAGGTAAAGGGAGGTGGTGTTCACTTGCAGAAATGCCAGCTTTGACTTGGCTAATCCTGAACTACGAGTACCAGACTTTGAGGTAAGAAGCGTACACGAGTCCACTACTTTCACCAACCAATACACCACTATGGTGTCTTCCTCGACTTCCCCACGAGGAAGCACGCCATAGCACTCACACTTATCTTGGTGTGTTTTAGAAGTATCCGGTTCAAGTTATCTAATAATCAAGCTAAGCTTTCCAAGTATTCCATAACCGCGGACGAGGCTATTCGAATAGTTTTGTTAACCTTGCAAGGGTGTACCTCTACACACACATGACCATCATTTACCGCCTTTGTACTCGACACCATTCAAGGGGTGCCGGCGAGGATGCTCACCACAACTGTTACCTGACAGCCTATCTAGTCCGAGAAAGCCGCCTACTTGGGTTGGTTACCACTATCGTGAACCCGGCCGGTTTACCGAAGTGGACCCAAGCGATGTGTGCGTGGTTCATAAGCCGGTCTCGGGTGAGCCGTTCTCTCACTTAGCATCCAGGCCACAAGCCTACCAGAACTCCGAACTACTGCGACATCTGGACATCGAAAGGGATGAGTTTGTAAGTTGAGAGGGGTCAGTGAGCCCAATGTGTGGTTGTACTCTTCATCTTGGATCACCACACAAGAACTCGTACTAGGGCGGTGTTCAATGAGACAACCCACCGTGTAATCCTACACAGCCTCTCATCGTTCACCTTGTATTAGGGTCGATTCACCAACACTTTTCTACCATCATCAACATGATCATTCCCATCCCGACTCACATCATAGTAACAACATGGTATCATACTAAGCATGCATTAAGCAGTAACATTGCAGGGGCCACATGATATCAAACAACTCCTACATTTCCTAGGATTGTGGTTTGCTTACTACGGTGACAAAAAGATAGGTCATGCAAAGGAATGGGTTCATCTATGCGGTACAAACGAAGCATGGTGATCATCCTAAACAATGCATAAGCGAGGCATGAGAGGGAAGTGGGATTTTATCGACATGATCAATGGGGGTTTGCTTGCCTTGCTGACGAGGTTCGGGTTCTGGATCTTCAGCGAAGGGGGTGACCTCCTGCTCCGGTTCCACCTCTACTCGACAAACAAAGCACAAAGTAGAAATCAATATGAATGTAATGCTCAAGCACATGATTGAATGTTAAAGCTTGAAGTATAAGTTTTGATATGTGAGGCAATTCCATTTAAGTGGAATATATTGCATTTAAAATGCAAATTCAAACTCCACATTTGAATTCAACCTAGTCAAGTTGTAAGTGACATGGTTTGATCATTTTGAATCATCTTCACTTGTATAAGATGTGCTTCTGATGTATGGTTGAATTACATCATAATTCCATGGTCCAAGTTGCAAGATCAATTGATTTGAATTTGAATTAAATTCAAATAAACCAAATGACATATGCTACTGGTCCCATTTTAAATTCAACTCAAACAGAGTTGAAAGTTGCATATTTGGAAAGATAATTTTCTCCTGATCATTTTTCATATATTATTTGTCCAATTTGGAGTTAGTATGAATTTTCTATGAATTTCCAAAGTTTGGGGTATTTTCTGGAATTTCTGGATTTATTTTTAATTCAAATAATCTCTGGAAATTCATTTAAATGATTTACTGCGTCAGGCTGACGTCAAGCTGGCGTCAGGGGGGGCTGACATGTGGGGCCACCCTGTCAGTGGCTGGTTAACTTAACCCGTGGGTTAACTTAATTCAGTGGCTTAATTAAGCCACTGGGCCCACTGGTCAGTGACCCAGGGTCACTAATTTGGTCAAAACAGGGGGGGGGGGGGGGTTAGAGCTGACTCGCCGGCGGCTTGACGCCGGCGACTGGAGTCGCGGCGGCGCTGCACGGGAGCTCGATTCCGTCTACCATTTGGAGCGCGAAGACCACCGTCTTGAAGCTCTTACTCGCGCGCGTCGAACGGGACCAAAACCAAGCACTGGGGTGCACCGTACGCTCGCCGGCGTCAACTTTCGCGGCGACCTAGCTACGGCCACCATCGAGATTTGGCTCCAGGGCACGACTTGAGGCGAGGCTAGGCTGGTTCGACGAGGAAGAACACGGTGAACACGATGGACAATAGGCTGAGCTCGATTACCAAACGGAAGGACCTCGCCATGGATTCCGGCGGCGAGAAGCTTCGGCTTTCATGGCGGCCATGGCTACAGGGAGTAAACGAAGGGGAAAACTGAGGGGTTTTGACCCAAAGCTCACCAGGAGCTCAGCAGAGGTGGTAGCGAGGGCTGGGGTGGCTCAACGGCGACGTAATCGATGAAGTCCTTCACGGCGGCCGGCGGGGACTCGAGGAAGAATTCAGCGTCTACGCGGGCTTCGGGCTCGATTCCTTCTGCAAGTCGGTGAAGACGACAACGACGAAGCGTTTGGACACCGTCTTGGGGATTCTCGGCTTCACTGGCCACGCGTGTGCTCGACGGCGCTCCGGCGTGCTTCTCGGGCGGCGATGAATCGGGCTGGAGAGGAGAGGAGGAAGCTCGTGGATGGGGGGAAAAGAACTGGGGCGGCTCCAGGACGCTTCTGGACGCGATTACGTGGACGGGGAGGGAAGCAGGAGGAGGCTACCGACGACGGCATGCTCGCCACGGCGGCAGCAGCCTGCCTGGCGCGAGGAAGAAGACGCCCTTGTCCCTGGGCCGGGCTGCCTCGGTGAGTTGGGCCCAATTGAGGTAAGCCTTCTTTTCCTTTTCTGTTTTCTGTTTTTCCTTCTGTCATTTGTTCTGTTTAGCTAAAATAAATAGCTAAACATTTTATTAAATGCTGAAAACTTTTATGTGGCCTCATAATAATATAGACTAGCCACTCATAAACTTTCAACATTTTTAAAATTCAAAAGATTTGAATTTTAAATCAAATAGGGGTATTTCATTAATTTCAAGGCACTGTTTGAATATTTGAAAAATCTATGAGCATGGGATGGGTCCCACATCACTTGATATGTGATCACACTCATTTATAAGACTTTTCAAAAATCTAACATGAATTTTTGGAAAAGATTTTTATCTGGCCTTTTGAATTAATTCATCTGGGGGGTGTTCCTTCTCCCATTTTGATTTTGAATGTGATTTCCAAGATTTCTTTTGAAATTTTAACATGATGCAAAGGCACTAGCTAACCCTAGCACATACCTAACAGAGGGTTCTGACAACTCGCCCCCACTCAAAAGAATCTCGTCCCGAGATTCAGAAGTCTGCGGGAGGAAGGAGGGGTACTCGGTAAGGAGACGGTCTTCTCTTTCCCACGTGGCTTCTCTTTCAGAGTGGTGTGACCATTGCACTTTCAGAAACCTAATCTTCTGACGACGAGTGACACGCTCTGCGGAATCAAGAATACGAATGGGGTATTCTCGATAAGAAAGGTCATCTTGGAGATCAAGCGTTTCATGGTCAACTTCGCGGATGGGGTCCTTGAAGCAACGCCTGAGTTGGGACACATGGAATACATCATGTACTCGGGAGAGGTGCGGAGGTAGTTCAAGTTGGTAGGCAACTTCTCCACGTTTAGCAATAATGCGGAAAGGTCCGATGTAACGTGGGGCCATCTTGCCTTTGATACCGAAACGTTGGGTTCCCTTCAGAGGAGTAACCCGAAGGTAAGCCTTCTCATCCAGATTGTAGCTCTCTTGCCTATGATGACGATCATAGTAGCTTTTCTGACGAGACTGGGCTGCTTTCAATTGATCACGAACAATGTGAACTTGCTCTTCTGCTTCCTTGATCATATCCGGTCCAAAGAATTGTCTTTCACCGGTTTCAGACCAGTTTAGTGGTGTTCGACATCGTCGTCCATAAAGGAGTTCAAAAGGATCCATGTTCAGACTAGATTGAAAAATATTATTATAAGAAAATTCGGCAAATGGAAGAGAATTCTCCCAATTATTTCCGAATGAGATAACACAAGCTCTGAGCATTTCTTCAAGAATTTGGTTAACACTTTCGACTTGACCACTAGACAGAGGATGGAAAGCTGTACTATGTAACATCCCAAATTTATTTTTGGATGAGTTACTAGAGAGCATATGCATATCATTTTTTTTGTGCATTTTGGATCTTATTTGAGAGTTTTTTTGAATTTATTGAATAAAGTTTTTATTTAGTATTTTATTTTGTATAAATAACTTATTGAAAATATTATGTATGTTTTTCTAAGATTTTAGAAATTTATTTCGTATTTTTCCGACTTGTATTTTATTTTATAAAACTCTTTGAAGTTTAAAGAAAAGTACGTATACATTTATATAAACGTACTTACGTTTTACGTATTTTTATTATTTTAAAAAAATAGGATGTTATTTTTTGGGGGGCTATTTTATTATATTAAAAATACCCCTATATTTAAAAAAAAAACTGAAATTCGCGAAAAAAAAAAAAAAACTGAACGGGCCAGCCAGCCAGCCAGGCGCGCGCCCGAGCAGAACGAGCGGCCGAAAGGCCCGCAGGCCAGGCGAGCCACGCACCAGAGCGTGCGCACTCACGAGCACGTACGGTGCTCTTCCTCCAGCACCGCAAGGAAACAGAGTCCAGGCCGGACTCTGTACGCAGACGCCGGCGACCGTCTCCGCTTGGGACTCCATTTCCGGTTGCCCTTTTTCCAAGCAAACTTGTCCCTTAAATACCCCATGACCCCCTCCACCGATTCCCCACAAAAATTTCGCAGTAAACCGTTCCAAATCGAGCTAATTTCGGGGTAGATCTAGGTCCAACGGAGCTCTAGTGTTGGACGAATTTCGTCACCGGTGAGCCTCCCCTTGACCCCAAATTCTGCAGACCGACTCTTCTCTTCGTTGTGCTTCTAATTGACATCTTTTTCCCTCTTCTTTTCTTGCGCAAGATTGATCCCCAAATTGTACGCGTACCGCGGGAGTTCATCGGAGCGCGCTCGGTTCACCGCGTTGCCACGCTCGTACGGACGACGTTGGAGATCATCACCACCACCGTTGTGATCTTCTAATCAAGCCCTACATCTTAGACGTCCGCGTTGACGCCGAAGATCGCCGGAGTTGTCGTCTTCGTCGCGTCTAATCTACACGCCGCGGTTAGTAAAAGCACCGTAACTTTTTATCCGTTGCTCCGTTTTAGATGAAACAAGCGGCTAAATCGTTGTTTTGAAACCCTCTAAATATTGTGTACTGTAGATCCAAGTTTTGAGAAAATTATTTTTCCGTTCGATCAAAAAATTTTCCTAGATCCTATGCAAAACTGTTCTTGTAATATCTTTTTACTCGTAGATCCGTTTTGCGTGATTCCAAAGCCCACGGTTTTCTTTCGAAGCCCTCTTTTCATTTCAACCATAAAGTTTGTTTTGTTATTTGTCGAAAATATTCAGATCTGATCAAATTCTATTTTTCAACTTTAGTTGATCGTAACTTTTGTTTTACAACTCGGATTTGATTAATTCTTTTTGCAAACTAAAGCCCTAGCTAAACCCTATATTTTAGACACTTTGCAACCCACTTTTAAAAATCAATCTTGATCTGTTTTGCAAAATCTTTTATTCGGATTTTATTTTGGAGTTCTTGAAGATTGTTTTGCTTTTGGTTGCGTATTGATTGTGTGTCTCTTTGTTTGCTCACGATAGATTGTCCGGAGTGCGAAGCAGAGTACCACCAATCTTTAGAGTTCTGCAATCAACAGCAAGGCAAGTCATATCTTTGATCATATTCCCTATTACCCATGTTTTCAATGCATTAGTTCTTCTTCTTTAGATTGCATGATAGGTTATGCTATGCTATTACACCCAGTAGTTCATTGAGGTAGGTCTGATCCTTACATCATTGTCACCATCGTATATTAAGATATTGCTATGCTAAGTAGACGTGGATTGGGAAGTGAATCATTATGAGGTATGAGTGATAATGTAGTAATTAGGACCAAGATAAAGTTAATGAACTACCTGGGTGGGATGGTTGCGAGCATCCTGGAGGTGGCCAGTGATGACTGCGGAAAGCCACCCAGGCTCAAAGGGACTGTTTGTATTGACATACCTAGAAGCTTACGTGTGCAGCCACAAGCTACTATGGGCTCTGGCTTGGTTGATCAGTTGTAGGGACTCTTACTAGGTAGCGCTACGAAAGTAGATGTGAATAGGTGGGATGGGTGCTACCGGAGTAAGGGAAACTCTTCTGAAAGACCATGTCTCGATCTTCCAGTTGTCATACATCGTGCAGTGTGACGAACTACAAAGGAGGCGATCGAGTCTTGTGGGGAAAAGTGCACAAACCTCTGCAGAGTGTAAAACTAATCGATTAGCCGTGTCCCCGGTTATGGACAATTTGAGCAACTAGTTGTGGAAATATTGATTTGTCTCATCATCTTTAATTAATTTATTGGGATAATCACTTTGGGATAGATTGAGTGGGTTTCCCATCTCAATCGTATGCTATTGTAGAACCTAGCTATTATTATTCTATAGGGAAAATTAGCTTTATGCAAAAATAAATGTAGAAGCTCCACCAGCCAAATTGCATGTATTACATGGCTTTTACTTCTTTCTGTGATATGGCTTGCCGTACGATCAAAGTACTGACCCCTTTTGGGGCTGTAACTTATTCATGTTGCAGATTGTTCCGACGAGGAGTAAGGTGCGAATAGGTCGCTGTCTTATACTCAACTTTTTCCATGGAGTCGGATGGACTCGCTACTACTACTATTATAGCTTCCGCAAGTATTTTATTAGATGGCCTTAAGCCATGTTATTATTGTAATATTTACTTCATTCGATGTAATAAAGACATGTTTTACTTCTGTTATTTCATCGAGTACTGTGTGTGCTAGCAAACTGATCCAGGGACTAGCACGTTAAGCACAGAGACTTGGTCCCTTCGGATCTGGTCGTTACAAGATGGTATCAGAGCCCATGTTGACTGTAGGACGTGACCTTAGGAATGGAAAAGCCATAGGATGAAAACTTTATTTTAAAAACCCTCTACAGTTCTAATGATTCTCATACTCTTTCCTATTCAGTTCTAATCTCTTCTCTCCTTACAAATATAGATGCCGATCACCAAGTTCGCTCAGCCTGATGGAGATTGTGAAGTTTTTGAAGATCGCCTTGCCTAGTTTCACCGGGACACTCATGACTACAGGCCCAGGAGCAAAGAGCTGGAAGGTCCAAGTTCACATTCCAGGACGCACCTTTGGAAGGAAAATCAAGCCAATTAACTTCTCGGTGAAAGCACCAAACTGGAGTGTGGGAAGAAGTTGTGCCGCATTGATGACCTTAGGACGTATTCGACAGGAGTACCACGCAGATCTTCAAGGAACCCGCTTCGAGATGTATGGACGCCAAGATCATACTGGAGAATTAGTACGCACTGTTGAGGATACATCAATGGCATCCCACATTCAAGACTTGGGGGAATATGTTCAACGTGTGGAGGAAGAAATGCTTCATTTCATGGACGTTATTGAGGGTTTGGAGGAGGAAGCTAAGAGAGTTCGTGAAGTGTATGAGGAGCAAATCGACACACTACAAGAAAGGAATGAAGAGTTGAAGCTCATGCTGGAGGAAGCAGAAGAACAACTTGACCAAGGAGAAAACATTCAGGAGGATCACTCCGATGGATGCCTCGTCAGCCAAGATGAGGATTACCAGTCAGAGGAAGAGGAAAATGCAAATGATGTCTTGATGATCGATTCTTCTTCCGACTCAAACTAGTCATAGACCACCATTATAGATTTTTTTTTTCTTTTAGTTAAACGTTTAGAGTTTCGATCTGAGAGTTTTCTTAGAGTTACCATGTCGACTCTTGTGACATGGCCTATCTTAGTTAATTGTGTGAATCTTGATTGGAATGAGTGATTGATTGAAATTTCTTGCTATCATGTTGCATATGGGTAGTGTTATCCCCCTTAGGCCTATTTTCTCTCTATAACCTCATCTATTCTAACCCGACAGATGCCACCAAGACGTGCCCCTTCTGCTAGTGGATCAGGGAATGGAATTCCACCCGGCTTAGAGCAGTTGCTTCAGACCCAGAATCAGATGATGCAGCTTTTGATGCAGAACATGAACAACAACAACAATGCCCCACCACCGCCACCACCTTTGGGAGACAGCCTCACCCGTTTCCTAAGGTTGAACCCACCTTTGTTCTCTAGCAGCCCGGAGCCGATTGTTGCAGATGACTGGCTCCGCAATATGGGAAGGAAGCTAGCAACCGCTGGATGCACTGATGAGGAGAAAGTGAGATTTGCCTCGCACCAGCTAGATGGACCTGCAGCCGCATGGTGGGATAATTACACCACCACATACCCCATGGCGAATGTGACTTGGGACCAGTTCCAGCAGGCGTTCCGCACTGCTCATGTTTCAGCTGGAGCTATGAGTCTCAAGAAGAGGGAGTTTCGCAACTTACGCCAGGGAGGCCGTTCAGTGGCAGAGTATGTGGAGGAATTCAACAAGCTGTCCCGTTATGCTCCAGGAGATGTGGCCACAGATGCTGCCAAGCAGGAGAAATTTCTGGAGGGACTAAATGATGAGCTTGGAGTTCAGTTGACGGTGGCAACCTTTGCTAACTACCAGGAGATGGTGGATAAGGCTATCATTCTTGAAGGCAAGCATCAGATAATGGAGAATCGCAAGAGGAAGTACGGACAGGGCAAGTATCAATCTGGCACTCAACAGAAGCCCCGTTCCACACCATTCTCAGGATATGGTGGAACAGGATCCAATAAATTTGGAGGGCACAACCATCATAATCATGGAGGTCATTCTCAGCATGGAGGCAATGGACATAACCATGGAAACCAGAGGAATGGCAATGGAGGAAATGGGAATCCACAGCGGTCCAACCCATCTACGCCCATGAAGAAGGACCTAAGTCACATCACCTGCTTTAAATGCAACAACAAAGGGCATTACTCCAATGAATGTCCTGAGATGAAGAATGGCAATGGGAGTTCTGGAAATAAGAAGCCTAACCCTTTTTCTAAGGGACAAGTGAACCATGTCAACGTGGAGGAAGCCTATGAACAACCCGATGCAGTGTTTGGTAAGTTTTTGCTAAAATCTCGACCAGTACTAGTTCTTTTTGACACCGGTGCATCACATTCATTCATATCAAGGGTAGTTGTGGATAAGTATGGATTTTCTACCAAGACCCTTAGTGTACCAATTTTAGTAAGTTCCCCGGGAGCCGAGATGATGGCAGGTTTAGGTTGTCCCCAGTTGAGCCTCGCCATTGGCAATCATGATTTCCCCACAGACCTGATAATTTTGAAGTCCCAAGGTTTGGATGTAATCCTAGGTATGGATTGGATGTCGAAGTATAAAGGCAACATTGACTGCGAGGGAAGATCAATCTCTCTCACCACACTCGAGGGGAAGAAGATCAAGTATGTGACCAAGCACAAGTTTAGAAGGACCCATGTATATTCTCTTAAGGGGGTTAGCCTGGAGTAAGTGCCGATAGTCAAGGAGTACCCTGACGTATTCCCGGAGGAGTTGCCCGGAATGCCACCGGACCGGGATATTGAGTTTTTGATCGAGTTATTGCCAAGCACCGGACCTATATCCAAAAGGCCGTATAGAATGCCCGCAAATGACTTAGTGGAAATTAAGAAGCAAATTAAAGAGTTATTGGAGAAAGGGTATATTCGCCCGAGTTCATCACCTTGGGGAGCCCCAGTGCTTTTAGTGGAGAAGAAGGATGGATCTCTAAGGATGGTCGTGGATTATCGCTCGTTGAACGAGCTGACTATCAAGAACAAGTATCCACTACCGATGATCAATGATTTGTTTGACCAGTTGGAAGGAGCTAGTGTGTTTTCCAAGATCGATCTCCGATCGGGATATCACCAGTTGAAGATCCGTGAGAAGGATATACCCAAGACCGCCTTCACCACGAGATATGGACTCTATGAGTACACAGTCATGTCTTTCGGTCTAACCAATGCCCCTGCATACTTTATGAACATGATGAACAAGGTCTTCATGGAGTTTTTGGACAAATTTGTTGTGGTGTTCATTGATGATATTTTGATTTATTCCAAGAATGAAGAGGAGCATGAAGAACACCTACGCTTAGTCTTGGAGAAACTTAGGGAACATCAACTTTATGCCAAGTTTAGTAAGTGTGAGTTTTGGTTGAAGGAAGTGGGATTTCTTGGACATGTTGTGTCAGGCGAAGGAATCGCAGTGGACCCATCCAAGGTTGAAGCAGTCACAGAATGGCAGGCGCCCACATCCGTTGGTGAAATCCGTAGTTTTCTTGGACTTGCGGGTTATTACAGGAGATTCATCGAGAGTTTTTCCAAGATTGCCAAACCTATGACAGAATTGTTGAAGAAGGACACCAAGTTCGTCTGGACGGAGGAATGTGAAGCCAGTTTTCAGGAATTGAAGAAGCGTTTGGTTACAGCCCCAGTGCTGATTTTGCCCGATGTGCGCAAGGATTTTCAAGTGTATTGTGATGCCTCGCGGCAAGGACTCGGAGGCGTTATCATGCAAGATGGAAAGGTTGTATGTTACACCTCGCGTCAGCTTCGACCTCATGAGTTGAACTATGCCACACATGATTTGGAGTTAGCAGCCGTAGTACACGCACTCAAGACTTGGAGGCATTTTATTATTGGGAACAAGTGTGACGTATACACGGATCATAAGAGTTTAAAGTATATTTTTACGCAAAAGGAGTTGAACCTCAGGCAGAGGAGGTGGTTGGAGCTTATCAAGGATTATGATATGAGATTGCATTACCACCCAGGAAAGGCCAATGTAGTGGCAGATGCCCTGAGTCGGAAAAGTTATGTCAATACCCTTATAGCAGGAGGTTTACCTCAGGAGTTGTGTGACGATCTCAGAGATCTTCGCATGGAGATTGTTCCACGAGGATATGTCGCCACACTAGAAATTCAGTCCACGTTATTGGGAAAGATCCGAGAAGCTCAGAAGTTGGACAAGGGTATTGCAGAGATCAAGGAGAGAATGGAGAAAGGAAAAGCAGAAGGATTTCATGAAGATGAGTACGGAACATTATGGTTTGAGAAGCGTATTTACGTGCCCAATGACCCGGAGATCAGGAAGTTGATTCTCCAGGAAGCTCATGATTCTCCTTACTCAATACACCCGGGAAACACCAAGATGTATTTGGACTTGAAGGAAAGTTTTTGGTGGACAGGGTTGAAAAAGGATATTGCCGAGTATGTGGCTATATGTGATGTATGTCAGAGAGTGAAGGCGGAGCATCAGAAACCGGCCGGATTACTTCAACCTTTGCTGATACCTGATTGGAAATGGGACAAACTTGGTATGGATTTTATCACAGGATTACCCAGGACACGAGCAGGCTATGACTCTATTTGGGTAGTGGTTGACCGTTTGACCAAAGTGGCTCACTTCATCCCGGTGAAAACCACCTATACTAGTGCTAAGTTGGCTAAGATATACATGACCAGGATCGTATGTCTGCATGGAGTTCCGAAGAAGATTGTATCATATAGAGGCACGCAATTTACCTCAAAGTTTTGGCATCAGTTACATGAAACCTTGGGAACTAGGCTGGAGTTTAGCACAGCTTTTCATCCCCAGACAGATGGTCAGACTGAGAGAGTGAATCAAATTCTGGAGGACATGTTGAGAGCTTGTGCATTGGATTATGGATCCAGTTGGGATGATAATTTGCCTTATGCGGAGTTCTCGTACAACAACAGTTATCAAGCCAGTTTAAAGATGGCCCCGTTTGAAGTGTTGTATGGAAGAAGGTGTAGAACACCGTTAATGTGGGATGAAGTTGCAGACCGCAAGCTATTCAGACCAGATTTGATCAAGGATTCAAAAGAGAAGGTCAAGTTAATCCGTGATAGGCTGAAGATAGCTCAGTCAAGACAGAAAAGTTATGCCGATGCTAAACGAAAGGAAGTAACGTATGAAGTGGGAGATAGAGCATACCTTCGAGTGTCTCCGCTTCGTGGCATTAAGAGATTTGGAGTTAAAGTAAAGTTAGCACCACGATTTGTGGGGCCATATAAAGTCTTGGAACGCAAAGGAGAGGTTGCTTACAAGTTAGAATTGCCCGAAGGTTTGTCTGGAGTTCACGATGTGTTTCATGTGTCCCAGTTGAAGAAGTGTTATGCAGAGATGGAAAATATTCCGCTGAGAGACACCGTGCCATTGGAGGCAATTCAGCTGGAGGGTGATTTGACATATGAGGAGAAGCCTGTGAAGATTCTCGATACGGCCGACAGAGTCACTCGTACCAAGGTTATTAAATTTTGCAAAGTTCAGTGGAGTCACCACACCGAGGAAGAATCTACTTGGGAGCGAGAAGAGGATCTCAAGCAGGATCACCCACACCTTTTTGCTGACCAACCCGAATCTCGAGGGCGAGATTCACCTTAAAGGGGGTAGGTTTTGTAACATCCCAAATTTATTTTTGGATGAGTTACTAGAGAGCATATGCATATCATTTTTTTTGTGCATTTTGGATCTTATTTGAGAGTTTTTTTGAATTTATTGAATAAAGTTTTTCTTTAGTATTTTATTTTGTATAAATAACTTATTGAAAATATTATGTATGTTTTTCTAAGATTTTAGAAATTTATTTCGTATTTTTCCGACTTGTATTTTATTTTATAAAACTCTTTGAAGTTTAAAGAAAAGTATGTATACATTTATATAAACGTACTTACGTTTTACGTATTTTTATTATTTAAAAAAAATAGGATGTTATTTTTTTGGGGGCTATTTTATTATATTAAAAATACCCCTATATTTTTTTTAAAAAAAAAAAACTGAAATTCGCGAAAAAAAAAAAAAACTGAACGGGCCGGCCGGCCGGCCGGCCGAGCTAGCCAGCCGGGCCAGCCAGCCAGCCAGGCGCGCGCCCGAGCAGAACGAGCGGCCGAAAGGCCCGCAGGCCAGGCGAGCCACGCACGAGCACGTACGGTGCTCTTCCTCCAGCACCGCAAGGAAACAGAGTCCAGGCCGGACTCTGTACGCAGACGCCGGCGACCGTCTCCGCTTGGGACTCCACTTCCGGTTGCCCTTTTTCCAAGCAAACTTGTCCCTTAAATACCCCATGACCCCCTCCACCGATTCCCCACAAAAATTTCGCAGTAAACCGTTCCAAATCGAGCTAATTTCGGGGTAGATCTAGGTCCAACGGAGCTCTAGTGTTGGACGAATTTCGTCACCGGTGAGCCTCCCCTTGACCCCAAATTCTGCAGACCGACTCTTCTCTTCGTTGTGCTTCTAATTGACATCTTTTTCCCTCTTCTTTTCTTGCGCAAGATTGATCCCCAAATTGTACGCGTACCGCGGGAGTTCATCGGAGCGCGCTCGGTTCACCGCGTTGCCACGCTCGTACGGACGACGTTGGAGATCATCACCACCACCGTTGTGATCTTCTAATCAAGCCCTACATCTTAGACGTCCGCGTTGACGCCGAAGATCGCCGGAGTTGTCGTCTTCGTCGCGTCTAATCTACACGTCGCGGTTAGTAAAAGCACCGTAACTTTTTATCCGTTGCTCCGTTTTAGATGAAAGAAGCGGCCAAATCGTTGTTTTGAAACCCTCTAAATATTGTATACTTTAGATCCAAGTTTAAAGAAAATTATTTTTCCGTTCGATCAAAAAAATTTCCTAGATCCTATGCAAAACTGTTCTTGTAATATCTTTTTACTCGTAGATCCGTTTTGCGTGATTCCAAAGCCCACGGTTTTCTTTCGAAGCCCTCTTTTCAGTTCAACCATAAAGTTTGTTTTGTTATTTGTCGAAAATATTCAGATCTGATCAGATTCTATTTTTCAACTTTAGTTGATCGTAACTTTTGTTTTACAACTCGGATTTGATTAATTCTTTTTGCAAACTAAAACCCTAGCTAAACCCTATATTTTAGACACTTTGCAACCCACTTTTAAAAATCAATCTTGATCTGTTTTGCAAAATCTTTTATTCGGATTTTATTTTGGAGTTCTTGAAGATTGTTTTGCTTTTGGTTGCGTATTGATTGTGTGTATCTTTGTTTGCTCACGATAGATTGTCCGGAGTGCGAAGCAGAGTACCACCAATCTTTAGAGTTCTGCAATCAACAGCAAGGCAAGTCATATCTTTGATCATATTCCCTATTACCCATGTTTTTAATGCATTAGTTCTTCTTCTTTAGATTGCATGATAGGTTATGCTATGCTATTACACCCAGTAGTTCATTGAGGTAGGTCTGATCCTTACATCATTGTCACCATCGTATATTAAGATATTGCTATGCTAAGTAGACGTGGATTGGGAAGTGAATCATTATGAGGTATGAGTGATAATGTAGTAATTAGGACCAAGATAAAGTTAATGAACTACCTGGGTGGGATGGTTGCGAGCATCCTGGAGGTGGCCAGTGATGACTGCGGAAAGCCACCCAGGCTCAAAGGGACTGTTTGTATTGACATACCTAGAAGCTTACGTGTGCAGCCACAAGCTACTATGGGCTCTGGCTTGGTTGATCAGTTGTAGGGACTCTTACTAGGTAGCGCTACGAAAGTAGATGTGAATAGGTGGGATGGGTGCTACCGGAGTAAGGGAAACTCTTCTGAAAGACCATGTCTCGATCTTCCAGTTGTCATACATCGTGCAGTGTGACGAACTACAAAGGAGGCGATCGAGTCTTGTGGGGAAAAGTGCACAAACCTCTGCAGAGTGTAAAACTAATCGATTAGCCGTGTCTCCGGTTATGGACAATTTGAGCAACTAGTTGTGGAAATATTGATTTGTCTCCTCATCTTTAATTAATTTATTGGGATAATCACTTTGGGATAGATTGAGTGGGTTTCCCATCTCAATCGTATGCTATTGTAGAACCTAGCTATTATTATTCTATAGGGAAAATTAGCTTTATGCAAAAATAAATGTAGAAGCTCCACCAGCCAAATTGCATGTATTACAGGGCTTTTACTTCTTTCTGTGATATGGCTTGCCGTACGATCAAAGTACTGACCCCTTTTGGGGCTGTAACTTATTCATGTTGCAGATTGTTCCGACGAGGAGTAAGGTGCGAATAGGTCGCTGTCTTATACTCAACTTTTGCCGTGGAGTCGGATGGACTCGCTACTACTACTATTATAGCTTCCGCAAGTATTTTATTAGATGGCCTTAAGCCATGTTATTATTGTAATATTTACTTCATTCGATGTAATAAAGACATGTTTTACTTCTTTTATTTCATCGAGTACTGTGTGTGCTAGCAAACTGATCCAGGGACTAGCACGTTAAGCACAGAGACTTGGTCCCTTCGGATCTGGTCGTTACATACTAAAGGAGAGATGAGTTCCCATAGCATTCTGAAAGCTTCCCCAAAATCTAGAGGTGAAAAGGCTACCGCGGTCAGAATTGATTTCCAAAGGAACACCATGAAGGGATACAATTCTAGAGATGTACAAGTCCGCTAACTAGCTAGCAGTTATAGACTCGCGAACCGAAAGGAAGTGAGCAACTTTGGAAAGCCTATCTATGACAACGAAGATGTCATTGTTTCCTTTCTGGGTTTTTGGAAAGCCGGTGATGAAGTCCATACCGACTTTGTCCCATTTCCACTCGGGAATAGACAAAGGTTGAAGTGTACCAGCAGGTCTTTGATGTTCTGCCTTAATGCGACGACAAACATCACATTCGGCAACAAATTGAGCAATGTCTCTCTTCATCCTAGTCCACCAAAATCTCTGGCGTAGATCTCGGTACAATTTTGTGCTACCGGGATGAATTGAGAGGGGTGTGTCATGAGCTTCCTTGAGGATGAATTGCCTTAGTTCCCTATTCTTAGGTACTACCAAACGATTTTCAAAGAATACCGTTCCCTTGCTATCTGTGGAGAAACATTTAGCAACTCCGCTAGCAATGTTCTCCTTGATCCGGCGAACACCTCGTGCACGCCTTTGGGCAACTATAATTTGATCCTCAAGAGTTGGTTTCGCCACCAAGGTAGAAAGATAGCCATGAGGAACAATCTCAAGGTTGAGCTTGCGAAAGTCCTCATGAAGAAGTGGTTGATACTGCTGTAACATGAGGTTGTTACAGTACGACTTACGACTTAGTGCATCAGCCATGACATTGGCTTTGCCCGGGGTGTAAGAAATTGCTACGTCGTAATCTTTTATCAACTCAATCCAGCGTCTTTGCCTGAGATTAAGATCTGGCTGGGTGAAAATGTATTTGAGGCTTTGGTGGTCGGAATAAATCTCGCAACGATTACCAAGGAGGTAATGTCGCCAAGTTGTTAGGGCATGAACTACGGCAGCGAGTTCAAGGTCATGGTTAGGATAGTTTTCTTCATGTGGCCGCAACTGGCGTGAAGCATAAGCTACCACATGTCAATCTTGCAGCAGTATGCATCCTAACCCTTGCCGTGATGCATCACAATAGATCTCAAAATCTCTTTTGGTGTCTGGAGGTGCAAGTACGGGTGCAGAAGTCAATCTTCTTTTTAGCTCTTGAAAGCTTTCCTCGCACTTTGGATTCCATAAGAATTTCTTATATTTCTTGAGGAGTTCAGTTAGAGGGTTTGCAACTTTAGAAAAGTTCTCGACGAAGCGACGGCAATAGCTGGCTAGGCCAAGAAAACTCCTAACTTGCTTAACCGATTCAGGTGGAGTCCAGTCAAGGACGGCCTGAACTCTCTCGGGATTCACAGCAATGCCTTTTGCAGAAATCACATGGCCTATCGTGAACCCGGCCGGTTTACCGAAGTGGACCCAAGCGATGTGTGCGTGGTTCATAAGCCGGTCTCGGGTGAGCCGTTCTCTCACTTAGCATCCAGGCCACAAGCCTACCAGAACTCCGAACTACTGCGACATCTGGACATCGAAAGGGATGAGTTTGTAAGTTGAGAGGGGTCAGTGAGCCCAATGTGTGGTTGTACTCTTCATCTTGGATCACCACACAAGAACTCGTACTAGGGCGGTGTTCAATGAGACAACCCACCGTGTAATCCTACACAGCCTCTCATCGTTCACCTTGTATTAGGGTCGATTCACCAACACTTTTCTACCATCATCAACATGATCATTCCCATCCCGACTCACATCACAGTAACAACATGGTATCATACTAAGCATGCATTAAGCAGTAACATTGCAGGGGCCACATGATATCAAACAACTCCTACATTTCCTAGGATTGTGGTTTGCTTACTACGGTGACAAAAAGATAGGTCATGCAAAGGAATGGGTTCATCTATGCGGTACAAACGAAGCATGGTGATCATCCTAAACAATGCATAAGCGAGGCATGAGAGGGAAGTGGGATTTTATCGACATGATCAATGGGGGTTTGCTTGCCTTGCTGACGAGGTTCGGGTTCTGGATCTTCAGCGAAGGAGGTGACCTCCTGCTCCGGTTCCACGTCTACTCGACAAACAAAGCATGAAGTAGCAATACATATGAATGTAATGCTCAAGCACATGATTGAATGTTAAAGCTTGAAGTATAAGTTTTGATGTGTGAGGCAATTCCATTTAAGTGGAATATATTGCATTTAAAATGCAAATTCAAACTCCACATTTGAATTCAACCTAGTCAAGTTGTAAGTGACATGGTTTGATCATTTTGAATCATCTTCACTTGTATAAGATGTGCTTCTGATGTATGGTTGAATTACATCATAATTCCATGGTCCAAGTTGCAAGATCAATTGATTTGAATTTGAATTAAATTCAAATAAACCAAATGACATATGCTACTGGTCCCATTTTAAAATTCAACTCAAACAGAGTTGAAAGTTGCATATTTGGAAAGATAATTTTCTCCTGATCATTTTTCATATATTATTTGTCCAATTTGGAGTTAATATGAATTTTCTATGAATTTCCAAAGTTTGGGGTATTTTCTGGAATTTATGGATTTATTTTTAATTCAAATAATCTCTGGAAATTCATTTAAATGATTTACTGCGTCAGGCTGACGTCAAGCTGGCGTCAGGGGGGGCTGACATGTGGGGCCACCCTGTCAGTGGCTGGTTAACTTAACCCGTGGGTTAACTTAATCCAGTGGCTTAATTAAGCCACTGGGCCCACTGGTCAGTGACCCAGGGTCACTAATTTGGTGAAAACAGGGGGGGGGGGGTTAGAGCTGACTCGCCGGCGGCTTGACGCCGGCGACTGGAGTCGCGGCGGCGCTGCACGGGAGCTCGATTTCGTCTACCATTTGGAGCGCGAAGACCACCGTCTTGAAGCTCTTACTCGCGCACGTCGAACGGGACCAAAACCAAGCACTGGGGTGCACCGTACGCTCGCCGGCGTCAACTTTCGCGGCGACCTAGCTACGGCCACCATCGAGATTTGGCTCCAGGGCACGACTTGAGGAGAGGCTAGGCTGGTTCGACGAGGAAGAACACGGTGAACACGATGGACAACAGGCTGAGCTCGATTACCTAACGGAAGGACCTCGCCATGGATTCCGGCGGCGAGAAGCTTCGGCTTTCATGGCGGCCACGGCTACAGGGAGTAAACGAAGGGGAAAACTGAGGGGTTTTTACCCCAAGCTCACCAGGAGCTCAGCAGAGGTGGTAGCGAGGGCTGGGGTGGCTCAACGGCGACGTAATCGATGAAGTCCTTCACGGCGGCCGGCGGGGACTCGAGGAAGAATTCAGCGTCTACGCGGGCTTCGGGCTCGATTCCTTCTGCAAGTCGGTGAAGACGACGACGACGAAGCGTTTGGACACCGTCTTGGGGCTTCTCGGCTTCACTGGCCACGCGTGTGCTCGACGGCGCTCCGGCGTGCTTCTCGGGCGGCGATGAATCGGGCGGGAGAGGAGAGGAGGAAGCTCGTGGATGGGGGGAAAAGAACTGGGGCGGCTCCAGGACGCTTCTGGACGCGATTACGTGTACGAGGAGGGAAGCAGGAGGTGGCTACCGATGACGGCATGCTCGCCATGGCGGCAGCAGCCTGCCTGGCGCGAGGTAGAAGACGCCCCTGTCCCTGGGCCGGGCTGCCTCGGTGAGTTGGGCCCAATTGAGGTAAGCCTTCTTTTCCTTTTCTGTTTTCCGTTTTTCCTTCTGTCATTTGTTCTGTTTAGCTAAAATAAATAGCTAAACATTTTATTAAATGCTGAAAACTTTTATGTGGCCTCATAATAATATAGACTAGCCACTCATAAACTTTCAACATTTTTAAAATTCAAAAGATTTGAATTTTAAATCAACTAGGGGTATTTCATTAATTCCAAGGCACTGTTTGAATATTTGAAAAATCTATGAGCATGGGATGGGTCCCACATCACTTGATATGTGATCACACTCATTTATAAGACTTTTCAAAAATCTAACATGAATTTTTGGAAAAGATTTTTATCTGGCCTTTTGAATTAATTCATCTGGGGGGTGTTCCTTCTCCCATTTTGATTTTGAATTTGATTTCCAAGATTTCTTTTGAAATTTTAACATGATGCAAAGGCACTAGCTAACCCTAGCACATACCTAACAGAGGGTTCTGACATGTATTAGTATTTCCAAGTAATACAGTTGTATCACAGTACAAAACGTATTATGAACAAAACGGATATGTGACAAATATCTTTATTAATTTGTATCTAGGGCACATATCCAACAGTCTCCCACTTGCACTAGAGTACAAATTACACTAGTTTACATCAGGTATGTATCTAACACCAATGGTCTCTCGGTGTTCTTCAAACATGCCCTGTGGAAGAGGTTTAGTCATCGGGTCTGCTGCGTTCAGATCCATATGTATCTTGTGAATCCTAGTGTGTCCATCCCTGACGTAGTCTCGCGTCACATGGAACTTTCGGAGGATGTGCTTGGCTGTAGAGTGAGTTCTTGGCTCCTTCGCGTTAGTAATGGCACCCGTGTTGTCGCAGAAGATTCCCACGGGGTCAGTGCAGCTGGGAAAGACTCCAAGCTCGATCACGAACTTCTTCAGCCATAGCGCCTCGTTTGACGCTTCGCAAGCGGCAATATACTCTGACTCCATTGTAGATTGGGTGACGACTGACTGTTTGCCGCTCCTCCAGCTAATTGCGCCACCGTTCAACATGAAAAAATATCCCGTCTGGGATTTCGAGTCATCTAGATCTGAGCCGAGGCTTGCGTCAACATAACCCTTTACCGTGAGCTCCTCATCAACTCCTCCATAAATGAGAAAGAGATCCTTGGTTCTTCTCAAGTACTTAAGGATGTTCTTTACTGTTGTCCAGTGAGCCATTCCCGGGTTACTCTGGTATCGATTAGTCATACTAATGGCCAGCGCTAAATCCGGTCTGGTACATAACATAGCATACATGAGAGAACCTATGGCTGAGGCATAGGGCTTTGAGGACATCTCCTCCTTCTCTTTTGTTGTGGTTGGGCATTGAGTCACGCTTAATTTGACACCTTTTATAACTGGCAAGAGGCCTCTCTTGGAGTTACCCATACTGAACATTTTCAATATCTTGTCAATATAAGTGCTCTGACTCAAGGCCAACCGTCGATTAGGTCTATCTCTATAGATCTTAATCCCCAATATGTAAGCAGCTTCACCTAGGTCCTTCATGGAAAATTGTCCATTCAGATATTCCTTCACTACCTCTAAGAATTTCTTATCGTTCCCTATTAGTAATATGTCATCTACATATAACACAAGGAATGCTACAGAGCTCCCACTCAGTTTCTTATAGACGCAGAACTCTTCGATGTTTTGGACAAATCCAAAAGCTTTAATGACCTCATCAAATCAAAGATTCCAGCTCCGAGATGCTTGCTTCAACCCATAGATGGACCGTTGAAGCTTGCACACCTTACCAGCGTTCCTTGGATCGACAAACCCCTCTGGTTGCATCATATACAACTCTTCCTCAATGTTGCCATTTAGGAATGCAGTTTTCACATCCATCTGCCATATCTCGTAATCATGATATGCAGCTATTGCTAGTAGTATCCGAATAGAATTTATCATCGCTACAGGAGAGAACGTCTCCTCGTAGTCAACTCCTTGAATTTGTCGGAACCCCTTCGCGACAAGTCAAGCTTTCTAGACAGATACGTTTCCGTCTGCATCAGTCTTTTTCTTGAAAATCCATTTATTCTCGACGGCCTTGCGGTCCTCGGGAATATCCACCAAAGTCCATACTTTGTTGGTGTACATGGAGTCTATTTCGGATTTCATGGCTTCAAGCCATTTCTCGGACTCGGGTCCCTCCATTGCTTCTTTGTAACTTGTAGGTTCATCCGACTCATCAGCCGAGATTGCATTCACAAGCTGTCCGGAAAATTCAGTAGGTTGACGGACTCTTGATGACCTACGGGGCATAAAAGATTCCTCTTCATTCTCATCATGATCATCATCAATGTCATGATCGTTATGAATGTCGTTCTGGCCATTCTCTTCAGCTCCCACTGTGGAAGATGGTTCCAGAACAATTTCCGTAGCCGTTTCTTCCAATTGGAGTGATTGGCCAGTCACTTAATCGAGGTCTATTTTCCTCCCACTCAACTCTTTCGCGAGAAACTCGTTCTCAAGAAAGTGTCCCGTCTTGGCAACAAAAGTTTTGCTGTCAGACTTGTTGTAGAAGGTGTATCCACAAGTTTCCTTGGATAGCCCACAAAGATGCACTTATCCGCCTTGTACTCAAGTTTGTCAAGCTGTAGTTTCCTAACATAAGCCTCACAACCCCAAATCTTCAGGTGAGACAACTTAGGTTTCGTGCCATGCCATTCTTCAAATGGTGTTGTCTTTACGGATTTGGATGGTGCCCTATTAAGAATATGAGCGGCAGTTTCTAATGCATAACCCCAGAATGACACAGGCAAATCAGTATGAGACATCATCGATCGTACGCTATCCAATAGGGTTCGGTTACGTCGCTCAGCCACACCGTTTATCGAACTATGCCGGCGTAAGCTGTGGTACTATGCCACAAGACTTCAGATGATTGCCAAACTTGTGACTCAAATACTCGCCACCTCGATCCGATCGAAGGTGCTTGATTTTCTTTCCGAGTTGATTTTCGACCTCATTCTGAAATTCCTTGAACTTTTCAAAGGTTTCAGACTTGTGCTTCATCAAGTAAATATACCCATATCTACTCAAGTCATCAGTAAAGGTCACAAAGTAACGAAGACCATTGCGAGTGGGGACGTTCATGGGTCCACATACATCCGTGTGTATGATCCCCAATAAGTCATCCGCACGCTCCATTATCCCATTGAATGGACTCCTTGCCATTTTGCCCATGAGGCATGGTTCACATGTATCAAGGGATCCAAAATCCAATGACTCAAGAAGTCCATCCTTATGGAGCTTCTCCAAGCCCTTTATACCAATATGACCAAGTCGGCAATGCCACATCTTCATGTGATCTTCATCATTCTTCAATCTTTTGGCCTCAATATTGTTAATGTGACACACGTCACCATCGAGATCAAGTACGAATAAACCATGCAACTCCCGTGCGTGAACATAAAACATTTCATCCTTATAAATCGAACAACCAATTGTATCGGACTTAAAAGAATAGAGGTCTCACTTCAAGCAAGAGCCACTAACGATGTTCACACTCAACGCTGGTACATAGTAGAAATTATTCAGAACTAAAACCAATCCCGAAGGGAGACTAAGATGCTTCGTGCCGACCGCCAAGGCTTCAATTTGACAGCCATTCCCCATGCGCATCGTCACTTCATCCTTAAGCAAGCATCTCCTATTCCTTAGTCCCTGAATGGAATTAGAAATATGAGCGACAGATCCTGTATCAAGTATCCAGGATGTGTTCCCGGCGCTTGTCAAGAGAAGATCAACAATATGTATATCAAATATACCTTCGTCTCTCTTGGCGACCTTGCCAGCCTTCTTGTCCTTTAGGTACTTGGGGCAGTTGCGTTTCTAGTGACCTTCACCCTTGCAGTAGAAGCACTCCACTCCGGGTTTAGGCTTGGGTGCCTTGGGAGGAGCGGCAACTGACTTGCCACCCCTCTTGGGGCCACCCCTCTTGGCCTTCTCCCGCCCGCTTGACTTCTTGAAGTCAGTGGTCTTGTTGACCATGAAGACGGCGTGCTCCTTCTTGATCTCAACCTCGGCGCTCTTCAGCATGGCGAACAACTCAGAAGGGGTTTTGGTCATCCCCTGCATGTTGTAGTTCAACACAAAGCCTTTGTAGCTAGGGGGAAGCGACTACAACACCCTATCAACAGCAAGTTCATCTGGAATCTGGCATTCCAGAGCATTCAAGCGCTGAACGTAGCCAGACATTTTGACTACGTGCTCACTCACGCTGCCGAGCTCGTCCATCTTTGTTGAGAAGAAGGCTTCAGAAGCCTCGTACCGTTTAGCCCTGGCTTGAGGTGCGAAGACATCCTTCAGGTCGGTGATAATCTCATATGCACCCATCCTCTCAAAACGTTTCTGCAGCTCAGCCTCCATGGAGTAGAGCATGCCACTCTGGACAAGGTTGTAATCATCAGTCCTGGAGAGATAGACATTCTTCTCGTCCTGACTGGCATCATCTGCTGGTGCCTCACCTAATGCACCCTCTAGTACGTATGCCATCTTGAGGGGAACGAGGAGAATCCTCAGGGTGCGGAACTGTAACAGCCCAAAAGTGATTTTAGTATTTGTGATGTAATTTTTCTTTGTCAAATGGCTATCAAACTTCTTGGGTTGCAAGATGGTGTAAAATGATGTGGTGATCTTGAGTGTAGTCCATATTGGAGCTCATTTGAATTTGAATTCAAACCCATCCCTATGCTTCAAGAAGGGTACTGTTGCATTTTTCAATGCTTCATATCTTTTGCCCTAAGCTCCAATTTTTTCATAGCCAAATCTCTCTCCCTCCCAAGCTTTTTCAAAGCCTTGCTTTCATTTTTAGCTCCCTGGAAAATTGAGTTGTAGTTCAAAAGCAATTTGAATTTTAATCAACTCCCAAGATTTTACTTGCACCCAAAATGGCCATTTTTGTAAAATCAGCAATATTCAGGGAAGAATTTTGGTGTTGGATTGAAGTTTTTCTTTTTCCTTCTCTCTGAAAAGTTCTTGGAAGTTTCTGTTATTTGATTAATAGAAAATCCCTGTGTTTTTTTTCTCTTTTCTTTTCCCTGGAGCAAAGGAAGCAGTCCAGCCCAGCTGGGCCTTCTTAGTCGGGCCGTAGCCCACCTCTGCGAACCGGTACGTAGTAGCTTCGGCTTTGTCTTCTTTCCAGCAAGGCAGCGCCTTTCCCCCTCCATCTCTCTCACGGCGACTGCCATGGCGGCAGTGGAGCCCTGAGGCCAGGGAGAGCCGATCCCCTGCGTATAAGAGCGTGGAGAGACCCTCACGAAACCTAGGTTCCATTCCCCCTCCATTCTTCTCTCGCCGCCGCCGCCATGGTTGTCTCGCATCTCCCCTGTTCCTCCATGGCCGCCGGACGATTCCGTCGATTTCGCCGTCGTCTGTCACCGACCTCGACCGGGAGCTCGTGGAGGGACTCTTCCCCGGCGTCCTCGTCCTCCCCGACCCGTGGATTCGTCGTAGGAGCCAAGGACGATCCGCAACTTCCTCCTCCTCTCCCACGGGCCGTCTCCGTCCCCGACGCCAAGCAGATCGACTCCTTCCTCTCCCAGGCCAGCGAGCCCGACTCCGACCTCCCCGCTATGAGACTCATTGTCCTTCCCCGCCTCGTTTTCTCTCTCGTATAGAGGTTAGGTTCGAGCCGTAGGAGAGACGCCGCTGCGTGCGTGTATGGCGTGCCCACGTGTCGACGTGCGTGGCCCATGCGCGTCACCGTTGAGAAGAAGCTGCACCCCGCGTGCTCTGCGTGCAGTACGCGAGCGGAGCGTGACCGCAGCCGTAGATTCGTGAACCATGGCGTTTGATTGTTCTCGCTGCCGTAGCTAGCAAGTGTAGACTCCATGTTTTCCAGTGAGTAGAAGTCGCCGCCGGCAAGGCAACATGGTGAGGTTAGCGAGAAAATGGATTCGCGGGAGTCATGGCTAGCGTTAGAGCTGCGTCTGCGAGTCGCTGGACTACCAAAGCTGACGCCACGGACGCCGGAGTTCGCCCCGTCGCCAGCGCTGGAAGTCTGAAGAAATTCAGTTTGGCAGTGCAAAGTCGTGCACTTTTCTTCAGTTAACTCACTGGGGAGATGTTTTTCTTCTCCCAGTTTGGCTACTTGTCGTGAATCTCCGCGTAGCTCAACTGGTGGACGCCCTCTAACAAGACCAAGAGGTCTAGGGATCGAATCCCGGCCAGTGCGAGCAAGTAGACCCTTTTTTCCCCTTTTCTCCACTTGCTTCCTAGGTTTTTTTATTCCTACGCCTGAGACTGCAATTGGGCTCGGCCTGTTGAGCTCCGCCAGCGTGATGATCCAGCTGCTAGCCAGATCCAACCGAGGGTGGCTGAGGAGGGTTTCCCCTCATTTTTATTTATTTTCTGTTGTAAATTCATTTTTCTGTGTTTTTTTTCCAAATCTGAAAATTTTGTATCATTTGAATGCTAGCTCAACTTATAACATGTTATACATGGTTCCTAGGCAGAAAAATTGCAAGGAATATGATGGTGGTACCCCTTTTGTGTTTTGGGCAAATACAAAATGGAATGTGGTGCATCTTTTTTTCCCATGTGCCACCATGATATCTTCGTCTTCAAAAATCCTTTTGCACTCGTCCCAATATAGCCATGCCATATATGGTTTTGGGGTAGAATCGTGCAGGGATTCCAATGATGATGTCCATGTGATGGTTTGTGCAACTCATTTGGACATGGTGTGAAACACCTAGCCATATCAACCTGTTTTTCCTTCCTTGCATTCTTTCAACCTCAGTGCATGTTGAATCTTGGTCAGCTGTTCAATTCCAAGTCCTTTTCATATCATCTTCAAATATTTGCATCATCAAACCAGCCCCTAGCATATTGTCATATGCAATGTGGCTGGGTACCGTTCTCTTGTTGCACCTTTCCGATGTCAATTTCATCGACATCTCTCCGTCTCCGGAATCGATGTTTACTTTCACGTTGTAATTATTTCTGTTATTTGCATTGTTGATCATGTCATGATGCCATTTTACTTACACCAAAAGTTAAGGCTAAGACCAAAGCCATCTTACGTAAATAAATTGCATATGAAGTTGTTGACGTGTCGTCACCCCCTTCATTTAAATCTGACTAGATAGGGTCACATCATGTCGATTAAACTTGATCATACCATCTTTGCCTGTGCATTGCACCCGTTGCTTATTTGTTTGCTTTTCCTTGCCGGTACTTCACGTTAGCACCTGAGACCGCCGAGGAGACTTACGTGGAGATTTCCGACACCGAGCGCGAGGACCCTGCTGCGTCTTCTTCGACGATCGATTACCCAGGCAAGGGGAAGATTTATACCATTACTTGATACCTTTCTACCTACCTATCTAGCTGTAGTCTAGAACGATTGTTTGATCCTATCCACCTTGCTTATGCCACGTTCAAAACCAAACAACCATGATTCCCACATCCCAGCAAAACATTGTATTTCTAAGTTACCGCTGCTCAGCCATTGCTTAGTATGAGTAGGAAAACTTGCTGCTTACCCTATGCTATGGTTTGGGATATCATGTTATTTAAAGAAGTTGGTTGATATTTATTATTAATGATGTTAATTTATAATTGACGAAAGATGGGATACCAGGTTGTTCCCGCCAGGTGTTTTGTTCCATTTGCGTCACCTAGGCCCCGAGTTCCGGGTATTGTGTTTCTTGACGAGCGTGCCTAATTGTGTGTGGGATTCTATGGGGACCCCTTGTCTTACCTACCTAGCTTCCTACAATTCTAGTGGTGGACTGAGCTGATTTACTATTTGCAAAAGTGTGTGTGCTTGGTTGGTACCCCAGCAGTTTTCGAAATAACCCGGACCAACGGAGACATAGTTCCTCTGGTTGGTCCACACTGGTGAGCTAGGGAAGTCCCCTGTTATATAGGCGGGACTAAACCCGACCTTGGCCATACGGTAGAGGACGATTCGAGAGCGCGGGTGGCTTTTGAGTTGGATGTCGACTCACCGGGGGCCACCCGGAGTTGTGTGTTGTTAGTTAGAGGGACTCTGACGTTTCGGAGTTTCAGGCGCTTACTTAGCCAAGTGGAACATGCGATGCCTATGATGGGCAGTTGGTACACCCCTGGAGGGTTAATTCTTTTTGAAAAGCCGTGTCCGCGGTTATGGAGGACTTGAGATATACTCCTTGTTCATAGAATAGCATCTTTTGAATCTTAATTAAACTTGCCTACCGTATGAGTGTCTTGGTTGCTTTTCTTCGTCCAGGGGGACCGAGAGAAGATCCAGGTCGTGTTATGTTTGACGTAAGTAGACGGATAGCAGGCTTATGACGCGATGTCACGTGCATTCTTGGATCTTACCCCTACTCTGATAGAACGAGTAGCCACCATATATGCTAGCGCAGCTGCAACCTTTACCTTTATTTGTCTTACCGTAGGGAGTTAGTTATCCTGTAATGATATAATCTCACCCCTGTTTTCTTTTGTCCTTTTACTGTTTTGCCTGATCGGCCGCTTCAGTGGAGTACTACCTTGACCCGAGCACTAGACGATACTTCGTGGAGGTGCCCCCGGAGGACGACGATGAGGACGACCTCGTTCAGTAGATCCTACAGTTGGGCTTCGACGATCCATGGGTGGACCCTTTTGTGTAGCCCACTCTAGGGAAATTTGGATTTTGACCGTACTCGGTCGTGTTTGTCTTCCGCTTGTTGCATGATATTCTGTTGGGTCCACGGACCTCTGAGATGATGTAATAAATACCAGTGGCGATGTATGCCCTGGACTCTATATATATTTATGTCTTAGTTTATGTTCTTTGTTCTTATACCTGTTGTCGAGAATCCGGCAGCGACACGAGTGCGTGTGTCGTGAGTCGGTGGCTCTTTATGCGCTACTAACTTGAGCGGGATGCGAAAGCGACTAACTCGGGTTAGCACCGCATCGGGGGCCTTACAACTTGGTATCAGAGAAGGACTGATGTGACGCCCTCAATTTACGATCATGTACAGTAATCATACACGCAGGGTACATGATCGAGATCAAGGTGCCACGGTGAGAATATCACAGCACAACACTAAACACAAAAGGTTAAACAAATATATTACAAAGAAGGTGGGTCACCCGGACCCGAATACATAAGTCATACAAACATAATATCTGAGTACATACATAGTTAGTCAAGTTTTGCCTTAAGAAGGCTAGCACAAATAACATCAGAGATACAGATCGAAAAGGCGAGGCCTCCTTCCTGGGATCTACCGAATTACTCCTGGTCAACGGGAACTCGACGTCGTAGTAGGATCCTCCTAGAATCTCCTGCTCCTGGGCTTCAACGTCGACTGCAGCGGCCGATCAGGCAAAGCGAAAAGGGAAATAAAGCAAGGGTGAGTATCTAGCATACCCGCGAGTCTTACGTCCGCTACTAAGCATTTATGCATGTATCAAATGGAAAGGGGAGGCTATATATAGTGGACTGCAAGATAGAAATCAGAATAAGGGTAAGAAGCTAGGCCTATCGAAGACTAGCATCTTCCAACGAGTCTTGCAACATGAGGTAAGAATCAGCCTACAGTTTAATATAACAGTAATGAAAGTAACAATGCAACAGAAGTTGCTGCAGCATTGTATAACAGTAAGTTGTATAGATAACAATTATATATGCCTCTGAAATACCCTCCTCGACTTCCCTGCGAGGAAGAGAAACCGGAACCAACAGTTTAATAGTAGTAGTTTGTAGTAGTAGGCTCTGGCTTCAACATAAAGCGTCCTGTTACCGTGGACACGACTATTCGAATAGATTATCTTCCCTGCAGGGGCTGCACTACTGTTACCCTACACGCTCGGATCTCCAGGGTGGCGTACACCTTGTTAGGGAACACCCCACCGAGGCTATCCGACATGCCGAGGCCCATCCTACGGCTCATCAGAGAGGTCCCCGCCGGTCTACAGTCCTAAGCGCAAGGGGGTCTTGGACCGTCGCCCCTCACCCTCCGGGTCGTAGTGTGCCAGGTGATTCCACGCAACTCTTCCAGGATGCGGATCGACCCAACCACAATGATGAACTGGACGTCTTTCAGAGCTTTCAAACGAGACCACAACGCGGAGGGCCCACACTGAAACCCCACGTGGAGGTAGTGCGTATAGGGCAGGTCGACCCACTCAAGTCATCCACCTGAACCGTTAAGTCATTTTATTATTATCTGTCGGGAGAACCGTTATCGTTGCCCCTTTCTCGGTGAGTCGCGGACAACGACAACAGCCAGGACCACCAGTAACGTCGGTGCCTTCCCTGTCGTGCCACCAACTCGTGCGGTTACCAACAAGGTGAACCGTCTCCTTACCTTGTCTCGCGTGTGCTCTTGGTAGAGCTCGACTTTCGTACAACAGGAAATCCTTCGGCCACGAACAGTACCAGGCCCGCCGCACACCGGTGGAATACACTTGACCTGTTGTTCCGCTAAGATAACCTGCGCGGGCACCGTTGGGTCACCCGACTCCTTAACTGTAAGGACAACCGTGGTTCAGTACCCTAGGACGGCTATACAGAGTCAGCAACAAGTGGAGTACAAGGATTACTCCTCGATAGCTCACGCTTGATGTGGCTCGGCAGAGCCGGGGTAGGGGCCTGAAGCGGTGTCTGCTCTTAACCGTACCTCTAGCAGTTGAAATGTAACGCATCCGCAATCATTCCCAGAGTGAACACGGCCCGCTATCTAACCCTAACGACTTACAATGCGCAGGGTTCACTACTGAATATAATATATATAATAGGAAGCATAGGGTAAAGGAAGGTACATCAAGGGTGACAATGACAGTCTATGCAATTGAATAGGATTGTAACGTAGCAGCATCAGCAATGCCTAGTGCAAGAAAGTACAGAAAGATAGGCGATATCTGGGAAGGAAATGGCTCTGCTTGCCTGGAAGCTCGACTGTAGAGGTACGGTCGTCGACGAAATAGTCGATCACAGGGGCATCTGCAGCGGACGTCGAGACTACCGAAAAATAAGAGAGGGGGCGGGGAGAAAAAATAAATACACAGCAATAATAGCAATACAAATACAAGACATGACATAAGAAATGTTAACGATGCTCTAACGTTGTACGATACACGTAGCACGGAGCGGGAATTCATCCGTGGATGAACTGTCAGCTCCGGGTGATTACCGGACAGGGTGTCCGGAGGGGGAAGGTATCATGTCGGAGGTGTCATGGAGATCCGACAAACAGGTGAAGGGTGTATCCGTGTTAGTTGATCCATTATGAACAACTTTCGTGTTCAGAATAAATTCATCCGGAGAGTTTTACGGTATCGGGCAATTTACGGTTTAAAAGATATTGAATTTATAAGTTTTAGTCATTTTAAAAGATTTTCTGAATTTAATTTATTAATAAAATGCAACATTGTCCACAGAGAGTTGATTGGTCAAACCTGACAAGTGGGGCCTACTGACCAGTGGGTCCCACATGTCAGCCTCACATATAATAAAAACATTTTAATTTAATTAACACAAGTGGGGCCCAGTTGTCATACTAACATGTTATAACTAATTTGTTTTCATTTACCCAGGGATTACTATATGTCCTGGACCCACATGTAATAGACACTACACAGCTAACAGTTAAGTTATCTTTTAAACAGGCGCTTAAGTGGGGTGGGACCCATATGTCAGTGGGTTAGGAGTGGGTTAGTGCTAACAGGAGATTAGTGCTAATCTTCTCGTGCTGGCCCACACGTCGGTGAGACAGAGAGGGGGGGGGGGTTAGCCCAATTCCCTCACCGGCGACGAACCACCATGGCGACGGCGAGCCGACCGTGCGCCCTGTACAATGCATCAATTGGATCGCCGTTTGCGTCCATGGGTCCAGTGCGAGGAGCCGCATCTAACCGTGCAAAAAGTTCGAGCCGAGGGGCACCGTGGCCACGATGGCGTGTGCAGTCGCGCGAGCGAGAGGAATGGGAGGATGGGGAAGGGATAGAGCTCACATGGAACTCGATGAGGAGGCAGAAGGCAGGGGGAGGCATCGGCGGCGACGAATCAGACAGTGAGGTCGCGGCGGCCGTGGTGGAGGAAGATGACTGGGGCTTCGCGCTCGGGGCCTCCCGGGGAAATTTGTCGTGCAGGGAGACGAGGTAGTCCACGGCGGGTCGCCTGGACACGGTGCCAGGACCGGAGAGGGCCGATGGCTGCGTCGTTGTCGATGGCGCGCACGGCGGAGCTCGACCCGCAGTTCTGTAGTGCGGTCGGAGGGGGGGGGGAGAGATGCGAGGGGGTGAGATACGGTGGGTGGGGAGAACTGCGATGGCTAGGGTTAGGGTGCAGGGAAGGGGCGACCTCTTAAGCTCGTCGGGGAGCGCCCGATGGCCGCCACGGCATTGGTCGTCGCCGTGGCCGGCGGGATGGTGTCCGCGGGGTTGGGGATGAACACGGGGGTTAGGGGAAACGGTTGGAGGTGGGCTAGTGGGCTGGGCGGCCCAAGGGATAGGGGAATGACCCTGGGGGTGGGGTGGGCTTCTGCCCTCCTTTGGTTTCTTTTAATTTTTCTTTTCTTTGTTGTATTTGTCTTCTGTTTTAATTTATATTAGTTGATTTAACATTTTTGTAAAACTTGTAACCTGCTCCAATATAATATTTACATTTTGGACTACTGCTACAAAAAGTTTTGGTGCAAAAGAAATTCATTTAATATTTTTTATTGCAACTAGTGAACGGGGTTGTTTTAGCACTAGTTTGAATTGTTTGCAATATTTAAATATTGCAATAAATATCCAATGTTAGTTTAACATGGTCCACTGATTTTTAGGCATTTAACAAAATTGGTTGCACAATTTTTGGACAAAGTTTTATTTATCACATTATTTTTAATTTCAACCAAAAGGGTTTTTGGATTTGATCAAATGCAAAGATGATCAAAGTGGGATTAGCAACAGTAATTATCATTATCCAAAAGTGATTACTGTTACATGACACCGAGGGTGTTACAAATCTCCCCCACTACATGAATTCTCGTCCCGAGTATTTAAGCTGTAGAGGGGAAAAGATCGAGGTATTCTTCACGAAGGCGATCTTCGCGTTCCCAGGTGGCTTCATCTTCAGAATTATTCGACCACTGAACTTTAAAGAACTTGATTGCCTTGTTGCGGGTTCGACGTTCAGACTGATCAATAATGCGGCTCGGATGTTCGAGATAAGACAAGTCTTGTTGGAATTCAAGCATTCCATGATCCACGGCTCGGATAGGATCCTTGAAGTAGCGACGGAGTTGCGACACATGAAAGACATCATGAACTTGAGAGAGGTTTGACGGCAACTCCAACCGGTATGCCACCGGTCCACTTCTGGACAGGATATGGAACGGGCCAATGTAGCGAGGAGCTAACTTTCCTTTTATCCCGAATCGATGAGTGCCTCTCATGGGAGTGACACGAAGGTAAGCTTGTTCGCCGGGTTGCTAGGCCATTTCCTTGTGCTTGCAGTCATAGTTGCTCTTCTGGCGGGACTGAGCAGCTTTCAAGTGTTCACGGATAACGCGAACCTGATCTTCAGCATGCTGAATAATTTCCGGACCAATGAGAGTTCGTTCCCCAGTTTCTGACCAATTCAGAGCGGTTCGACACTTACGTCCATAGAGAACTTCAAAGGGTGCCATCTTCAGACTAGCCTGATAGCTATTGTTGTACGAGAATTCAGCAAATGGAAGAGATTCCTCCCATTTCTTACCGAATGAGATCACACAAGCCCGAAGCATATCTTCAAGCACTTGATTGACTCGTTCAACTTGGCCTTGCGACTAGGGGTGATAAGCGGTGCTGTAGTTTAGGTGAGTGCCCATAGATTCTTGGAAACTATCCCAAAATCTTGAGGTGAAAATGCTGCCACGGTCTGAACTGATCTCCAACGGAATACCATGGAGGGACACAACTCTAGAAACATACAAGTCTGCTAACTGACTAGCAGAGATAGTCTCCTTGACTCGAAGGAAGTGAGCAACCTTGGAGAACCGGTCGATGACGACAAAGATAGCATCATGACCCTTCTGTGATCGGGGAAAACCAGTGACGAAGTCCATTTCAATGTTGTCCCATTTCCATTCGGGAATAGAGAGTGGTTGCAGAGTTCCAGCAGGTCTTTGATGTTCGGCTTCGACGCGACGGCAAACGTCACACTCATCAACATATCGAGCGATGTCTTGCTTCATGTGAGACCACCAGTACCGCTGACGAATGTCTTGGTACATCTTGGTACTACCAGGGTGAATCGACAAAGGGGTATCATGAGCTTCTTTCATGACATCAGGGGCGTAGTTCAGGTTGGCCTTGGCTACCGGAACCACTAAACGAGCCTTGAAGTACACTGCATTATCATCATTTGCATCAATAGTGAAGAATGAGGGCTCTCCGCTGGCGACACGACACTTTATCTTCCAAATGTCAGAGTCATAATGTTGTATCGTCTTGATGCGTTCAACGAGATCTGGTTTGATGACCAGGGAGTTCACATATCCCTGCGGAACAATCTCGATGTTCAGCTTGCGAAGCTCTTCATACAGAGGTGTTTGTTGTACTTGAACTTGAAGTTCACTACAGTAGGCTTTGCGACTAAGGGCATCATCCATCACATTAGCTTTGCCAGGGGTATAATGAATATCCATGTTAAAATCGGTTATTGTCTCGAGCCATCTCTGTTGGCGGAGATTCAGGTCAGGCTGAGTAAACAGGTACTTCAGGCTTTGGTGATCGGTGTAGATCTCGCAACGATTACCAACGAGGTAATGTCGCCACAGCTTCAATGCATAAATTACTGCTGCCAATTCGAGATCATGTGTTGGATAGTTATCTTCATGAGAACGCAACTGACGAGAGCCATAAGTAATCACTTTGCGCTCTTGCATTAGGACACAACCTAATCCTTGACGAGACGCGTCGAAATATATCACGAAGTCCTTCCGAGTATCTGGGGGAGCAAGCACTGGGGGAGAAGTGAGCTTGTCCTTGAGAGCTTGGAAAATTTCCTGACATTTATCACTCCACTCAAACTTAACGCCTTTGTGAAGCAGATTAGTCAGAGGCTTGGAAATCTTGGAGAAGTTCTCGACGAAACGGCGGCAATAGCTATCGAGGCCGAGGAAACTTCTGACTTGCTTGACAATCCTGGGAGGAGTCCAGTCAAGAATAGCCTGAATACGTTCTGGGTTTACGGCAACGCCATCCTTGGAAATCACATTACCAAGGTAAGTTACTTCGGGAAGCCAGAATTCACACTTAGAATACTTAGTGTAGAGTTTGTGTTCTCGAAGCTTTTCCAGTATTAGACGAAGATGTTCAACATGTTCCTCTTCATTCTTGGAGTATACCAAGATATCATCCAGATAAACCACGACGAACTTGTCGAGGTATTCCATGAATATATAGTTCATCAATCGAGAGAAAGTGGCCGGGGCATTGGTCAGGCCAAAAGACATGACGGTATACTCGTATGAACCATAGCGAGTAATGAAAGCGGTCTTCGGGATGTCCTCTTCACGGACTCAAATCTGATGGTAACCCAACCTCAAGTCGAGTTTCGAGAACACCGTAGATCCAGCAAGTTGATCATATAGATCGTGGATCCGAGGGAGCGGATACTTGTTCTCTATTGTTGCCTGGTTGATAGGTCGATAATCTTGGACCAAACGGTTCGTTCCATCGCTCTTTTTGACAAAGAGCGAAGGTGCTCCCCAAGCAGAGGAACTTGGACGGATGAATCCTTTCGTTCAAGGAGTTCATGTGGCGGCATCTTGTAAGGGCTCTTAGCAATAGGGACGGTGCCAGCCTTCAAGTCGATGACGAATTCAACATCTCTGATCGGGGGTATTCCCGGCAGTTCTTCTTGGAAGACGTCGAGGAAATCACGAACGACTGGAATGTTTTCGATCCCTTCGAGAGGTGCAGCGTTCAGGTCATTCAGAGCATATATCTGGTTCTCGGCATATTGAATCATCTGGGCTGAATAGTAGACTATCTGGCCAGAGGGGTGCGTGAGCCGGACTTCCTTAGCGTCACAATCGATGCGAGCCTTATGTGCTCGCAGCCAATCCATACCAAGAATGACGTCTATGGTAGTTACCCTGAGGACCATGAGCGACGCAGGGAACACTAATCCTCCAATTTCAATACGGTTGTTGTGGGCTATCATCGAGGTCTCCCACTTGGATCCTGGAGAACTGACCAACAGCGGAGAGTACATGCGCTCCAATGGTAATTCTTGCTTGAGTGCAAATGCCTCAGACACGAAAGAATGTGATGCTCCTGAATCAAACAGAACAGAAGCTGCTACTGAATTAACAAGGAGGGTTCCCATCACGATAGTCGGATCCTTTCTAGACTTCTCAGCATCAACATGATTGGCATGGCCCTGTACAACAACAGACGGCTTGGTATGGGTGTTTTTGAAACGACGGATTCGACAACTCTTCCTATGACCAACAGGGGGATGTGGCGCATCCCGAGACTGAACCGGGCGAAAGTTGAAAGCGCGATGACCTGGTTGCCCACACTTGTGGCATAAGCCATCATTAGGGAGAGGAGCCATAATATTGGGCTGTCCAGTCGGAATCGTTAGTTGTCTCGGCGGTGGAGGCAGGCAAGGTGCAACATAAGACGGTCTTGGCGTTGGTGCAGGCCGGTGAAAAACATTGTGCGGGAGCCAGACTTTAAGTTTCTGAGCAGGCCGACCCGAAGATGGGCCAGCATCTCGAGCACGCTTGAGCGACTCATGGTGCTTAGTCAGAGAAGTTTCGACTTGGAAAGCCTTGCTGACAAGGGTCGCAAAGTCCGCACAATCATGAAGGACAAGTGCGAGCTCTATTTCAGGATGCAGTCCTTCTCGGAATCTCTCTTGTTTGCAAGCGTCGGTGGCGACGTCTCTCTCAGCATAGCGGGACAACTCAAGAAATTTCCTATGATATTCATCAACAGTTGTCTAGACCTGACGGACTTGGCGGAAATCCTCCTTCTTTTGGTCCATGAGGCCTTGAGGAAGGTGCCATGCACGGAAGGCTAACTGGAATTCTTGCCAAGTGGTTACAGTTCCATCTGGCAACGCAAGCCGGTGGCTTTCCCACCACTGAGCAGCTGGACCCCTCAGATGATACGTCGCAAAGGTGAGGTAACTGGCAGGGGAAACAACAGCTGACTCCATCTGAAAAGCAATATCACGGAGCCAATCATCGGCATCCCTAGGATTGGCGGAGCTGCGAAAGGTGGATAGACTGAGGCGCACGAACTCCTGCAGGGTTATTGGGGAATTCTGAGTTGAAAGTTGGGTCATTACCCCGGCCATAAACTGACGGTTCAGATCAAACTGTTGCAGTACTGCGGCCATATAAGGTGTAGGTGGGGGATCGTCAGCCATCCTGCCTGAACAGCAGGGGTTAGTTCATACAAAGAATTTGCAAGGATAAGAAGTCATACATGATGTAGTATGAGCAATGAACGAGAAGTGCAGTAGATACACCATAGTAGTCATATAGACCTACAGATCTTTGCACACAGTCGTTCAAAATCGTACAGCGTAACGTCGTAGAAATTAAGGAAAAAGGACTCAGTAGGCGGCGCGCAGACTGCGGTAAGGATTACACGATGTGACATAGATTCCACTATGTCAATCACGCCGCAAGAAAACTGTTGGCCACAGGAGTTAATGCCAGAGGACGCGCGGACTGCCCAGAATGAGAATGGGTTCCGCGGTCCGGGACCTGGGGTAGAACTCCTGCGACACGACTCAATCAATGAGGTAGCACTAGAACGTCGGGTGGAATCAAGAGAACGTGATCCTAATGTCAGAGTTTGTAAAACTTACCAGCAAGGATAAGAGAGCAGAGTCCCAGAGCATAGGTACGGAGAAAAGGATCCTAATACCATAGATATCACACGTAGTGACATCGATGTGGGCCCGTAAGCCAAATATTAAGTTAGCAAAATAATTTTTCAAAGTCTAGACTCAACTTCGACCAGGTAGTGGTTGGGTGGCTTCCTACAGGCAGTCGGCTCTGATACCAACTTGTGACGCCCTCGATTTACGATCATGTACAGTAATCATACACGCAGGGTACGTGATCAAGATCAAGGTGCCACGGTGAGAATATCACAGCACAACACTAAACACAAAAGGTTAAACCAATATATTACAAAGAAGGGGGGTCACCCGGACCCGAATACATAAGTTATACAAACATAATATCTGAGTACAGACATAGTTAGTCAAGTTTTTCCTTACGAAGGCTAGCACAAATAACATTAGAGATACAGATCGAAAAGGCGAGGCCTCCTGCCTGGGATCCACCGAATTACTCCTGGTCAACGGGAACTCGACGTCGTAGTAGGCTCCTCCTGGAATCTCCTGCTCTTGGGCTCCAACGTCGACTGCAGCGGCCGATCATGCAAAGCGAAAAGGGGAAATAAAGCAAGGGTGAGTATCTAGCATACCCGCGAGTCTTACGTCCGCTACTAAGAATTTATGCATGTATCAAATGGAAAGTGGAGGCTATATATAGTGGACTACAAGATAGAAATCAGAATAAGGGTAAGAAGCTAGGCCTATCGAAGACTAGCATCTTCCGACGAGTCTTGCAGCATGAGGTAAGAATCAACCAACAGTTTAATATAACAGTAATGAAAGTAACAATGCAGCAGAAGTTGCTGCAGCATTGTATAAGAGTAAGTTGTTTAGATAACAATTATATATGCCTTTGAAATCCCCTCCTCGACTTCCCTGCGAGGAAGAGATACCGGAACCAACAGTTTAATAGTAGTAGTTTGTAGTAGTAGGCTCTGGCTTCAGCTTAAAGCGTAATGTTACCGTGGACACGGCTATTCGAATAGATTATCTTCCCTGTAGGGGCTGCACTACTGTTACCCTACACGCTCGGATCTCCAGGGTGGCGTACACCTTGTTAGGGAACACCCCACCGAGGCTATCCGACACGCCGACGCCCATCTTACGGCTCATCAGAGAGGTCCCCGCCGGTCTACAGTCCTAAGCTCAAGGGGGTCTTGGACCGTCGGCCCTCACCCTCCGGGTCGTTGTGTGCCAGGTGATTCCACGCAACTCTTCCAGGATGCGGATTGACCCAACCACAATGATGAACTGGACGTCTTTCAGAGCTTTCAAACGAGACCACAACGCGGAGGGCCCACATCGAAACCCCACGTGGAGGTAGTGCGTATAGGGCACGTCGACCCACTCAAGTCATCCACCTGAACCGTTAAGTCATTTTATTATTATCTGTCGGGACAACCTTTATTGTTGCCCCTTTCTCGGTGAGTCGCGGACAACGACAACAACCAGGACCACCAGTAACGTCCGTGCCTGCCCTGTCGTCCCACCAACTTGTGCGGTAACAAACAAGGTGAACCGCCTCCTTACCTTGTCTCGCGTGTGCTCTTGGTAGAACTCGACTTGTGTACAACATGAAACCCTTCGGCCACGCACAGTACCAGGCCTGCCGCACACCGGTGGAATACACCTGACCTGTCATTCCGCTAAGATAACCTGCGCGGGCACCGTTGGGTCACCCGAATCCTTACCTGTAAGGACAACCATGGTTCAGTACCCTAGGACGGCTATACAGAGTCAGCAACGAGTGGAGTACAAGGATTACTCCTCGATAGCTCACGCTTGATGTGGCTCGGCAGAGCCGGGGTAGGGGCCTGAAGCGGTGTCTGCTCTGAACCGTACCTGTAGAATTGAAATGTAACGCATCCGCAATCATTCCCAGAGTGAACACGGCCCGCTATCTAACCCTAACGACTAACAATGCGCAGGGTTCACTACTAAATATAATATATATAATAGGCAGCATAGGGTAAAGGAAGGTACATCAAGGGTGACAATGACATGCTATGCAATATCTGGGAAGGAAATGGCTCTGCTTGCCTGGATGCTCGACTGTAGAGGTACGGTCGTCGACGAAGTAGTCGATCACAGGGGCATCAGCAGCGGACGTCGAGACTACCGGACAATAAGAGAGGGGGGAGAAACAATAAATACACGGCAATAATAGCAATACAAATACAAGACATGACATAAGAAATGTTCATGATGCTCTAATGTTGTACGATACAAGTAGCACGGAGCGTGAATTCATCCGTGGATGAACTGTCAGCTCCGGGTGATTACCAGATAGGGTGTCTGAGGGGGAAGGTATCATGTCGGAGGTGTCATGGACATCCGACAAACAGGTGAAGGGTGTATCCGTGTTAGTTGATCCATTCTGAACAACTTTCGTGTTTAGAATAAATTCATTTGGAGAGTTTTACGGTATCGGGCAATTATCGGACAGACAGCGCGAAGGGGGGGATGTCGATGTTCGTTGTGTTAGGGGTGTGTGGTGGGTATCCGGATAGCGTATTCGTATTCATTAGATTTTTTTGATCAATTTTCATGTATAAAGTTTTTTAATCCGACTTACGGTTTAAAAGATATTGAATTTATAAGTTTTAATCATTTTAAAAGATTTTCTGAATTTAATTTATTAATAAAATGCAACATTATCCACAGAGAGTTGACTGGTCAAACCTGACAAGTGGGACCTACTGACCAGCGGGTCCCACATGTCAGCCTCACATATAATAAAAACATTTTAATTTAATTAACACAAGTGGGGCCCAGTTGTCATACTAACATGTTATAACTAATTTGTTTTAATTTACCCAGGGATTACAATATGGCCTGGACCCACATGTCATAGACACTACACAGCTAACAGTTAAGTTATCTTTTAAACAGGCGCTTAAGCGGGGTGGGACCCATATGTCAGTGGGTTAGGAGTGGGTCAGTGCGAACAAGAGATTAGTGCTAATCTTCTGGTGCTGGCCCACGCGTCGGTGAGACAGAGAGGGGGGGTTAGCCCAATTCCCTCGCCGGCGACGAACCACCATGGCGACGGCGAGCCGACCGTGCGCCCTGTACAATGCATCAATTGGATCACCGTTTGCGTCCATGGGTCTAGTGTGAGGAGCCGCATCTAACCGTGCAAAAAGTTTCAGCTGAGGGGTACCGTGGCCACGATGGCGTGTGCAGTCGCGGCGGCCGGAGCCCCAACGGTGGCCACAGGGCGCGAGCGAGAGGAATGGGAGGATGGGGAAGGGCTTGAGCTCACATGGAACTCGACGAGGAGGCAGAAGGAAGGGGGAGGCGTCGGCGGCGACGAATCGGACGGTGAGGTCGCGGCGGCCGTGGTGGAGGAAGATGATCGGGGCTTTGCGCTCGGGGCCTCCCGGGGAAATTTGTCGTGCAGGGAGACAAGGTAGTCCAAGGCGGGTCGCCTGGACACGGTGCCAGGACCGGAGAGGGTCGGTGGCCGCGTCGGCGTCGATGGAGCGCACGGCGGAGCTCGACCCGTGGTTCTATAGTGCGGGCAGAGGGGGGGGGAGAGATGCGAGGGGGTGAGATCCGGTGGGTGGGGAGAACTGCGATGGCTAGGGTTAGGGTGCAGGGAGGGGCGACCTCTTAAGCTCGCCTGGGAGCGCCCGATGGCCGCCTAGGCATTGGTCGTCGCCGTGGCCGGCGGGATGGTGTCCACGGGGTTGGGGATGAACAGGGGGGGTTAGGGAAAACGGTTGGGGGTGGGCTAGTGGGCTGGGCGGCCCAAGGGATAGGGGAATGGGCCTGGGGGTGGGGTGGGATTCTGCCCTCCTTTGGTTTCTTTTAATTTTTCTTTTCTTTGTTGTATTTGTTTTTTGTTTTAATTTATATTAGTTGATTTAACATTTTTTTAAAACTTGTAACTGCTCCAATATTATTGTTACATTTTGGACTACTGCTACAAAAAGTTTGGGTGCAAAAGAAATTCATTTAATATTTATTTTTATTATTGCAACTAGTGAACGGGGTTGTTTTAGCACTAGTTTGAATTGTTTGCAATATTTAAATATTGCAATAAATATCCAATGTTAGTTTAACATGGTCCACTGATTTTTAGGCATTTAACAAAATTGGTTGCAAATTTTTTGGACAAAGTTTTATTTATCACATTATTTTTAATATCAACCAAAAGGGTTTTTGGATTTGATCAAATGCAAAGATGATCAAAGTGGGATTAACAACAGTAATTATCATTATCCAAAAGTGATTACTGTTACATGACACCGAGGGTGCTACAACTGACTGTAGGACCCCTTACTGGCCGAAGTTGAGTCTAGAAACTATATTGTAGTTATTAAGGAAAAATCGGAGAGTAGGAACTCTTTCTTTTTCCGTGAGGAAGTGAAACGTTGTTTTCTCTCTGCAACTTATCCCCTTTCAAAAAAAATCTAGGTTCTCGTTTACATGAGGCTCCGATTCGTCTATAATTCTTTGCTAGAGACGAGATGTGTTGGCGTACTTTGAGACCACTGAGCCGCCACTTGGGGTTGACTGCTCTACCTCGCTTACGGCGTACCCCAGGTGAAACGTCCATGCAGGATTGGCGGGCATCCTATGGTAATATGGATGTGGTGTCTTTTCCCCTATGGACGACCGTGATGGCGGGACGCTCAGGGCATATGTCTCAACGTTCAGGTCTTCAACCACTCGTATATATTGTTGTGTGGTCGCTAGCAGATTATTATCTTGGTTTCGGATGATCTCGGTTTGGGGATTCCAGTAGCACCTAGCTTTCGACTTTCTGGGTTAACCTTGGTGGAATTTCAGCCTTCGGCTTTCTCATACCTCGTGAGGAAGTTTTGTTGTCAATATTGCTTTATCTTCTGGTTACATCAATGTTTCAACCATGTTCTCATAAGTGTTCCTGTATACAGGATGCCAAGAGCGAACATGCCGCCGCCAGAGAACCCTATCCTTGGGGAGGCTATGGCTGCAGTGGCTCAGGGCACAGCTGCGATCTTACAGATGCTGCAGAACCAGACTGCCCAGAGGAATGATCGACCACAGTACACCACTCTGCAGCAGTTCCTTGCTATCAACCCCCCAGGTTCTCCGAGGCTCGAGACCTGCTGGAGGCGGATGACTGGATCGCAGAGATCAAGAAGCACTTCAATGCAAACACCGTCAGACCCGTCGACTACGTCACCTTCGCCTCGTTCCAGCTTCAGGGTGCAGAAGCCAGCTGGTACAATACCTACAAGTCCAACAAGGGCGATGCTATCATCACGTGGGAAGATTTTGTCGCAGACTTCAGACCAGCGCATATTACGAGTGGCCTGATGGACAGGAAGCGTGACGAGTTCTTGGCTCTGAGACAGGGTGACAGGTCAATTCAGGAGTACAACCTGGCCTTCGTCAGGCTCACCAGGTACGCTCCAGAGGTGGTTAGCACAGAGGCTAGAAGATCGCCAGGTTCCGTGGAGGTCTCAGCACAGAGATCAAGTACGCGCTCACTCAGTGCAGTCCCACGCTGTTCCCACAGTTCGTGGCTCAGGCTATCCGCCAGAAGTCAGCCAGAGCAGAGTGGGATGCAGACAGGAAGCGCCAGAGAAAGCACAATTCCGCAATGATGGTCCACAAGACGGAAAAGACGTGGATCACAGAGGCACCACCACAGAGGCAGCAGTACCAGCAGAGGGGGGCAGTTGTCCGCACTTTTGCCCGCCCTCCCGTCATAGTTCAGCAGGGGCCACGCTCTACACCACCACATGCGAGGCCACCCAGGCCGTAGCAGCAGCCCAGGCCGGGCGTGATCTGCTACAAGTGCAGAGAGCCGGGGCACACGTCTCCCAACTTCACCGACCCACGCTTTGCTCGGCTCCCATCGCCTCCACCTCGCTCTACTCCGAGCACCGCGATGGTGAAGGCACAACCACGTGCAGTTCAGGTAAACAACGTGATGCTCACAGATGCTCAGCAGTCTTCAGAGATCGTTCTTGGTAGGTTGCTTGTGTGTTCAGTTCCAGCGGCAATGTTGTTCGATTCCGGAGCTTCTCACTCCTTCGTTTCCAAGTCTTTTGCTCGTGCACATGATTTGCATTCAGAGATGATGTCGTCTCCTATGGCTATCTCTACACAGGGCTCCAAGTTGAGTTCAGCTATGAAAGTTCCTGATGTGCAGATCCAGATTCAGGGTCTCCTTTTCTACGCTTCCTTGATTTTTCTTCCGCGTTCCGACATTGATGTCATTTTGGGCATGGATTCGCTTGCAGCACAATGCCAATATTGATTGTCCGACCAGATCAGTGAAGTTGACTCATGATTCAGGTGCAGAAGTCTTGTACACTTGTGGCTCTATGACAGGACCAACACAGTTGTACGCTTTGAACGCAGGATTTGCGCCTTTGCTCATAGAGGTCAGAGTTGTCTGTGAGTTCCCAGACGTCTTTCCGGAGGAGTTGCCAGGAATTCCCCCAAGTCGAGCTATTGAGTTCGTTATTGAGCTAGAGCCTGGTACCCAGCCGATTTCTCGGCATCCGTACAAGATTTGTTCGAAGGAGTTGATTGAGCTCAAGAAGCAGTTGACAAAGTTGGAGGCAGGCGGTTTTATCCGCGCGAGCACTTCTCCTTGGGGTGCACCAGCTTTGTTTGTCCAGAAGAAGGATGGGACTAGCCGCTTGGTCCAGAACTATCGCGGTATCAACAAGAAGACCATCAAGAACAAATACCCTTTACCCCGCATCAATGATCTGTTCGAACAGTTGAATGGGGCTAAGGTGTTTTCCAAGCTTGACTTGAGGATGGGGTATCATGAAATCCGTGTTCGTGAAGAGGATATTCCCAAGATCGCGTTCAGCACACATTATGGGCTGTATGAGTTCACAGTCATGACTTTTGGGTTCTCAAATGCCCCTCCGACATTCATGAGAGCTATGAACTATTTGTTCCAAGAATGGCTTGATGTGTTTGTGATCCTCTACCTCGATGACATTCTTGTCTATTCCATGTCAGAGGCTGAACATGAGGAACATTTGCGCTTGGTGCTGCAGAAGTTACGAGAGCACCGGTATTACGCCAAGTTCTCCAAGTGTGAGTTTTGGCTGGACAAGGTCAATTTTCTGGGCCATGTCATATCCGCTGAGGGAATTGCGGTTGATCCAAAGCGAGTCCGCACTATCCAAGAGTGGGCTCCGCCGAAGAATGTGAAGCAGCTAAGGATTTTTCTCGTCCTCGCAAGTTATTGCAGGAGGTTTGTGCAGAATTTCTCCAAAATAGCAAAGCCAATGACTGAATTTTTGTGCAAGGACAAGCGGTACACTTGGTCACCAGATTGCCAGTCAGCCTTCGAGGAGTTGAAAGAGAAGTTGACCACAGCTCCAATTCTCACGCCGCCAGATGAGTCACATACTTTGCAAGTGTTTTGTGATGCCTCCTTGCAAGGTCTGGGCGGAGTTTTGATGCAAGGCAGGAATATTGTGGCTTATACCTCACGGCAGTTGAAGACAAGTGAGAGGAATTATCCCACGCACGACTTGGAGCTTGCAGTAGTTGTGCACGCTTTGGTCACTTGGCGACACCTCCTCTTAGGGAGGAAGGTGGATGTGTTCACGGACCACAAGAGTCTGAAGTACTTGTTCACTCAGCCAAATCTGAACTTGAGGAAAAGAAGATGGCTTGAAACCATTACTGAGTACACAGTTGATATTCAGTACACGCCTGGGAAGGCGAATATCATAGCTGATGCGCTGAGCAGCAAGGGAGATTGCTATAATATCCAGGTGCAGAAGATCGACCCTGATTTGTGTGAGTCCTTTCGAAGGCTCAATCTCGAGCTAGTTCCAGCAGGCTGTCTTGCCAACCTTGTGGTACAGCCCACAATCCATGAGAAGATTCGTGAAGCTCAGTCTGGCAGCTCAATGATACAAAAGATCAAGCAGGGTATTGCCGCCTCAGTTCCAAAGTACGGTTGCTTTTCAGTGCATATTGACGGCACCGTGTTGTTCGAAGAGCGAGTTGTTGTTCCCAAAGAGGGAGATCTCAGAGAGGTCATTATGAAGGAAGCCCATGATTCCAAGCTATCGATTCACCCTGGCAGTACGAAGATGTATCAAGATCTCAAGCAAAGCTTTTGGTGGACTCGTATGAAGCGGGATGTTGCCCGATACGTGTCTCAGTGTGATGTGTGCATGAGAGTGAAGGCACAATACCAGAAGCCTGCAGGGTTGCTTCAGCCACTTGAGATTCCGGAGTGGAAATGGGATCACATAGAGATGGATTTCATCATAGGCTTCCCCTTGTCGCAGAAGAAGAACAATGCCATCTTTGTTGTCATTGAAAATCTTTCCAAAGTTGCCCACTTCTTTCCAGTGAAGGATTCCATTTCAGCAGCTCAGTTGGCGGATTTGTACACCGCAAGAGTTGTATCTTTGCATGGAATTCCCAAGAAGATCAGTTCCGATAGAGGCATCCTTTTCACCTCTAAGTTCTGGCAGGCCTTTCAAAAGGCGATTGGTACGACAGTGTTGTTTAGTACCACTTATCACCCTCAGACAAGTGGGAAAGTCGAGCGTGTGAACCAAATCCTCGAGGACATGCTTCGAGCATGTGTCATCTTCTTTGGCATGAAGTGGGAAGAGTGCTTGCCGTATGCTGAGTTCTCTTACAAGATTAGCTATCAGGCAAGTCTGCAGGCAGCGCCGTTTGAAGTCTTGTATGGCCGCAAGTGCAGGACACCTTTGAACTGGTCCGAGACAGGTGAGAGGCAACTGTTCGGTCCAGATGTCATCCAAGAGGCAGAGGACAGAGTGAAGATTGTCCGAGAGCACCTAATGGCAGCACAGTCTAGGCAGAAGGCCTATTATGACAAAAGGCACCGTGGTGTAGCGTTTCAGGTTGGTGATTGGGCGTACCTGAGAGTGTCTCCGTTGAGGGGAACTCACCGCTTTGGTATCAAAGGAAAGCTCGCTCCAAGATTTGTCGGACCTTTCCGCATCCTTGAGACTAGGGGACCTCTTGCCTTTCGGCTCGAGCTTCCAGAGAGTCTGTCCATGGTGCATGAAGTGTTCCATGTGTCCCAGTTAAAGCAGTGCTTCAAGCAGCCAGAGCAGGCCGTTGACTTGGGCGAGATCCAGCTGAGTGCGGACCTTTCCTACTCAGAGCGTCCAATCCGTGTTCTTGAGACGTCCGAGCGCAAGACTCGCAACAAGACCGTCAAGTTCATGAAGGTTCAGTGGGCACATCATTCGGAGAAGGAAACAACGTGGGAGCGTGAAGATCATCTCCGTTCCGAGTATCCAGAGTTGTTTCAGGCTTAGATCTCGGGACGAGATCCTGCGTTGGTGGGGGGGAGCTGTAACAGCCCAAAAGTGATTTTACTATCTGTCATGTAATTTTGCTTTGTCAAATGGCTATCAAACTTCTTGGGTTGCAAGATGTTGTAAAATGATGTGGTGATCTTGAGTGTAGTCCATGTTGGAGCTCATTTGAATTTGAATTCAAACCCATCCCTATGCTTCAAGAAGGGTACTGTTGCATTTTTCAATGCTTCATACCTTTTTCCCTAAGCTCCAATTTTTGCATAGCCAAATCTCTCTCCCTCCCAAGCTTTTTCAAAGCCTTTCTTTGATTTTTAGCTCCCTGGAAAATTGAATTGTAGTTCAAAAGCAATTTGAATTTAAATGAACTCCCAAGATTTTACTTGCACCAAAAATGGTCAAACCATTTTTGTAAAATCAGCAATATTCAGGGAGGAATTTTGGTGTTGGATTGAAGTTTTTCTTTTGCCCCTTTCTCTCTAAAAAACTCTTGGAATTTTATGTTATTTGATTAATAGAAAATCCCTGTGTTTTTTTTTTCTCTTTTCTTTTCCCTGGAGCAAAGGAAGCAGTCCAGCCCAGCTGGGCCTGCTTAGTCGGGCTGTAGCCCACCTCTACGAACCGGTACGTAGTAGCTTCGGCTTCGTCTTCTTTCCAGCGAGGCAGCACCTTTCCCCATCCATCTCTCTCACGGCGACTGCCACGGCGGCAGTGGAGCCCCGAGGCCAGGGAGAGCCGATCCCCTGCGTATAAGAGCGTGGAGAGACCCTCGCGAAACCTAGGTTCCATTCCCCCTCCATTATTCTGTCGCCGCCGCCATGGTTGTCTCACATCTCCCATGTTCCTCCATGGCCGCCGGACGATTCCGTTGATTTCGCCGTCGTCTGTCACCGACCTCGACCGGGAGCTCGTGAAGGGATTCTTCCCCGGCGTCCCCGTCCTCCCCGACCCGTGGATTCGCCGTAGGAGCCAAGGACGATCCGCAACTTCCTCCTCCTCTCCCACGGGCCGTTTTTGTCCCCAACGCCAAGCAGATCGACTCCTTCCTCTCCCAGGCCAGCGAGCCCGACTCCGACCTCCCCGCTGTGAGACTCATTGTCCTTCCCCGCCTCGTTTTCTCTCTCGTATAGAGGTTAGGTTCGAGCGGTTGCAGAGACGCCGCTGCGTGGGTGTATGGCGTGCCCGCGTGTGGTCGTGCGTGTCCCATGCGCGTCACCGTTGAGCAGAAGCTGCACCCCGCGTGCTCTGCGTGCAGTACGCGAGCAGAGCGTGACCGCAGTCGTGGATTCGTGAACCATGGCGTTCGATTGTTCTCGCTGCCGTAGTTAGAAAGTGTAGACTCCATGTTTTCCGGTGAGTAGAAGTCGCCGCCGGCAAGGCAACATGGCGAGGTTAGCGAGAAAATGGATTCGCGGGAGTCACGGCTAGCGTTAGAGCTGCGTTTGCGAGTCGCTGGACTACCAAAGCTGACGCCACGGACGCCGGAGTTCGCCCCGTCGCCAGCGCTGGAAGTCTGAAGAAATTCAGTTTGGCAGTGCAAAGTCGTGCACTTTTCTTCAGTTAACTCACTGGGAAGATGTTTTTCTTCACCCAGTTTGGCTACTTGTCGTGAATCTCCTCGTAGCTCAACTGGTGGGCGCCCTCTAACAAGACCGAGAGGTCTAGGGATCGAATTCCGGCCAGTGCGAGCAAGACACCCCTTTTTTCCACTTTTCTCCACTTGATGCCTGGGTTTTTTTTCCTACGCCTGAGACTGCAATTGGGCTCGACCCGGTGAGCTCTGCCAGCGTGATGGTCCAGCTGCTGGCCAGATCCAACCGAGGGTGGAACAGGAGGGTTTCCCCTCATTTTTTTTCTTTTCTGTTGTAAATTCATTTTTCTGTGTTTTTTTTCCCAAATCTGAATTTTTTTTATCATTTGAATGCTAGCTCAACTTATAACATGCTATACATGTTTCCTAGGCAGAAAAATGCAAGGAATATGATGGTGGTACCCATTTTGTGTTTTGGGAAAATACAAAATGGAATGTGGTGCATCGTTTTTTCCCATGTGCCACCATGATATCTTCGTCTTCAAAAATCCTTTTGCACTTGTCCCAATATAGCCATGCCATATATGGTTTTGGGGTAGAATCGTGCATGGATTCCAATGATGATGTCCATGTGATGGTTTGTGCAACTCATTTGGACATGGTGTGAAACACCTAGCCATATCAACCTATTTTTCCTTCCTTGCATTCTTTCAACCTCAGTGCATGTTGAATCTTGGTCATCTGTTCAATTCCAAGTCCTTTTCATATCATCTTCAAATCTTTGCATCATCAAACCAGCCCCTAGCATATTGTCATATGCATTGTGGCTGGGTTCCGTTCTCTTGTTGCACCTTTCCGATGTCAAGTTCATCAACATCTCTCCGTCTCCGGAATCGATGTTTACTTTCACGTTGTAATTATTTCTGTTATTTGCATTGTTGATCATGTCATGATGCCATGTTACTTACACCAAAAGTTAAGGCTAAGACAAAAGCCATCTTACGTAAATAAATTGCATATGAAGTTGTTGACGTGTCGTCACCCCCTTCATTTAAATCTGACTAGATAGGGTCACATCATGTGAATTAAACTTGATCATACCATCTTTGCCTGTGCATTGCACCCGTTTCTTATTTGTGTGATTTTCCTTGCCGGTACTTCACGTTAGCACCTGAGACCGCCGAGGAGACTTATGTGGAGATTTCCGACACCGAGCCCGAGGACCGTGTTGCGTCTGCTTCGACGACCGATTACCCAGGCAAGGGGATGATTTATACCATTACTTGATACCTTTCTGCCTACCTGTCTAGCTTTAGTCTAGAACGATTGTATGATCCTATCCACCTTGCTTATGCCACGTTCAAAACCAAACAACCATGATTCCCACATCCCAGCAAAACATTGTATTGCTAAGTTACCGCTGCTCATCCATTGCTTAGTATGAGTAGGAAAACTTGCTGCTTACCCTATACTATGGTTTGGGATATCATGTTATTTAAAGAAGTTGGTTGATATTTATTATTAATGATGTTAATTTATACTTGACCAAAGATGGGAGACCAGGCTGTTCCCGCCAGGTGTTTTGTTCCATTTGCGTCACCTAGGCCCCGAGTTCCGGGTATTGTGTTTCTTGACGAGCGTGCCTAATCGTGTGTGGGATTCTATGGGGACCCCTTGTCTTACCTACCTAGCTTCCTACAATTCTAGTGGTGACCCGAGGTGATTTACTATTTGCAAAAGTGTGTGTGCTTGGTTGGTACCCCAGAAGTTTCCGAAATAACCCGGACCAACGGAGACATAGTTCCTCTGGTTGGTCCACACTGGTGAGCTAGGGAAGTCCCCTGTTATATAGGCGAGACTAAACCCGATCCTGGCCATACGGTAGAGGCCGATTCGAGAGCGCGGCCGGCTTTTGAGTTGGATGTCGACTCACCAGGGGCCACCCGGAGTTGTGTGTTGTTAGTTAGAGGGACTCTGACGTTCCGGAGTTTCAGGCGCTTACTTAGCCAAGTGGAAACTGGGCGTACATGCGAAGCCTATGATGGGCAGTTGGTACACCCCTGCAGGGTTAAATCTTTTCGAAAAGTCGTGTCTGCGGTTATGGACGACTTGAGACCTACTCCTTGTTCATAGAATAACATCTTTTGAATCTTAATTAAACTTGCCTACCGTGTGAGTGTCTTGGTTGCTTTTCTTCGTCCAGGGGGACCGAGAGAAGATCCAGGTCGTGTTATGTTTGACGTAAGTAGATGGATAGCAGGCTTATGACGCGATGTCACGTGCATTCTTGGATCTTACCCCTACTCTGATAGAACGAGTAGCCAACATATATGCTAGCGGGGCTGCAACCTTTACCTTTATCTTGTCTTACCGTAGGGAGTTAGTTATCCTGTAATGATATAATCTCACCCATGTTTTCTTTTGTGCTTTTACTGTTTTTCCTGATCGGCCGCTGCAGTGGAGTACTATCTTGAACCGAGCACTCGATGATACTTCGTGGAGGTGCCCCCGGAGTTGGGCTTACAGTTGGGCTTCGACGATCCGTGGGTGGACCCTTATGTGCAGCCCTCTCTAGGGCAATTTGGATTTTGACCGTACTCGGTCGTGTTTGTCTTCCGCTTGTTGCATGATATTCTGTTGGGTCCACGGACCTCTGAGATGATGTAATAAATACCAATGGCGATGTATGCCCTGGACTCTATATATATTTATGTCTTAGTTTATGTTCTTTGTTCTTATACCTGTTGTCGAGAATCCGGCAGCGACACGAGTGCGAGTGTCGTGAGTCGGTGGCTCTTTATGCGCTACTAACTTGAGCGGGACGCGAAAGAGACTAACTCGGGTTAGCACCGCATCGGGGGCCTTACAGGAACCAATTGGTGAAGTTTGTCCCATCTGTTTTTAGCTTATCTTTCTCTAGGAATGATCCTAAGTTGAACGTGGGGCGAGGTGCTGCCATCTACAAGGTTGATTCACAAGGATACATATTTAGACTTTTGTTCATAATGTGGAGTTTCAATTTAATCTCAAAATTCTAGAAAGCTCCCACTTAGATAAACACCTCTCAATTTAACTAAGTGATTACACAATCCCAGCCCCCATACCTCCCCCGATCGTCACGGCCATCAGTATGCGAACCAGGTAGGCCTCTAAGCCAATCACATCAGGCATGTGACTCGTGCTCGACCTTTCGGTCTCCTGTGTTCTAGGCCCGCATCTACATACGTCAAGCCTGCCAATCGAACCTTGATGTTAGTTGTTCAGCAAGGCCATATCTGCATATGCCAGGCTTGCCGAACCCAACCTCATGCGAACTCCGTTGAATATTTAGGACAACTCCGGTATGTACGGAGCATCAAGCCATATGGGAGAACCTTCCAGGCGGTGCCCACCAAGGGAGAACACAATGTTGGTATTGTGAGAGATGGTCCTGTTTCGTGCTACCATCGATATATCTAGCATACTAGCATAAAACAGGAAGTAAAACTGTAAATCATACAACCTATGACCCCCCTTCATGCAAAGCAAAGTTAAACGCCTTTCTGCTTTAGCTTGTGCAAGTTTTACGTGGCTGCTAGGGGTTTCGAGAGAGAGAACCGTTTCTATCCTGCGAAAAACATGCCACAACACCGTCTCCCATCTGTCTCTATTACACCCCTGTCGGGGCCCTCCGTTGCAAACATCTTCGCATCGCTAATGCAGAGAGAAAGACACCCCCAACCACTTTATATGGTACAAGCCATATGTCAAGCGTGGAACCAGTTTCGCGTAAACGCGTAAGGTCGGTCGGGGGCCGCTTCATCAAACATTGCCGCAACGCTAAATGAGTACACGTGGGAGGGTAACGAATGAAGATTCGATGCCCACGTCCTAGATGTGTTCTACCCGTACAATACATCTACGCATAGCTAGCTCTGATACCACTGTTGGGATACGGGGCAGAAAACACAATTTTTTCATACCTACGGTACCCGAACCCAAGATCTATGCTATGGAGATGTAAAGTAACGGAGGGAATCGGTGTTCATACCTTTGAAGGCCGAAAGAGGGTAACGTTCTTGCGAACATGGCTGGCGTAGACTCGGAACTACGATCTCCCTGTCGTGTACAAGACCACCACCGGCGAGGATGACTCCCGGTAAACCTCCATCGACGAAGTAGCACCACAGATGTAGTGCCTCGAAGAGATTATACACGTACGGTAGAATCGATGTTCCTCCCGGGCCCCGAACCAGGCGAGCAGCGGAAGAAAGACGGCTACGGATCCCGACTCCAGCAGAACGACGGCCTGCCTTATAGTGGAGAACTCCAATCCAGGTGCAGACTCCAAACAAGGGGAGTCCACTTCCGGGAAGGAGAAGGAGGAAGAAGGAGATATTGGTGTGTTGGTAAAACGGGGGTCTACCCCTCCTTATATAGGCCAAGGGGGTGCCATCCTCCTCCCCAACCCCATGTGGGACTAAACTCCCAAGGGGGGGGGGAGTGCGCCGGCAAAGGGGGGTGGTGGGCCCCACCCTTGGCGCCAAGCCCAAGGGGGGAGACCCCCTCCTCCCTTAATGGGCCCCATGGGCCCATTTAGCCTTTTCCCAATTTTTTAATTTACTTAATATGTTTTAAATATTTAATTCAGATAATTAAATAATAAAACATTATTAAAACAATTAAACTTTCTTTTGAACTATTAAAAATGTCCGGAAACCATTCCGTCCTCCTCCGGAACTATTCCGGTGATTCCTCCTATTTCACCGATTGATCCTGTAATTGTCTTATGCATCGATTGCCCTTAAGTGTAACACCCTAACGGTCCGGGAAACAGCAGACATGGTCGAGACTCTTCTCATTGACCAATGACTAGTCAGTAGGACCTGGTTACAATCCTTGACAGCCCCTGCGCTTCCATAGAATGAACTTCGATCGCTTTTGGAAACCGTTAACGATATGACGTAATCCCTTTGTGCTTCCGTACTTTGTTTGTCCGAGGTTTGATCATCGGTATCCTACATACCGTGTTCACATCTCGTTCATAACAAACAACTTCTCTCGTCCATGATCATTGCATCTCTTGTGACCTAGTCACGTCCTTGCAAGGTGTTGATGCAATATCACCGAGTGGGCCCAGAGTACCTGTCCTGTCACAAGGACTGACGAATCCCGCTCTGATCTATTAACATACTCATCAATCATCTATTTCTGAATACCCAAAGTGCACCGTTATAGCCAGCATATTTCAGTCAGGCGGTGGGATACAAATCAAAGTCTCCTCATAGATGACAATTACGTATGATCGTTACGGTCTAAGGACTAAGCCATACGTTACAAAGTCATAGCAACGCTGAACTATGTGACTCGATCACATTGCAATACTTTAGGTGGGTGTATGTCCATCACATCATTCCCCTTAACGATATGACCTCATTTTCAATGGACTTAAGTGTCGCCATGATCAGGAAAGCTTGATCAATCAATTGCCCAATGAGATAGTTTACCCGAGTTAAACTACGGACCATGTTTTATACTACACCTGGATTAGTATTTCCAAGTAATACAGTTATAGCACAGTACAAAACGTATTATGAACAAAACGTATATGTGACAAATATCTTTATTAATTTGTCTCTAGGGCACATATCCACCAGGGGGCCACCATGCATCCAGGAGGGTGCCTGGCGCGGCCGGGAGGGGGGGCGCCAGGCACCCTTCTGGCTTCCTGGTGGGTCCCCTCACCTCCATCCTCGGTGATCCCCAGTCAATCTTCATAAAAACACTCCCCGTAAATTTTCATCGCATTTGGACTTGATCTGATTAAGCAACTTCGTGTCCACTTTTCACCGCTGAATTCTGGTTCTGCTGTTTCGGCACCGGAAAGTTGTAAACTGTGTAAAACAAGCCAAAACAACATAAGAACAATACTTTAAAGTGGAATATATCAATGAATAGGATGAAATTACAATATAAAATAGTGATGCATTTTGGACGTATCAACTCCCCCAAGCTTAGACCTCACTTGTCCCCAAGCGATTGCTGAGCTTGGTAAACCTGTCCACAAGTTTAGAGAGTGAAGCATCGATAAAAGAATACGGACAAGAAGCATCAAGATTTCTCACCAAACTGAAGCATCCTCAACAGCAACCTCAACTGATTAGGTCCTTATGAGAAAGTAGTAAAAATTATAACAATGTAGGACCTGGAAAACTCATCAAATCATGGAAAACATAGCCTTGGTCAAGGAACAACTAATAACTTTTACTTTTGCTCTTTCACTTATAATGGAACCAGTTGAAGCTTTCGAAAGAACATGTTATCAGTCAAGAAGTGCACATGTTAACACAAAGGAAGATGTTTACTCAGCATAAGCCTTTGCAAACAACTCACTTATCAAAAGATAATGTCAACAAAGACGTAACATTCTAACTTTCAATGCAACTTTGTATGCAAGAATCTTTATTAACATCAAGTGTCTGTTCTCTCTCAAGAAGGAAGGAAGTAGGGGTTGGGGAACGTAGTAGAAAACAAAAATCTTCGTGCCTACGAATCAAGATCCCAAGATCATCCAAGAAAGATGGCATACAAGGTTTTAGGCCAGTGCTCACCAACAATTGGAGCGGAAGAAGAGTTGGTGTAGCTCGCGGACGTTAGTGGAAGTAGTCGAAGTAGATCTCCCACGAACAGTCCCTCGATCCGTCCCACGAACAAGTCCCTCAAAAAGATCTCCGAGAAGAAGAAGAAGCTCCTCGAAGAAGGATTAAAGGTATGATCTCTCTACCGGTATCCACACGTCCTGATGTAGCAATCCAGTAGCGCTCCGCCGTCCAGATAAGAACGCCACCGAGAGAAACTAGAAGAAGAATAGGCTAGCGGCTTCCGGACTAGAACGATCTAGCTCGAATAGAGATTTTGAGGTGGGTGGATTAGCTAGGGCAACCTTGGGGCTTTTCTGGTGTAGTTTTGGGGTTGCCCCTGCCCCTGCCCCTGTACATATAGGTGGAAGCCTGGGGTCGCATCTTGGGCGAGGGTCCTCCCCAAAGTCGGTTTTGGCCACCAGGAGGAGTCCAACACGGATTCCCTGCCGAAACGCCGTGGACCCCGGCGTCCTGGTCAAAACGCCAGGGACCCTGGCGTCTGGGCCTTGTACTCAAGGAAAGTCTTTTCCTTCCGAGTTACGACCTTGTGGACCTTCCTACTTGGTCTAACGTCGGTTTCTGTGGTTTGGAGAGTTACTTTACCCTTCGGATACTTCCATAAGCTCCCGGGAACCTTTCGAAACGTCCCGGAACATTTCCGGAAGTCCCGGAAATTTTTTCCCGATGTTCCGTAATCTTTCCAACACCTATCACCAAATGTATTTCGATCACTCAAGACCATTCTTGAATGTTCCAGAATCATCAGTGACCATTCGGTACTACCTAGAACATTTCTTATCGCTATCCGAAACAATTTCGGTTCCACCCGAAACAATTCCGGTACCTTTCTCTTTTCATCTCCTAGTTCTCTAACAGAGTACTACTCGTTAAGTGTGTGACCCAATAGTTTCGGTATTATGCGGACATGACTCGGAACGTCTTCTGGACATGACTCGGAACATCTTCCGGACGTAGGACCACTTCCTATTGTCAACAGTCAATAATTAACAGTGGAGCCATGGTCACCCATGTTGACTCCCGCACATACACGAAAATACTTCGAGTGAACCTTTATGTTTACCGTATACTATTCCCTTTGCTTCGCGATATATGACAAAGTTAGAGGAGAGAAGTTTTGGCACCCATGTGAAACAACTTCTTGATCACAAGCCATCAGTTATCCTCATTGCTCGTTTGTCTTCATTCCTCGTTACGTATACCGGTATCCCCGTGATTGAATCACAAAGTGTCTGGCCAGACGAGAATGGATACCGTTATACCGAGTGGGCCCTGAGTCTATATCTCTTCATCGTGAAGGAGCAAATCCCTGTCTCGAACTATCACCGTTACTAGACACACTGTCCAATGTACCCAGAACTTATTTTACTACTTCCCATTTACGTGAAGATTCATCTAAGAACCAAAGCACATCTTCTTGTGTGAATCAACTTGACATTCTCATGGTCTAAGGAACTATGTATATAACATTTTATGATATGACTTATAACGTTGTTACGATGATTTATCTAAGTATATCATTTAACACTGGGGTCGGTTCAACATCATTGTTCTGCTAACAACATGCTCTCATTGCTATTGACATCCTTGTTACAAGAACAATGTCCATGATTAAGAAAACATAATCATCAATAAGCACATGAGCTGGTCTTAGAGGCAAAACCAGGAACTCTTGTTGTTTACATTTCCACACATGCATATGAGTTTTCTTATGAATCTCATAGTCAGGATCATTGCAATTATAGCACAGAAATATAAACATTAATTATGAACATGAACATATAAATAATAACACACTTTATTATTGTCTCTAGGGCATATATCCAACAGTCTCCCACTTGCACTAGATACAATAATACTAGTTACATAAGTTCTCTCACACCAATGGCTGTCCGTTGTTGCTCGTGCTTTGCTCGTGGAAGAGGCTTCGTCATCGGATCTGACACGTTCAGGTCCGTGTGAATCTTGCATACTTTCACATATCCTTTGTCAACTAACTCTCGGATTTTGTGATAACGACGTTCAATGTGTTTGGATTTCTGGTGGGACCTTGGTTCTCTAGCTTGCGCCACGGCTCCACTATTGTCACAGTAGATCTCCATGGGGTCTTCAGCACTAGGAACCACACCGAGCTCAGTGATGAACTTCTTAATCCAATATCCCTCCTTCGTAGCTTCTGAAGCTGCGATGTACTCCGCCTCCGTTGTAGAATCCGCCGACCATATTCTTCTTAGAACTTTTCCGGCTCACGGCACCCCCGTTGAGTGTGAAAACATATCCTGATTGAGATTTGAAGTCATTCAGATCTGTCATGAAGCTTGAATCAGTGTAACCCTTTACAACAAGTTCTTCATCACCTCCGAATACCAAGAACATATTCTTAGTTCTGTTTAGATACTTCAAAATATTTTTGACTGCTACCCGGTGTGCACTACCTGGGTTGCTCTATTATTTTCTACATATACTCAGAGCATAGGAAACATCTGGCCTTGTACATATCATGGCATACATAACAGATCCAATTGCCGAAGCATATGGAACTATGCTCATCTCTACCTGCTCCTCAGCATTCTTTGGACACTGAATCCTGCAGAGTACCACACCATGTGACATTGGGAGTAGTCCCTTCTTGAACTCTCCATTCTGAACCTCTTCAGAACCTTGTCAATATACGTGCTCTGGCTTAGCCCTATCAGGCGCCGGGATCTGTCTCTATAGATCTTAATGCCCAATATGTAAGCGGCTTCACCTAAGTCTTTCATCGGAAAACTGCTTTTCAATGATTCCTTTATAGTGTTATGAAATTCTTTATCATTTCCAATCAACAATATGTCGTCTACATACAGTATTAGAAAATATATTGCGCTCCCACTTACTTTCTTGTAAACACAAGCTTCTTCGCCATTCTGGATGAAGCCAAAACCTTTGACCACTTCATCAAAACGAAGATTCCAACTCTGTGATGCTTGCTTTAGTCCATAGATGGATCTTTTAAGCTTGCATACCTTTCCAGCATCCTCTGGTGCGACAAAACCCTCAGGTTGTAACATGTATACATTCTCCTCGAGGTTCCCATTCAGGAAAGCTGTTTTGACGTCCATCTGCCATATCTCATAGTCGAAATATGCAACAATTGCTAGCAAAATCCGCACAGACTTAAGAATTGCTACTGGCGATAAAGTCTCGTCGTAGTCAACTCCTTGCACTTGTCGGAACCCTTTCGCAACAAGTCTAGCTTTATGAATAGTGACATTACCATCCGCGTCTGTCTTTCTTTTGAAAATCCATTTACATTCAATTGGTTTCACACCCTCTGGAGGGATCACCAAGTCCCATACTTGGTTCTCGTACATGGATACCATCTCGGATTTCATGGCTTGTAGCCATTCAGTGGAGTTGGGGCTCATCATCGCTTCTTTGTAGTTCACAGGCTCATCATCTTCCAAGATGAATACTTCGTTAGCATACTACTCGGGTAGCTGACGCACTTTCCCTGATCTCCTTGGTTCAGTCACCAGCTTCTCAGGAGTTCCTGCATCACTTGCAGGAGCTTCCTGTTCCTTCATCGGAATGACTGCTGGAACAACTAACCTCATCAAGCTGTACTGTCCTCCCACTCACCTCTTTGCTAAGAAACTCTTTCTCAAGAAAATTTCCTCCTTTAGAAATAAAGACTTTGCCATCGGAGGGGTGGTAAAAGGAATAGCCTGCGGTGTCTTTGGCATAACATACAAAGTAGCACTTGTCTGCTTTAGGGTCGAGTTTGTTTGGTTGTAAACGTTTTACATAAAAATCACAACCCCAAATTTTCAGGAACGATATGTTGGGTTTGTTCCCATTCCATAACTCGTATGGTGTCGTTTCCACAGACTTTGACGGCGCCCTATTTAAAGTAAAAGCAGCAGTCTCTAACGCGTAACCCAAAAAAGATAGTGGCAGATCAGTTAATGACATCTTGCACCTTACCATGTCTAATAAATTTCGGTTACGCCTCTTACACACTCCATTTCTCTGTGGAGTTCCAGGTGGCGTCAGCTGTGAAACGATTCCACGCTCCATGAGGTGTTCTCTAAACTCATGACTAAGATATTCACCACCATGATCAGATCGTAGAAATTTGATTTTCTTGTCACGATGATTCTCAACTTAGTTCTGAAATTCTTTGAACTTTTCGAAAGTTTCGGATTTTTGCTTCATTAAGTAAATATAACCATATCTACTCAAATCGTCAGTAAAATTACGAAGTAGAGATATCCATCGCGCGCCGGTACAGTCATCGGTCCACACACATCACTATGTATTATTTCCAATAAGTCTGTCGCCCATTCTACATGACCTGTGACCGGCGTCCGAGTCAGTTTTCCCATCAGACAAGCCTCACACTTACCAAATCATTCGAAAACAAAAGATTGCAAAATCCCATCTTTATGAAGCTTCTTCATGCGTTTCTTTCCGATGTTACCGAGACGGCAGTGCCACATGTAAGTGGTATTTTCATCCTTCTTAAGTCGTTTAGATCTTATGTTTAAGACATCGTTACTTCATTCAAGATCTAAATAAAAAAACCCATTCTTAATAGGTGCAAAACCATAGAACATATTCTTTAAGTAAATAGAGCAACCATTGTTCTCAGACTTAAAATTATAACCGTCGCGGATTAAACATGATCTAGACATAATGTTCTGACAAATAGCAGGAACGAAATAACAATTATCTAATTCTATGGTAAATCCTGAAGGTAGATGTAGAGTGTAGACGCCGACGGCTTTAGCAGAGATCGTAGCTCCATTTCCGACACGCATCGTCACTTCATTCTTTTCCAGCTTCCTGATTCTCTTTAGAACATTTAATGAATTATAGATATGAGCAACAGCTCCAGTATCAAATACCCATGACTTAGAGTGAGGGCCGGAAAGAAAAACATCTATGACATATATAACTTTTATACCTTCGCTGGTAAAACCAGGCTTCTTTCTATCTGCCAGATACTTCTTGCAGTTCCTCTTCCAGTGACCTTTCGCTTTGCAGTAGAAGCACTCAGTATCTTTGTTAGGGCCAGTACCAGAGGGTTTCTTGGTCTTGGCGCCAGGCTTGCCGGCGCCCTTGCCCTTGGACTTGCCCTTCTTCTTGAAACTGGTGGTCTTGCTAACCGCCAAAGTATGGTTAGGGTCAGCCTGCATGGTAGTATCCGCATTTTTCAGCATTGCAAGCAGTTCATTAACTGACTTATCCATCCCGTTCATGTGATAGTTCTGAACAAAGCTTTTGAAACTTTGTGGGAGTGACATGAGGACAATATCTGTACCCAGTGATTCCGGGATCGGAAATCCCAGCTCAGTCAACCTTTGCCCAAGGCGCATGATTTTTATCACGTGCTCACTGACAAGTGTTCCTTCCTTCATCTTGCAATTCCACATGGCATGATTTACCTCATACCGTTCAGTTCTAGCGTGTTTGGCATACAGAGCATCTAACTCTTTAACAATCAAGTGGTGCTCGGTGTTCTCAAACCTCCCCTGTAACTCTGACTCCATACACGCATTCATAAGACACTGAACTGCGGTGCTATCATCAAGCTTAGTCTGATGCACATTCTGCTCAGCAACCGTGGCTTCAGGCCCCGATGCTGCTGGGAGAGGTGTCGTCAGGACATAGTCCTTCTTAGCACTCCTGAGTAAAATTCTCAGGGAACGAACCCAGTCTGCATAGTTGCTTCCATCAACTTTCAATTTTTCTTTCTCAATCAACGGACCTAAGTTAAACTGGGGATTGACACGAGCCATTTCAATCTACAACATAAACACAAGTTTCACTTAGACAATGTTCATAATTAACTTGCACTAATTAATCATATTATTAATTTTAATAATTGCTCCCACTCAGATCAACATCTCTCGTAGTTAATACTAAGTGATTCAAGATCCCAATTTAGTCGTCCGCCATTGATGTGACATCACTGATGACTTAGACTGAATTGGTAGGCCAACTTTCCAATCACGCAAGGGTGACTCTTGTTCATCTTTCGATGGGTGTGTTCCGGTAGCAAACTTTTATCCAAACCGTCAAGACAACCAAGTGTAAATGCAGTGTGTTCTTAACACACCCGTCTTTTATGCGTCACACCGTGTGCACCCATGTGACATGACCTTCTCCGGTGTGAAACATAGTATAGACGGTGCTACAGTTGGGAGAACACTATCTAGTTGATATTATTTTGCGAGAGATCACCCTAATAAAACACGACTACCGCGCATCAAACAAGGGTGCATGAAAGGGATTAACATCACAGGAAATTCATAAAAATATGTGACATGATATAGCCCTTTGTGTCGTGAAGTTGTCGTTGCCTTCATGATTCCGTGGTTGAAGTCTCCACCCACCACCTTTTTTCCTTGGCGCCGGGACCTCCTCACGGCTTCAGCATATGTGTTGGGGTCCACCTTCACATCATTGATCATCACCTCGTCTCCATCTATAGCATTGCCTCAAGCTAATAAACAGTTCTGGCACACATGCCATAATTAAGTGACAATCATATGACTCCTGTCATCATGCCGTACCACGACTCGCAGGTCATGAAAAATATTACATCATATAGCATCTCATACAAACACATTGAAAATCTTGAAGGCTATACCACATCACATGCATAATCTACAAAAACAAGTTAGATCTCCATCTAGACGGTTTGTTGCAAATTTTATCGTGGTTGTTAAGCAGGTTTACATGCAAACGTTTTGAATCCTAGACAAAACAAACACGATACTTCATTGTTGCTAGTTTAACGTTCGGGGTGCGTGTAGCAACTAATGCCACAAGCCAAACATCATTCAACGCGTGACCCCCGTGTGGATTTGAGTTCATAAAATCCACAAGCCCGTTCATGTGAAATTTTCTATAGCAAAACTACGATGAGATCCAAGGAATTTGATGTAGTCCATGATCGAGGCAACCAGCATACTAAGAGCAGCATAGAGGGATCATGGGAAAAACCAATCCTTGTAGCAAAACCTCATCATGTCGTCAAGCAAAGAAAAGATCACATAACCGGGAAGCAACAAGAAAATCAATGCCTCATATCAACATATGATCTAGACCTAAACATGCATCTAATCAAGGATCGCTCTGATACCATTGTTGGGGAACGTAGTAAAATTTCGTGCCTACGAATCAAGATCCCAAGATCATCCAAGAAAGATGGCATACAAGGTTTTAGGCCATTTCTCACCAACCATTGCAGCGGAAGAAGAGTTGGTGTAGCTCGCGGACGTTAGTGGAAGTAGTCGAAGTAGATATCCCACGAACAGTCCCTCGATCTGTCCCACGAACAAGTCCCTCGAACAGATCTAAGAGAAGAAGAAGAAGCTCCTCGAAGAAAGATCAAAAATATGATCCCTCTACCGGTATCCACACGTCTGATGTAGCAATTCAGCAGTGCTCCGCCGTCCACAGAAGAACGCCACTGAGAGAAACTAGACGAAGAACAGCCTAGCGGCGCTCGGACTAGAACGATCTAGCCCGAATAGAGATTTATAGGTGCGTGGATTAGCTAGGGCAACCTTGGGGCTTTTCTGGTGTAGTTTTGGGGTTGCCCCTGCCCCTGTATATATAGGTGGAAGCCTGGGGTCGCAACTTGGGCGAGGGTCCTTCCCAAAGTCGGTTTTGTCCACCAGGAGGAGTCCAACACGGATTCCCCGCCGAAACACCGCGGACCCCGGCGTCCTGGTCCAAAACGCCAGGGACCCTGACGTCTAGGCCTTGGACTCAAGGAAAGTCCTTTTCCTTCCGAGTTACGACCTTGTGGACCTTCCTACTTGGTCTAACATCGGTTTCTGCGGTTTGGAGAGTTCCTTAACCCTCCAGATACTTCCATAAGCTCCCGGGAACCTTCCGAAACCTCCCGGAACATTTCCGGAATTCCCGGAACAATTTTCCCGATGTTCAGTAATCTTTCCAACATCTATCACCAAATGTATTGCGATCACTCAAGACCATTCTTGAATGTTCCGGAATCATCCGTTACCATTCGGTACTACCTAGAACATTTCTTATCGAAATCCAAAACATTTTCGGTTCCACCCGAAACAATTCCGGTACCTTTCTCTTTTCATCTCCTAGTTCTCTAACAGACTACTACTCATTAAGTGTGTGACCCAATAGGTTCGGTATTATGCGGACATGACTCGGAACGTCTTCCGGACGTAGGACAACAACCTATTTTCAACAGTCAATAATCAACAGCGGAGCCATGGACACCCATGTTGACTCCCACACATACACGAAAAGACTTCGAGTGAACCTTTATGTTTACCGTATACTATTCCCTTTGCTTCGCGATATATGACAAAGTTAGAGGAGAGAAGTTTTTGCACCCATGTGAAACAACTTCTTGATCACAAGCCATCAGTTATCCTCATTGCTTGTTTGTCTTCATTCCTCGTTACGTATACCGGTATCCCCGTGACTGAATCACAAAGTGTCTGGCCAAACGAGAATGGATACCGTTATACCGAGTGGGCCCTGAGTCTATATCTCTTCATCGTGAAGGAGAAAATCCCAGTCTTGAACTATCACCGTTACTAGACACACTGTCCAATGTACCCAGAACTTATTTTACTACTTCCCATTTACGGGAAGATTCATCTAACAACCAAAGCACATCTTCTTGTGTGAAGCAAATTGACATTCTCATGGTCTAAGGAACTATGTATATAACATTTTATGATATGAATTATAACGTTGTTACGATGATTTCTTTAAGTATATCATTTAACACTAGGGTTGATTCAACATCATTGTTCTGCAAACAACATGCTCTCATTGCTATTGACATCCTTGTTACAAGAACAATGTCCATGATTAATAAAACATAATCATCAATAAGCACATGAGCTGGTCTTAGAGGAAAAACCAGGAACTCTTGTTGTTTACATTTCCACACATGCATATGAGTTTTATTCTGAATCTCATAGTCAGGATCATTGCAATTATAACACAGAAATATAAACATTAATGATGAACATGAATATATAAATTATAACACAGTTTATTATTGCCTCTAGGGCATATATCCAAGAGTAGGAAGGGCTGACTCAGCACAAAATAAAGGATAAAACCCGTGCAAAAGGGTAAGCAGGGAAAACTCATGTGCCATCTCTAAATCAAACAGAGTAAAAACAGGCCATTGGGAGGTGCATGATCCGTGAACGACTTTTGATAGATAACTCACTCACTTCATGATTTGGACAAGTTTCAAGGAATGGCTCCCATGTGGGGACGGTCACATCCCCTTAAATTCCTTTGTTTATCATTCATAAATGGGCGAAGGAACTTGTGCGTTAGTATTTATCTTTTACGAGCTGGGCACTCATGCCCGCCCCTTCTCGTATTAGGGGTTTGGAGATTAGGCATGAAACCCCAAGATAAAACTTGTCCAAATTAAGAAGATCATGGGTTACCCACCACTTCCTCATGAGCTGAATCAGTGGCACAAAACAGAAGATTTTGAACATCTAGAGATAGCACATAAATTATATACTTTATGAGTGGTAGTGGAATACCACAAATAGGAAGGTATGGTGGACTCAAGTGGAAGATGTTGGTTTCAGGGTATGGAAGTACAAGCAGAATTCCTCTTAGTACAGAGTTTTGGCTAGCAAGGCTTTGAGAGACCAGACAATTGATGACAACTTAGATGCAAGAAATACAAAGCCTAAACATTAAAACTAGCATGAAACATCAAGTTGTCTTCCTTGTCAACATAACACTTTAAGCATAATAACACAAAGGTTTTGGCTATGTCGCTACTTTGAGAAAAACATGCTTGTTGTTATGACCAAAGCTATACTTGCCAAGATTTAAATAAAGTTTTTGAAACCATACCTCATATAAGGTCAGTACTCCCCATAAGAATCAGCTCATAATATCGATTGCATGAAGAGAATACCGAGTGCAGCGAAGAAACCAATAGACTTCTCATTAATATTCCTTCATAGACGACCCCACACTCACGGATACAAAGCTCTCCACAAAAGGAGTGATAGACCTCAAAGAAACAACTATTTCACAAAGTAACTTCCCTAGACATGATACGACTCTACTTGACTCCTAAAGACAAAGATAAAGATAAAGATACCCGGCACTCCCCCATGCTTGGAACAAGCTAAGGGGATGCCTTTACCCGAGGAGATTTACTCCTCATTCTTGTTCTTGTCGGTCACATACTCCTTGGCGAAGCGCTTCCATGGCAGCTGCTCTCCGGTCTCAAAGGACATTCCCATCTCCAAGATCCTGCACTCAGCACCCAAACCCATGCACAGAAACTTTAGTTCATACTCACAGTTCTGGTTCTGTAGATCATAGATCTGTGCTTGGTGCGCATAAACTTTTTCTTCTAGTGCGGACAAACTTGACCACATCTCCTTCATCTCCTTCTTGTGGGAAGCCTCGATCTCGTTCATGATGTCGAAGTTAGCTTCAACACCACGCACCACCATCTTCTTGAACTTGAAGACCTCATGTTCCATCTCCTTCAGCCGCTCCTCGGTGCTCCCTTACTTGACTGGTCCCTTCAGATCTTCCTTGTGGAGGACACCATCTTCCACACGAAGGATAGGGGGTGCTTCCTCACCTTTCCGAGGTAAGGGTTGATTACGTTGACGACGAAATTGTCCTTGGGGGAACTTGGGGAAGCCATTGCACCTAGATCTGCTGAAATTTTTCCTGGCAGAAACAGACCAAGAAAGAAAACACACGAAATCGCGAGATACGGTGCCGGGACTATCCGGGCAAATATATAGCAAAAATATCTGCAACAGAAGGAAGGTTTGAAGCCTAGGTGGAGACAGAGTCGGAGTCCAGGGCACCCAGGAGGGTGCCTGGCGCAGCCAGGAGGGGGGCCGCACCAGGAGGCCTCCTGGGCCCCCTGGAGCTCCTCTCCGGCTCCACTCGGGCTTGGAATTTTCGTAATTTTGCAAAAACTTTGAAAAGTAAAGTTTTATTGACGTTCGCGGTGTTTTCTTACCATAATTCACTACAGGAAACAAGAGTTTTGTCGTCAGCCAAAGATGACGGCAAACTTATGAAAAGCTGACGGCAAAGGCTTTGCCGTCAGCTCCACGACGGCAAACCTGTTGTAACCTCATCAGTCGGTAGTGAGCTGCTTTGCCGTCAGCTCAAGATCGACCGATGGCAAAGCCTTTGCCGTCAGCCTTTTTGTACTGGCTGAAGGCAAAGCCGCTCGTACAGCCATCTCTGACTTAACCCCCGTGGGCTGAGTTAACGGCGTGCATTGTCGTCAGCTAGCCGTCTAGCTGACGGTGAAGCCCTTTCCTGGGCCCACATGTCAGCAGTTTGCCGTCAGCCAACCTACTCTTTGCCGTCAGCCGGTTGAAGGCCGACGACAAAGCGGTGACCAAATGGTCACTGCCACAGCCCAGATTGCACAGGCTGCCGCCACGTGTCCGCTTTGCCGTCAGCTTGCTAACGGCAACGCCTTTGCCTTCACCAAGTTGACGGCAAAGCTCTCTGTATCTATCTTTTTAATTTGTTTTTCTTTAATTCCCTGCATATAAAAAATAATATATATATATATACAGAATTCCATCCACAAGTCATATATACAATCATAATGCTATCCACAAGTCACGTATATAAAAGAAGCCATCCACAAGTCATATATACAAAAAGAAGCCATCCACAAGTCATATAAACAAAAAGCTCCATGTTTAAATAAGCAAGTCATCTCCATGTTTAAAACAGCAAGCCATCTCCAAGTTACAACAAGTCATCATATATACAAAAGGAAAGTGCCCAACATTATATACATCTACAAGTCATCTCCATCCTAACATACCATATCTACAACAAAGAAGCATCCATCCATGCATAAAGGCAAATCTGCAAAATAAAAACATAATCATATGTTACATACGGAAAAGAAGAAATCCAAAATGATGAAAACATGAAAATAAAAAGGAAAAATAAGAACAAGGAGAAGAAGAGTAAGGAGAAGAAGTGGAAGAATAAGAATAAGATGAAAGGAAGAAGAGAAGATGGAGAAAAAGAAAGAAGAGAAAAAGTAAGAATAAGAAGAACTTTTCTTCTTTTACTTTCTTTTTCACCTCTTTCTTCTTCACTTCTTTCTTTTCCTCCTATCCTTCTTCTTATTCTACAATACTTGTTCTTCTTAGACCTCAAGAGCTAAATATATCTCATTTTAGATCTAACTAAGTCATTAATAAATTTTTGAGCTTTATATGCGAAGTATAAGTCATTTTTAGGTTTATAAGCCACTTAAGCTAGTAAATTCATTATTGAACTTTTATAAGACAAGTATAAGTCATTGTTGAACTTAATAAGCTTATAAAATCTAATTTGAGCTTTAAAAGCTTATAAAGCCAAGTCTGAGCTTTATAAGCTTATAAAGTCACTATTGAGCTTTTAGAAGCCAAGTATAACTCAATTTTCATCCAACTACGCTATTAACATCATTTTTCAGCTTTATGAGCTTATGAAGTCATTGAGGAGCTATTATAAGCCAAGTATAAGTTATTTTTAGGTTTACAAGCTTATAAAGCCAAGTATAAGTATTATAAGCTTATATAGTCATTTTTTAGCTTTTATAAGCCAAGAATAAGTAAATATTTATGTAACTAAGCTATTACTACCATTATTGAGCTTTATGAGCATATAAAGTCATTGATGAGCTTTATGTAACTTACTGGAGGCCACCTCAAGGCTGAGAAGCGCCGCCACGTGGGTTCCTCGGGGATTCACTAGGAGATTCTTGTGGGTTGTGAGATGCAGCTCTGGAATTATGCTGCAACAAAGGATGAGTTGCAATGTGGTAAGCATGATGACACTTGATGGTATAAGACCGGGATATATTGATCATTGAAAGAAACTTACCGTTCCGGGAGGAGAAACGATAGGCGTCGGCATCGGTGGAGGGGTAAGACCTTGCTTCTCCCACATACTCTGCGAGTTAGTTTTTGAGGACTCGAGCATATTAGCAAGTGAACCAAACATATGCATATGCATTCTTGGCGGATATATGCAAAAGTAGTAACTTATCGAGAAGAGGTCGTAGATGGCCTTCGTCTGGCATTATTGCGTGCCCTCTCCTCCTCGAGTATCCTCTGGGTCCTCTCCTCCGCCAGCCGGTCCCTCTCCGCAAGCTGCTCCGACAACATCTCTTGTGTCGCTTGTCTCTCCCTCTGAATGGCGTCCTGCGAACACTCAACAATATAGCAATTATTGTCATAATCATTACGTAGTCTAAAGAATGGAAAGAAAAATTGAGACAAAGTTATACCTGGATAGCAATGTCCACTGGCCGCGGGCGAGGTCGTACAGCAGGAGCGGAGCTCGTTTGCCTCGCCTTGATCTGAGGTAGAGTCTCCGGGAAATGTACGAGGCCATTGCACATGGAGGTGCTGCCATGATGCTTACCGCCACCAGAAATCATCAAGGCCTCCGGATCCATCTCCTCCTCGCTCGGGTGAAACTGAGGACCGCGTAGCTCTTTCCCCACCTCAGAATAGGCCATCATCTTGTGGTAGGCTGCATCGCTGGTGTACGCCTCAACACCGTCGCCCTCGGCATATGCCGTCACCGTTTTGTACTTTCCCTTATGGGCCATGGCAAATGAGCGAAATCCCTTAGGCACAGGCTGATTATGATGCTTCGCCTACAATGAAAAACAAAGAAAAGGCATGAAACAAATCAATTGATTAATGATGAAAGGACATGAAACTTAAAACAAAAAGGCACATACCCATTTTTTTGCGTACTCGTTGACGTTGAGATTGCCTTGGTGGTGTGCCACACCTACCATTTGTGCACGCCTAGCCTTGGCGCTTTTGTGGGTGGATAGCCAGGCATCACTGAGCCATTTGTCCACTATCGCCTCAAAGCAATCCATCTTATTTGCACACCATCTCGGGGGCGCCTATGAATTAATAATCTTATAAATTCATTGAATATATTTTTTAAGCCAAGTACAAGTCAAGTTTTATGTAACTAAGCTATTATTATCATTTTTTAGTTTTACAAGCTTTTAGAGCCAAGTTTGACCTTTATAAACTTATAAAGCCAAGTTTGACACTTATAAGCTTATAAAGCCAAGTTTGAGCTTCATAAGCTTATAAAGAAAAGTTTGACACTTATAAGCTTATAAAGCCAAGTTTGAGCTTCATAAGCTTATAAAGAAAAGTTGGAGCTAACTAGGCCTTACTTATAAGTGTAGGAATTTGAATTAGTTAGTAATTTACCTCCAAGTATTCTTCCTTCTTAAGGAAAACTTTTCTACACTTCTTCTTGGCCTTCTTCACGCCCTTCTAGGCGTACCAATCTCGAACACACTGAACACGCATCTCGTGCCTAGTGTTCGTGAGTAGCCTCACTATCTCCTTCTCGAGATTCTTCTGGGCCGCCGGCTCCATCCCCTCCTCAACCCTATAGTAGCACTGAAAAATGCATCGAACATGTGAAAAGATGAGTGAAATGATTCCAACACTAATAAATGATTGCAATGCTTAGAATACTTACCCAAAAAGTAGCCACCACCATGTCGGCTTTGGTATGGCATTCAACGTTGTTGATGCGTTCATCTGGCGGGGCCGGGGCGGCTTTGTCGTGTGGACAAGTGAGGCCGGGCTCAGGAACCCTACCCTCAACAGGCAACTGGACTAGCCCAGGGAAGTGCTCCTTAAGCACGCCACCAAGGAGGCAGTTCGGATTCCGAGCACCTTCCGGGTAACTCCACGCCCTGAAAAATAAGAACACAAAGACATTAGTTCTTGTTGGACCATATGTACATGTATGATATATATATACAAGGAACACAAAAAATTCATCAACTTACTTCTCCCCATCTGGCACAATCAATGTCCTCTGCGCAGGGTCCGGACGTGGTGGGAGCCGTGTCATACCACGCTGGTACACCAACTTCTTGGAAGAGGAGCTCCCCTCACCCCCATCATCCCCCTCACCCCCCTCCGCCCCGTCGTGATCGCTATCATCATCCTCATCAGCATCATCATCATCCGTGCGAGCACGCTCCTCCCAAGGATCATCCCAACGAGGCTCCGTCGACTGCCTCGGTGCCTCCGGTGTCTCTGACTGCACCGGCGGTGTCCGCTGCTCCGCTGCCTCCGACTGCACCGGCGGTGGCTCCTGCACCGGTGAGACTGTCCTGTGAGTGGGTGACTCGGCTAGGGCGCCACCTGCTCCTCGACCACCGGGTTTAGCTCTCTTTGGGCCTTTTCCCCGACCTCTCCCACGAGGCTTCTCAGCACGCGCCGGCGGCGAGATGGCTGCGACAATACCCGCCAGCAACTCTCTCCGTAGAGGTAGAGGTGGTCGAGACTCCACCAGTGGGTCCCTACGGCTCGCCATGTGTCAACACCTGTTACAGAGTAAAGATGAATTAGTAAAGTAAGGAAATAAATAATACAAATTCATATATAAAAAAAACAAACATATGCATATAAAGATGAATTAGTACATTAAGGAAATAAATAATACAAATTCATATATACAAAAAACAAAAGAAAGTTGGGATGCATACAACTAATAGTCGGGATCATCTGTATCTTCTCCAGGATCAATAAAAACATCATCGTCACTATCACGCGTGTCGTCATGAATGATATCTTCTCCGGGATCGGGTTCAGCGTCAACCACATTTCGAAAGCCTTTTTGTAACCGGTCAAGCAATGATAGGTCATCCGCATCGGTAACCTCTTCGTGTTCCACTTCTTCATCTTCCTCCGCATTGTCATTCCCTACTTGCATGTTTTGACCAAATGTAGAGGTTTTTACGAAATGTTTTTTGGCCACACGTGTTTCTTGGAAGAATTCTCCGTCATATGTGTCTGGGTCTATGTGAGGTTGATAATCCTCTTCTTCATTGGGGGCAGGTAGTTTACCAAGTGGCGGCACGTCATAGACGACATACCAATCTTCGAGATTCTTTACACTTTGGCAGGCCCATGGAAGATAGAAAACTTGTGTGGCCTGTTGAGCCACAATATAAACTTCGGCAACATTTAAACAGTTCTTCTGTTTAATTTCAACTAGCCCAACATGCTCATGAGTTCGTCTAGTATCCTTCGGATCAAACCAATGACATTTGAAGACAACGGCATTCGGAGGATTTTCACCAAAATATAGCAGTTTGTATATTTCTTCAACTATTCCATAATACTCGACTCCTCCATCTATAGCGGACACACCGGAATTCGTTGTTTTCCGATCGGGCATAATTTTCTCTTTCATACCAGTACGAAAGCGATACCCATTGATGTCGTATTTTTCATATGTATGGACCTTAAAGTCAAAACCATTTGCGATTTGTCTCAATTCAGCGTCCATCGACTCTGAATTAGCCTACAAGTTGAAACGGAAAGGCTTGTTGTATTAGTCGGTACTAAGACGACGAAGAAATAAAAATGGCCTGTATATCATATAAGAAGTACTGTTTGTGTAAACTAAGAGATGAAACCGGGATTGCCGCCTCCCCGCTTCTCAAGAAGATTAATCTCTTCGATGGAGTCTTTTTCGATCGCCACTCCATTCGAGAATTGCGCGACGAATCGACTGTATCAAATAATTAAGAGAAGTTAGACACACAACTCGTCAAGAAGTTGCAGAACAATTAATATGTACCGCGCACTTACTCGATGTATGGCCGCACTTCTGTCATGTTGGTCAAGATATACAATGTAATGATGCTCCATTCCTCGAAGGTCAACGTCTTTGTCTTCATAACCCCACAAGGTGCGAGGCTCCCTTTAAAGAGTTTGAACTTGGATTCATGTCGCTCGGGGTCGGCAGTATTGTACCGAGGCTTTGGATTATGCAAACTGTAATTAGTGGTAGCATAGTGTGCTGTCACGAAGTTTGCCGCTTCCTCGACAACGAATGCCTCAGCCATTGATGCTTCAATTCTTCATTTATTTTTACATTTTGCTCGAAGCGTCTTCTGCATTCTCTCGGTTGCATAGCACCAACGGTTTTGCACAGGGCCACCCAATCTTGCCTCCATCGGTAGATGCAAAATTATATGCTGCATCGGATTAAAGAAACCCGGTGGAAAGATCTTCTCTAACTTGCATATCAACTCCGGCGCCAGTTTTTCCATCTCTTCTATCACAATAGGCGATAATTCTTTAGCACAAAGAACACGGCAGAAATAGCTTAGCTCTGCCATTACTAGCCATTCATCCTCGGGGATGTAGCCGCGCAACATCACCGGCATTATCCGCTCAAGCCATATGTGCCAATCGTGACTCTTCAGCCCAAAGATTTTCAACTTTTCAAGACTTGCTCCCCTTGCTAGATTCGCTGCATACCCATCGGGGAACATCAACTTTTTTTTCACCTAGATGAGGATTTACCTCATGTGTTCCCTTTTAAGATTGAACCATGCCTTTGGCTTCTCCCAATTCTTCTTCCCTTTCGGTTGTCGCAGGTTCAGTGACTTCCTATTACACAGACTCTCCTGATCGACTCTAGCCTTAACATTATCTTGCCCCTTATCAGTGCCGAACAATGTACCAAAAAGGGCCTCACCCATATTTTATTCAGTGTGCATCATGTCAATGTTGTGTGGAAGAGCATGGTCTTTGAAATATGGGAGATCCCAAAAGCATGGCTTGTGGGTCCAGGCGTGTTCCGTATTATATCCCAAGAAATACCCTGGCCGGTTCGGATCAGGCTCTAGTGAGTTCAACTGATCAAGAATTTGTGCGCCCGTCATCATAGGTGGTGCCTCATGCTCGACAACTTTACCTTTGGTGAAATTCTTCTTGTCTTTTCTGAATCCATGGTCCAGAGGCAGGAATTGTCTATGCAAGTCGAAGCAAGAATACTTGCGACCCTCCGGCAACCAATGAAACTTAAGAGCAGACTTGCATTGCGGGCATGGGAACCTTCCGTGCACGCACCATGCAATAAAAAGTGCAAACGCCGGCAGGTCATGCATGGAGTACATCAACCAAGCATGCATTTGGAAGTTTGTTTTGCTAGCTGCGTCATATGTCCGGATCCCATTATCCCAAGCTTCTTTCAACTCATCCATCAGTGGTTGCAAGTACACATTCATATTTTTTCCGGGATAGTTGGGCCCCGGAACTATCAACGTCAAGAAGATGTGCTTTCTTTGCATAAGTACTCCAGGGGGCAGATTGAGGGGCATGATGAATACGGGCCAACAACTATACTGGGTTGCCGTCATACCGAAAGGATTGAATCCATCGAGGCTAATGGCGAGTGCCACGTTTCTTGGGTCTTTGGCTTTACCTTCTTTATGTATTTCATTGAACATCTTCCACGCTTCACCATCAGAGGGGTGGGTCAACATCAAATTCCCGTATTCATCTATAGCACGTCTAATTCCATCTCTGTGCCATGTCATTTGTTTTGTTGTTTCTTCAAGCATGTAAAGCCGTTGAAGTCTTGGTAAGATCGGTAGGTACCGAAGAATGTTACGGGTATTTTGCTCTGCGTCTTCCCACCAAGACCGTTGTCTACGACAATATACCTGGAGGACTTGCAGCGTGGACAATAATTATCATCCGCATACTCATGCCTAAATAAGACACATCCTTTCTCACAAGCATGTATCCGCTCGATGGCCATCTTCAGTGCACCGAGTATTTTGTCTGAGTGGTATAGGTTTGCAGGCATAATATGACCGTCCGGTAGAAAGCGCCCGAATAAGGTCATCATCGCATCATAGCACTCTCTGGACAAGTTGAATTGTGCCTTAAGAGCCATTGTTTGTGCGATGGCATCTAGTTGACAAAGGTTGGTGTGCGCATGCAGTGGGAGTTTTGAAGATTCTAGCATGGCATAAAAGGCCTTGGCAGTTTCCTCCGGTTCTTCGTCCTCAAGACGAGCATCGTTGTAGTCATTGACCATATCTTCGATCCCTGTACCACAATCCTCAATGCGCTGACGCACTACCTCATGTCTGTCACGTTGGGCCGACTCGCCATGAAATGACCACAACGTATAATCAGGCATGAAACCACGTATTTGCAGGTGTTTACCCACTACATCCTTTGTCTGTTGTGAATAGTTCTTACATCTAGTGCAGGGGCACCATGTTCTTGGTTGGCCAGCACTAAATGCAACCTCTAGGAACTCCTCGGTCTTGGTCAACCATTCCTTAGTCATATTTTTTTGACTAGGGTGACCGGTGTACATCCACGCACGATCATTCATTATGGCTAGCTAGCTAGTACAAATTAAAACCAGAAGGCATATAATTAATTACGGTGATACGACATATGCACACTAGCTAATAGGTAAAGATAGGTCCTAATCCCACCCGAGTATGTGCAGATTGGATTCATTTCCCCATGCTCTCCTCCCGATCCGACGCAAAATTTCGACAGCACCTCCCCGTTGTTCTCCTAATACACGTCTCAGCATAAACCGAGAGGATGTGTACCCGGAGAACAACAAGGTGGCGCTGACGAAATCCTGCGTCCGATCCGGAGGAGAGCATATATGGGGAAATGAATCCAATCTACACATACTCGGGCTGTCCATGGAAACGTTGGACAATTCGAAAGAATCCAATTATAAATATGCAAATGAATGCATATTTATAAATGGAATCTTTCGAACGGGAGACGCATATGGGTTATGCAATGGAACCTTACATCTAAATTTTAATTATTAAATCTACCTATCTAGCTAGTGTCATCGAACGCACCGGGAGGAGATTTGTGCTCCCCCTCGAACGCACGGGGAGGTTAGAAGGAATGGAAAGGAGGAGAGGGTGCAGTGGGAGATGGAGCTCCTCTTCGTCTTTTTTTCGATGGTTGGAAATCCTCCTCCTCGACATGAGGCTGGTGAGCCTCTCCTCATCTACCCCTCTTCTTCATCTGCCCTACTTTTCTTTTCACTTTACTAATAAAAAATTTCATTCTTTCACTTTACTTTGATTATAACCTAATTAAACTTACTAACTAACTAAATAATAATAGAATAGAACTAACTAAAAGATTATGCCAAACTAGTAGTAATAAACCTAGCTATAACAACTAACAATAACTAAAACATATCCTATAAAATAACAATAACAAAAACCTAGCTATATATCTAACCTTCACTAACCTAGCTAGCAACTAACAATAACAAAATTACTAACAACTAATTTCTGACAACAACTAACAATGAACATAAATCTACACTACACTAACTAAAATTACATGCCACTAATAGATCTATACTAAGATAACTAAAATCTAACACATAAAAAAAGGGAGAAGGGGTGGATGTGCGCTCACCGGAGAGTGGCGGAAGCGGCCCGGACGGAGTGCCGTGGAAGCTCACCGTCGAGGCAGGGGGAGCAGGCTCTCCGGTGGCGGCAGTGGAGGCCCAGATGAAGCGGCGGCGGCGGCGAGGTGGAGCTACAGAGGAGGAGAGGAGCAGTGGCATGAGATGAGAGAGAGAGTGGGGAGCGCGGGAGGGGGCGGCCGGGGTGCGGGGGAGGCGGCAGCTCACTGGCGGCGGCGGGAAGACGCGGCCGGGGTGCTCCGGTGGCGGCGGCGGCGCGTTGGAGGGTGAGAGAGTGCTCGAGCGGGGTGAGGGAGAGAGTACTGGCCGGTTAGGTCTGGCCCGAGCCGAGATAACGGCCCGCCGCTTGGCCATCAGCCAGCTGACGGCAACTCGGCTTTGTCGTCAGCTGGCTGACGGCCAAGCGGCGGGCCGTTATACCACTGCCGCATGGTGGGGTCTAGGCATACGTTGCCGTCAGGTTCTCTATGCCGTCAGCCTTTCTGAGCTTTGCCGTCAGCTAACTGACGGCGTTGAATGGGCTGACGGCTAACGTTCCTTTGCCTACAGCTGTTTCTTTTTCGTCAGCTTTTCCACTAGCTGACGACAACCCATGGTTTGCCATCTGCCACGATGAAAAGCTGACGGGAAAGCCTGAAGCTGATGCCAAAACTCTTTTTTCCTGTAGTGATTCATACCTTTTCTTATTCTTCTCCTGCCGGAGTCTGAAACTGGTTGCAACATGTTCTTCGTGAGTATTTGTATATATCATGTTTGCATCCACATTGATTGGATCACCTGCCATATAATGTTTGAGTCTTTGTCCATTCACAACTTGTGGTTTGGTGCCTTCGAAATTATTGATCTTGATTGCACCAGACCGATATACTTCTTCGATATGAAAAGGTCCTTCCCATCTGGAAAGTAGTTTACCTGGAGAAAACATGAAAGGAGATCTAAACAACAAAACTTTATCACCAACATTAAATTCACGTTTCAGAATTCTTTTATCGTGCCACTTCTTTACCTTTTCCTTGAACCTTTTAGCGCTCTCGTAAGCTTCACTCTTCCACTCATCTAGAGAAGTCAAGTTCATGAGACGCTTTTCACCAGCTAACTTTGGATCAACATTTAGCTCTCTGACAGCCCAGAAAGCCTTGTGCTCTAACTCTAATGGTAAATGGCAAGCCTTGCCATAGAGCATTTTATACGGAGACATGCCCATGGGGTTTTGTAAGCAGTTCTATACGCCCACAAAGCATCTCCTAACTTATTTGACCAGTCCTTTCTAGAACTGTTTATTGTCTTTGGTAAGATCAACTTGATCTCCCTATTAGTGAGCTCAACTAGCCCACAAGTTTGAGGGTGGTACGGTGATGCAATCCTATGATTGACATCGTACTTGGCAAGAGCTTTCCTAAAAGCTCCATGTGTGAAGTGTGACCCTCCAACTGTCCTGAGGTACCTTGGTACTCCAAACCTAAGAAAAATTACATCCTTGAGCATTTTCAAAGATGTCTTGTGATCAGCACTCTCAGTGGGGATTGCTTCCACCCACTTGGTTACATAATCAACAGAAACTAAGATGTTTGTGTACTTGTGTGAAGGAGGAAAAGGACCCATAAAATCAAAACCCCAGCAATCAAAAGGTTCAATCACTAGTGAGTAATTCATAGGCATCTCATTTCTCCTCCTAATGTTACCAACTCTCTGACACTTATCACAACATAGAACGTACCTTCGGGCGTCCTTAAAAAGAGTAGGCCAATAAAAACCTTATACTAAAACTTTATGTGCGGTCCTTTCACCGGCATGATATCCTCCATAGGGACTATCGTGACATTGTCGAAGAATGTCCTGCTGCTCGTGCTCCGGTATACATCTTCTTACGATCATCCCAAAAGTAGAACCTCAAATCCGTGAAGAATTTCTTCCACTGCTGAAATGTAAAACCTGGAGGCAAAAACTTTGCAACAATAAAATTAGCATAATCTGCAAACCAAGGGTCGGAATGAGATTGTACTTTTACAACAGCAAGCTGTTCATGTGGGAAACTATCGTTGACTAGAATAGGATCGTGCGGGATATCTTCCATACCTGAAAGATTATCCGCCACCGGATTGTCTCCTCCTTTTCTATCGACAATCAACAAATCAAATTCTTGAGGGAGTACCCATCTAATGAGTCTTGGTTTGGCGTGTTGGGAATGTGCCCTAGAGGCAAATAAAATATGTTTATTGGCGTATTCCATTAGTTCATAATAAGTTTTATACTGTGCTATAACTGTATTGAGCGGAAACATTAATACACGTGTGGTATACCAACAACCAGGTCCCTAGTTAACTCTAGTAAACTAGTCCATTGGGAAATTGATGATCAAGGTTTCCTGATCACGAGATGTGAACAGTCTATTGACAATGGGGTCATGTCATTGGGAGAATGACATGATGGACAAACACCCACTAGAAGTGTTTCAATGTGATCCAGTCACATAGTGCAACATTGCGATAACTATAAACGTAGTGACCCGATCCCTAAGACCGTGATGATCATACATAATTTCTATCTACCAGGATGCTTTGAGTGCATTAACCGTTACACTGAAACATGGTAACCATAAAGGTGTATCTTGGGTATTCCAAAGTAGATCTGTTGATGAGTATGCAAATAGATCAAAACGATATTTGTCCATCCGAGTGACGGATAGGTACTCTAGTCCCACTCGGTGATATTACATTATAAAGATTGCGCAATCATGTGACTAGGTCACGGGGTTCTAATATCACAGGAATGAGTAAACATGTTTGTCGGTAACGAGAATTAACTAGGTATATTGGATACCGACGATCAAACCTCCGACAAAAAAAGTACCGTATGACAAAGGGATCAGGACTCAACGTTAACGGTTCAAACGATGAAGTTAATTCGATGGAAGCGCAGGGGCTCATCAAGGATTGTAACCAGATCCCACATGATGGTCATTGGTCAGAGAGTGTCTGATCATGTCTTCTGTTTCCCGAACCGTAGGGTGTCACGCTTAACGGTATTCGACGCAATAAGGATTGATTCGGGATCATCGTTGAAATAAGAGAAAACACCAAAATTGTTCCGGGAGGTGCCGGAAGTTGTTCTGGATATTTTGAAAGGTTCAAAATAATGTTTAATAATGTTTAAATATGTTTTATTATTTAATTAATAGAATTAAATATTAAAATATGATTAAATATAATAAAAAATGAATTAAAAGGCATATGGGCCTAAAGAGGCCCATTAGGGGAAGGAGGGAGCTCCCCCTTGGGCCAAGGCGCCTAGGGAGGGAGCCCACCTCCCCTAGCCGCACCAAACCCCCCTCCCTAGGGTTTAGTCCCACATGGGAAGGGGATGGAGGGTGGCACCCCTCCTTGGCCTATATAAGGAGGGGTGGGGGTGCCTTTTTTCTACACACAATTTTGATTTGAGACAAGTTTCTCAGATCTCTCTTCTCTCTCTTTCTCCCTCCTCAAGTGGACTCCCCTTGTTTGGAGTCTACACTTTGTTGGGGTTTCTCTACCATACACACGCCGTCGTGCTGCTGGAATCGGGATCCGAATCCATCTTCTTTCCGCTGCTCTTCTGGTTCGGAGCCCGGAGGGTACGTCGGGTACACCGTATGCGTGTAATCCCGCGAGGCGCTACACTTGTGGTGCTCCTTCATCGTTGAGGCCGTGTCGCAATGTCTTCACCGACAACGTTCCGACGGGGACGTAATCCCGTCATCGGTCTTCAAGGACCGGGTGGCCTCAGGAGTCATCGTGGATCTGCGCGGCATCGGGGATTTCCGGTACGACTACATCAACCACGTTCACTCGGGAACGTTTCCCGCTTAACGGACTACATACTGGTATGTGACCAATTCCCTCCGTTACTTGCATCGCCATAGCATAGGTCTTTGGTTCGGGAAGCGTAGGTCGTGAAAAATTATTGTTTTCTGCCCCATTCCCCAACATGGCGTCCTTTTTCTTCATAAGATACTTAATGGCAGCATGGTCAGTATGAATAATAACTTTATAATCAACAATATACTGCTTAAACTTATCACAAGCAAACACCACTGCCAAGAATTCCTTCTCGGTAGTAGCATAATTCTTTTGAGCACTAGCAAGTGTCTTGCTGGCATATTAGATGACATTCACCTTCTTGTCAACCCTTTGTCCTAAAAAAGCTCCAACAGCAAAATCACTAGCATCACACATAATTTCAAAGGACAAATTCCAGTCAGGTGGTTTTACTATAGGAGCGGTTATCAAGGATTTCTTAAGAACTTCAAAAGCTTCCTTACAATCTTCATCAAATACAAAAGGAGAATCCTTCTGGAGAAGATTGGTAAGGGGTCTCGAGGTCTTAGAAAAGTCCTTGATAAATCTTCTATAGAAACCAGCATGACCTAGAAAACTACGAATACCTTTGATGTCCCTTGGATAGGGCATCCTTTCAATAGCTTCAATCTTTGCCTTGTCCACTTCAATTCCCCTTTCGGAAATCTTGTGTCCAAGAACAATCCCTTCGTTAACCATGAAATGACAATTTTCCCAATTGAGCACCAAATTCGTTTCTACACATCTCTACCAAACTTTATTAAGATTGTGGACACAGTGGTCAAAGGAGTTTCCATAGACGGAAAAGTTGTCCATGAAAACTTCTGCAATCTCCTCACAGAAACCATAAAATATTGAAGACATACACCTCTGAAAAGTAGCAGGTGCATTACACAAACCATAAGGCATACACCTACAAGCATAAGTACCGTAAGGACACGTAAAGGTGGTCTTCTCTTGATCCGCTGTGTTAACGTGAATCTGGGAGAAGCCAGAATACCCATCAAGATAGCAGTGGGTGTTTTTAGACATCCGCTCGAACATCTGATCAATAAAGGGCAGAGGATAGTGGTCCTTCTTGGTGGCCATGTCCAACTTCCTGAAATCAGTACACATTCTATATCCAATAATAGTCCTCTGAGGTATTAGTTCATTTTTATCATTAGGAACAACAGTCATACCTCCTTTCTTTGGAACACAATGAACGGGACTTACCCACTTACTATCAGCAATAGGATAGATGATACCTACGGTTAGAAGTTTGAGAACCTCCGTCCTAACCACGTCCTTCATCTTTGGGTTCAACCGTCGTTGATGATCAACAACTGGTTTAGAATCGGGCTCGAGATTGATAGTATGTTGGCAAATGGATGGACTAATATCCTTGAGATCATCAACAGTATAGCCAATAGCACCTCGGTGTCTGCGGAGTGTCTCCAATAATCGCTCTTCTTCATACCCTGAAAGGTTAGAATTGATAATAACAGGATATACTTTCTTTTCAGCTAAATAAGCATACTTGAGCGTATCGGGTAGTGGTTTTAGATCAAACACCGGGTCTTCTTTTGGTTGCGAGAGGATTCCTAAAGGTTCAACCGGGAGGTTGTGCTTCAGGATAGGAGTTTGTCTTAAAAATATGTCTTCTAGTTCAGCCCTCTCCTGCATATGTATGTCATTCTTGTGGCCTTCCATAAATTGCTGCAAAGTATCATCAGGAGGAATAGCAATAGAAGCAATTTCTTCAATAATTTTGTCATTACTTGACAAGTCAGTACCACGAGGCTGCTTAGAAAACTTAGAAAAATCAAATTCATACGGCTCACCGTTGAATTCGACAGAAACTTTACCTTTATTGCAATCTATTATAGCTCCACAAGTGCTGAGGAAGGGCCTACCAAAGATAATAGGGAAAAAATATCTTGCACTGAACCAAGCACAAGAAAATTAGTAGGATATTTTACCTTCCCGCAGAGTACTTCAACATCTCTCACAATCCCAACATGAGAGATCGTTTGTTTATTTGCAAGATGAATCGTGACATCAATGTCCTCGATCTCACAAGGCTCAATCTCGTGCATGATCTCTTGATAAAGTGTGAAGGGAATAGCGCTGATGCTAGATCCCAAATCACATAGCCCATAGTAATTATGATCTCCTATTTTGACAGATACAACTGGTGTACCTGAAATTGGGACTTTGTTCTTGGCTGTGACAATGTTAGTGGAAACAGCACAAAAACTAATAGTGGATTCTTCAATATCACTGGTTACCAGATCCTTGACCATTGCAAATTAGGCTTTACCTTGATCATGTCCTCAGGTTCGTCAATGGTCCTTCCGTTTTTTTTAGAATACCTGTAATAAAAGAGTGCTCCTTTATCCTTGAGGGGTAAGGAGGCTGTTCATACACAACTGCAGGTAAAATAGGATCAGTAACATTAATCTCAATAGGTGACTCCTTGAAAGGTTTATGATGTTGACTCTCCTTCTTCTTAGAAGATTCAATATGGGAAGCAAAGTCCTTTTAAAAGTAAACCATTAGCTGGGAATCAAGACCAATTTTAGAGAAAAAGGTACTAAAGTAATCAGTCTTCACATAACTCTCAATATAGTCATGCTCATAGTTTATAGCGGGTTCAATACCTTTATCAATTTCCCAGTCTTCAGTGTTCTTCTGGATCCTTTCTATAAGATCCCATTTTTCTTCCATACTTCTGGTCTGGAATACCCCGCTAGAGGAGGCATCCAACATCTCCCTGTCCTGACGAGAAAGTCTGGCATAAAAATTTGTAAGTATAATTTCCTTGGGGAGCTCATGGTTTGGGCATTTGAGCAGCAAGGACTTCAGTCTCCCCCAATCTTGAGCGATGCTCTCTCCATTGCGAGACCAAAAGTTGTAGATGTAGTTCCTGTCTTGGTGAATTTCGCGAAGAGGATAAAACTTTGCATAAAAGAGAGACATAAGCTCTGGCCATTCAAGCAGATCAGAGTTATCGAGTAGCTTATACCAATCTGAAGCTTTATCTTTGAGTGATACGAAGAATAGTTTCTTCATGAAGAACTCCATTGTTACACCTGCAAGCTTAAATAAAGAACATAATTGTGATAAATATAGCAGGTGTTCTCCCGGATTTCCTTCTCCTGTATAACGATAAGCCAAGACATAATCAATAATACTAGATGGTATTTTATAGGGCACAATTTCAGTAGGAGTAGGAGTGACCACCAAAGTCGTGGGGCGGCTCCTTACCAGCAACGAACCAAAAGTAGAAGAGTCCATAAGGACTGAAGGTAACAACAGAAAAATAAAGGTTTCCTTACCGGCTTCACTTACCAATAGCGCTACACTCCCCGGCAACGGTGCTAGAAAAGCTCATTGATGGCAAAGAAGTTAATAGGTTTAGTTGGGTTGCCTTCCCTGTTAACCGCGCCAATAAACGATTCTTGATAACCCACAAGTCTAGGGGATCAATTGTAGATTTTCGATAAATAAGGATGCTGATCCCACGAGGAGCAGAAGGTGTTGATAAGTGACACTGGATAAGGAAAGGGTTGCACACACTGAAAGGTAAATATTTAGGGGTTTTTGGTTTAAGCAACAAAAAATTAAAAGACAAGAAAAGTAAAGAGGGTAAGTGAGGAGTAGAAAGTGGACCAATCCTTTCACAAGGATAAGCCTAGGAAACTTATAAAAGCTAAAGCATTCTCGAGAACACATGGGAGAGATAGCCAAGTTACTTTCACCATACTCCGCCAAGTAATATGTATTGTGTTGATAAGTGTCGGTGGGTGGATCAATGCTAGTACACCTTCTAGACTAAGATAAGTGTACTCTTATGATTACACACCTTGCAAGCATCCGCTAATACAGGGTAGTAATTAAGGCATAAGCCTAACCACAACATTACGATCAAGGATCCATAACTCCCTTGTGCAAAAGTGTGCGAAATGGGGTTCAGGTTTCTCTCGCTCCGGCAACCCACCATAAGCATCCTTTGTGCACAATGTATTACTCTAGGCCCATGAAAGGTGAAGTGTTAAGTGTTCGACTAACATAACACCACTAGAGAAATAACAACACAACTTAAGTATCAAACAACACATAACATTTCAACATCATATGACTACTAACAACTAGACTTCTCCCGTGTTCTCAAGAACTAAAGTAACTACTCACAAGACATAAAAGAGATCATGATCAGGGGTGATAGATGGGTGGCAAACAATCTGGACACAATGATATTTCTCCAACAAAACTCAATAGCATTCACCACGAAGTAGTAATCAACACTAATAGAGTATAAAGGATAGATAGTACGTATTACAACACAAGTTGCAATTGTAAGATGAGATGGGATGGAGATGATGGTGATGTTGGGGATGATGTTGATGATGATCTCGATGATGCCCGTGACGACGATGATGATGATTGCGACGATCTCCCCTTTCGGGAGGTGATCTCCCCGGCGGAATCTATCCGCCGGAGATGGATTTTCTCCTCTGTAGGTTTCCGCCCCGTGACGGCGGCGAAACACGGAAACTCTTCTCTTCTTAGGGTTTCTACCCCAGGAGGGTCTTATAGGCGAGAGGGGGTACCGAGGGGGGCCACCAGGCATCCAGGAGGGTGCCTGGCACGGCCAGGAGGGGGGGGGGCGCCAGGCACCCTTTTGGCTGCCTGGTGGGTCCCCTCACCTCCATCCTCAGTGATCCCCAGTCAGTCTTCATGAAAACACTCCCCACAAATTTTCATTGCATTTGGACTTGACCTCATTCAGCAACTTGGTGTCTACTTTTCACCGCTGAATTATGGTTTTGCTACTTCGGCACCGGAAAGTTGTAAACTGTGTAAAACAAGCCAAAACAACATAAGAACAGTAATTTAAAATGGAATATATCAATGAATAGGATGAAATTACAATATAAAATAGTGATGCATTTTGGACGTATCAGTAATATTTTGATTCTCCTCTTTTATACTTATTATCTTGAGTAATTCTGGCATGTTATCCGTTGCTGTTTATTGCTTTGGCCAAGTAGTAGGTAGTGACTCCAAGAGGGAGCGCTATGCATTATTGTGGGTTCATGCCCCCCGATGACTAGCTTGAGTGACAGAAACATGAGTCTAGGGGATGTGCTGTCGCCACAAGGGGGAAAACAACGGTGCTTGTACTTGCGGGTGCAAGGATTGTTTACTTTACGAAAAGTTCTTTAATGCAGTTGTCTGTTTCTTTGAGTTTACACTTTGGGTGGGATTCACAACTTAATACCAGTGAGATATTCTGGATAGATATCTCAAGGTGGATGATTAGTAGGTAGATGCAGATGGATTTTGGTCTACTTGTCTTGGCGTACCGCCCATGCTTTTGAGCCTCTTCCTTTCTTTATAGCATAATTAGCATTGGTTTGCGCACATAATCCTGTCAATTGCCCAGCTGTGATTTGTTTACCGCGCATAGCTATTTTATCGTCTTTTGGGAGAGAGACATCACTAGTGAACATCATAGGACCCCGGTCCGTATTTCCTACACTGTTTACACTATCAATTTACTTTCAGTACTTACTTTTTCGTAGCTATCACTATCATTATTATCCCGTGCGTTTTATCCTTTGTAAACAACAAGGCCGGAGGGATTTACAACCCCTTTGTACTCGTTGGGAGCAAAGTTATCTGCTGTGTGTGCAGGTCCACGCCTACCTCCAATCTCTGGCGCCGTTGTCACCTTCCTGTCGTTGTCGGAGTCCTACTGGAGACAAACCTTGGTATCTTCACTGAGGGAAACTTGTTGTTGTCTACATATAAACCCTTCCACTTTGGGTAACCAACGAGGGGGTGTTAATTCGTACCTTCAAAATCAATTTATGGCGACGTTGCCGGGGACTCCACTCTTCAGGATAGGGGAGTTTCACACTATCTTTTATCTTTGCTTTTTAGTCTTGTTTGTTTACCTTTCAGTTTTTGCTTTAGCGTCCTTTATCAAAAAAAATTAGTTATCTTGCTTGCTGCTACTATGGGTCCTCCGAGAACACCAAGGTTTGTGACTTCACTAGTCACAACAACAGTGACTTTATTTGCACTCCTATTGCTACACCTGCTACTTCAGCACCTTTTTATGAGATTAAACCTACTTTGCTGAACCTTGTTATGAAAGATCAATTCTCTGGTGCTAGAGATGATGCTGCTTTGCACTTAAACAATTTTATTGATCTTTGTGATACACAAAAGTACAAGGAAGTAGATGGTGATATTGTTAAGCTTAAGATTTTTCCTTTCTCCTTGAGGGATGAAGCTAAAATCTGGTTTCAATCCTTGCCTAAGAATAACATAGATTCTTGGGATAAGTGCAAGGATGCTTTTATTGGGAAGTACTACCCCCTGCTAAGTTTATCCAGTTGAGGAGCTTTATTATGAATTTTAGTCAATTGGATAATGAACACGTTGCCCAAGCTTGGGAACGCATGAAATCTCTTGTTAATATTTGCCCTACGCATGGTTTGACTACTTGGATGGTTATCCAAACTTTTTATGCAGGCTTGAACTTTACCTCGCGGAACTTGCTAGATTCGGCCGCGGGAGGAACCTTTATGACAACTATACTTGGTGCTTCCACAAAACTTCTCGATGAGATGATGACCAACTATTCCCAATGGCACACCGAAAGAGCTCCAACAGGTAGGAAGGTAAACTCTGTCGAGGAGATCTCCTCCCTAAATTAAAATTTTGACTTGATTATGTCTCCACTTACCAAGCAATCTCCTATTGATCCTCAAGATGCTCCTTTAAATTCTTTGATTGCTCAAGATCAAGTAGATGTGAACTTTATCTCAAGAAACAACTTCAACAACAATGCTTATGGTAGTAATCCTAGACCGTTCCCCTCCAACAACTATGGAAACAACAACACTTATCCTAGCACCAAAAACTCCACTTCTGAATTAGAGAGTCTGCTTAAAGACTTTATCACTACCCAAAAAGCCTTCAACAAGAGTGTAGAGGAAAAACTAGACAAATTAGATAACCTCTCGTCGAAGGTAGACAATTTAGCCCATGAAGTAGAATGCTTAAAATTAGAACTTCTCCCGTTGAGGAGAGGAAGGTCACTCCTATGAATGCCATCCAAGTGCAAATTAATGAAAACATTAGGATGATTGCTAAACTTAAAGAGAGATGGGCTAGAGAAAAGGAGGAAGAGGATAGAATTAAGAGCCTTCCTACACACCATACCATCGCTACTATCCAAGTTGTTGAGGATATCCAAACTCCTAGCACCCAATGCACCCCTAGTCCCATAGGACCTATTAATGGTGATGCTATGACCTCAACCGTAGAAAAAGAAATTCCTATGACTATAGAAGCTACCAAACAAGTGAGCCTGAAGGACACCACTACCACTTTACTTGATAGTACTGACCTTGATTTTGATAATTACACCCTTTCTGAAGTTATTCGTTTCCTTCACAAGATGTCTAGAGACCCCCACACTAGCACACTTAATCTTGCCTTCACAGAGCATATCACTAATGCTCTCATCAAAGCTAGGGAGGAGAAGCTTAGGGTAGAAGCCTCCATACCTAGAAAGATAGAAGATGGTTGGGATCCTATGTTTAAAATTAAGTTGAATAACTTTACTTGCTATGCTTTATGTGATGTTGGAGCTAGTACCTCCGTTATGCCCAAAAGAATGTATGATATATTTGAATTGAAACCTTTTGATCCTTGTTCTTTTGGTGTTCGTCTTGTCGACTCTTCCGTAAAGAAACCTTTGGGGAAGATCGATGATGTTCTTATCATTGTCAATGACAATTATGTTCCCGTTGATTTTACTATTATTGACATTGAATGCGAACCTTCTTGTCCAATTATTTTGGGACGTCCTTTTCTTCGCACCGTGGGTGCTGTTATTGATATGAAAGAAGGGATTATAAAATTCCAATTCCCTCTCAAGAAAGGGATGGAACACTTCCCTAGGAAATAGATTAAGTTGCCTTTTGAGTCCGTCACACGGGCTAGTTATTTTCTTGAAAAGACTTGATCTATTTTGCATTAAGCCTAGCTTGCTTTTTATTTGCAAAAACTTTTTGGCAATCTTTAGAAACAGTAGCCCTTCAAGAATATCTTTGTTTCCAGTAGAGAATAAATTATTTTATTATGGGTACTAACCTCGCTAATCAGATTATGATGAGTTATGTATGAAGAGAGTTTTCAAGTGTACGAGGGAAGATGATGAAAGAAGATTCAGGAGTGTCAAGCGCTCAAGCTTTGGGATGCCCCCATCCATCCCCAAGAAATATTCAAGGAGACTCAAGTGTCTAAGCTTGGGGATGCCCCCGTGCATCTCCTTCTCCATCAACAATTATCAGTTCGTCTCTCGTCTCACTATATTTTTATCGCTTCATGCGTGATGTGCTATGCTTGGAGCGTCTCGCTCCTAGGTTTTATTTTTTGTTTTCTTTAGCTTTGATTGTTGTTCATAACAAGTTAGAGCCCAACTTTATTTGTGTGGGAGAGAAACACGCTCCACTTCCAAAATATAGAACACAACATAGGACTTTTCATGCTTATCTTTGCTGTGTGTGTTCTTTATCTTTTTCATAGCTGTTGTCATGTTTTGCTCTTAGTTTTCATGCTTATCTTTTCAAAGAGCTTTTATTTAGTTTTTTGCTGGAATTCTCTTGAGTTTTCATGTTTATCTTGTTTAGAGAGTTTGCCTGTTGCACTGAGTTTTGTGTCTTGACTTGAAGTAGGTAATTGAGGTTGCTATTCTTTTGTATTAGTTACTTGCAATAGTTTTGAGGTATTTTTTGAGTAATGTTTGGACTTTTGGTGTCAAGAGCTTTAGCCTATTAGTGATAGATGTCGTATTTTTGGCAATCCGTGTTTATTTTCAAAACCTACAAAATTAGTTGAGAACTTTAGCTACTAGATGGATCAAATATTAGAGTACACTCACGTAGCATGAGTAGAGGATGCGCAAGGTAACCAAACCCCCATACACTCCTCCTCGGGGTACTTGTCTATTTGTGAACCTCTTTATTAGATTGAGAGTTACCGATAATAAGTGCATGAGTTCTTCGGACTAATGTGAGTATTCGAAAGTTGACCCTTCCACCTTCCCATAATTTGCTAGCCTTTCCTGTGCCGTGCATTTCTTTCTTCTCACTCCGATAGTTTGCGTCCACCTTTTCCGGTACATCCAAACCTTTGGCACGATGCACTTTGTCATCATAAACCTCCTTATATCCTTCCTGAAAACAGCAACCATACCTACCAATCAAGGAATTTCCATAGCCTTTCCGAGATATATTGCCATGCAACATCAATCTTCCACTACTAGGAAATAGGATATAGCCGCCATATCATTGCTGGCGGACACAGAAAGTTGTACGCCAATGCTACTATCGCTGGCGTACAGAGTAGTGCGAACGCCAGGGCAACAATAGGAATCGCTGGCGTACAGAATAAACTGCACGCTAGAGGCACAGCTTGCCCCGGGCTAGGCATCGGATCTAAGTGCCACTGGCGTACAAATGTTCTGGCCACCAGTGCTATTGTTGTTTTCGCTGGCGTACAGTTCAACATGTACGCCAGAGGAACTTTTCCCCGAAATATTTTAATATGGAGATGTTTTTGCTGGCGGGCACCATGAGCCGTACGCCAGCGGTAATGTTCTTTCCTATGGCAGACAGAAGTTTTGTACGCCAGAGGTATGCTGTGCAATTATTGGTCTCGGGCTACCTCCAAGTCCCTCCATTATTGCACCTCCAATCTTGCTCTTCTCACTAGCTCAAAGTTCCTCCCCTTATCATTTCAATCCCCCCATCTCCACCATTCTTTGTAACCAATTAAAACTAGTTTAGGTGATAGATCTAACTCCATTACCTTTCTTCTTTCCTCTCTACCAAAAGAAATGTCCACAAAAGAACCAAATTTAGCTCCTTTTGGTGTAGATCCAAATATATCATCTCCTAGGTCTAGCTGGATCTATCTACATCTCTCTTCGTCTCCTACATTGTCTCTTAAGGTGAGAGAGCAACATATATGTGCTATTCTTGTATTGTGCCCGGATATGTGATGATCCATATATATATATATGTGCTATTCTCTCTTGATGATGATGATGCATGCATATATGAGATGATGAAATTTTGCCGGATATGTGATGATGCATATATATGTGCTATATATTCTTGATGATGATGCATGCATGCATATATGAGATGATGAAATTTTGCCGGATATGTGATGATGCATATATGTGCTATTCTTATTGTGCAGGAAATGATGTCAATATTTTGCCGGAATGTTGATTCATTTATGTTTCGGCAAATTTTGGCACTCTCTTAGTCCTATTTTTAGGAAGGTCATGCCAAATTTTTTAATGAAAAATGATTGTTTTACTTGTCTTGTGGTTCTATCACGTGCAGGCGATCGGTATGGCGCCCGGCCATATGAATGAACGTGTCGTGAACAAATATTTGAGATACGCTACAGACGACATGATACAAAATAATCGGAGGGAGATAATATGTCCGTGTCGCAAATGCAAAAAAGTGGGTTGCTGAACCCCTTTTCGGGAGAGTTGCTGGAGCATCTGCTCATACATGGTTTCATGGATGGACACACTCAGTGGCTTGATGAAGATGATTATGATGAAGTCCATGATGGTGCGGTGGATCATGATCAACATGACAATAATAACGATCACGGGCAAGAAGACGAAGATCCTCCTGATGATCGTCCCGCACATGATGTTGGAGATCTAGAAGATGCTGAACAAAACATCACCGAAGATGATGACATGCAAACACTGCTAGCTTCAGCCGTGCGGGACCCTCATCTCAAAGATCTTCTTCTAAAGAAGAAGACTAACTGCAGATCTTCTAGTATAGAGCAAGCTAAGCTGGCACAACTGGACGTAGACTTGAATACTCCGTTGTATCCAGGTTGCAGATCGGAAGACTCTCGCTTGAAAGTAGCGCTCGATGTTCTCAAAATGAAGGAAAAACACAAATGGACTGACATAAGCGTCGACGCTAGCCTACAATACTGGCAGAGTAAGCTTCCGGAGGGCAACTCGTGTCCTACAAGTTGTGATGACGCCAAGAAAGTCGTGTGCCCCTTTGATTTACTGCATGAAAAATACCACGTGTGCATCAATGATTGCTACATTTATCGGAAAGAGGACGCAAACATGATCACATGTCCGGTGTGCAATGCTGCTCGATACAAGAAAGGGAAGAAAGAACCTCGGAAATTTGTGTGGTATTTTCCGCTCATTCCCAGTTTGCAGCGGTATTTCGTGGACTACAAGGAAGCCAAGCTCATGCGGTGGCACGCGGACAGAAAAAATGTAGTACTGAAAGATCCAAAACAGTGTGAAAAGGAAGTTCTGACACACCCTTCAGACGCAAGCCAGTGGAGAGCATTAGACGGCGTAGATGCAAGTTTCGCGGCAGATCCAAGGAACCTCAAGTTAGGTGTGAGCACCGATGGAGTGAATCCATACAGCAACCAGAGCAGCACATATAGCAGTTGGCCCGTGTTCGTATGGATATAAAACCTCCCCCTGGTTATGCATGAAGAGTAAGTACATACACATGTGCATGCTAATTCAAGGGCCAAAACAACCTGGGAACGACATCAATCTGTATCTAAAGCTACTGAAAGATGAGCTAGACACGTTATGGGAAGGGGTGAACACATGGCACGCCGTCGTAGAAGAATATTTCCCTATGAGAGCCGCATTTCTTTGTACGGTGCATGACTATCTTGGCCACGGATATGTCGCAGGCCAGGTTTGGCATGGACATTGGGGATGTATGAGGTGCATGGATGATCCAACGTTTATGCAACTTAAGAAAGATCCCGGGTCTTCAAAAACTGTCTACACGGGGCATCGAAGGTGGTTACACAAGGATGACCCGTGGATAAGGCGTGGAGACCTTTTCAATGGTGAAGATGAGCTCCGGGGACCTCCACGTAAGAGGAGCGGTGAAGAAATATATGAGTTGCTGAATGATTGGGATCAGTGCCCTAAGCCAGGAAAGAAGCAAAAGTCACCAAAACCGCTCCTGGATGTATGGAAGACGAGGTCCGTGTTTTGGGACTTGAAGTACTGGTCTGTTCTCGATACGGCTCATTGCCTTGATCTAATGCATATCACGAATAATGTGTTCGAGAGTTTGTTTTCCACTCTGCTCAACATGCCGGCAAAAAACCAAAGATGGGCCGAAAGCAAGAAATGACCTGATACATCTAGGTATCAGGGAAGAGCTTCACGGGGGAATTGAGTCATCGGATGAGGAGACAAACCGACACAAGGGAAAAAATGTTAAGAAAAATGACTATCACTGCCCCCATCCTGTTTCACTCTAAGTGAGAATGAGCTTCAACAATTCATCAAGTGCCTTCTAGGAGTCAAAACCCCTTTCGGTTAATGTGGGCTGATAAGCAGATATCTAGACCAGCAGAAACAAAGGATCAGCGGGATGAAGTCTCATGACTGTCATGTGATGATGACGCAGATATTTCCGGTTGCGATTTGAGGGATAATGGACAAGCACGTACGTGAAACCCTTTTCGATTTCTTTAACTTTTTCGACGTGATCTCTCGAAAGTCGGTTACACGGAAGCAACTCTTAAGGTTGAAGGAAGAGATCGTTGTGATATTATACGAAATTGAGATTTACTTTCCACCCGCATTCTTTGACATTTGCGTGCATCTATTGGTCCATATCGTGGAAGATATAATCCACCTCGGACTGGCGTTCCTGCACAACATGATGTCGTTCGAAAGGATGAATGGAGTCATCAAAGGATTCGTTCGTAACAAGGCCCTTCCGGAAGGAAGCATCGTTCAGGGCTATCTTACCGAAGAGTGCATCTCTTTCTGCACGAATCTCCTGGGCGAAGTCGATGACCCTGTTGGCCTGCACAGAAACAGACACCTTGGCAGGCTCGGCGGAGTAGGCCACAAGAATGGCCGGAGGGAATTTCATGTAGACTTTGAAAAACGACGCGTCGACTTTAACAGGGCAAACTTGGTAGCTCTACAACACCTTGAAATGGTCGATCCCTGGTGCAAAGAGCACAAAAATATCATTAGGAAGAAGTACACTGACCAGGGTAGGGAAAGGACAGATGGGGAAGTAATCAGAGAGCACAACTCCACTTTCTTGCGTTGGTTCAAAGAACACCTTATCGCTAATCCACCAATAGATTGTCCAGAAGGCAGAATCTTATATGCTTTGTCACATGGTCCCTCACCCAACCTTGCGACGTTTCATGCATATGATATAAATGGGTTTACATTCTACACGGAAGAAAAGGATAAAAGTTCTGCTTATCAAAACTCAGGAGTAACGATGGTATCCTCAATCGGTAATGAAAAATTACGATACTACGGAAGGATTGAGGTGATATGGGAGCTTGACTACTCTGGAGAGAAGATGCCGATGTTTCGTTTTAGATGTGCTAGGAGATCAACCGTCATGAAAGAAAATAAATACTTCACCACCATGGTTATACCCGAAGTCGGCAGCACTTCATCAAGCGTGAACGTCACTTCGTAAAACGAGCCATGGGTATTGCTAAGCACGTGTCCCAATGCTTCTTCATAATAGACCCCTATAGGCCTAGCCGCGTGGTCGTGAGGAGAGGAAAAAGAAGCATCATAGGAATGGTCGACGAAGAAGACTTCGACATGTTCAGCGACCCAAATATCTAAGATGATGAAGATGACGATGATAAGGCAAAATACACCACAAGAAGGAGCAGAATGACGCTACCTAGGTCAGGTCGTCCGTTCAAAAGAACTAGTCACGATGTCGGGCTAAATTATGCAACTGCGACAAAAAAAGGCAAGAAAAATTACCAAACACTGAGAAAGACACGCAATGTGTGCGCAGAAACTATGTATTGATTTCTCTTTTGTATGAGACTACAAACTTGTATTGATGAACTAATATTATCGATGACACTCATATTATATGTACCTCTCATTTGTATATAATATATATCTTTGACTTTCAATTCTTTTATTAATTCATACATTTTTACCATTTTATATGAAAACAACCCTTTTAATAAAACAGAGAGAAAATCAAATACAATAATTGAAAAAAAAGCAAATACAAAAAAAAACAAAAAAAGGACCACTTGTGGCCAGAACTTGTGTACGCCATTGGTAGGGTCACCTCTGGCGGACACCCTCCTTTGGACCGCCAGAGAAAAAAAAGAACCACTGGCGGACATCGATGTCTGTCCGCCAACGATAATTTAGGTACCTATTGGCTATGTGCCACCCGGCACCCCATGCACTCTCTCCACTCCTCTTTGCTTTGCTTCCCCTCCCAACCGTAGGCGGCGACAGCGACGCATCTCTCCACAGTGCATCTCACACAGGCGCCCCACCCCCCCCATCGCCCCACCCCTCTATCCCGCACCAAAAATCTCAAGGGTCGCCGCCATCTCGCCGTACTCACCCCCTCCAGGCGCGCGCCAGCCGCCGTGCTAGGGTTCGTCGCCGTCGTCGGCGCTAGGGTTTTGGACACTGCCGTCTCCGGCCTCCAGCCGCTGAAGCCCTCCTCACCTCCTCCTCGCCGGTTAGCCTCTTCGTCCCTTGCACCTCCTCCTCTGCTTCGTCTACGAAGAACGAAGGTGAGCTCTCCCATATCCTGGTAATTGATTTGTTACTTGTTGCTAGCATTGTTAATAGCATTGTTGCTAGCATATGGCTCCAACCTTTTACAGTAGACAACAAAGTGCAATGGTAATTGATTTAATTTTTTAGTTGTTAGTTGTTGCTAGTTGTTGATTTGTTATTTCCTAGTAGACAACATATGTTAGCAGTAGCAGTAGTAGTAGCGTTTGTTAGTTCCTAGTAGACAACATTTGTTGATTTGCTGGTAGCAGTACTGGTACTAGTAGCACTTAGGATATTAGCAGTAGCAGTAGCACTTAGGATATTTGCTGGTAATCCAACATTTGACTTTGGAGAATTAGTAGTTGAAATAAAGTTGGTATTAAAATGGAGATGAATGTACTAGGCTCAAACTAATTTGAGTGCAGCGCCATGTGAGCTTGGCAGTTAAGGTGATCATGCCCTCACGTCATGTACATGGTGTGGTACTGGACTACTACTTGTACTGGTACTGGGGAGGAATAGTATATATAGCATCTAAAATCATGTCTCTCGAGTGTAGTTTTATTTTTTTGAAATTTTCTCTTGAGTGTAGTGAGCACAGATTATACAGGAAGTTGGTGTAGCTTATATAAGCACACATATTTTTCGGGTAGTTATTTGAAAATGCCATGAAATGCTTTTTTTCTTTCTTTCCAGAAAATGGGCTTGAAGACATATCAGTATATGCATTATGCTTTCCAGAAAGTAATCAAATGAAAATGTTATTTGAAGATGGAGTGCTTTTTTAGATGGTGCTAATATATGTTCTTATATTGTAGAAAAGCAAAACGAGCCGCCACACCGCAGCCAAGACGCCTTACCACAGCCCCGTGTGCTCCAACCTTCAAGGTGATCTCTTCATGGCTGCTACTTGTGTGTGTGCCCTGGTTATGGTCTATATGGGTTTTCTGGTGCTGTTGGGTGTGTGTGCTACTGGGTGTGTGCTGCTGGGTGTGTTTGCTGTTGGGTGTGTGCTGATAGCTGAGTGTGTGCTGCTGGGCGTGTGCTGCTAGTTGGGTTTATCTTGTGTTGGAAGTTGTGCTGTGCTATATGTGTTGCTGGTGGGTGCAGTGTGCTATATATGTGAGTTTTGTGCAGTGTGCTATATCCTCTGGTCCAGTTTGCAGGTACTATGAGGCCTTGAGATTACCGGAATGTTGATTAACTTCCGTTCCGGCAAATTCGGGTACTCCATATGTCCTATTTTCAGCAGAGGTCATGGCAAAATTTTCCGTGAATTTTGGCATGACTTATGCTAAAAATAGGACATGCTAAAAATACTGAAAATGAGAACTTTAACGAAACTTAGTGATATATTGTTCTATATATAGGTAAATGGAAATTTATAAGATATGACATGCTAAAAATAGGACATGCTACTATTTAAATGATCTAAGATAAGATATGAACGGAACTTAATGATATATTGTTCTATATATAGATATGAATCCTTACTTTCTGAACTTTGAACTTGATAGATATATCCTCTATGATTTTTTGTTGATTAGAGGTTGTAATTGCATCCATATCCTAGATGCAGTAAACATGATGCATACACACATGCTACTTTTTTATAACTCATTTTGCACTAACCTATCCCACTTACTAGTAGTATTTTTAAATGGTGATAATAGATGTCAAACGAGGAAGCCGGTTGTTCTCGGGTACCTGTCGATCCCGTAGAGGATCATACTTATTTCTCAATGCTTGCGGCTCAACAGCTTGACGATCAACATGATGAAGGCGGGGATGCAGGCAACGAGAGCACTACTAGTGGTGCTGGGGATGGCAACGAGACCACTACTAGTAGTGTCGGGGATGGCAACGCGACCACTACTAGTGGTGACGGTGATGGCAATGCGACATCTGGTAGCGAAGCCAAGCGGCAGCGTAAGGAAAGGGGCCCAAACAAGTTCTGCACCATCCTGGAGGAATTTACGGAGGTGGATCCCGCTAGCGGTTTGCCTACACAGCCGACTCATGTTGCAAAAGGGTACGTCATCAGCATTGGATGCATCCTTCGAGAACTCGTCAACATCAATGAAGAGGAAATTAGGGAAAAAAGCAAGGACCATGTGGCCACCCTCCTCATTCAGAGGTTGCACGCGCGATACAAGTTCCCTGAACCCTATGATAAGCTTGATATCAAGAAAAATCTGGTGAACACATTCGCCCTAGGCAGGTTCAGCAAAGCCTTGTCCAGTTGGAAACGGTATGTGAGCTAGGAGCTTGATGCGGGTTACGATTTTGATAAGATTCAAAGCCACTGGCCGTCAATTTCGGAAGAGGACTTGAATGTTTTCAAGGCCAACTATGACCTACCTGCAAAAAAGGCGCTTAGGAAGTGGCGGAAAGATATGCATGAGAAGAACGTAGCTCCCCACAATCTCGGAAGCCGTGGTTACCCCGGAAAGCAGCCAGTTTCGGATAAGGAGGACGCGGAAAGGAAAGGGTCGGACCCCTACCCGAAGTTTAAAAACCCGCTCGGAAATCGATTTGTGCGGGCCCGATACAAGGTAAATCCCAAAACCAAGGAGCTATGCAAGAACGAGAAGGTCAGGGAGGTTGAGAAAAAATTCGGGAGGAAGAAGAATTAGCTCAATCTCAAGGATCCTCAACCCAGCTGTCGTATGACGCCTCTTTTGAAAGGGCGCTAAACAAGGTAAAGAAATTTCCGGTGTTAGCGCCACCGCATCATGGCCGTGTGGTCGGCGCCGGACTCAATCACAAACATTCATTTTACTACCCTGAGACCAATGAGGTACGAAAGGAGAGGAAGAGGAACGAGGAGAAGAATGTGAGGGAATAATTGGAGACCGTGAAGCTGACATGCCCAAAATAATCAATGCGCAAGTGACACAGACTGTCAACAACCTCCTTCCTACCATGATGAAGTCGATCGTGGATTGCATCGACGGAGGTCGACAAGGGCCTCTCCCCACAATCACTTTAGGTGCCAGCAACTCGAATAATGAGCCGCCTATTGTGGAGATCAATAGGACGGCGGCCGACAACACACCACAAGGTGTGAGGGATGAATCGTCGGCCGGCACTGCGCCTCGTAGCAGCCCTTCCATCTCTTACACGCCGGTGGTCGTCCGCGGTCCTTCGTCATTAGACGAGCTCAACGCCCTGATGGTAAATAAGCGCCGCAAAAGTCTCGACTAGTTTAATTGGCACTTGCTTGCCCTCTCTAACGCCTTACATGTTTTCGCAGGCCGACGAGGTGGGATGCACATTGCTATTACAAGTCAACAATGAGTTGAAGGACGTGGCAAAGGCACGTATCGTGACAACACTTAACCATGTGTTCCACACAGTGCCTATGTCCAATACCATGTTTGGGGTTACATTGGACCGGTTGTTCCGGGTTGCGCAAATTTGGATCCTCCGACTCAACCCCTCGAAGCCGATAGCGAGTTGAACCTTGAACAAGGCTTGTCTTGGCCAATGCTATGGCCTAAAGATCTGATTCGTCTGGACCCTTCTTTCATCACCCAGAGCAAAACGAGGCATTTTCTGAACCTGCTGATCATCACGACGACGATGATGTTCGCGTCAAAGACTTCCTCATTGATGACCACGACTTACCTGCTGCCAGCCAGGGTCCTCTTGATGATACACAAGTCGCCGGTCCCAGCCAGGGTCCTCCCCGCTCGACGAGGCATTTATTCTCTCCTCAAGAAGCGCCAGAAGCAGCCCCCTTCAGCCCTCGTGATCCAGCTGGTCTCAGCCAAGACACACTCCAAGAGGCGCTCCAAGATTCATTTGTGCATCCTTCTAGAAAGAAGACGATGGGGCGGAAAAGAGCGAAGAAACACGCCTTTGACTCCAACAACCAGCCGGTGGTGGGGTGTAGGAAGCCGATCCGGATCCAGGACAAGGTACCCATCATAAACTGGCATGAGATCCATGAGTTGGGTAAACCAATGTTGCCGCAAAAATTGTTAGAAATCTTCACTTCGGAATGAGGAACCTCCATAATGCTATTCTTTATGTGGAGACAAATCTTGCCAAAGATGACAATCCAACATACCCGCTTTACATAGGAAAGGTACCGGAGGGCTTGGGATTTGTGGATAAATACCCAGGGGACTTGTTCTACTTGAGATTTAATGACATCTTTGGCATGTTCCACATGAATGTGCTCCACCCATCCATTGTCCGCCTGGCTGCACTAAGCTTGGCTCACCAGCTCATCAAACAGAATACCCCGAACATCGCTATAATGGACCCCTTCTACATGCAAGAACAGTTTTTGAACAACCCTAAGGGTAAGATAGCGGCAACGAAGTACATCGAAGATTTCTTCGTGGATCATCCTTCCAAGAACATCTTTCTCATGCCTTACTTCCCTGAGTAAGTCATTTTCTCTTGCAGCCGTAACATGCTTTCGCTGTCGTTAAACTAATCTTAGGTTGATGATCTCTTTGAACTACAAACTATTTTTTGTAGCAACCAATACGGCACCCTCATCGCTCTCGAGCCGAAAGACTCGCTTGCCATATATATCGACTCGGGGAGTCATCAGAAGTACAAAGACTACAAGATAATCAAGGATGTTCTGGATGGTGCTCTCACTGGCTACTCTTATAGGGAGGGCATCATAAAAATAAAAAAAACCAAAGGAGAGGAAAGTACACATTCATCCATAAAACAGACTTCGCCTGCATCAAGCAGGCTCCAGGAAGTACGACGGAGACCTGGTACGCCATCTATCATATGTGCGAGTACGTAAAGGATGAACAACGACTACAATATCTGTCGTATCTCGGAAAATGGTGCGGAACCTTGGCGGGGTCCTCCGATGCCGAGGTAAGACAAGAGTTCGGCCGAATCCAGCAAATGATCGCGCGAACAATCTCCAGGGATGTCATACATTGCGATGGGGTGTTCTTCTACAGTCATCATCCACTACCGAACGCTGACATAGAAGCCCGCTTACATCAACATGGTGATCACAGACCATTCAACTCATTGCAAGGTTATCTCCCGTTCCCTCCGCTGAAGCCGAAGCCGAAGTCGAAGCCGAAGCCGAGGAAGAAGTGAGAGGGTGTGTTCTCTATGCATGTAGCTAGTTTTTTTCGAACAATCGATGAACATGTGTTGTAAACTTTATCTCATGTTTAACTTGTGTACGTACTACATGATGCATGAACTAAGTCTTCTTTTATCCATGATGAACATGTAGCTAGTTTTACATTGAACTAAGTCTTCTTTTATAATGTATGATTGTACACACATATTCCTTTTTAACTATCTTGGTTAATATTTTTATACGTCTTTATACTACAGAGATGAAGAAGTGGTACGTGGTGTATGAAGGTAGTGTTCCAGGAGTCTATGAGCACTGGGAAGACTGCTTCAAGCAAGTGAACAAGTGCAAGGGCAACAACTACAAGAGCTACAAGAGTAAAGCGGAGGCGGAAGCTCAGTACTTGAACTACCGGCAAGGGCAAGAGAGGAAGAACCACCGGATGAAGTCCAACTTCATCATGATCCCCTTCTTGCTCATCATCTTTACCATTCTCTTGTATGTGATTGTAGTTATTATATGACACTACCAATTCCATCGAGATGTAGTTGTGTGTGATACAATGTAGGTGATGAAACTCCCAACTTGTCTATTTTTATGTTTGTGATCTATGTGTGATACAATATGTGTAATGCCATTACAACTTGTCTATTTTGGTTAGTAATGTGATGTAACAATATTTCATCCCTCTTCTATATTTGAACCTATGTATTCTATGTATTTGTACTGTTGGCATGTTCCTGAAAATATTTGATCTTTGTATTGCTGGAATATAACAAGTTTCAGCAAAAAATATAATACCAGAAAACATATTGCTGGCGTACAAAAACATTTCTGCTGGCGGACAGAACCCAGTCCAGCAAAAATTCTACGGGCGGTCATATTCATTACCACTGATGGTCACACCCGAACGCCAGAGACACATGAAGATATATCTGGCGGGCAAACGCCCTGCACGCCAGCGGTAACGACAGATATCCCTGGCGTACAAACTGTACGCCAGCGGTACCTGTTACCACTGGCGTCACATCGCTGGCGTACGCCTGCCCGGGAGCGGTAGCAAATTTCTGTACGCCAGCAGTAGGCTATTTCCTACTAGTGTTCTCATGACTTGATCTTCATGACATACATGCTACTTGCTTGATCGATGAGCCACATGCTAGTTGGGCCTTGCCCTAATCATTGCTACATGACACGCTAGTATCATTGCATATCCTGCTACACTGGCAGAGTCATAAATTTGCATTCTTCATGATAGTTACATCTTCTTTATGATTTGAGTACTTTGTAAAGTGTGAAAGATCTTCTATACTTTTTGTAATATATAGAGTGTTGCCGCTAAAGGGAAAAAAAGATCCCAAAGAGGACAAATTAAAAGATCCCAAAGAGGAAAAATGAGAGTTAAATATAAAGAGCCATTTAGGCCACCAAAAAATACAAAAAAAGAGAGAATAAAGGAGAAATAAAAAGAGAGAAGTGGGCACACTACTATTCCTTTTGAGAGATGCACAGTCGTACTCTCTCTTATAGCTTGTACTCCATAGAGATTGTCATTCATGCATATAGCTATGTGGGGACCTTCACAATATAGAACTTGGCTTGTATATTCCAATGATGATCCTCCTCAAATGAGCTCTAGGTCTTCTTGAGCAAGCAAGTTGGATGCACCCCACTAGTTCCATTGGAGAGCTTACCTTAGCTCACATGTGCAACCGTTGCATGGCAATCTCTACTCCTCACATCATATCTATCATTTGGATTTCTCTCGCCTATGATTTTCCTCATTGGTGTGAGCCTTTCACACCTTTTTGTCTTCCTCCTCCACCATATTCTCCCTTTGCCATCCTAAGTGTCAACTTTCTTGCTTACGCTCATCCATTGCATGAGTGCTCAAAATGTCGAAAAGGAGCGGATCATTTTGACTTGTACCTGGCTAGTGGTCTGGGGATGAGTCAAGATAAGATTCCAAAGAAGACCAAGTGATATGGTGGAGGATCAAAAGTGATCAAAATATGATCAACAGTTTATGGAAGTTCATCAATATCATAGCAATATCACACAAAAGATGCATGGAGCAAGCATAAATTATAGATGCGTTTTGGACGTATCAACATCCCCAAGCTTAATTCCTGCTCGTCCTCGAGTAGGTAAATGATAACAAGCATAATTTTTGTGGTGACATGCTAACAACCATATAAGAACTTTGTAAATAAAGCAATCAAAGCATGCAATTCAATTCAAGCAATAACAGGCAAGAGTCTATATCTAGTATTGAAACAAGCAACATAAGAACATAAAGGTGCAAGGGCTCTCGCTGTCCATGACTCGAATGTCTCCAAATGGTGTTTGCGTGCAAGAAAGGGGATAGGGATATACGAGAAAAAGTGTCACACTTGGTCTTCTTTGGAATCTTATCTTTACTCATCCCTACACCACTAACCAGGTACAAGTAAAAATGACCCACTCCTTTTTGACATTTTGAGCACTCATGCAATGGATGAGCGTAAGCAAGAAAGTTGACACTTGGGATGGCAAAGAGAGAATATGGTGGAGGAGGAGGACAAAAAGGTGTGAAAGGCTCACATCAATGAGGACAATCATAGGCGAGAGAAATCCAAATGATAGATATGTTGTGAGGAGTAGGGATTGCCATGCAACGGATGCACATATGAGCTAAAAGCTCTCCAATGGAACTAGTGGGGGTGCATCCAACTTTCTTGCTCAAGAAGACCTAGAGCTCATTTGAGGAGGCTCATCATTCGAATATACAAGCCAAGTTCTATAGTGTGAAGGTCCCCACATAGCTATATGCGTATATGATAATCTCTATGGAGTACAAGATAAAAGAAGGAGTACGAGTGTGGATCTCTCAAAAGGAATAGTAGTGTGCCCACTTCTCTCTTTTTATTTCTCCTTTATTCTCTCTTTTATTTGTATTTTTGGTGGCCTAAATGGCTCTTTATATTTAACTCTCATTTGTCCTCTTTGGGATCTTTTAATTTGACCTCTTTGGGATATTTTAATTTGTCCACTTTGGGATCTTTTTCTCACTTTAGGGGCAACACACTATATTTTACGAAAAGTATAGAAGATTTTTCACACTTTACAAAGTACTCAAATCATAAAGAAAATGTAACTATCATGATGTATGCAAATGTATGCCTCTACTAATGGAGCAAGATATGCAATGATTAGGGAAAGGCCCAACTAGCATGCGGCTCATCGATCAAGCAAGTAGCATGTATGACATGAAGATCAAGTCATGAGAAGACGGATGTTGCATGAAAATATATCTCGGAAAGGATATGGAAATTCCTTGATAGGTAGGTATGGTGGCTGTTTTGAGGAAGGATATAAGGAGGCTTATGATGACAGAGCGTATCGTGCCAAGGGTTTGGATGTAGCGGCGAAGGTAGACGCCAACTCTCGGAGTGAGAAGAAAGAAATGCACGACACAGGATAGGCTAGCAAAATATGGGAAGGTGGAAGTGTCAACTTTCGAATAATCACATTAGTCCGAAGAACTCATGCACTTATTATCAGTAACTCTCAATCTAATAAGGAGGTTTCACAAAGAGACAAGTACCCCGAGGAGGAGTGAATGGGGGTTTGGTTATCTTTGCGCATCCTTGACTCATGGTACGTGAGTATACGCTAATATTCGACCCCTCAGAAGAGTAGTGATCCATCTAGTAACTAGAGTTCTCAACTAATTTTGTAGGTTTTGAAAATAAACACGGATTGCCCAAAATACGAAATCTATCACTAATAGGCTAAAGCTCTTGACACCAAAAGTACAAACATTACTCAAAACAATACCTCAAAACTATTGCAAGTTACTACTTCAAAAGAATATCAACCTCAATTACCTACTCCAAGTCAAGACACACAACTCAGTGCAACAGGAAAACTCTCTAAACAAGATAAACATGGAAACTCAAGAGAGTTCCAGCAACAAACTAAAGAAAATCACTTTGAAAAGATAAGCATGAAAGCTAAGAGCAAGACATGACAGTAGCTACGAAAAGATAAAGAACAAACACAACAAAGATAAGAAGGAAAAAGTCCTATTTTGTGTTCTAGATTTTGGAAGTGGAGCGTGTTTCTCTCCCACACAAAGAAAGTTGGGTTCTAACTTGTTATGAACAGCAAGAAAAGCTACAGAAAACTAAAAACAAAACTGATAATTGTCGATGGAGAAGGGGATGCACGGGGGCATCCCCAAGCTTAGACGCTTGAGTCTCCTTGAATAATTCTTGGGGATGCATGGGGGCATCCCCAAGCTTGAACGCTTGACACTTCTTAATCTTCTTTCATCATCTTCCCTCGCACACTTGAAAACTCCCTTCATACATAACTCATCATAATCTGATTAGCGAGGTTAGTACCCATAATAAAATAATTTTTCTCCACTGTAAATAAGGATAACCTTGAAGAGCTACTGTTTCTCAAGATTGCCAAAAAGTTTTTGCAAAGAAAAAGCAAGCTTAAGGTTTGCAAAACGAAGAAAAGGCAAAACAGGAGAGAATCTGTGAAAAACAGACCAGCAGGTAGTAAAGAATTTTTTAGGGATACTTCTGAAACTCAAATCAAAAAACTCAGAACATACGGAAGTTTCGTAATTTTATAGGGCACGCTGTGTAAAAAATTCATCTCAAACAGATGAACTGGGATTTTTCTCTGATTTTCTAGTCACGAGGACAGAATCTGTTTTCTGGACAGCATGTCACAACTTTCACTTCCCTTGTCGTATGAGGCTATAAAAGGCACAAAGCTTGAAAAGTAAAGATACAATGATGTTTCTACAGTAATAATGATCATCAAGACCACTAAAAACAGAAGAAAAACAAAAATGAAAACCTAAATTCGTTGCGGGCTGCCTCCCGAAAGCGCTTCTTTAAAGCCATTAGCTAGGCTTAATGCAAATAGATCAAGTTTTTTTCAAGAAAATAACTAGCCCGTGTGACGGACTCAAAAGGCAACTTAATATTTTTCCTAGGGAAGTGTTCCATCCCTTTCTTGAGAGGGAATTGGAATTTTATAATCCCTTCTTTCATATCAATAACAGCACCAACGGTGCGAAGAAAAGGACGTCCCAAAATAATTGGACAAGAAGTTTCACATTCAATGTCCATAATAGTAAAATCAACAGGAACATAATTGTCATTGAAAATGATAAGAACACCATATATCTTACCCAAAGGTTTCTTTACAGAAGAATTGACGAGACGAACACCAAAAGAACAAGGATCAAAAGATTTCAATTCAAATATATCATACATTCTTTAGGGCATAACAGAGGTACTAGCTCCAACATCACATAAAGCATAGCAAGAAAAGTTATTCAACTTAATTTTAATCATAGGATCCAAACCATCTTCTAGATTTATAGGTATGGAGGCTTCTACCTTAAGCTTATCCTCCCTATCTTTGATGAGAGCATTAGTGATATGCTCCGTGAAGGCAAGATTAAGTGTGCTAGTGTGTGGGTCTCTAGACATCTTGTGAAGGAAACGAATAACTTCAGAAAAGTGCAATTATCAAAATCAAGGTCACTACTATCAAGTAAAGTCGTAGTGGTGTCTCCTAGGCTCACTTGTTTGGTAGCTTCTATATTCATAGGAATTTCTTCTTCTATGGTTGAGGTCGTAGCATCACCATTAATAGGTCCTATGGGACTAGGGGTGCATTGGGTGCTAAGAGTTTGGATATCCTCAACCACTTGGATAGTAGCAATAGTATGGTGTGTAGGAAGGCTCTTAATCCTATCTTCTTCCTCCTTTTCTTTAGCCCATCTCTCTTTGAGTTTATCCATCATCCTAATGTTTTCATTAATTTACAATTGGATAGCATTCATAGGAGTGACGTTCCTCTCCTCAAGGGAGAAGTTCTAATTTTAAGCAATTCTACTTCATGGGCTAAATTGTCTACCTTCGACGAGAGGGTATCTAGTTTGTCTAGTTTTTCCTCTACACTCTTATTGAAGGTCTTTTGGGTAGTTATAAAGTCTGTAAGCATACTCTCTAATTCAGAAGTGGAGTTTTTGGTGCTAGGATAAGTGTTGTTGTTCCCATAGTTGTTGGAGGGGAACGGTCTAGGATTGGTACCAAAGTTACTCCTATAAGCATTGTTGTTGAAGTTTTTTCTAGAGAGAAAGTTCACATCTACTTGATCTTGAGCAATCAAAGAATTTAAAGGAACACTTTGAGGATCAATAGGAGATTGCTTGGTAAGTAGAGACATGATCAAGTCAACTTTTTCATTTAGGGAGGAGATCTCCTCGACAGGGTTTACCTTCCTACTTGTTGGAGCTCTTTCGGTGTGCCATTGGGAATAGTTGGTCATCATCTCATCGAGAAGTTTTGTGGAAGGACCTAGTGTAGTTGACATAAAGGTTCCTCCCGCGGCCGAATCTAACAAGTTCCGCGAGGTAAAGTTCAAGCCTGCATAAAAAGTCTGGATAACCATCCAAGTAGTCAAACCATGCGTAGGGCAATTCTTAACAAGATATTTCATGCGTTTCTAATCTTGGGCAACGTGTTCATTATCCAATTGCTTAAAATTCATAATAAAGCTCCTCAACTTGATAGTTTTAGCAGGGGGATAGTACTTCCCGATAAAAGCATCCTTGCACTTGTCCCAAGAATCTATGCTATTCTTAGGCAAGAATTGAAACCAGATTTTAGCTTCATCCCTCAAGGAGAAAGGAAAAAGCTTAAGCTTAACAATATCACCATCTACTTCTTTGTACTTTTGCATATCACAAAGATCAATAAATTTATTTAAATGCAAAGCAGCATCATCTCTAGCACCAGAGAATTGATCTTTCATAACAAGGTTCAGCAAAGCAGGTTTAATCTCATAAGAAGGTGTTGAAGTAGCAGGTGTAGAAATAGGAGTGCAGATAAAGTCACTGTTGTTGTGACTAGTGATGTCACACAACTTGGTGTTCTCAGAGGAACCCATAGCAGCAGCAGGCAAGATAACTTTTTTTTTATTTTTTAAAAAAGCCACTATAGCAAAAACTGAAAGGTAAACTAACAAGACCAAAAAGCAAAGATCAAAGATATTGTGAAACTCGCCTATCTTGAAGAGTGGAGTCCCCGGCAACGGCGCCAGAAATTTGCTTGATACACGAGATAACTTCTCGCCCCTGTTGGTTACCCCAGGTGGAAGGTGAGATGTAGATAGCGGTAAATTTCCTTTATAAGAAATGCTAAGGTTGAGTATCGTCCAGGAGGACTACAACAGATACAAGTAGGTGGTGAAGTGAACAATGGCGTCGTATACAACCTAAGGTTGCTTACTTCACCTGGACCTGCACACACAACAAATAGCTCTGCTCCCAACGAGTACAGAGGAGTTGTCAATTCCTCCGGACTTGTTGTTTACAAAGGATAAAACACACAGGATAATAATGATAGTGATAGCTACGGAAAAGTATATACTCAAAGTAAATTGAAGGTGTAAACAGTATTGGTAATATGGACCGGGGTCCCATGATGTTCACTAGTGATGTCTCTCTCCCAAAAGACGATAAAATAGCCATGCTAGTTAAACAAATTACCACTGGGCAATTGACAGGATTATGTGCGCAAATCAATGCTAATTATGCAAAACAGAAAGGAAGAGGCTCAAAAGCACGGGCGGTACGCCAAGACAAGTAGACCGAAATCCATCTGCATCTACCCACTAATCATCCACCTTGAGATATCTATCCAAACAATCCTTGCACCCGCAAGTACAAGCACCATTGTCCCCCTTGTGGCAACAACACATCCCCTAGACTCATGTTTCTGTCACTCAAGCTAGTCATTAGGGGGCATGAACCCACAATAAGGCATAACGCTCCCTCTTGGAGTCACTATCTACTACTTAGCCAAAGCAATAAACAGCAACGGAGAACATGCAAGAGTTACTCAAGAACATAAATATAAAAGAAGAGAATCAAATATATAACTCAATCACAATCTGAACATAATCTCATAATCCATCGGATCCCAGCAAACTCAGCATAGCAACAGCAGAAAGATTACATATGTGCCTCGATCATGTAGGGCAGCTCACGAGGTCTAATCCATGAAGAACAAAAAGGAGAGGAGAACATCACATAGCTACTGATCATGGAACCATCGTCCAAGGTGGACTACTCACGGTTCATCCGGGAAGCATCCATGGTGGTGAAGAAGCTCCCAGAGGTGGTTCCTCCCTCCGGCAGGGTGCCGGGATGTCGGGACCCGGGGTTAGCTTATGTAATTCCAGTCACGATGCAATCACATGGAGAGCCGAGAACCGTACCCACTTGTCTAAGCAGACAAGGCCAAGCACAGAACGTTCTCGGTAAGCATCGAACGTGAGGGGCATCCCATTCAGGCCGGATGATCAACTGAGATGGGTCCTCAACGTCCGCTCACAAGTCTAAATGCTTATGGGTGGTGAATCCCATATTCATAGACAAGTCGCCTCAACCATGTTATCGATTGAATCCTAACTCTTACATAGACTTACTCCAGCCCGATCACTTAGTCGGGGTCTAGGGCGGACTCGATCATACAACAAAGTGTGCACGTGACAGAGTCACGAGCAATCGCATCGCGATGCCCCAAGCTGCGCACATCTAAGGGCCACTTGGTGTATAAAAGACCGCCAGCCAGATCACAACTAAGTTCTCGAAAACCCATACTAAGACATGCATGTTATAAACATACACACAGCACACATGCCTAGTATGAACAGAAGGTATCATCACATAACTCTACAAAGTACTCTTTATTGATATACACATAGAGCATACAAAGATCACATGTCTGTGATCAACGTTACATCATACAACGGAAGCAAATTAGGTCAGAGTAGACAAGTTTAACAAATGGCTTAGAGAAGCCTTGTAAACATACATGCCCTTCCACAAGGGACCAGACTGCTTTCTGGGACTATGCTAACATAGTCAACGTCGAGCTTCACGAAAGTGACTCCATCGGGGTCCGGGTTCTCATCTAAAACATAGAATAAGCAAACGTGAGTACAAAGTCGTACTCAGCAAGACTTACATCAGAACTACACTACTCATGCTCAAGTATCAACGTAAAGGAGGTGGGGTTTCATCATGCAGAAGTGCCAGCTTTGACCTGGCTAATCCTGAACTACGAATACCAGACTTGAGGTAAGAAGCGTACACGATTCCACTACCAAGTCTCCAACCAATACACCACTATGGTTACTTCCTCGACTTCCCCACGAGGAAGCACACCATAGCACTCACGCTTATCTTGCGAGTTTTAGAAGTATCCATTCAAGTTGTCTAATAATCAGGTACAGGTTCCAAGTAGTCCATAACTGCGGACGCGGCTATTCGAATAGTTTTGTTAACCTTGCAAGGGTGTAAGCTACACACACATGACCATCGGTTATCGCCAGGTCTCGCCACCATTCAAGAGGTGACAGCGAGGATGTTCACCACGACACTTCGCTCACAACCGGTCTATTCTTGGAGTCGACTATCTGAGTTTGCCTCCGCTCGAGAGCCCGGCCGGATCAACGAAACGGACTCAAAAAATGTAAGTGACCGAGACGCCACCTCTGGCAGATGGTTTTCGTGCCTCACAGGTGGACCCACATATCTATATGATGCAACCATTCCTTCATTATTTTTCTATGCAGATGCCAAATGGAAAGCCTGAACTAATGTGACTCCTGGACGTCGACACAGATCAAGGTACTAGGCCGAGAGGGGCCAGTGAGCCCAATGTGTGGTTGTACTCTTTGTCTTGGATTACCATACAAGAACTCGGTGCTTAAGGCGGTGTTCAACGAGACAACCCACTGTGTACTCCTACACAGCCTCTCATCTTCCACCTTGTATTAGGGTGGATTCACCAACACAGTTTCACTTTCATCAACACAATTTTCACCATCATCCCGACTCACATCAAAAGCAACCTCATTGTACCACTAAGCATGCAATAAGCAGTAATAGTTGCAGTGGCCACATGATATCAACCAACTCCTACATCTGCTAGGATTGTGGTTTGCTTACTACTGTGACAAGATGATAGGTCATGCATCGGATATGGGTTCAACTATACGGTAGAATCGATACAAAGTGATCTCCTAAACATGCATAAGCGAGACTGAGAAGGAATTGGGATTTTATAGACATGATCAATGGGGTTTGCTTGCCTTGCTGACGAAACACGGGTCTTAACGGTGGTCTTCTCCTTCGGGGGTGATCACCGTCTCGGAAAAGCTGGTACCGGAAACAATCATCAACAAAGGGGGGGGGGGCAACATTGTAATAGAATGCACAAGCACATGATATAGTTGTCCATGAGGTGAATGGTGCTGGTTTGTGGTACATTTGATTTAAATGAAGTGTATTGCATTTGAAATGCAAATTCAAACTCCACATACGAATTTCAATTTAACCAAATTGCATTTGAAAATGTTTGATCATTTGAAAACACGTGATCATGTGGGTGATATGCTTCTGAAGTTCAGGTGATCGTGTTTGCATTGTAATGGTTAAAATTTGAATTTCATTTGAATTAAATTCGAATTAATTCCATTTAAGCCAAATAGCAAAAGCTACTGGTCTCATTTTAAAATCATCTCAAACATGGTTGAAATTTGCATATTTCGATAGAGAATTTTCTGCTGATCATTTTTCATATATTATTTGTCTAATTTGGAGTTAATATGAATTTTCTATGAATTTCTAAAGTTTCACCTATTTTCTGGAATTTTTGGATTTCTTTAATTCTCTAGAAATTGGTTTATTTTTGGAAATTCTTTTATTGCATCAGCATGACCTCAGCATGACATCAGCAGGGCTGTCATGTGGGCCATGCCTGTCAGTGGCTCACAGTTAAATTCTGTTTGGATTTAAAATAAACAGGGGTTAAGGGGGGGCTGGCCCCACTTGTCATGGACTCTGGAAGGGGGTTAGTGGGTGATTTGCTTAGGTTTAGGGGGGGGGGCTAATGGCGGGCTCGCCAGACTTTACTGTTTCTGGACGGGGAGGTCGCCGGACTTGGCCAAATGGCCACGGGAGGGAAGTGCTCTTGCTCCAAAACATGCCCCGCGCTCCTCTGCGTCCATCTTCGTCATCGGGGGAACCTCAGAGGCACCGCAGCAACGTCGGCGTCAACGCGGGCGGCGACCGTGGCTCTGCTCAGGTGGAAGGTCGACCTAGGGCTCGGAACAAGGCAGGAGAAGGGGGAAATCGAGCGTATTCTCACCCCAAAGTTGATGGAGCAGTCGAGGGGGCCGAGGAGAGCTCGAGGACGACAAATTTAGCGATGAGGTCCACGGCGGCCGGCGGAAATCGGAGAAGATGGCGTCGGTTCTTGGGCTTCCGGAGCTCAATTGATTGAGCAGCTCAAAGGAGAGGATTCTTGCGGAGCTTCTGGACAAGATGGTTCGGCTAGATGGTGTCGTTGGCCGCGCTCACCCTCGTCGGTGATGTCCGGTGCGCTCGGGCCCTCACGGGATCTCGCCGGAGACGAAGGGGACGAGCCACCGGGTGAGGTGGTCTCCGCGACACGTAGGAGAGGCAGGGGGTGGTCTAGAGGGCCGCCGGCGTCGTGGTGGCAATCGTCGCCCCCGGCATGGTCGACAGCGAGCTGCTTGGGGTAGACTACAAGCCCCACGTGGGCTTGGGCTAGGGATCTGTTAGTTGGGCTGCTGGCCTGTAGGGGTCGGCTGGTTTGCCTTTTTTCCTTTTTCTTTCTGTTTTCTTTCTATTTTCCTTTTCTGTTATTTGTTTTGCCCCAAATAAAGATAGTAAGGCATTTTATAAAATCATGAAAACTTTTATGTGGGCTTATAAGATATATAGCTAGCCACTTATAAGTTTTGGTGACTTTTGAAATTCAAAAAATTTGAATTTAAATTCAAATTGGAGTTTAATTTAATTTCCAAGCCCTATTTGGAATTTTTGGCAAATCTTGGTGCATGCAGTGGGACCCACTTCACTTTATATGTGATCATGCATATTTATAAGACTTTTCAAAAATACCAGAGCAATTTTTGGAAACAAATTTTTTCTGGCCATTTAATTAAATTCTTTAGGGCTTTCCTTTTCCCCATTTTTGAATTTCTTTTGAAATTTTTGCATGATGCAAAGGGCACAAGAAACCCTAGCACTTACCCTAGTTGGGGTTCTGACAACTCGCCCCCACTCAAAAGAATCTCGTCCCGAGTTTTAGAAGTCGTCGGGAGGAAGGTGGGGTACTCGGCACGGAGGCGGTCTTCTCTTTCCCAGGTTGCTTCTTTCTCGAAGTGATGTGACCATTGAACTTTAAGGAACTTGATCTTCTGACGACGAGTGACACGCTCAGCTGAATCAAGAATAAGAACAGGGTACTCTCGATAAGAAAGGTCATCTTGGAGATCAAGCGTTTCATGGTCGACTTCATGGATGGGGTCCTTGAAGCAACGCCTGAGTTGTGACACATGGAATACATCATGTACTCGGGAAAGGTGCGGAAGTAGTTCAAGTTGGTAGGCAACTTGTCCACGTTTAGCAAGAATGCGGAAAGGTCCGATGTAACGTGGGGCCAACTTGCCTTTGATACCGAATCGTTGGGTTCCCTTCAGAGGAGTATCCCGAAGGTAAGCGTTCTCATCAATATTGTAGCTCTCCTCTCTATGATGACGATCATAGTAGCTCTTTTGACGAGACTGAGCGGCTTTTAATCGATCACGAATAATGCGAACTTGATCTTCTGCTTCCTTGATCATATCCGGTCCAAAGAGTTGTCTTTCACCGGTTTCTGACCAGTTAAGGGGTGTTCGACATCATCGTCCATAGAGGAGTTCAAAAGGAGCCATGTTCAGACTAGATTGAAAACTATTGTTATAAGCAAATTCAGCGAATGGAAGAGACTTCTCCCAATTCTTTCTGAATGAGATAACACAAGCTCTGAGCATGTCTTCCAAGATTTGATTAACCCTTTCAACTTGACCGCTAGACTGAGGATGTAAAGCTGTACTAAAGGATAGATGAGTTCCCATAGCATTCTGAAAGCTTCCCCAAAATCTAGAGGTGAAAAGGCTACCACGATCAGAATTGATCACCAAAGGAACACCGTGAAGAGACACAATTCTAGAGACGTACAAGTCCGCCAACTGACTAGCAGTTATAGACTCGCGAACGGGAAGGAAGTGAGCAACTTTGGAAAGCCTATCTATGACAACGAAGATGGCATCATTTCCTTTCTGGGTTTTTGGAAAGCCGGTGATGAAGTCCATACAGACTTTGTCCCATTTCCACTCCGGAATAGGCAAAGATTGAAGTGTGCCAGCAGGTCTTTGGTGTTCTGCCTTAATAAGACGAAAAACATCACATTCGGCAACATATCGAGCAATGTCTCTCTTCATCTTGGTCCACCAAAATCTCTGGCATAGATCTCGGTACATTTTTGTGCTACCGGCATGAATTGAGAGGGGTGTATCATGGGCTTCTTTGAAGATGAGTTGTCGTAGATCCTTATTCTTAGGTACTACCAAACGATTTTCAAAGAATACCGTTCCTTTACTATCTGTGGAGAAACATTTAGCAAGTCCACTAGCAATGTTCTCCTTGATCCGGCGTACACCTCATGCACGTCTTTGGGCAACTATGATTTGATCCTCAAGGGTTGGTTTCGCCACCAAGTTGAAAAGAGATCCATGAGGAACAATCTCGAGATTAATCTTTCGAAATTCCTCATGAAGAAGTGGTTGATACTGTTGTAACATGAGGTTGTTACAATACGACTTACGACTTAGTGCATCAGCCATGACATTGGGTTTGCCTGGGGTGTAAGAAATTCCTAAGTCATAATCTTTTATCAACTCAATCCAGCGTCTTTGCCTGAGATTAAGATCTGGCTGGGTGAAAATATATTTGAGGCTTTGGTGGTTGGAATAGATCTCACAACAATTACCAAGGAGGTAATGTCGCCAAGTCTTCAGGGCATGAACTACGGCAACGAGTTCAAGATCATGGGTAGGATAGTTCTCATCATGTGGCCGCAACTGGCATGAAGCATAAGCTACCACATGTCTATCTTGCATAAGTATGCATCCTAACCCTTGCAGTGAAGCATCACAATAGATCTCGAAATCCCTTTTGGTGTCTGGAGGTGCAAGTACGGGTGCAGAAGTCAATCTTCTTTTTAGCTCTTGAAAGCTTTCCTCGCACTTGGAAGTCCATTGGAATTTCTTATCTTTCTTGAGGAGTTCAGTAAGAGGCTTTGCAACTTTGGAGAATTTCTCAACGAAGCGGCGACAATAGCTTGCTAGGGCGAGAAAACTCCTAACTTGCTTAACCGATTCAGGTGGAGTCCAGTCGAGGACGGCCTGAACTCTCTCGGGATTGACTGCAACACCTTTCGCAGAAATCACGTGGCCTAAGTAGGTCACTTCTGGTAGCCAAAATTCACACTTGGAGAACTTGGCATAAAGGCTCTGCTCTCTAATTTTCATCAATACCAACCTAAGATGTTCTGCGTGCTCTTCTTCGTTCTTCGAGTATATGAGAATGTCATCAAGATAAACCACAAATTTTTTATCTAAGTACTCCATGAAGATCGAATTCATTAAGCGCGAGAAAGTGGCGGGGGCATTGGTTAAACCGAAGGACATTACGGTGTACTCGTAAAGACCGTAACGAGTGGTGAAAGCCGTTTTGGGTATGCCCTCGTTTTGGATTTTGATTTGATGATAGCCTAATCTCAAAACCATCTTGGAGAAGACCGAGGATCCAGCAAGTTGATCATAAAGATCATTGATCCTGGGTTGTGGGTACTTGTTCTTTATCGTCGCTAGATTTAGCGGGCGATAGTCTACGCACATCCTTTCTGTTCCATCTTTCTTCGTTACGAACAGAACGGGGCAACCCCATGGTGATGAGCTAGGGCGGATGAAGCCTTTCGCCAACGAAGCATCAAGTTGGGTTTTTAGCTCAGCTAACTCATGTGGGTCCATTCTATACGGACGTCTCGAGATTGGGGCTGTGCCTGGTATAAGATCCACTATGAATTCTACACACCTGTCGGGTGGTATTCCCGGCAGTTCTTCAGGAAAGACATCCGAGAAGTCACGAACCACCGGAATATCTTCAAGGTCTAGAAGGGGAAGCACATTCAAAGTATGCATCTGGATTCTAGAGCTGGGTGATGTGTAGTCAATGGTCTGGCCTGAAGAATGGGTTAGTTTAACTGATTTGGCTTTACAATCAAGGAAAGCATTCTGCCTTGATAACCAATCCATTCCTAGGATGACATCAATGTCCGAAGACTTGAGGGCGATAAGTGAAGCAAGGAATACTAAACCCTCAATTGCAATTTGATTGCCATGGCTTACTCTATTAGTTTGCCACTTTGAACCAGGAGTTTGAATGATCATTGGAGAAAACATTTCTTCAAAGGGGAACTCATGACGAAGTGCATAACTCTCCGACATGAATGAATGAGAAGCTCCTGGATCGAAAAGAACGGAGGCGGGGACATGATTGACTGGGAGTGTGCCAAGAATGACGTCAGAAGCATCAGTGGTGTCCTCAACTGAGATTTGGTTCACATATCCACTACTAGTGGATGAAGGCTTTGCTGGAAAGGCTTTGGTGGTTGGTTTCTTTGGAGGATTATGTCGAGAATGACGTGGTGCCATCAAGACCTGAGGGCATTCACGATAGTAATGGCCTGGAAGACCACACTTAAAGCATACCCTGTCTGAATTGCTAGGAGTGGGATTACTTGGCTGCACACCATCATTCCGGGGTGGAATAATGCGTTGGGGTGGATGGCATTTTTTTGGTGGTGGCCTCTGAAGAAGGTTTTGAGGTATGGCACGGGTTGGAATCCAAATTCGGCGTTTCTGAGGGGCTGAACTTGAAGAAGGAGCAAGCTCAGGAGCATGCTTGCAGGACTCCTCGAAAATTTCATTGCCATGCTCAGCTCTGAAAGATCTGTTGACTAAATCCTCAAAGGTGGCAAATTCAAGGAGGTTGAGATCATGACGAAGGATGGGGCTAAGTCCCTTGCGGAACTTTGCCTGCTTTGTAGCATCGGTGGTGATATCATCTTGGGCATACCGAGCAAGACGGTTGAACTCTCTCACATACTCATGGATGGACATCTCTCCTTGGGTCAGATTGCAAAACTCTTCCTTCTTGCGCTCCATCAACTCATCTAGAAGGTGGTACCCTCGAAAGGCATCACGGAACTCCTTCCAAGTCACTAGGTGACCATCTGGCTGCATAGAAACATAGTTCTCCCACCATTCAGCGGCAGCATCTTCCAGAAAGTATGCCGCGAATATAAATCGATCATCGGGAGCAACATGTGCAGTATCAAGATGACGCTCGAGGGAACGGAGCCAATCATCAGCTTCAAGGGGCTCAGAAGAACATCGAAATACCGGTGGCTTGAGGAGGATGAAGTCCTGAATGCTCACAACCACATTACGCTGACGAGCGGTATTCTGCTCGATGAGCTCCAGAAGGCGTGTTTGGTCACGTTGATTCTTCTCATATTCCATCATGATTTCTGCCGCAGAAGGCGGTGGTAGAGGTTCATCATCATTTCGATTCCGAACACGGTCTCGATTCCGACGAACAGCACTACGAGTTCCACCTGACATCTTGTGTGATAAAAATCAACAATCAGAACAGGTTCTGAGATGGAATCAAGGATAACAAGTCATGATGAAGCTGGAAAGGATTAAAATGCGAAGGCAATGATCCACAAAAACTCGGAATAAATCCGGCAGCATAACGGCTACACCAGGATGGAAAACAAGACAACCTCCAGGAGATTGGACAGAACTTCCTCAAGGAACTCAAAACATGAAGACTCTGGACGACCACAAGTGTCCTACGGCTACAAGGAGGCAAACAACGAGATGTTCTAGTAAAGACATAGATGAGCCTAGTCCTATCATCCCGTAGAAAAGAAAAGGGTGACAAAGAACTCAGATCGATGAGGGTAAGGAGAAAAAGAAGCCTCATGTTGTTCCCTTATACCCAGAGTAACTATATAACTATAGAATGCTAGACTCGACTTTGACCAAGGGTTGATAAGCCTACAGATAGTCCTGCTCTGATACCAAGTCTGTCGGGACCCGGGCTTAGCGTATGTAATTCCAGTCACGATGCAATCACATGGAGAGCCGAGAACCGTACCCACTTGTCTAAGCAGACAAGGCCAAGCACAGAACGTTCTCGGTAAGCATCGAACGTGAGGGGCATCCCATTCAGGCCGGATGATCAACTGAGATGGGTCCTCAACGTCCGCTCACAAGTCTAAATGCTTATGGGTGGTGAATCCCATATTCATAGACAAGTCGCCTCAACCATGTTATCGATTGAATCCTAACTCTTACATAGACTTACTCCAGCCCGATCACTTAGTCGGGGTCTAGGGCGGGCTCGATCATACAACAAAGTGTGCACGTGACAGAGTCACGAGCAATCGCATCGCGATGCCCCAAGCTGTGCACATCTAAGGGCCACTTGGTGTATAAAAGATCGCCAGCCAGATCACAACTAAGGTCTCAAGAACCCATACTAAGACATGCATGTTATAAACATACACACAGCACACATGCCTAGTATGAACAGAAGGTATCATCACATAACTCTACAAAGTACTCTTTATTGATATACACATAGAGCATACAAAGATCAGATGTCTGTGATCAACATTACATCATACAACGGAAGCAAATTAGGTCTGAGTACAGACAAGTTTAACAAATGGCTTAGAGAAGCCTTGTAAACATACATGCCCTTCCACAAGGGACCAGACTGCTTTCTGGGACTATGCTAACATAGTCAACGTCGAGCTTCACGAAAGTGACTCCATCGGGGTCCGGGTTCTCATCTAAAACATAGAATAAGCAAACGTGAGTAAAAAGTCGTACTCAGCAAGACTTACATCAGAACTACACTACTCATGCTCAAGTATCAACGTAAAGGAGGTGGGGTTTCATCATGCAGAAGTGCCAGCTTTGACCTGGCTAATCCTGAACTACGAATACCAGACTTGAGGTAAGAAGCGTACACGAGTCCACTACCAAGTCTCCAACCAATACACCACTATGGTTACTTCCTCGACTTCCCCACGAGGAAGCACACCATAGCACTCACGCTTATCTTGCGAGTTTTAGAAGTATCCATTCAAGTTGTCTAATAATCAGGTACAGGTTCCAAGTAGTCCATAACCGCGGACGCGGCTATTCGAATAGTTTTGTTAACCTTGCAAGGGTGTAAGCTACACACACATGACCATCGGTTACCGCCAGGTCTCGCCACCGTTCAAGAGGTGACAGCAAGGATGTTCACCACGACACTTAGCTCACAACCGGTCTATTCCAGGAGTCGACTATCTGAGTTTGCCTCTGCTCGAGAGCCCGGCCGGATCAACGAAACGGAATCAAACAATGTAAGTGACCGAGACGCCACCTCTGGCAGATGGTTTTCCTGCCTCACAGGTGCACCCACATATCTATATGATGCAACCATTCCTTCATTCTTTTTCTATGCAGATGTCAAATGGAAAGCCCGAACTAATGTGACTCCTGGACGTCGACACGGATCAAGGTACTAGGTCGAGAGGGGTCAGTGAGCCCAATGTGTGGTTGTACTCTTTGTCTTGCATTACCATACAAGAACTCGGTGCTTAAGGCGGTGTTCAACGAGACAACCCACTGTGTACTCCTACACAGCCTCTCATCGTTCACCTTGTATTAGGGTGGTTTCACCTACACAGTTTCACTTTCATTAACACCATGTTCACCATCATCCCGACTCCCATCAAAAGCAACATCATTGTACCACTAAGCATGCAATAAGCATTAATAGTTGAAGTGGACACATGATATCAACCAACTCCTACATCTGCTAGGATTGTGGTTTGCTTACTACTGTGACAAGATGATAGGTCATGCATCGGATATGGGTTCAACTATACGGTAGAATCGTTACAAAGTGATCTCCTAAACATGCATAAGCGAGACTGAGAGGGAATTGGGATTTTATAGACATGATCAATGGGGTTTGCTTGCCTTGCTGACGAAACACGGGTCTTAACGGTGGTCTTCTCCTTCGGGGGTGATCACCGTCTCGGAAAAGCTGGTACCAGAAACAATCATCAACAAAGGTGGGGGCAACATTGTAATAGAATGCACAAGCACATGATATAGTTGTCCATGAGGTGAATGGTGCTGGTTTGTGGTACATTTGATTTAAATGAAGTGTATTGCATTTGAAATGCAAATTCAAAATCCACATATGAATTTCAATTTAACCAAATTGCATTTGAAAATGTTTGATCATTTGAAAACATGTGATCATGTGGGTGATATGCTTCTGAAGTTCAGGTGATCATGTTTGCATTGTAATGGTTAAAATTTGAATTGCATTTGAATTAAATTTGAATTAATTCCATTTAAGCCAAATAGAAAAAGCTACTGGTCCCATTTTAAAATCAACTCAAACATGGTTGAAACTTGTATATTTGGATAGAGAATTTTCTGTTGATCATTTTTCATAAATTATTTGTCCAATTTGGAGTTAATATGAATTTTCTATGAATTTCTAAAGTTTCACCTATTTTCTGGAATTTCTGGATTTCTTTAATTCTCTGGAAATTGGTTTATTTTTGGAAATTCTTTTATTGCATCAGCATGACCTCAGCATGACATCAGCAGGGCTGTCATGTGGGCCATGGCTGTCAGTGGCTCACTGTTAAATTCTGTTTGGATTTAAAATAAACAGGGGTTAAGGGGGGGCTGGCCCCACTTGTCATGGACTCTGGAAGGGGGTTAGTGGGTGATTAGCTTAGGTTTAGGGGGGGGGCTAATGGCGGGTTCGCCGGACTTTACTGTTGCCGTCCGGGGAGCTCGCCGGACTTGGCCAAATGGCCACGGGAGGGAAGGGCTCTTGCTCCAAAACGTGCCCCGCGCTCCCCCGCGTCCATCTTCGTCATCGGGGGAACCTCAGAGGCACCGCAGCAACGTCGGCGTCAACACGGGCGGCGACCGTGGCTCTGCTCAGGTGGAAGGTCGACCTAGGGCTCGGAACAAGGCAGGAGAAGGGGGAAATCGATCTTATTCTCACCCCAAAGTTTATGGAGCAGTCGAGGGGGCCGAGGAGAGCTCGAGGACGACAAATTTAGCGACGAGGTCCACGGCGGCCAGCGGAAATCGGAGAAGATGGCGTCGGTTCTTGGGCTTCCGGAGCTCATTTGATTGAGCAGCTCGAAGGAGAGGATAATTGCGGAGCTTCTGGACAAGATGGTTCGGCTAGAAGGCGTCGTTGGCTGCGCTCGCCCTTGTCAGTGATCTCTGGTGCGCTCGGGCCCTCACGGGATCTCGCCGAAGACGAAGGGGACGAGCCACAGGGAAGGGGGAAAGGGCTGAGCGGGGGTGAGGTGGTCTCCGCGACATGTAGGAGAGGCAGGGGGTGGTCTAGAGGGCCGCCGGCGTCGTGGTGACAATCGTCGCCCCCGGCATGCTCGACAGCGAGCTGCTTGGGGTAGACGACAAGCCCCACGTGGGCTTGGGCTGGGGATCTGTTAGTTGGGCTGTTGGCCTGTAGGGGTGGGCTGCTTTGCCTTTTTTCCTTTTTCTTTCTGTTTTCCTTTTCTGTTATTTGTTTTGCCCCAAATAAAAATAGTAAGGCATTTTATAAAATCATGAAAACTTTTATGTGGGCTTATAACATATATAGCTAGCCACTCATAAGTTTTGGTGACTTTTGAAATTCAAACAATTTGAATTTAAATTCAAATTGGAGTTTAATTTAATTTCCAAGCCCTATTTGGAATTTTTGGCAAATCTTGGTGCATGCAGTGGGACCCACTTCACTTTTATGTGATCATGCATATTTATAAGACTTTTCAAAAATACCAGAGAAATTTTTGGAAACAAATTTTGTTTGGCCATTTAATTAAATTCTTTAGGGCTTTCCTTTTCCCCATTTTTGAATTTCTTTTGAAATTTTTGCATGATGCAAAGGGCACAAGAAACCCTAGCACTTACCCTAGTTGGGGTTTTGACACAGGAAGAGGTCTTCTGGTGCTCCCGATCTTGGAAGCGCGGCGGCGGCGAAACAGAGGAGAGATCCCGAAAAAGGGTTCCGTCCGTGAGGGTTTCTCGTCACGGGGAATAAATAGGCAAAATGCGGAAGCCAGAGGTGGGCCAGGGGCTCCAAGCGCCCCCCTGGCGCGGCCAGGGGCCTGGCTGCGCCCTCTGGCCTCCTGGGCCCCCTGGCTCCCCTCTGGCCCCTCTCGGGCTCTTCGCGAAGCTTCTGGTACACTGATTTTTCCTATATTTTTCCTAGAATATTTCTGGTACTTTTAATAAGGGGAAACCTGAAATAGAAAAACAGCATAAAATAGGAACTGGCACTGGGGTGCACTGAGTTCATAGGTTAGTCCAAATATGATAAAAAGTGTATGGAAGTTCATCAATAACATAGCAATCTCACACAAAAGAGGCATGGAGCAAGCACAAAATTATAGATACATTTTGGACGTATCATTTGCGCACATAATCATGTCAATTGCCCAGCTGTGATTTTGGACGTATCATAGCTATTTTATCGTCTTTTGGGAGAGAGACATCACTAGTGAACATCATAGGACCCCGGTCCATATTTCCTACACTTCTTACACTATCAATTTACTTTCAGTATTTACTTTTCCATATCTATCACTATCATTATTATCCTGTGTGTTTTATCCTTTGTAAACAACAAGGCCGGAGGAATTGACAACCCCTTTGTACTCGTTGGGAGCAAAGTTATCTATTGTGTGTGTAGATCCAAGCCTACCGCCAATCTCTGGCGCCGTTGTCACCTTCCTATCGTTGTCGGAGCCCAACTAGAGAAAAACCTTGGTATCTTCACCCAGGGAAACTTGCTGTTGTCTACATATCAACCTTCCACTTTGGGTAACCAACGAGGGGGCGTTAATTCGTACAATCAGCGACCATATACGGAAGTCAAGACTTGGCGGTCAAGGCAAGGCTAGAATTAGGAAATCCTCCTTCTAAGTTGAGACGGACTCCCCGAGACCTAGCCTAGTATATAAAGGCTGGGAGGGGGGACGTCTCAAGACATCCAATCTACAATCATCACCTCTAGTCTTGCGCGAACTCGCCTAGACTCCCACTATAATTCGCCCCCTCGCATAATATAATCGAGCAGGAAGTGCTTCTCTTGTTAGCCGACGAGTATCTCGAACCTGTTCTCTCTACGATCTAACCCAAGGTCCCTGAGCATGGGATTTTCCGAGGCTAATCCTCGTCAATTGGCGCCGACCGTGGGGAATACACTGGTTGGAATCACGATCTCAGCGGCCCCTTCATCAGCCTCCATCAAGTCGACGACTCCCCCAGCACTTGACGACTCCACGGATCGAGCAGATTCCGATCTATTCATGTCCCTCGACTTCATTGCTCACCTTCCGACCCTACGACCAGCCTTCGCGGACTGTAACAGCCCAGATTTCATAAAAATTAAAAATTTTGTTTTTGGTGTGAATTGTTTGATTGTCTAATTTGTTTGCGGTGTTTGCATCCCCGATTTATCGATCGGCGATTATTTCCCCCCTCTTATATCGTACCAGACGGAGACCGACCCTTGCCACCCTGATACTCGACCTTTGCGACACCGGGTTTCACCCAATCACCGTCGTAAAAACCCTCACGAGACCAGCCGTAGCCAACGGAATGAAATTCCGTTTAATAATTAAACGAGATATTTTTATAGCGCACCGGAAAGTGTTCTCGGAACGGTTCCAGCGCGAGGTGAACTCCGCCGGCTCGACACGCATATCGCGCAGTTCGAAGTTTTACCCGAAACGGAGGTCCTATGGACCCTCAGCGGTCAGAAACGTAAGAACCGCGTGCGCGAGAGAAAACCGGGGATGATTTTGCAAACTGCTAGCCACCTGGGCAATATAAAGACCACCACACTCCCACCCCTTTCTAGGGTTTCCCTAAGAAAAATAGCAGCCACCCACTGAGATTGCCCAAATCTGCCCCAATTTAGCCTCAAATCTGAAACCCTGGCCCCAGAAATTTCTCCAACCGTCGGATCTGGCCCTGGAGGGCTCAGATCGTGCCACGTCAGCCCATCCAACTACCTCCTTCCTCTCTCTCCTCAGCCGCAGCCGCCGCCCGCAGGGATCCCGCCGCCGCCGCTTGCGCCTTCGGCAGGGAGCTGCCGCCGGCGCCCCTCGTTCCTCTCTCTCCTTCCCTCTCTTCCCTCTCATCTCTCACCCTCACCTCCGCTCGCTCTCCCTCCGCAGGACGGCCGCCGGCGAGCGCCATGCCGGCCGAGCTTCACCTCCCGAAGCACGGGCCCGCGCAGCACTGTACAGCGACGGCTGACGTTGCCCCGCACCGCCTCCGGCCGAATCCGGCCCGATCCGTGCCGCGACGCCCTCCTTCGGCCTACCGTGCTCGCCTCGGATCCGCCGCCTTGGCCTCGCTCCAGTCGGGAGGAGCCCCGACCCGGGGCTTCGTCGACGTGGCCTCTGGGGCCGGCCCAGCCTCCCCTCAAGGCCCAGCCGCCAGCCCGCGCGCCATTTCGGCCTGATGGGCCTTGGCCCATGGTGAGGCCCATGGCCTCCATTTTTTTTCTTTATTTATTTATTTTCTTTTTGTCTAAGTCTGAATATTATTGCTACTATTTCAGTTTTGCGCTTAAGTTTGCGAGTAAACCGTAGCCCGGATACATGTGCGCCCAAAAGGAAAATTATTTAGAATTGTGTGTACTTCAGTTCATGTTTTTTGAGAATTTTGATTTGAGGCCATCTTGATGGTGCACATCTGTGTTGAAGTGGGCATCACGCTGTTAACTGCTAATTTTCCTGTTAGTGTGCTGCTGCTGTTATTTTATTGCAAGTTTGCATGATGATTGTGACACATCCATGAGGCCTATTGCATTGATTCTTTTTGCATACTGTTAAGCATCATGTATACTTCCATTATATGTATTGCATTGTCCTGATATGCTTGCTAGTCATATAGCTGTTTAGCTCCAGAGTTGCTATGCCACTGTTTTTGATAGCCACCTCTGTTTTTCTCCAAGTCTGTAACTTTCCGATGCCATGTTGCATGCTTAATATATTTTGATCTGTTATGCCTATGACCATGATTCTTGTTTGTACCTGATCATCATCATGTCTACTCCATGCTCATATATAGCTATGTCATGTTGCTTCACTTTTGCATATAGCATTAGCCCTATTTATATAGCATGAAAATAACAGTTTCTGCCATGTTTTCCTGATTTTCACTAAGTCCTTGATCAGGAAAGTTTTATAGCTTTTTGTGTTGCTTATAACTAGTGAACTATGATGCCTATTTGTATGATTCCTTTTGCCATGCCTTCCCTGCCATGTCTACTTTAGTTGCATATAATTTGTGAGCATGTTTGCATCCATTATCCTGTTAATGCATTGCTCTAGAGTGTGCTTCCTGATGTTGGCAGATTGTGCACGTAACTTGTTTTGCTTATATCTTTTTAACCGTAACTCCGTTTGGGGTGTTCTTTATATGTAACTTGATTAGAATTTAATGTACTTTGTGTTTATGCTATTGTTTGATGCTGTTAACCAACCTAAAATATGGTTTAGGACAGAAGTACAAAATCTTTTAATTGTCGCGGGGTACTTAGTGTTATGCCATGTTTAGGTTGTGCCTCACTTAAATTGACTAGCATAGATAGTTTATCTTATGCTTCACCTCTTGCCATGTTTGTGTGCTATGCCATGCTTGAGTGAGATTCCATGTTAACAACCTTTGTTGATCACCTATAGCTAAACAAGTTTAACCTTCCTAAATGTGCGGTATCGTCGTGTGTGACGATTACTCCACTTAACCTGTTAGTAACCACTCTCGACGGTAGGTGCGATCTCTCGTGTTACCTTCTTGTTGATTCTTTCTTGTGTTTTCTTTGTAGTAATAGATGCTTGCTCGTTGATTGCTTTCTAGTATTTACCGTCTTGTGTGCTTCCGCGGGTACCTTTCGGAGACGATGCGAGCTTGCGATCAACTACACCTTCGGAAACCGACTTATATCCAGGCAAGGACTATACATTACTTATGATCCATTCTATTTCAACCAGCGGTTTGGATGCTATTCTAGGTTAGGTTCGATGTTTGATCCTACCACATGTCTACAGCCTCTTTCAAACCGATACAGCCATGTCCCCTCCCAGCAAACCATGTACTGCTATGTTACTATTGCTCGTTGCTCAGCCCCTGCTTAGTATGCATGCTTAGGATGCTACGATGCTACCCTGTTACTCCTTGGTTTGGTCTATCAAATTATTATATTGTTGTTGATGATATGATTATTATAATGTTGACTATACTCGAAGAAGAATGGAAGGTCTAGGCTATCCCACCCCGACGCTTTGTTCCATTCGAGTCACCTAGGATCCGAGTTCCGGGTATTTGTTTTAAGACTGAGCGTGCCTAACCGCGTGTGGGATGCTATGGGGTCCCCTTTTCTTACCTATCTAGCTTCAAACATTTCTAGAGGTGGCCCAAGATGATTTACAATTTGAAAACCATGCATATATGTCTGTCGGGTCGCTCCTAGCAGATATCCTTTAAAACAACCCGGACCAGCGGAGACATGGTTTCCCTGTTGCTCCACCTTTGACCGGCGAGGGCTCGGGACCTCAGGTGAGGTGTCCCGGTAACCCAAAACCGGTTGAGACGGAAGAGACCGATCCGAGGGCGCGACCGGCTTTTGGATTGGATGTCGACTCCCCAGGGGCCACCCGGATTTGTTCGTTGTTAGCTAGAGGGACCTATCGTTTCGGATCTCTCAGAAATAAATCATAAAATGGTTGCCTATGATCGGTAGCAACTGAGAGAGATGGGCGTGCGTGCGGAGCCTTGTAATGGGAACTTGGTACACCCCTGCAGGGTTAAATCTTTTCGAGAAGCCGTGTCCACGGTTATGGACGACTTGATACCTACTCCTTGTTCATAGACAACAACAACAGAGATATTCTTAATATAACTTGATCAACGTGTGTGTGCTTTGACTGCTTCTTCTTCTTCGGGATGCGAAGAGGAGGACAAGGATAGGATAGGTGTTATGCTTGCGTAAGTAGGTGGATAGCAGACTTGTTGTAGGCGATTCCTCATCGAATGCTTGACTTCTTACCTTACTCTCTTGATTGTTAGCCACTTCATAAATGCTAGTGCGGCAGCAACCTCACCACTTACCCCATCCTTACCGTAAACTACTAGTTGTCCTAGAATGACGAGTGATGAAGTCCTTGCTGGGTCAGTTGACCACTACATTTGGATGCTGAGTACTTCTGTACTCATGATACTACACTCAAACTATTTTCATGGTTCTCAATCGACAATAGGTATGGTGATCGACGTTTCACGTGGAGACTCGACGAAGACTAGTTAGGCGGATCCCGGCGGAGGGCCTGGACCCGTGTGGTTATTGGAGAAATGTATTTTTCTCTTTGCCACTAGGCATCTGATTGTAGTCTGTACTCAGACATGTATCTTCCGCTGTTGTATTGTATTAAGGCAGTTGTATGCCGATTGTATGAGATGTTGTATCCTCGTAGCTGTAATGTTGTGATATCATGTTGGAAATCCGGAGCATATGGCATTGTAATATGTCGCGGTGGGACCGATATATGCTTCGTCCCTGGATCTGGATGGAAACATCTAGATCTAGAACAGTACCGCATATCGGGCCTTACAACTTTGTATCATAGCCTTACCAACCGTAGGATCCCCTCTTTGACCGTAGGATCGCCTCACAGATCATGCCCGAGAACCCGCAACAATAATCGTAACAACCAAAGACCAAGCAACCGCCCACGCAGCAACTCCGCGAGTCAGCCGCGACTCCCACCCCAACACCAAGCACCGCATCACTCGCGACTACTTGAGTATACTGCGAACATGGAAGAAACGCACCACAGACGTGACCGGACTAGCAACCTGGGCACCGTTCCAGGTGTTCATGGAAAACACTCGCGAGAAAACCGCGGCCGATAAAGGCAAAGATGACGACCCGAGCAGTCATAGATATGCACGCTCAAACAACAAAAGCAGTGATCCTGACAATACTGGACAGATTACCGTGACCCTTGGAGAACTAGGAACCATACCAAGAAAAGAATTCATAACACAGGAGCATAGCAACCGCAAGAACGACGAGACGGAGAGCAGCAGGCGTCAGATCTCAGAAGCGGCAAAAGAGGACCGTCACATAGAAAAAATCTACCTGTACAAAGAAGCAATCGCCATGGTGAAAAACGTAGTAAAGCACGGAAAGCTACTCCCTGAGAACGCAACTCGCGATGAACTCAGAGCATACAACAAGCTACCGAGCGATATCACCAAGAAAACACGACAGCAGCGACTAGATCTGGAGAAGCAAGGAAAAATCGCCATCGACTCGAGGACCAACCGCAAAGCACTGCCCGAAAGCGACTCCTCCGACTACGGCTCGCCTCCCCGAGGCAAATCAAGATTCGGCAACTTGAGACGCACCGATAAGAAGAAAGTTGTCCGCAAACTAGACGATGACTTCATGCTTGAAGAGGACGATGAAGAATAAGGGGAACTCACACCAGCAGAAGCTCTCATAACTGCTCAGGCATACCTCTGTCATGCTCAGAAGGACAAAAAGGGTGCAGAAAATCGTAACATGACGATGGCACTCAATGTGATGAAGGACGCCATCACTGCCTCGGCACCGAAAAAATCAAGCACAAGACGAGCGCCTCGCGAGCAGACACCGGACATGGACCCCAGCTCACCAGATGATGACGAAGATGACAACAATGACGACCAGCGCAGGCACTCAAATAGAAGCAAAGACCATGACAGGGACGACAACGACAACCGACGCAGCAATCGACGAGACGCACGCGAAAACATCACACAGAACAAAATCAACCGAGGAAGATGCAGACGCGCAGCGCGCAAAGAGTACTAGGACGAGCTCGCATCCGACGAAGACATAGAACCAAGCGGCGCATTTTGCTTCACGCGATCCATATGCGAGACACGGATGCCCAAGGGTTTCAAAATAAACTCCACAACACACAAATACGACGGACTCGAAGAACCAGAGGCATGGCTCGATGACGACCTAACAGTCGTCAAGTTCCAACGAGGAACCAATATCACGGCAATGCAGTACGTACAGCTCATGCTCGAGAGCTCGGTGCGACACTGGCTGAAAAACCTACCACGAGGATCGATCAGTTCCTGGAAGCAGTTTCGCAGCACCTTCATTGAGAATTTCAAGTCCTCCTACAAACGGCCAGCATCACTCGAAGAACTAAGAGCCTGTAGGAAAGGAACCAGAGTGTCCCTGCGAACATACATCCAGCGATGGACCATGCTCGAATACTCAGCTGAGGACATATCGAACGAAAGCGCGATCGATGCGTTCAAAAGAGGCCTACAACGCATTGACTTCAAAGAGCAAATTGGTCAGATGAAGGTCCGAACACTCGCGCGATTATTAGAACAAGCCAACAACTGGGCCGACGGAGAAGACTCCATTAGAAACGAGTCAGAAATCCAGTCAGCACTCCAAGAGCGCGACTATGACTAGTACACCGGAGATAGAGGTTACGACAGAAGAAGACAGCGCCCCAGGCGTAACTTCTATGATGAAAGAGGACCCGATATGGTGGCAGCCGGCTTCCCAGACGATAGAGAATGCAATGGAGGGACAACCAAGAAGAAGTAGGCCAGGTCCAGAAAAGAGACCGGAGATCAAGACAGCCATGAGACGACATTCGGGCGTACCGCTTAGCCAAGCAACAACTCGATGGACCCTGCACACTTCATGGGTTAAAAAACGAGCGCGGAGAGTTGAGATCGGGACACACCCTAAGAAACTGCAGACGCTTCACTGAGCTCTCAGAAGAAAAATGCCGGTCTACAGCACCAGCAGCACAACCTCTCGCAAGCATAGCAGTCGGAACAATCGCCCACGATGCACCACCCGCACCCGCCGCACTAGCAAGACAGGTAGCAGCCATCCAGGAGAGACACTCAACACCCAACGAAGAAGAAAAATACCCAGAAGCACACGGCCGGGGGCTCGCTCGCAGCAACCACCCCCCGAGGCGATATTCTCTTACGCGACTCAAAAATTTGCACTCGGGGGATCACTTGCAGCAGTCATCCCCCCGAGGCGGTACTCCTTACGCGACTCGAAAATGTGCACTCGGGGGCTCGATCGCAGCAGCCACCCCCCGAGGCGTTATTCGCTCACGCGACTCGAAAATTGGCACTCGGGGGCTCGCTCGCAGCAGCCACCCACCGAGGCGTTATTCGCTCACGCGATTCGAAAATTGGCACTCGGGGGCTCGCTCGCAGCAGCCACCCCGCAAGGAGTTACTTGCCGAAGACTTGGAAACCAACAAGACCCACTCGTATCGCGCGGGATCCATTCATAACAGATAAGAAAAATAAACCAAAAGGGAACAGCAGTACATGCCGTCCAGCAGAAGACAACCTACAACTCAAAGAAGAACACACAAAAACCAAAGAAAGGCCTAATCTCCAGGCTCTGATTTCACCTTACACAGAGCACCCAGACGACGGTGATTCTCTTCGACCCCCCACTTCACAACTTGGCTCGCAGGCTCATCCGCTATGGCGTAATGGTCATCCATTGGCTTAGTTCGACCACCAGGAGGACCTTGAGCCGCCAGCATAATGTCTACACCAGGCCAACGACTATGGACAAAAACAAAGGCACAACGAGCTCCCGCATGAATCTTGTAATTTACCACGCGGCGCAGCTCCGCGGGCTGAGAGAACACCCGGAAAAGCCTCTCAAGCGACGACGGAACATGAGTCAGCGGATAAACTTCAGATAAAATTCCACCAAGCACCCCGCAACAGTACCCAACAGCATGCGACACCCTTTCAACCCGCCGCCGAAAAAGGGAAAACACCCGAGCATTCGCCCTATCCATCCAAAAAGGATTTTTCACCTGCACGACTGGGTCATCAAGCCTCAACAGGTCCGATTTCACGGCCTCCTCCTCCTCGCGATATCTCCCAGCCATCACTTCGTAAAAAGGATCAATAATCAGAAGCAATCAAAAGGAAATTACCTCGCACAGTCGAGCAGCCGAAGGAAGACGAAATCACCCTACAGAAGATCAGACAACTTCTCCAACCAAGCAGCTAGGCTATCCACAACAGCTTCAGCACGTTCACGTTTGGAGCGCTGGACAGCGATAGCACCCTTGAGACGTACGATCTCACGCTCGGCATCTTTTAGCCTAAGAAAAGCTGACTCGTAGGCACCCTCACGCGCACCTTCCTTGAGCAAATTCCAAGCCCGAGAAACACCCGGGGTGGCATACTGCAAAGGAGAACAAGTCAAAACAAAAAGGAGCAGCGTAAAAAGGACAAAGCAGTTTTTCATCAAATAAAGGATCCACCATCCCGCAGGATGCTCATTACAACTCAAAGTTCCAAGACATGGCAATAAAAACAAGTTCCCCGTATTCCTCTCCCTGAGAATTACGGTTATCAGCCTCGACAACCAGCTGTAGCTGGCGAGCAAGCCGAGTGGCTCGAGCACTCTTCTTGTCCGTATAATCAGGCAAGCTATGCACCATAGAACCCTCAATGGGAACACCATGCCCCAGAAGAACAAAGAAAGACCTGGCAAGCCCACTCACCACGTTCTCATGAACCAAGACCTCAAGCTGATCACCGTCCGGACCGAAGGTAGCAATCTGCGAGTCAAGACCCTCTGGCCTCTTCTCCTCATCCGGTAACATATGCTCATGAAGAAGCGTCAGAAGAGTCGAAGACCGAGCACAAACATCCCTCACGGCTACAGCAGCACCCGATACAGCATCCATAGCACCACAAAGATTGCTCGATCCTGCAACAGCCACCTCCACCGCCCCAACACCAGCGGAGCCTGCAAAAAGCGAAAAAGATTTAGTACTCATAAATTCAAGAGAAGAACAACCCCCCCCCCAAAAGAAGAAGGAACAGTCCACGCACCAGCCAAAGAACCCGCCATGTCCTGCAGGCGCTCGCACTCAACCTTATCCACCCACAGGAGTTGCTCCTCCACTTGCTGCAACTGCTCGAGCTCGCCACGCTGCGCCTCCAGGTCCTTCTCCTTGGATTCCAAAGAGGCCCGAAGCTTAGAGAGTTCCTTTTCCATAGCCTCTGCCCGCTTCCCAGCACCCTTCTTGCGACCTGCGGAAAGGACATCAGTCAGATAACCCACCAGCAGCCGAAATAAAGACCAAAGAAAAAAAAAACAGAATCTCACGTCTCATGGTGGTCAAGCTCCCCTGGGCCGAGTCATGAGCACGTCGCCACCGATTAGTATCAGTCAGCACACGCTCACATATCCGGAACAAAGGCTGAATTCAAGTAAAATACACAAGTCAAAGCCAAGGAAAGGAGAAAATCAAGTCCAAGGACTGCAACCAATCACAAGTGATTGCTTACAGCCTCAGGGGCTACTCCCATCGGGAGCACTGTCGTGTCCCCAATGTCACACAAAGATCATCAAAAGAGAAAGACAAAATTTAACGACTGCATCGAATCACAAATGATTGCTTGCAGCCTCGGGGTCTACTGCCATCGGGAGCGCTGTCGCGCTCCAATGAAGTTCAGAAGGGCAAGGAATTCCATACCTGCTCCGCCATGCGATAAAAAAACTTTGCCTTATCCTCAGCAGAAAGATCCTGCCGCCCCAAGTAGTGCTCAGGAACCGCAGGTTTCGCCTCTGGAGGAGAGGCTTCCCCAGAATCAGCAGCAGATCCCCCGGACGGAATAGTCGCAGGAGTCGTCCCCGCATCTGAAACTACAGGAGTCGCCGAAGGAACTGGCCGATCAATCGCCGCACCTGAGTCACCCGGCCGAGTAGCAGCCGCACCAGAACCGGATTACTGAAAATCAGCCGCAGCAGTACTCGTAGAGGAGACAGCAGGAACAGGAGCAGTACCGCAAAATGAAACATCATAAAAAAAGCCATAAACAAGCAACAAAGCCACATAAGGACAGGTATACGAACCTGGCACGTGCAGCACTCGGACGCAGCAACATCCCAAACTTGCGCCTCTTTGGGGTAGCCGAAGGAGGACGCGGTACAGCATAAGGCAGGACTGGTAGCAAATCATAACCAACACCTGCTGTTTCATGGCCACTCGAACTCGAGGGTCGAGTTCGTTTGACACGCAAAGGACTCGAATCCCCAAAGTGATCATCATCTCACGGTTTCCCACCCGCGGACTCGACAGCATCAGCACCCGGAGCACCCCCATCACTCGCAGGAACATGACCAACATCAGCCGCACCAGGTTCATCAAGTATTTCAGCATCCTCAGGTTCCGGTGGATTGTTCAACAAAGGAGTATGATCCTGCAGGTCAGAACATCATCAATAATCAACAGGCATCAATCAAAATCACAAAAGAAACCTCAACACAAGTATCTGGGGAAGAGGCAAATCAGCAGCGTAAGGACGGACGAGGCTTTCCTCCCCAATACTCGTACACTTCGTAACTTGCTGGACCCGAGTCAAAAGGTCACCATCAGAGAACTCTTCGGGCGAACACCTGGTCGAGTCATCGGGCCCAGTATATTGCCACATGGGGCGCACCCGATGTTGAAGAGGTTGGACGCGTCTCCTCACAAACACAGAAATAAGTTGGCCGTCAGTAAAATCGTCCTTCAAAGCAGAAATCTTTTTGTAAGAGCATGTTTTGCCCCCGAAGGTTTTGGACATTGTTGGGCAAAGCAGAAGTGGAACTAATATTGTTTTCGAGTATAAAAAGATACTTAGGTTCCGAAAGAATGGAGTTTGCAAGGAGAAGGTTGAAGGACAACTCATTGCAGCGAAGCTACAGTCAACTACCAAAACCTTTGAAGGAAGACGACCCCTAAAAATGTTGTCGAAGAAGAGGTCTCTCTCGAGTAAAAGCGCAACGAGGAGAAAGCTGAAGCTGTTCGAAGACTTAGTCTTTTTACTAGTTTCTCTTTGTTTATTGAGTCATAGGAAAAACTATACTATCAAGAGGGGTTTGGTATCAGGGTTAAGGGCTTTGCTTTTCGTTCGATAGACTTTTGAACTTTGAGGTTTCTGAGTAGTTTCAACAAACTTTCGATTCATATTCGATCTGGTTGTAACTAACTCTAAGTAGGTCTGTGAACTGCTACCTTTCATCGTAAGATATCTATCTGCTGCTTGTGATACTTAACCTTTTGCAGGAAGCTATCTTTCGTATAAGTTCACAGGTCATTCGAGGAGATTGCATATTTCTTATTGGATATTAATTATCTGGAATGCAATTTCACTCGCTAAGACTATTGATGTTTTCCCTCGACTCTACTTGTAAAATATGCACTTCACATGACACTCTTATCTTACGTGCATACATCAAGGGGGAGTATTTTCATCGATCTTATCACCGGTCTATCATCGAAAAGTCAAAACTTTCAATTTATTTATCGATGCCTGTTTTGTCAACAATCGTCCAAAAAGGGGGAGATTGTAAAAGAAAGTTTTGCCCCCGAAGGTTTTGGACATTGTTGGACAAAGCAGAAGTGGAACTAATATTGTTTTCGAGTATAAACAGATACTTAGGTTCCGAAAGAATGGAGTTTGCAAGGAGAAGGTTGAAGGATAACTCACTACAGCGAAGATACAGTCAACTACCGAAACCTTTGAAGGAAGACGACCCCTAAAAATGTCGTCAAAGAAGAGGTCTCTCTCGAGTAAAATCGCAATGAGGAGAAAGCTGAAGCTGTTCGAAGACTTAGTATTTTTACTAATTTCTCTTTGTTTTCTTGAGTCATAGTAAAAACCGTACTATCAAGAGGGGTTTGCTAGTTGAGATCTTTGTCGAAGTGAATTTGCTCTGCTCAACCTAAACCCAAGAAAGCCTACCGAGATAAATCTTACTGAGTCGAGTGAATAGCTCGAAGGAAAAGTCATCGCACTTCGTGCCTTCGAGAGAGAACTCGTTCGGTAAGTCAGCTTACTTGTTCCTCAAGTAAAGTTGCACAGTGATTGGAATCCGACCGTTGTGGACACGCGTCAAGCCGTCGCATCGGGTCACTTCAGTCATTTTACCCATCGGGATTGCCACCTATCAATATCCCGCACCTACCCGCCATTTTGGGTTGGCTGCTCCACTGAAGATTCTAAGACAGAAGTCTATGAGCATCCCAAGAGAGATTCATCGAGAGAAAACCAAAACCCAAGTCTGAACTGAGTTGAGAAATTCACAGAGACAGTTAGGCGTCGCCTGTCAAGCAGTCGAAGAGAAATTGTCGCTGCTGAAGGAAGTTTGTAAAGGTCTCGGAGATGTCCTGAATCATCTACCACGAGTGAAAACTTGACAAGCTCGAGGCGTTTGTTGCAGTGGAGAATAGGATGGAGAGAGTTTTGCTCCAGGTGTTCAATCACTAGTCCCTCCAACCAGACGTAGCACTTTGCAGAGTGTGAACTGGTTTACCAAACATCGTCGTGTCAGGCTCGTTTTCCTTCTAGCATTTACATTAAGTATTTACTCGTTGCCAGTTTGCCTTCGATGTTTTCCTTTGCTCCCAATCCTTTTGAGCCATGCATTACTTTCGATACTGTATTTCCTTCGAGATGTTTTTAGTCCTTTGCAGTTTGCATGAATTCCTTCTAATTTCCTTAGAATTTTTAGAAGTGATCATCCACCCCTCCCCCTCTGATCATTCTTGAGCTTTCAAGTACACAAAATCACAAAATCACAAAAGAAACCTCAAGAAAAGTACCTGGGGAAGAGGGAAATCAGCAGCGTAAGGACGGACGAGGCTTTTCTCCCCAATACTCGTACACTTCGTAACTTGCTGGACCCGAGTCAAAAGGTCACCATCAGAGAACTCCTCAGGAGAATACCTAGTCGAGTCATCGGGCCCAGTATATTGCCACATGGGGCGCACCCGATGTTGAAGAGGTTGGACGCGTCTCCTCACAAACACATAAATAAGTTGGACGTCTGTCAAATCGTCCTTCAAAGATGAAATCTTTTGCACCAACGGCTCAACAAGAGACACCTCACAAGCAAACAGAGAATGCGCTATAAGGCCCCCGATGCGGTGCTACCTCGAGTTAGTCGCTTTCGCGTCTCGCTCAAGTTAGTAGCGCATAAAAGGACACCGACTCACGACACTCGCACTCGTGTCGCTGCCGGATTCTCGACAACAGATATAAGAACAAAGAACTTTATAAATAAGACATGAATATATAGGGTCCAGGGCATACATCGCCACTGGTATTTATTACATCATCTCAGAGGTCCATAGACCCAACAGTACATCATGCAACAAGCGGAAGACAATCACGACCGAGTACGGTCAAAATCCAAATGGCCCTAGAGAGGGCTGCACATAAATAGTCCACCCACGGATCGTCGGAACCCAACTATAGGATCTACTGAACGAAGTCATCCTCGTCGTCGTCCTCCGGGGGCACCTGCACGAAGTAACGTCCGGTGCTCGGCTCGAGGTAGTAGTCAACTACAGCGGCCGATCAGGCAACAAAGTAAAAAGCACAAAGGAAAGCAGGGGTGAGATTATATCATTACAGGATAACTAACTTCCTACGGTAAGACAAGGTAAAGTTAAAGTTTGCAGCCGCACTAGCATATATGGTGGCTATTGTTCTGTTAGAGCAGAGGTAAGATCCATGAATACACGTGACATCATGTCATAAGTCCTGCTATCCATCTACTTACGTCGAACATAACACAACCTGGATCTTCTCCCGGTCCCCCTGGACGAAGAAAAGCAACCGAGGCACTCACATCGTAGGCAAGTTTTAATTATGAACAAGACGTAGGCTCTGAGTCGTCCATAACCGTGGACACGGCTTTTCGAAAAGATTTAACCCTGCAGGGGTGTACCAACTTCCCATCATAGGCTTCGCATGTACGCTCGGTTTCCACTTGGGTGGTAAACGGCTGGAACTCCGGAACGTCAGAGTCCCTCTAACTAACAACGCACAATTCCGGGTGGCCCCCGGTGAGTCGACATCCAACTCAAAAGCCGGACGCGCTCTCGAATCGGTCTCTACCGTTTGGCCAAGGTCGGGTTTAGTCTCACCTATATAACAGGGGACTTCCCTAGCTCACCAGTGTGGACCAACCAGAGGAACTATGTCTCCGTTGGTCCGGGTTGTTTCGAAAACTGTTGGGGTACCAACCAAGCACACACACGTTTGCAAATAGTAAATCAGCTCGGACCACCACTAGAACTGTTTGAAGCTAGGTAGGTAAGACAAGGGGGCTCCATAGAAGCCCACACACGATTAGGCACGCTCAAACAAAGAACCAATACCCGGAACTCGGATCCTAGGTGACTCAAATGGGACAAAACACCTGGCGGGAACAACCTGGTCTCCCTTATTTCGTCAAATATAAATTAACATCATAATAATAATAAATATCAACCAACTTCTTTAATAACATGATATCCCAACCTTAGCATAGGGTAAGCAGCAAGTTTTCCTACTCATACTAAGCAATGGCTGAGCAGCGGTAACTTAGCAATACAAAGGTTTGCTGGGATGTGGGGATCATGGCTGTTTGGGTTTTGAATGTGGCGTGAGCAAAATGGATAGGATCAAACAAACGTTCTAGACTACAGCTAGGAAGGTAGGCAGAAAGGTATCAAGTAATGGTATAAATCTTCCCCTTGCCTAGGTAATCAGTCGACGGAGCAGACGTAGCAGGGTCCTCGGGCTCGGTGTCGGAAACCTCCACGTAAGTCTCCTCGACAGTCTCAGGTGGTAACGTAAGGTACCGGGAAGGAAAAGGCACACAAGTAAGCAACGGGTGCAATGCACAGGAAAAGATGGTATGATCAAGTTAAATAAACATGCTGTGACCCTATCTAGTCAGATTTAAACGAAGGTGGTGACGACACGTCAACAACTTCATATGCAATTTATATACGTTGAATGGCTTTGGTCTTAGCCTTAATTTGTGGTGTAAGTAACATGGCAACATGGCATGATCAACAAAACAATTACCAGAAACAAATACAACGTGAAAGTAAAACATTGATTCTGGAGACGGAGAGATGTCGATGAACTTGACATCGGAAAGGTGCAACAAAAGAAAAGGGACCCAGCCACATTGCATATGTTATGCTAGGGGCTGGTTTGACGCAAAGATTTGAAGATGACATGTACTGGAACTTGGGACCTGAGTGCCAAGTTGCACTACTTGCATTTTTTGGAAAAGGCTCAAATGGCAATTCCAATATCACCATGTTGTTCCTTGGGAAAAACTACCCCAAAGTCATATATGGGATGCTATATTTGAACTTTGGGGAGTAGTTGCAAAAATCAAAAAAATGAGGGGCCTTGTTGCATATTTACCAGCACTCCAATTTTGGAAGGGGAAAAATGCAAAATAACCATCATCAGGATGATCAGTGGCTCAAGCTACCCCAAAAACATATAAGGGATGCCCAAATTGAGACTCCAGTTTAAAAATCGATTTGAATTTGAATCCAAATTCAAATTGAAAATTAAACAGAAAAAGAAAATGAAAGGAAAAAGAAAACAAGGGAATAACCCACATGGGCTGCCTCGGGCGCCAGGGCCCATCTCTCCTTCTCCTCTCCACGTCCCAACTCGGCTCAGACAGAAAAGAAAAAAAAACAACAAAACAAAAAAGAAAAAGGTCGCGCTCTCAAATCCTAGCCCATGGCCACTTATCCTCCCAGGCCCAGCTCGGCAACTCCCTCTGAACTGAACCGCGCCCTCTGAAGAAAGGAGACACCATCTCTGAAACCGACGCGGCAACCACCTTCCGGCGAGGCCCACGTCGTGCTCCGGCCATCTTCTCTCGCGCCACCACGAGGAAGCTCGAGACTACACATTCCTCTGCATACCGGTGCAATCCATGGCGTCCAACTCCATCTCAACTGGCCAAAAACCTCGCGGGAACAGAGCGGCGACGCACAACTCTGAACCTACAAACACACCGGCAGCGCGACCAACTTCAGGCGAGGCTGGCACTGCGCACAGCTCACCGGCGACCAAGCTACGACGCACAACTCGTAGCTGGGACCTCCTCCTACGGCTCTGCACCTCGCATCTCACCGCTAGCTCCACGACGGCGACGAGAGCATCGACTGAAGACACGGCGGCGGCACTGCACACTATATTTCTTCAGACCGCGGCGCGACTACTACGGCTACCTAGCGCAAGCGTCCTCCTTTGAGGTCACAAAAGTGCTCTGGACGAGCACAGAGTGTGCCCGCACACACCTTGGCATCGCCACGGTCACGGTGATCACCGGACTGGCCGGGATCCGTGAAACGGCGGCCGGCAACGCGCACCTACGGCTATGTCCTACTACGCGAGCACGAAGCGGACGGGGAGCACCCATAAGTTCACCTAGGGGGGCTTGGTGACGAACTCGAACGCGTCAGAGACGAAGAAGAGGAACAGGACGACGTCGCAGTTGAAGACGTCCACGGCGGCGCTCGTCGTCGTCAGGCTTCCCCAGCTTCTCCTAGTGCAAACCTGCGGCACCAGGATCAGCAGAGCGCATGGAGGTTGGTTAAATCGACCCTGCGACAAAGCAATTGAGCAGGAGCGGCGGCAAAATACCGGAATCGGGCGTCGGGACGGCGGAATAGGGGAGGCGCAGGGGAGCCATGGCGGCGGCGGAGCGCGAGAGGAGAAGGGGGGAATGGTCGCGCTGGCGCAGCTCTGTTGCCGTGGCGCTTATATGCTGGGGAGGGCCACCGGACACGCTGGCGCAGCTCTGTTGTCGTGGCTCTCTCCGGCGAGAAAAAGCAGAGAGGGGAGAGGAGAGCCCCGGTGTAAAGGTGGGGGACGACCCCCTCGTACCGTTTCGCCAAAGGGCTGGGCTCGGGATGGATCAGGCCCAGCTGGGCCAAGCCTGCTATTGGGGAAGAAAAGGAGGGCAAAGCAATCAAAAGGAAAAGAAAAACCAGGAAGAAAAAGGAGAAATAAAATATAGCACACTATATTTTATCTCCTTGACACATGCTTGAAACTCCAAAATTGGTTTGGCCAATTCTGGATGCAAAAGAAAAATTCCCAAAAGAAACCAGTGCCTCTTTTATATTTAAAATTAAATAGGAGAGGTGCTAGGGGAATTTTGGGGAAGGAAACACAAGGTGCAAAATTCCATGAGCTCAAGAATCTTGATCCTTGCATTTCTCTGGATTTTTCAAAATTGGCAACAACAAAAATGTGGGCTCCTTTTGAACTCCAAAATCATTTGAACTAGAGCTCATACATTTGGTAGCAAAAGATTTGAGGCTTTGCAAAATCCTTGGCATTACAATGGAAAAGACTATGCCAAGTTTGGGGTCAAGGGGAGTATGCATGCAACACAGAAAAATCCTCAACCACCCTTCTTGAACCACTTTGTTGAATTCAAAAGCAATTCAAAAGAACTCAACTCTTGTTGGCAAATTAAATGATCACATGAAATTATAATTTTTAGCCTCATGCCAAGTTACAAAGTCAACAGAGAAAGTACAATCTCATGATGATTTCTATTATTGCACATGGGCTGTTACAGCACTCCCCCACCAACACAGGATCTCGCCCCGAGATCTAAGCCTCAAACAACTCAGGATACTCGGAACGGAGATGATCTTCACGCTCCCACGTTGCTTCCTTCTCCGAATGATGTGCCCACTGAACTTTCATGAAATTGACGGTCTTGTTGCGAGTCTTGCGCTCGGACGTCTCAAGAACACGGACTGGACGCTCTGAGTAGGAAAGGTCCGCACTCAGCTGGATCTCACCAAAGTCAACAGCCTGCTCTTGCTGCTTGAAGCACTGCTTTAGCTGGGACACATGGAACACGTCATGCACCATGGACAGACTCTTTGGAAGCTCGAGCCGAAAGGCAAGAGGTCCTCTAGTCTTAAGGATGCGGAAAGGTCCGAGAAATCTTGGAGCGACCTTTCCTTTGATACCAAAGCGGTGAGTACCCCTTAATGGAGACACTTTAAGGTATGCCCATTCACCAACTTGGAAAGCTACACCACGGTGTCTTTTGTAATAGTAGGCCTTCTTCCTTGACTGTGCTGCCTTTAGGTGCTCTCGGACAATCTTCACTCTTTCCTCTGCCTCTTGGATCACATCTGGACCGAACAGCTGCCTCTCACCTGTCTCGGACCAGTTCAAAGGTGTCCTGCACTTGCGGCCATACAAGACTTCAAACGGTGCTGCCTGCAGACTTGCCTGATAGCTGTTGTTGTAAGAGAACTCAGCATACGGCAAGAACTCTTCCCACTTCATGCCAAAGGAGATGACACATGATCGAAGCATGTCCTCGAGGATTTGGTTCACGCGCTCGACCTGGCCACTGGTCTGAGGGTGATATGCGGTACTGAAGACAATCATTGTACCCAATGCCTCCTGAAAGGCCTTCCAGAAGTTTGAGGTGAAAATGCTTCCACGATCAGAACTTATCTTCTTGGGAATTCCATGCAGTGAAACAATTCTCGCGGTGTACAACTCCGCCAATTGTCCCGCCGAGATAGTTTCTTTGACAGGAAAAAAATGGGCAACTTTGGACAAGTTATCAACCAAAACGAAGACTGCATTATTGCCCTTCTGTGACCTTGGAAACCCGGAGAGAAAGTCCATTTCGATATGATCCCACTTCCACTCCTGAATCTCAAGTGGCTGAAGCAACCCTGCAGGCTTCTGGTGTTGTTCCTTAACTCTTCTGCACACATCACACTGAGACACGTAACGGGGAACATCCCGCTTCATACGTGTCCACCAAAAGCTTTGCTTGAGATCTTGATACATCTTTGTACTGCCAGGGTGAATTGATAGCTTGGAATCATGGGCTTCCTTCATGATGACCTCTCTGAGATCTCCCTCCTTGGTAACAACAACTCACTCTTCGAACAACACGGTGCCGTCATTATGCACTGAAAAGCAACCGTACTTTGGAACTGAGGCGGCAATACCCTGTTTGATCTTTTGTATCATTGAGCTACCAGACTGAGCTTCACGAATCTTCTCATTGATAGTGGGCTCTACCACAAGGTTGGCAAGGTAGCCTGCTGGAACTAGCTCGATATTGAACCTTCGAAAGGACTCACAAAAATCAGGGTGGATCTTCTGCACCTGGATATTTTTGCAATCGCCCTTGCGTCTAACAGCATCATCTATGACATTCGCCTTCCAAGGCGTGTACTGAATATCAACTGTGTACTCAGTAATGGTTTCAAGCCATCTTCTTTGCCTCAAGTTCAGATTTGGCTGAGTGAACAAGTACTTCAGACTCTTGTGGTCGGTGAACACATCCACCTTCCTCCCTAAGAGGAGGTGTCGCCAAGTGATCAAGGCGTGCACAACTGCTGCAAGCTCCAAGTCGTGTGTGGGATAATTCCTCTCACTCGTCTTTAACTGCCGTGAGGTATACGCCACAATATTCCTGCCTTTCATCAAAACTCCGCCTATGGCTTGCAATGAGGCATCACAAAACACCTGAAAAGGCTGTGACTCATCTGGCGGTGTGAGAATTGGAGCTGTGGTCAACTTCTATTTCAAACCCTCGAAATCTGACTGGCAAACTGGTGACCAAGTGTACCGCTTGCCTTTGCACAACAACTCAGTCATTGGCTTCGCTATTTTGGAGAAATTCTGCACAAACCTCCTGCAATTACTGGCGAGGCCGAGAAAACTCCTTAGCTGCTTCACGTTCTTCGGCGGATCCAACTCTTGAATAGTGTGGACTCGCTCTGGATCAACCGCAATTCCCTCAGCGGAAATAACATGGCCCAAAAAATTGACCTTGTCCAGCCAAAACACACACTTGGAGAACTTGGCATAGTACCGGTGCTCTCGCAACTTCTGCAGCACCAGGCGTAGATGTTCCTCATGTTCAGCCTCTGACTTGGAATAGACAAGTATGTCGTCGAGGTAGAGGATCACAAACACATCAAGCCATTCTTGGAACAAATAGTTCATAGCTCTCATGAATGTAGGAGGGGCATTTGAGAAGCCGAAAGTCATGACTGCGAACTCATACAACCCATAACGTGTGTTGAACACGGTCTTGGGAATATCCTCTTCACGGACACGGATTTGATGATACCCCATACTCAAGTCAAGCTTGGAAAACACCTTATCCCCATTCAACTGTTCGAACAGATCATTTATGCGGGGTAAAGGGTATTTGTTCTTGATGGTCTTCTTGCTAATACCGCGATAGTCCTGGACCAAGCGGCTAGTCCCATCCTTCTTTAGTACAAACAAAGCTGGTGAAACCCAAGGGGAAGTGCTTGCGCGGATAAAACCTCCTGCCTCCTACTCTGTCAATTTCTTCTTGATCTCAATCAACTCCTTATAACACATCTTGTAAGGATGCCGAGAAATCGGCTGAGTACTAGGCTCTAGCTCAATAACGAACTCAATAGCTCGAACTGGGGGAATTCCTGGCAACTCCTCTGGAAAGACGTCTGGGAACTCACAGACAACTTTGACTTCTTCGAGCAAAGGCGCGACTCCTGCGTTCAATGCGTACAACTGTGCTGCTCCTGCCATTGAGCCACAAGTGTACAAGACTTCTGCGCCTGAATCATGTGTCAACCTCACGGATCTGGTCGGACAATCAATATTGGCCTTGTACTGCACAAGCTAATCCATGCCCAAGATGACGTCAATGTCGGAACGTGGAAGAAAAATCAAGGAAGCGGAGAAAAGGAGACCCTGAATCTGGATCTGCACATTAGGAACTTTCACAGCTGAACTCAACTTAGAGCCCGGGGTAGAGATGGCCATAGGCGACGACATCATCTCTGACTGCAAATCATGTGCACGTGCAAAAGACTTAGAAACGAAGGATTGAGAAGCTCCGGAATCGAACAACACTGTCGCTTGAACTGAACACACAAGTAACCTACCAAGAACGATCTCTGAAGACTGCTGAGCATCTGTGAGCATGACGTTGTTCACTCGAGCTGCACGTGGCTGGGCCTTCACCATCGCGGTGCTCGGAGTAGAGCGAGGTGGAGGCGGTGGGAGCCGAGAAAAGCGCGGATCGGTGCAGTTGAGGGAAGTGTGCCCCAGCTCTCTGCACTTTTAGCAGATCACGCCTGGCCTGGCTGCTGCTGTGGCCTGGGTGGGCTCGCGTGTGGTGGTGTAGAGCGAGGCCCCTGCTGAACTGGGACGGGAGGGCGGGCAAAAGTGCGGACAACATCCCCCCTCTGCTGGAACTACTACCTCTGCGGCGGCGCCTATGTGACTCAATCTTTTCCCTCTTGTGGACCATCACTGCGGAACTGTGCTCTCTCTGGCGCTTCCTGTCTGCATCCCAATCTTCTTTGGCTGACTCCTGGCGGAAAGCCTGATCCACGAACTGCGAGAACAGCGTGGGGTTGCACTGGGTGAGTGCGTACTTGATCTCTGTGCTGAGACCCCCACGGAACCTGGCAATCCTCTTGGCCTCTGTGCTGACCTCCTTCGGAGCGTACCTGGCGATCCTGACGAAGGCCAGGTTGTACTCCTGAACTGACCTGTCACCCTGTCTCAGAGGCAAGAAATACTCTTGCTTCCTGTCCATCAAGCCACTCGGAATATGTGCTGCTCTGAAGTCTGCGACGAAGTCCGCCCACGTGACGATAGCATCGCCCTTGTTGGCCTTGTAGGTATCATACCAGCTGGCTGCTGCACCCTGAAGCTGGAAGGAGGCGAAGGTGACGTAGTAGACTAGTCTGACGGTGTTTGCATTGAAGTGCTTCTTGATCTCTGCGATCCAATCATCCGCTTCCAGCGGGTCTCGAGCCTCGCAGAACCTGGGGGGTTGATAGCGAGCAACTGCTGCAGAGTGGTGTACTGTGGTCGATCACTCCTCTGTGCTGTCAGAACCCTTTTTTAGGTAATGTGGTAGGATCAAAGTAACCTTGCATCATGTCAAAATTTTCAAAAGGAATCTTTGAAATCAACTTCAAAATCAAAATGGGAGAAGGAAACCCCCCCCCCCAGATGAATTAATTCAAAAGACCAGATAAAAATCTTCTCCAAAAATTCATGTTAGATTTTTTAAAAGTCTTATAAATGAGTGTGATCACATATCAAGTGATGTGGGACCCACCCCATGCTCATAGATTTTTCAAATAATCAAACAGTGCCTTGGAATTAATGAAATACCCCTATTTGATTTAAAATTCAAATCAGTTGAATTTTAAAAATGTTGAAACTTTATAAGTGGCTAGTCTATATTTTTATGAAGCCATATAAAAATTTTCAGCAATTAATAAAATGTTTAGCTATTTTATTTAGCTAAACAGAACAAATGTTAGAAAAGAAAAATAGAAAAGGAAGCAGAATCCTTACCTGGCGCCTAGGCGGAGCCGGCCCACCCAGCCCAGCCGGCCCACAGGGGCAGCGGGGTCTTCTTCCCCGTCCCGCGCCTCCAAGCTGCTCGGTGGATTGCCACCGAGCCAGCCGGGGACGACACGTCGTCGTCGAAGACCTTCCAGGCCGCCCCGTGCCCTCTTCTCGCGTCCTGGAGACGTCTCGCAGCCGCCCCAGTTCATTCCCCCCCTCCTCGTCGTCTTCCCTTTCCTCTCTCGCCCGATTCATCGCCGCCCGAGAAGCACGCCAGAGCGCCGTCGAGCCCCCGCGTAGCCATCGACGCCGAGAAGCCCCCGGAGCCTGTCCATCGTCTTCACCACCGTCGTCTTCGTCGAGCATTGCAAGGAATCGAGCCCAGAGCCCGCGTAGACGCCGGATTCTTCCTCGAGTTCACGCCCGCCACCGTGAAGAACTTCGTCAATTCCGTCGCCGTTGGACCACCCCAGCCATCGCCACCACCTCTGCTGAGTTCCTGGTGAGCTCACGGCCGAAACCCCTAATTTTCCCCCTTCGATTTCTTCCTCTAGCCTTGGCCGCCATGAGAGCCGAAGCTCCTCGCCGCCGGGATCCATGGCGACGTCCAACGGCTACGAAATCGAAACCGCCGTGTTGTCCATCATGTTCCCCGTGCTCCACCTCTTCGAACCAGCCCAACCCCGCCTCGGTTCATGCCTTGTAGCAAAATCCCGATCACGGCCGTAGCGAGGTCGCCGCAGAACTTGACGCCGGCGAGCGTACCGTGCACCCCAGCACTTGGGATCAGGCTCTTTCGACGCGCATCAACAGGGGCTTCGATCTGGAGGACTCGGCGCTTCGAATGATGGCCGGAATCGTCCTCCCCGTGCAGCGCCGCCGCGGCTCCAGCCACCGGCGTTTAGCCGCCGGCGGGTTAGCCAAACCCCCCCCCCCATTAATCACCCTCCTAACCCACCCCTGAGTCACTGACTAGTGGGCCCAGTGGCTTAATTAAACCACTGGATTAACTTAACCCTACGGTTTAAATCATCCAGCCACTGACAGGTGGGACCCCTTATCAGCCCCCCTCCTGACGTCAGCACTGACGCAATAAATCATTTTAATGAATTTCCAGAGATTATTTGAATTAAAGAATTCCAGAAATTCCAGAAAATACCCCAAACTTTGGAAATTCATAGAAAATTCATATTAACTCTAAATTGGACAAATAATATATGAAAAATGACCAGGAGAAAATTATCTTTCCAAATATGCAACTTTCAAGTATGTTGGAGTTGATTTTAAAATGGGACCAGTAGCATATGTCATTTGAATAATTATGAATTAATTAAAATTCAAATCAAATGATTTTGCAACTTGAACCATGGAATTATGCTACAATTCAACCACACTTCAGAGGCATATCATACACATTTGAAGATGATTCAAAATGATCAAACAATGTCACATACAACTTGGTTAAGTTGAATTCAAATGTGGAGTTTGAATTTGCAATTCAATTTGCAATATACTCCATTTAAATGGAATTGCTTCACACATCAAAGCATGTACATCAAGATTCATACTTCCATCATGTGTTTGTGCATTATATTTACTTTGCTACTTTTCTTGTTGTTTGTCGAGTAGAGGTGGAACCGGAGCAGGAGGCTGCCCCCTTCGTTGAAGACCCAGAACCTGAACCTCGTCAGCAAGGCAAGCAAACCCCCATTGATCATGTCGATATAATCCCATTTCCTTCTCATGTCTCGCTTATGCATTGTTTAGGATGATCACCATGCTACGTTTCTACCGCATAGATGAACCCATTCCTTTGCATGACCTATCTTTTTGTCACAGTAGTAAGCAAACCACAATCCTAGCAAATGTAGGAGTTGTTTGATATCATGAGGCCCCTGCAAATGTTATCGCTTATTGCATGCTTAGTATGATACCATGATGTTACTGTGATGTGAGTCGGGATGGGAATGATCATGTTGATGATGGTAGAAAAGTGTTGGTGAATCGACCCTAATACAAGGTGAACGATGAGAGGCTGTGTAGGATTACACGGTGGGTTGTCTCGTTGAACACCGCCCTAAGTCCGAGTTCTTGTGTGGTGATCCAAGATGAAGAGTACAAGCACACATTGGGTTCACTCACCCCTCTCAACTTACTAACTCATCCATTTCGATGTCCAGATGTCGCAATAGTTCGGAGTTCTGTTAGGCTTGTGGCCTGGATGCTAAGTGAGAGAACGGCTCATCCGAGACCGGCTTATGCACCACGCACACATCACTTGGGTCCACTTCGGTAAACCGGCCGGGTTCACGATAGTGGTAACCAACCCAAGTAGGCGGCTTTCTCGGACTAGATCGGCTATGAGGTAACAGTTGTGGTGAGCATCCTCGCTGGAACCCCTTGAATGGTGTCGAGATTAAAGGTGGTAAATGATGATCATGTGTGTGTAGCGGTACACCCCTGCAGGGTTAACAAAACTATTCGAATAGCCGCGTCCGCGGTTATGGACTGCTTGGAAAGCTTAGCTTGATTATTAGATAACTTGAACTGGATACTTCTAAAACACACCAAGATAAGTGTGAGTGCTATGGCGTGCTTCCTCGTGGGGAAATCGAGGAAGGCACCATAGTGGTGTAATTGGTTGGAGAATGTAGTGGACTCGTGTACGCTTCTTACCTCAAAGTCTGGTACTCGTAGTTCAGGGTTAGCCAAGTCAAAGCTGGCACTTCTGCAAGTGAACCCCACCTCCCTTTACCTTGATACATATGCATGAGTAGTATAGCTCCTATGTAAGTCTTGCTGAGTACGACTTTGTACTCACGTTTGCTTAATCTATGTTTTAGATGATGCCACTGACCCCGAAGGTGGCTTCTTCATCGAGCTGGACGACTGAAGACCAACTAGTCTAGTCCCAGTCAGACGACTGGTCCCCTCGTGCAGGGCTTGTGTTTAAATAAGGCTTCTTAAGCCATTTGTTAAACTTGTCTGTACTCAGAGATAATTTTCTTCCGTTTGTGTTGTAATGTTGGATCACATGTTTGTGATCTCTGTTTGCACTCTATAAGACTTATCAATAAAATTGTACACTTTGTAGAGAATTGCAATGGTACCTGCTGTTCATACAAGGCATGTGTGCTGCGTGTATGTTTATAACATGCATGTCTTTGTATGGGTTTTCGAGACCTTAGTGGTGTTCTGGCTGGCGGTCTTTCATACACTAAGTGGCCCTTAGATGTGCGCAGCTTGGGGCATCGCGAGGCGATTGTTCGAGACTCCGTCTCGTGCACACTTTGTGGTATGATCGAGCCCGCCCTAGACCCCGACTAAGTGATCGGGCTGGAGTAAGTCTATGTAAGAGTTTTGAGATAGTCGATAGTATGGTTGAGGCGACTTGTCTTTGAATATGGGAGTTCACCACCCATATCATTAGACTTGTGTGCGGACGATGAGGACCCATCTCAGTTGATCATCCGGCCTGGATGGGATGCCCCTCACGTACGATGCTTTCCGAGAATGTTCTGTGCTTGGCCTTGTCTGCTTAGACAAGTGGGTACGGTTCTCGGCTCTCCATATGACTATGTCTTAGCTGTACTTGCATACGCTAACCCCGGGTCCCGACAGACTTGGTATCAGAGCATGACTGACTGTAGGACTAGTAGCCTTGGACGAAGTTGAGTCTAGCTTTCTATAGTTATATAGTTACTCTGGGTATATAAGGGAACAACGTAAGGCTTCTTTTTCTCCTTACCCCCTTCGTTCTGAGTTCTGAGTCACCCTCATCTTATTCTATGGGAAGATAGGACTAGGCTCTCCTCTGTCTGATTAGAACATCTCGTTGTTTGCTTCCTTGTAGCCGTAGGAAAGTTGTGATCAGTTTGTTAGAGTGGTTATGCTTCCTGATTTATTACATCGTATGTAAGTGCTGTTTACATGGTGTAAGAAATTGTCTTTTCTTGCAATTACAGCCGTTATTCTGTCCGAATCATTCCAGGTTTATCTCATAATCTGATGCATTTGCAAACTCCTTCTTTCTGTTTCAGATGGCAGATCTTCCCCCTCGATAGATTGTTCGTTTGACCAGGTGCCTCGGTGTGCGTGGCCATCCCGCCACGTTGATCGAGATGATGTCCTATGTGGGATATCGGTGGTACCCTGAGTACACCAACGAGGAGCAGTTCCACGACTTCAACCAGACGCAGTTCCACTGCATTGTCAGGAGCTACCCGCACCACGTTGGGGTCACTCAGCCTATCCACTTTGGACATGGCATTGGCATCACCGAGAACATGGCTGTGCAGGATGCTGCATACTCATGTATTACCCTACTGAGAGAGGAGCACACCATGCTGAGAGATACCTCATTCCGCTATATCCCTGCTGCACTTCCAGGAGAAGAGGGATATTACACCGGACTCTACTCAGATCACTCTGCAGAGGATCCAACACTTCAGGTGACTGCTAGGTTTGCTAGTGATCGAGATCGTGATGCACGCGCTCTCCGTTTTGAGCTCCACGCCACCCGTGTTCGTCTGTATCGAGCACTGACACTTTTCGCACCCTTTGTGAGCGTGGGATCAGTTGAGTTTGATGCTATCTACCAAGTGAGGACTCAGATGCCTTCTCGAGTTGCTTGGCCCGAGATTGGAGGCATTTTTCCACCCCGTGGTCCTTTGCTTCCACCCTACGCTGGACCTAGGCCCCATCCTTGCCCAAATGGATATCAGGGTCCACAAGCCTCCGTGTTTTCCGATGGTCACCTCCAGCTACCAGGATACGCGGGTAACTTTTATGAGGACTACTATGGAGATGGAGATGAGTGAGACCGCCTGTGGTCTTACTTAGTGATGATGTAGTAGTATCTTAGTATATTGTAAGCAAGGTGTCTAAGATTCCAGAGGCTTAGATAAATAATGTATAGGAAGTCAGAGTGCCTCTGAAGGATGTATCATCTTCATCACGTTTGTATTAGCTTGGTGCTTGTACTAAAACGATGTATGGTTTGTATGACAGCTTGTGAATATATGGCTTGTATGCTTTATCATCATGTTGTCAAGATGATTACTTCCTTTGCTCTGTAATCCTTCCAGTACTTCAATACCTTGTTTAGACTCTCCCAATCAACTCTGTTTGACTTTGGTTTTCACCTTCAGGATGTCTCGAGGAAGCCCATGACACACCCCTCTCAATTCATCCCAGTAGCACAAAAATGTACCGAGATCTACGCCAGAGATTTTGGTGGACTAGGATGAAGAGAGACATTGCTCAATTTGTTGCCGAATATGATGTTTGTCGTCGCATTAAGGTAGAACATCAAGGACCTGCTGGTACACTTCAACCTTTGTCTATTCCCGAGTGGCAATGGGACAAAGTCGGTATGGACTTCATCACCGGCTTTCCAAAAACCCAGAAAGGAAACAATGCCATCTTCGTTATCATAGATAGGCTTTCCAAAGTTGCTCACTTCCTTCCGGTTCGCGAGTCTATAACTGCTAGCCAGTTAGCGGACTTGTACATCTCTAAAATTGTATCCCTTCATGGTGTTCCTTTGGAGATCAATTCTGATCGTGGTAGCCTTTTTACCTCTAGATTTTGGGGAAGCTTTCAGAATGCTATGGGAACTCATCTCTCCTTTAGTACGGCTTTCCACCCTCAGTCTAGCGGTCAAGTCGAAAGGGTTAACCAAATTCTTGAAGACATGCTCAGAGCTTGTGTTATATCTTTCGGAAAGAATTGGGAGAAGTCTCTTCCATTTGCCGAATTTTCTTATAACAACAGTTTTCAATCTAGTCTGAACATGGTTCCTTTTGAACTCCTATATGGACGACGATGTCGAACACCCCTAAACTGGTCAGAAACCGGTGAAAGACAATTCTTTGGACCAGATATGATCAAGGAAGCAGAAGAGCAAGTTTGCATTGTTCGTGATCAATTGAAAGCAGCCCAGTCTCATCAGAAAAGCTACTATGATCGTCATCATAGGCAAGAGAGCTACAATATGGATGAGAAGGTTTACCTTCGGGTTACTCCTCTGAAGGGAACCCAACGTTTCGGTATCAAAGGCAAGTTGGCCCCACGTTACATCGGACCTTTCCACATTATTGCTAAACGTGGAGAAGTTTCCTACCAACTTGAACTACCTCCACACCTCTCCCGAGTACATGATGTATTCCATGTGTCCCAACTCAGGCGTTGCTTCAAGGACCCCATCCGCGAAGTCGACCATGAAACGCTTGATCTCCAAGATGACCTTTCCTATCGAGAATACCCCGTTCGTATTCTTGATTCTGCAGAGCGTGTCACTCGTCGTCAGAAGATTAGGTTTCTGAAAGTGAATGGTCACACCACTCTGTAAGAGAAGCTACGTGGGAAAGAGAAGACCATCTCAGTGCCGAGTACCCCACCTTCCTCCCGCAGACTTCTGAATCTCGGGACGAGATTCTGTTGAGTGGGGGCGAGTTGTCAGAACACTATGTTAGGTAATGTGCTAGGATCAAAGTAACCTTGCATCATGTCAAAATTTTCAAAAGGAATCTTTGAAATCAACTTCAAAATCAAAATGGGAGAAGGAAACCCCCCCAGATGAATTAATTCAAAAGGCCAGATAAAAATCTTCTCCAAAAATTCATGTTAGATTTTTGAAAAGTCTTATAAATGAGTGTGATCACATATCAAGTGATGTGGGACCCACCCCATGCTCATAGATTTTTCAAATAATCAAACAGTGCCTTGGAATTAATGCAATACCCCTATTTGATTTAAAATTCAAATCAGTTGAATTTTAAAAATGTTGAAACTTTATAAGTGGCTAGTCTATATTTTTATGAAGCCATATAAAATTTTTCAGCATAAAAATGTTTAGCTATTTTATTTAGCTAAACAGAAGAAATGTCAGAAAAGAAAAATAGAAAAGCAAGCAGAATCCTTACCTGGCGCCTAGGCGGAGCCGGCCCACCCAGCCCAGCCGGCCCACAGGGGCAGCAGGGTCTTCTTCCCCGTCCCGCGCCTCCAAGCTGCTCGGTGGATTGCCACCGAGCCAGCCGGGGACGACACGTCGTCGTCGAAGACCTTCCAGGCCGCCCCGTGCCCTCTTCTCGCGTCCTGGAGACATCTCGCAGCCGCCCCAGTTCATTCCCCCCCTCCTCCTCGTCTTCCCTTTCCTCTCTCGCCCGATTCATCGCCGCCCGAGAAGCACGCCGGAGTGCCGTCGAGCCCCCGCGTAGCCATCGACGCCGAGAAGCCCCCAGAACCTGTCCATCGTCTTCACCGCCGTCGTCTTCGTCGAACAGTGCGAGGAATCGAGCCCGGAGCCCGCGTAGACGCCGGATTCTTCCTCGAGTTCACGCCGGCCACCGTGAAGAACTTCGTCAATTCCGTCGCCGTTGGACCACCCCAGCCATCGCCACCACCTCTGCTGAGTTCCTGGTGAGCTCACGGCCGAAAACCCTAATTTTCCCCCTTCGATTTCTTCCTCTAGCCTTGGCCGCCATGAGAGCCGAAGCTCCTCGCCGCCGGGATCCATGGCGACGTCCAACCGCTACGAAATCGAAACCGCCGTGTTGTCCATCATGTTCCCCGTGCTCCACCTCTTCGAACCAGCCCAACCCCGCCTCGGTTCATGCCTTGTAGCGAAATCCCGATCACGGCCGTAGCGAGGTCGCCGCAGAACTTGACGCCGGCGAGCGTACCGTGCACCCCAGCACTTGGGATCAGGCTCTTTCGACGCGCATCAACAGGGGCTTCGATCTGAAGGACTCGGCGATTCGAATGATGGCCGGAATCGTCCTCCCCGTGCAGCTCCACCGCGGCTCCAGTCGCCCGGCGTTTAGCCGCCGGCGGGTTAGCCAAACCCCCCCCCCCCCCCCCCCCCCGTTAATCACCCTCCTAACCCACCCCTGGGTCACTGACCAGTGGCCCAAGTTGGTTAATTAAACCACTGGATTAACTTAACCCCACGGTTTAAATCATCCAGCCACTGACAGGTGGGACCCCTTGTCAGCCCCCCTCCTGACGTCAGCACTGACGCAATAAATCATTTTAATGAATTTCCAGAGATTATTTGAATTAAAGAATTCCAGAAAATACCCCAAACTTTGGAAATTCATAGAAAATTCATATTAACTCCAAATTGGACAAATAATATATGAAAAATGATCAGGAGAAAATTATCTTTCCAAATATGCAACTTTCAACTATGTTGGAGTTGATTTTAAAATGGGACCAGTAGCATATGTCATTTGAATAATTATGAATTAATTAAAATTCAAATCAAATGATTTTGCAACTTGAACCATGGAATTATGCTACAATTCAACCACACTTCAGAGGCATATCATACACATTTGAAGATGATTCAAAATGATCAAACAATGTCACATACAACTTGGTTAAGTTGAATTCAAATGTGGAGTTTGAATTTGCAATTCAATTTGCAATATACTCCATTTAAATGGAATTGCTTCACACATCAAAGCATGTACATAAAGATTCATACTTCCATCATGTGTTTGTGCATTATATTTACTTTGCTACTTTTCTTGTTGTTTGTCGAGTAGAGGTGGAACCGGAGCAGGAGGCTGCCCCCTTCGTTGAAGACCCAGAACCTGAACCTCGTCAGCAAGGCAAGCAAACCCCCATTGATCATGTCGATATAATCCCATTCCCTCTCATGTTTCGCTTATGCATTGTTTAGGATGATCACCATGCTACGTTTCTACCGCATAGATGAACCCATTCTTTGCATGACCTATCTTTTTGTCACAGTAGTAAGAAAACCACAATCCTAGCAAATCTAGGAGTTGTTTGATATCATCAGGCCCCTGCAAATGTTATCGCTTATTGCATGCTTAGTATGATACCATGATGTTACTGTGATGTGAGTCGGGATGGGAATGATCATGTTGATGATGCTAGAAAAGTGTTGGTGAATCGACCCTAATACAAGGTGAACGATGAGAGGCTGTGTAGGAGTACACGATGGATTGTCTCGTTGAACACCGCCCTAAGTCCGAGATCTTGTGTGGTGATCCAAGATGAAGAGTACAACCACACATTGGGTTCACTGACCCCTCTCAACTTACTAACTCATCCCTTTCGATGTCCAGATGTCGCAATAGTTCGGAGTTCTGGTAGGCTTGTGGCCTGGATGCTAAGTGAGAGAACGGCTCATCCGAGACCGGCTTATGCACCACGCACACATCACTTGGGTCCACTTCGGTAAACCGGCCGGGTTCACGATAGTGGTAACCAACCCAAGTAGGCGGCTTTCTCGGACTAGATCGGCTATGAGGTAACAGTTGTGGTGAGCATCCTCGCTGGCACCCCTTGAATGGTGTCGAGATTAAAGGCGGTAAATGATGATCATGTGTGTGTAGCGGTACACCCCTGCAGGGTTAACAAAACTATTCGAATAGCCGCGTCCGCGGTTATGGACTGCTTGGAAAGCTTAGCTTGATTATTAGATAACTTGAACTGGATACTTCTAAAACACACCAAGATAAGTGTGAGTGCTATGGCGTGCTTCCTCGTGGGGAAGTCGAGGAAGGCGCCATAGTGGTGTAATTGGTTGGAGAATGTAGTGGACTCGTGTACGCTTCTTACCTCAAAGTCTGGTACTAGTAGTTCAGGATTAGCCAAGTCAAAGCTGGCACTTCTGCAAGTGAACCCCACCTCCCTTTACCTTGATACATATGCATGAGTAGTATAGCTCCTATGTAAGTCTTGCTGAGTACGACTTTGTACTCACATTTGCTTAATCTATGTTTTAGATGATGCCACTGACCCCGAAGGTGGCTTCTTCATCGAGCTGGACGACTGAAGACCAACTAGTCTAGTCCCAGTCAGACGGCTGGTCCCCTCATGGAGGGCTTGTGTTTAAATAAGGCTTCTTAAGCCATTTGTTAAACTTGTCTGTACTCAGACAGAATTTGCTTCCGTTTGTGTTGTAATATTGGATCACATGTTTGTGATCTCTGTTTGCACTCTATAAGAGTTATCAATAAAATTGTACACTTTGTAGAGAATTGCAATGGTACCTGCTGTTCATACAAGGCATGTGTGCTGCGTGTATGTTTATAACATGCATGTCTTTGTATGGGTTTTCGAGACCTTAGTGGTGTTCTGGCTGGCGGTCTTTCATACACTAAGTGGCCCTTAGATGTGCGCAGCTTGGGGCATCGCGAGGCGATTGTTCGAGACTCCGTCTCGTGCACACTTTGTGGTATGATCGAGCCCGCCCTAGACCCCGACTAAGTGATCGGGCTGGAGTAAGTGTATGTAATAGTTTTGAGATAGTCGATAGTATGGTTGAGGCGACTTGTCTTTGAATATGGGAGTTCACCACCCATATCATTAGACTTGTGTGCGGACGATGAGGACCCATCTCAGTTGATAATCCGGCCTGGATGGGATGCCCCTCACGTACGATGCTTTCCGAGACATGTGCAGTCTGGTTCTGACAAGTGGGTACGGTTCTCGGCTCTCCATATGACTATGTCTTAGCTGTACTTGCATACGCTAACCCCGGGTCCCGACATGTGCAGTCTGGTTCTGCAGCATCTATAAGATCGCAGCTGTGCCCTGAGCCACTGCGGTCACAGCCTCCCCATGGAGAGGGTTCTCTGGCGGCGGCATGTTCGCTCTTGGCATCCAGTATACAGGAACACTTATGAGAACATGGTTGAAACATTGATGAAAGCAGAAGATAAAGCAATATTGACAACAAAACTTCCTCAGGAGGTATGAGGAAGTCGAAAGCTGAAAAAAATCCACCAAGGTTAACCCGGAAAGTCGAAAGCTAGGTGCTACTAGAATCCCCAAACCGAGATCATCCGAAACCAAGATAATAGTCTGCTAGCGAGCACACAACAATATATACGAGTGGTTGAAGACCTGAATGTTGAGACATCTGCCCTGAGCGGCCCGCCGAAGCGGTCTCCTATAGGGGGAGGAACCACATCCAGAGGATGCCAACCATCCCCGTATAGGAGTTTCAGCTGAGGTACGCCGTAAGAGAGGTGGAGCTTTTCAACCCCAAGTGGCGGCTTAGTGTTCTCAACGTACGCCAACCCTTCTCGTCGCTAGCAAAAAATTATAGAGGAATCGGAGCCTCTTGTAAACGAGAACCTAGATTTGTTTTGAAACAGGATAAGTTGCAGAGAGAACAACAACGTTTCACTACCTCAAGGAAAAAGGGGTGGGAGGGTGGGGTAAGAAGAAAAAGAAAGAGTTCCTACTCTCCGATTTTTTCTTAATAACTACAAAATAGTTTCTAGACTCAACTTCGGCCAGTAAGGGGTCCTACAGTCAGTCCTGCTCTGATACCAAGTTGTAAGGGCCCCCGATGCGGTGCTAACTCGAGTTAGTCGCTTTCGCGTCCCGCTCAAGTTAGTAGCGCATAAAAGGCCACCGACTCACGACACTCGCACTCGTGTCGCTGCCGGATTCTCGACAACAGATATAAGAACAATGAACTTTATACTAAGACATGAATATATAGGGTCCAGGGCATACATCGCCACTGGTATTTATTACATCATCTCAGAGGTCCATAGAACCAACAGTACATCATGCAAAAAGCGGAAGACAATCACGACCGAGTACGATCAAAATCCAAATGGACCTAGAGAGGGCTGCACATAAATAGTCCACCCAGGGATCGTCGGAACCCAACTATAGGATCTACTGAACGAAGTCATCCTCATCGTCGTCCTCCGGGGGCACCTCCACGAAGTAACTTCCGGTGCTCGGGTCGAGGTAGTAGTCAACTGCAGCGGCCGATCAGGCAAAACAGTAAAAAGCACAAAGGAAAACAGGGGTGAGATTATATCATTACATGATAACTAACTTCCTACGGTAAGACAAGGTAAAGGTAAAGTTTGCATCCGCACTAGCATATATGGTGGCTATCGTTCTGTTAGAGCAGAGGTAAGATCCAAGAATACACGTGACATCATGTGATAAGTCCTGCTATCCACCTACTTACGTGAAACATAACACAACCTCTTCTCCCGGTCCCCCTGGACGAAGAAAAGCAACCAAGGCACTCACACGGTAGGCAAGGTTTAATTATGAATCAAATTGATGTTATTCTATGAACAAGACGTAGGCTCTGAGTTGTCCATAATCGTGGACATGGCTTTTCGAAAAGATCTAACCCTGCAGGGGTGTACCAACTGCCCATCATAGGCTTCGCATGTACGCCCGGTTTCCACTTGGCTAGGTAAACGCCTGGAACTCCGGAACGTCAGAGTCCCTCTAACTAAACACGCACAATTCCGGGTGGCCCCCCGTGAGTCGACATCCAAATCAAAAGCCGGCCGCGCTCTCGAATCGTTCTCTACCGTATGGCCAAGGTCGGGTTTAGTCTCACCTATATAACAGGGGACTTCCCTAGCTCACCAGTGTGGACCAACCAGAGGAACTATGTCTCCGTTGGTCCGGGTTGTTTTGAAAACTGCTGGGTTACCAACCAAGCACACACACATTTGCAAATAGTAAATCAGCTCCGGCCACCACTAGAACTGTTTGAAGCTAGGTAGGTAAGACAAGGGGGCCCCATAGAACCCCACACACGATTAGGCACGCTCAAACAAAGAACCAATACCCGGAACTCGGATCCTAGGTGACTCAAATGGAACAAAACACCTGGCGGGAACAACCTGGTCTCCCATCTTTCGTCAAATATAAATTAACATCATAATAATAATAAATATCAACCAACTTCTTTAATAACATGATATCCCAACCGTAGCCTAGGGTAAGCAGCAAGTTTTCCTACTCATACTAAGCAATGGCTGAGCAGCGGTAACTTAGCAATACAAAGGTTGGCTGGGATGTGGGGATCATGGATGTTTGGGTTTTGAATGTGGCTTGAGCAAAATGGTTAGGATCAAACAAACGTTCTAGACTACAGCTAGGCAGGTAGGCAGAAAGGTATCAAGTAATGGTATAAATTTTCCCCTTTCCTGGGTAATCGGTCGACGGAGCAGACGTAGCAGGGTCCTCGGGCTCGTTGTCGGAAACCTCCACGTAAGTCTCCTCGGCAGTCTCAGGTGCTAACGTAAGGTACCGGAAAGGAAAAGGCACACAAGTAAGCAACGGGTGCAATGCAAAGGCAAAGATGGTATGATCAAGTTAAATAGACATGCTGTGACCCTATGTAGTTAGATTTAAACGAAGGTGGTGACGACACGTCAACAACTTCATATGCAATTTATTTACGTTGAATGGCTTTGGCCTTAGCCTTAATTTGTGGTGTAAGTAACATGGCAACATGGCATTATCAACAAAACAATTACCAGAAACAAATACAACGTGAAATTAAAACATCGATTCCGGAGACGGAGAGATGTCGATGAACTTGACATCGGAAAGGTGCAACAAAAGAAAAGGGACCCAGCCACATTGCATACGACAATATGCTAGGGGCTAGTTTGATGCATATATTTGAAGATGACATGGACAGGAACTTGGGACCTGAGTGCAAACTTGCACTACTTGCATTATTTTGGAAAAGGCTCAAATGGCAATTCCAATATCACCATGCCATTCCTTGGGAAAAACTACCCCAAAGTCATATATGGGATGCCATATTTGAACTTTGGGGAGCAGTTGCAAAAATCAAAAAAATGAGGGGCCTTGTTGCATATTTACCAGAACTCCAATTTTGGAAGGGGCAAAATGCAAAATAACCATCATCATGATGATCAGTGGCTCAAGCTACCCCAAAAACATATATGGGATGCCCAACTTGAGACTCCAGTTTAAAAATCGATTTGAATTTGAATTCAAATTCAAATTGACAATTAAACAGAAAAAGAAAATGAAAATAAAAAGAAAAGTAGGACATAGCCCACATGGGCTGCCTCGGGCACCAGGGCCCATCTCTCCTTCTCCTCTCCACAACCTAACTCGGCTGAGACAGAAAAGAAAAAAAAACAAAAGAAAAAAAGAAAAAGGCCGCGCTCTCAAATCCTGGCCCAAGGCCACTTCTCCTCCCAGGCCCAGCTCGGCAGCTCCCTCTGAACTGAACCCGCGCCCTCTGAAGAAAGGCGACACCTTCTCTGAACCCGACACGGCAACCACCTTCCGGCGAGGCCCACGTCGTGCTCCGGCCATCTTCTATCGCGCCACCACAAGGAAGCTCAAGACTGCACCTTCCTCTGCATACTGGTGCAATCCATGGCCTCCAACTCCATCTCAACTGGCCGGAAACCTCGTGGGAACAGAGCGGCGATGCACAACTCTGAACCTGCAAACACACCGGCGGCGCGGCCAACTTCAGGCGAGGCTGGCACTGCGCACAGCTCACCGGCGACCAAGCTACGACGCACAACTCGTAGTTGGGACCTCCTCCTATGCCTCTGCACCTCGGATCTCACCGCTAGCTCCACAACGACGATGGGAGCATCGACTGAAGACACGACGTCGCGGTCGAAGACGTCCAAAGCGGCGCTCGTCGTCGTCAGGCTGGCCAAACTTCTCCAAGAGGAAACCTGCAGCACCAGGAGCAACAGAGCGTGTGGAGGTTGGTTAAATCGACCCCGCTGGAGCAGGAGCGGCGGCGAAATAACGGAATCGGGCATCGGGACGACGGAACAGGGGAGGCGCAGGGGAGCCATGGCGGCGGCGGCGAGAGAGAGGAGAAGGGGGGAATGGTTCTAGGGTTCGTAGGGGAGCCCTAGGGGGCGCTTATATGCTGGGGAGGGCCATCGGACACGCTGGCGCAGCTCTGTCGCCGTGGCTCTCTCCTGCAAGAAAAAGCAGAGAGGGGAGAGGAGAGCCACGGTGTAAAGGCGGGGGACGACCCCCTCGTACCGTTTCGCTAAAGGGCTGGGCTCGGGATGGATCAGGCCCAGCTGGGCCAAGCATGCTTTTGGGGAAGAAAAGGAGGGCAAAGCCCTTTGCTGAAATAAAAAAAACAGCAAGCAAAGGAAAAGAAAAACCAGGAAGAAAAAGGAGAAATAAAATATAGCACAATATATTTTATCTCCTTGACACATGCTTGAAACTCCAAAATTGGTTTGGCCAATTCTGGATGCAAAAGAAAAATTCCCAAAAGGAAACAGTGCCTCTTTTCTATTTGAAATTAAATAGGAGAGGTGCTAGGGGAATTTTGGGGAAGAAACCACAAGGTGAAAAATTCCATGAGCTCAAGAATCTTGATCCTTGCATTTCTCTGGATTTTTCAAAATTTGTTTGACCAAGTTTGGCAACAACAAAAATGTGGACTCCTTTTGAACTCCAAAATCATTTGAACTAGAGCTCATACATTTGGTGGCAAAAGATTTGAGGCTTTGCAAAATCCTTGGCATTACAATGGAAAAGACTATGCCAAGTTTGGGGTCAAGGGGAGTATGCATGCAACACAGAAAAATCCTCAACCACCCTTCTTGAACCACTTTGTTGAATTCAAAAGCAATTCAAAAGAACTCAACTCTTGTTGGCAAATTAAATCATCAGATGAAATTATAATTTTTAGCCTCATGCCAAGTTACAAAGTCAACAGAGAAAGTACAATCTCATGATGATTTCTATTATTGCACATGGGCTGTTACAACACTCCCCCACCAACACAGGATCTCGCCCCGAGATCTAAGCCTGAAACAACTCAGGATACTCGGAACGGAGATGATCTTCACGCTCCCACGTTGCTTCCTTCTCCGAATCATGTGCCCACTGGACTTTCATGAACTTGAAGGTCTTGTTGCAAGTCTTACGCTCGAACGTCTCAAGAACACGGACTGGACGGTCTGAGTAGGAAAGGTCCGCACTCAGCTGGATCTCACCAAAGTCAACGGCCTGCTCTGGCTGCTTGAAGCACTGCTTTAGCTGGGACACATGGAACACGTCATGCACCATGGACAGACTCTCTGGAAGCTCGAGCCGAAAGGCAAGAGGTCCTCTAGTCTCAAGGGTGCGGAAAGGTCCGAGAAATCTTGGAGCGACCTTTCCTTTGATACCAAAGCGGTGAGTACCCCTTAATGGAGACACTTTGAGGTATGCCCATTCACCAACTTGGAAAGCTACACCACGGTGTCTTTTGTCATAGTAGGCCTTCTTCCTTGACTGTGCTGCCTTTAGGTGCTCTCGGACAATCTTCACTCTGTCCTCTGCCTCCTAGATCACATCTGGACCGAACTGCTGCCTCTCACCTGTCTCGGACCAGTTCAAAGGTGTCCTGCACTTGCGGCCATACAAGACTTCAAACGGTGCTGCCTGCAGACTTGCCTGATAGGTGTTGTTGTAAGAGAACTCAGCATACGGCAAGAACTCTTCCCACTTCATGCCAAAGGAGATGACACATGCTCGAAGCATGTCCTCGAGGATTTGGTTCACGCGCTCGACTTGGCCACTGTTCTGAGGGTGATATGCGGTACTGAAGACAATCTTTGTACCCAATGCCTCCTGAAAGGCCTTCCAGAAGTTTGAGGTGAAAATGCTTCCACGATCAGAACTTATCTTATTGGGAATGCCATGCAGTGAAACAATTCTCGCGGTGTACAACTCCGCCAACTTTCCCGCCGAGATAGTTTCTTTGACAGGCAGAAAATGGGCAACTTTGGACAAGTTATCAACGACAACAAAGACTGCATTATTGCCCTTCTGTGACCTTGGAAACCCGGTGACAAAGTCCATTTCGATATGATCCCACTTCCACTCCGGAATCTCAAGTAGCTGAAGCAACCCTGCAGGCTTCTGGTGTTGTTCCTTCACTCTTCTGCACACATCACACGGAGACACGTTTCCAGAGCCCCCAATGGGGATAGATTCCCAAAAAGACCTCACAGAGCGTGATAAAGCAAGCAATGTGCAGTAATCCATTAGGGGTCAAGTCATGCAGTTGCAATTGATAGGCAAAAAGCAACCCCTGGAGGAAAGGATGAACAGGAAGCGCAAACCCATGAGGGAAGAATCTCTGAAAGCATACCCGTTCATCAGGACGAGGCGCGGGAACCTCCTCATCCCCAAGGATCCAAGCGGCACCATCCACCACCATGCCATCCGCTACCAAGTCATCTAGATCAGCGGCTCCGAAAGCAGACCGTTCTCATCTACCGGTCATCCTCGCCGACTCCTGCGCTGCACTTTGATGGCGCTTGGACATGGATCTCACCACGAAACCAAGCAAAGTGAAGAGGTAGGAGGCTAAGAACAGAAGAAGGAAGAAGAAGGACAAGCAGAAGAAGACGATGGTTGGGTTAAAACCTAAATCTACCCAGCCCCCCCGGTAGTTAACCAACAGATGCGGAACGCCAAGTCACCGTCAATTTTGGAACCCCCAGACGAGGCACGATCCCACAACAGCCTAGAATCATGGAAAACTAAACCGGCGCAGTAACCATACCGCCCACTACGCGCGAAAAACAAGGGCCATTATCACACAGTGCAAAATTTTCAGGCAACATGGCGTCACATCACTTGCATTCAGACGCCATAGCCACCCAACTTGTCAGGCGGCCCAGCAACGTCACATCTTAGTAACGCGTATTGAGTATGCATCCTCGGTCAGCATCCCGCTCCTCACAAGTTTTTTCATATTATTCCAAAATCTTTAACTCTCATCGGGAGTACCTTTATTCGAGTTCGGGTGCTCCCTCACCCAGAAGAAAAAGGTGTGCTTGAGTGACCACTCGCACTAGTTGAATTCACAACGACTACAGAGTTTCGGGTGCTACCTCACCCCAAAGACAAAACACGTGCTCGAGTGATCACTCGCACTAGCAGAAACGACGTACCTTCAGAGTTCGGGTGCTCCCTCACCCCGAAGACAGCAAAGCAATCGAGTGATTAATCACAAGGACTCAACAACTATCCGACGATATAGACTACTCGCACACTCGACGACTTACCGAGTGAGCGCTTTCTTATTTTCCTCGTCCGAGTTCGTGAAACATATCCGTGAGTGACCTTGATAGCTCACTTGATCGTTTATTCCAAGTGGGTGCGTCTCTAATTAGGCTCCGCGCCTCTATAAAAAACGATGCCTGGGCTACGACTTGCTGTACCCAGATGCCACGCAAGCGTAGCGTGTAGGTAGGACCCTGCTGCACAGACGGCCGTCCCGGGACTTGCCACGGCGAGACTTCATTCCCGACATTATCCATGTGCTTGCATGATAGAGAGATGAGCCGATAACGGACGCGTTAAGGCTATTTACTGGGACTGGCATCATTGGTCCTATAAGACCTGCAGCGGCATGAACTTTGCTAGACACCGGTCGTTCCCAAGTTCGTGTCGAGGGACACAGGCTTGATTGGGCTACTGAGGTATTTTCCACTAGAGAAATTTACCAAGCCTCGACCAGTGGACTACCTTGGGCCCTTTCAGCTTAGCATCCCTCGAAATAAACATTTTTCATGGCTAAGGCTGCCAGCGACTCGCAACTGCGCTGCACAAAGCGAACGAGGATGAATTCGAGTCCCTACGCGTATCTTTGAGTCCCCCAGGCACTCGAGGGCTACTGACGAGGGGGTGACCCCGCGAATCCTTCGTGTGAGGATACCTGGTGCATACGAAGACAAGAGGCCCGCTGGAAGCTTCGACAGGCCCACGACTGGCCTGCTCTAGGCACCGACGTAGGAGTCCGCGACCATATATGGAAGTCAAGACTTGGCGTAGAAGGCAAGGCTAGAATTAGGCAATCGTCCTTGTAACTTGAGACGGACTCCCCGAGACCTAGCCTAGTATATAAATGCTGGGAGGGGGGACGTCTCAAGACACCCAATCTACAATCATCACCTCTAGACTTGCGCGAACTCACCTAGACTCCCAATGTAATTCGCCCCCTCGCATAATACAATCGAGCAGGAAGTGCTTCTCCTGTTAGCCGACGAGTATCGCCAACCTGTTCTCTCTATGATCTAACCCAAGGTCCCTGACCATGGGATTTGCCAAGGCTAATCCTCGTAAGAGGGGTAGACCCATTCATCTCTCAAATTCTACTCTCTCTTTCTTGATCTTTCTTTTTTTGTCCCTCCCACCCTTTCACTTCCCCCCACCCCCATCCACTCCTCCCACCCAATGTAATTTTGTGAACAGTGCAAGTTAATACCAAAAGTCAGTGGGGTGTCCCCACTGTCATAAAAGCTTCAAAAAATGTGGAGATTAGATCTAACTTTGCTTCGCAGTACTTTACAAAACATGAGGTGAGATTATATAGGTATCCGCATGATCAACTCTTTAATAATTATACCAAATATCCTCATATTGGTTTTGTTATTTTCTCGTTCACGTATTCCGTATCCAATGTGATCTATTCATAAAGTATCCGACCGGATGTTGGTGGATACGTAATACTAAGAGAGACCAAAGAATATCTGTCCTGAATAGGAGGAGAAAATCCTAACTTAAACCATCAAGTACCTAGACATTCTATCGAGAGCAACGCCATTATTGCTACGCCTGTTACGGTTGTTGTTAGAACATAGTCAAAGTATACCTTCCATTATGTAGGTACTTAGCATTCTCAAGGTCTATAAGGATACATGCAAATGTCAATTCATCTGATGATTTAACTCATAATTAGGTCGGTTCAGCACTCTTGTTCTGGCAACAATGTGCTCCCATCTATTATTGACATATTCAATTCCCCATGTCAGGAAAACATGACATCCATAATACACAGGTTAGTCCTAGAGGCAGACTAAGAACACTTTGTCTTTATACTCAACACCTGCATATTTGTTTTCCTCCGAAGGAGTTAACATGCACTTGGCAAACCTCCTCATAGGCCATTGTAGTTATAGAATAGACATATAAACATTAATAATGTACCTAGAATTATCATAATACATTTTATTATTGCATCTAGGGCATAATTCCAACAACAATGGTAGTGTGGCGACATCCTTGGGTTGATTGATTGGGCATTGAGAGGAAATGGAACGAGGGTGGGTGTGGCGCTGACGTGGCTGGCGGGTGAATATATCGGATTGGGGTTGGGGGAGGGGATAGGAGGGGTAGGGGGAGGATGATCTTGTGCGGCGTTGGTAGCGGTGATGCAAGTCTGGGTGGAACCGTGTAGGCACTTTGTCTACAAGGCGGGAAGTGCACAATTGGCGGATGGACTTTGCGCGTATTTCAGTTTTGGCTTTGAGGCACCCACGTGGCTGAGTTATTTAGGGGGAAAATACAACACAATATGTATTTTTGTAAATGTTACAAAGTGGAACTATATATAATTCTTAAATATGAAATATCAATGGTGGAAATAAGATTCACCTTAAACATCTAAGTTCATTGAACACATTATAAATCGCATTGGAAACCATATAAGAATCCCACAAATAAAGGAGCCCATATAAGCATGTCATTTATCGACATTGTACATTAGTAGGCTGAATTTATATTAATCGTTACAAACTATCTGATACCAGCTAAACACAAGACACATAGTTACATGCAGCTACCGATGCAGGCAACCTGGGTACGAGGAGGCCTTCACCCATGCAGGTGATGGCACTGAAGTAGTGCTCCTTGTTGTTTACCCCTAGTGGAAGGTTAGGATGTAGTAGAAGCAGATTTCCCTTACACAAGGACTGTAAGGTTTATCGAACCATGAAGACTCCGAGGATCAACAAGAAGGTGTCTGCTGCTCTGGCGCTTACAGAAGATGCGGACCTGCACACAACAAAAAATAACTTTGCTCCCAATGAATACAGAGAGGTTGCCAATCTCTCTGGCCTTTTTGTTTACAAACGATCAATACACAAGCGGGAAATAGTAGTGGTGATTGCAACTGAAAGGAAACAAAGAAGCAAGGAGTTGAGGTGTAAACAATGGTGGAAATATGGACCGGGGTCCCATGATGTTCACTAGTGGTGTCTCTCTCCCAATAGATGATAAAACATCTATGTTGGGTGACAAAATTACAGCTAGGAAATTGAAAAAATTATAAACTCACCGCAATGCTAAATATGCCACAAGAAAGTTAGAGTCTCAAAAGTATGGGAAGTACGCCAAAACAAGTAGACCGTTTATTCATCAGCATCTACTCACTAATCATCCACCTTGAGATATCTATCCAGAACATCTCGCTGGTATTAAGTTGTGAGCCACACCCAAAGTGTAAACTGATAAGTCCAAAACGTATCTATAATTTCTTCTTGTTCCATGCCTCTTTTGTGTGATCTTGCTATGATATTGATGAACTTCCATACAATTTTTATCATATTTGGACTAACCTATTAACTCAGTGCACCCCAGTGCCAGTTCCTGTTTTCTGCTTTTTTTCTATTTCAGGTTTCCCCCTTATTAAAAGTACGAGAAAAATTCTGGGAAAATTATAGGAAAAATCAGCATACCGGAAGCATCGAGAAAAGCCCGAGAGGGGCCATAGGGAATCCAGGGGGCCCAGGCGTACAGAGGGCGCGGCGAGGCCCCTGGCCGAGCCAGGGTGGCGCCTGGAGCCCCTGGCCCACCTCTGGCTGCCCCCTTTCGCCTATTTATTCCCCGTGACGAGAAACCCTCGAGGACGGAACCATTTTTCGCGAACTCTCCTTTGTTCCGCCGCCGCCGGGCTTCCAAGATCGGGAGCCCGCGCTTCCAAGATCGGGAGCACTAGAAGACCTCTTCCCGGCACCCTGCCGGAGGGAGGAACCACCTCCGAGAGCTTCTCCACCACCATGGATGCTTCCCGGATGAACCGTGAGTAGTCCACCTTGGACGATGGGTCCATGATCAGTAGCTATGTGATGTTCTCATCCCCTCTTTGTTCTTCATGGATTAGACCTCGTGAGATGCCCTACATGATCGAGGCACATATGTAATCTTTCTGCTGTTGCGATGCTAAGTTTGCTGGGATCCGATAGATTATGAGATTATGTTCAGATTGTGATTGAGTTATATATTTGATTCTCTTCTTTTATATTTATGTTCTTGAGTAACTCTTGCATGTTCTCCGTTGCTATTTATTACTTTGGCCAAGTAGTAGGAAGTGACTCCAAGAGGGAGCGTTATGCATGATTGTGGGTTCATGCCCCCTGATGACTAGCTTGAGTGACAGATACATGAGTCTAGGGTATGTGTTGTTGCCACAAGGGGGAAAACAACGGTTCTTGTACTTGCGGGTGCAAGGATTGTTTACTTTACGCAAAGTTCTTTAATACAGTTATCCGTTGCTTTGAGTTTACACTTTGGGTGGGATTCACAACTTAATACCAGCGAGATGTTCTGGATACATATCTCAAGGTCGATGATTAGTGGGTAGATGTAGATGGATTTCGGTCTACTTGTCTTGGCGTACCGCCCGTGCTTTTGAGCCTCTTCCTTTCTGTTTTGCATAATTAGCATTGGTTTGCGCACATAATCATGTCAATTGCCCATCTGTAATTTTTTTTACCTCGCATGGCTATTTTATCGTCTTTTGGGAGAGAGACATCACTAGTGAACATCATGGGACCCCGGTCCATATTACCAATACTGTTTACACCTTCAATTTACTTTCAGTATTTACTTTTCCGTAGCTATCACTATCATTATTATCCCGTGTGTTCTATCCTTTGTAAACAACAAGGCCAGAGGAATTGACAACTCCTCTGTACTCGTTGGGAGCAAAGCTATCTGTTGTGTGTGCAGGTCCAGGTGAAGTAAGCAACCTTAGGTTGTAAACAGCGCCATTGTTCACTTCACCACCTACTTTTATCTGTTGGAGTCCTCCTGGACGATACTCAACCTTAGCATTTTTGCTAAGTGAAATTTGCCGCTATCTACATCTCACATTCCACTTGGGGTAACCAACGAGGGCGAGAAGTTATCTCTTGTATCAAGAAAATTTCTAGCGGCGTTGACGGGGACTCCACTCTTCAAGATAGGGGAGTTGCAAACTATCTTTTATATTTTCTTTTTAGTCTTGTTAGTTTACCTTTCAGTTTTTTCTTTAGTGTCTTTTATCAAAAATAAAAAAAATAGTTACCTTGCTAGCAGTTATCAGTATGTTTGGTCCTTTTGCCTTTGGTGAGTCAGACGTGCTCACCTTTAAACAAAGAGGTGGTGAAAGTCTGAAAGATGCCTGGTATAGGTTTCATGATTCTCAAAAAAGAGCCACCAAGAAGCAAACCACTACTATCTTTCTTAGAAATTTTTATGTTGGAATTACTTCTTGGAATAGGTTTATTCTAGATCCTGCTATCAATGGGAATTTCATAGAAGCCCCAGTTTGGGAAGCTCTTAGTGTTATCGAAAATCTTGTTGGAAATCTCCCTAGCTCATATTATGAAACTACTTGAAAAGATGGAGCTAGAGATGCCAAATATTAATAAGATAAGTGAGTTGGATCATAAGATTCAAGGGAATTTGAATATATTAGATAGCTCCATGCATAAAAAATTTAAAACCTTGGAGACCATCAAATCCCATGACTTGGACCCTTCTAGGATTGATAAGATTGAGGAAATCATTGACACTCTATGAACTACTTTCTCCTCAATAAAAACCAAAAAGGTGGAAACTCCGGCAAATAAGGAACCTAGGTTCGTTTATGTTAAAAAGGCTCCTCATTCCAAAAATAATTTATCTATTGCCAAAGGGGTTGAAACTGTAAAAACTTTGGAAGAAATAACTCTCTTCAATAAGATGAATGAGACTCCAATTGATTTTCCTCCTTTTGCTTTTACTATTAGAAATATCTTTATTAGGCCTTTATTTGAAAGACCTCTTAAGAGTGGTTGTATTATTGAAGTGCTTTTTGATGATATTGATGATGGTTCAATTGATACAACTTGATCTATTTGCATGAAGCCTAGCTAATGGCTTTAAGGAAGCGCTTTCGGGAGGCAGCCCGCAACGAATTTAGGATTTCACTTTTGTTTTTCTTCTGTTTTTAGTGGTCTTGATGATTGTTATTACTGTAGAAACATCATTGTATCTTTACTTTTCAAGCTTTGTGCCATTTATAGCCTCATATGACAAGGGAAGTGAAAGTTGTGGCATGCTGTCCAGAAAACAGATTCTGTCCTCGTGACTAGAAAAATCAGGGAAAAATCCCGGTTCATCTTTTTGAGCTGAATTTTTTACAAAGCGTGCTCTAGACAATTACGAAACTATTGTATGTTCTGAGTTTTTTTATTTGAGTTGCAGAAGTATCCCTAAAAATTCTTTACTACCTTGTGGTCTGTTTTTCACAGATTTTGTCCTTTTTTGCCTTTTCTTCGTTTTGCGAACCTTAAGCTTGCTTTTTTTTGCAAAAACTTTTTGAAAATCTTGAGAAACAGTAGCTCTTCAAGGTTATCCTTTTTTCCAGTAGAGAAAAATTATTTTATTATCGGTACTAACCTCGCTAATCAGATTATGATGAGTTATGTATGAAGGGAGTTTTCAAGTGTGCGAGGGAAGATGATGAAAGTGTCAAGCGTTCAAGCTTTGGGATGCCCCCATGCATCCCCAAGAAATATTCACGGAGACTCAAGCAGCTAAGCTTGGGGATGCCCCCGGGCATCCCCTTCTCCATCGACAATTATCAGTTCGTCTCTCGTTTCACTATATTTTTATCACTTCATGCGTTATGTGCTATTCTTGGAGCGTCTTGCTCGTAGGTTTTGTTTTTAGTTTTATTTAGCTTTGCTTGCTGCTCATAACAAGTTAGAACCCAGCTTTCTTTGTTTGGGAGAGAAACACGCTCCACTTCCAAAATTTAGAACACAACATAGGACTTTTTCCTGTTTATCTTTGTTGTGTTTGTTCTTTATCTTTCCGTAGCTGCTGTCATGCTTTTATCTTAGCTTTCATGTTTATCTTTTAAAATAGATTTTGTTTAGTTTATTGCTGCAACTCTCTTGAGTTTTTATGTTTATCTTTTTTAGAGAGTTTGCCTGTTGCACTCAGTTTTGTGTCCTGACTTTACGTAGGTAATTGAGGTTGCTATTCTTTTTCTAGTAGTAACTTGCAAAAGTTTTGAGGTGTTGTTTTGAGTAATGTTTGGACTTTTGGTGTCAAGAGCTTTACCCTATTAGTGATAGATGTCGTATTTTGGGCAATCCGTGTTTATTTTCAAAAAAACCTACAAATTAGTTGAGAACTTTAGGTACTAGTTGGATCACTACTCTTCTGAGGGGTCGAATATTAGAGTACACTCACGTACCATGAGTCGAGGATGCGCAAGGATAACCAAACCCCCATACACTCCTCCTCGGGGTACTTGTCTCTTTGTAAACCTCCTTATTAGATTGAGAGTTACCGGTAATAAGTGCATGAGTTCTTCGGACTAATGTGAGTATTCGAAAGTTGACACTTCCACCTTCCCATATTTTGCGAGCCTTCCCAGTGTCGTGCATTGCTTTCTTTTCACTCCGAGAGTTAGCGTCCACTTTCTCCAGTACATCCAAACCCTTGGCACGATACGCTCAGTCATCATAAGCGTCCTTATATCCTTCCTGAAAACAGCCACCATACCTACCTATCAAGGCATTTCCATAGACTTTCCGAGATACATTGCCATGCAACATCCATCTTCTAATGACTTGATCTTCATCTCATACATGCTACTTGCTTGATCGATGAGCCGCATGCTAGTTGGGCCTTGCCCTAATCATTGCTACATGACGCGCTAGTATCATTGCATATCCTGCTACACTGGCAGAGGCATACATTTGCATACATCATGATAGTTACATTTTCTTTATGATTTGATTACTTTGTAAAGTTTGAAAGATCTTCTATAATTTTTGTAATATATAGAGTGTTGACCCTAAAGTGAGGAAAAGATCCCAAAGAGAACAAAATTAAAAGATCCCAACGAGGACAAATTAAAAGATCCCAAAGAGGACAAATGAGAGTTAAATAGAAAGAGCCATTGAAGCCACCAAAAAAATACAAAAAAATAGAAAAACAAAAGAAAAAGTAAGAAATAAAAAGAGAGAAGGGGGCACACTACTATTATTTTTGAGAAGATCCACACTCGTACTCCATCTTGTATCTTGTACTCCATAGAGATTATCATACATGCATATAACTATGTGGGGACCTTCACACTATAGAACTTGGCTTGTATATTCCAATGATGAGCCTCCTCAAATGATCTCTAGGTCTTCTTGAGCAAGCAAGTTGGATGCACCCCCACTAGTTCCATTGGAGAGCTTACCTTAGCTCATATGTGCATCCCTTGCATGGAAATACCTACTCCTCACATCATATCTATCATTTGGCTTTCTCTCGCCTATGATTGTCCTCATTGACGTGAGACTTTCACACCTTTTTGTATTCCTCCTCCACCTTATTCTCTCTTTGCCATCCTAAGTGTCAACTTTCTTTCTTACGCTCATCCATTGCATGAGTGCTCCAAATGTCGAAAAGGAGTGGATCATTTTGACTTTTACCTGGCTAGTGGTCTGGGGATGAGTCAAGATAAAATTCCAAAGAAGACCAAGTGTGACACTTTAGTAGATTGAGTTCTCAACAATAAAAATACTTTTTTCTCGTATATCCCTATCCCCTTTCTTGCACGCAAACACCATTTGGAGACATTCGAGTCAGTGACAGCGAGAGCTCATGCACCTTTATGTTCTTATGTTGCTTATTTCAATGCTAGATATAGACTCTTGCCTGTTATGACTTGAATTGAATTGCATGCTTTGATTGCTTTACTTACAAATTTCTTATATGGTCGTTAGCATGTCACCACAGAAATTATGCTTGTTATCATTTACCAACTCGAGGACGAGCATGAAATAAGCTTGGGGATGTTGATACGTCCAAAACGTATCTATAATTTCTGCTTCTTCCATACCTCTTTTGTGTGATTTTGCTATGATATTGATGAACTTCCATACACTTTTGATAATATTTGGACTAACGTATAAACTCAGTGCATCCCAGTGCCAGTTCCTGTTTTCTGCTGTTTTTCTATTTTAGGTTTCCCCCTTATTAAAAGTACCAGAAAAATTCCGGGAAAAATTATAGGAAAAACCAGCGTACCGGAAGCTTAGAGAAAAGCCCGAGAGGGGCTAGAGGGGAGCAATGGGGGCCCAGGCGGCCAGAGGGCGCGGCCAGGCCCCTGGCCGCGCTAGGGGGCGCCTGGAGCCCCTGGCCCACCTCTGGCTGCCCCCTTTCGCCTATTTATTCCCCGTGACGAGAAACCCTCGGGGACGGAAACCTTTCTCGCGATCTCTCCTTTGTTCCGCCGCCACCGCGCTTCCAAGATCGGGAGCACCAGAAGACCTCTTCCTGGAACCCTGCCGGAGGGAGGAATCACCTCCGGGAGCTTCTCCACCACCATGGATGCTTCCCAGATGAACCGTGAGTAGTCCACCTTGGACCATGGGTCCATGATTAGTAGCTATGTCATGTTCTCCTCCCCTCTTTGTTCTTCATGGATTAGACCTCGTGAGCTATCCTACATGATTGAAGAACATATGTAATCATTCTGTTGTTGCTATGCTGAGCTTGCTGGGTTCCGATGGATTATGATATTATGTTCAGAATGTGATTGAGTTATATATTTGATTCTCTTCTTTTATATTTATGTTCTTAAGTAACTCTTGCATGTTCTCCATTGCTGTTTATTGCTTTGGCCAAGTAGTAGGTAGTGACTCCAAGAGGGAGCGTTATGCATGATTTTGGGTTCATGCCCCCCGATGACTAGCTTGAGTGACAGAAACATGAGTCTAGGGGATGTGTTGTTGCCACAAGGGGGAAAACAACGGTTATTGTACTTGTGGGTGCAAGGATTGTTTACTTTACGCAAAGTTCTTTAATGCAGTTGTCCTTTGCTTTGAGTTTACACTTTGGGTGGGATTCACAACTTAATACCTGCCAGATGTTCTGGATAGATATCTCAAGGTGGATGATTAGTGGGTAGATGCAGATGGATTTCGGTCTACTTGTCTTGGCGTACTGCCCGTGCTTTTGAGCCTCTTCCTTTCTGTTTTGCATAATTAGCATTGGTTTGCGCACATAATCCTGTCAATTGCCCAGCTGTAATTTTTTTACGTCGCATGGCTATTTTATTTTCTTTTGGGAGAGAGACATCACTAGTGAACATCATGAGACCCCGGTCCATACTTCCACCACTATTGACACTATCAATTTACTTTCAGTATTTACTTTTCAGTTCCTATCACTATAATTATTATCCTGTGCATTTTATCCTTTGTAAACAACAAGGCCGGAGGAATTGACAACTCCTCCGTACTCGTTGGGAGCAAAGCTATCTGTTGTGTGTGCAGGTCCAGGTGGTGTAAGCAACCTTAGGTTGTAAACGGCGCCATTGTTCACTTCACCACCTACTTGTATTTGTTGGAGTGCTCCTGGACGATACTCAACCTTAGCATTTTTGCTAAGGGAAATTTTTCGCTATCTACATCTCACCTTCCACTTGGGGTAACCAACGAGGGAGAGAAGTTATCTCGTGTATCATAAACTCAAAGCAACAGACAACTGCATTAACAAACTTTGCGTAAGGTAAATGATCTTTGCAACCGCGGTTACAAGCAACGTTGTTTTCTCCCTAGTGGCAACAACACATCCCCTAGTCTCATTTTTCTGTCACTCAAGCTAGACATCGGGGGGCATGAACCCACAATCAAGCATAACGCTCCCTCTTGGAGTTACTATCTAGTACTTGGCCAAAGCAATAAAAAGCAACATAGACCATGCAAGAATTATTTAAGAATAAAATATAAAAGGAGAACCAAATATATAAATCATCACGATCTAAACATAATCTCATAATCCATAGGATCCCAGCAAACACAACATAGAAACAGCAGAAAGATACATAAGTGCCTTGATCATGTAGGGCAGCTCACCAGGTCTAAGAATGGAAGAACAAGATTGGAGAGAAGACATCACACAACTACTGGTCATGGACCCATGGTCCAAGGAGGACTACTTACGACACATCTCGGAAGCGCTCATGGTGGTGGAGAAGCTCCCGGAGATGAATCCTCCCTCCGGCAGGGTGCCGGGACAAGGTCTTCTGGTGATCCCGATCTCAGGATCGCGGCGGCGGCGGAACAGAGGTGAAATTCGTGATGCGAGGTCTTTTTTCAGGGTTTTTGCATCGGGAGGTAAATATAGGCCGAAGGGGGCACCGAGGGAGGTGCCCACCACCGAGGCAGCCTATGGGCGCGACACCACCCCTGGTCGCGCCAGGTGGCCGCCTGGGAGGGGGGTGGCCCCCCTCCGACTGCCCTTCGGTCTTCAGAAATCTTACGTTACGCTGATTTTTTATATAATTTTCTTGGTATTTTTTGGGCTCTTTAAATATGGGTAAAAGCCTGCAATTCACAGACATCAGCAGACAGAAACTGGCACTGGGTGCACTGAATTAGTAGGTTAGTCCAAATATGTGTAAAAAGGTATGAAAGTGTAGCAAAATAGATAGCAATGTCACCCAAATGAGCATGGAAAAAGCATAAATTATAGATATGTTTGGGACGTAACAGTAGCCCAGGCGACGACCTTCTTCTCCTCCACCATCATAGGATCTGCTCCCAATTATCAACCGAAGCACGAGATTCTTTTCTTTTCTTGCCAGCGGTTTCGCTTTTCTTCTCATCCGCTTCGTGCTTCTTCCATGCTTCATCGTGGTGACGTGGACCGCCCTGCTTACTGCGGCGGTGCGAGTGATGTGCTTGTCGTGGCAGGCGTTCATCACTTTCTTAATGTATATGTTGAAACGATACAGATTGTAGTGGAAGCAAAGATGTAGTGGCAATATGGTTTCATAGCACGTAGAGGGTGGGGGCGAGCGTGGTTGCACATGCGCTATATGATGCCAAGGTGTGCATGCGCCTTGTTACCAAGGCATGCACATGACGCATGTTGCTAGCGCGCACACGGTCTACCAAAACCCGTGCGATCGATGTCGCATGTTGCCAGTCGTGAATATACCTCTGCGCGGGCACTATATGATGCGAAGGCGTGCATGCGGCTTGTTGTTAGGGATTCAATCAAAATTATAGAAATTAGTATTCATCGAAAGACTAAAGAAGTTCGAAAGACACCCGGAGGGGGGGCACCCCCTCGGTGCCCCTCTTTTTCCTATTTATTCCTTATTCCTCGATAACCCTCGAGGAAGATTCCTATTTTCCAGAAACCTTCTATGTTCCGCCGCCTTCGCGATTCCCTGATTGGGAGCTTCAGAAGTTTTGTCCTCGCACCCTGTCGGAGGGAGAATTCATCTCTAAAGGCCTCCTCATCAACCATGCTTGCCTCTCGGATGAGCCATGACTAGTTCCACGTTGGACCTAGGGTTCATGATAATAGCTAGTTGATCCAACTCTCTCCAATCTTCAATGTTTATTCCTTGTTATCTACCTATCATGATCAAGGCACCTATGTTATAGTTCACATGCTTTTATTCTGTGTTTCCTGGGATCCGATGGATTATGAGATTATGTTCAGATTGTGGAAGTTATATATTTGGTTCTCTTTTATATATTTGTTCTTGCTTGTTCTCTGTTGTAATTTATTTATTTGGACAAGTAGTAAATTGTAACTCCAAGAGGGAATGTTATGCTAGATAGTATGTTCATGTCTCCAGATCACTACTATCGAGCACAGCTATTAAGACCCTCGTTTCGCACACGATAGCACGAAACTATATGCGATGTATTCAAAGCACACGGTATGAAAGTCGACCCATGTGCCGAAAAGTGAACCATGGGCGATGAACGTGACATCACTGACGACCGAACAATATAACGCATGGGCGATGATGTACACATAGTTTTGTCTGATCAATTGTGTGTAATGCAGGAATGCTATTCAAAAGCATGAACTAGTAGGACCGTATGAGACCCTATTCGGATTGTTCTGAAGCGGGAATTTCCGGGGATTAAATTTATCATCACACACAATTATTACTACTGAATCGTGTGTCGTCATGTACAGATAACATATTTTGTACTTTCCTACACTAACACTTATGGAATTGACGCTCACCAGAGTTGGAGGAGCGAAGTCGCAGAGAAAAGAGATTGCAGTCGAGGGTGAGTAAGTATACGTTATGAAAAATCTATAGCGCCCCCGACATAAGTAGGCACTCAATCGAATGGTAGGGTGCCCGACCAACCTTAAGCCCCAGCGCTCGCTCGTCCACTCACCTCTGGCGTCGCTTCCGAAGTGTCACGTGCACTAGTTATTTCCATAATTACTCCGTACAATAGAAACATTAGCGAATCCCCAAATATCCTAACTTGGAGCTAAAAGAAACTAATTATATACTTATATTAGATCATTTTAAACAGTTTTTGACGATGAAGTAGAAGGGGAACCGTCTTGCCTCGATGAACGTAAAGGACACGCTCTCCGTTCGGTTACCATATAAGCCGGAATAATCATCACACATATAAAAAAAATCATCGTCTTTAGCCCTCGAGCGGTTCCATGGCTACGCAGGAAGACATTGACGGTTCCTGTAAGGCCCGATATGCGGTACTGTTCCAGATCTAGAGGTTTCCATCCAGATCCGGGGACGAAGCACATATCGGTCCCACCGCGACATATGACATAGCCATATGCCCCGGATTTCCAACATGATATCACAACATTACAGATACAAGGATACAACATCTCATACAATCGGCATACAACTGCCTTAATACAATATAACAGCGGAAGATACATGTCTGAGTACAGACTACAAGCAAATGCCTACTGCCAAAGAGAAAAGCATCGATCCCATAACCACACGGGTCCAGGCCCTCCGCCGGGATCCGCCTAACTAGTCGTCGTCGAGTCTCCACGTGAAACGTCGATCACCATACCTGTTGTCGACCGAGAACCCTGAAAAGAGTTTGGGGGTAGTATCATGAGTACAGAGGTACTCAACATCCAACTGTAGTGGTCAACTGACCCAGCAAGGACTTCATCACTCGTCATTCTAGGACAACTAGTAGTTTACTGTATGGAAGGGGTAAGTGGTGAGGTTGCTGCCGCACTAGCATTTACGAAGTGGCTAACGATCTAGAGAGTAAGGAAAGAAGCCAAGCATTCGATGAGGAATCGCCTCCAACAAGTCTTGCTATCAACTACTACACAAACATAACATCTACCCTATCCTTGTCCTCCTCTTCGCATCCCGACGAAGAAGAAGCAGTCAAAGCACACACACACATTGATCAAGTTATATTAAGATTATCCCAGTTTTTGTTGTCTATGAACAAGGAGTAGGTCTCAAATCATCCATAACCACGGACACGGCTTCTCGAAAAGATTTAACCCTGCAGGGGTGTACCAACTGCCCATTACAAGGCTCCGCACGCACGCCCATCTCTCTTAGTTGCTACCCATGATAGGCAACCATTTTATGATTTAGTCCCAAGAGATCCGAAACGAAATGTCCCTCTAGCTAACAACGAAAAAATCCTGGTGGCCCCCGAGGAGTCGACACCCAATCCAAAAGCCGGCCACGCTCTCGTATCAGACTCTTCCGTATCACGCAGGTCGGATAGCCGGTTAATCACACATGGGAAACCGGGTCCTAGATGATCGGGTGGACCAACAGAGAAACCATGTCTCCACTGGCCCAAGTTGTTTGAAAATCTGTCGGCCACGGACCAGTCACACACACGTTTCAAATGATAAATCAGCTTGGGCCACCACTAGAAATGTTTGAAGCTAGGTAGGTAAGAAGAGGGGACCCCATAGTATCCCACACGCGGTTAGGCACGCTCAGTCTCAAAACCAATACCCGGAACTCGGGTCCTAGGTGACTCGAATGGAACAAAGCGTCGGAGCGGGATAGCCTAGACCTTCCATCCTTCGTCAAATATAGTCAACATTTATAATAATCATATCATCAACAACAATATAATAATGTGATATCCCAAACCAAGGAGTAAGAGGAGGTAACATCGTAGCATCCTAAGCATGCATACTAAGCAGGGGCTGAGCAACGAGCAATAGTAACATAGCAGTACAAGGTTTGCTGGGAGGGGACATGGCTGTATCGGTTTGAAAGAGGTTGTAAACATGTGATAGGATCAAACATCGAACCTAACCTATACTAGCATGCAAACCGCTGGTTGAAATAGAATGGATCATAAGTAATGTATAGTCCTTTCCTGTTGATAAGTCGCGTTCCGAAGGTGTAGTTGATGGCAAACTCGCTACGTCTCCGAAAGTATCCGCGGGATCACACAGAATTAAACACTGGAAAGCAAGCAACGAAGATACCACTATCACTATGGAGCAATCATGAGCAAGCAATAAATAAGCAATCAAGATCAAGTATGATGCATGTCATTTGATTATCATGGCATGAACATAAGAACGAGCAAGTTTAAATGAAGCATCGGGAAGCAAGGGTGCAACGCTATCGACAACCTTCATATGCATTAGGTGGGTGCTCAATGGATCCGGAGGATTCTTACGTTGTAGTTATTATGATGCATCATCATGGCATAAACAAAAGACTAGAACATAACATGAACAAGAATTGCCCACACACGAAGATGGACGTTGAGATGGGATTCATTCAATTTAATAAACGCAATATGACATGGAAATATTATGATGCACCTAATGCAATCTATTGCAAGCAATGAAATAAAACGCAATACTACGCTACCGGCCATCTACGTTCACCGGATCGCAACAACAAGGAAAAAAAATAATGAAAGAAATACACCATGTGCATCATCATGGGGGGGTTTCATGCAAAATAAACCATCACCCAGATAATGCTAGCTCATATAGAAAAATGAACAGCACCATGACGTTCCTCATGTTTTTCTACCCCAAATTCATGTATGACATGAATTATTTGGAGCTAGGATGCACATAGCACAAGAAACGCAAAAAGATGGCAGATTTGGTTCGATTCAAATCATCTTTGAATTTATTCCAAAAAGAAAAAGAAGGATTAATCCCCATTGGGCTGAGTTCGGCCGAGGTGGCCCGAAACCTCGCGGTGCTACTCTATTCAGCACCCACGAAAAAAGAAAACCACTGGGCCAAGCCCACTATGCGCTGCTGCAAAAAAACAGAGGGAAAAAGAGGCAAAAACTGAGGTTTAATTCGTTCCGAGGGGGATCAAACCAGGGACCTCTTGGATGCAATCAGGTCTCCCACACCGCTGGGCTAATGATCGAATTGCAATAGGATAACTAACTGAAACAACATAGCACATGCTGCACGGGATAGCTGAAACTGCATCAACATCGAACACTGATAAAACTGAACGCGCGATGCAAAAATATAGAAAAAACGGGTGCCTTGCGTGGACGGCGATTCGAACCCACGACCTCTCGCATACAACCAGAGCGTCGACACCACTACACCATCCAATCCAACGTGATTCAACTGGAAACCAAAGTTACATATAGCATGTGTAGCGCTAACTCTGACGAAACTGAATTTGCGACGGGCGGATGACAGGAGCAAACACCAGCGACGATTGCGACGGCTGCGCTGACCCGGCGGCTCGAAGGCTGCGTGGTGTGAGGAGCTGGGACATCCAAGAACCCATTTTGCATAGATCTTTCACAGGTGCCTCAAAGACGGAGGCTTGGCCTCGCCGGAAAGTCTTGGCGACCACACGGTTTGACAGCTGCAGAGACGGGCGCACGGGCAGGAATTCCGGCGAACGTGGCATCGCATATAGAGAATCCGCGACTCGCCTGCGACCCGAAATCAACGAAGGGAACCACCACGAACCTACTGCTAACGCGAGCGTCTATAGCGAGAAGAAAGGGAGGCAGGGAAGATGCAGCTCACAGCGGGCACTCGAGGTCGTCAACAAAATCGGGCTCGGCGACGACGATGCACGCGCGGACGACGAGGAGGCAGGGGAGGAAGACGATGCCGGCTTGCGCTGGAGGAACGCCGGCCTCCATCAAGATGGTCCTGTGGACGCGCACGAAGGTGTGGAGGACGTCAACTTCCTTGGCGTCGAGGACAAGCTCATGGAGCTCCTAATCATGGTGGCTTCAGGGAGAGATAGAGGAGGGAGGAGTAGAAGAGAGGAGATGGTGGCGGCGGCTTGGGGGAATGGGGCTAGGGTTCCTGGAGGGGGGGAAGAGGTGCTTAATAAGGGGGAGGGGAAGCACAGGTGGCTGGCCACGGCGACGGCCAGCTCCCCTACTTTTCCATGGCTGTGAGACGAGGGAGAGGGGGGACCTCCACGTGAGGTGGAAAGGAGAGGGTTGGCTGCTCGGTTGGGCTGGGGGTTTTGGGGATTGGGCTGAGATGAGAGAAGAACCGGCCCAATGACCTCTGAAGTATCTCTGCATTTTATTCTTAAAAAAAGACAATAGAGGAAAAGGCTAAAAGGAAAATGCAAAGGAATTCCAAAAATCATATACAAATATGATTATGAATCCTCATCAACTATAGGATTTTTAGAAAATGATTTGGGACAATATTATTTAAGTAATAGAAATGGCAATTAAACTAATTTAAAAGCCATTTAAATTACAACCCCATTTTCGGAAAGTCAAAAATCCTGAAATTTGGGCAAGGGATAAATCATGGCAAAACATGATTATTTGCAGAATATTTCAATGAGGGGATCAACAGGATGGCTTGGAGAAAAATGGCAAGGAACCAAAGAAAGAAATGAAAGGAAAGAAAAGAAAAACGGGAAATCCTTTTACATGATCAGAAAAATGCTTGAGAATTTTTATGTCACATGGATTTTGACAAGGAATCATTGTGCAAATTTTCATCCCCAATGGGAAAAATAAAAATGCAAATTTTACTAAACTTTTTTCAGTTTTGGGCTGTTACAACTCGCCACCACCAACAAAGGATCTCGTCCCGAGATCTGGCATAACCCGGGGGGAAGGACCGAGATGTTGCAAGAAGGAAGATCGAACGAGAGGTGAAACTTCCCGACACCACCAACAAAGGCTTTGCTCATCGTGACAATGATGTATCCTCCATCAGGATCCAACCTGCTTGGAGATGCCGATATGTAAGAAGAAAACTTCCGAAGGTGCGGCGAACTGATCGAGAGCAAGCTCGGATTCAACGAGGGGATATCACAACAAGACTAATTCCACTCGGGGAAAGAAACTCGAGGTTTCCGAAATAAGATTACCTAGGTGCTACTAGAAGCGCAAACATGAGAATTCGAATCAAAACAATACCATACCAACATTTCTACAATAACATCACTCAGGAAGGTGCAAAAACCTGGACAACGAGACGGGACAGAGGAGGATCCACACACAGTGCCGACTCAAGCGGACAAAGGGGGACAGAAGAAGCGGGAGGTTCAGAATCCATTGGTTGGATAATAACCAGGCAACCCGGTTCAACTGTTTCACGCGGGCCGCGCATATGTCGATGTAGAGCAAAAATCCCATGAGCCATGCTCAGCCAGTTCGAAGTACGCCGACCAACCCGCTGCTGATAAAGTATTGGTCCAACTGAAATCTCCTAAACGAGAACCTAGATTTGGTTTTGAAGAGGATAATTTGAAGGGGAAAACATTACGTCGCACTTTCTTACCAGAGTGAGGGGATAAGGAGTAAAAAGAATCCTACTCTCTGATAACTAACTTAGTAACTAAAAAATAGTTTTTGTCTAGACTCGACTTCGGCCAGAAAAGGGATCCTACGGTCGGTAAAGCTCTGATACCAAGTTGTAAGGCCCGATATGCGTTACTGTTCCAGATCTAGAGGTTTCCATCCAGATCCGGGGACGAAGCACATATCGGTCCCACCGCGACATATAACATAGCCATATGCCTCGGATTTCCAACATGATATCACAACATTATAGATACAAGGATACAACATCTCATACAATCGGTATACAACTGCCTTAATACAATACAACAGCGGAAGATACATGTCTTAGTATAGACTACAATCAAATGCCTACTGGCAAAGAGAAAAACATCGATCCCCATAACCACACGGGTCCAGGCCCTCCGCCGGGATCCGCCTAACTAGTCCTCGTCGAGTCTCCACGTGAAACGTCGATCACCATACCTGTTGTCGATCGAGAACCCTGAAAACAGTTTGTGGGTAGTATCATGAGTACAGAGGTACTCAGCATCCAACTGTAGTGGTCAACTGACCCAGCAAGGATTTCATCACTCATCATTCTAGGACAACAAGTAGTTTACGGTAAGGAAGGGGTAAGTGGTGAGGTTGCTGCCGCACTAGCATTTATGAAGTGGCTAACGTTCTAGAGAGGAAGGTAAGAAGCCAAGCATTCGATGAGGAATCGCCTCCAACAAGTCTTGCTATCAACTACTACGCAAACATAACACCTACCCTATCCTTGTCCTCCTCTTCGCATCCCGACGAAGAAGAAGCAGTCAAGGCACACACACGCGTTGATCAAGTTATATTAAGATTATCTCAGTTGTTGTTGTTGTCTATGAACAAGGAGTAGGTCTCAAATCGTCCATAACCGCGGACACGGCTTCTCGAAAAGATTTAACCCTACAGGGGTGTACCAACTGCCCATTACAAGGCTCCGCACGCACGCCCATCTCTCTCAGTTGCTACCCATGATAGGCAACCATTTTATGATTTAGTCACAAGAGATCCGAAACGACAGGTCCCTCTAGCTAACAACAAACAAATCCGGGTGGCCCCCGGGGAGTCGACACCCAATCCAAAAGCCGGCCACGCTCTCGGATCGGACTCTTCCGTATGACGCGGGTCGGATAGCCGGTTAATCACACATGGAAAACCGGGTCCTAGCTGATCGGGTGGACCAACAGAGAAACCATGTCTCCACTGGCCCAAGTTGTTTGAAAATCTTCCGGCCGCGGACCAGGCACACACACGTTTCAAATGATAAATCAGCTTGGGCCACCACTAGAAATGTTTGAATCTAGGTAGGTAAGGAGAGGGGACCCCATAGTATCCCACACGCGGTTAGGCACGCTCAGTCTCAAAACCAATACCTGGAACTCGGGTCCTAGGTGACTCGAATGGAACAAAGCGTCGGGGCGGGATAGCCTAGACCTTCCATCCTTCGTCAAATATAGTCAATATTTATAATAATCATATCATCAACAACAAATAATAATGTGATATCCCAAACCAAGGAGTAACAGGAGGTAACATCGTAGCATCCTAAGCATGCATACTAAGCAGGGGCTGAGCAACGAGCAATAGTAACATAGCAGTACAAGGTTTGCTGGGAGGGGACGTGGCTGTATTGGTTTGAAAGAGGCTGTAAACATGTGGTAGGATCAAACATCGAACATAACCTATACTAGCATGCAAACCGCTGGTTGAAATAGAATGGATCAGAAGTAATGTATAGTCCTTGCCTGTTGATAAGTCGGGTTCCGAAGGTGTAGTTGATCGCAAACTCGCTACGTCTCCGAAAGTATCCGCGGGATCACACAGAATTAAACACTGTAAAGCAAGCAACGAAAATACCACTATCACTATGGAGCAATCATGAGCAAGCAATAAATAAGCAATCAAGATCAAGTATGATGCATTTCATTTGATTATCATGGCATGAACATAAGAACGAGCAAGTTTAAATGAACCATCGGGAAGCAAGGGTGCAACGCTATCGACAACCTTCATATGCATTAGGTGGGTGCTCAATGGATCCGGAGGATTCTTACGTTGTAGTTATTATGATGCATGATCATGGCATAAACAAAAGACTAGAACATAACATGAAACAAGAATTGCCCACACAAGAAGATGGACCTCGAGATGGGATTCATTCAATTTAATAAACGCAATATGACATGGCAATATTATGATGCACCTAATGCAATCTATTGCAAGCAATGAAATAAAACGCAATACTATGCTACCGGCAATCTACGGTCACCGGATCGCAACAACAAGCAAAAAAATAATGAAAGAAATACACCTTGTGCATCATCATGAGGGGTTTCGTGCAAAATACACCATCACCCAGATAATGCTAGCTCATATAGAAAAATGAACAGCACCATGACGTTCCTCATGTTTTTCTACCCCAAATTCATGTATGACATGAATTATTTGGAGCTAGGATGCACATAGCACAAGAAACGCAAAAAGATGGCAGATTTGCTTCCATTCAAATCATCTTTGAATTTATTCCAAAAAGAAAAAGAAGGATAAATCCCTAGTGGGCTGAGTTCGGCCGAGGTGGCCCGAAACCTGGCGGTGCTACTCTATTGAGCGCCCACGAAAAAAGAAAACCACTGGGCCAAGCCCACTATGCGCTGCTGCAAAAAAACAGAGGGGAAAAGAGGCAAAAACTGAGGTTTAATTCGTTCCGAGGGGGATCGAACCAGGGACCTCTTGGATGCAATCAGGTCTCGCACACCGCTGGGCTACTGATCGAATTGCAATAGGTTAACTAACTGAAACAACATAGCACATGCTGCACGGGATAGCTGAAACTGCATCAACATCGAACACTGATAAAACTGAACGCGCGATGCAAAAATATAGAAAAAACGGGTGCCTTGCATGGACGGGGATTCGAACCCACGACCTCTCGCATACAACCAGAGCGTCCACACCACTACACCATCCAATCCAACGTGATTCAACTGGAAACCAAAGTTACATATAGCATGTGTAGCGCTAACTCTGACGAAACTGAATTTGCGACGGGCGGATGGCAGGAGCAAACACCGGCGACGATTGCGACGGCTGCGCTGACCCGGCGGCTCGAAGGCTGCGTGGTGTGAGAAGCTGGGACATCCAAGAACCCATTTTGCATAGATCTTTCACAGGTGCCTCAAAGACGGAGGCTTGGCCTCGCCGGAAAGTCATGGCGACCACACGGTTTGACAGCTGCAGAGACGGGCGCACGGGCAGGAATTCCGGCGACCGTGGCATCGCATATAGAGAATCCGCGACTCGCCTGCGACCCGAAATCAACGAAGGGAACCACCACGAACCTACTGCTAACGCGAGCGTCTATAGCGAGAAGAAAGGTAGGCAGGGAAGAGGCAGCTCACAGCGGGCACCCGAGGTCGTCAACAAAATCGGGCTCGGGGACGACGATGCAGGCGCGGACGACGAGGAGGCAGGGGAGGAAGACGATGCCGGCTTGCGCTGGAGGAACACCGGCCTCCATCAAGATGGTCCTGTGGACGCGCACGAAGGTGTGGAGGACGTCAACTTCCTTGGCGTCGACGACAAGCTCATGGAGCTCCTGATCATGGTGGCTTCAGGGAGAGATAGAGGAGGGAGGAGAAGAAGAGAGGAGATGGTGGCGGCGGCTTGGGGGAATGGGGCTAGGGTTCCTGGAGGGGGGGAAGAGGTGCTTAATAAGGGGAAGGGGAAGCACAGGTGGCTGGCCACGGCGACGGCCAGCTCCCCTACTTTTCCATGACTGTGAGTGGAGGGAGAGGGGGGACCTCCACGTGAGGTGGAAAGGAGAGGGTTGGCTGCTCGGTTGGTCTGGGGGTTTTGGGGATTGGGCTGAGATGAGAGAAGAACCAGCCCAATGACCTCTGAAGTATCACTACATTTTATTCTTAAAAAAAGAAAATAGAGGAAAAGGCTAAAAGGAAAATGCAAAGGAATTCCAAAAATCATATACAAATATGATTATGAATCCTCATCAACTATAGGATTTTTAGAAAATGATTTGGGACAATATTATTTAAGTAATAGAAATGGCTATTAAACTAATTTAAAATCCATTTAAATTACAACCCCATTTTCGGAAATTCAAAAATCCTGAAATTTGGGCAAGGGATAAATCATGGCAAAACATGATTATTTGCAGAATATTTCAATGAGGGGATCAACAGGATGGCTTGGAGAAAAATGGCAAGGAACCAAAGAAAGAAATGAAAGGAAAGAAAAGAAAAAGGGGAAATCCTTTTACATGATCAGAAAAATGCTTGAGCATTTTTATGTCACATGGATTTTGACAAGGAATCATTGTGCAAATTTTCATCCCCAATGGGAAAAATAAATGCAAATTTGACTGAACTTTTTTCAGTTTTGGGCTGTTACAACTCGCCACCACCAACAAAGGATCTCGTCCCGAGATCTGGCATAACCCGGGGGGAAGGACCGAGATGTTGCAAGAAGGAAGATCGAACGAGAGGTGAAACTTCCCGACACCACCAACAAAGGCTTTGCTCATCGTGACAACGATGTATCCTCCATCAGGATCCAACCTTCTTGGAGATGCCGATATTTAAGAAGAAAACTTCCGAAGGTGCGGGGAACTGATCGAGAGCAAGCTCGGATTCAACGAGGGGATATCACAACAAGACTAATTCCACTCGGGGAAAGAAACTCGAGGTTTCCGAAATAAGATTACCTAGGTGCTACTGGAAGCGCAAACATGAGAATTCGAATCAAAACAATACCATACCAGCATTTCTACAATAACATCACTCAGGAAGGTGCGAAAACCTGGACAACGAGACGGGACAAAGGAGGATCCACACACAGTGCCGACTCAAGCGGACAAAGGGGGACAGAAGAAGCGGGAGGTTCAGAATCCATTGGTTGGATAATAACCAGGCAACCCGGTTCAACTGTTTCACGCGGGCCGCGCATATGTCGATGTAGAGCAAAAATCCCATGAGCCATGCTCAGCCAGTTCGAAGTACGTCGACCAACCCGCTGCTGATAAAGTATTGGTCCGACTGAAATCTCCTAAACGAGAACCTAGATTTGGTTTTGAAGAGGTTAAGTTGAAGGGGAAAACATTACGTCGCAGTTCCTTACCAGAGTGAGGGGATAAGGAGTAAAAATAATCCTACTCTCCGATAACTAACTGAGTAACTAAAAAATAGTTTTTGTCTAGACTCGACTTCGGCCAGAAAAGGGATCCTACGGTCGGTAAGGCTCTGATACCAAGTTGTAAGGCCCGATATGCGGTACTGTTCCAGATCTAGAGGTTTCCATCCAGATCCGCGGACGAAGCACATATCGGTCCCACCGCGACATATAACATAGCCATATGCCCCGGATTTCCAGCATGATATCACAACATTACAGATACAAGGATACAACATCTCATACAATCGGTATATAACTGCCTTAATACAATACAACAGCGGAAGATACATGTCTAAGTATAGACTACAATAAAATGCCTACTGGCAAAGAGAAAAACATCGATCCCCATAACCACACGGGTCCAGGCCCTCCACCGGGATCCGCCTAACTAGTCCTCGTCGAGTCTCCACGTGAAACATCGAGCACCATACCTGTTGTCGATCGGGAACCCTGAAAAAAGTTTGTGGGTAGTATCATGAGTACAGAGGTACTCAGCATCCAACTCAGCATCCAACTGTAGTGGTCAACTGACCCAGCAAGGATTTCATCACTCATCATTCTAGGACAACAAGTAGTTTACGGTAAGGAAGGGGTAAGTGGTGAGGTTGCTGCCGCACTAGCATTTATGAAGTGGCTAACGTTCTAGAGAGGAAGGTAAGAAGCCAAGCATTCGATGAGGAATCGCCTCCAACAAGTCTTGCTATCAACTACTACGCAAACATAACACCTACCCTATCCTTGTCCTCCTCTTCGCATCCCAACGAAGAAGAAGCAGTCAAGGCACACACACACGTTGATCAAGTTATATTAAGATTATCTCAGTTGTTGTTGTCTATGAACAAGGAGTTGGTCTCAAATCGTCCATAACCGCGGACACGGCTTCTCGAAAAGATTTAACCCCGCAGGGGTGTACCAACTGCCCATTACAAGGCTCCGCACGCACGCCCATCTCTCTCAGTTGCTACCCATGATAGGCAACCATTTTATGATTTAGTCCCAAGAGATCCGAAACGACAGGTCCCTCTAGCAAACAACAAAAAAATCCGGGTGGCCCCCGGGGAGTCGACACCCAATCCAAAAGCCGGCCACGCTCTCGGATCGGACTCTTCCGTATGACGCGGGTCGGATAGCCGGTTAATCACACATGGGAAACCGGGTCCTAGCTGATCGGGTGGACCAACAGAGAAACCATGTCTCCACTGGCCCAAGTTGTTTGAAAATCTTCCGGCCGCGGACCAGTCACACACACGTTTCAAATGATAAATCAGCTTGGGCCACCACTAGAAATGTTTGAATCTAGGTAGGTAAGAAGAGGGGACCCCATAGTATCCCACACGCGGTTAGGCACGCTCAGTCTCAAAACCAATACCTGGAACTCGGGTTCTAGGTGACTCGAATGGAACAAAGCGTCGGGGCGGGATAGCCTAGACCTTCCATCCTTCGTCAAATATAGTCAATATTTATAATAATCATATCATCAACAACAAATAATAATGTGATATCCCAAACCAAGGAGTAACAGGAGGTAACATCGTAGCATCCTAAGCATGCATACTAAGCAGGGGCTGAGCAACGAGCAATAGTAACATAGCAGTACAAGGTTTGCTGGGAGGGGACATGGCTGTATTGGTTTGAAAGAGGCTGTAAACATGTGGTAGGATCAAACATCGAACATAACCTATACTAGCATGCAAACCGCTGGTTGAAATAGAATGGATCATAAGTAATGTATAGTCCTTGCCTGTTGATAAGTCGGGTTCCGAAGGTGTAGTTGATCGCAAACTCGCTACGTCTCCGAAAGTATCCACGGGATCACACAGAATTAAACACTGGAAAGCAAGCAACGAAAATACCACTATCACTATGGAGCAATCATGAGCGACCAATAAATAAGCAATCAAGATCAAGTATGATGCATGTCATTTGATTATCATGGCATGAACATAAGAACGAGCAAGTTTAAATGAAGCATCGGGAAGCAAGGGTGCAACGCTATCGACAACCTTCATATGCATTAGGTGGGTGCTCAATGGATCCGGAGGATTCTTACGTTGTAGTTATTATGATGCATCATCATGGCATAAACAAAAGACTAGAACATAACATGAACAAGAATTGCCCACACACGAAGATGGACCTTGAGATGGGATTCATTCAATTTAATAAACGCAATATGACATGGCAATATTATGATGCACCTAATGCAATCTATTGCAAGCAATGAAATAAAACGCAATACTACGCTACCGGCAATCTACGGTCACCGGATCGCAACAACAAGGAAAAAAATAATGAAAGAAATACACCATGTGCATCATCATGAGGGGTTTCGTGCAAAATACACCATCACCCAGATAATGCTAGCTCATATAGAAAATTGAACAGCACCATGACGTTCCTCATGTTTTTCTACCCCAAATTCATGTATGACATGAATTATTTGGAGCTAGGATGCACATAGCACAAGAAACGAAAAAAGATGGCAGATTTGGTTCGATTCAAATCATCTTTGAATTTATTCCAAAAAGAAAAAGAAGGATAAATCCCCATTGGGCTGAGTTCGGATGAGGTGGCCCGAAACCTCGCGGTGCTACTCTATTGAGCGCCCACGAAAAAAGAAAACCACTGTGCCAAGCCCACTATGCGCTGCTGCAAAAAAACAGAGGGAAAAAGAGGCAAAAACTGAGGTTTAATTCGTTCCGAGGGGGATCGAACCAGGGACCTCTTGGATGCAATCAGGTCTCCCACACCGCTGGGATACTGATCGAATTGCAATAGGATAACTAACTGAAACAACATAGCACATGCTGCACGGGATAGCTGAAACTGCATCAACATAGAACACTGATAAAACTGAACGCGCGATGCAAAAATATAGAAAAAACGGGTGCCTTGCGTGGACGGGGATTCGAACCCACGACCTCTCGCATACAACCAAAGCATCCACACCACTACACCATCCAATCGAACGTGATTCAACTGGAAACCAAAGTTACATATAGCAGGTGTAGCGCTAACTCTGACGAAACTGAATTTGCGACGGGCGGATGACAGGAGCAAACACCGGCGACGATTGCGACGGCTGCGCTGACCCGACGGCTCGAAGGCTGCGTGGTGTGAGGAACTGGGACATCCAAGAATCCATTTTGCATAGATCTTTCACAGGTGCCTCAAAGACGGAGGCTTGGCCTCGCCAGAAAGTCATGGAGACCACACGGTTTGACAGCTGCAGAGACGGGCGCATGGGCAGGAATTCCGGCGACCGTGGCGTCGCATATAGAGAATCTGCGACTCGCCTGCGACCCGAAAACAACGAAGGGAACCACCACGAACCTACTACTAACGCGAGCGTCTACAGCGAGAAGAAAGGGAGGCAGTGAAGAGGCAGCTCACAGCGGGCACTCGAGGTCGTCAAAAAAATCGGGCTCGGGGACGACGATGCAGGCGCGGACGAAGAGGAGGCAGGGGAGGAAGACGACGCCGGCTTGCGCCGGAGGAACGCCAGCCTCCATCAAGATGGTCCTGTGGACGCGCACGAAGGTGTGGAGGACGTCAACTTCCTTGGCATCGAGGACGAGCTCATGGAGCACCTGATCATTCTGGCGTCAGGGAGAGATAGAGGAGGGAGGAAAAGAAGAGAGGAGATGGCGGCGGAGGCTTGGGGGAATGGGGCTAGGGTTCCTGGACGGAGGGGGGAAGAGGTGCTTAAGAAGGAGGAGGGAGAGGGGGGACCTCCACGTGAGGTGGAATGGAGAGGGGTGGCTGCTCGGTTGGGCTGGGGGTTTTGGGGATTGGGCTGAGATGAGAGAAGAATCGGCCCAATGACCTCTGAAGTATCTCTGCATTTTATTCTTAAAAAAAGACAGCAGAGGAAAAGGCTAAAAGGAAAATTCAAAGGAATTCCAAAAATCATATACAAATATGATTATGAATCCTCATCAACTATAGGATTTTTAGAAAATGATTTGGGACAATATTATTTAAGTAATAAAAATGGCTATTAAACTAATTTAAAAGCCATTTAAATTACAACCCCATTTTCTGAAAAGTAAAAAATCCTGAAAGTTGGGCAAGGGATAAATCATGGAAAAACATGATTATTTGTAGAATATTTCAATGAGGGGATCAACAGGATGGCTTGGAGAAAAATGGCAAGGAACCAAAGAAAGAAATGAAAGGAAAGAAAAGAAAAAGGGGAAATCATTTTACATGATTAGAAAAATGCTTGAGAATTTTTATGTCACATGGATTTTGACAAGGAATCATTGTGCAAATTTTCATCCCTAATGGGAAAAATAAAAATGCAAATTGTACTTAATTTTTGTCAGTTTTGGGCTGTTACAGTTCCCCTCCAGCGCGCTAATGCCCTTACCAATGTGGTCTCCGACAACAATAGTGTGGACTTCTTCAGTGACACAAGGATTGCGGCATGTGACCAAGGGGTTATGCGCATCGTGCTAGATCGAAATATGATGATGAAGGCGGTGCTCGGGTGTCTCCGCATAATGGAGAAACTACACGAGTTGTGGGGGTTCGCAAGAACAACTGCTGAGCGAGAAGTGCACCATCGCGCATCTTTATTCCACACCTCTTCCAATGAGGATTTTCTCCCTCCCTCAGGTAGGTGATAACGTACGTTTCATTACAATATTTCATTTCTACAAGCCTCCCAAGATTTTTGACGATCCAACTTCTTGGCAGGCTTGGGTTGGTGCGAACGGCGACTGGTTGGCCTTTCTTCTATGTAACGAAGGCGTCCAGTACGTTGCACAATGTGTACACTAGAATCACAGTGGATGTGCCTCCATTTACATCTATTGGCCTTCTTCATGTTGATTCCAATCAGGAATACAGTGGGCGGACTTTCAACTATGATATCGTAAGTCCTAAATTGAAGAAGATAGCCATTGCACACCCACCTACAAGGTATCGTGGGTTCAAAGACTACGATATCATTGCCATCTTCGCCAACCGGATTTCCATCACCGGCTGGTGCGGTGTTACCCACTCATTAACATGGTACATGCTCGCCACACCCCATCTGACTCCTTTGTGATATGAAGATGCCGGTTACCATGGCGGCCGGTACTTCGCCGTGAAAGAAAATGTTACATGTTACATAAGGGATCCACAAGCTGCAGGTAAGGTGTTTACATATGCCATGGTGTATGTTATTTGCTTCATTGTTGGTCCATTTAGTAAGATGTTCCTTCGTTTCAATATATTGCAGGTTCGATGCATCCCTCACTTTTAATACGCGCAAGTTGTCGAGAACATAGTGCCATAGAACGCATGGCACAATTGGATGGAGCAATGGTACCTCGTTCCAAATTTCTGGGGCTACGGTTCAATAGGCACAATGTTACTCATGCGGATTGCTATAGATGAGGTCACGGGAAACGAACCTGCAATTCCTTACCTGAACCGGACAATACGAGGTTACAAGAAGGCAAGTTGCGTCTTCTTCAGGATTGATGCATCACAAAGGGACCCTCGGGGCACAGAATGGGAGGTGATCAACGACTTAGGTTAGTACTCCATCTTTTTAGGCGAAAGTTATCCTTGCATGATGGAAATACTACCAATGCACACTGGCGATGATGACCTGTCGTTTATTAAGCCTGGCTTTGTCTTCATTGCTCATCGTCGCATTGTTGACTAGGAAGCGTACCCACGCCTGATCAATGCCATTTTCCCTTGGACGACTCTGCTATGATGGGTTGTAACTTACCAAGTTTCTACTCAAGGCAGCAATCATCCCCTATGTGGATAGTGCCATCGCTGCAATAATTCGACGACTGGAACACAGACGAGAACGCGCGCATGTAGTACATTCTTCTTCCATCCTTATTGGTACATGTGTGTTTTGTTGGGACTCTATGGTTGTATTTATATAGTTCCCAATATGTTTTGTATTTGTGGCCAGAGATATGATTTTAGCCCATGTGTAGTAGTTTCATCTCCAGCATCTCTGATTACAGAGAAATTATTTATCAAAGGTATCACACATGGTGCATTACAATGAACTGCCGGCAATGTTCATGTTCAATTATTTCTGACTTATTTTACAAACGAAAAAGTCCATTTTCGTGGTGGTTCCATAAATATTTTGGCATCTTGCCCTTCCGATTTTTCTTGCATAAGGCATCCACATGTGGAGAAGACCATGCATCAGAGATAGTTTTCTAGGCATTTTTCTACAATGATTTATATACCTATAGTTCAAATCTGAATTACTTGCATAAAATGTAAAGAAAATGAGGTAACTCTATTAAATATAGAAAATGAAACCCGACAGACGCCAAACTTGTACAATAATGATTTAATGGTCTATGTTGAGCATAGAAGAAAATCATTTTAAAACAATGAAGATACATCAACTATTTCTCAAAATTTAAGCCATCCCCTCTTGAAACGACGAAACTTCATCGAAGAGATTCGATTTCTCAAGACTCCACATGGCAACAATCTCCAAACCATCTCAAAATTTTCCACTGTGTTATGGAGTAAAATCATGGCACCATGCCAAATTGAAATAATTCTAACTTATTTTACATTTTCATTATTTTTTAGAAACGAAAAAGTCCATTTTTGAGGTGGTTACACACAATGTGTTTGCATGTTACCCTATTAATTTTTCTTGAATAAGAAATCCACATGTGGAGAAGACGACAAGAGAGATTTTTCTAGCCATTTTCGTATAATAATTTATGTACCTATAGTTCAAATATGAATTACTTGCAAAAAACAGAAAGAAAATACGGTAAATCACTTAAATATAGAAGATGAACCCCAAAAGATGCCAAACTTGCACATCAATGATTTCATGGTCTATGTTGAGCATAGAAAATATATCATATGCAAACAACAAAGAGTCAAAGATACGTCAACTATCTCTCAAAATTTCAGCGGTTCCCTCTCAAAACAACGAACTTCATCAGAGATGGTTCGATTTCTGAAGAATCTACATGACAACAATCTTCAACCCATATCACATTTTAGCACTGTATTATGAAGTCATTTCATGTCACCAAGCCAAGTTTCAACTTTTTTTTCTTATTTTTCATTTTAATTTTTTTTAAAACAAAAATGTCCATAAAAAACCCTAGCTAATGCTCAAACCTCATTAAGAACCCGTCGACCTTATCATGTACTGATCTACCCCTCCTTCCCCCTTACAGTCCCCAAATCCCAATTCTTCCTTCTTCCCATTGCAGCCATGCATGGCAAAATTGAATCTCAATCCACCCCTTGAGCTAGTTCGGTTAAACCTCTCATGGAGAGGATTGATATGTTTTGGAGGCGATTGAGGGGGAAGCTGATCTGTTTTGTGTAATCCCCTTGAAAACCCAATGCAACCGAACAATTCCTTATTTAGTTAACTACTTATTGAGTACGAACTGATTATGTGTGTAACTATTTTCGAAGAAAAATTCGTTTTTATTTAGTTGTGCACATGTTTGCAAAAATATGTTGTCTTCGATGGATGCATCGAGCTATCACAGATGGATGCATCGAGCTGGTCACGGATTGATGCATACGTGGGAAAGTATTGCAATCCATCTCAAATTTTTACCACTTCATTATGACGTCATATCATGGCGCAAAGGACCTCCGCGCCAGATTGTGCACACCAGCTCTGACATGTTCCTCTGACCGCTCTGGGACTCCACCGCGAAGCACTTAAAATATATGTAAGTTGAACTAAATCTTATGTCAAGATGTTAAATCACGCGGCACGCTATGCTAGCGCCAAATTTAAAATTTCCTACCGTGCACAACCAAGATCTTGCTACCGGAGAAGAACTACATGATAAGGGATTACCACTAGACGCACAATCACGACAACGGAAGGAGACTTCGCGATATGATGCGCGTCGGTGGCTGCTCCTCGAATCCCTCGAAATAACCCCTCTTACCTGTCACAACCCTAGTTTTGGTATGTTCTTTTATTACTAGAAATAATTGCATCATGTTTAAATTCTTTGATTAAGAATTGGGGATTTGGAAAAGCCTCAAAAAGAATTTAACTAAAAGGCCAGATAAAAAAAGTTTTTCCAAAATTCCTCCAAACAATTTTGAAAAGTCCTATAAATGAGTATGATCATTTTAAAAATGATTTGGAGTCAAACCCATGCTCATGGATTTTTCAAATATTAAAATAGAGGCTTGGAAATTAAATTTTATTCATATTTGAATTGGATTCAAATTATTTGAACTCCAAAAATCCTGAAAACTTGGGTGTGGTTTTATATCAGTCACATATAGCCCCAATAAAAATATCAGGGTTTTATAAAAATGTTTTGTTATAAAAAACAAAACAAAACAAAAGAAACAGAAACAAAAAAAAAGAAAAACAGAAAAAGGGGCAAAGCCCCACTTACCTGACCCAAGTGGGCAGAAGAGGCCCAGCCCAGGGGGGCAGGACCGTCTTCCTCCTCTGCCAGGAGGAGGGACGGCCGAGCCGTGCACGTCGCATGGCCGCCACCTCCCCTGGCCACGGAGCTGCCTGCTCCCCCCGTCCTCATCTCTTCGTCGTGGAGGCCCTAGGCTAACCCCCTTCCTTTTCCCCTTCTCCCTGGACCTCTCCCCTCTCGCCTCGCCTTTTCTCTGTCGCGTCCGAGAGAAGCCCTCGCCGCCGACGTGCGCTAGCGCGGCCATCGTGCCCCCCTCGGCGAGCCAAGTTGTCCAAGACGCGCACCGCCATCGTCTTCATCACCACGGCCTGTCGATTGGAGCCGAGGAGCTCCCGAGCCGACGCCCTCTTCGAACTCCACCGCCGCGGCCTCGCTACTCCAACGAGCAATTACCAACGACCGCTGCGTCTCCGGCGTCCCGAACCCCCTCCTCTGCAATCTAGGTAAGCCGGCGACGCTCCCCACCTAGCTCCCGCTCCTCCTCGCGCCTTCCTCGCCGAGCTCGTCGGGAGCCCGAGCTCCAGCCGCCGCGGCCATGTCCGTGGGCGTGCTCTCGCCATCCCCTGGCCTCCCCTTGGCGTCCACGTGAACCGCGCGTTCGAGAGGAGCCAAACGGCACCTTCCACGTGGCCTCTAGCGCTCGGAGTCGCCGTCCAGAGCGGGCGCCGCCGCCTCCAGTGGTCGCCGGCGGCTAAACGCCGGCCACTGGATTAATTAGGGGGCTAACCCCCTGATTAGTTAGGCCTTAGGCCACTGACAGGTGGGTCCCAGACGTTAGTTTGACCAGTCAGCACCCCTGACGTCATCATGATGTCATGCTGACGCATTAAAGTCTTTTCCATTTTACAAATAATCCAGAAATTCCAGAAATTGATTAAATCTTTGAAATTCAATAACTTTTAAACCATAACTCCAAATCAAACAAATAATCTATAAAAAATCATCAGAAAAATTCAAGGATTCCAAATATCATACTTTCATAGATGAAAAACACATCTATGATGATGGACCAGTAGCATTTAGCTATTTGGGTTATTTGGAATAATTGAAAATAAATGTTCAAATCATTTCAAATTAAATCTTTGCAATGCCAACCTTATCACATGAACATCAGAGGCATATCATACACATGACAACACGGTTTACCATATCCAAACATTAGCAAATGCAACTATGGCTAATTTGAACCACATTTGGAGTTTGAATTTGAATTTCTTATTCAAATCAACTTCAATTAACATGTGACAATTGAACCCAGCTCACATCAGTACCATGCCATGTTTCATTCTTGAATATGCACTGGAATGTGATGTTTATACTTTGTTGTCTCGGTGTTTTCTTCTTCTTGATAGATCCATCGCAAGACGTAGTCCCTGTTTTCTCCGAAGAGTGGCACCCCCGAGTCTCGACAATAAGGCAAGCAAACCCCCTTTGATCATATCTATAAAAACCCAGTTTCCCTCTTCTTCTCTTATGCATGATTAGGTGATTCACATGTTACCGTTCCACCGCTAGTTGAACCCATCCTTGGCATGACCTATCATTGCTGCCACAGTATTAAGCAAACCTCAACCTAGAAGATACTAGATTGTTTGTGTTCATCATGTGGCCCTTCATCCATGATATGGTATGCCATGCTAGAGTTGTTTGCAATAAAGTTGATCCATCTGGGTGATGTATCGGGATGGTAGTGAACACATGCAACAAGGTGGTAACGTGTTGATGAAGTCACCCTAATATAAGTGAACAATGAGAGGTTGTGTAGGAGTACACAGTGGGTTGTCTCATTTACACTACCCTCGGCCACGAGTTCTTGTGTTGTGATCCAAGACACAGATTACTACCACATGTTGGGCTCATTGACCCCTCTCGACCTATTAACTCACCCCGACTTTGGTCCAGGATTCGCATGGGTTAATTTTATTCTATTTGCTTTCATAACGTAGCAAGGTTTTAGGCAAGCGCAGCACCATCCGTCGAGGTGGGCTTGTCAGACCGTCCATACATCGTCTGGGTCCTGAACAGAAACCCCGACCGGATTCCCGATTGGGGTACATACTCAGATAGGTGATCCCCTGGACTAGAGTTGGAGCCGTGAGGTAAGTGTCGTGGTACTATCCTCGCTGACACCGCTTGAAGGTGACGAGTTCTAGGCGATAAGTGGTAGTTACGTATGTGAAGAAGTACACCCCTGCAGGGTTAATGAACTATTCGAATAGCCGTGTCCGCGGTTATGGACTACTTGGAGATCTTTACTTGATTATTAGACAACTCAAATGGATACTCTAAAAATCTCAAGATAAGTGTGAGTGCTTTGGGTTGCTTCCTCATGGGGAAGTCGAGGAAGGATCCATGGTTGTGTATTGATGTGGTGATCAAGATTAAATGGACTCGTGTGCGACTCTCATCTCAACTCTATGTAGTCGTAGTAGAGGATAGCCAAGTCAAAGCTTTCTGCATTACAACCCCACTTGCCTTTACCTTGATACCTGAGCATGAGTAGTATAGTTCTGACGTAAGTCTTGCTGAGTACGACTTTGTACTCACGTTTTCTTATTCTATGTTTTAGAGACGATACCACTGACCTTGATAGTGGCCTCCCCCTCAAGCTCGACGTCGACGAAGTAATGTAGTCCCAGACAGCAGCCTGGTCCCTCTGGAGGGTCGTTGTGTTTTCTTAAAGGCTTCTTAAGCCATTTGTTAACCTTGTCTTTACTAAGACATAATTTGCTTCCGTTGTTGTATGATGTAATGTTGGATCACAGTGATGTGATCTCTGCTTGTAACACTACTATATCTGCTCTGTGTAGAAGATGCAATAAAGCTATGAGTTTGTAGAGTTCATGTTGTGTTACCTGCTGTTATACACTTGGCATGCATGTTGTGTGTATGTTTATATCGTGCATGTCATGTGTGGGGTTCGATACCTTAGTTGTGCTCTCGCCGACGGTCTTTTATACAAAAAGTGGCCCTTAGATGTGCGCAGCTTGGGGCATCGCGATGCGATTGCTCGTGACTCTGTCATGTGGCACACTTTGTTGTATGATTGAGCCCGCCCGAGACCCCGACTAAGAGATCGGGCTAGAGTCTGTTTATGTAAGTGTTATGATTCAATCGATAATATGGTTGAGGCGACTTGTCTATGAGTATGGGATTTCACCACCCATAATCATTTAGACTTGTGAGCGGACGATGAGGACCCATCTCAGTTGATCATCCAGGCCTGGATGGGATGCCCCTCACGTTCGAGCTTTCCGAGAGTGTCTTGTACTTGGCCTTGTCTGCTTAGACAAGTGGGTATGGCTCTCGGCTCTTCATATGATTGAGTTGTGGTTGGAATTACATACGCAAACCCTGGTCCCGACATTACCGATCCCACGAACGGAGTTCCGTGATCCGATCATGCGAGTTGTTTATCCGAGCACCATAGGTGCAGCACCTCTAAGGGATGCGCACGTACAAGGAGAAGCGCTGGGCGGCAGACTGCTAAGTCCGGCGGCTCGGCCTAGAGGTGGAATGGTGGCTAGGGATGTGGTCTGAAACGTACCCCTTCGGGGTTTTCCCATCCCTTAAATAGGCGTTAGTGGGGTGGCGTCAACCCTTGAGACAATTCGGACCCTCCATCCATCATCCATTCGGATCACATCCAAATGGGCTCCTTTCCCCTTAAGTGCGCGACCCTATAGGTTCACGTACACATGGACACGACCCAGATCGTAGCTAATTCACATGGATTGAACCTTAGCACTTACATAAACAAACTCCAGCCCGATTCACTTAGTCAGGGTCTCGAGCGGGCTCGATCGTACAACAGAGTGTGACATGTAACGGGATTAGATGAGGACATATCCGTACGCACAATCGCATCGCGATGCTCTGAGTTGCTCACAACTCAGAGCCACCTGGCTGTAAGAAAGACCGCTAGCGAGAACACAACCAAGCTATCGAACCCGACACTAAGACATGCACGATATAAACATACACGCAACATGCATGTCAAGTGTATTACAATAGGTAATCAAAACATGAACTCTACAAACTCATAGACTTTATTGCATCTGTTAAACTGAGCAGACATAGTAGTTGTACTACAAGAAGAGATCACATGACGGTGATCCAACATTACATCAAGAAACAAAGGAAGCAAGTTATGTCTTAGTAAAGACAAGGTTAACAAATGGCTTAAGCAGCCTGAAAGAAAATACAACGACCCTCCAAAGGAACCAGGCTGCTGTCTGGAACTATACGACTTAGTCGGCATCGAGCTTGAGGTAGAGGCCACTATTAGGGTCAGTGGTCTCATCTCTAAAACATAAAATAAGCAAACGTGTGTACAAAGCGTACTCCGCAAGACTTACATCAGATCTACAGTGCTCATGCTCAGGTGTCAAGGTAAATGGTAAGTGGGGTTGTATCACAGAAATGCCAGCTTTGACTTGGCTAACCTGAACTGCGACTACATAGAGTTGAGATGAGAAGCACACCCGAGTCCATCTAATCTTGATCACCACATCAATACACTGCCATGGATCCTTCCTTGACTTCCCACGAGGAAGCAATCCAAAACACTCACACTTATCTTGGCAGTTTTAGAGTATCCGTTCAAGTTATATAATAATCAAGTATAGGTCTCCAAGTAGTCCACATAACCACTGACATGACTATTCAAATAGTTATAACCCTGCAGGGGTGTACTTCTTCACATACGTAGCTATCACTTACCGCCTAGAACTCGTCACCCTTCAAGAGGGCGTCTGCGAGGATAGTACCACGACACTTACCTCACAACTCTATCTCTAGTCCAGGGGATCGCCTATTTGAGTGTGTAGCCCAATTGGAATTCCATCCAAAGTTTCCATCTGGGAATCAAACGTTTTATGGACGGCCCGACAAGCCCACCTCGACGGATGGTACTTCTCTTGCCTAAAATCATGCTACAAAGTAACCGTGCATCACCTCCCACTCCAGCACAAAATCGAATCGAAGAAGCAATAACCCATGCAAATCCTGGACCAAAGTCCGAGTGAGTTAATAGGTTGAGAGGGGTCAGTCAGCCCAACATGTGGTAGTACTCTGTGTCTTGGATCACAACACTAGAACTCGGGGGTGGAAATGAGACAACCCACTGTGTAATCCTACACATCCTCTCATTGTTCAACTTTGTTAGGGTGACTTCACCAACACATTACCATTCAGTAGATATGTTCTCTACCGTCCCAATGCATCACCCAGATGCATCATCTTCATTGCATACAACTCTATGCATAGCATAAGAATAACATGGATGAAGGGCCACATGATGATCACAAACAATCCTAGATCTGCTAGGTTGAGGTTGGCTTAATATTGTGGAAGAAATGCTAGGTCATGCAAAGGATGTGTTCAACTAGCGGTAGAACAATAACATGTTAATCACATAATTATGCATCAGCGAGAATGAGAGGGAAATGGGTTTTTATATACATGATCAATGGGGTTTGCTTGCCTTGCTGACAGAAATCATACTGACAATCTTCTGCTTTGGGGATGACCTCCGGTTCTGGTTCCACTTCTATTCGATAGCAAAAAAGTACGGAAAATAACAATCAATACATGCAAGATGCTCAAGCGCATGATATAAGGTTGTAACGTGATGTATATGGTACTGATGTGTTGATCATTCCTTTTAATTGAAGTGTATTGCAAAGGTTTTCTAAATTCAAACTCCAAATTTGAATTCAAAATGTTCCATATCCACATTTGCTTCTATTATACCATTTTAAACTGGTTTGACATGAAAAGAAATTGCATATTCGTAATCCTTAAATTTTCTGATAATTTTTCATATATAAATAATTTCATTACATGTTATGGTTGATTTACTATGAAATTTTGAAGTTTGGAGTATTTTTTGGATTATTATGAAAAAGGAAAAAGGAATAATTGCGTCATCACCATGTCATGCTGACGCCACGGCGGTTTGACTGGTCAAATGACCTGTGGTGCCAGGGTGTCAGTGGCACTGGGTTAATCTCTGTTTAATTTAAACTAACAAGGGTTATTAGGGCGAGGGGGCCCACCTGTCATTGACCTATGGTTAACTAACCTAGGTGATAAGGCCCTAATGGCAAGGTGGCTGACAGCTCAACGCCGGTGAACAAGGGTCACGAGGGCGGCACGACGGGGCGGCGGGGCAGTGCACAATTTGGAGTGCTGAGTGCACCGGGATGAAGCCCGCACACTCACGCACCATGAAGACTAGGCGCACGTCAACGGGGAGCACGGGAGCCACGCCGGAGAGCAAGGCAGCGACGACCTGAGCTCGCCTCGACGAGGATGGCTACCGCGGGCACAAAACAGAGCGTGAGGAGATGGGTCCAGCAGAGGATCTCACCAGAAACTCGATGGTAAGGTCCGGGAGGTCAGAGAGGCACGACAGTGGAGAATTTGTCAACGGCGAGCGGCGGCCGTGGCGGAGGAGGAGGATGCGGGAGCCGTCCACGTTGTGCTCTGGTTCGACTCCGGCTTCAGGTTGACGAATCCGTGCTCGAGTCACCTCCTGGACAAGATCGCGCGGCGAAAGGTGGCTGTTGGCCATGGCTGTTCATGGCGGCGCTCTACAGTGGCTTCGGTGGCGGTGGAATCGACGATGAAGAGGAGGGGATCGCAGCCAGTAGAAGGGGAAAATGGAGGAGGGGTCACATGGGCCTCCATGTCGCAAGATAGTGCCGATAGGAGCAGCTGCGTGAAGACCACAACGACGACGGCATGCCCGACACGCAGCTGTGTGCTCGTGCCCGGGGAAGACAACAAGGGGAGTAGAGGTGGGCAAGGCTGGCTAGGTGGGCTGCCAGGTAAGGCCAAGGTGAGTTCCCTTTCTCTTTTATTTGCATTCTGTTTTGTTTGTTTTGTTTTGATTTTATATATCAAATTTTTGTATAAAACCCTAAGATTTATAATTGGGATTTATGTTACTGATATAATCACACCCAACTTTTTAGGATTTTTGGAGTTCAAAATATTTGAATCCAATTCAACTATGAATATTATTTAATTTCCAATGCTTCCTAATTATTTTTGAAAAATCCATGAGCATGAGATGGGACCCACAACACATGAAATGTTATCATGCCCATTTATAGAGATTTTCAAAAATTTCAGAAGATATTTGGAAAAAGATTTTTGTCTGGCCATTTAATGGATTTATTTTTTAGGCTTTTAACTTGCTCAATTCTTAATTTATGTAATTTAAAAATGATGCAAATATTACTTGCGAATACAAAGCATACGTAAGCTAGGGTTGTGACAACTCGCCCCCACTCACAAGAATCTTGTCCCGAGGTTCAAGGCGGAAGGTAAGAGGGAAAATCTACAAGGTTGCATCTTCAAGAATATCTAACGTCATCATCAACTCATGGAATGTCAAACTAAAACATCCCTTGAGTTGAGACACACAACACACATTCCAAATGATGGAAGGTGGAAGAGAAAATTTCAATTTGGTAGGCAACAGTTCCACGCTTAAGTAGCTAGTGAACAAGTTTACAAAGTAGCGAGGATTTAGGTTTCCCTTGATACCATAACGAGACACCTTAGGGGAGGTGACTCTTAGAAATATATCCGAAGTCAGGAAAAAGAATAGATTTTGATACATGGATCATAGAAGTTTCTTTCACCAGACAGAGGCATTCGGAAACGACTGTTGAAGGAATATGAAATAATGTCATACTCAAATTTGAATGCAGACTATGGTTATAGAGACATTTCGGCAAATGAGAGGCACAATCCCATTTCATACCGAAGGATATAACCTATTGGTTGATGATGGAATTGAAGTAGTGCTCCATGTTGCCTACCCCAAGTGGAAGGTTGAGATGTAGCGTAGTAGCAAATTTCCCTCGGTAAAGATACCTCGGTTATCAAACCAGTAGGATGCCTAAAAGATATAAGTTGACGTGGACCTGCACACAGATACAAATAACTTTGCTCCCAACGAGTACAGAGGGATTGTCAATCCCTCGGCCTTGCCGTTTACAAAGGATCAAACGCAAAAGATAATGATAGTGGTAGTGATAATTGCAACTAAAGGTAAAAGTGCTAAAGTAAAGTGAAGGTGTAAAACTGGTGGAAATATGGACCGGGGTCCCATGATGTTCACTAGTGATGTGCCTCTCTCAAAAGACGATAAACAACTAAGATGGGTGAACAAATTACAGTTGTGCAATTGACATAATTATAAACGCACCGCAATGCTAATTATTCTACTTGAAATTAAGAGTGCTGAAAAGTACAGGCAGTACGCCGAGACAAGTAGACCAAAATCTATCTGCATCTACTCACTAGTCATGCACCTTGAGATATCTATCCAGAACATCTTGTTGGTATTAAGTTGCGAGCCCCACCCAAAGTGTATACTCAAAGCAACAGACAATTGCATTAACAAGCTACGCGAGGTAAATAATCCTTGCAACCGCGGTTACAAGCACCGTTGTTTTCTCCCTGGTGGCAACAACACATCCCCTAGTCTCCTGTTTCTGCCACACAAGCTAGACATCGGGGGGCATGAACCCACAATCATGTATAACGCTCCCTCTTAGAGTTACTATCTACTACTTGGCCAAATCAATAAAAAGCAATGGGGAACATGCAAGAATTACTAAGAATAGAATATAAAAGGTAAACCAAATATATAACTCATCACGATCTGAACATAATCTCATAATCCATCAGATCCCAGCAAACACATCATATGAACAGAAGGAAAATTACATAGGTGCCTTGATAATGTAGGGAAGCTCACAAGGTCGAAACATTAAAGAATAAGCGTGGAAATAAGACATCACATAGCTACTGATCACGGACCCATGGTCCAAGGGGGACTACTCACGGCACATTCGGTAGGCGTACATGATGGTGGAGAGGCTCCCGGAGGTCAATCCTCCCTCCGGCAGGGTGCCAGGAAGAGGTCTTCTGGCACTCCCGATCTTCGGAGCGCGGCGACGGCGGAACAGAGAGGTATTTCGCGATGCGGGCTTCTCCTCGAGGATTTCCTAGACGAGGGGTAAAAATATGCCAGGGGTGGGGACGCGCCACCTGGCCGCCTGGTAGGGGGGTGGCCCCCCTCCGGCTCTCCTTCGGTGTTCTAGAACTTCCTTGACGCTGATTTATATTCTGATTTTTCTGGAATTTTTCTGGCATTTTAGATTGGCAAAAAATCAGTGCAACTAAAGACATCAGCAGACAAGAACTGGCACTGGGTGCACTAAGTTAGTAGGTCAGTACAAATATGTGTAAAATGATATATAAGTGTAGCAAAACATGTAGCAAAGTCACATAAAAGTGCATGGAACAAGTAGAAATTGTAGATACGTTCGGGAAGTATCAACATCCCCAAACTTAATTCCTGCTCTCCCTCGAGTAGGTGAATGCTAGCACAGATAATTTCTATGGTGACATTCTAACACACATATAACAACTTCAAAGTAAAGCAAGTAAGATATGCAATTCAAGTCAAGATAATAACAAGCAAGAGTCTTAACATAAAGGTGCAAGAGCTCTCGCTGTCCGTGACTGAATGTCTCTAAATGGTGTTTGCGTGCAAGCAATGGGAGACGGGATTAAGAGATTAAATAAATAAATATATATATATATAGTTTAATTGATAACTCAATCTACTAAAGTTTCACACTTTGTCTCCTTCAAGATCTTATTTTGACTCATCCCCAGACCACTAGTCAGGTACAAGTCAAACTGATCCTCTACTTTTCAACTTTGAGCACTCACGCAATGGATGAGCGCGAGCAAGATATGAAAAGAGAGAAATGTTGGGGAAGGAAGACAAAATGTCAGATCCCTCTGTTAGGTATGTGCTAGGGTTAGCTAGTGCCTTTGCATCATGTCATAATTTCAAAAAGAAATCTTGGAAATCAAATTCAAAATCAAAATGGGAGAAGGAACACCCCCCAGTTGAATTAATTCAAAAGGCCAGATAAAAATCTTTTCCAAAAATTCATATTAGAGTTTTGAAAAGTATTATAAATGAGTATGATCACATATCAAGTGATGTGGGACCCACCCCATGCTCATAGATTTTTCAAATATTCAAACAGTACCTTGGAATTAAAGAAATCCCCCTATTTGATTTAAAATTCAAATCATTTGAATTTTAAAAATGTTGAAAGTTTATGAGTGGCTTGTCCATATTATTATGAGGCCATGTAAAAGTTTTCAGCATTTAATAAAATGGTTTGGTATTTTTATCAGAGCCAAAACAAATTACAGAAAAAGAAAGGAAAGATTAAACAGAGGAAAAAGGAAAAAAATAACTTACCTCCCGCCAGGGGCGAGGCCCACCTCTCCAGCCGGCCCAGCCCACCAGGGGAACTCCCCTGTCGTCTTCCACCCCGCGCTGCCAAGCACCTCGGTGGCGCGGCGTCGACGCCGTGGACGCCACCTCGACGCCCAGAACCTTCCAGGCCGCCCCAAGCCTCCAAAGTGCGCCACGGAGACGCCCTCGGCTCCCTCTCTCACTTTCCCCCATCGCCGCTTCGTCTCGCGCCTCCTCCTCGCTTTCCCCTTTTTCCCCGAGAGCAGCCGCCGTTCGTCGACGCAAGAACCCGTAGCCAACGCCGGAGATAGGAGAGGAGAACCTGTCCATCGTGCGCAGCGTCGCCGTTTACCCCGATCTGGAGAAGATGGCGTCCTAATCGAGCCCGAGGACGACGCACGCTTCACCGAGAGCTCGCCGGACCCGCAAGCCGCCGTCGTCGATTACTCCGGCCACAGAGCTCCTCCGACCACACCACCGCCTCCACTGCAACCGTGGTGAGCTTCTGCTTCACCCCATCTACTACACGGCCACCCTCTTGTCCCGTACCGTGTTTTGCCATTAAGGCCGGAGTTCCTCGCCGCCGAGATCCATGGAGACGACCCCCTGCTGCGCAATCGAGCCCGCCTCCTTGTCTGACGTCTTCGCAGTGCTCCAAAGCTTCGATTGCGACCATGTCTGCTTCTGTTGGTGCACCGCAGCGACTTCCACCCCGGACCCGTGCCACAGCCGCCGCCCGAGCACGTCGTCGACGAGCTTCCGGCGACTCCCGAGCCTCCCCGTGTGTTCGGGATGAACTGCGCGTGCATGGGCTCCATTTTGGTGGCCTTGGCTTGCCAAATGGTGGCCTGTGCCGCCGTCTTGCGCAACGCCGCCGCGTCGGTTGGTCGCCAGCGACTAGCCGCCGGCAAGCCTGACGTGGCCGGGGTGGTTAACCACTAAACCAACCCCCCTGGGTCACTTACAGGTGGGCCCAGCCCCCTCTAATCCTCTCTGTTAGATTAATCTAACAGGGAAATTAGATGAGAGGCTGACAGCCCTGGCCCACTGGTCAGTTTGACCGGGCTCAAAAACCCCTGACGTCATGCTGACGCAGTGCTGGCGCAATAAAGGTTTTTCTATTTTAAAAGAATTCCAGAAAATACCTCAAACTTTGGAAATTCATAGAAAATTCATATTAACTCCAAATTGGACAAATAATATATGAAAAATGATTAGGAGAAAATTATCTTTCCAAATATGCAACTTTCAACTCTGTTTGAGTTGAATTTAAAAAGTGATCAGTAGCATTTGCTATTTGATTTAAATGGAATTAAATCAAATTCAATTCAAATATTTTTGCAACTTGAACCATGGCAACATGATGCATTTCACTTACACATCAGAGGCATATCATAAACATTTGAAGATGATTCAAAATGATCAAACTATATCACATATAACTTGGTTAATGTTGAATTCCAATGTGGAGTATGAATTTGCATTTTAAATGCAATATATTCCACTTAAATGGAATTGCCTCACACATCAAAATTATACTTCAAGCTTTAACATTCCATCATGTGCTTGAGCATTGCATTCATATTGATTGCTACTTCGTGCTTTGCTTGCCGAGTAGAGGTGGAACCGGAGCAAGAGGTCACCCCCTTCGCTGAAGATCCAGAACCCGAACCTCGTCAGCAAGGCAAGCAAAATCCCATTGATCATGTCGATAAAATCCCACTTCCCTCTCATGTCTCACTTATGCATTGTATAGGATGATCACCATGTTACGATTCTACCGCATAGATGAACCCATTCCTTTGCATGACCTATCTTTTGTCACAGTAGTAAGCAAACCACAATCCTAGCAAATGTAGGAGTTGAATGATATCATGTGGCCCCTGCAAATGTTTCCGCTTATTGAATGCTTAGTATGATACCCTGATGTTACTGTGATGTGAGTCCGGATGGTAGTGATCATGTTGATGATGGTAGAAAAGTGTTGGTGAATCGACCCTAATACAAGGTGAACGATGAGAGGCTGTGTAGGAGTACACGGTGGGTTGTCTCGTTGAACACCGCCCTAAGTCCGAGTTCTTGTGTGGTGATACAAGATGAAGAGTACAACCACACATTGGGCTCACTGACCCCTCTCAACTTATTAACTCATCCCTTTCGATGTCCAGATGTCGCAGTAGTTCGGAGTTCTGGTAGGCTTGTGGCCTAGATGCTAAGTGAGAGAACGGCTCAACCGAGACCGGCTTATGCACCACGCACACATCGCTTGGGTCCACTTTGGTAAACCGGCCGGGTTCACGATTGTGGTAGCCAACCCAAGTAGGCGGCTTTCTTGGACTAGATAGGCTATGAGGTAACAGTTGTGGTGAGCATCCTCGCTAGCACCCCTTGTATGGTGTCGAGATCAAAGGAGGTAAATGATGGTCATGTGTGTGTAGCGGTACACCCTTGCAAGGTTATCAAAACTATTCGAATAGCCACGTCCGCGGTTATGGACTACTTGGAAAGCTTAGCTTGATTATTAGATAACTTGAACCGGATACTTCTAAAATACACCAAGATAAGTGTGAGTGCTATGGCGTGCTTTCTCGTGGGGAAGTCGAGGAAGGCACCATAGTGGTGTATTGGTTGGAGAAAGTAGTGGACTCGTGTACGCTTCTTACCTCAAGTCTGGTACTCGTAGTTCAGGATTAGCCAAGTCAAAGCTGGCATTTCTGCAAGTGAACCCCACCTCCTTTTACCTTGACACATGTGCATGAGTAGTATAGCTCCTATGTAAGTCTTTGTGAGTACGCCTTTGTACTCATGTTTGCTTAATCTATGTTTTAGATGACGCCACTGACCCCGAAGGTGGCTTCTTCATCGAGCTGGATGACTGAAGTTAAGCTAGTCTAGTCCCAGTCAGCAGACTGGTTCCCTCGTGGAGGGCTTTATGTTTGAATAAGGCTTCTTAAGCCAATTTGTTAAACTTGTCTGTACTCAGACATAATTTGCTTCCGCTTTATGTTGTAATGTTGGATCACATGTTTGTGATCTCTGTGTGTACTCTATAAGAGTTATAAATAAAATGTACACTTTGTAGAGAATTGCAATGGTACCTGCTGTTCATACAAGGCATGTGTGCTGCTTGTATGTTTATAACATGCATGTCTTTGTATGGGTTTTCGAGACCTTAGTTGTGTTCTGGCTGGCGGTCTTTCATACACCAAGTGGCCCTTATATGTGCGCAGCTTGGGGCATCGCGATGCGATTGTCCGAGACTCCGTCTCGTCCACACTTTGTGGTATGATCGAGCCCGCCCTAGACCCCGACTAAGTGATCGGGCTGGAGTAAGTCTATGTAAGAGATTTGAGATAGTCGATAGTATGGTTGAGGCGACTTGTATTTGAATATGGGAGTTCACCACCCATATCATTAGACTTGTGTGCGGACGATGAGGACCCATCACAGTTGATCATCCGGCCTGGATGGGATGCCCCTCACGCACGATGCTTTCCGAGAAAGTTCAGTGCTTGGCCTTGTCTGCATAGACAAGTGGGTGCGGTTCTCGGCTCTCCATATGACTATGTCTTAACTGGACTTGCATACGCTAACCCCGGGTCCCGACAGACTTGGTATCAGAGAAGGACTGACTGTAGGACTAGTAGCCTTGGCCGAAGTTGAGTCTAGCTTGCTATAGTTATATAGTTACTCTGGGTATATAAGGGAACAACGTAAGGCTTCTTTTTTTCTCCTTACCCCCTTCGTTCTGAGTTCTGAGTCACCCTCATCTTGTTCTATGGGAAGATAGGACTAGGCTCTCCTCTGTCTGTTTAGCACATCTCGTTGATTGCTTCCTTATAGCCGTAGGAAAGTTGTGTCAGGTTTTCCTAGCATTGTTATAATGCTGATTTCTTACATCGTATTATGTAAGTGCTGTTTTCATGATTGAAAGAAATTGTCATTTCTTACAATTAAAGCCGTTATGCTGTCCGAGTCATTCCAGGTTTATCTCATAATCTGATGCATTTGCAAACTCCTTTCTGTTTCATATGGCAGATCTTCCCCCTCGGCAGATTGTTCGTTTGACCAGGTGCCTCGGTGTGCGTGGCCATCCCGCCACGTTGATCGAGATGATGTCCTATGTGGGATCTCGATGGTACCCTGAGTACACCATCGAGGAGCAGTTCCACGACTTCAACCAGACGCAGTTCCACTGCATTGTCCGGATCTACCCACACCACATTGGAGTCACCCAGCCTATCCACTTTGGACATGGCATCGACGTTACCGAGAACATGGTTGTGCAGGATGCTGCATATTCATGTATTACACTGCTGAGAGAGGAGCACACCATGCTGAGAGAGACTTCTTTCCGCTATATCCCAGCTGCACATCCAGGAGAAGAGGGATATTACACCGGACTCTACTCAGATCACTCTACAGAGGATCCAGCACTCCAGGTGACTGCTAGGTTTGCTAGTGACAAAGATCGTGATGCACGCGCTCTCCGTTTTGAGCTCCACGCTACTCGTGTTCGTCTGTATCGAGCACTGACGCTCTTGGCACCCTTTGTGAGCGTGGGATCAGTGGAGTACGATGCGATCTATCCAGTGAGGACCCAGATGCCTTCTCGAGTTGCTTGGCCCGAGATTGGAGGAATTTTTCCACCCCGTGGTCCTTTGCTTCCACCCTACACTGGACCTAGGCCCCATCCTTGCCCAAATGGATATCAGGGTCCACAAGCCTCCGTGTTTTCCGATGGTCACCTCCAGCTACCGGGATACGCGGGTAACTTTTATGAGGATTACTATGGAGATGGAGATGAGTGAGACCGCCTGTGGCCTTACTTAGTGAGGATGTAGTAGTACCTTAGTGTATTGTAAGCAAGGTGTCTAAGTTCCAGAGGCTTAGATAAATAATGTATAGGGAGTCAGAGTGCCTCTGAAGGATGTATCATCTTCATCACGTTTGTATTAGCTTAGTGCTTGTACTAAAACGATGTATGGTTTGTATGACAGCTTGTGAATATATGGCTTGTATGCTTTTATCACCATGTTGTCAAGATGATTACTTCCTTTGCTCTGTAATCCTTCCAGTACTTCAATACCTTGATTAGACTCTTGAAATCAACTCTGTTTGACTTTGGATTTTTCACCTTCAGGATGTCTCAAGGTACACGTGGCCAGATTGGTCGTAACCAAGGTCGTGGGAACGACTAGGAGGAAGGCAACCTTCCACCCCACCCACGATGGCCCAAGTTCTGATGGAGGTCGAGAGGAACCGCCGTGACTCTCATCACCTGCTGGAAGTCATCGCACGCAACACCACTCAGCAGTGCAATGAGCTGGTGTCTCTGAACGACTTCATCCGGCTTCATCCCCCGGTTTTCAGTTACTCCACCGAGCCCCTTGACGCCGATGACTGGCTCCGCAGCATCGAGAGGAAGCTCCAAGCAGGCCATGTTTCAGATGGCGACAAGGTCAATTATGCCACCTATCACCTTGAAGGTGCAGCAAGCTCTTGGTGGGAGAATTTTCTGAATATGCGCCCCGTTGGACCACCAGCATCTTGGGAGGAATTCTGTACGTCCTTCCGCGAGCACCACATCCCCAAGGGTCTCATGGACCGCAAGCGTGAGGCGTTCCGTAACCTCACTCAAGGCAGAAGAACCGTGGACGAGTTTAGTCGTGAGTTCAACCGACTTGCTCGTTATGCAACTGAAGAAGTCTCCACCGACTCCAAGCAACAAGAGAGGTTCCGTCGTGGCCTCAACTCCGGACTCCGTCGCGAGCTCAACCTTCATGACTTTGCCACATTCCAGGTCCTTGTCAACAAGGCCATCAAGGCAGAGGACATGAACACCCCCAACGACTTTCGCAAACACCCCAGAGATGATAGTTCATCCAGTTCTGGCTCCCAGAAGCGCAAGATTTGGATCCCCAATAGCATGTTCCGCCAGAACAACCCCCCGAGGCCATCCTATGTGGCGCCTCGTCCACCCACCCAGTTCCACCCAGCTCCACCAAACCACTCATCTCCACGCACTGTTTTCGGAGCTTGCTACATGTGTGGTCAGGCAGGCCACTACTCTCGCGAGTGCCCCCAGAACCAGGTCCAGAACCAAAATGCTCCACCACGTGCCGGAGGCAACAACAACAAAAACAATGGTCGTGGCAAGCCACCCCAGAAGGTCTACACCGCCAAACCCGCTCCTCCCGCCACTCGTGGACGTCTGAACCAGGTTGCCGCTGAAGAGACTGACGACACCACTGACGTCATTCTTGGTACGCTCCCAGTCAATTTTGTTCCTACTTCCGTTCTTTTCGACCCAGGAGCATCTCATTCATTCATGTCGGAAAGTTATGCACTTCGTCATGAGTTACCCTTTGTTGAATTGTCCACCCCGATGGTTATTCAAACTCCAGGGTCAAGATGGCAAACTAATAGAGTGAGCCATGGTAATCAAAATTCAATTGAGGGTTTAGTATTCCTTGCTTCACTCATAGCCCTCAAGTCTTCAGACATTGATGTCATCCTTGGCATGGATTGGCTATCAAGACAAAATGCCTATCTGGATTGCAAAGGCAAATTCGTGAAACTCACCCACCCTTCGGGCAAAACCATCAACTATAACTCACCCAGAACAAGAACCCAAGTGCATTCTTTGAATGTACTCCCCCTTCCCGAACTTGAAGATATTCCGGTGGTTTGTGACTTCCCGGATGTCTTTCCTGAAGAGCTGCCGCGCATGCCACCCGACAGATGTGTAGAATTTATAGTGGATCTTGTTCCAGGAACCGCACCAATTTCCAAACACCCTTATAAAATGGCCCCACATGAGTTAGCTGAGCTAAAAACCCAACTTGATGCTTCGTTGGCAAAAGGCTTCATCCGCCCTAGCTCATCGCCATGGGGTTGCCCCGTTCTCTTCGTAAAGAAGAAAGATGGAACAGAAAGGATGTGCGTAGATTATCGCCCGCTAAATTTAGCGACGATAAAGAACAAATACCCACTGCCCAGGATCAATGATCTTTATGATCAACTTGCAGGATCCTCCGTCTTCTCCAAGATGGATTTAAGATTAGGTTATCATCAGATCAGAATCCGAAACGAGGACATTCCCAAAACGACTTTTACTACTCGTTATGGTCTTTACGAGTACACCGTCATGTCCTTTGGTTTAACCAATGCCCCCGCCACGTTCTCACGCTTGATGAATTCGATCTTCATGGAGTACCTAGATAAATTTGTGGTGGTTTATCTTGATGATATTCTCATCTACTCGAAGAACGAAGAAGATCATGCCGAACACTTAAGGCTGGTATTGATGAAGCTTAGAGAGCATCGCCTGTACGCTAAATTATCCAAGTGTGAATTCTGGCTACCAGAAGTGACCTACTTAGGCCACGTGATTTCTGCAAAAGGCATTGCTGTGAATCCCGAGAGAGTTCAGGCCGTCCTTGACTGGACTCCACCTGAATAGGTTAAGCAAGTTAGGAGTTTTCTTGGCCTAGCCAGCTATTGTCGTCGCTTCATCGAGAACTTTTCTAAAGTTGCAAAGCCTCTAACTGAACTCCTCAAGAAAGATAAGAAATTCCAATGGACTCCCAAGTGCGAGGAAAGCTTTCAAGAGCTAAAAAGAAGATTGACTTCCGCACCCGTACTTGCACCTCCAGACACAAAAAGGGATTTCGAGATCTATTGTGACGCATCACGGCAAGGGTTAGGATGCATACTTCTGCAAGATCGACATGTGGTAGCTTATGCTTCACGCCAGTTGCGGCCACATGAAGAGAACTATCCTACCCATGACCTTGAACTCGCTGCCGTAGTTCATGCCCTAACAACTTGGCGACATTACCTCCTTGGTAATCGTTGTGAGATTTATTCCGACCACCAAAGCCTCAAATATATTTTCACCCAGCCAGATCTTAATCTTAGGCAAAGACGCTGGATTGAGTTGATAAAAGATTACGACGTAGAAATTTCTTACACCCCAGGCAAAGCCAATGTCATGGCTGATGCACTAAGTCGTAAGTCGTACTGTAACAACCTCATGTTACGGCAGTATCAACCACTTCTTCATGAGGACTTTCGCAAGCTCAACCTTGAAATTGTTCCTCATGGCTATCTTTCTACCTTGGTGGCGAAACCAACTCTTGAGGATTAAATCATAGTTGCCCAAAGGCGTGCACGAGGTGTTCGCCGGATCAAGGAGAACATTGCTAGCGGAGTTGCTAAATGTTTCTCCACAGATAACAAAGGAACGGTATTCTTTGAAAATCGTTTGGTAGTACCTAAGAATAGGGAACTAAGGCAACTCATCCTCAAGGAAGCCCATGACACACCCCTCTCAATTCATCCCGGTAGCACGAAAATGTACCGAGATCTACGCCAGAGATTTTGGTGGACTAGGATGAAGAGAGACATTGCTCAATTTGTTGCCGAATGTGATGTTTGTCGTCGCATTAAGGCAGAACATCAAAGACCTGCTGGTACACTTCAACCCTTGTCCATTCCTGAGTGGAAATGGGACAAAGTCGGTATGGACTTCATCACTGGCTTTCCAAGAACCCAGAAAGGAAACAATGCCATATTCGTTGTCATAGATAGGCTTTCCAAAGTTGCTCACTTCCTTCCGGTTCACGAGTCTATAACTGCTAGCCAGTTAGCAGACTTGTACATCTCCAGAATTGTATCCCTTCATGGTGTTCCTTTGGAAATCAATTCTGATCGCGGAAGCCTTTTCACCTCTAGATTTTGGGGAAGCTTCCAACGTGCTATGGGAACTCATCTCTCCTTTAGTACGGCTTTCCATCCTCAGTCTAGCGGTCAAGTCGAAAGGGTTAACCAGATTCTTGAAGACATGCTCAGAGCTTGTGTTATCTCATTCGGGAAGAATTGGGAGAATTCTCTTCCATTTGCCGAATTTGCTTATAACAATAGTTTTCAATCTAGTCTGAACATGGCTCCTTTTGAACTCCTTTATGGACGACGATGTCGAACACCACTAAACTGGTCTGAAACCGGTGAAAGACAATTCTTTGGACCGGACATGATCAAGGAAGCAGAAGAGCAAGTTCGCATTGTTCGTGATCAATTGAAAGCAGCCCAGTCTCGTCAGAAAAGCTACTATGATCGTCATCATAGGCAAGAAAGCTACAATCTGGATGAGAAGGCTTACCTTTGGGTTACTCCTCTGAAGGGAACCCAACGTTTCGGTATCAAAGGCAAATTGGCCCCACGTTACATCGGACCTTTCCGCATTATTGCTAAACGTGGAGAAGTTGCCTACCAACTTGAACTACCTCCGCACCTTTCCCGAGTACACGATGTATTCCATGTATCCCAACTCAGGCGTTGCTTCAAGGACCCCATCCGCGAAGTCGACCATGAAGCGCTTGATCTCCAAGATGACCTTTCTTATCGAGAATACCCCGTTCGTATTCTTGATTCCGCAGAGCGTGTCACTCGTCGTCAGAAGATTAGGTTTCTGAAAGTGCAATGGTCGCACCACTCTGAAAGAGAAGCCACGTGGGAGAGAGAAGACCGTCTCAGTGACGAGTACCCCACCTTCCTCCCGCAGACTTCTGAATCTCGGGACGAGATTCTTTTGAATGGGGGCGCGTTCTCAGATCCCTCTGTTAGGTATGTGCTAGGGTTAGCTAGTGCCTTTGCATCATGTCAAAATTTCAAAAAGAAATATTGGAAATCAAATTCAAAATCAAAATGGGAGAAGGAACACCCCCCAGTTGAATTAATTCAAAAGGCCAGATAAAAATCTTTTCCAAAAATTCATGTTAGAGTTTTGAAAAGTCTTATAAATGAGTATGATCACATATCAAGTGATGTGGGACCCACCCCATGCTCATAGATTTTTCAAATATTCAAACAGTACCTTGGAATTAAAGAAATCCCCCTATTTGATTTAAAATTCAAATCATTTGAATTTTAAAAATGTTGAAAGTTTATGAGTGGCTTGTCCATATTATTATGAGGCCATGTAAAAGTTTTCAGCATTTAATAAAATGGTTTGGTATTTTTATCAGAGCCAAAACAATTTACAGAAAAAGAAAGGAAAGATTAAACAGAGGAAAAAGGAAAAAAATAACTTACCTCCCGCCAGGGGCGAGACCCACCTCTCCAGCCGGCCCAGCCCACCAGGGGAACTCCCCTGTCGTCTTCCACCCCGCGCTGCCAAGCAGCTCGGTGGCGCGGCGTCGACGCCGTGGACGCCACCTCGACGCCCAGGACCTTCCAGGCCGCCCCAAGCCTCCAAAGTGCGCCACGGAGACGCCCTCGGCTCCCTCTCTCACTTTCCCCCATCGCCGCTTCGTCTCGCGCCTCCTCCTCGCTTTCCCCTTTTTCCCCGAGACCAGCCGCCGTTCGTCGACGCAAGAACCCGTAGCCAACGCCGGAGATAGGCGAGGAGAACCTGTTCATCGTGCGCAGCGTCGCCGTTTACCCCGATCTGGAGAAGATGGCGTCCTAATCGAGCCCGAGGACGACGCACGCTTCACCGAGAGCTCGCCGGACCCGCAAGCCGCCGTCGTCGATTACTCCGGCCACAGAGCTCCTCCGACCACACCACCGCCTCCACTGCAACCGTGGTGAGCTTCTGCTTCACCCCATCTACTACACGGCCACCCTCTTATCCCGTACCGTGTTTTCCATGAAGGCCAGAGCTCCTCGCCGCCGAGATCCATGGAGACGACCCCCTGCTGCGCAATCGAGCCCGCCTCCTTGTCTGACGTCTTCGCAGTGCTCCAAAGTTTCGATTGCGACCATGTCTGCTTCTGTTGGTGCACCGCAGCGACTTCCACCCCGGACCCGTGCCACAGCCGCCGCCCGAGCACGTCGTCGACGAGCTTCCGGCGACTCCCGAGCCTCCCCGTGTGTGCGGGATGAACTGCGCGTGCATGGGCTCCATTTTGGTGGCCTTGGCTTGACAAATGGTGGCCTGTGCCGCCGTCTTGCGCAACGCCGCCGCATCGGTTGGTCGCCGGCGACTAGCCGCCGGCAAGCCTGACGTGGCCGGGGTGGTTAACCACTAAACCAACCCCCCTGGGTCACTTACAGGTGGGCCCAGCCCCCTCTAATCCTCTCTGTTAGATTAATCTAACAGGGAAATTAGATGAGAGGCTGATAGCCCTGGCCCACTGGTCAGTTTGACCGGGGTCAAAAACCCCTGACGTCATGCTGACGCAGTGCTGGCGCAATAAAGGTTTTTTCTATTTTAAAAGAATTACAGAAATTCCAGAAAATACCCCAAACTTTGGAAATTCATAGAAAATTCATATTAACTCCAAATTGGACAAATAATATATGAAAAATGATCAGGAGAAAATTATCTTTCCAAATATGCAACTTTCAACTCTGTTTGAGTTGAATTTAAAAAGTGATCAGTAGCATTTGCTATTTGATTTAAATGGAATTAAATCAAATTCAATTCAAATATTTTTGCAACTTGAACCATGGCAACATGCTGCATTTCACTTACACATCAGAGGCATATCATACACATTTGAAGATGATTCAAAATGATCAAACTATATCACATATAACTTGGTTAATGTTGAATTCAAATGTGGAGTTTGAATTTGCATTTTAAATGCAATATATTCCACTTAAATGGAATTGCCTCACACATGAAAATTATACTTCAAGCTTTAACATTCCATCATGTGCTTGAGCATTGCATTCATATTGATTGCTACTTCGTGCTTTGCTTGCCGAGTAGAGGTGGAACCGGAGCAAGAGGTCACCCCCTTCGCTGAAGATCCAGAACCCGAACCTCGTCAGCAAGGCAAGCAAAACCCCATTGATCATGTCGATAAAATCCCACTTCCCTCTCATGTCTCGCTTATGCATTGTATAGGATGATCACCATGTTACGATTCTACCGCATAGATGAACCCATTCCTTTGCATGACCTATCTTTTGTCACAGTAGTAAGCAAACCACAATCCTAGCAAATGTAGGAGTTGAATGATATCATCTGGCCCCTGCAAATGTTACCGCTTATTGCATGCTTAGTATGATACCATGATGTTACTGTGATGTGAGTCGGGATGGTAGTGATCATGTTGATGATGGTACAAAAGTGTTGGTGAATCGACCCTAATACAAGGTGAACGATGAGAGGCTGTGTAGGAGTACACGGTGGGTTGTCTCGTTGAAAACCGCCCTAAGTCCGAGTTCTTGTGTGGTGATCCAAGATGAAGAGTACAACCACACATTGGGCTCACTGACCCCTCTCAACTTATTAACTCATCCCTTTCGATGTCCAGATGTCGCAGTAGTTCGGAGTTCTGGTAGGCTTGTGGCCTGGATGCTAAGTGAGAGAACGGCTCAACCGAGACCGGCTTATGCACCACGCACACATCGCTTGGGTCCACTTCGGTAAACCGGCCGGGTTCACGATTGTGGTAGCCAACCCAAGTAGGCGGCTTTCTTGGACTAGATAGGCTATGAGGTAACAGTTGTGGTGAGCATCCTCGCTGGCACCCCTTGAATGGTGTCGAGATCAAAGGCGGTAAATGATGGTCATGTGTGTGTAGCGGTACACCCTTCCAAGGTTATCAAAACTATTCGAATAGCCGCGTCCGCGGTTATGGACTACTTGGAAAGCTTAGCTTGATTATTAGATAACTTGAACCGGATACTTCTAAAATACACCAAGATAAGTGTGAGTGCTATGGCGTGCTTTCTCGTGGGGAAGTTGAGGAAGGCACCATAGTGGTGTATTGGTTGGAGAAAGTAGTGGACTCGTGTACGCTTCTTACCTCAAGTCTGGTACTCGTAGTTCAGGATTAGCCAAGTCAAAGCTGGAATTTCTGCAAGTGAACCCCACCTCCTTTTACCTTGACACATGTGCATGAGTAGTATAGCTCCTATGTAAGTCTTGCTGAGTACGCCTTTGTACTCACGTTTGCTTAATCTATGTTTTAGATGACGCCACTGACCCCGAAGGTGGCTTCTTCATCGAGCTGGACGACTGAAGTGATGCTAGTCTAGTCCCAGTCAGCAGACTGGTTCCCTCGTCGAGGGCTTTATGTTTGAATAAGGCTTCTTAAGCCAATTTGTTAAACTTGTCTGTACTCAGACATAATTTGCTTCCGCTTTATGTTGTAATGTTCGATCACATGTTTGTGATCTCTGTGTGTACTCTATAAGAGTTATAAATAAAATGTACACTTTGTAGAGAATTGCAATGGTACCTGCTGTTCATACAAGGCATGTGTGCTGCGTGTATGTTTATAACATGCATGTCTTTGTATGGGTTTTCGAGACCTTAGTTGTGTTCTGGCTGGCGGTCTTTCATACACCAAGTGGCCCTTAGATGTGCGCAGCTTGGGGCATCGCGATGCGATTGTCCGAGACTCCGTCTCGTGCACACTTTGTGGTATGATCGAGCCCGCCCTAGACCCTGACTAAGTGATCGGGCTGGAGTAAGTCTATGTAAGAGTTTTGAGATAGTCGATAGTATGGTTGAGGCGACTTGTCTTTGAATATGGGAGTTCACCACCCATATCATTAGACTTGTGTGCGGACGATGAGGACCCATCACAGTTGATCATCCGGCCTGGATGGGATGCCCCTCACGCACGATGCTTTCCGAGAATGTTCAGTGCTTGGCATTGTCTGCATAGACAAGTGGGTGCGGTTCTCGGCTCTCCATATGACTATGTCTTAACTGGACTTGCATACGCTAACCCCGGGTCCCGACACAAAAAAGGTGTGAAAGGCTCACATCAATGAGGACAATCATCGGCGAGAGAACGCCAAATGATAGATATGATGCGAGGAGTAGGGATTTCCATGCAACAGATGCACATATGAGCTAGGGTATGCTCTCCAATGGAACTAGTGGGGTTGCATCCAACTTGCTTGCTCATGAAAACCTAGAGCTCATTTGAGGGGGCTCATCCTTGGAATATGCAAGCCAAGTTCTACAGTGAAAGGGTCTCCACATAGTTATGCATGAATGGTAATCTCTATGGAGTACAAATATATCAATGGAGTACGAGTGTGGATATTTCAAAAGGAGTAGTAGTGTTTCCCCTTCTCTCTTTTTATATATTTTTTTTCTATTTTTTCTATTTTTTTGTATTTTTGTGGCCTCTTTGGCTCTTTCTATTTATCTCTCATTTTTCCTCTTTGGGATCTTTTAATTTGTCCTCTTTGGGATCATTTCCTCACTTAAGGGCAATACTCTATATGTTACAAGAATATAGAAGATCTTCACACTTTACAAGAAGTACTCAAACATAAAGCTCTCCAAGGGAACTAGTGGGGGTGCATCCAACTTGCTTGCTCATGAAGACCTAGAGATCATTTGAGGAGGCTCATCCTTGGAATATGCAAGCCAAGTGCTATAGTGTAAGGGTCCCCACATAGGTATGCATGAATGATAATCTCTACGGAGTACAAATATAGCAATGAAGTACGAGTGTGGATCTTTCAAAAGGAATAGTAGTGTTGCCCCCTTCTCTCTTTTTATTTATTTTTCTCTTTTTTTATTGTATTGTATTTTTGTGGCCTCTTTGGCTCTTTCTATTCATCTCTCATTTGTCCTCTTTGGGATCTTTTAATTTGTGCTCTTTGGGATCTTTTAATTTGTCCTCTTTGGGATATTTTCCTCACTTAAGGGCAACACTATATATTTAACAGGAATATAGAAGATCTTCACACTTTATAAGAAATACTCAACATAAAGAAAATTGAAAACTATCATGATGTATGAAAATGTATGCTCTGCTAGTGTAGCAGGATATGCAACGATACTAGTGCGTCATGTAGAAATAATAAGGGCAAAGCCCAACTATCATTCGGCTCCTCGATCAAGAAAAAGCATGTATGTCATGAGGATCAAGTCATGAGATGGTGGATGTTTCATCGCAATGTATCTCGGAAAGGCTATGGAAATGCCTTGATAGGTAGGTATGGTGGCTATTTTGAGGAATATATAAGGAGGTTTATGATGACAGAGTGTATCGTGTCAAGGGTTTGGATGCACCGGCGTAGTATGCGCCAACTCTCATGGTGAGAAAGGGCAATGCTCGGTACCGAAGGGGCTAGCAAAATATGGGAAGGTGGAAGTGCCAACAATCGAATACTCGCATTAGTCCGAAGAACTCATGCACTTATTAGTGGTAAATCTCTATCTAATCGGGAGGTTCACAAAGAGACGAGTACCCCGAGGAGGAGTGTATGGGGGTTTGGTTATCCTTGCACATCCTCGACCCATGGTACGTGACGGTACTCTATATATTTCAGCCCCTCCAGAGGTTAGAGATTCATCTAGTAGCTAGAGTGCTCAACTAATTTTTGTAGTTTTTTAAAATAAGCACGGTTTCCCAAAATACAACACCTATCACTAATAGGCTCAAGCTCTTGGCACCTTGATGTCCAAACATTACTATAATCAATACCTCAAAACTATTGCATGTTACTACTACACTTGTAATAGCCACCTTAATTACCTCCTCATGCAAGGCACACAACTCAGTGCAACAAGCGACCTCTCTACACAAGATAAACATGAAGGCTAAGAGACTTCCTAGAACATCCTAAACAAAAGATCATAAAAATATAAGCATGAAAACTAAAAGCTAAGCAGGACAGCAGCTATGAAAAGATAAAGAACACACACAAAAAGAAAGATAAGCATGCAAGCCTATGTTGTGTTGTACGGTGGAGTGGAGCATGTTTCTCTCCCAAACAATGAATGCTAGGATCCAACTTGTTATTAACATCAAGCAAAACTAAAACAAACTAAAAAGTAAAGAGCGAGATGCTCCAAGTCTAGCACATAACATATGAAGTGATAAAAATATAGCATGGGGAAGGACGAACCGATGATTGTTGATGGAGAAGGGGATGCACGGGGGCATACCCAAGCTTAGATGCTTGAGTATCCTTGGATATTTCTTGGGGGTGCATGGGGGCATCCCCAAGCTTGATCAATTGACACTCCCGAATCTTCTTTCATCATCTTCCTTCGCATACTTGAAAACTCCCTTCATACGAAACTCATCATAAGCTGATTAGAGTGGTTAGTACCCATGATAAAATAATTTTTCTTCACTTGACATAAAGATATTCTTGAATAGCTACTGTTTTTAAAGATTTACAAAAAATTTAAAAAAGAAAAAGAAAGATTAAGGTTTGCAAAATGAAGGAAAGGAAAAACGTGGAAGAATCTGTGAAAAATAGTGAAGAAGGTAGTAAATAATTTTTTTGGGGCACTTCTGCAACTCAAATTAAAAAATTCAGAACAGATGCACTAAAGACAAGTGTATAGAGCACGCTGTCAAAACAATTCAGATCGAAAATATGATCTGGTGATTTTAGCCAAATTTTTCCGTCAAGGGGACATAATCTGTTTCTCGACAACATGTCACAAGTTTTGAACTTTCTTGCAATCAGAAGCTAAAACTTGGCATAAAGATTGAAAAATAAAGATACAATGATGTTGCTACAGTAGTAACAAACATCAAGACCATTAAACTGAAAATATAAACATCTTGGGTTGCCTCCCAACAAGCGCTTTCTTTTATGCCTTTTAGCTAGGCATGATACAAGAAAATCAAGTTTTATCAATATCAAAAGAATAGCTTGCTCGTGTAACGGACTCATAAGGTAACTTTATTTTCTTTCGAGCAAAGTGTTACATTACCTTTTTGAGGTGGAACTGAGATCTAATTGTCCCCTCTTTCATCTCAATGATAGCACCAGCGTTGCGAAGAAAAGGACGTCCCAAAATAATTGGACATGAAGGATCACATTCAATGTCCATGACAAGAACATCAATGGGAACATAATTATCATTGACAATAATAAGCACATCATCAATCCTTCCTAAAGGTTTCTTTACGGAAGAATCAACAAGACGAACACCAAAAGAACAAGTATCAAAAGGTTTCAAATTAAGCATATCATACATTCTTTTGGGCATAACGGTAGGTCCAACATCACATAAAGCATATCAAGAGAAGTTATTTAATTTAAATTTGACTATGGGATCCCAACCAACTTCTATCTTCCTAGGGATGGAAGTCTCAAGTTTGAGCTTCTCCTCCCTAGATTTGATAAGAGCATTGGTAATATGGTCGGTAAATGCAAATTTTAAGTGTGCTAGTGTGGGGGTCTTTAGCCATCCTTTGTAAAAAGGTGATAACTTCTGAGAGACTACAATTATCAAAATCAAGATCATACCATTAATTAAAGTGGTGGTGATGTCATCTAAGACTATGGATTTTGTAGTCTCTAGAGTGATGGGAACTTCTTGTTCTACGGTTGAGGTTTTAGCATCACCATTAATAGCTCCAATGGGACTAGGGAAGTTTTGGGTGCTAAAAGTTTTCATATCCTCAACAACTTGTATAGTGGAAACAGTAGTGTGTTGATAACCCACAACTGCAGAGGATCGAGATAGTCTTCGCGGGTAAGAATAACCCAATTTATAGATTCGACTCAACGGGAGCCAAAGAATACCCACAAGCTTTGACAATGGAGTTGACAATTCCACCGCACCTGAGATACACTTACTTGCAACAAGATGTTAATAGTAACTGCGATATGGAAGTGATGGTAGCAAGGAAAATAGTGGTGGTGAAACAGCGACAGTAAAACAGCGAAAGAAAACAACTAGTAACCAGCAGAATTAAAAACAATGTAGGCTAGGGAGATGGATTGTTGGGTGCTGCATGGATAAGACACATCATGTATTTAACTTGGGGCAAGGCACACAGAAAAGAATGATCGTCTAGGCATAAATCAAACATCACGTATTTACACCACAGGTAGTTGTGTGTGCTTGCAATAAGAACTTGCACAACATCTTTTGTCCTACCATCCCGCTACGAACGGGGCCAAAAGGAACTTATGGAGATTAAGGTGCTCCTGTCAAAGAGCACCGGAACAAATCATTAACAATCAATGGATACCCGGAATCCTCAAACTATAGTCCACCCCCTTTGGTGTCCCAAGCTGTCACGTTTGGGATCGCCAGTTCCGGACTATAACAGGTGCATACAACTTGTAGACAAGATCAAGAACACAAATATATTCATGCAAACACATAGGGTTCAGATCTGAAAACATGGCACTCGGGCCCAAAGTGACAAGCATTAAGAGCAACAAGTTGAAGCAAAGATGATAAACACCAATCTAGATGATAGGCAACATGCCCTCAACAATCTGATAAACTATTATATGATCTAGCTCATCCAATCCCTACCATCCCCTTTGCCTACAACAAGGAATTACTCACACATGAAAGGAGAAGTCATGGAGGGAGGATGGAGTGGTGATGATGATGATGATGGCGATGATCTCCCCTCACCGGAGGCCAAAACAGCCTCCTGATTAGCCCTCCCGGAGAATAACAGAGGGTGGTGGCAGCTCCACGACGAGAATTGGGAAAACGACTTCTGTTCTGGGGTTTTCTCGCCACGGAAATAAATAGGAGTCGAAGTAGGGCACCAGAGGGGCTTGGACCCTCCCAGGAAGCCTCCCGGCACGGCCAGGGGCGGGGCCACGCCAGCAGGGCGCCTGGGGCCCCCCTGGCTGCCCTCTGGGCTCACTTCTGGCACAATGGTCCTTCGGGTGCGTGGATTTTCTGTGATTTTTCTTGGAATTTTCTGAGACACCTAAAAATCTATTTTCCTGCACACAATAAAACCATACAGACAGCTCTTCTGAAAACATCGTTAGTCCGGGTTAGTTTCGTCCAAATCATGCAAGAATGAGGGCAAAACAATAGCAAAAGTGTTTGGAAAACTAGATACATTTGAGACGTATCAATGTAAAAGCCCATGTGCAATAAATGAAAATCACCATGAGAGTTTACTTTGTCTGTTGACTTTGTAACTTGGCATTATGCTAAGGATTATAATTTCATGGGATGATTTCAAATGGCATTGGGATTGGAGCTCATTTGTTTTGCTTTTGATTTCAATCTAAATGGTTCAAGAAGGGTGTTTGGTGATTTTGTTCCATTTACATTTGATCTCCCCTTGACCCCAAACTTGGCCTAGCCAATTTCTTGCCTTCCCAAGCTTTTTAAAAACCTTGCAACATTTTTGGAAACTTAAAAAATGTCGGCCATTGTTCAATGTGATTTTAATTTAAAAAAAAGGACCCGCATTTTAGTTGCTCCAAAATTGGTCCAACCAATTTTAGAAAATGGAGAATATTCCAAGCTTTCCAAAAAATATTTTCTTATGTTTTTCCTTCTCTTGGTTTGCTTAAGAAAAATCTTGGAGAATTCTGTTTTTGGTAAATGGAAAAATCCAAATTACTTTTTTTCTGGGGGCAGAGGTCTTGCGAGGCCCAGCCCAGCAGGCCTTGCCCCACTTTCCCCGCAGCCCACCTGGCGCGCGCCAGCGAAGGGGTACGCGGAGTGTTTCTGCGCCGTCCGATCATGATCAGGCGGCTGGGAGTCCTCGCCTTTCCAGCGTGGAGAGGTCCCCGCCGGCCTCCTCTCTCACACCGGCGACGCCATCGACGTCGACGCCTGCCGACGTGGCCAGGGGCCTTCCCCCCCCCCCCCCCCTTATATCCTGCGCTCCTAGAGACCCCTGGAACCCTAGCGCATCGTTCCCGCCTCCAATTTTTTCCTCGCCGCCGCCTGGTTCGATGCCATGGAACTCCCCTATTCCGCCGTAGCTCCGGTAAGCAGAGACGAATTCGTCGCCGTCGTCGCCTCCCGTCGATCCCGTGCTTGCGCACGTTCTTCTCTGCGCTGATGCGCGTCTTCTCCTCCCCGCAGGTCCCAGCCTGGTGAAGAGGAGCGCCTCCACGCCGTCGACCCCGCCTCGGCCTTCTTCGTCTCCGACGACGGCCGTCCTCCTTCCTCGTCTCCGCGGTGTTCATCTCGTCAACGGCCCCCCCTAGGTGAGCTGGGACCTCTCCTCCTCTCCGTAGAGCTCGCCCGTTTCGCCTGCGTCATGTGACCCGTGCCCTGTCCGCGGCGAGCGTCACCGCCGCACTTGCGTCAATCGCCATGGCCCGTGCGTGGCATGTGCGTGTGTAGTCATGCGCTGCGACTGCCGAGAGCACGGGTTTGGCAGCTAAGGCAGTTCCTTTGCGTGTGCCGAAGGAGTGGAGCGCTAACTGAACTTTTTCATGCCGTCCCGCCGCTGTGTAGTTCCGCTTAGCCTAGCGTCGCCGTCGTTGCTTCTCCGGCGAGGGTCCCGTGACGTAGTTGGAGATGGGAGTCCCCTCTGCGCGCCGAGCCCCTCCGCGTGCCTGGTGTCGCGTTGTAGGGGAAGCTAGCCTCACCGTAGTTCGCCGCCATGCTCGGCCTGCGTCATCAGGTTCATAAGGCACCGAGCCGCGCCGCCTTCAGTCGAAGCTAGCGCCGCCGTCGTTCAATTTCCGGCCAGATCCCGACGCATGTGCGTGCATGGAAGTGCTAGCATGGCCTCACCAGTGGACATCGTCGTCGTGCTGCCGTAGTGCTCGCTAGGCTCACCGGCGTTCGTCGCCGTGTTCATCTGTCAGGCAAGCAGATGCCTTTCTTCAGAGTTTAGTGTAGGGGTGCAGTAACTTCTCCTTCCTCTGCTTGCCAACTCTGTCGAGATTTTCCGAGTAGTGCAGTGGCAAGGGGGGCTGTGGAGTTGGGGCACGGCCTGGGTTCGAATCCCAGCCGAGGCACCCCTTTTCTTTTTTCCTTTTCGCATTTTGGCATAGGCCTTTGCCCAGTGGGCCTGCAGGCTGGACGAGATGGAGGATAGAATATGGGCCTGGCTCCCGAATCCAGCCCAATGCTGACGCCCAGTTTCTTTTTTTTCTTTCCTTTTTCTTTTCTGTTTCTTTCCCTTTACTAAATTGATTTGAATTCAAATTCAAATCTGTTTGGGACTTTGATCTTTCTGCCTCGAGCATATCATGCCCTATATGAATTTGGGGTAGAAATGCCCACTGATCATAGTGGTGATGACCATTTTGCAGTTTGGACCCTCAAATTTTGGAGTATTGGCATTTTCTCAAAGAAGCCCCTCACTTCTTTTGTATTTGCACCGTGTTTTGCAAATCCAAAGTGTGACATGCCATATATGGTTTTGGGGTAGAAAAATGCAAGGGTTAAAATGGTGGTGCCCATTTGATGTTTTGTGCAACTCAATGGACATGGTGTGATCACTAAGCCATTTCAAAAGCTTGCCTTCCTTTCTTTGTTTTCCTTTCAACGTCAGTGCATGTTGAATCCTATTCATCTGATCATTCAAGCTTGCTCCATGTCATCCTAAATCTTTGCATCATCAAACCAGCCCCTAGCATGTTGTCATATGCAATGTGGCTGGGTTCCTTTCTTTTGTTGCACCTTTCCGATGTCAAGTTCATCGACATCTCTTCGTCTCCGGAATCGATGTTTTACTTTCACGTTTTAATTATTTCTGTTAATTGTATTGTTGATCATGTCATGTTGCCATGTTACTTACACCAAAATTAAGGCTAAGGCCAAAGCCATAAAAATATAATAATTGCACATGAAGTTGTTGACGTGTCGTCACCACCTTCATTTAAATTGACTATATAGGGTCACATCATGTCTATTAAACTTGATCATACCACCTTTGCCTGTGCATTAGAACCCTTGCTTACTTGTGTTCCTTTTACTTGACGGTACTTTACGTTAGCACCTGAGACTGTCGAGGAGTCTTACTTAGAGGTTTCCGACACCGAGCCCGAGGACCCTGCTACGTCTGCTCCGTCGACCGATTACCCAGGCAAGGGGAAGATTCATACCATTACTTGATACCTTTCTGCCTACCTGCCTAGTTGCAGTCTAGAACGTTTGGTTGATCCTATCCATTTTGCTTATGCCCCTTTAAAAGAACCAAACAGCCATGATCCCCACATCCCAGCAAAACATTGTATTGCTAAGTTACCGCTGCTCAGCCATTGCTTAGTATGAGTATCAAAACTTTCTGCTTACCCTATGCTATGGTTTGGGATATCATGTTATTTAAAGAAGTTGGTTGATATTTATTATTATTATGATGTTAACTATATACTTGTCGAATGATGGGAGACCAGGCTGTTCCCGCCAGGTGTTTTGTTCGATTTGAGTCACCTAGGCCCCGAGTTCCGGGTATTGTGTTTCTTGACGAGCGTGCCTAATCGTGTGTGGGATTCTATGGGGTCCCCTTGTCTTACCTACCTAGCTTCATACAATTCTAGTGGTGGCCCGAGATGATTTACTATTTGCAACGTGTGAGTGCTGGTGGTACCCCAGCTGTTTACAAACCAACCCGGACCAGTGGGGACATGGTTCCCTTATTGGTCCAAGACTGACCGACGAGGGCCGGGTCCTCATGTGCGGCTTAACTGGTAACCCAAACCCTGTTGATACGGAAGAGGCCGACCCGAGAGCGTGGCCGACTTTTGGATTGGATGTCGACTCCCCGGGGGCCACCCGGAATTGTGCGTTGTTAGTTAGAGGGAATCTGACGTTCCGGAGTTTCAGGCGCTTACCTAGCTAAGTGGAAAACCGGGCGTACATGCGAAGCCTATGATGGGTTGTTGGTACACCCCTGCAGGGTTAAATCTTTTCGAAAAGCCGTGTCCGCGGTTATGGACAACTTGAGACCTACTCCTTGTTCATAGAATAACATCAATTTGAATCATAATTAAAACTTGCCTACCGTGTGAGTGCCTTGGTTGCTTTTCATCGTCCAGGGGGGACGAGAGAAGATCCAGGTTGTGTTATGTTTGACGTAAGTAGGTGGATAGTGGACTTGTGACGCGATGTCACGTGCATTCTTGGATCTTACCCCTATTCTAATAGAACGATAGCCTCCATATATTGATAGTACGGCTGCAACCTTTACCTTTACCTTGGCTTACCATAGGAAGTTAGTTATCCTGTAATGATATAATCTCACCCCTGTTTTCCTTTGTTCTTTTACTGTTTTTCCTGATCGGCCGCGGCAGTGGACTACTACCTCGACCCGAGCACCGGGCGATACTTCGTGGAGGTGCCGCCGGAGGACGACGATGAGGATGACTTCGCTCAGTAGATCTTATAGTTGGACTTCGATGATCCGTGGGTGGACTATTTATGTGCAGCCCTCTCTAGGGCAATTTGGATTTTGACCGTACTCGGTTGTGATTGTGTTCCGCTTGTCGCATGAGGTACTGTTGGGTCTATGGACCTCTGAGATGATGTAATAAATTCTAGCGGCGATGTATGCCCTGGACTATATATATTTATGTCTTAGTATTAAGTTCATTGTTCTTATACCTGTTGTCAAGAATCGGGCAGCGACACAAGTGCGAGTGTCGTGAGTCGGTGGACTTTTAGGCACTACTAACTTGAGCGGGACGCGAGAGCGTCTAACTTGAGTTAGCACCGCATCGGGGGGCATACAACTTGGTATCAGAGCAGGACTGACTGTAGGACCCCTTACTGGCGGAACTTGAGTCTAGAAACTATTTTTTAGTTATTAAGGAAAAATCGGAGAGTAGGAACTCTTTCTTTTTCTTCTTACCACACCCTCCCACCCCTTTTCTGTGAGGAAGTGAAACGTTGTTTATCTCTCTGCAACTTATCCCCTTTCAAAACAAATCTAGGTTCTCGTTTACATGAGGCTCCGATTCCTCTATAATTTTTTGCTAGCGACGAGAAGGGTTTGCGTATGTTGAGAACACTGAGCCGCCACTTGGGGTTGACAACTCCACCTCGCTTACGGTGTACCTCAGGTGAAACTCCTATACAGGGATGGTTGGCATCCTCCGGATGTGGTTCCTCCCCATATAGGAGACCGCTTCGGCGGGCCGCTCAGGGCAGATGTCTCAACGTTCAGGTCTTCAACCACTCGTATATATTGTTGTGTGCTCGCTAGCAGATTATTATGTTGGATTCGGATGATCTCGGTTTGGGGATTCCAGTAGCACCTAGCTTTCGACTTTCCGGGTTAACCTAGGTGGAATTTCAGCCTTCGACTTTCTCATACCTCGTGAGGAAGTTTTGTTGTCAATATTGCTTTATCTTCTGGTTTCGTCAATGTTTCAACCATGTTCTCATAAGTGTTCCTGTATACAAGATGCCAAGAGTGAACATGTCGCTGCCAGAGAACCCTCTCCTTGGGGAGGCTGTGACCGCAGTGGCTCAGGGCACAGCTGCGATCTTACAGATGTTGTAGAACCAGACTTCCCAGAGGAGTGATCGACCACAGTACACCACTCTGCAGCAGTTCCCTGTTGACAACCCCCCCCCCCCAGGTTCTCCGAGGCTCGAGACCCGCTGGAAGCGGATCATAGGATCGCAGAGATCAAGAAGCACTTCAATGCAAACACCGTCAGACCAGTCGACTACGTCACCTTCGCCTCCTTCCAGCTTCAGGGTGCAGCAGCCAGCTGGTACGATACCTACAAGGCCAACAAGGGCGATGCTATCATCACGTGGGCAGAATTCCTCATAGACTTCAGAGCAGCACATATTCCGAGTGGCTTGATGGATAGAAAGCGAGAGGAGTTCTTTGCTCTAAGACAGGGTGACAGGTCAGTTCAGGAGTACAACCTGGCCTTCGTCAGGCTCGCCAGGTACGCTCCGGAGGAGGTCAGCACAGAGGCCAAGCGGATTGCCAGGTTCCGTGGGTGTCTCAGCACAGAGATCAAGTACGCACTCACCCAGCGCAGCCCCACGCTGTTCTCATAGTTCGTGGATCAGGCTATCCGCCAGGAGTCATCCAGAGCAGAGTGGGTTGCAGACAGGAAGTGCCAGAGAGAGCACAGTTCGCAGTGATGGTCCACAAGAAGGAAAAGACTAGGGTCACAGAGGCACCACCACAGAGGCAGCAGTTCCAGTAGAGGGGGCAAGTTGTCCGCACTTTTGCCCGCCCTCCCGTCCCAGTTTAGCAGGGGCCTCGCTCTACACCACCACACGCGAGGCCACCCAGGACGCAGCAGCAGCCCAGGCCAGGCGTGATCTTCTACAAGTGCAGAGAGCCTGGGCACAACTCTCCCAACTGCACTGATCCGCGCTTTTCTCGGCTCCCACCCCCTCCACCTCGCTCTACTCCGAGCACTGCGATGGAGAAGGCACAGCCACGTGCAGTTCGTGTGAACAACGTGATGCTCACAGATGATCAACAGTCTTCAGAGATCGTTCTTGATAGGTTGCTTGTTAGTTCAGTTCCTGCGACAGTTTTGTTCGATTCCGGAGCTTCCCACTCTTTCGTATCCAGAGCTTTTGTTAAGCGTGCTAAGTTACATCCGCAAGGTTTGTCTCAGCAGCTATCTGTTGCTTCTCCGGGTTTCAAGACGAATACGTCTGCCTTTGTCCCAGATGTGGAGATTCATATCTAGGGACTTCTCTTCTGAGCTTCGTTGATCGTGTTGACCCGCTCCGACATTGATGTCATTTTGGGCATGGATTGGCTTGTGCAACACAAGGCCAATATTGATTATCCGACCAGATCAGTGAAGTTGACACATGATTCAGGTGCAGAAGTCTTGTACACTTGTGGCTCTAAGGCAGGAACAACACAGTTGTACGCTTTGAACGTAGGAGTTGCACCTTTGCTCGAAGAAGTCAAAGTTGTCTGTGAATTCCTAGACTTCTTTTTGGAGGAGTTTCCAGGAATTCCCCCAGTTCGAGCTATTGGGTTCGTTATTGAGCTAGATCCTGGTACCCAGCCAATTTCTCGGCATCCGTATAAGATGTGTTCCAAGGAGTTGATTGAACTCAAGAAGCAGTTGACAGAGTTGGAGGCAGGCGGTTTTATCCACGCGAGCACTTCCCCTTGGGGTGCACCAGCTTTGTTTGACCAGAAGAAGGATGGGACTAGCCGCTTGGTCCAGGACTATCGCGGTATCAACAAGAAGACCATCAAGAACAAGTACCCTTTACCCCGCATCAATGATCTGTTCGAACAGTTGAATGGGTCTAAGGAGTTTTCCAAGCTTGACTTGAGGATGGGGTATCACCAAATCCGTGTTCGTGAAGAGGACATTCCCAAGACCGAGTTCAGCACACGTTATGGGCTGTATGAGTTCACAATCATGACTTTTGGGTTTTCAAATGCCCCTCCGACTTTCATGAGAGCTATGACCTATTTGTTCCAAGAATGGCTTGATGTGTTCGTGATCCTCTACCTCGACGACATTCTTGTCTATTCCAAGTCAGAGGCTGAACATGTGGAACATCTACGCTTGGTGCTGCAGAAGTTGAGAGAGCACTGGTACTATGCCAAGTTCTCCAAGTGTGAGTTTTGGTTGGACAAGGTCAATTTTCTAGGCCATGTTATCTCCGCTGAGGGAATTGCGGTTGATCTAGAGCGAGTCCGCACTATTCAAGAGTGGGCTCCGCCGAAGAATGTGAAGCAACTAAGGAGTTTTCTCGGCCTCGCCAGTTATTGCAGGAGGTTTGTACAGAATTTCTCCAAAATAGCAAAGCCATTGACCGAGTTTTTGTGCAAAGGCAAACGGTACACTTGGTCACCAGCTTGCCAGTCAGCCTTCGAGGAGTTGAAAGAGAAGTTGACCACAGCTCCAATTCTCACGCTGCCAGATGAGTCACAGGCTTTTCAGGTGTTTTGTGATGCCTCTTTGCAAGGTCTACGCGGAGTTTTGATGCAAGGAAGGAATATTGTGGCTTATACCTCACGACAGTTGAAGACGAGTGAGAGGAATTATCCAACGCACGACTTGGAGCTTGCAGTAGTTGTGCACGCTTTGATCACTTGGCGACAACTCCTCTTAGGGAGGAAGGTGGATGTGTTCACCGACCACAAGAGTCTGAAATACAAGTTCACTCAGCCAAATATGAACTTGAGGCAAAGAAGATGGCTTGAAACCATTACTAAGTACACAGTTGATATTCAGTACACGCCTGGGAAGGCGAATGTCATAGATGATGCGCTGAGCCGCAAGGGCGATTGCAATAATATCCAGGTGCAGAAGATCCACCCTGATTTGTGTGAGTCCTTTCGAAGGCTCAATATCGAGCTAGTTCCAGCAGGCTACCTTGCCAACCTTGTGGTAGAGCCCACTATCCATCAGAAGATTCGTGAAACTCAGTCTGGCAGCTCAATGATACAAAAGATCAAGCAGGGTGTTGCCGCCTTAGTTCCAAAGTACGGTTGCTTTTCAGTGCATAATGATGGCACCGTGTTGTTCGAAGAGCGAGTTGTTGTTCCCAAAGAGGGAGATCTCAGAGAGGTCATCATGAAGGAAGCCCATGATTCCAAGCTGTCTATTCACCCTGGCAGTACAAAGATGTATCAAGATCTCAAGCAAAGCTTTTGGTGGACTCGTATGAAGCGTGATGTTGCCCGTTACGTGTCTCAGTGTGATGTGTGCAGAAGAGTGAAGGCACAGCACCAGCAGCCTGCAGGGTTGCTTCAGCCACTTGAGATTCCGGAGTGGAAATGGGATCACATAGAGATGGATTTCATCAGAGGCTTCCCCTTGTCGCAGAAGAAGAACAATGCCATCTTTGTTGTCATTGACAATCTTTCCAAAGTTTCCCACTTCTTTCCAGTGAAGGACTCCATTTCAGCAGCTCAGTTGGCGGATTTGTACACCTCAAGAGTTGTATCTTTGCATGGCATTCCCAAGAAGATCAGTTCTGATAGAGGCAGCCTTTTCACCTCTAAGTTCTGGAAGGCCTTTCAAAAGGTGATTGGTACGACAGTGTTGTTCAGTACCGATTATCACCCTCAGACAAGTGGGAAAGTCGAGCGCGTGAATTAAATCCTCGAGGACATGCTTCGAGCATTTGTCATCTCCTTTGGCATGAAGTGGGAAGAGTGCTTGCCGTATGCTGAGTTCTCTTACAACAACAGCTATCAGGCAAGTCTGCAGGCAACGCCATTTGAAATATTTTATGGCCGCAAGTGAAGGACACCTTTGAACTGGTCCGAGACAGGTGAGAGGCGGCTGTTCGGTCCAGATGTGATCCAGGAGGCAGAGGACAGAGTGAAGATTGTCCAAGAGCACCTAAAGGCATCACAGTCTAGGCAGAAGGCGTACTATGACAACAGACACCGTGGTGAAGCGTTTCAGGTTGGTGATCGAGCGTACCTGAGAGTGTCTCCATTGAGGGGAACTCACCGCTTTGGTATCAAAGGAAATCTCGGTCCAAGATTTGTCGGAACTTTCCGCATCCTTGAGGCTAGAGGACCTCTTGCCTATCGTCTCGAGCTTCCAGAGAGTCTGTCCATGGTGCATGACGTGTTCCATGTGTCCCAGCTAAAGCAGTGCTTCAAGCAGCAAGAGCAGGCTGTTGACTTGGGCGACATACAGCTGAGTGCGGACCTTTCCTACTCAGAGCGTCCAGTCCGTGTTCTTGAGACGTCCGAGCGCAAGACTCGCAACAAGACCGTCAAGTTCATGACAGTTTAGTGGGCACATCATTCGTAGAAGGAAGCAACGTGGGAGCGTGAAGATCATCTCCGTTCTGAGTATCCTGAGTTGTTTCAGGCTTAGATCTCGGGACGAGATCCTTTGTTGGTGGGGGAGTGTTGTAACAGCCCATGTGCAATAACTGAAAATCACCATGAGATTGTACTTTGTCTGTTGACTTTGTAACTTGGCATGATGCTAAGGATTATAATTTCATGTGATGATTTCAAATGGCATTGTGATTGGAGCTCATTTGTTTTGCTTTTGATTTCAATCTAAATGGTTCAAGAAGGGTGTTTGGTGATTTTGTTCCATTTACATTTGATATCCCCTTGACCCCAAACTTGGCATAGCCAATTACTTGCCCTTCCCAAGCTTTTTAATAACCTTGTAACATTTTTGTCAACTTCAAAAATGTGGGCCACAGTTCAATGTGATTTGAATTTCAAAAAATGGACCCGCATTTTAGTTGCTCCAAAATTGGTCAAACCAATTTTAGAAAATGGAGAATATTCCAAGCTTTCCAAAACATATTTTCTTATGTTTTTCCTTCTCTTGGTTTGCTCAGGAAAAATCTTGGAGAATTCTGTTTTTGCTAAATGGAAAAATCCAAATTCTTTTTTTTCTGGGGGCAGAGGTCCTGCGAGGCCCAGCCCAGCAGGCCTTGCCCCACTTTCCACGCAGCCCACCTGGCCCGCGCTAGCAAAGGGGTACGCGGAGTGTTTCTGTGCCATTTGATCTTGATCAGGCGGCTGGGAGTCCTCGCCTTTCCAGCGTGGAGAGGTCCCCGCCTGCCTCCTCTCTCACACCGGAGACGCCATCGACGTCGACGCCTGCCGATGTGGCCAGGGGCCTTCCCACCCTTATATCCTGCGCTCCTGGAGACCCCTAGAACCCTAGCGCATCGTTCCCCCCTCCAATTTTTTCCTCGCCGCCGCCTGGTTCGACGCCATGGAACTCCCCTGTTCCGTTGTAGCTGCGGTAAGCAGAGACGAATTCGTCGCCGTCTTCTCCCTCCCGTCGATCCCGTTCTGGCGCACGTTCTTCTCTGCGCTGATGCGCGTCTTCTCCTCCCCGCAGGTCCCAGCCTGGTGAAGAGGAGCGCCTCCACGTCTTCGACCCCGCCTCGGCCTTCTTCGTCTCTGATGACGGCCGTCCTCCTTCCTCGTCTCCGCGGTGTTCTTCTCGTCAACGGGCCCCCCTAGGTGAGCTGGGACCTCTCCTCCCCGTAGAGCTCGCCCGTTTCGCCTGCGTCGTGTGACCCGTGCCCTGTCCGCGGCGAGCGTCTCCGCCGCGCTTGCGTCTGTCGCCATGGCCCGTGCGTGGAATGTGCGTGCGTAGTCGTGCGCTGCGAGTGCCGAGGGCACGGGTTTGGCACCCAAGGCAGTTCCTTTGCGCGTGCCGAAGCAGTGGAGCGCTGCCTGAAGTTTTTCAGGCCGTCCCGCCGCCGTGTAGTTCCGCTTAGCCTAGCGTCGCCGTCGTTGCTTCTCCGGCGAGGGACCCGTGAAGAAGCTGGAGATGGGAGTCCCCTCTGCGCGCCGAGCCCCTCCGCGTGCCTGGTGTCGCGCTGTAGGGGAAGCTATCCTCACCGTAATTGCTGCCGTGCTTGGCCTGTGTCGTCATGTTGAGAAGGCACCGAGCCGCACCGTCTTCAGTCGAAGCTAGCGCCGCCGTCGTTCAATTTCCGGCCAGATCCCGACGCATGTGCGTGCGTGGAAGTGGTAGCAGGGCCTCCCCAGTGGCCATCGTCGCCGTGCTGCCGCGTAGTGCTCGCCAGGCTCACCGGCGTTCGTCGTCGTGTTTGTCTGTCAAGCAAGAAGATGCCTTTCTTCAGAGTTTAGTGTAGGGGTGCAGTAACCTATCCTTCCTCTGCTTGCCAACTCTGTCGAGATTCGACGAGTAGTGTAGTGGAAAGGGGGGCTGTGGAGTTGGGGCACGGCCTGGGTTCGAATCCCAGCCGAGGCACCCCTTTTCTTTTTGCCTTTTCGCATTTTGGCATGGGCCTTTGCCAAGTGGGCCTACAGGCTGGACGAGATGGAGGATAGAATATGGGCCTGGCGCCCGAATCCAGCCCAATGCTGACGCCCAGTTTCTTTTTTTTCTTTCCTTTTTCTTTTCTGTTTTTCCCTTTTTCTAAATTGATTTGAATTCAAATTCAAATCTGTTTGGGACTTTGATCTTTCTGCCTCGAGCATATCATGCCATATATGAATTTGGGGTAGAAATGCCCACTGACCACAGTGGTGATAATCATTTTGTAGTTTGCCCCCTCAAATTTAGGAGTATTGGCATTTTCTCAAAGAAGCCCCTCACTTCTTTTGTATTTGCACCGTGTTTTCCAAATCCAAAGTGTGACATGCCATATATGGTTTTGGGGTAGAAAAATGCAAGGGTTAAAATGGTGGTGACCATTTGATGTTTTGTGCAACTCAATGGACATGGTGTGATCACTAAGACATTTCAAAAGCTTGCCTTCCTTTCTTTTTTTTCCTTTCAAAGTCAGTGCATGTTGAATCATGTTCATCTGATCATTCAAGCTTGCTCCATGTCATCTTCAATCTTTGCATCATCAATCCAGCCCCTAGAATGTTGTCATATGCAATGTGTTTGGGTTCCTTTCTTTGGTTGCACCTTTCCAATGTCAAGTTCATCGACATCTCTCCGTCTCCGAAATCGATGTTTTACATTCACGTTTTAATTATTTCTGTTAATTGCATTGTTGATCATGTCATGTTGCCATGTTAATTACACCAAAATTAAGGCTAACGCCAAAGCCATAAAAATATAATAATTGCACATGAAGTTGTTGACGTGTCGTCACCACCTTCATTTAAATTGACTAGATAGGGTCACATCATGTCTATTAAACTTGATCATACCATCTTTGCCTGTGCATTACAACCCTTGCTTACTTGTGTGCCTTTTCCTTGCCGGTACTTTACGTTAGCACCTGAGACTGCCGAGGAGTCTTACATGGAGATTTCTGACACCGAGCCCGAGGACCCTGCTACGTCTGCTCCGTCGACCGATTACCCAGGCAAGGGGAAGATTCATACCATTACTTGATACCTTTCTGCCTACCTGCCTAGTTGTAGTCTAGAACGTTTGGTTGATCCTATCCATTTTGCTTATGCCCCTTTAAAAGAAACCAAACAGCCACGATCCCCACATCCCAGCAAAAGATTGTATTGCTAAGTTACCACTTCTCAGCCATTGCTTAGTATGAGTAGGAAAACTTGTTGCTTACCCTATGCTATGGTTTGGGATATCATGTTATTTAAAGAAGTTGGTTGATATTTATTATTATTACAATAATAACTATATACTTGACGAATGATGTGAGACCAGGGTGTTCCTGCCAGGTGTTTTGTTCCACTTGAGTCACCTAGGCCCCGAGTTCCAGGTATTGTGTTTCGTGACGAGCATGCCTAATCGTGTGTGGGATTATATGGGGTCCCCTTATCTTACCTACCTAGCTTCATAAAATTCTAGTGGTGGCCCGAGCTGATTTACTATTTGCAACGTGTGAGTGCTGGTGGTACCCCAGCTGTTTACAAACCAACCCGGACCAGTGGAGACATGGTTCCCTTATTGGTCCAAGACTAACCGACGAGGGGCCGGTCCTCATGTGAGGCTTAACCGGTAACCCAAACCCTGTTGATACGGAAGAGGCCGATCCGAGAGCATGGATGGCTTTTGGATTGGATGTCGACTCCCCAGGGGCCACCCGGAATTGTGCGTTGTTAGTTAGAGGGACTCTAACGTTCCGGAGTTTCAGGCGCTTACCTAGCCAAGTGGAAAACCGGGCGTACATGCGAAGCCTGTGATGGGCAGTTGGTACACCCCTGCATGGTTAAAGATTTTCGAAAAGCCGTGTCCGCGGTTATGGACAACTTGAGACCTACTCCTTGTTCATAGAATAACATCAATTTGAATCATAATTAAAACTTGCCTACCGTGTGAGTGCCTTGGTTGCTTTTCTTCGTCTAGGGGGGCCGAGAGAAGATCCAGGTTGTGTTATGTTTGACGTAAGTAGGTGGATAGTAGACTTATGACGCGATGTCACATGCATTCTTGGATCTTACCCCTATTCTAATAGAATGATAGCCACCATATATTGCTAGTGCGGCTGCAACCTTTACCTTTACCTTGGCTTACCGTAGGAAGTTAGTTATTCTATAATGATATAATCTCACCCCTGTTTTCCTTTGTTCTTTTACTGTTTTGCCTGATCGGCCGCTGAAGTGGACTACTACCTCGACCCGAGCACCGGGCGATACTTCGTGGAGGTGCCCCCGGATGACGACGATGAGGATGACTTCGCTCAGTAGATCTTATAGTTGGGCTTCGACCATCCGTGGGTGGACTATTTATGTGCAGCCCTCTCTAGGGAAATTTGGATTTTGACCGTACTCGGTCGTGATTGTCTTCCGCTTGTTGCATGAGATATTGTTGGGTCTATGGACCTTTGAGATGATGTAATAAATTCCAGCGGCGATGTATGCCCTGGACTCTATATATTTATGTCTTAGTATTACGTTCATTGTTCGTATACCTGTTGTCGAGAATCCGGCAGCGACACGAGTGCGAGTGTCGTGAGTCGGTGGCCTTTTATGCGCTACTAACTTGAGCGGGACGCGAAAGCGTATAACTCGAGTTAGCACCACATCGGGGGCCTTACAATTAACTCCCCCAAGCTTAGAATATTGCTTGTCCTCAAGAAATTCAGTTCAACGAACTGAACGCGGTAAAGAAAACTTTGACAAACTCTTTTGCTTCATTAGATGTATATAAGAATGTACTATGAAAAGAGTCTAGAAGGTATTGAAACAATACTATAAGAACAATGGACGAAGCAATCCTTCTTTCATGCGGAACAATCACAAACAACTAAAAGAAAATAATATGCTATTGAAAGTAAAGACAAGACTACAATACGCATAGCTTGATCATATCAGAGTGATATCTCGCTAGCGTTCATGAGTGAAGCAAAACATAAATGCAGAAACTCCTTCGGAGTTTTAAAGGAGACTAGAACTAAGAACTTCAGGATCAGTAATACCACAATCATGCAGAAGACAATGTAGAACTTGGGACAATGCACATTACACTCAGAATGAAAATTATGCTCTCATAGTTGGTGCTTTGAAGAAAGAAGGTGAAGACTCTCGAACCGTGGATTTTGATGGCAAGGTTGGAAACCCGTGGCTGGAAGCAAAGACTAAACATGTACCAGAGCTCTTGGTTTTGAAAACAGAGCCAAAAAGTTTTTGGGATGTGCATGATTCATCAACGAATGCTAGTAGACAACCCAATCACCTCTTACGCTAGAAATGTTTCGAGGAACGACTCCCAAGATGGGGTCGATCAAATCCCCTTAATCTCCTTTGTTTATCACTACCAAAATTTTCTGATTTCTCATAAACAAAGCGTGAAGGAGGGTTTGTTGGTTGTGAGTATATTTTGTGAGCTGGGCGCACTCATGCCAGTCCCTCCTCGTATTAGGGGTTTGCAGATTAGACATGCAATCCCAGAATAAAACATGTCTAACATAAGAAGGTCATGAATTACCTACTACTTCCTCATGAGCTAAAGCAGAGGCACAACATAGGAGTCTTTTTGAATAATTTTGAGATGGTACAAGAATGTATTCGTTAGGATGGCCGGTAAATACCACATAGGAAGGTATGGTGGACTCATATGGAATAACTGGTTTCAAGGATTTTGGATCCACAAGCAGAATTCCGCTTAGTGCGAGCGAAGGCTAGCAAAAGACTGGGAAGCGACCAACTAGAGAGCAATAACAATCATAATCATGCGGAGCGACAAAGTAACATTCAATTGGGCATGAAAGTGATATAACTATTCGGAAATTCAAAGATCATCAAGGCATAGCAGACTTTTTAGTCTTTAACATGTGTAAGCATGTGCCAAGTAAATCCAAGAATTCTCCAAAGGGAAATACCACTTCAGTATGTTAAACCAAAAGAATGCAATGCATGTCAATTTGAGATAAGCCACAAATAAAGCATGAACCACTGCCAAACCAAAGGGAAATACCACTTCAGCATTTCAAGCAACACATTATGAACTCTAGCTATTTGAGATAAGCCACAAAGAAAGCATGAACCACTGCGAAAGCATTGTAAACATAGCACTATGTCGCTACAAACTGGTGTCTAAATCATAAGTACAAGCATATTTACAAAAGTAGAAACAAAAAGAGTTCATACCGGTTTTCCTTGTTGCATCCCTTTCGTCGATCTTTGTCATCAATGCCTTGTCGCTTGCACGATTGAACGTAGGAAAATATAATCAAGTGCAAATGCCCTCACGGACTCGAGCTGAACTCTGCAACAAAGCAAACTAAAGAGAGAAAAGAAATATCTTTGGTTTATTCAAAGGTTAAACGAAAGAATAAGGAAGAGAAAATCTTTTTGATGTTTTTGCAAAGAAAGAATCAAAGAAGAACAGGAAAAAACTTCGAAAAGATCAAAACGAACAATCATAAAACGGATAATACAATGGAAAAAGTGAGAAGGACACGTACTCCCCCAAGCTTAGGCTTTTGTCCTAAGTTGGTATCTGCTACTGTTGTCCCGAGGAGCCTCCAGCTCCAGGGTAGTACTGGTGTGTCCATGGGTTGTACGAGGCTTCTGGTGCATAGACCGGAGTCCTGGGATCCTCCCACGAAGAAGGCTCCGTGCTCCAAGAGGAAGAAGACCCTTCACCCCACTAGGTATCGGGCTCCTCCTCATCATGCATGTAAGGCCCGATATGCGGTACTGTTCCAGATCTAGATGTTTCCATCCAGATCCGAGGACGAAGCACATATCGGTCCCACTGCGACACATGAAGAAGTCATATGCCCCGGATTTCCATCATGATATCACAACATTACAGATACAAGGATACAACATCTCATACAATCGGCATACAACTACCTTAAATACAATACATCAGCGGAAGATACATGTCTGAGTACAGACTAAAATCAAATGCCTACTGGAAAAGAGAAAATCATCGATCCCGATAACCACACGGGTCCAGGCCCTCCGCCGGGATCCGTCTAACTAGTCTTCGTCGAGTCTCCACGTGAAACATCGATCACCATACCTTTTGTCGATCAAGAACCCAGAAAAGAGTTTGGGGGTAGTATCATGAGTACAGAAGTACTCAGCATCCAACTGTAGTGGTCATCTGACCCAGCAAGGACATCACCACTCGTCATTCTAGGACAACTAGTAGTTTACAGTAAGGATGGGGTAAGTGGTGAGGTTGTTGCCGCACTAGCATTTATGAAGTGGCTGACGATCTAGAGAGTAAGATAAGAAGCCCAGCATTCGATGAGGAATCGCCTCCAACAAGTCTTGCTATCAACTACTTACGCAAGAATAACACCTATGCTATCCTTGTCCTCTTCTTCGCATCCTGACGAAGAAGAAGCAGTCAAGGCACACACACGTTGATCAAGTTATATTAAGATTATCTCAGTTGTTGTTGTCTATGAACAAGGAGTAGGTCTCAAGTCGTCCATAACCGTGGACACGGCTTCTCGAAAAGATTTAACCCTGCAGGGGTGTACCAACTTCCCATTACAAGGCTCCGCACGCACGCCCATCTCTCTCAGCTGCTACCCATCATAGCCAACCATTTTCTGATTTAGTCCTGAGAGATCCGGAACGACAGGTCCCTCTAACTAACAATGCACAAATCCGGGTGGCCCCCGGTGAGTCGACATCCAACTCAAAAGCCGGCCACGCTCTCGAGTCGGCCTCTACCGGATGGACTAGGTCGGGTTAGCTACCCAAACAGATGTGGGCAGCCCCCTAGCTTCCAGGTTTGGACCAACAAAGGAACTTTGTCTCCGCTGGCCCGAGTTGTTTGAAAAACTGCGAGGTCGACACTCGCACACACACATTTTACAAATGGTAAAACCAGCTTGGGCCACCACTAGAAATGTTTGAAGCTAGATAGGTAAGAAGAGGGGACCCCATAGCATCCCACACGCGGTTAGGCACGCTCAGTCTTAAAACCAATACCCGGAACTCGGATCCTAGGTGACTCAAATGGAACAAAGCGTCGAGGCGGGATAGCCTAGACCTTCCATCCTTCGTCGAATATATTCAACATTATAATAATCATATCATCCACAACAATATAACAATGTGATAGCCCAAACCAAGGAGTAACAGGGTAACATCGCAGCATGCTAAGAATGCATACTAAGCAGGGGCTTAGCAACGAGCAATAGTAACATAGCAGTACAAGGTTTGCTGGGAGGGGACATGGCTGTATCGGTTTGAAAGAGACTATAAACATGTGGTAGGATCAAACATCGAACCTATCCTAGACTAGCATGAAAACCGCTGGTTGAAATGGAATGGATCACAAGTAATGTATAGTCCTTGCCTGTTGATAAGTTGGGTTCCGAAGGTGTTGTTGATCGCAAGCTCGCATCGTCTCCGAAGGTACCCACGGAAGCACAAGACGGTAAACATTGGAATGCAATCAACGAGAAAGCATATATTACTCCGAAGCAAACACGATCAAGCATCAACAAGAAGGCAACACGAGACATCGCACCTACCGTCGAGAGCGGTTAATAAAAGGTTAAGTGGAGTACTCGTCACGCACGACGGTACCACACATTTAAAAGGGTTCAAGTTGTTTAGCTACAGGTGATCAACAAAGGTTGTTAATGGCATATCACTCAGGCATGGCATAGCACACAAACATGGCAAGAGGTGAAGCATAAATAAACTATGTAAGCTAGTCAATTTAAGTGGGGTGAAATCCTAGACATGGCAAACCATTACGGACCCCATGATAAAAATGGAATTTGGTACTGTTCGTCCATCAACATAATTTTATTATTTTATTAGCAAGCAAGAGCAGCATAACCACATTCTACATGCAATTCTAGTCAAGTTACATATAATGAACATTTTAATCAGAGGTACGGTTAAAAAGTTATTAAATAAATAATTTTACAGTGGCATGCGATGGTAATTAGCAGTAAAAAACATCAAAACAAAGTCAAACATGGCAAAGGACAGCATTTTATTAATCTACACGAAACTCTATGCAACTTTCATGTAGAACTCGTCGCGTTACGAGCTACCGTTAAAAAGATACGGGGATCGCAAGAAAATAATATAATCTGCCAATTTTATTAAACTAAAAAATAGATAAATCGCTCTTGGGCCAAATCTGGAGCTACTGGGCCTAAATACGTGGGTGTGGCATATCTAAATAGTGCTCTGAGCAAAAAAAATGAACTGGGCCGAGCCCAACTACCGCAGCAGAAAAAAAAGGAAAAAGAAAAAGAGGGGACAACTCACCGAGTGGGCCTGGCCATGGAGCAGGGGTGGGCGGCAGTTAGCGACCTCTCGCCCGGGGCGGAGGGTAGCCGCGACCAGGTGAGGGGGATGGGCCGCGGTCGGGGCCACTGGCCCACGCGGGCGGGGGAAGGCCCAGCCAGGGCGCTGGAGGTTGGACTCGCCCCGGTCGAGTCTTCCCGACGAGCATGGCCACGACGGTGCTGGCTGTGCTCCGGAGAGGCAGTCCAGGCAACGAGGCGCCGGGACGGAGCCGCGGCGGTCGGGATCTGGTGGTTCGGGCCGACGCCGGCGGTGGGGAGGTCCAGGGCGGCGGCGCGACTCCGTCTTCGAGCTCGGGCGGATCCAATGGCGGGTCGGTTTGCATCACAGGGAGAGAAAGAGAGGTTAGGGAAGGAGAGGAAAGGGAAACGAGGAGAGGAGGGGAGGCGTGCGAGGCGACTTGCACGGGTGCGGAGGCTAGGCGCCGGCGACTTACCGGAGGTGGTGGCCGGCGCGGCCACGGGTGGATCGGTGGAGGCGGCGGCTCGGGAGACGGATCTCGAGAGGCGGCTCGGGCGAGGAGGACCCCGGGCGTGGAGTTGTGAGTGGTGACGTGGCACTCCTTGGGCCGTCAGATCGCGAGATCTGACGGTCTAGATGGCCTGGAGGGGTGATTTTCAGATCTGGGACTAGGGTTGACGAAAATGGGGTCGATTTTGGGGCAAATGGAGGGGGTGGCTGCAAAGAGAGTGGTGGTCTTTCTATAGCCCAGGTGGCTGGCAGTTTGCAAAAACATCCCCGGTTTTTCTCTCGCGCGCGCGGTGTTTACGTTTCTGACCGCCCGGGGTCCGCAGGACCTCCGATTCGGGTAAAACTTCGAACTGCGCGATCAGCGCGTCGAGCCAGCGGTGTTCACCTCGCGTTGGAACCGTTCCGAGAACATTTTCCGGCGCGCTATAAAAATAATCCGTTTAATTATTAAACGTGGTTTTTCTTTCCGTTGGCTGCGGCTGGTCTCGTGCGGTTTTCGCGACGATGATCGGGTGAAACCCGATGTCGAAAAGGTCGAGTGTCAGGGTGGCAAGGGTCGGTTTCCATCCGATACTAGATAAGAGGGGGAAAAATAATCGCCGATCGATAAATCGGGGATGCAAACACCGCACACAAATCAGACAATCAAACAATTCACACCGAAAACAAAATTTTTAAATTTTATGAAATATAGGCTGTTACAATGCACAACCCCCTCCATCGGGTTATGGAACTGCCGCTGGGCCACGAACTCATCGAACTGGGTGACGTTGAAATACCACACGTTCGTGCGAGTAGAATATAAATTAGTCCAAACCTCAGAATATAAATACGGTTACCAAAGTCGGAAGTCCTGGTAACAAACTCACGCCTCTTCATAGCAACGAGGTCAATGCTTATAAAATAAGTGTGGCGTAAACGCCACCAAAGAGATCTCCCTTGTTGCCAATAATGGCAAGTCAGCGAGCAATCAAGGAACCCACATTACACGTAGTTTCTTCAGAGAGGGCATTTGCCAGGATAGAAATATCCGGCGCAGAAATGTTGCTTGTGTTGTCACGAGCTAATACCCTTCTAGCAATATAATATGCAAAATACCCGAGCTGGGGAAACAAGATGCTAGAAATTTTTGAACGTCGGATATCCCTTGTATCCTGACTGCAAAGAGAGTTGAAGAGCGTTCTCAGCTCGGTGGGCTGAGTGTTCATCTTTGCCGTCCGTCCAACGATCTGCACACCTATTATTTCACAAAATCTTTCCAAAGACATGGTCAAAGGATCATTGTAAATTTTAAACTCAATAAGACCAGCATCATGGTTATATTCAAACCTGTTAATAAAACAGGAGGTGAGTTTACGGTATTGAGTAGCACGGCATGTTGCAAGCCGTTTCAAACCTGCATGAGCACAAAGGTTATCAAACTCCTCCTTAATACCTGCCGCTTCAAGAAAATCGATGCACGGAAACGTCATTGCCCGTGCTGGACTTGTATCTTCCAGCAACTCCAGGGGCACAACATCTTCATTGTAGCTTACCCTAGCAGCTGAGGATTAAGCTGCAGCTCTAGTTACTCTATCAGTATGCTCGGGCTTCTTCTTCCCAATCCATCCTTTTTCTTTTCCATAGAAACTCATTTCTGAATTTTTTGATGATTCACAAAAAAAAGGATTTAAGAAAAATGAGTTGGGGCAAACTAGTCTATTCACTTCTCTAAGTCATAAACTTGCATCAAAACTCATAAAATAAATTTCTACACATGTTAGCAAGCTCATATGAACAGCACCAAGAGCTACTAAATACTCACTAATGAAGCCACCAATCAAATATCTAATTGGAGGGGTGGAGGAGTCACATTCCAGGGAGTATTTGCTCAAAATCTCAGCTCGAATGATGGGTTGAAGAGAGAGATCGAGAATCGCCTCCAAGAACAGCAAGAACGCAAGAACAAGTGCAGAACTCGTGTTTTTGGAGAGACAGAGAGAGAGAGGAAGAAGAAATACCTGCAGGTGGGGCCTGTGGGTCCCAGGCTCCCTGTGGGCGCGGCCAGGGGGCAGGCCGCGCCAGCTGGTCGCCTGGGCCACTGGTGGCCCCCCTGGTCAGCCCAAGGTGCCTCTGGGTCACTAGCGGAATGGAAATATATTTTTTTCTGGAATTTTTCTCACAACTTCACTGTTGAAAAAATTACGAGGTTCAAAAAGCTGCAAAGCTTTCTGAAGACTTGCAATAGTGGTTAGCTATGTGAAGCTTAAAAAATATAAAACTTTGGACCAGAAAGAAAGATAAAGCTAAAAGAAATGCAAACATAACAACCTCTAACTTTTACTTATATAAAACTCATTTAATAGCAAAGTTGATCAAGTCCTACTAGCAGACCAGCAATACATAGAGCAAAAAATTTCACTTACTATGAAGCATTCATGGTACCTTTACTTTAATGGATATTGTCCCCACCATAATGGTTTTCTATTTGTGGTGCACATGTAGAGGACTATCCCAATCACCAATCTTCACGGTCTCGAGATTCTCTATAGAGTTGAGGCCATGCCTTTTGTCCATCTTCTTCGGAAAATACACCGTGTGTTCTTTATCATTCACATTAAAAGTAACCTTTCCTTTATTGCAATCAATAATAGCACCTGTGGTGTTATCAAAAGGTCTTCAAGAATAATAGACATGCTCCCATCCTCGGGCATGTCAAGCACAACAAAATCAGTAAGGATCAAACAATTAGCAACTTCAACGGGAACATCCTCACAAATACCTATGGGAACGGCTGTTCACTTGTTAGCCATCTGAAGGGAGATATCTGTAGGGATTAGTTTCTCTAAACAAAGCCTCTTGTAGAGAGAGAAATGCATAACACTCACTCCTGCTCCAAGATCACATAAAGAAGTCTTGACATAATTATTCTTTATGGAGCAAGGAATGGTGGGTATACCTGGATCACCAAGCTTCTTAGGAATCTTGCTACTAAAAGTGTAGTTAGCAAGCATAGTAGATATTGCTTCATTAGGAACTTTTCTTTTATAAGTAACAATATCTTTCATATATCTCGAATAGGGAGGTAACTTAATAGCATCAGTCAAAGGGATTTGAAGAAAAAGAGGTTTCATCCACTCACAAAACTTATTGTAATGCTCTTCTTCTTTAGTCTTGAGAGGCTTACCTGCATTTGAGAATCTTGCTCGATTCTCTTCGGATGCCCCTCTGGATAGAGAGGATCTTGAGTGCTAGTTCCTCCTCGGGTTTTAATCCCGAAGGCCTGTATATCCTGTTTGGCATTGATAGCAAGAAAATCTTTTTGCACATTAGAAATTTGTTCAAGCTGAGTTTGAACCTTATGAAAATGCTTCACCAGACATTTAACATCATTAACTGTTCTACCTAGAACATCAAGAAGACTTTTAATAGCAAGGGAATTATCATGCAACTGACTTTGTATCCTCTCAATAAAGTGACTTTGCTTCATAATAAAATTATCAAGCTCATCTAAACATTGATCAGGAGGCTTACCATGAGGGATGTCACTTGCATTGAAATCTAAAAGAGAGTGTACCTCTACCATGGGAGGGTGAGTGGTAGGCTCACACAACTTCTCAATAGGGGGTAGATTCTTCACGTCTTCAGTTTTAATGCACTTCTCTTTAATAGACTTCTTTGCTTCTTGCATATCTTCGGGGCTTAGGACGAGCATGCCCCTCTTCTTTGGTGGTGGAGGCGGTTCAAGGACGGACCAATCTTCGTGGTTCTTGGCAATCTTGCCCATTAATTCTTTTGCATCGTCCGGTGTTCTTTTCCTGAAAACACAACCAGCACAACTGTCCAAATATCAATTAATTCATTCTTAGGCACTCCATGTCCCAGTCTAGACTGGATCTGTCGGGACCCGGGGTTAGCGTATGCAAGTCCAGTTAAGGCATAGTCATATGGAGAGCCGAGAACCGTACCCACTTGTCTAAGCAGACAAGGCCAAGCACAGAACATTCTCGGAAAGCATTGTACGTGAGGGGCATCCCATCCAGGCCGGATGATCAACTGAGATGGGTCCTCATCGGCCGCACACAAGTCTAATGATATGGGTGGTGAACTCCCATATCCAAAGACAAGTCACCTCAACCATACTATGGACTATCTCATAACTCTTACATAGACTTACTCCAGCCCGATCACTTAGTCGGGTTCTAGGGCGGGCTCGATCATACCACAAAGTGTGCACGAGACAGAGTCTCGAACAATCGCATCACGATGCCCCAAGCTGCGCACATCTAAGGGCCACTTGGTGTATGAGAGACCGCCAGCCAGAACACAACTAAGGTCTCGAAAACCCATACAAAGACATGCATGTTATAAACATACACGCAGCACACATGCCTTGTATGAACAGCAGGTACCATTGCAATTCTCTACAAAGTGTACATTTTATTTATAACTCTTATAGAGTGACAGAGATCACATACATGTGATCCAACATTACATTACAAGCGGAAGCAAATTATGTCTGAGTACGGACAAGTTTAACAAATGGCTTAAGAAGCCTTATTTAAACACAAAGCCCTCCACGAGGGAACCAGTCGTCTGACTGGGACTAGACTAGTTGGTCTTCAGTCGTCCAGCTCGATGAAGAAGCCACCTTCGGGGTCAGTGGCATCATCTAAAACATAGATTAAGCAAACGTGAGTACAAAGTCGTACTCAGCAAGACTTACATAGGAGTTATACTACTCATGCATATGTGTCAATATGAAGGGAGGTGGGGTTCATTTGCAGATGTGACAGCTTTGACTTGGCTAATCCTGAACTACGAATACCAGACTTTGAGGTAAGAAGCGTACATGATTCCACTACTTTCTCCAATCAATACATCACTATGGTGCCTTCCTCGACTTCCCCACGAGAAAGCACGCCATAGCACTCACACTTATCTTGGTGTGTTTTATAAGTATCCGGTTCAAGTTATCCAGGCCACAGACCTACCAGAACTCCGAACTATTGCGACATCTGGACATCGAAAGGGATGAGTTAGTAAGTTGAGAGGGGTCAGTGAGCCCAATGTGTGGTTGTACTCTTCATCTTGGATCACCACACAAGAACTCGTACTAGGGCGGTGTTCAACGAGAACACCCACCGTGTACTCCTACACAGCCTCTCATCGTTCACCTTGTATTAGGGTCGATTCACCAACACTTTTCTACCAACATCAACGTGATCATTCCCATCCCGACTCACATCACAGTAACAACATGATATCATACTAAGCATGCAATAAGCGATAACATTGCAGGGGCCACATGATATCAAACAACTCCTACATTTGCTAGGATTGTGGTTTGCTTACTACTGTGACAAAATGATAGGTCATGCAAAGGAATGGGTTCATCTATGCGATAGAAACGAAGCATGGTGATCATCCTAAACAATGCGTAAGCGAGACATGAGAGGGAAGTGGGATTTTATCGACATGATCAATGGGGGTTTGGTTGCCTTGCTGACGAGGTTCGGGTTCGGGGTCTTCAACGTAGGGGGTGACCTCGGGTTCCGGCTCCACATCTATCAGCAACATGACAATCATAGGATCAACAGAATGTACAATGCACAATCACATGAATAATATTGAAAGGGTGATGTTCATGGTACTGATGTGTTGATCATTCCATTTAAATGGAGTATATTGCAAATTGAATTGCAAATTCAAACTCCACATTTGAATTCAACATTAACCAAGTTATATGTGATATAGTTTGATCATTTTGAAACAACTTCAAATGTGTATGATATGCCTCTGATGTGTGATTGAAATGTAGCATGTTGCCATGGTTCAAGTTGCAAAAATATTTGATTTGAATTTGATTTAATTCCATTTAAATCAAAGAGCAAATGCTACTGATCACATTTTAAATTCAACTCAAACAGAGTTGAAAGTTGCATATTTGGAAAGATAATTTTCTCCTGATCATTTTTCATATATTATTTGTCCAATTTGGAGTTAATATGAATTTTCTATGAATTTCCAAAGTTTGGAGTATTTTCTGGATTTTCTGGAATTCTTTTAATTCAAATAATCTCTGGAAATTCATTTAACTGATTTATTGCGCAAGTGCTGACGTCAGGGGGGGGCTGACATGTGGGGTCACCTTGTCAGTGACTGGGTTAAAAAATCCATGGGTTAAATTAATCCAGTGGCTTAATTAAGCCACTGGGCCCACTGGTCAGTGACCCAGGGGTCACTAATTGGGTGATTAGTGGGGGGGGGGCTTGGGCTAACACGCCGACGGCTAAACGCCGGTGACTGGAGTTGCGGCGGTGCAGCACGGGTTCGCGCCCTGGTCGCGCGTTTGGCACGCCAGAGGCACCAAACGACTGCTGGAAGGACGCCGCGTCGAATGGAGCCAGCCAGGGGGGCTGGAACTCACCGGAGCGTCGTCGGCGTCAAGCCCTAGCGGCGGCCGTGGCTCGGGCTTGGGGCAAAGCTTGCTGTGGTTCTCCATTTGAACCGGGGATGCTCGCAATCGATGCAGAGGAGCAAGGTGAAGACGAAGGACATGCCCCCGAGCTCGTTTGCATCACGGACGCTCGACTACGATGACCGTGGCGGCGAGGAGCTTCGGCGTCCATGGAGGATCCAGCTAGGGAGGAGGAGGGAGACGAAGGAATGGCTCAGTCGAACCGCGAGCTCACCGTGATGCTAGCAGAGCGGTCAGGGAGGTCGGGGAGGTCGTGGTGGCGGCGAATTCGACGACGGCAACTTGCGGGTCCGGCGGCGGCTCGAGCTCGATTCCGGCGGCTTGAGTCCAGATCACAGCTCCGCCTGCTGCGTGAAGAGGAAGTCGACGATGGCGCGCACGATGGACATGGCCTTCAGGCTTCTCTCCGACGCTGGCTGCGGTTCTTGTCGACGAAGAACGCGGACGCTCTCGGGGAAGAAGGGGAAAACTAGGGGAGGGCTTTGGAAGAAGCGGCGATGGGGGGAAAGTGAGAGAGGGAGTCGAGGGCGTCTCCGTGGCGCACTTTGGAGTCCTGGGGCGTCCTGGAAGCTCCTGGGCGTCGAGGTGGCGTCCACGGCGTCGGCGCCGCGCCACCGAGCTGCTTGGCAGCGCGGGGGTAAAAGACGACAAGGGGGGCTTCGCGGGCTGGGCCGGCTGGAGAGGTGGGCCTCGCCCCTAGCGAGAGGTAAGTTTCCTGCTCCTTTTTCTGTTTAATCTTTCCTTTCTTTTCTGTAAATTTGTTTTGACTTTGGTAAAAATACCAAATCATTTTATTAAATGCTGAAAACTTTTACATGGCCTCATAATAATATAGACTAGCCACTCATAAACTTTCAACATTTTTAAAATTCAAAAGATTTGAATTTTAAATGAAATAGGGGTATTTCAATAATTCCAAGGCACTATTTGATTATTTGAAAAATCTATGAGCATGGGATGGGTCCCACATCACTTGATATGTGATCACACTCATTTATAAGACTTTTCAAAAATCTAACATGTATTTTTGGAGAAGATTTTTATCTGGCCTTTTGAATTAATCATCTGGGGGTGTTCCTTCTCCCATTTGGATTTTGAAGTTGATTTCCTTTGAAATTTTGACATGGTGCAAGGTTACTTGATCCCAGCACATTACCTAAGAGAGGGTTCTGACAACTCGCCCCCACTCAACAGAATCTCGTCCCGAGATTCAGAAGTCTGCGGGAGGAAGGTGGGGTACTCGGCACTGAGACGGTCTTCTCTTTCCCACGTAGCTTCTCTTTCAGAGTGGTGTGGCCATTGCACTTTCAGAAACCTAATCTTCTAACGACGAGTGACACGCTCTGCGGAATCAAGAATACGAACGGGGTATTCTCGATAAGAAAGGTCATCTTGGAGATCAAGCATTTCATGGTCGACTTCGCGGATAGGGTCCTTGAAGCAACGCCTGAGTTGGGACACATGGAATACATCATGTACTCGGGAGAGGTGCGGAGGTAGTTCAAGTTGGTAGGCAACTTCTCCACGTTTAGAAATAATGCGGAAAGGTCCGATGTAACGTGGGGCCAACTTGCCTTTGATACCGAAACGTTGGGTTCCCTTCAGAGGCGTAACCCGAAGGTAAGCCTTCTCATCCAGATTGTAGCTCTCTTGCCTATGATGACGATCATAGTAGCTTTTCTGACGAGACTAGGCTGCTTTCAATTGATCACGAATAATGCGAACTTGCTCTTCTGCTTCCTTGATCATATCCGGTCCAAAGAATTGTCTTTCACCGGTTTCTGACCAGTTTAAAGGTGTCCGACATCGTCGTCCATAAAGGAGTTCAAAAGGAGCCATGTTCAGACTAGATTGAAAACTATTGTTATAAGAAAATTCGGCAAATGGAAGAGACTTCTCCCAATTCTTTCCGAATGAGATAACACAAGCTCTGAGCATGTCTTCAAGAATTTGGTTAACCCTTTCGATTTGACCGCTCGACTGAGGATGGAAAGCCGTACTAAAGGAGGGATGAGTTCCCATAGAATTCTGAAAGTTTCCCCAAAATCTAGAGGTAAAAAGGCTACCACGATCAGAATTGATTTCCAAAGGAACACCATGAAGGGATACAATTCTAGAGATGTAAAAGTCTGCTAACTGGCTAGCAGTTATAGACTCGCGAACCGGAAGGAAGTGAGCAACTTTGGAAAGCCTATCTATGACAACGAAGATGGCATTGTTTCCTTTCTGGGTTTTTGGAGAGCCGGTGATGAAGTCCATACCGACTTTGTCCCATTTCCACTCGGGAATAGACAAAGGTTGAAGTGTACCAGCAGTTCTTTGATGTTCTGCCTTAATGCGACGACAAACATCACATTCGGCAACAAATTGAGCAATGTCTCTCTTCATCCTAGTCCACCAAAATCTCTAGCGTAGATCTCGGTACATTTTTGTGCTACTGGGATGAATTGAGAGGGGTGTGTCATGGGCTTCCTTGAGGATGAGTTGCCTTAGTTCCTTATTCTTAGGTACTACCAAACGATTTTCAAAGAATACCGTTCCTTTGCTATCTGTGGAGAAACATTTAGCAACTCCGCTAGCAATGTTCTCCTTGATCCGGCGAACACCTCGTGCACGCCTTTGGGCAACTATGATTTGATCCTCAAGAGTTGGTTTCGCCACCAAGGTAGAAAGATAGCCATGAGGAACAATCTCAAGATTTAGCTTGCAAAAGTCCTCATGAAGAAGTGGTTGATACTGTTGTAACATGAGGTTGTTACAATACGACTTACGACTTAGTGCATCAGCCATGACATTGGCCTTGCCTGGGGTGTAAGAAATTACTATGTCATAATCTTTTATCAACTCAATCCAGCGTCTTTGCCTGAGATTAAGATCTGGCTGGGTGAAAATATATTTGAGGCTTTGGTGGTCGGAATAAATCTCGCAATGGTTACCAAGGAGGTAATGTCGCCAAGTTGTTAGGGCATGAACTACGGCAGCGAGTTCAAGGTCATGGGTAGGATAGTTCTCTTCATGTGGCCGCAACTGGCGTGAAGCATAAGCTACCACATGTCGATCTTGCAGAAGTATGCATCCTAACCCTTGCCGTGATGCGTCACAATAGATCTCGAAATCCTTTTTGGTGTCTGGAGGTCCAAGTACGGGTGCAGAAGTCAATCTTCTTTTTAGCTCTTGAAAGCTTTCCTCGCACTTGGGAGTCCATAGGAATTTCTTATCTTTCTTGAGGAGTTCAGTTAGAGGCTTTTCAACTTTAGAAAAGTTCTCGACGAAGCGACGGCAATAGCTGGCTAGGCCAAGAAAACTACTAACTTGCTTAACCGATTCAGGTGGAGTCCAGTCAAGGACGGCCTGAACTCTCTCGGGATTCACAGCAATGCCTTTTGCAGAAATCACGTGGCCTAAGTAGGTCACTTCTGGTAGCCAAAATTCACACTTGGAGAATTTAGCATACAGGCGATGCTCTCTAAGTTTCATCAATACCAGCCTTAGGTGTTCGGCATGTTCTTCTTCGTTCTTCGAGTATATAAGGATGTCATCGAGGTAAACCACGACGAACTGGTCCAAATACTCCATGAAGATCGAATTCATCATGCGTGAGAAAGTGGCTGGGGCATTGGTTAAACCAAAGGACATGACAGTGTACTCGTAAAGACCATAACGAGTAGTAAAAGCCGTTTTGGGAATGTCCTCGTTTCGGATCTTGATTTGATGATAACCTAATCTCAAATCCATCTTGGATAAGACAGAGGATCCTGCAAGTTGATCATAAAGATCATTGATCCTGGGCAATGGGTACTTGTTCTTTATCGTCGCTAAATTTAGCGAGCGATAGTCTACGCACATCCTTTCTGTTCCATCTTTCTTCGTTACGAACAGAACAGGGCAACCCCATGGCGATGAGCTAGGGCGGAGGAAGCCTTTCTCCAACAAAGCTTCCAGTTGGGTTTTAAGCTCAGCTAACTCACGTGGGGCCATTTTGTATGGGCGTCTAGAAATTGGTGCGGTTCCTGGGGCAAGATCCACTATAAACTCTACACATCTGTCGGGTGGCATTCCCGGCAGCTCTTCAGGAAAGACATCCGGGAAGTCACGAACCACCGGAATATCTTCAAGTTCGGGAAGGGGAAGTACATTCAAAGAATGCACTTGGGTTCTTGTTCTGGGTGAGGTATAGTTGACTGTTTTGCCTGAAGGGTGGGTGAGTTTCACGGATTTGCCTTTGCAATCCAGGTAGGCATTCTGTCTTGATAGCCATTCCATGCCAAGGATGACATCAATGTCTGAAGACTTGAGGGCTATGAGTGAAGCAAGGAATACTAAACCCTCAATTGCAATTTGATTACCATGGCTTACTCTATTAGTTTGCCATCTTGACCCTGGAGTTTGAATAATCATTGGGGTGGATAATTCAACAAAGGGTAACTCATGACGAAGTGCATAACTTTCCGACATGAATGAATGAGATGCTCCTGGGTCGAAAAGAACGGAAGTAGGAACATAATTGACTGGGAGTGTACCAAGAATGACGTCAGTGGTGTCGTCAGTCTCTTCCGCGGCAATCTGGTTCACACGTCCACGAGTGGCGGGAGGAGTGGGTTTGGTGGTGTAGACCTTCTGGGGTGGCTTTCCACGACCATTGTTGCTGTTGTTGCCTCCGGCACGGGGTGGAGCATTCTGGTGTTGGAGCTGGTTCTGGGGACACTCACGAGAATAGTGGCCTGCCTGAACACACTTGTAACAGGCTCCGAAAACAGTTCGTGGAGCTGGGTTGTTTGGTGGAGCTGGGTGGAACTGGGTGGGTGGACGAGGCGCCACATAGGATGGCCTCGGTAGGTTGTTCTGGCGAAACATGCTGTTTGGGATCCAGATCTTGCGCTTCTGGGAGCCAGAACTGGATGAGCCATCATCTCTGGGGTGTTTGCGGAAGTCGTTGGGGGTGTTCATGTCCTCTGCTTTGATGGCCTTGTTGACAAGGACCTGGAAGGTGGCAAAGTCATGAAGATTGAGCTCACGACGGAGTCCAGTGTTGAGGCCGCGACGGAACCTCTCTTGTTTCTTGGAGTCAGTGGAGACTTCTTCGGTAGCATAACGAGCCAGTCGGTTGAACTCACGAATAAACTAATCAACAGTCCTTCTGCCTTCAGTGAGGTTACAGAACTCCTCACGCTTGCGGTCCATGAGACCTTTGGGAATGTGGTGCTCGCGGAAAGAAGTGCAGAATTCCTCCCAAGATGCAGGTGGTCCATCGGGACGCATATTCAGAAAATTCTCCCACCAAGAGCTTGCTGCACCTTCAAGGTGATAGGTGGCATAATTGACCTTGTCGCCATCTGAAACATGGCCTGCTTGGAGCTTCCTCTCGATGCTGCGGAGCCAGTCATCGGCGTCAAGGGGCTCGGTGGAGTAACTGAAAACCGGGGGATGAAGCCGGATGAAGTCGTTCAGAGACACCAGCTCATTGCACTGCTGAGTGGTGTTGCGTGCGATGACTTCCAGCAGGTGATGAGAGTCACGGCGGTTCCTCTCGACCTCCATCAGAACTTGGGCCATCGTGGGTGGGGTGGAAGGTTGCCTTCCTCCTAGTCGTTCCCACGACCTTGGTTACGACCAATCTGGCCACGTGTACCTTGAGACATCCTGAAGGTGAAAAATCCAAAGTCAAACAGAGTTGATTTCAAGAGTCTAATCAAGGTATTGAAGTACTGGAAGGATTACAGAGCAAAGGAAGTAATCATCTTGACAACATGGTGATAAAAGCATACAAGCCATATATTCACAAGCTGTCATACAAACCATACATCGTTTTAGTACAAGCACTAAGCTAATACAAACGTGATGAAGATGATACATCCTTCAGAGGCACTCTGACTCCCTATACATTATTTATCTAAGCCTCTGGAACTTAGACACCTTGCTTACAATACACTAAGGTACTACTACATCCTCACTAAGTAAGGCCACAGGCGGTCTCACTCATCTCCATCTCCATAGTAGTCCTCATAAAAGTTACCCGCGTATCCCGGTAGTTGGAGGTGACCATCGGAAAACACGGAGGCTTGTGGACCCTGATATCCATTTGGGCAAGGATGGGGCCTAGGTCCAGTGTAGGGTGGAAGCAAAGGACCACGGGGTGGAAAAATGCCTCCAATCTCGGGCCAAGCAACTCGAGAAGGCATCTGAGTCCTCACTGGGTAGATCGCATCATGCTCAACTGATCCAACGCTCACAAAGGGTGCCAAAAGTGTTAGTGCTCGATACAGACTAACACGGGTGGCATGGAGCTCGAAACGGAGAGCGCGGGCATCACGATCTCTGTCACTAGAAAACCTAGCAGTCACCTGGAGTGCTGGATCCTCTGCAGAGTGATCTGAGTAGAGTCCGGTGTAATATCCCTCTTCTCCTGGAAGTGCAGCAGGGATATAGCGGAAAGAAGTCTCTCTCAGCAAAGTGTGCTCCTCTCTCAGCAGTGTCATACATGAGTATGCAGCATCCTGCACAGCCATGTTCTCGGTAACGCCAATGCCATGTCCAAAGTGGATAGGCAGAGTGACTCCAACGTGGTGCGGATAGATCCGGACAATGCAGTGGAACTGTGTCTGGTTGAAGTCGTGAAACTGCTCCTCAACGGTGTACTCAGGGTACCACCGATATCCCACATAGGACATCATCTCGATCAACGTGGAGGGATGGCCACGCACACCGAGGCACCTAGTCAAACGAACAATCTGCCGAGGGGGAAGATCTGCCATCAGAAACAGAAAGGAGTTTGCAAATGGATCAGATTATGAGATAAACCTGGAATGACTCGGACAGCATAACGGCTGTAATTGCAAGAAAAAGACAATTTCTTACAACATGGAAACAACACTTACATACGATGTAATAAAACAGGGAGCAAACCACTATAACAAACCGAGCACAACTTTCCTACGGCTATGAGGAAGCAAACAACGAGATGTTCTAATCAGACAGAGGAGAGCCTAGTCCTATCTTCTCGTAGAACAAGATGAGGGTGACTCAGAACAGAACTCAGAACGAAGGGGGTATGGAGAAAAAAGAAGCCTTACGTTGTTCCCTTATATACCCAGAGTAACTATATAACTATAGCAAGCTAGACTCAACTTCGGCCAAGGCTACTAGTCCTACAGTCAGTCCTGCTCTGATACCAAGTCTGTCGGGACCCGGGGTTAGCGTATGCAAGTCCAGTTAAGGCATAGTCATGTGGAGAGCCGAGAACCGTACCCACTTCTCTAAGCAGACAAGGCCAAGCACAGAACGTTCTCGGAAAGCATCGTACGTGAGGGGCATCCCATCCAGGCCGGATGATCAACTGAGATGGGTCCTCATCGTCCGCACACAAGTCTAATGATATGGGTGGTGAACTCCCATATTCAAAGACAAGTTGCCTCAACCATACTATCGACTATCTCATAACTCTTACATAGACTTACTCCAGCCCGATCACTTAGTCGGGGTCTAGGGCGGGCTCGATCATACCACAAAGTGTGCATGAGACAGAGTCTCGAACAATCGCATCGCGATGCCCCAAGATGCGCACATCTAAGGGCCACTTGGTGTATGAAAGACCGCCAGCCAGAACACAACTAAGGTCTCGAAAACCCATACAAAGACATGCATGTTATAAACATACACGCAGCACACATGCCTTGTATGAACAGCAGGTACCATTGCAATTCTCTACAAAGTGTACATTTTATTTATAACTCTTATAGAGTGCACACAGAGATCACATACATGTGATCCAACATTACATTACAAGCGGAAGAAAATTATGTCTGAGTACAGACAAGTTTAACAAATGGCTTAAGAAGCCTTATTTAAACACAAAGCCCTCCACGAGGGAACCAGTCGTCTGACTGGGACTAGACTAGTTGGTCTTCAGTCGTCCAGCTCGATGAAGAAGCCACCTTCGGGGTCAGTGGCATCATCTAAAACATAGATTAAGCAAACGTGAGTACAAAGTCGTACTCAGCAACACTTACATAGGAGCTATACTACTCATGCATATGTGTCAAGATAAAGGGAGGTGGGGTTCATTTGCAGAAGTGCCAGCTTTGACTTGGCTAATCCTGAACTTCGAATACCAGACATTAAGGTAAGAAGCGTACACGAGTCCACTACTTTCTCCAATCAATACACCACTATGGTGCCTTCCTCGACTTCCCCACGAGAAAGCACGCCATAGCACTCACACTTATCTTGGTGTGTTTTAGAAGTATCCGGTTCAAGTTATCTAGTAATCAAGCTAAGCTCTCCAAGCAGTCCATAACCGCGGACGCGGCTATTCGAATAGTTTTGTTAACCTTGCAAGGGTGTACCTCTACACACACATGACCATCATTTACCTCCTTTGATCTCGACACCATTCAAGGGGTGCCAGCGAGGAGGCTCACCACAACTGTTACCTCATAGCCGATCTAGTCCGAGAAAGCCGCCTACTTGGGTTGGTTACCACAATCGTGAACCCGGCCGGTTTACCGAAGCGGACCCAAGTGATGTGTGCGTGGTGCATAAGCCGGTCTCGGATGAGCCGTTCTCTCACTTAGCATCCAGGCCACAGACCTACCAGAACTCCGAACTATTGCGACATCTGGACATCGAAAGGGATGAGTTAGTAAGTTGAGAGGGGTCAGTGAGCCCAATGTGTGGTTGTACTCTTCATCTTGGATCACCACACAAGAACTCGTACTAGGGCGGTGTTCAACGAGACAACCCACCGTGTACTCCTACACAGCCTCTCATCGTTCACCTTGTATTAGGGTCGATTCACCAACACTTTTCTACCAACATCAACGTGATCATTCCCATCCCGACTCACATCACAGTAACAACATGGTATCATACTAAGCATGCAATAAGCGATAACATTGCAGGGGCCACATGATATCAAACAACTCCTACATTTGCTAGGATTGTGCTTTGCTTACTACTGTGAAAAAATGATAGGTCATGCAAAGGAATGGGTTCATCTATGCGGTAGAAACGAAGCATGGTGATCATCCTAAACAATGCGTAAGCGAGACATGAGAGGGAAGTGGGATTTTATCGACATGATCAATGGGGGTTTGCTTGCCTTGCTGACGAGGTTCGGGTTCAGGGTCTTCAACGTAGGGGGTGACCTCGGGTTCCGGCTCCACGTCTATCAGCAACATGACAATCATAGGATCAACAGAATGTACAATGCACAATCACATGAATAATATTGAAAGGGTGATGTTCATGGTACTGATGTGTTGATCATTCCATTTAAATGGAGTATATTGCAAATTGAATTGCAAATTCAAACTCCACATTTGAATTCAACATTAACCAAGTTATATGTGATATATTTTGATCATTTTGAAACAACTTCAAATGTGTATGATATGCCTCTGATGTGTGATTGAAATGTAGCATGTTGCCATGGTTCAAGTTGCAAAAATATTTGATTTGAATTTGATTTAATTCCATTTAAATCAAATAGCAAATGCTACTGATCACATTTTAAATTCAACTCAAACAGAGTTTAAAGTTGCATATTTGGAAAGATAATTTTCTCCTGATCATTTTTCATATATTATTTGTCCAATTTGGAGTTAATATGAATTTTCTATGAATTTCCAAAGTTTGGGGTATTTTCTGGATTTTCTGGAATTCTTTTTATTCAAATAATCTCTGGAAATTCATTTAACTGATTTATTGCGGAAGTGCTGACGTCAGGGGGGGGGGGCTGACATGTGGGGTCACGTTGTCAGTGACTGGGTTAAAAAATCCGTGGGTTAAATTAATCCAGTGGCTTAATTAAGCCACTGGGCCCACTAGTCAGTGACCCAGGGGTCACTAATTGGGTGATTAGTGGGGGGGGGCTTGGGTTAACACGCCGGCGGCCAAACGCCGGCGACTGGAGTCGCGGCGGCGCTGCACGGGTTTGCGCCCTGGTCGCGCGTTTGGCACGTAAGAGGCACCAAACGGCTGCTGGAAGGACGCCGCGTCGAATGGAGCCAGCCAGGGGGGCTGGAACTCACCGGAGCGTCGTCGGCGTCAAGCCCTAGCGACGGCCGTGGCTCGGGCTTGGGGCAAAGCTTGTTGTGGTGCTCCATTTGAACCGGGGATGCTCGCAATCGATGTAGAGGAGCAAGGTGAATACGAAGGACATGCCCCCGAGCTCGTTTGCGTCACGGACGCTCGACTACGATGACCGTGGCGGCGAGGAGCTTCGGCGTCCATGGCGGATCCAGCTAGGGAGGAGGAGGGAGACGAAGGAATGGCTCGGTCGAACCGCGAGCTCACCGTGATGCTAGCAGAGGGGTCAGGGAGGTCGGGGAGGTCGTGGTGGCGGCGAATTCGACGACGGCGACTTGCGGGTCCGGCGGCGGCTCGAGCTCGATTCCGGCGGCTTGAGTCCAGATCACAGCTCCGCCTGCTGCGTGAAGAGGAAGTCGACGATGGCGCACACGATGGACATGGCCTTCAGGCTTCTCTCCGGCGCTGGCTGCGGTTCTCGTCGACGACGAACGGCGGACGCTCTCGGGGAAGAAGGGGAAAACTAGGGGAGGGCTCTGGACGAAGCGGCGATGGGGGAAAGTGAGAGAGGGAGTCGAGGGCGTCTCCGTGGCGCACTTTGGAGTCCTGGGGCGGCCTGGAAGCTCCTGGGCGTCGAGGGGGCTTCGCGGGCTGGGCCGGCTGGAGAGGTGGGCCTCGCCCCTAGCGAGAGGTAAGTTTCCTTCTCCTTTTTCTGTTTAATCTTTCCTTTCTTTTATGTTAATTTGTTTTGACTTTGGTAAAAATACCAAATCATTTTATTAAATGCTGAAAACTTTTACATGGCCTCATAATAATATAGACTAGGCACTCATAAACTTTCAACATTTTTAAAATTCAAAAGATTTGAATTTTAAATCAAATAGGGGTATTTCAATAATTCCAAGGCACTGTTTGATTATTTGAAAAATCTATGAGCATGGGATGGGTCCCACATCACTTGATATGTGATCACACTCATTTATAAGACTTTTCAAAAATCTAACATGAATTTTTGGAGAAGATTTTTATCTGGCCTTTTGAATTAATCATCTGGGGGGTGGTCCTTCTCCCATTTGGATTTTGAAGTTGATTTCCTTTGAAATTTTGACATGGTGCAAGGTTACTTGATCCTAGCACATTACCTAACAGAGAGTTCTGACAGGATCAGACTACAATACCTCCCCCAAGATTTAGGGAGGTGCTCATCCTGCAACTGTTTAAAGTTATAAATTCTCTATAAAGCAGCATGTTGCATATGAGCAGGAAAGTACTTATCAACGAAAGAGTGAGCTAAGTCTTGAGGACTCCTAATGGAACCACATGGTAGTTCATCATACCATTCTTTAGCACCTTCCTTCAAAGAGAAAGGAAGAAGCTTAGTAACATAAAAGTTTCATATCTTTTCATCCATAGTAAACAGGCCACCCAACTCAGTGAGTTTGGTCAGGTGTGCAATAACATCATCATTTTCTCTGCCATAAAAGGGGTCAGCTTCAACCATAGATATAAGTGAAAGATCAAAAGAGAAATTATAATCACGATCATTGATGCATATAGGAGATGTAGCAAATTCAGGATCAGGAACAGTCTTGTTCTTAAGGGAGTGTTTTTCGAGAAGCTTCTTAATAGCACCGGGGTCAGAGCCAACAAACTCTGTTAGCTCCCTGCATAAATCATCATCAATTATAATATAATCATCATCAAGGAGTCTCTCCTTGATTTCATCTAAGTCTGGATAACCAAAGGTTTTGAGAGTAGGAATATAGGTAGCAGGAGTCTCGGTCTCGGATTCTGCTGCAACCTTAGCAGTCTGAGTTTCAATATAGTGACCATGAAAACTAGTATCATCAAGAGTAGTGGAAGCATCATCAAAAGTATCGGACATAGTAACGGATTCAGTAGAAGCATCATGTGGTGGAGGTGAAGCAAACTTACTCATAACTGAAGGTGAATCAAGTGTAGTGCTAGTGTTCAGAACAGTACCTTTTCTTGTACGGGATGGTAAGATCGGGACCTTGGGGTCTTATTTCTTACCCATAGAGGACAAATTGTAGCAGGTAAAATACTTCAGGTAGACTTGTGAATAAAGCTATGCTCCCCGACAACGGCGCCAGAAAACAGGCTTGATAACCCACAACTGCAGGGGATCGAGATAGTCTTCGCGGGTAAGAATAACCCAATTTATAGATTCGACTCAAGGGGAGCCAAAGAATACCCACAAGCTTTGACAATGGAGTTGTCAATTCCACCGCACCTGAGATACACTTACTTGCAACAAGATGTTAATAGTAACTGTGATATGGCAGTGATGGTAGCAACGGAAATAGTGGTGGTGAAACAGCGAAAGTAAAACAGCGAAAGCGAACAACTAGTAACCAGCAGAATTAAAAACACTGTAGGCTAGGGAGATGGATGGTTGGGTGCTGCGTGGATAAGACACATCATGTGTTTAACTTAGGGCAAGGCACACATTAAAGCAATGATCATCTAGGCATAAATCAAACATCAGACATGTACCCCACAGGTAGTTGTGCATGCTTGCAATAAGAACTTGCACAACATCTTTTGTCCTACCATCCCGCTACGAACGGGGCCAAAAGGAACTTATGGAGAGTAAGGTGCTCCTGTCAATGAGCACCGGAACAAAGCATTAACAATCAATGGATACACTGAATCCTCAAACTATAGTCCATCCCCTTTGGTGTCCCAAGTTGTCACCTTTGGGATCGCCTGTTCCGGACTATAACAGGTGCATACAACTTGTAGATAAGATCAAGAACAAAAATATATAGGGTACAGATCTGAAAACATGGCACTCGGGCCCAAAGTGACAAGCATTAAGAGCAACAAGTTGAAGCAAAGATGATAAACACCAATCTAGATGATATGCAACATGCCCACAACAATCTGATAAACTATTACATGATCTAGCTCATCCAATCCCTACCATCCCCTTTGCCTATAGCAGGGAATTACTCACACATGAAAGGAGACGTCATGGAGGGAGGATAGAGTGGTGATGATGATGATGATGGCGATGATCTCCCCTCACCGGAGGCCAAAACAGCCTCCATATTAGCACTCCCGGAGAAGAACAAAGGGTGGCGGCGGCTCCGCGACGAGAATTGGGAAAACGACTTCTGTTTTTGGGTTTTCTCGCCACGGGAATAAATAGGAGTCGAAGTAGGGCACCAGAGGGGGGTGGACTCTCCCAGGCGGCCTCCCGGCGCGGCCAGGGGTGGGGCCACGCCAGCAGGGCGCCTGTGGCCCCCCTGGCTGCCCTTTGGCCCCACTTCTGGCACAATGGTCCTTCGGGTGCGTGGATTTTCTGTGATTTTTCCTGGAATTTTCTGAGACACCTAAAAATCCATTTTCCTGCACACAATAAAACCATACAGACAGATCTGCTGAAAACATCGTTAGTCCGGGTTAGTTTCGTCCAAATCATGCAAGAATGAGGGCAAAATAATAGCAAAAGTGTGTGCAAAAGTAGATATGTTTGAGACGTATAAACTCCCCCAAGCTTAGCATATTTCTTTTCCTCAAGCAATTCAGTTCAAAGAACTGAACTCGACAAAGAAAACTTTGACAAACTCTTTTACTTCATTAGATGTATATAAGCATGTACTATGAAAACAGTCTAGAAGGTATTGAAACAATTCTATAAGAATAATGCACCGAGCAATCCTTCTTTCATGCGAACAATCACAAACAACTAAAAGTAAATAATATAGTACTGAAAATCAAGACAAGACTACAATGCACATAGCTTGATCATATCAGAGTGGTATCTCGCTAGCCTCCATGAGTGAAGCAAAACATAAATGCAGAAAATCCTCCGGAGTTTTAAAGGAGACTAGAACTAAGAACATCAGGATAAGTAATACCACAATCATGCAGAAGACAATGTAGTACTTTGGGACAATGCACATTACACTCAGAATGACAATTATTCTCTCATAGTTGGTGCTTTGAAGAAAGAAGGTGCAGACTCTCGAACCGTGGCTTTTGATGGCAAGGTTGGAAACCCATGGCTGGAAGCAGAGACTAAACATGTACCAGAGCTCATGGTTTTGAAAATAGAGCTAAAAAGTTTTTGGGAGGTGCATGATTCGTCAACGAATGCTAGTAGACAACCCGATCACCTCTTACGCTAGACATGTTTAGAGGAACGGATCCCAAGATGGGGACGATCACATCCCCTTAATCTCCTTTGTTTATCACTACCAAAGTTTTCTGATTTCTCATAAACAAAGAGTGAAGGAGGGTTTGTTGGTTGTGATTATCTTTTGTGAGATGGGAGCACTCATGCCAGTCCCTCCTCGTATTAGGGGTTTGAAGATTAGACATGCAATCTCGGAATAAAACATGTCTAACATAAGAAGGTCATGAATTACCTACTACTTCCTCATGAGCTAAAGCAGAGGCACAAGATAGGAGTGTTTTTGAATAATTTTGAGATGGTACAAGAAAGTCTTCGTTAGATGGCCGGTAATAACCACGTAGGAAGGTATGGTGGACTCATATGGAATAATTGGTTTCAAGGATTTTGGATGCACAAGAAGAATTCCGCTTAGTGCGAGCGAAGGCTAGCAAAATACTGGGAAGTGACCAACTAGAGAGCAATAACAGTCATAATCATGCAGAGCGACAAAGTAACATTGAATTAGGCATGAAAGTGATATAACTATTCTGAAATTCGAAGATCATCAAGGAATAGCAGACTTTTTAGTCTTTAACATGTGTAAGCATGTGCCAAGTCAATCCAAGAATTCTCCAAAGGGAAATACCTCTGCAGTATGCCAAACCAAAACAATGCAATGCATGCAATCATTTCAAGAAACACATTATGAACTCTAGCTATTTGAGATTAGCCACAAAGAAAGCATGAACCACTGGGAACTCTGCAACAAAGAAACTAAAGAGAGAAAAGAAATATTTTTGGATTTTTCAAAGGTTAAACGAAAGAATAAGAAAGAGAAAATCTTTTTGTTGTTTTTGCAAAGAAAGATTCAAAGAAGAACAGGAAAAAACTTCGAAAAGATCAAAACGAACAATCATAAAACGGATAATACAATGGAAAAAGTGAGAAGGACACGTACTCCCCAAAGCTTAGGCTTTTGGCCTAAGTTGGTATCTCCTACTGGGGTCCCCAGGAGCCTCCAGCTCCAGGGTTGTACTGGTGTGTCCATGGGTCCTACGAGGCTTCAGGTGCATAGACCAAAGTAGTGGGATCCTCCCAGGAAGAAGGCTCCACGCTCCAAGCGAAAGAAGACCCTTCACCCCACTACGTAACGGGCTCCTCCTCCTCATCATGCACAACCCCCTACATGGGGTTATGGAACTGCTGCTGGCCACAAACTCATCGAACTGGGTGACGTTGAAGGACCATCCGTTCGTGCGAGTAGAATAAAACGAAAAAGGTGCAGGTACACGGATCTCCCGAATATCGATTAGTCCAAACCTCAGAATGTAAATAAGGTTACCGAAGTCGGAAGTCCTGGTAACAAACTCATGCCTCTTCATAGCAGCAAGGTCAAAGCTTATAAAAGGAAAAGGCTCATCATCAAGATGTGGGGTGCGCTCGAGAGACTCAAGAATAAGTGTGGCGTAAACGCCACCAAAGAGATCTCCCTTGTTGCCATTAACGGCAAGTTGGCGAGAAATCAAGGCACCCATATTATACGTAGTTTCCCTAGAGAGGGCATTTGCCAGGATAGCAATATCCGGCGCAGAAATGTTGCTCGTGTTGTCACGAGCTAATACCCCTCTAGCAATATAATATCGGATATCCCTTGTATCCTGACTGCAAAGAGAGTTGAAGAGCGTTCTCAGCTCGGTGGGCTGACTGTTCATCTTTGTCGTCCGTCCAACGTTCGGCACACCTATTATTTCACAAAATCTTTCCAAATACATGGTCAAAGGATCATTGTAAATTTTAAACTCAATAAGACCAGCATCATGGTTATATCCAAACCTGTTAATAAAACAGGAGGTGAGTTTACGGTATTGAGTAACACGGCATGTTGCAAGCCGTGTCAAACATGCATTAGCACAAAGATTATCAAACTCCTCCTTAATACCTGCCGCTTTAAGAAAATCATTGCACGGAAACGTCATTGCCCGTGCTGGACTTGTATCTTCCAGCAACTCCAGGGGCACAACATCTTCACTGTAGCTTAACCTAGCAGCTGAGGATGAAGTTGCAGCTCTAGTTACTCTATCAGTATGCTCGGGCTTCCTCTTCCCAAGCCATCCTTTTGCTTTTACAAAGAAACTCATTTCTCAAATTTTTAACGATTCAAAAAAATAAGGATTTAAGAAAAAATGAGTTGGGGAAAATTACTCTACTCACTTCTCTAAGTCATAAACTTGCATCAAATCTCAGAAAATAAATTTCTACACATGTTTGCAAGCTCATATTAACAGCACCAAGAGCTACTAAATACTCACTAATGAAGCCACCAATGAAATATCTAATTGGAGGGGTGGAGGAGTCACATACCAGGGAGTATTTGCTCAAAATTTCAGCTCGAATGATGGGCTGAAGAGAGAGATCGAAAATCGCCTCCAAGAAGAGCAAGAACGCAAGAACAAGTATAGAACTCGTGTTTTTGGAGAGACAGAGAGAGAGGAAGAAGAAATACATGCAGGTGGGGCTTGTGGGCCCCAGGCTCCCTGTGGGGGCGGCCAGGGGGCAGGCCGCGCCAGCTGGCCGACTGGGCCACTTCTGGGCCCCCCTGGTCAGCCCCAGGTGCCTCTGGGTCACTCCCGGAATGGAAATTTTTTTTTATTTTTTTGGAATTTTTCTGACAACTTCACCTCTGAAAAAATTTCGAGGTTCAAAAAGCTGCAAAACTTTCTTAAGACTTGCAATAGTGGTTAGCTACGTGAAGCTTCAAAAATATAAAACTTTGGACCAGCAAGAAAGATAAAGCTAAAAGAAATGCAAACATAACAACCTCTAAACTTTACTTATATAAAACTCATTTAATAGCAAGGTTGATCAAGTCCTACTACCAAACTAGCAATACATAGAGAAAAAAGTTTCACTTACTATGAAGCATTCATGGTACCTTTACCTTAATGGATATTTTCCCCACCATAATGGTTTTGTATTTGTGGTGCACATGTAGAGGACAATCCCAATCACCAATCTTCATGGTCTCGATATTCTCTACAGAGTTGAGGCCATGCCTTTTGTCCATCTTCTTCGGAAAATACACCGTGTGTTCTTTATCATTCACATTAAAAGTAACCTTTCCTTTATTGCAATCAATAATAGCACCTGAGGTGTTAAGAAAAGGTCTACCAAGAATAATAGACATGCTCCCATCCTCGGGTATCTCAAGCACAACAAAATCAGTAAGGATCAAACAATTAGCAACTTCAACGGGAACATCCTCAAAAATACCTATGGGAACGAGTGTTGACTTGTCAGCCATCTGAAGAGAGATATATGTAGGGATTAGTTTCTCTGAACAAAGCCTCTTGTAGAGATAGAAAAGCATAACACTCACTCCTGATCCAAGATCACAGAAAGCAGTCTTGACATAATTTTTCTTTATGGAGCAAGGAATGGTGGGTATACCTGGATCACCAAGATTCTTAGGAATCTTGCTACTAAAAGTGTAGTTAGCAAGCATAGTAGATATTGCTTCATTAGGAACTTTTCTTTTATTAGTAACAATATTTTTCATATATCTCGAATAGGGAGGTAACTTAATAGCATCAGTGAAAGGGATTTGAAGAAAAAGAGGTTTCATCCACTCACAAAACTTATTGTAATGCTCTTCTTCTTTAGTCTTGAGAGACTTACCTAGAAAGGGCATGGGTTTCTGTACCCATGGTTCTCTTTCCTTCCCATGTCTTCTTACGATGATGTCTTCTCTAGTGTATTTCTTGCGTTTGTCGGGTGCTTCTTCTTCTCGAACTTCGGGTGGATCATTCTTTTCACCATCCTTTTCAGGCTCTGCACCGTCTTCAGTCTCAGCATCGGAGGTACATATACTATTTGGATCAATAACAAGCTCTTCACATGCAATTGGATCATTGGATGTATCATCTTCTTTGTGCTTCTTCTTCGGAGAACTAACAATTTCTTCTTCCTGCATTTGAGAATCTTGCTCGATTCTCTTCGGAAGCCCCTCTGGATAGAAAGGATCTTGAGTGCTAGTTCCTCCTCGGGTTTTAATCCAGAAGGCTTGTATATCCTATTTGGCATTGTTAGAAAGCTAATCGTTTTGCACATTAGAAATTTGTTCAAGCTGAGTTTGAACTAGATGAAAATGCTTCACAAGACATTTAACATCATTAACTGTTCTACCTAGAACATCAAGAAGACTTTTGATACCAAGGGAATTATCATGCAGCTTACTTTGTATCCTCTCATTAAAGTGACTTCGCTTCATAGTAAAATTATCAAGCTCATCTAAACATTGATCAGGAGGCTTACCATGAGGGATGTCACATGCACTGAAATCTAAAAGAGAGTGTACCTCTACCATAGGAGGGTGAGTGGTAGGCTCACACAACTTCTCAATAGGGGGTAGATTCTTCACGTCTTCAGTTTTAATACCCTTCTCTTTAATAGCCTTCTTTGTTTCTTGCACATCTTCGGGGTTTAGGACGAGCATGCCCCTCTTCTTTGGTGGTGGAGGTGGTTCAGGGATGGACCAATCTTCGTTGTTCTTGGCAATCTTGCCCATTAATTCTTCTGCATCGTCCGGTGTTCTTTTCCTGAAAATACAACCAGCAGAACTGTCCAAATATGATCTGGATTCATCGGTTAGACCACAATAGAATATATCAATTAATTCATTCTTAGGGACTCCAAGTCCCGGTCTAGCCTGGATCAGACTGCAATACCAACCCCAAGCTTTAGGGACCTGCAACTGTTTAAAGTTATAAATTCTTTGTAAAGCAGCATGTTGCATATGAGCAGGAAAGTACTTATCAACGAAAGAGTGAGCTAACTTTTGAGGACTCCTAATGGAACCACATGGTAGTGCATCATACCATGCTTTACCACCTTCCTTCAAAGAGAAAGGAAGAAGCTTAGTAACACAAAAGTTTCATATCTTTTCGTCCATAGTAAACAGGCCACCCAACTCAGTGCATTTGGTCAGGTGTGCAATAGCATCATCATTTTCTCTGCCATAAAAGGGGTCAGCTTCAACCATAGATATAAGTGAAAGATCAACAGAGAAATTATAATCAGGATCATTGATGCATATAGGAGATGTAGCAAATTCAGGATCAGGAATGGTCTTGTTCTTCAGGGTGTGTTTTTCGAGAAGCTTCTTAATAGCACCAGGGTCAGAGTCGACAAACTCCATTAGCTCCCTGCATAAATCATCATCAAGTATAATATAATCATCATCAAGGAGTCTATCCTTGAGTTCATCTAAGTATGGATAAACAAAGGTTTTGAAAGTAGGAATATAAGTAGCAGGAGTCTCGGTCTCGGATTCTGCTGCAACCTTAGCAGTCTGATTTTCAATATAGTGACCAAGAAAACTAGTATCATCAAGAGTAGTGGATTCAGTAGAAGCATCATGTGGTGGAGGTGAAGCAAACTTACTCATAACTGAAGGTGAATCAAGTGTAGCGCTATTGTACAGAATAATACCTTTTCTTGTACGGGATGGTAAGATCGGGACCTTGGGGTCTTCTTTCTTACCCATACGGATAAATTGCAGCAGGTAAAATAGTTCAGGTAGACTCGTGAATAAAGATATGCTCCCCAGCAACGGCGCCAGAAAACTGGCTTGATAACCCACAACTGTAGGGGGTCGAGATAGTCTTCGCAGGTAAGAATAACCCATCTTATAGATTCGACTCAAGGGGAGCCAAAGAATACCCACAAGCTTTGACAATGGAGTTGTCAATTCCACCGCACCTGAGATACACTTACTTGCAACAAGATGTTAAAAGTAACTGCGATATGGAAGTGATGGTAGCAACAGAAATAGTTGTGGTGAAACAGCGACAGTAAAACAGCGAAAGAAAACAACTAGTAACCAGTAGAATTAAAAACACTATAGGCTAGTGACGAGGGGGTGACCCCACGACTCCTATGGATGAGCCTACCCGGTGTACCCGAAGACAGAAGGCCCACAAAGATGCCGCTTGGGCCCAGCCTTGGCCCACTAGTGGCACCGACGTAGGAGTCCGCGAGGCATAAGGAAGGTGCAAACTTGCCGTATGGAACAAGATCATGGTTAGGAAACCTTATCTGTAATCAGGACAGACTCCCCGAGACCTAGCCTTGTATATAAGGGCTAGGAGCGGAGACGTCGTGAGGGGAAAATACACTATCTGTAACATAGCCTTGTGCGCACTAGCCTCGGCTTCCTTGTAATCGCCATCTCCAATCAATAATATCGAGCAGGAAGGTATCCTCCTGTTAGCCGACGAGCTTATCGTCCAACCTGTGCCTCTCATGACTAACCCAGGGTCCCTGACCATGGGAATTGCCGGGGTACATCCCCGACAATTGGCGCCGTCTGTGGGAACCGCACAGGTTAGGAACGCGATCTCGGCGGCCTCATCAGCATCTTCAACACCCACCGGCGCGATGACTTCACCAGCGCTCTTCGATCCGACAACCCAGGAGGAATCCAATCTATTCGGGTCCCTTGGTTTCACGGCCCACCTTTCGACTCTCCGACCAATCTTCGCCGACCTACGCTCCGACATCAACCTGATCTTCGGAGCATATCGGATCTACATAAATCACTGGGGCGCCCTCCGCCTCACGGACGACGCCCGAACACCCGCGACGACATCTACAGCAGCAATCGATGCAGTCGCCACCCGCGCGACCACCCTTCAGGCCAGCCGCGACTGCCCATCCAAACCAAGGCTCCGCGTCGCCTGCGACCACTCGACTGGACCCTCGGCCCGGAAAAGCAGCATCACACGCACGAGCAACAAGGAAGGCGGGGCACCATCCCAGGTGTTCATGGCAGAAGTCGACGCGCCACCAGCAAACGGCGAGGGCTAGGACGACGACTCGACCACTTGCCAAGCTAACGGCAACACAAAGGTGCCCGGAACCACCAATAAGATCGTCGTGAAGCTGGGAGACGTGGGAAGCATACCAATGAAAGTACCACAAGGACAAGAACAGAGAAACCACAAGAGCGACAAGCCATCAAGCAGCAAGCAACAAACCCCGAGTGCGGCGGTGGATGACCCAACCAAAGAGCGAATCTACCTGACCAAAGAATCAATGGCCAAGGTAAAAGACGCAGTCGAACACGGGAAGTTACTGCCGGCAAGCGCAACAAGGAACGAGCTCAGGGCATACAACAAATTGGCAAGTGAGCTAACCCGGCAAGCGAGACAACATCGCCTAGAGCTGGAGAAGCAAGAAAGGGCGGCCGTCGAGAAGAAAAGCAATCGCAAGCCACCTCCAAGAGACGACTCCCAGGATCACGGCTCCCCTCTCTGCAATAAATAGAAATTCAGCAACCTGCGACGAACAGACAAGAAGAGAGTGGTCTGGCAGCTTGATGACGACTTCAAGCTAGAAGAGGAGGACGACGAAGAGGAACCCCTCACACTAGCAGAAGCCCTTATAAGCGCTCGAGACTACCTATCCTGCGCCCAGAGGAACAGGCAGAACAGACCAGACCGCAACACTTCAATAGCCTTACAGATAATGAAGGACGCCATCGCCGCCTCAGCACCCAAAAATTCAAGTGCAAGACGACCGACCCGTGCAAGGACACCACACAGGGACCCCAGCTCACCCGACGACGACGACAGCAGCGACGACTGGCGCAAACGCTCCGGCAAAAATAGGAAACACAACAGCGACGACAACGACAATAGGCGCCCAGCAGTCGACGAGACGCGCACGCAACGACAGAAGCAACGACAACAGTCAACCGCAGCAGACGAAGACGCGCAGCACGCGAAGAGTACTCGGACGAAGAAGCCTTCGACAAAGAAATCAAGCCATGCAGAGCACTATGCTTCACGCGTTCCATACGCGAGACTCGAATGCCAAGTGGGTTCAAATTGAACTCCACAACGCTCAAATACAATGGACTCGAAGATCCAGAGGCATGGCTCGACGACTACTTAACAACAGTCAAGTTCCAGCGAGGGACCAACGTTATGGCAATGCAGTATGTGCAGCTCATGCTTGAGAGCTCGGCACGACACTGGTTGAAGAACCTCCCGCGAGGATCCATCAGCTCATGGAGGCAGTTCCGTGAAACCTTCATAGAAAACTTCAAATCCATATAAAAGAGACCGGCATCACTCGAGGAACTACGGGCATGCAAGCAAGGAACCAGGGAAACCCTGCGAGCCTACATCCAGCGGTGGACCATACTCAAGAATTCAGCAGAAGACATATCAAACGAAAGCGCAATCGACGCGTTCAGGCGAGGCCTGCAGCGCATCGAATTCAAGGAACAGCTCGAGAGGATGAAAGTCCGAACACTCGCACGGCTGCTGGAGCAAGCCAACAGCTAGGTGGACGGCGAGGATTCCGTTCGCAACGAAACAAAAATCCACATCACACGCTCCGAACACGACTACGACTACCACAACGGAGAAAGAGGACTCGACTGTCGATGGAAGCAACCCATGTGCAGCTGCTACGACGACAGAGGACCGACATGGTCGCCGCAGGCTTCCCAGACGACAGAGACGGCAGGCATCGTGACGACGGCAGGATACAACACACGGACAACCTCGAAGATGCGCCCCAAGCTTAGAAACGAGACTGGAGGACGAGGCAGCCGCGCGGCAGCACCAGAACATACCGCTCGGCCAAAGAACAACTCGACGGACCGTTCTCGATACAAGGATTCAGAAACGAACGAGGGGAGCTCAGATCAGGATACACCCTCAGGAACTGCAGAAGCTTCAACGAGTTGGCGGAGGAAAAAAGTCGATCCGCAACAACAGCGGCCCAGCCACTCGCGAGCATAGCAGTCGGGCCCATCGCCCACGACGCAACACCAGCCCCTCCCCTAACAGCAAGGCAAGTGGCCGCAATCCTGCAACAGCGTAGGACACCAGATGCAGAGGAGCAGTACCCAGAAGCCCACGACAGGATTTACATGATACAAGAAGGCAGGCCTTGAAATAGGCAGTAGAAGCAGGTCATAAGACAAGTCTTCCCCGCAGCCTCCTCATACCCCGCTATCCCGGAGTACTTGCACGGGTCCGAAACAGATAATACCTTCTCTTGGGAAGACCACCCGCCTGCCATCCCTTGACCGGGACATGCCGCACTAGTGCTCGAGGCCAGAATAGGAAACTACGACATGTCATGAGTATTCATGGACGGCGGCAGCAGGATCAACATCATCTTTACAAGGACACTCGAAGAAATGCTAATCCATAGCTCCGCGCTGAAATCCTCAAGCACAACCTTCCACGAGATTGTGCCAGGAAAAGCAGTCTACCCTCTGGGAAAGATAAGCCTGGAAGTGGTCTTTGGTGAAGCGACATCCTTCCGCAAGGAGATCCTAGACTTCGAAGTGGTCAATTGGAAATCGCAGTACCACGCAATCCTCGGACAACCATCCTTCGCTCGCTTCATGGCAGTGCCTCACTACGCCTACCTTAAGCTAAAGATGCCAGGGCCTCACGGTGTCATCACAATCAGCGGCATCTTCGTCCGGTCCGACTGCTGCGACAAGGAATTCCACAAGATATCAGAGACTTTTGGAGCCCACCAAGCCAGCGAGACCATGGGACCCGCAGAAGAAGCACTCCCGTAGAAGAAGCCGCCACCCGAAGGACCCGAGCACTCGGAGAAGAAGCCATCCAGCACTTAAGGCTACCACGCCGCCGTTTTTAATAAAAGGGGACTGTCCTCATCAGACCGCCCCCCATTCTTACTAAATGTAAGAGACACCAGGAAGAATATTGAAATTGTTTTTTCCAAAAAAATGATCCATTGGCACTCGGTGGCTCGCCGCAGCAGCCACCCCCCGAGGCGTTCTTCGCAATCGGGACATAAACAAAATTGGCACTCGGGGGCTCGCTGCAGCAGCCACCCCCCGAGGCGTTCTTCGCAATCATGACATAAACAAAATTGGCACTCGGGGGCTCGCCGTAGCAGCCACTCCCGAGGCGTTCTTCGCAATCACGACATAAACAAAATTGGCAATCGGGGGCTCGCTGCAGCAGCCACCCCCCGAGGCGTTCTTCGCAATCGCGACATAAACAACATTGGCACTCGGGTGCTCGCCGCAGCAGCCACCCCCCGCGGCGTTCTTCGCAATCGCGACATAAACAAAATTGGCACTCGGGGGCTCGCCGCAGCAGCCACTCCTCGAGGCGTTCTTCGCAATCGCGACATAAAAAAAATTGGCACTCGGGGACTCGCCGCAACATCCAGCCCCCGAGGCGTTCTTCGCAATCACGACATAAACAAAATCGGCACTCGGGGGCTCGCCGAGGCGTTCTTCGCAATTGCGACATAAATACAATTGGCACTCGGGGGCTCGGCTCAGCAGCCACCCCCCGCGGCGTTCTTCGGAATCGCGACACAAATTGGCACTCGAGGGCTCGCCCCAGCAGCCACTCCCCGAGGCGTTCTTCGCAAATCGCGACACACAAGGGCCCGCCACAGCAGCAAAACCATTTACCTACAGTACACCAAGAAGAAGCGTATACAAAGGAAGAAAGCACCTAACCCCCAGGCTCCATCTTCGCCTTAATCAGGGCACCAGATAACGATCGTTTTCTTCACAAACTCGCTCCAAAACTCGGCGCGCAGGTTCATCGAACGCCGAGTAATGCTCATTCATCGGGTAACCCTGCCACCAGGAGGAACCCCCACCACTTGAGCAATATAAGCCCCCGGCCAGTGACTATGGACCAAGCCCAAAGCAGCACGGGCTCCAGCATGAATCTGGTGATTCATCACACGACGCAGCTCTGCAGGCTGAGAAAATACGCGTCAAAGCATCTCAAAGGACGACGGCACCACCTGCAGCGGATAAAACTTAGCATGGATCCTACCCAGCACCTGCTCACAGTACCACAGAGCAGCCGGCACACGCTCAGCTCGAAGACGAAGCACAACAAATGTTCGAGCACGAGCCCCATCTGCCCAGAAATGATTGCTCGCCTGCACTTGAGGATCGTCCAGTCGAGACAGCTCCGACTGGACGGCCTTATCTGCATCCCAGGACCGCCCCGACGGCACTTCGAAAAATAGAATCAAAATCAAGACGACGACAGTAAAACTACTAAAGGCAGTCGAGCAATCGAGAAGCTGCAAGACTCACCTCGCAGGAGGTCAGACAACTTCACCACTGACGGGGATCAACCTCGGAAAATCCTATGGTCAGGGACCCTAGGTTTCGTGTAGGAGGAAAGACAGCGACGTGGCCTGCGCTTTGGTAGGATTCGGAGGTGACAAGCGACACATGGGGCACGATTTACCAGATTCAGGCCCCCGGAGGGAAAACCCTACATGCTGCTTGTCTGATCTTGTATTGATGATGATGTACAGAGGTGCCGTGAGGGCTTTGGTGGAAATATATCTGTCTAGTCCTATGCGTGGGGGTTTGAGAGCTTGTGTCTTGAGTTGTGAACATATCTCTAGAGAGGTGCCCCTGCCTCGCTTTATATATATAGCCAGGTAGGGGTTTACAAGAGTCCTAGTCAACTACAAGTAGGAGTCCTTGTCTTGCGCCTCAAGTCTTCGGGTTCACGTCTTATTCCATTATGTCGGAGTCCACGAGTGGGCCCCTGGTGGGCTGCCAGCCATGACACGCACCAGGTACCCTCCTGTAGAGGAGTCGTGGGGTTATCCCCTCGTCAGTAGCTCCCGAGTGCCTGGGGGACTCGAAGAGTCGCGTAGGGACTCCAATCTGCAGTAGCCGCCGTAGTGCGTGTCGATTATTTGCAGATGAACAGTCGAAGATGTCGTGAGTACGCTCCCGATGGGAGTATTTGGATGAAGCATCAAAATTGTACTCCGGTTCGTCTTCTTGTATGATGTCCGAGCAGCGATCGTCGGGTGCGCGTCAGCGCTCCCGATGGGAGTAGCCCCCGAGGCTATGTGCGACTCATAGAGTCGCGCATAGGCTCAAGTTGTTTTTAAGCTAACCCCGTCGTTCTTGTCAGCTGCGCGAGTAGTGCTCGTCGGGTGCGCGTCAGCGCTCCCGATGGGAGTAGCCCCCGAGGCTATGTTCGACTGCTTGCAGTCGAGCATAGACTCAAGACTTCTTCGTCGTCGAGTAATTGTCATCCGAGGAAGTGCTCGACTCGGGTCTTGCATCGTAGGCGTGAGTTGTTGTAGGGACCAGTCGTGGACGAGGAGGTTGGCGTCGCCGCGTCATGAGGGCGTCCAGCCCCCAAGCATCTGCTGAAAAGGAGAAAAAGGTGTTACTGTATTAAGGTGTACTTGTGCGAAAAACAATTGTAAGGTACGTGATTTGTAGACATTGCACTTTTGTCTAGTGGAAAATGTAGCATCATATAAAGTTTATGCGTGTATTTTCATGAGTAGGCCCTCCAGCAGCATACTCTTGCCGGGTAACAGGGACGCTATGCCAGACTTTGTTCAACCCAGAGACAAGAGCGGCCTTTTGGTACCCAGACTCACTATTTTGACAAACGTGAACAACATATAAAACTGAGCATGATCCAAAGAATAATTTTTTAGCATTCAGATGTTTGTGTGCGACTGCGTAGTCGTGTTTGGAGACTAATCGAGAATGTATAAAGCTTTTGGAATCATTGCATAAGAATGTAAAGAAAACTTAGCTGTAGGATCGACGCGGGGGAGGATGTCAAAGATGACAGTCGAGTAGTCGACGATGAGTAGTCGACGAGGCGAGAACGGAGTAGATGTGACGGCGACTGCGACGTTCAGCCCCCGAGTCCGCTAGCCCCCGAGTCCGCGAGTCCCCGAGTGTTGAGGTGGCGGAGTTGCGCAGTGAAGTTTTCGTGATGAAGTTTCACGGCGTGTATCCACACTGGAGCTGATGAAGTTGATGTCGTTGCTGATGTCGAAAAAGTGCCAACCCCCGAGCATCGAGTGCGCGTCGTGATTCGTCCGTGGTTGATGTAGAGGACGGCGCCAATTGACGGGGATCAACCTCGGCAAATCCTATGGTCAGGGACCCTAGGTTTCATGTAGGAGGAAAGACATCGACGTGGCCTGCGCGTTGGTAGGATTCGGAGGTGAAAAGCGACACATGGGGCACGATTTACCCAGCTTCAGGCCCCCGGAGGGAAAACCCTACATGCTGCTTGTCTAATCTTGTATTGATGATGATGTACAGAGGTGCCGTGAGGTCTTTGGTGGAGAGATATATGTCTAGTCCTATGCGTGGGTGTTTGAGAGCTTGTGTCTTGAGTTGTGAACTGATCTCTAGAGAGGTGCGCCTGCCTCGCTTTATATAGATAGCCAGGTAGGTGTTTACAAGAGTCCTAGTCGACTACAAGTAGGAGTCCTTGTCTTGCGCCTCAAGTCTTCGGCTTCACGTCTTATTCCATTATGTCGGTGTCCACGAGTGGGCCCCTGATGGGCCACCAGCCATGATACGCACCAGGTACCCTCTTGTAGAGGAGTCGTGTGGGTATCCCCTCGTCAACCACCCACGAAGCAATACTATCCAGCACGGCCTCAGCACGCTCGCGTTTGGAACGATGAACAGCTACAGCCCCCTTCAAGCGAACAACCTCTCGCTCAGTGTCCCTCAGCCTCAAGCACACAGACTCATACGCGCCCTCGCGAGCGTCCTCCTTCAAAGAACTCCAAGACCGAAGCACACCCGGGGCGGCCTACCGCAAAATGAACAAAAAAGAAAAGACAATCAAACACAACAGCAGGACGGCCAAACAGTTACTTCAATCCAGGTAGCAGTGATCCATCACAACAAAGGAGGCATATTACAACCAGAAAGTTCCAAACGACACGACATGGCTACGACCCACCCTTTCCTACAGGGGAGGGATACTGACCATCCACAACCTCCTACAGGCGACGAGCCAGAACAGTGGCTCGCGCACTCTTCTCGTCAGTATAAGCAGGGACAGTCTACCAACAAATCGTCAATGGCAACTCCGTGCCCTAGAAGAACAACAAAGGACGTGGAAAGACCACTCACCACGGTGTCCCCAACTAGCTCTTCCAAGAGGTCCCCGCCATTACCCAATGCAGCAACACGGGCGTCCAGACCAGCAGGTACCTTCACGCCCTCCGGCATGAGATGTTGATGAACAAGATCCACAAGAGTAGAAGCCCGGGCATAGACACCATTGGCAACGTCAACAGCGGCCGACATGGCATCCAAGGCCCCCCGGAGAACTCCAGATCCCGATGCAGCCACTTCCGTCACACTCGCACCTGTGGAGGCTGCACTAGGCAACAGAAATCACTACAAAAGGAAGAAGGAGACAAAGCACCCAGCAACGAAACAACGAATTACACACAAGCGAGTCCGCCAAGACCCAAAGACGCTCGCACTCGACCGCCTCTGCCTGCACACGCGCATCCTCAGCCCGACGCAGGCGCACCAGTTCCTCATGCTGATCGTGCAGCTCCTTCTCCTTGGAAGCGAAAGCAGCCTTAAAGTTGGAAACCATTCTTTCTGCCTTCTCGGCCAGCTTCTCGGCAGTCTGACGACGGTCTGAAAACACAAGATGGCACTCAGAATGGAAGACCCAGCGGTTCAAGCACGGCAGCACAGGAAGAAATACTCACTACTCATGGAAGACAAAGCAACCTGGGCAGAAGCGTGGGCGTGCCGCCAACGCTCAGCATCGACCACCAGACTCTCACAGTGTTGAAACACCGGCTACTCGAAGAAATCGGATATTAAAGTCAGGACCAAAACAAGACTACAACCAATCGCAAGCGCTTGCTTGAAGCCTCGGGGGCTACTCCCATCGGGATCACTGGCCATGCTCCCAATGACGACATAAAGGAAAAACAGAGCCAAGGCAAGACTGCAAGAAACCGCAAGGACTTGCTTGCAGCCTCGGGGCCTACTCCCATCGGGAGCACTGCCGTTCCCCCGATAACAAAAATTACACAAGTAAACATGAAACATACTTACCAGCCAAGCTATGCGGTCGAAGAAGCGGATTTTATCCTCGACACCAAGATCACGACGACCAAAGTAAAGACGATCTGGAGCAGTAGGCTCGGCATCAGGAACAACAATACCAGACGCCACTGGAGGAGCAACAGAAGGAATCACACCCGCATCCGGGACAGCAGGAGTCACCGACGATACGGGCCGACAAACAGCAGCCGACGAATCCCCAGTATGCTTGGCGGCCGCTCCGGAGTCAGTCGACAGCAGCCGCACTGGAGGAGGAAGCAGCCGGAGCAGTCGCAACTCTACAAGGTAAAACCCATCAAACAAAAGAACAGAGGAAAAACAGCTTCAGCAAAGACAAGCATGAGCTTACCAGCCGCGCACAGAGCCAACACGCAACAACCTCCCAAACCTGGGCCTTTTGAATTCAGCAGCAGAAGGAGATGGCTCAGCAGACGGTACAGACATTGGAACAGCACCACTATTCACGTCAAAACCCTCGGCGCCCGAAGGCCGCGACCGCTTGACGCGAAAGGGCGCCGACTCCTCACTATCTCCGGTCCCCGGTAGCTCGATTCCCAGGGACTCGTCCGCACCATTGGCACCTGCAAGCACGCTGACACCGGCACTCGGCGCAGCATCGTTTGCAGCGGAAGCATCCGGCTCCTCGCAAATATCAGCATCCTCCGGCTACGGAGGGTTGCACAATACAGGAATACGATCCTACAAAAGAAAGAAACATCATCAGCAAGAAGTCAAACAAGCATCTCCAGTCACATGTGAAATTCAAAAACGCGAACCTGCGGCAGCGCATGATCAGAAGCATACGGAGTGACGAAACCCATCTCGGAAACGTTCGTGCATTTGGTCACGTACTGGATCCGGGCCAGGAGGCCATCGACATCAAGCTATTGGTCGGAGCATCTCGTCGAGTCCCCGTGTCCCTTATATTGCCACATGGGACGGGCTCGCGACTAAACCCGCGAGGGATGAACGCCTGAAAGCACACCCGCTCATCGGTCGTGGGAGCAGGAACAGTTTCATCCCCTGGAATCCGCACGGCATCCCCAGCCACCAAGCCATCGGCAATCAGCGGGCCGAGATCTGCAACCCCAAAAGTCTAGTGCTCCCACTCTCCAGACATTTTGGCCGATTTCGGAGCAGCACGGGAGCGCGTTGTCATCAATCCCGCAGCAAGCAGCAACAGGAGGAAGGAGAACGCTTAAGAACAGGGGAATCTAGCAGCGAGGGGAGAAGGCAATGGTTGGGTAAAACCTAAAATTTACCCAAACGCTCGGTATTTAACCACCAGCTAGGCGAGCAGGCGCACCGTTCGATCCCAGCGGCCAGTAAACGCGGCACGATCCCACGGCAGGTGAAAAATATGGAAAACCCAAACGGTGCACCAACAACACCGCCCAGTACGCGCGCAAAAAGAGGACCATAATCACACGAAGCGAAAATCTCGGAGGGACATCACCAATTCATTTCCTTCGGCAGGTTAAAATGGTCAAAGACACCAGAAAAATCAAGCCAGCATCGTAAGGCGTATCGAGTACATTTCCCAGCTTCAGAATTTCACCTTTTAAATCTTTTCCGATGAGCAAAAAATTTTACTCCCATCGGGAGAATCTCCACGAGAGTTTTCGGGTGTTCCCTCACCCAGAAGTAAAAATGTGCTCGAGTGATTACTCGCACCCATGAGAGTTTCGGGTGCTCCCTCACCCAGAAGAAAAAATGTGCTCGAGTGATCACTCGCACCTACAAGAGTCTTAGGTGCTCCCTAACCTAGAAGAAAAAACGTGCTCGAGTGATTACTCTCACCCATGAGAGTTTCGGGTGCTCCCTCACCACGACACGAGATGAGCAGACTTGCACTCGTCAGATCGAGTGGCCCCGGAGTATCGGGTGCTCCCTCACCCCGAGAGCAAAAGCGATATTCGAGTGATTACTCGCAAAACTCTATATACTCAAGCACTCGACGACCTCCCGAGCAAATATCCTTCTATGCCAGAGCACTCGGAGAAGCTCCACGACTGAACCGCTAAAACCTCCCACTTGATTGTTTATTGCAAGTGGGTGCATTATCTACTAGGCTCCGCGCCTTAATAAAAATACATATTCTTGGAACATGATACACTGTGCCCAGATGCCACCCAAGCTTAGCGTGTAGGTAAGACCCCGCTGCGAAGTTCGGCCGGGCTGGGACTTGCCGAAGAGCGATTTCACTCCAAACCATTTCCATGCGCATGCATGATAGAAAAAGCCGGGTGACGAGGGGGTGACCCCACGACTCCTACGGATAAGCCTACCCGGTGTCCCCGAGAATAGAAAGCCCATGAAGACTCGCCTGGACCCGCCTTGGCCCGTTAATTGGACCCCGACGTAGGAGTCTGCGACTCACAAGGAAAGTGCGAAGACCTGTCGTGCGGAGAAAGCTAGGTTAGGAAATCTTACCAGTAAACGTAGATGAACTCCCCGAGACCTAGCCCAGTATATAAGGGCTAGGAGGGACATTGCCAAAGGCATCCAATATATCATCTGTAACCCTAGCCTTGAGCGCTCCAGCCTTGGCATCCACTGTAATCGCAACTCCCTCATCAATAATATCGAGCAGGAATGTGTCCTCCTGTTTGCCGACGAGCTATCGTCCAACCTGTGCCTCTCATGACTAACCCAGGGTCCCTGACCATGGGATTTGCCGGGGTTGATCCCCGTCAATTGGCGCCGTCTTTGGGAACTACACAGGTTGGGATCACGATCTCGGCGGTCCCATCTTGAGCAAGCCACAACTCAAGGGCAAGGACCAGATCTATCCCACTCGAAGGATTCAAGATCACGGAGAACATCTGTGCCACCCCATCAAGATCGCTCGGGCTACAGCTGTGCCAGGACCGACACTGCGGTAACGACCAAGTGCAGCATCAGCGTCGAAGGAATTGATGACACAGAAGAACGTAGAGAGGCCTCTACGATGGAATTCCACTCGACGAACCGCGACGCGCAGCGGAGGACTCGCAAGTCTTTCAACAACCCACCACCGCCCGGGCACCCGCCGCACATCAAGACGATGACTACGAGATCGAAACTAGCGACCAGCAGAACCATCGCCAAGGAAGAAGGAATCGACGACCCAAATGGCGCGCACGGGAGATCTACGGCGAGGCTCCAATGAACGAGCCACGTCACGCCACCGTGCATCCGACGTCCACTCGACGACACGCCGTCGCACGAGCACCTACCGCCAGCCAGGGCAGCGACTTCGAGACACCGGTGGGCGAGTACTATGACCCAGATCAAAGGCCAGATGAATTCGCCAACCTCATCAAGAACCAAGATATGAGTCGAGGAATCAAAACGGACCCTCGCTTCCACGAACACCCGGAGGATCACGAGCAAATCTTTAGAACCTCAAGAAGGAAGAGGCACGCCGGATCTAGCAAACTCATGGTTAGAGAGCAGCTAGCAGGACCCTGCAGGATCCACAACTTCGAGGATGACTGGGGACGTGTCAGGTCAGGTCACACTTTGAGAGACTGCCGCATGTTCAACGAGCTAGCCGACGACTTCAAAAAGGAGAAGCAGAAAGAAGACAGGCGCAACCGGCGAGCCGAACAATCGCCGCCCCCAAGCCCGGAAGGACGTCACAGCCCGCTGCAAGGACATGTGCTCATGATTCAAGAGGGAAGGGTGCCGCAAGCACAACGCGACGCCTACACCCTGCAAGCTAGAGCAGCCATGGATAGGGTCTTCATGGACGGAGGCAGCAACATGCATATCATCTTCGCCAGCACCCTGCAAAAGATGTTGATCCCACGATCAGTATGGAAGAAATCGAGCACCGTGTTACACGGGGTAGTCCTAGGAGAAGCAGCCACATCCCTCGGAGTCGTCGAACTCGAAGTCGTCTTCGGAAACCGACCCAACTTCGCAAAGCACGTCCTCGAGTTCGAAGTACTCGACTGGCAATCGAAGTATCACCCCATATTGGGAAGGCCAGCATTCGCGCAGTTCATGGCGTTTCCACATTACACCTACCTCAAGCTCAAGATGCCAGGATCAAATGGGAGTCCTCACTATCAACGGAAGCTTCATCAAATCAGATCAATGTGACCGTGACTTTCACACAATCTCCGACACATTCCGAGCCGAACAAGAACTCAGAGAAATAGCCATGGTGACGGACAAGAGTACCTTCCCATTGGTGAGACGAAGCGAATCTAAGGAGTACGGACGCGACTTCAGCATCGACAGCGACACAGTCACTCATCAAGTGCACCCGACGGACCCGGACAAAACAGTCCGCGTGTACGCCCACCTACCAGTGAAGCGGGCGACAACTCTCATCGCTTTCCTTCGAGATGAGTGGGAAATATTCGCCTGGTGCCCGACCGCCATGCCTGGAATACCACGCGAATTCGCGGAGCACGCACTACGCATCAAGCAAAACATGAAGCCGGTGAAGCAAGCTCTGAGACGATTCTCGGAGCCCAAGCGCAGAGCAATCGGAGAGGAAGTCAACCGGTTACTCGACGCCCAGTTCATCCGAGAAACGAAGAAAGCCACCTGGATAGCCAACCCAGTGCTGGTGCCCAAGAAAGACACAACCGTGTTGCGCACGTGCGTCGACTACGGACCAGTCAACAAGCATTTCCCAAAGGACCACTTCCCCCTTCCTAGAATCGATCAGATAATCGACTCGACAGCAAGGTGCGATCTACTTTCCTTTCTTGATGCCTACTCAGGATACAACCAGATCAGGATGAAGGAAGAAGACGAAGGGCACACATCGTTCATCACCCCCTATGGCGTATTCTTCTACAGGACCATGCCCTTCGGGCTCAAGAACGCAGGCGCCACATACCAGCGAATGATGCAGACCTGCCTGAAAGAGCAAATTGGCAGAAATGTGCAACTCTATGTGGACGACATCGTCATCAAGACCTACAAAGCAGCCACACTACTCGACGACCTGCGCGAAACCTTCGCAGCTCTCAACAAATACAGAATCAAACTCAACCCAAAGAAGTGCACATTCGGCGTACCGGCGGGGAAGCTTCTCGGCTATATGGTCTCTACCCGAGGAATCGAGGCAAACCCTGAGAAAGTACAAGCCATCGCCCGAATGCAAGAACCAACCGACGTCAAAGGAGTACAACAGCTCACTGGAAAACTCGCAGCCCTAAGCCGCTTCATCAGCAGGCTGGGAGAACGCACGTTGCCTTTCTATCAGCTGCTCAGGAAAGGAAAGAAATTCGAGTGGACGGAGGAAGCCCGCCAAGCATTCGCGGACCTAAAAAAGACACTCTCGACCCCACCAATCCTGGCGGTACCCAAGGAACGAGAGAAGCTATACCTCTACGTGGCAGCAAGTAACAGTGTAGTAAGCACATCGGTCGTTGTCGAACGCACAGATGAAGGCAAGGTCCAGAGCATCCAAAGACCAATCTACTACGTCAGCATGCTCCTGAACAAATCCCAGCAGCGGTACCCTCATTATCAGAAGCTACTTCTGGCCGTCTTCATGACCTCAATCAAGGTGTCCCACTACTTCGACGAGCACCCTATCACAACCATGAGCAGCGTACCACTCGCCGACATACTCAACAACCCTGGAGCGACTGGACGAGTCGCCGAGTGGAACATTGAGCTCAGCCCACAGGACCTGCAGTTCAAGCACCCAACAGCCATCAAAGCCCAAGTACTCCCAGATTTCCTGCTCGAGTGGATGGAGGTTCAGACACGAGGCCCCGCAGACCTATCAAATTCATGGTCAATGTTCTTCGATGGGTCCAAGAGACAAGAAGGAGCCGGAGCAGGAGTTGTCCTCATCTCCCCCAAAAGAACAAAACTAAAATATGTCCTCTAGATCAACTTCAGTCACGCCTCCAACAACGAAGCAGAATACGAGGCACTCCTCCATGGCATGCGCATGGCCAAAACATGCAGAGCCACTCGCCTCATAATCTACGGGGACTCCAATCTCGTCGTCCAACAGACGATGAGAAACTGCGACGCAATAGCCGACAACATTGCGGCCTACCATAAGCTCTACAATGCACTCAAAGGATGTTTCGACGGTTGCGAGCTCAACTACATCACCAGGGCCAACAACACAGAAGCCGACGAACTCGCGAACATTGGTTCGACCCGAGGACCAATACCGCTCGGCGTTTTTCTCGAAAGCATCAGCCAGAGATCCATCAATGTACAGGCAGCAGCACCTGAAGCAGTCGTGGAAGACGAGGACGCAACGGACCTGGCGCAGGAAGCAGCAGCAAGCCCATTAGAAGGCACAAGCACCAGCACAAGCCCGACTGAGCTCGAAGGACCTGTCTGGGCAAGACCGTTCCTCCGATTCCTAATCGAAGGTGCGCTATCGCAAGACGTGGCCCAAGCACGGCGCATCAGCCGACGATCCAAGGCGTTCACGTTGATCAACAAACAGCTATACAAGGTCAGCATCACCCAGATACTCCAAAGGAGCATCGACGAAGAGGATGGTAAAGCCCTACTGCTCGAAATCCACGAAGGCACCTGCGGGCACCATGCGAGCACTCGAGTACTCGTGTCCAAAGCACTACTAGGGAATAGCCTTATGGTGGCGCACTGTTTTTGAGTTTAGTGGTGCATTAGGGATACGCCACTAACTACAAGCCACTAATAAGGGCTTAGAGGTGGCGCATTCTGGATGCGCCACCCCTCAGGCCCTTAGGCGTGGCGCATCTCAGAATGCGCCACCTTTAAGCTCTTAGGGGTGGCGCATTCACAGTGCGCCACTAAATCCTGAAAATATGCGCCACTAAATAATTACAGAAAACAAAAAAAAAGAATTACATAAAAGAATAAAAGCATTACAGATATTTTTATTATATTACAGAAATGCAAAATACAATATAACAATGAGGCCAACAATTATTGATACAAAAGAATTGCAATATAATTTTTATTACAAAGGTTTAGAGGCCAACAAGATTCACAAGATTACATCCATCACAAAATTACAATGAGTCCAACAATTATTGAAAACCGAAAGCTACTTTCGTCATCATATCTTGTTTGCTCTTAACCTGCACAAAACAAAGCTTTAGAGGTCACATCAATATGAATCATACAAAAGGAGAAGAAAGCAATCTAGCATCTATTCTTATCAACAACTTAAAGCAAGTCGATGAATGGTGAAAAGCATGCACATATGCATAAAAATGCATATGCAGTGACCTTTATACACAAAGAGCACCAAGAGTATTTGACACTACCATCTACTACACAAAGAGTACATCCAAATTACATCCAAATTACACAGAGAGTACATTCAATTGTTCTGACTCGGCTCGGGGAATGGGTGGCATCCTTCTTTCGTCATGAAAGGCCTTGTGTCACGCAGGGCCTTTAGGCGGACTTCTATCTCCCCATTGGATGGTGCAATGTTCGAGTGGAAGATCGACCCCCTCATTTGTACTTCATGACGGATGATAGTCGCCATCTACGCTTGGATGTGAAAGATTCCTCCTTCAGATTTGCATCGGCGATTTCCACCTTCCTTTCGGCCCACGCTCTCAGATGACTTGGCAGCGTAAGGTTGCGTTGTTCCTGTACAATCGCCCTCATGTGATGATGGGCGTAGTACGCATACCTCACACTGCCAGCCGGCTGCTTGACGCACGGGAACTGCGTTACGTGGTTGAACACGTTCACGCCAGGCTGATTTTTCCTGAACTTGTGCTTCATGATCTTGCCTCCGGCTTTTATGTAGCCGACGAGAGCATCATCCAAAACTCTCATGATATACTTGTAATCTTTCTTCTTCACACTCCCCGAGTCTAAATACACGGCATGCGAGTGTTGCGGTGAAAAGCAGATGAGCACGCAGCCTTGATCCTCACTGCATAATTAAAATAATCCAAAAGAATGTTGGAAGAGGACAATGGAAAGCTAAGAAAGCATATATGCTACGAAGGCGAGCGAATGACTTACTTGGGTGAGTATGTCATAAGAAATGAATCCTTGTCGGCGTTTTGTAGCATGAAGCCTGTGATTTACCCCGCCGCGAGAGCCGCGTCCCCGTCGTCCATCAAGATGCTTTCACGCATGTAGAAGGGGTCCAATATCGCGACGCTCGGGGTCTTATCTCTCCTGATACTCATAGAAAGGCTGAGGGAGAACAGAAGGATAAGGCTATGGTCCAGCCGCTTGAGATGGTACAAATTGAAGATCTCCGAAAATCGCAGGATTATCATATCCGCGGGGATAGTGTTGATGAAGTCCATGTTGAGTGGCACCTTGGCCATGAAAACCGGGTACGAGGGATTCTCTTCTCGAAGAAGAATCTTCTCTAATTCCATGAACACTATGATGCACACTCTGCATATCCGAAGTTGCAAGGTCCAGCATGTCCTTAGGTAGCATCGCCCTACCAGCCACATGGATTTCAAACGAGAGATCCTTGGGTCTTGGTGGCCCGTCCTGAGCCCGGATCGTCATCGAATGTTGGCTACTAGAAGTGATGCTCTTCTTTCTTTTCCGTCACTTCTTCTTTTCTGATTTTGAGCAGTCACCGGCCTTTATCTGCTCAGTGGCCGCCTTATGGACTGTGGACGGGCTGAGAATAGATCTTGTGGCATCTTCTTGAGGCTCGGTGAAGGCGCAAGCTGCTGAAGACATGTCCTGAGAAGCAGCGAAGAGACGCGTGGAGCAAGCAGGCTTCGCCGCAGGATCAGCTAGACCGCGAGCTTCCTCGTCATGCTGATAGGCTCCTTCAGCAGGAGGCATGAATAAGTCATCAGAATCATACAAAGTTTTGATGAACTGGTCGGCGCTGATATCATCATCAAGATCATCGTCTTCTTGTTGTGCGCCGATGGGATCATGTGGCGCCGACATGATGACTAGCGGTGTTGTCCTAGGTGTGGTGCCCCTTTCCCACGTCATTAAACGCAGTTGGCTCTTCGGCCATAGGCATATTTGGTTGAAACAGTCACTGAGGACTGCCGGCTCGTCCTCATCGTATCCGGGGGGTTGAATGGGAGGTTCAACTCTCTGGTAGCCCGAAATCACGAGAGAGATTTGAACCCTATGCATCTCCGGTGCCATCGGCATATTGTGCATGATTCGATTTTGTGGTTGAATGATTTTACCTTTGGCAACATCCTTCAACTCGCCGTCCACGACTTGTAATAGAATGCATGGAGTGTCCTCCTGCGAAAGAGATATATATATATGCATGTACGGCATCAGAGAGATTCCACTAAAAAAGGCAAGGAGATGAAGTCCTCTTTTGAGTTCCAGACGCTTATAGTTACCTTGAGGGCGTCGAGGTCGGCTAGTGAAGAGACCCCGCCGATGACGGCGGGCATGCAAGAGACGGAGGGCGCGCTGCCTCCCGTGGCGTCGGTCGCCCTATTTGCGCTGCCGCCGGGTGCATTATTGTTATGCCCCGGTTGCTCGATCGTGGCCGGAGGAGTTACCATCACGTCCGGCGTCGCCTCCGCAGTGTTGGCGGCCGGAGTCACCAATACGCCGGGAGTCGGTGCGGGAGCCACCACTACGGCCGGAGTCGGGACTGCAGGTGCCGCGGGCCCCGAGTTGCTGCCGACCATGCTGGGGACTGGTATGGGCCCTTGTCCACCACGCGCTTGCCAATTCGCGAGCGACTGCATCATATCTGGAAGGAGAGCGTTCATCGTCTTCGCCACTTCGTCCTGGACAAGGTGCGGAAGTATGTTCACCTTCTCCTCCAGTCCACGAACATAAGCGACATCTTCTTTGGTCCTTCTCGCCTTGCGCCCCCTCGAACCGGACTTCTCCGCCGATTTACCATAATATTCGGACCAATTTAGGTCCGCACCAAAGACGACCACACGGCGGGCTGACGATGGCTTCGCCGTCACGTCGTCAACCTTCTTGACCTTGTTCAACGCCCTGTTAAAGGCGTTGTCCCACGGGCCGGCCGGCTTAACCGACGACTCCTGCGATGAGGCGATTTGCATTTCCGCTTGCTGCAAAAAGAATGTGAAACGTTAAGAAATTGTGAACTTCACTCGAGAATTCAATCGACAAGGTCGCGTGGTAAACTACTTACCACGGCAGTCGTAAACTCCTTAATCTTAGGATCGATAATTATTTTCGAGGTTGCTATGTCCTTATAGCTCCGGGCCCTCACAAAGAATTCGGTCTGCGGATCATCTTTGTATTGCTGGAAGGGGTTAGGTATGCCCGCAGCGGCGTACTCGGCATCCTCCTTGTCCCATTTAGGCTTGGAACTTTTGTAATCACCGGCTCCGAGACGGTGGTTACCTATGACCTGCGACCGCATGGCCTTTCCCTTTGCACTCGCGGCCTTGGCTTGCTCGGACTCACACCTAGCCTTGAAAAGGTTGTAGGTAGCTTCGTCGATCAACGACTCTTTCTCCTTGAGCTCCTCCCAGGTTTTGTTCTTTTCAAAAATTGCCCTCTTCTCCCGGGTTTTCCAACTGGACAAGGCCTTGCTCATCTTCCTGAGGGCCCATGTGTTTACTTTGTTCCCTCTGAGTTTGGTGTTATCGTACGGCTCCAGAAACTTGTATCGTTCGTGCAGCTTGTTGATAAGAAGCTGACAATAATGAATATTCTCACGACTCCTAAAGGTTAATCGTGGTGATCGGCACGGTGTTGCGGAGGATCGCCGCGACTTGACGGCCCTACCCTTCCGAAAAACGTTCGGGCTCTTTAGGAATCCCGACGGCGGTCACAACAGTAAACTCTTGCCTGATGACGCCGACCTTGGTCGGTTTCCGATTCCTCTTCTTCGACTGGGTACCATCTGTGTTGGAGCCACCGGTCCCATCATCCTCGCTGATGTTCCTCTCGCCGTCTGTCGTACCGGCCTCCTCCTGCAAGTCATCATCCGATGAGTCGGACTCCGACTCTATCTCCTCCTCATACTCCTCCTCGCCCGGAGGTACTTCCTCTTCTCTCTGCTCCTCGACCTCCTCCTGGGAGTATTCCCAAAATTGCTTCCTTTTTTCTCCCGGCTGAGAAGAAGGACCGGCGTCGGCTCCGGTCGACATGTTTGCACTAGTACAATATTAAGAAATGCAACTACTTAATTAATTAGCACAATAAATAAATGCAAATACTCTCATGTTAAGAAAAATAGCAAAGGTCATGCACGAATTCACGGAAAAATTCGGCATGAACTTTGCTCTTTTTCTTAACATGAGAGTGCCCCATTCTCAACCGAAACGGAAGTTAATCAACATTTCGGGAGAAAGGGGATATTGATTTGTACCTGCACAACATATATATATAGTAGATCTATAGTAGATATTCAAACAGTAGATAAAAACTGTGAATAAAAATGCTGAGATGAGGGAATCTTAATGCATTGAAAATTGTTAAGAACAGATTCTACACTAGTAGTGATATGCAGAACACAAGCACCACACACATTTGTCTGACTATTTTTTTAGAGCACATAGCAAACATTTTAGAAAAAAAGCAAGAAACTAGTATCACTGCTACTACATAGAAGAATTATATATGCTTCATCCTATAAATGAATCATCAGCATCTTTATGGCTCAAAACTCGGTTTCTCAAATAAAAATAAAAATAAGGCAGAGGCACCCATCAATTTTTTTGAAGAAATTAAAAAACTACTACTATCACTTCTGCAAATGCAAAATTGTGATCAGAGGAGGTTTTATATTTTTTTAAATGTCTTATTCTATATGCATCAAAATTCATAAAATTTAGTTCGTGTATCCAGTGGTCGTGAGTTGTTCATGGCCGATGCGAGTGTGTTTGTTGATGATGCTGAAGCATATGAAGTTTATGAAAGACGTGAAGAAGCACAAGCTAACCAGGAATAGGTAAAATTTCCCTCCTTTACCAAATTGGTTGTTTATTCACTACTGTCGTAATCCTATACTTGCATCGTAGCACAATCAGATTGCAGTAGCAAAATGGGTCCTGACCTTTGTTAGAACTGCTAGGTTCTCAAACCAGGATTTACTCACTTTTCTCTCGCACACATGCACACAAGGGACTACTATGAAGCTCTATAGGTTTATAGCAATAATACAAGCTTGAGGCTACATCCTGTCTTACAAGCTGCTTCTACATCTTGTCTTTCTAGCTTCTGATACTGCTACATATGGGTGTGCCTCTCCTTATATAGAGGCTTTAGGTGCAGATGTTAAACTAAATTCAGAAAATTCAGAAAATAACGCATCAGCCATGCCTACTTTTTTTATGGAACATCAGCTATGCCTACTATCCAAGAAAATCCTTATTGATTCTATGTACTCGCACAGTTCACATTGTTGGTGTTTTAAAAAGTTCAAATTTAAGTTCACATTGTTGCAACACCTAAAAAAAAAAATTTTGGACCTAGGGCATTGTCAAGAACTCAAAAAATTCAGACAAAGCATCGTGGCACCTTTGCTAGTTGAAAATTCATACAAATTTGCGGCATGCTTGAGCAAAGCTAGGTCTGAATGCTTGAGAAAATTCATAAAAATCATGGATGGTTGGAGGATGGAGAGGGGAGGATGGATAGGAGGCTGCTCACCGCGGGAGGAGGAGTTGAAGGCGGCGGCGGCCGGAGTTGAGGGAGAGGCGCGGCGACGACTACGGGCTCGGGAAGGCGTGTGCTTGAAGGCGGCAGCGGCCGGAGGCGAGGCAGAGGCGCGGCAGCGACTGCGGCCTCCCGGATGGCGGCTCCGGTGGCGTCGAGGGAGGCTCCGGCGTCAAGGGGAAGGGGCACGGCTAGGACTCCGATGAGGACGGCGGCCGGAGAGCGTGGTGAGGGAGTGGGGGGAATGGGTACTGTTCGGGCATGGAGGGGGCAGTTTTCGATAGGACAAGTCTTAGGGGTGGCGCATTTCGCAGAAATGCGCCACCAAATGGATCCTTATGCGTGGCGCATATCTGCGGAATGCGCCACGCATAAGGATCTACTTGGTGGCGCATTTCTGCAAAATGCGCCACCCCTAAGACTTGCCTATTTTTCTGTAGAACTGATTTAACTCTATTTTGCCTACTTATTATTGGAATTTCAATTCTGCCATTTTTATTCAATTTCCATTTTGCCATATGCAATTGTACTAGTATTTTGTACTAGTATTTTGCGGCGACGGGCACGGGCGTCGAGTGCGGTGGGGATCGAATGGGTGTGGGCACGGGCAAGGGGAGGGGGTGATGGAGGTTAAGGCTCCGGTGCGGCGAGGGCTCGAATGGGTGCTGTGCGCGAGCAAGGGGAGGGGCCCATGGAGGTTAAGGCTTAGGGGTGTCGTATTTTGCCAGAATGCGCCACCAACAGGTTTCTTATGCGTGGCGCATCTCGGCAAAATGCGCCACGCATAAGAAACCTGTTGGTGGCGCATTCTGCCAAAATGCGCCACCCCTAAGAGCACTTAGTGGCGCATTTCAACGATATGCGCCACCCCTAATCTTTTTTATTTTTTAATTAAAGTTTAAACAATTATTTTATTTTTAATTAAAGTGAAGCCATTTAAAAATAAAAATTATGGAGTACATTTTTCTATAAAAGTGGTCAAACTTTATTAAGATTGACTTTGACCAAATCTTATATGCGGAGTAAAAATAAATGGAGGGAGTACTTGCTCTAACTGACCTTTTGAGAATGGTGCTCCGATTGTGTATCGTCGATGTTCATACACTTCAAACTATGATCCAAACATAATAATGTGATCATATCGATCCACGTACCATGCCTTAACCGTATCGTCGCCAAACCAAGATCCACAAACACAAGGTGTAGCGGCATTTGGAAACATAAGATTGTGATCATCAATTACAAAGTGCATATTAAATCCATGCATACACAAAGTGATCATGAATTACAAAATAATTTTCTTAAATTTGGAGCTAGCTATCTAGCTATCGTTTCCTCACGATCTTCTTCTTGCCCTTCTTTGTCTTGGTTGAATAATTTAGGCCCGGGACGCCTTCACTTTTCCACTTGAACGGGAGGAGACCTTTCTTCGATAGGGTTGTGGTGTATGTATCCTGAGCGGCGTAGTCATCCTCCATCTTCGGGTCGCCGTACTTGTCAAAGTCTTGCTCGTTGGCGACTCCATCCATTCTGATGATGTTTCTTTTGCCTCTCCTCACTACAACGCGGCTCGGCTTTGATGGGTCTGTAATGAAGAAGCATTGGTCCACTTGGCTAGCCAGTACCCATGGCTCATTTTTCGGGGTGACTTGGATTTGGCTTCGGGTATAACCATGGTGGTGAAGTACCGGTCTTCTTTTACGATGCTCTTGGCCCATCTCACACGGAACATCGGCACCTTCTCTCCATAGTAGTCGAGCTCCCATATGTCCTCGATCCTTCCATAGAATCTTTCCTTGACGTCATTGGTGTAGAATATCCCCGTTACCCCTGAGTTCTGGTAATCGCAGTTATTGTCCTTTTCCTCCGTGTAAAATGTGTAGCCGTTGATATCATACGCTTGATAGGTCATCAGGTTGCGTGCGGCACCCTGTGACAAGGTGAATATCATCTTTTCGTCCTCGGAAGCGTTCCTTCGCGGGGGATTAGCACGAAGCTCGTCCCTGAACCAAGTCATGAAACCGGAGTTGTGCTCTTTGTTTAGCCGTGGATCTCGGTCCGTTATCTGCAGGCCCTGGTCACTGTACTTCTTGCTGATTAAATCCTTGTGCTTTACTATCCAAGGATCGACCAGATGGATGTGTTGTAGCGCAACTAGGCTTGCTCTTTCAAAGTCGATGGCTCGACCGTCAAAGTTGACATGCATTGCGCGGCTTCCCTCGTGGTGACCACACCCATCGGTCCTGCCAAAGTGCTTGTTGACGGCCAGACCAACAGGGTTCTCGGTGTTGAGATAATTCGTGCAAAAAGAGATGCACTCTTCGGTTATAAAGCCCTTCGCTATGCTTTCATCTGGACGTGACCTATGACGAACGTATTTTTTGATGTGCCCATTCATCCTTTCGAACGGAATCATGCTGCGCAGAAACGTAGGCCCGAGTTGGACGATATCCTCCACGACGTGGATCAGCAGATGCACCATAATGTCGAAGAACGTGGGAGGGAAATAGATCTCAAGCTCGCATAGTATGAGCACGATCTCCTCCTGTAGCCATTTGAGTTGCGTAGCGCAAATCGACTTCCGGGAGATGACGTCAAAAAAGTTGCAAAGGCCAAACAACGTTTTACGGACGTGCTCGTCCATTATCCCTCGCATCGCAACCGGGAGAATCTGCGTCATCAGCACGAAACAGTCGTGAGATTTCATCCCGCTGAAACGCTGCTTCGCCTCGTTTAGGTATCTGCTTATCTTCCCCGCGTAGCCGTTAGGAAATTTTACTCCTATGAGGCAGTGGATAAACCGCTTGATCTCCTCCTCGCACAAAGTGAAGCATGCCGGGGGGCAGTGATCAATACCGGTCTTCTTCTTGGTCGTCCTTTTTCGTTTGCGAGAGTTTTGCGTTTCCGTATCCTCTTCCTCCTCCGTCTCATCATCGTCGTCACTAGGGGGGTGAAGTTCCCTCCTGATGCCCATAAATTTCAAGTCATTCCTTGCTTTTGGCCCGTCCTTGGTCTTCTCCGGCATGTTGAGCAGCGTGCCAAACAAGCTCTCGCACACGTTTTTTGTGATATGCATTAGATCAAGGCTATGAGGACTGCGGAGTAGACTCCAGTATTGCAAATCCCAGAAAACAGACCTCGCTTTCCATACCCTCATCAACGGCTGAGTCTTCTTTTTTTTCTTTCCCGGCGCGGGGCACTCTTTCCAAGTTTTCAGCAAGTCGTCGATTTCTTTGCCGCTCCTTCGAGTTGGGGGTTCTCGGAGCTCCTCGCTTCCATCGAACAGATGTACCTGTTTTCTCCACGCGTGTTTCTTGGGAAGCCACCTCCGAGACCCCTGGAACACGGTTTTTGAAGATTCGGGATCTTTTGGTAGGCTGGCGGTACGTTGTATTATCCATGCACCTAACGCATGGACAGAATCCTTGGACCACCTGCCCTAAGAAATATCCGTATCCGAGATAGTCGTGCACCGTCGTGATCACCGCGGCTTTCATTGGGAAATATTCTTTTGCCGCGGCGTCTCACGTATTGACTCCGTCTTTCCATAACGTTTCTAGCTCCTCTTTCAACAGCTGCAGATATAGATTGAGGTCCGTACCTGGTTGTTTCAGCCCTTGAACTAGCATACACATTGTTATGTACTTTTTATTCATGCACTTCCAAGGGGGAAGGTTGTATATGCATACAAAAATGGGCCAGGTACTATGTGTGCTGCTCTGGCCGCCAAACGGATTGACTCCATCGGCGCTCACACCAATCCTGAGGTTCCTTGGTTCTTTCCCAAAATCTGGGTATTCAAGGTCCAATGCAGTCCATTGGCTACCATCTGAAGGGTGCCTCAGCATGTCCTCCTTTTCCGGATCCGGGTTCGGGTCATCCTCTTTTATCTTCTTTCTATCCGCGTGCCAGGTCATGAGCTTTGCTTCCTCGGGATCTACAAAATACCTCTGCAGACGAGGAGTGATCGGAAAGTACCATACCACTTTTCTAGGAACTTTCTTCCCTCTCTTGTATCGACTAACACCGCACACTGAACATGTAGTTTTATCTTCGTCCTCACCCCGATAGATCATGCAAACATTTATGCAGACGTGGTATTTAACGTGCGGAAGATCGAGAGGGCAAAGGACTTTCTTGGCCTCAGCGATACTAGTTGGGCACGTGTTGCCCTTCCGAAGACGATCGTTCCAGAATGCCATGTTATCATCGAAGCTTTCGTCGGTCCATTTGTGTTTTGCCTTCATCTCCATAGCCCCAAGTGTTACATTCAAGTGGGTATCCCTGTCGTTGCATCCTTCGTACAACTTCTTAATCGCGTCTTTCTCGAGTTGCACCATCTTGGCTTTCTCTCTAGCTGCACCTCTTGCGTTCAACGCCTCTTTGACAAGCAGCTCTTGAACATGAGGGTCCCGCACCCAGCTTGAATCATCATGTCCGACATCTTGATCTTCATGTCCGACATCTTGATCTACATGATCCGCTTCGGCATCTTCTTCATGATCATGTATGGGATGCTCTTCGTCATCTCGCCCGCCGCTGTTTTCTGGTTGCCCTTCCTCATTTACTGGCGCCACACCATTGACGTCCTCCTCCTCACCAGCTTCATCACTTATCCATCGTGTGTAGCCATCCATCAAACCATTACGCTTCAGGTGTCTTTGCAATATTCCGGAATCAGGCTCGGTCACTCACTGCAGTTTGCATCTCCGACACGGACATCTTATATCCGACCTATTATTCCTTAGCATGTCGTTTGTCGCACATTGCATCCACCTAGCCACGGTGATATCGCTCAGCATCTCGCGGACCATGGTCGATCACCTACGTGCACGGAGAGAGAAACACAATTATATATCACAGTCGTTGCCGGAAAAATTCGGCATGACCTTCCCTAATAATGCATGGGAGCATGCGTAGAGTGCGCTAGAAATTTGCTGAAACTGAAATGAATCGACATTTCGGCAAAACATTTGCCACTCAAGATACACATATACATCAAACCACCATAAGCTTCACATATACATCAAACCACCACAAGCTTCACATATACATCAAACCCAAGCTTCACATATACAACAAACCCCAAGCTAATAAAGGCAAGTATATGGGTCATAAATGGAACAAAAGAGTTTGGGAGGAGGTCCACTAACTTCAATATGAAACAAAATAGATGTAATGCCAAGTATCGATGGATAAATGGAAGAAATGAGGTGGGGAGTAGGAGAAAACCGAATAGATCTAGGGTGAGAAGAGTGGATCTAGTTTGAGAATTGTGTGGAGTGAATGAGAGGTGGTAGGTTGGGTGGAGTAGATAAGGGCAGCTCTAGGCATTTAGTGGTGCATATATAAAGTCAGTGGTGGCGCATTGGTGAAATGCGCCACCCCTAAGCTCTTATGGGTGGCGCATTAGGTAAATGTGCCACCCCTAAGGACCTTATGGGTGGCGCATTTACAATATGCGCCACCCCTAAGCTCTTAGGGGTGGCGCATTCTGTATATGCGCCACCTATAAGGTTCTTAGGGGTGGCGCATATTGCTAGATGCGCAACGTATAAGATCATCTAGGCTGGCCCACTCTTAGGGGTGGCGCACTCGAAAATAATGCGCCACCCATAAGGTCTTATGGGTGGCGCATTATTTTCCAATGCGCCACCCCTAACAGATGGTGGTGCATGGCTTTCTATATGCGCCACTAATAAGCTTTCCACGTATAGCTATTTCCCTAGTAGTGAAGCATTCCGAGTCGGGTTCTATTGGCCCACAGCCATGAAAAACGCAGAGGAAATCGTGCGACATTGTGTCGCCTTCCAGAAATTCGCCAACAGGACACACGCTCCCGCATCAGAGCTTAAGACCATACCACTATCCTAGTCGTTCGCCACCTGGGGACTCGACATGGTGGGCCCACTCAAGAACTAATCAAAGGGCGGAAGGACACACAACCTCGTCGCAGTCGACATGTTTACCAAATGGATCGAAGCAGTGCCCATCACCAGCTCCACATCCCTCACGGCTATCAACTTCATCAAATCGATCATCTTCAGGTTCGGAGTGCCACACAACATCATCACGGACAACGGCAAGAACTTCACAGCCGCTGAATTCTAGAACTTCTGTGAAGAACTAGGCATCAAAATCAATTATGCATCAGTCACGCACCCGCAGTCCAACGGCCAAGTTGAAAAAGCAAACGGCCTTGTATGCGGGGGAATCAAGAAGCGGCTCCTCGCACCACTTGAGCAAGCCACAGGCAATTGGGTAGAAGAACTCCCCGAGGTACTATGGAGCCTACGAACTACACCAAACACTGCGACCCAGTACAAACCCTTCTTCATTGTGTACGAGGCAGAGGCAGTACAACCACATGACCTCAAGTTCGGAGCAACTCGGGTCACCGGGTACGAAGAAGAGGAAGCAGAAGAAGCATTACAAGATGACAAAGATACAGCTGACGAAGCAAGAGATACAGCCCTGACAAAATCAGAGGGGTAGCAAGACAAGCTACGCACCTACCAAAGCAGTCGCTTGCGCACTAGAACCTTCAACAAAGGTGACCTAGTCCTACGGTTGATACAAGAGAAGGTCCATAAACTTGCCCCCCAATGGGATGGACCATTTATAGTCTCAGAAGTCATCGGAGGTTGCGCCTAGAGGCTGAAGAACCCGAAGACAGACGAGGACATGGGTAACTCATGGAACGTCGCAAACTTGCGAATGTTTTATCCATAGTCCCTATCGGCCAGACATGACTGGCAACTCATGTAGCCGCTCGACCGCAATAAAAATAAATGTTGCCCAAATACTGCCATCTCAAAGCACACGGGGGCTCGAGCACACACTCCCCCCGAGAGATGCTATCATCGCCTACGCGATCTTAACCAAAGCACTCTGGGGCTTAAACATAAAATCCCCCCGAGAGACGCTATCTCCTAAACGATCTTAACCAAAGAACTCAGGGGCTTAAACATAAAATCCCCCCGAGAGACGCTATCGCCTACGCGATCTTAACCAAAGCAATCGGGGGCTTAAACATAAAATCCCCCCGAGAGACGCTATCGCTTACGCGATCTTAACCAAAGCACTCGGGGGCTTAAGCATAAAATCCCCCCGAGAGACACTATCGCCACTCAAGCGATCTTCACCAAAGCACTCGGGGGCTTAAGCATAAAATCCCCTTGAGAGACGCTATCGCCACTCCAGCGATCTTCACCAAAGCACTCGGGGACTTAAACATAAAATCCCCCCGAGAGACGCTATCGCCTACGCGATCTTAACCAAAGCACTCGGGGGCTTAAGCATAAAATCCCCCTGAGAGAGGCTAGCTCCACTCAAGCGATCTTCACCAAAGCACTCGGGGGCTTAAGCACAAAATCCCCCCCGAGAGACGCTATCACCACCTACGCGAGCTCACCTTAAAAACCCGGGGTCTCAGGCATAAGCATTCCTCGAGACACGCTACGGTCTTATTCAAAAACACAAAGTTAGCAATCTTCATGTCTTCACCCGGACGACAAACAACCAAGACTCGGGGGACTACTCCAGAGTAGAACCGCGAGGAAATACGCAAAGTTTTTAAGCCTACGTCTGACTCTACAACTCAAACGTAGCCTCGGGGAATACTCCCATTGGGAGCGCTGTCGCGCACCCGATAGAACACACTAGAAAGTTAAAGTCTGTGCATCACGGGAGGAGTCGAAGACATTTTACGCTATCAGATGGAGTCGACGACATTTCACGCTATCGGATGGAGTGGAAGACATTCTGCTCTATCAGAAGGAGTCGAAGACAGTGCATCACAGGAGTTGAAAACACAGTTTATTGCAAGAACTCAACCACAGCTTGAAGTCAACCATAAAGGTATAAAAGGACTCAACAACATTTGGATAGAAGGCAGCTCCTGTTACAAGAGGAAATTACCCAAGGAATCAACACTTCTACATGTGTGCTCATGAGGGGTAATCGACTCCAGTACAAAGGCATCACCATAGACAAAGGAAAAAAGGAAGCTAGCAGAGGATGTCAATGACACAACAAAAGGGTGAAGCTCGACTTATTTGTCGATGCTCCACCAGCTTCTTCTCCTGCTCCACCAGCTTCTTCTCCAACTGCAGCTGCACGCCTTCTTCTCCGGGTGCACAGCTTCTTCTCCGAGTTGCCAGCGAAGATGAGGCCTCCTCCAGTTCTACAAGGTTGCTTGGCGTGCCCGCTTGATCGATGGCTTGACGTCGATGTCCTCTTCGGAGCCAATGGAGACGACACCACCACCTGAGGAGTCGCCAGAAGACGGAGTTGTAGAAGATGCAGGCGTAGGACTCCTCGACCTTGTGGAGCTGTCGCTGCTCGACTCCTGCCAGTGCGGATCCAACTTGTTGCCGCTCGGATCGAACGAGCGGACAGTGACAGTACTTTCGCCATCAAAACGACAGCTGAGCATATCTCCATCTCGCAGATTCAACCGCCGAGCAAACAAACTCCAACCAGAGCCAAGAAAAATCAAGCGGGAGCTATCAACCTCCAAGTCAACATAAGAAGGAGATCGACAGCTCCCTTGAAGATGCAGAAGCAAGCCATCTAAGCCACGTTCCGAGACAATGGCGGAAAAAGCAGAGGGAAGAAGAACGCGATTGGCACTCTAGCCACGAACGCGTAAAAGAAAATCATAGCACTAGAATCCCTCCTCCAAGGGAGAGGAGGAAGGCACTGGCGCCGTACCATGGCGACCACCACGGCATGAGCGTGGTGTACGGCCACCACGGCCACGACGAACACGACCACGGCCAACACCTCACTTTGGAGCCATGAGAAGAAGAAGAAAAGAAGAAAGAGGCAAAGAAGCAAGGTGGATAGAGGAGAAACGCTGTAAAAGAGAAAGGCTTATTTATAGGACAAAAATCTCCCACCACAGAGAAGCCAAGACGACAGCAGCAATTAATTCAAAGACCAAACGTCGCCGACGTCTCAGATTCCAAGACCAAGATGCTCTCCCATGGGACGCACTGTGCATGAGACGCATCAATTCACGCGCGTTTCCAACGCGCGTATCGGAAACTCAACCAGCGCCTGCCGCACGCCACAGCGGTCATCATTATGACCGGTCATGAAGACGTGACAGTTCACTGGCGGAGCATCACTGACAGCCATCAAACAGAGGCATCGTTATCCTGAGAAGCGGCAGACATCAAGGATGATTTCTCAAACACATTTTTCAAATATATTTAAACTCCCATCGGGAGCGTACCCACTCAAAACTGAGCCTCAGGTGAGCAGCCGCCTAAAAATCAGCAATGTGCTCGAGTGACCACTCGCACTCACGAGAGTCTCGGGTGCTCCCTCAACCCGACACAAGACAAACATTCACTCGCAAAGATCATACGGCGCTAGAGTCTCAGTTGCTTCCTCACCTCAAGAGCCGAAACGACAGTCGAGTGACTACTCGCGAAGAACCCCCGTCTGAGCACTCGAAACAAGCTCCACGGGTGAATAAGTGTACAACTCGCTTGATGTTTTGTTCCAAGCGGGTGCAATGCTATTAGGCTCCGCGCCTCAAAAACAAACATTCCTGGAACACGATACACTGTGCCCAGATGCCACGCAAGACTAGCGTGTAGGTAAGACCCCGCTGCGAAGTTCGGCCGGGCTAGGACTTGCCGAAGAGCGATTTCCCTCCCAAACTTTTCCATGCGCTGCGCATGTCAGAAAAAGTCGGGCGGACGCGCCTTAGGCTACGCACATTAATGGCGGCAAATGAACACCATAAGCCCTGAAGCGGCAGGACTTTTGCTCGACACCAGTGTTCCAAGCTCACGTCGAGGGACGTGGGTTTGATTGGGCTACTACGATATTTTCCACTAGCGCAATTCACCAAGGCTCGACCAGTCGACTCCTTGGGACCTTTTAGCTTAGCATCCCTCGAAACAGGTTTTGTCATGGCCACCAGACTACCAGCGACCCGCGGTTGTACCACGCATACAAACGACCGGCAAATGGATATACTCGAGTCCCTGCGCGACTCTTCGAGTCCCCCAGGCACTCGGGGGCTACTGACGAGGGGGTGACCCCACGACTCCTACGGATAAGCCTACCCGGTGTCCCCGAAGATAGAAGGCCCATGAACACTCGCCTGGACCCGCCTTCGCCCGTTAATTGGCACCGACGTAGGAGTCTGCGACTCACAAGGAAGGTACGAAGACCTATCGTACGGAGAAAGCAAGGGTTAGGAAAGCTTACCTGTAAACGTAGATGAACTCCCCGAGACCTAGCCCAGTATATAAGGGCTAGGAGGGACAACGCCAAAGGCATCCAATATATCATCTGTAACCCTAGCCTTGAGCGCTCCAGCTAGCCTTGGCATCCACTGTAATCGCATCTCCCTCATCAATAATATCGAGTAGGAATGTGTCCTCCAGTTTGCCGAGGAGCTATCGTCCAACCTGTGCCTCTCATGACTAACACAGGGTCCCTGACCATGGGATTTTCCGGGGTTGATCCCCGTCACCGGGCGGACGCGCCTAGGCTGCGAACTTTACTGGCGGCAATTGATCACTGTAAGACCTGCAGCGGCATGAATTTTGCTAGACACCAGTGTTCCAAGCTCATGTCGAGGGACATGGGTTTGATTGGGCTACTGCGGTTTTTGCCACTAGTGCAATTCACCAAGGCTCGATCAGTCGACACCTTGGGCCCTTACAGCTTAGCATCCCTCGAAACAGGTTTTGTCATGGCCCCAGACTGCCAGCGACCCGCGGTTGAACCGTGCATGCATAAAAACAGCGCAAGAATGGATTCGAGTCCCTGCGAGCCTCTTCGAGTCCCCAGGCACTCGGGGGCTACTGACGCGGGGGTGACCCCACGACTCCTATGGATGAGCCTACCCGGTGTACCCGAAGACAGAAGGCCCACAAAGATGCCGCTTGGGCCCAGCCTTGGCCCACTAGTTGCACTGACGTAGGAGTCCGCGAGTCATAAGGAAGGTGCAAACTTGTCGTACGGAACAAGATCATGGTTAGGAAACCTTATCTGTAATCAGGACGGACTCCCCGAGACCTAGGCTAGTATATAAGGGCTAGGAGGGGAGACGTCGAGAGGGGAAAATACACAATCTGTAACCTAGCCTTGTGCGCACTAGCCTCGGCTTCCCTGTAATCGCCATCTCCAATCAATAATATCGAGAAGGAACGTATCCTCCTGTTAGCCGACGAGCTTATCGTCCAACCTGTGCCTCTCATGACTAACCCAGGGTCCCTGACCATGGGAATTTTCGGGGTACATCCCCAACAGCTAGGGAGATGGATGGTTGGGTGCTACATGGATAAGACACATCATGTATTTAACTTGGGGCAAGGCACACAGAAAAGAAATGATCATCTAGGCATAAATCAAACATCAGGCATGTACCCCACAGGTAGTTGTGCGTGCTTGCAATAAGAACTTGCACAACATCTTTTGTCCTACCATCCCGCTACGAACAGGGCCAAAAGGAACTTATGGAAATTAAGGTGCTCCTGTCAAAGAGCATCGGAACAAAGCATTAACAATCAATGGATACACAGAATCCTCAAACTATAGTCCATCCCCTTTGGTGTCCCAAGCTGTCACATTTGGGATCGCCGGTTCCGGACTATAACAGGTGCATTCAACTTGTAGATAAGATCAAGAACCCAAATATATTCATGCAAACACATATGGTTCAGATCTGAAAACATGGCACTCGGGCCCAAAGTGACAAGCATTAAGAGCAACAAGTTGAAGCAAAGATTATAAACACCAATCTAGATGATAGGCAACATGCCCCCAACAATCTGATAAACTATTACATGATCTAGCTCATCCAATCCCTACCATCCCCTTTGCCTACAGCAGGGAATTACTCACACAATAAAGGAGAAGTCATGGAGGGAGGATGGAGTGGTGATGATGATGACAATGGCGATGATCTCCCCTCACCGGAGGCCAAAACATCCTCCAAATTAGCCCTCTCGGAGAAGAACAGAGGGTGGCAGCGGCTCCGCGACGAGAATTGGGAAAACGACTTCTGTTCTGGGGTTTTCTCGCCACGGGAATAAATAGGAGTCGAAGTAGGGCACCAGAGGGGGGTGGACCCTCCTAGGCGGCCTCCCTGCGCGGCCAGGGGTGGGGCCGCGCCAGCAGGGCGCCTGGGCCCCCTGGCTGCCCTCTGGCCCCACTGCTGGCACAATGGTCCTTCGGGTGCGTGGATTTTCTGTGATTTTTCCTGGAATTTTCTGAGACACCTAAAAATCCATTCCTGCACACAATAAAAGCATACAGACAGCTCTGCTGAAAACATCGTTAGTCCGGGTTAGTTTCGTCCAAATAATGCAAGAATGAGGGCAAAAAAATAGCAAAAGTGTTTGGAAAAGTAGATACGTTTGAGATGTATCATGTGTGTAGGAAGGATCTTAATTTTATCTTCCTGCACCTTTTCTCTAGCCCATCTATCCTAAGTTTGGCTAGCATTCTAATATTCTCATTAATTTGGACTTGGATAGCATTCATTGGTGTGTTTTCATCCCCTCATGGGGATAAGTTCTAATATTAAGTAATTCTACCTCACTAGCTATGTGGTCAACCTTCGAAGAGAGGCTATCTAGTTTTTCTAATTTCTCTTCTACACTCTTGTTGAAGGATTTTGGAGAAGTGATAAAGTCCTTAAGCATGCTCTCTAATTCAGAAGTGGAGTTTTTGGTGCTAGAATAAGTGTTGTTCTTCCCATAGTTGTTGGATGGGAATGGTCTAGGATTGCTACCAAAATTACACCTATGAGCATTATTATTAAATTTCTCCTAGAGATAAAATTAACATCAACTTTTTCTTGAGCAACCAAAGAATATAAATGAACATCATGAGGATCAATAGGAGCTTGCTTAGTAATTAAATTCATGATCATGTCAACTTTTTCATTTAGGGTGTAGATCTCCTCGACAGAGTTTACCTTCCAACCTGTTGGAGCTTTTCGGTGTGCCATTGGTAATAGTTTGTCATCATCTCATCGAATAGTTTTGTGGAAGCACCAAGTTTTGTTGACATAAAGGTTCCTCCCGCGGCCGACTCTAACAGGTTCTGCGAGGTAAAGTTCAAGCCTGCATAAAATGTCTGGATAACCATCCAAGTAGTCAAACCATGTGTAGGGAAATTATTAACAAGAGATTTCATGCGTTCCCAAGCTTGGGAAACATGTTCATTATCCAATTTCTTAAAATTCATAATATTACTCCTCAATTGGATAATCTTAGCAGGTGTGTAGTACTTCCCAATAAAAGTATCCTTGCACTTATCCCAAGAATCTATGCCATTCCTAGGCAAGGATTGAAACCAGATTTTAGCTCCTCCTCTCAAGGAGAAAGGAAAAAAGTTTAAGCTTAACAATATCACCTTCTACTTCTTACACTTTTTCATATCACAAAGTTCAACAAAATTATTCAAGTGTACAGCAACATCATCTCCAGCACCAGAGAATTTTTCTTTCATAAAAAGAGTAAGCAAAGAAGGTTTAATTTCAAAAGAAGATGCTGAAGTGGCAGGTGTAGCAATAGGAGTGAAGTTAAAGTCATTGTTGTTGTGAAGTGAAGTCACACAAGTTAGTGTTTTCAATGGTACCCATAGTAGTAGCACCAAGCAAGAACAAGACAAGAAACTTTTTTGTGATTTTTTATAAAGGACACTAAGATTAAAATGATAAGGTAAACTAACAAGACTAAAAAGAAAATGTAAAAGATAGTGTGCAACACCACTATCTTGAAGAGTGGAGTCCCCGACAACGGTGCTAGAAATTATCTTGATGGAACTGAAGTACTGCTACTCGTTGGCTACCCCAAGTGGAAGTTGAGATGTAGCATAGTAGCAAATTTCCCTCGGTGTAGATACCAAGGTTATCGAACTAGTACGAATCCGACTACTGCAAGTAGGTGTCAACGGCGCCAGATATTAAGTTTCCTAAAGGAGATAATTTGATGTGGATCTGCACACAGATACAAATAACTTTTCTCCCAACGAGTACAGAGGGGTTGTCAATCCCTCCGGCCTTGCCGTTTACAAAGGATAAAACGCAAAAGATAATGATAGTGGTAGTGATAATTGCAATTAACGGTAAAAGCGGTAAAGTAAAGTGAAGGTGTAAAAAGTGGTGGAAATATGGATCGGGGTCCCATGATGTTCACTAGTGATGTCTCTCACCAAAAATATGATAAACAACTAAGCCGTGTGAACAAATTACAGCTGTGTAATTGACAGACTTATAAACGCACCGCAACGCTAATTATGCTACTTGAAAGTAACAGTGCTCAAAAGTATGGGCAGTACGCCGACACAAGTAGACCGAAATCCATCTGCATCTACTCACTAATCATCCACCTTGAGATATCTATCTAGAACATCTCGTTGGTATTAAGTTGCGAGCCCCACCCAAAGTGTAAACTCAAAGAAACAGACAATTGTATTAACAATCTATGCGTAAGGTAAACAATCCATGCAACCACGGTTACAAGCACCATTGTTTTCTCCCTAGTGGAAACATCACATCCCCTAGTCTCATATTTCTCTCACTCAAGCTAGGCATCGTGGGGCATGGACCCACAATCATGCATCCCTCTCGGAGTTACTATCTACTACTTGGCTAAAGTAACAAAAAGCAACAGAGAACGTGCAAGAATTACTAAGAACAAAATATAAAAGGTAAACCAAATATATAACTCATCACGATATGAACATAATCTCATAATCCATCGGATCCCAGCAAACACAACATAGCAACAACATGAAAATTACATAGGTTCCTTGATAATGTAGGGAAGTTCACAAGGTCTAAACATTTAAGAACAAGGGTGGAGAGAAGACATCACATAACTACTGATCATGGACCCATGGTCCAAGGGGGACTACTCACGACACATCCGGGAGGCGTCCATGGTGGTGAAGAGGCTCCCAGAGGTCAATCCTCCCTCCGGCAGGGTGCCGGGAAGAGGTCTTCCGGCGCTCCCGATCTTCGGAGCGCGGCGGCGGAACAGAGAGGTATTTCATGATGCGGGCTTCTCCTCGAGGGTTTCTTGGACGAGGGGTAAAAATAGGCAGAAGGGGGGCACCATAGGTGGGGCCCACCTCCCAGGAGCCCTGGTGGCGCAGCCAGGGGTGGGGCCACGCAACCTGGCCGCCTAGGAGGAGGTGGCCCCCCTACGGCTCTCCTTGGTGGTTCCGGAAGCTTCCTTGACGCTGATTTTTATTCTGATTTTTCTGGAATTTGTCTGGCATTTTAGATTGGCGAAAAATCACTGCAACTAAAGACATCATAGACAGGAACTGGAATTGGGTGTACTGCGTTAGTAGGTTAGTCCCAATATGTGTAAAATGATATAAAATTGTAGAAAAACATGTAACAAAGTCAGATAAAGGTGCATGGAACAAGCAGAAATTATAGATACGTTTGGGACGTATCATTTGAGCATGTTTTCTATAGTTTGAGCATTCCACATTCTTATGGCTTAACCAAATTTGTGTCGAAGATCTTGGTAACACCTCATACAACCATGATGAATATATGTGGGGGATGCAGATGCAAAAGAAGATAACACCTTCTCAGATTTGTTTTCTTGGTATAGCAAGATGCTTGCCAACATAAATTGTTTGGATGATCGACCGAGAGACATTTAGCACTCCGCTGCTAATGTTCTCCTTGATGTTCTAGATACCATGATCATGCTTCGAAGTAGAATCGATATGGTCATCAAGTACAGGTCGGACTGCGGGACACAAAGGATCCATAAGGAACGACTTCTAGAATAAGTCACCAATATCCTCATGGATGAGTGGCTACTAATGAATGGCATTTGGGGTTACTTTAATGAATGATGGCTATATTCATCACATAGGTAAAACTATATCGGGATCTGGACTACTGGGTGGTTTTCTGGTGGATGACCATTGCTCCCTAAGAACTACAATAGATATGTCAGAGTAACGAAGTACCCCGACACAATGGTTAGTGTGGTTACTCTAGCTAAAAGGCATCTGAAGTGGGAAGAAATATTTGCAAATGCATCAACACTAGATTCTAGAAATCGGATGCTCATCAACAAGAATTCCTAAAATGAATCGAATAGCATAATGGCTGTACCGAGATGAAAAATGAGATAACCTGCAAGATTTAGATCAGAACCTTCTCAAGAGACTCAATAGAATGGTGACTCTAGAGGACCAAAACATTCCTACAGCTACTGGGAATCAAACAACGATATGTGCTAGCACAGACATAGATCAGCCTAGTCCTATCTTCCCGTAGAACAAGATCAGGATGACTCAGAACTCATATCGATGAGGGTAAGGAGAAAAAAGAAGTCTTACGTTCTTCCCATATACCCAAATAACTATATAACTATAGAATTGTAAGGCCCGATATGCGGTACTATTCCAGATCTAGATGTTTCCATCCAGATCCATAGACGAATCACATAGTGGTCCCACCGCGACATATGACACTGCCATATGCCCCGGATTTCCAACATGATATCACAACATTAGAACTACAAGGATACAACATCTCATACAATCGGCATACAACTGCCTTACATACATTACATCAGCGGAAGATACATGTCTGAGTACAGACTACAATCAGATGCCTAGTGGCAAAGGTAAACCACACCATTCCCGCAACCACACGGGCCCAGGCTCTCCGTCGGGATCCTCCTAACTAGTCGTCGTCGAGTCTCCGCGAAGGAGTCCAGAAGAAGGGTCGTCGAGCTCCTCTGAAGTCCAAGATCGTTTGCATAACGTGCGTAAAAGAGAAAAGAACGATGTGAGCTATATCAAAGTCTTGTAACTAACTTCTCACGGGTTAGATGGGGGTAGTGGTGAAGTTGCAGTCGCGCTAGTAATATATGAGTGGCTAACGGTCTATTTTAGAATAAGATGAGAACCAAGCATTCGATGAGGAATCGCCTCCAACAAGTCTTGCTATCATCTACTTATGCAAACATAACACCTATCCTATCCTTGTTCTCCTCTTCGCATCCCGACGAAGAAGAAGCAGTCAAGGCACACACACACGTTGAACAAGTTATTAAGATTATCTCAGTTGTTGTTGTCTATGAACAAGGAGTAGGTCTCAAGTCGTCCATAACCGTGGACACGGCTTCTCGAAAAGATTTAGCCCTGCAGGGATGTACCAACTGCCCATTACAAGGCTCCGCATGCACGCCCATATCTCTCAGTTGCTACCCATCATAGGCAACCATTTTATGATTTAGTCCCGAGAGATCCGGAACGACATGTCCCTCTAACTAACAACGCACAAATCCGGGTGGCCCCCGGGGCGTCGACACCCAATCCAAAAGCCGGCCGCGCTCTCGGATCAGAATATTCCGTCTGGACGAGGTCGGGGTAACTAACCCATCACTGTGGGCAGCCCCCTAGCTTCCAGGTGTGGACCAACAAAGGAACTCTGTCTCCGCTGGCCCGAGTTGTTTGGAAATCTGCGAGGTCGACTCTCGCACACACACGTTTTCAAATGGTAAATCAGCTTGGGCCACCACTAGAAATGTTTGAAGCTATATAGGTAAGAAGAGGGGACCCCATAGCATCCCACACGCGGTTAGGCACGCTCGTCAAGAGACACAATACCCGGAACTCGGGTCCTAGGTGACTCGAATGGAACAAAGCGTCGGGGTGGGATAGCCTAGACCTTCCATCCTTCGTCGAATATAGTCAACATTATAATAATCATATCATCCACAACAATATAATAATGTGATAGCCCAATCCAAGGAGTAACAGGATAACAGTTGATAACATCCTAGCATGCATACTAAGCAATGGCTGAGCAGCGAGCAATAGTAACATAGCCGAACAAGGTTTGCTGGGATGTGGAGGACATGGTTGTTTGGGTTTATTTGAGAGGCATAAATATGAAGTGGTAGGATCAAGCAATCGTTCTATCCTACACCTAAGACGAGTGAGTTGAAAGTTATAAGCATGATATATGCTCCCCCTTACCTGATGAGAAGACGAAACCAAAGGTGTAGTCGATCGCAAGCTCGCATCGCCTCCGAGAGGTACCCGCGGAAGCACACAAGAAGGAAACACTAGAAAAGGCAATCGACGAGCCAGCATCTATTAATACGAAGAAATCACGAGCAGGCATCAACAAGAAGGCAACACGAGACAACGCAGCGATCACGTCTATCGTCGGGAGCGGTTACTAACAGGTTATGTGGAGTACTCGTCACACACGACAGTACCGCACATTTAGAATGGTTCAAGTTGTTTATCTACACAAGGTGAGCAAAGGTTGTTAACATGGTATCTCACTCAAGCATGGCATAGCACACAAACATGACAAGAGGTGAAGCATAAGGTAAGCTATCTATGCTAGTCAATTTAATTGAGGCACAACCTAAACATGGCATGCCACTAAGTGCCCCACCATGATTAAAGGATTTGGTACTGTTCTTACCTAAACCATATTTTAGTTTGGTTAACAACAACAAACAATAGCTTAAACACAAAGTACATGAAATTCTAATCAAGTAACATGTACAGAACACTCCAAACGGAGTTACTGTTAAAAAGATATAAGCAAAACAAGTTATGCACACATGCTGTTAACATCCGGGAGCACACTTTAGAGCAATGAAACAATTAGCTACAAATTGCAAACATGCATCAAAAGGACATGGAATTACAGTAGACATGGCAAGGAAGGCATAGAAAAAGGAATCATGCAAATAGGCATCATGGTTCACTAGTTATAAGAAACACAAGAAGTTATAAAACATTACTGGTCAAGGACTTTGTGAAAATTAGGAAAACAGGGCAGAAACTGTTATATTCATGCTGTATAAACAGAGCTAAAACTATATGAAAAAGTGCAGCAACATGACATAGCAATAAATGGGCATGAAGTAGACATGATGGTGATCAGGTACAAACAAGAATCATGGTCATATGCATCAGAGATCAAGAGATATTAAGCATGCAACATGGCATCGGAAAAACAGAGGTGGTTGTCAACAACAGCGGGATAGCAACTTTGGAGCTGAATATAACTATGACCAGGAATGTAAACATGACAATGCAATACATAAAATGGAAGTAGACATGACATAGATCAAAATGACATATTGCAATGCTCAATAGGATGCACGGTTAAAAAGATATAGGGCTGCAAAGTAGCAACTTTATATAAACAGCAGCACATGTCATCAGGGTCACCAATTTGGAGCAAGAATTATTATAGCTACAACACGCAAACATGACAAGTGATTGCATAGGATTGAATTAGACATGATGCTTAATAGTATGCAAAAATAATCAATGCAATAGGCCTCATGGATGTGACACAATCATCAATGAAACATGCAATAAAATAACAGCAGCAGCAGCACTTGACAGAAATTAGCAGCAGTTAACAACCTTATGCCCACTTCAACAGTGATTAACAACATCAAGATGGCCTCAAATCAAAATGCTCACAAAAGATGAACTGAAGTACACACAAAACTAAACAATTTTCCTTTTGGGCGCATCATGATCCGAGCTACGGTTTACTCGCAAATTACATCGCAAAACTGAACCAGTAGAAACAATTTCCAGACTTGTCCCATCTGGCTAGATCTGGCCTGGCTTGGGTTTGTGGCTTGGGCCGCAGGCTGTGCTGGCTGCTGGACGGGCCAAAGTTGGCGTTGGACCGGCCCACGTGGGGGGCAGCGAGCGGACGTCGGCTTCCGCTGGAACCGCACCAGGCGCCGGCGGCTGGAGGTCGCCAGGCGGGCGGTTGCCGGCCTCCGGCGAGGGGAGACGACGCAGGCAGCGAAGCGAGGCGCTGGAGGAGCGTATCCGGTCGGGGCCGGCCGGATCTGGCATCGGGGAGGCTCGCGATCGGGCGGCGTGGAGAGGAGCACCCGACGTCCATGGCGGCTCGTGGCGGCGGCGGACCAGCAGCAGAAGGAGAAGAGGTGTGGAGGAAGGAGAGGAAGAGGCGCGATGAGGTGGCGACCCCACCGGAGCTGCGGCGGCAGCCGACGGCGCATAGAGCGGCCGTGGCTTGCTCCACGAGAGGCGGAGGCGTAGTGTGGGAGGAGAGAGGAGATGGAGGTTGGTAGGTGGGGAGCTCCCAAGGCCGTCGGATCGTGAGATCTGACGGTCCTGGATGGATCTGGCTAGGGTTTGGTAGAAAAAATGGGGTATTTCCAGATCTGGGAGGCTGGCTAGGTTCTTAGGGAAAACCCTAACTTGGGTGGGAGAATGGGGGTCTTTACATAGCCCAGGTGGCTAGCAGTTTGCAAAAACATCCCAGGTTTTTCTCTCTCGCGCGCGGTGTTCACTTTTCTGACCGCCAGGGTCCGCATGACCTCCGATTCGGGTAATACTTCGAACTGCGCGATCAGCGCGTCGAGTCGGTGGCATTCATCTCGCGCTGGAACCGTTCCGAGAACAATTTCCGGCGTGCTATAAAAATATCATGCTTACTTATTAAACGGGGTTTTTCGTTCCGGTGGCTGCGGCCGGTCTTGTGCGGGTTTTCCGACATTCATCAGGTGAAACCCGGTGTCACAAAGGTCGAGTGTCAAGGTGGAAAGGGTCAGTCTCCGTCCGGTACGAGATAAGATGGAGGGAAAATAATCGTCGATCGATAAATTGGGGATGAAAACACCGCAAACAAATCAGACAATTAAACAATTCACACCGAAAACAAAAAATTTAATTTTTGTGAAATCTGGGCTGTTTCAAGAATGCTTGTCGGGACCCGGGGTTAGCTATGAAAGTCCCGCTACGACATAGTCATATGGAGAGCCGAGAACCGTACCCACTTTTCTAAGAAGACAAGGCCAAGCATAGAACGTTCTCGGAAAGCATCGTATGTGTGGGGCATCCCATCCAGGCCGGATGATCAACTGAGATGGGTCCTCATCGTCCGCACACAAGTCTAATGATATGGGTGATGAACTCCCATATTCAAAGACAAGTTGCCTCAACCATACTATCGACTATCTCATAACTCTTACGTAGACTTACTCCAGCCCGATCACTTAGTCGGGGTCTAGGGCGGGCTCGATCATACCACAAAGTGTGCATGAGACGGAGCCTCGAGCAATCGCATTGCGATGCCCCAAGCTGCGCACATCTAAGGGCCACTTGGTGTATGAAAGACCGCCGGCCAGATTACAACTAAGGTCTCGAAAACCCATACAAAGACATGCATGTTATAAACATACACGCAGCACACATGCCTTGTATGAACAGCAGGTATCATTCCAATTCTCTACAAAGTATACATTTTATTGATAAATCTCACAGAGTGCACACAGAGATCACAAGCATGGGATCCAACCTTACAACAGACAAGCGGAAGCAAAGTAGGTCTGAGTACAGACAAGTTTAACAAATGGCTTAAGATGCCTTATTTAAACACAAGCCCTCCATGAGGGAACCAGTCGTCTGACTGGAACTAGACTAGCTTGATCTTCAGTCGTCGAGCTCGATGAAGAAGCCACCTTCGGGGTCAGTGGGTTCATCTAAAACATAGAATAAGCAAATGTGAGTATAAAGTCGTACTCAGCAAGACTTACATAGGAGCTATACTACTCATGCACATGTATCAAGGTAAAGGGAGGTGGGGTTAAAATGCAGAAGTGCCAGCTTTGACTTGGCTAGTCCTGAACTACGAGTACCAGACTTGAGGTAAGAAGCGTACACGAGTCCACTACTTTCTCCAACCAATTACACCACTATGGTGCCTTCCTCGACTTCCCCACGAGAAAGCACGCCATAGCACTCACACTTATCTTGGTGTATTTTAAAAGTATCCAGTTCAAGTTGTCTAATAATCAAGCTAAGCTTTCCAAGCAGTCCTTAACCTTGTATTAGGGTAGACTCACCAACACCTTTCCACCAACATCATCATGATCACTACCATCCCGACTCACATAACAGTAACATCATTGTATCACTCTAAGCATGAAATAAGCAGTAACAATTGCAGGGGGCCACATGATATCAATCAACTCCTACATTTGCTAGGATTGTGGTTTGCCTACTACTGTGACAAATGATAGGTCATGCAAAGGAATGGGTTCATCTATGCGGTAGAAACGTATCATGGTAATCATCCTATACAATGCATAAGAGAGACATGAGAGGGAAGTTGGATTTTATCAACATGATCAATGGGGGTTTGCTTGCCTTGCTGACGAGGTTCGGGTTCGGGGTCTTCAACGAAGGGGGCAGCCTCTTGTTCCGGTTCCACCTCTACTCGACAAACAACAAACAAGGTAGCAAAGTAAATACAATGCACAATCACATGGTTGAAGGTTTAAAGTTGATGTATATGCTTTGATGTGTGAAGCAATTCCACTTAAATGGGGTATATTGCAAATGATTTGCAAATTCAAACTCCAATTTGAAATCAATTTATCCAAGTTGCATATGACATTGTTTGATCAAGTTAAACCATTTCAAATGTGCCTCTGAAGTTCAAGTATAATGTGGTATGTTGCTATGGTTCAAATTGCAAAAGCATTTGAAATGAATTTGATTTAATTCCATTTAAACCAAATAGCAAATGCTACTGGTCTCATTTTAAATTCAACTCAAACATAGTTGATAGTTGGATTATTGGATAGCTTATTTTCTCCTGATCATTTTTCATATATTATTTGTTAAATTTGGAGTTAATATGAATTTTCTATGAATTTCCAAAGTTTCAGCCTTTTTGTGGAATTTTCTGGAATTTCTCTGATTTCTTTTTATTCTGGAAATTCAATTACTGCGTCAGGCTTGCGCAAGGGTGACGTCAGGGGGGGGGGCTGACTGGTGGGCCAGGATTGTCAGCCTCTCTGTTTAAAATCCCGGTTAGTTTAAACTAACCAGGGGATTAAGGGGGGGCCAGGGCCCAGTGTCAATGACCCAGGGCCACTTAACCCATGTGGGGTTAAGCCCCTAATCACGGCCACGTCGACGGGCTGCCGGCGGCTAAACGCCGGCGACCTTCTAGCACGCGGCATCCGCACGGGATGGCGTTCCTGTGGTTCAAATGATGCGCTGCAACCACCAGACGACTCCCCTTGGTCGCGCGCATCTCCTCGAGCACCTCAGCGTCATCGGGGGGCACCGGAGTGATGCCGGCGTCAAGTTTTGCAGCGCCGGCGCCACAGAGCACCATTTGGAGCGGGGACAGGTGCAAACGGAGCAGTGTAGCACGGGGAACGCGAAGGACACGGTGGCAGCGATGAAAGCTTAGCGGAGACTCGCCGTCGACGAGCACGGCGGCGCTGCACCTCGGCCCTCATGGCAGATCGTGACAGAGACAGAAATAGGGGGCGGGAAGAGAGGGGTTTGAACCGCCTGCTCACCAGGAGCTCAACGGCAGTAACAACATGAGCTGGGACGGCTTGACGGCGAGGCAATCGTTGTCGATCTACTTCGGCTCCGGCGGCGGCTCGAGCTCCAATTCGTCGGCTACGAAGGCGCCTTGTTCGCCATCTTTTGCAGCTCGATGATGCACTCGAAGGGGAACACGGAGGACAGCTTCAACACGCTCCGGGACGTCGATGGCCACTCGGGGGCTCGACGGCGCGCCGGCAATCCTCTCGGTCTTCTTCAATTCCGGCGAGAACGGAGGGGGCAAGTGCACTGGAGGGAGGGAAAAGGAGCTGGGCGTCTCCCAGACGTGTGAGGCGAAGGGATAAGGCTCGGGGGAGGCAGGCAGTTGCCTGTCGTGCGCACGGCGCTCGCCGGCGAGGTGCTTGCCTGCCTGGAGGGGAAGAAGACGCATGTATCCCCTCCAGGTGGGCTGGGCCGGCTGAGGTGAGTGGGCCTCGCCCCTGGGCGAGAGGTAAGCTTCTGTTTTCTTTTTCTTACTTCTTTTTCTGACATTTGTTTTGTCTAGCTAAAAAAAATAGCAAACCATTTTATTCAATGCTGAAACTTTTTATGTGGCATCACAATATACTAGGTTAGCCACTTGTAAAGTTTGAACATTTTTAAAATTCAAATTGTTTGAACTTTAAATCAAATAGGGGTATTTGATTAATTCCAAGGCACTATTTGAATATTTGAAAAATCCATGAGCATGGGGTGGGTCCCACATCACTTGATATGTGATCACACTCATTTATAAGAATTTTCAAAAATCTAACATGAATTTTTGGAGAAGATTTATTTCTGGCCGTTTGAATTAATTCATCTGGGGGGGGGTTCCTTCTCCCATTTTGCTTTTGATTTTGATTTCAAATGATTTCTTTGAAATTTTTTAATATGATGCAAGATGACTTTGATCCTAGAACATTACCTAACAGAGGGTTCTGACAATGCTAGACTCGACTTCGACCAAGGCTTGTTAGTCCTACATATAGTACTGCTCTGATACCAAGTCTGTTGAGACAAGGAATATGCTTATGTAATTCTAGCCTCAATTCAATCATATGGAGAGCCGAGAGTCATACCCACTAATCATAACAGATGAGGCCGGGTACATAAATATCTCAGAAAGATCAAACGTGAGGGGCATCCCTTTCACGCCCGGATGATCAACTGTAATGGGGTCCTCATCGTCCGCTCACAAGTCTAAATGCTTAAGGGTGATGAACTCCCATACTCATAAACAAGTCGCCTCAACCATATTTTCTATTGAATATTAGCATTTACATAAACAAACTCTAGCCCGATTCACTTAGTTGGGGTCTCGAGCGGGCTCGGTTATACAACGAAGTGTGTCACGTAACGGGATCAGATGAGGACAACTCCGTACGCGCAATCGCATCGCAATGATCCGAGTTGCTCACAACTTAGAGACACCTGGCTGTAAGAAAGACCGCTAGCGAGAACACAACCAAACTATTGAACCCCACACTAAGACATGCACGATATACACATACACGCATCATGCATGCCAAGTGTATAACAACAAATAATCACAACATGAACTCTACAAACTCATAGACTTTATTGCTTCTGCTAAACTGAGCAGACATAGTAGTTGTATTACAAGCAGAGATCACATGATTGTGATCCAACATTACATCAAGCAACAACGGAAGCAAACTATGTCTTAGTAAAGAAAAAGTTAACAAATGGCTTAAGAAAATACAACGACCGTTCAATTGAACAAAGCTGTTGTCTAGAACTATACGACTTAATCGGCGTCGAGCTCGAGGTAGAGGCCACCATCAGGGTCAGTGGTCTCATCTCTAAAACATAAAATTAGCAAACGTGATTACAAGGATGTAGTCAGCAAGAATTACATCAGATGTACACTACTCATGCTCAGGTGTCAAGGTAAAGGGTAAGTGGGGTTGTATTGCAGAAATGTCATCTTTGACTTGGCTAACCTGAACTGCGACTACATAGAGTTGAGCTGAGAAGCACACCCGAGTCCATCTAATCTTGATCACCATAAAAATACTCTTCCATGGATCCTTCCTCAACTTCCCATTAGGAAGCAATCCAAAGCACTCAAACTTATCTTGGCAGTTTTAGAGTATCCGTTCAAGTTATCAAATAATCAAGTATAGGTCTCCAAGTAGCCCAGAACCGCGGACACGGCTATTCGAATAGTTATAACCCTGCAGGGGTGTACTTCTTCACATACGTAAGTATGACTTACCGCGTAGAACTCGTCACCCTTTAAGCGGGCGTCTGCGAGGATAGTACCACGATACTTACCTCACAACTCTGTCTCTAGTCCATGAGATCGTCTATTTGAGTGTGTACCCCAATTGGAATTTCGGCCGAAGTTTCCATCTGGGAATCAAATGTTGTATGGACGGCCCGACAAGCCCACCTCGACGGATGGAACTGCGCTTGCGTAAAAACGTGCTACGAAGTAACCGTGCATCACCTCCCACTCCGGCACAAAATCGAATGGAAGAAGCAATTACCCATGCAAATCCTGGAAAACAGTCGGGGTGAGTTAATAGGTCGAGAGGGGTTAGTGAGCCCAACATGTGGTAGTACTCTGTGTCTTGGATCACAATACAAGAACTCGGGGCCTAGGGCACTGTAAATGAGACAAACCACTGTGTACTCCTACAAAGCCTCTCATTGTTCACCTTTGTTAGGGTGACTTCACCAACACATTACTATTTACTAGATATGTTCTCTACCATCCCAATGCATCACCCAGATGGATCATCTTCATTTCATACAACTCTATGCGTAGAATAAGAATAACACGGATGAAGGGACACATGATGAGCACAAACAATCCTAGATCTGCTAGGTTGAGATTGGCTTAATACTGTGGCAAAAATGATAGGTTATGCAAAGGATGGGTTCAACTAACGGTAGAACGATAACGAGTGAATCACCTAATCATGCATAAGAGAGAATGAGAGGGAAATGGGTTTTGATAGACATGATTAATGGGGTTTGCTTGCCTTGCTGACAGAAATCGTACTAACAATCTTCTGCTTCGGGGATGACCTTTGGTTCTGGTTCCACTTCTATTCGATAGCAAACAAGTACGAAAAATAACGATAAATACATGCAAGATGATCAAGCACATACTATAAGGTTGTTACATGATGTATATCACTACAGGAAACAGGAGTTTTGCCGTCAGCCAAAGCTGACGGCAAACTTATGAAAAGCTGAGGGAAAAGGCTTTGCCGTCAGCTCCACGACGGCAAACCTGTTGTCAGCTCATCAGTCGGCAGTGAGCTTCTTTGCCGTTAGCTCAAGATCGAACGACGGCAAAGCCTTTGTCGTCAGCCTTTTTGTACTGGCTGACGGCAAAGCCGCTCGTACGGCCAGCTCTGACTTAACCCCCGTGGGCTGAGTTAACGGCGTGCATTGCCATCAGCCAACCTACTCTTTGCCGTCAGCCGGTTGAAGGCCGACGGCAAAGCCGTGAACAAATGGTCACTTCCACAGCCCAGATTGCACAGGTTGCCGCCACGTGTCCGCTTTGCCGTCAGCTAGCTAACGGCAACGCCTTTCCGTCAGCAAGCTGACGGCAAAGCTCTCTGTATCTATCTTTTAAATTTATTTTTCTTTAATTCCCTGCATATAAACAATAATATATATATATGTACAGAATGCCATCCACAAGTCATATATACAATCATAATGCTATCCACAAGTCACGTATACAAAAGAAGCCATCCACAAGTCATATATACAAAAAGAAGCCATCCACAAGTCATATAAACAAAAAGAAGCCATCTCCATGTTTAAAAAAGCAAGTCATCTCCATGTTTAAAACAGCAAGCCATCTCCAAATTTAAAACAACAAGTCATCATATATACAAAAGGAAAGTGCCCAACATTATATACATCTACAAGTCATCTCCATCCTAACATACTATATCTACAACAAAGAAGCATCCATCCATGCATAAAGGCAAATCTGCAAAATGAAAACATAATCATATGTTACATACGGAAAAGAAGAAATCCAAAATGATGAAAAGATGAAAATAAAAAGGAAAAAGAAGAACAAGGAGAAGAAGAGTAAGGAGAAGAAGGGGAAGAATAAGAATAAGATGAAAGGAAGAAGAGAAGATGGAGAAAAAGTAAGAATAAGAAGAACTTTTCTTCTTTTACTTTCTTTTTCACCTCTTTCTTCTTCACTTCTTTCTTTTCCTCCTATCCTTCTTCTTATTCTACAATACTTGTTCTTCTTAGACCTCAAGAGCTAAATATATCTCATTTTAGATCTAACTAAGTCATTAATTCATTTTTGAGCTTTATATGCGAAGTATAAGTCATTTTTAGGTTTATAAGCCACATAAGCTAGTAAATTCATTATTGAGTTTTTATAAGACAAGTATAAGTCATTGTTGAACTTAATAAGCTTATAAAATCTAATTTGAGCTTTAAAAGCTTATAAAGCCAAGTTTGAGCTTTATAAGCTTATAAATTCACTATTGAGCTTTTAGAAGCCAAGTATAACTCAATTTTCATCGAACTACGCTATTAACATCATTTTTCAGCTTTATGAGCTTATGAAGTCATTGAGGAGCTATTATAAGCCAAGTATAATTCATTTTTTAGGTTTACAAGCTTATAAAGCCAAGTATAAGTTTTATAAGCTTATATAGTCATTTTTTAGCTTTTATAAGCCAAGTATAATTCATTTTTTAGGTTTACAAGCTTATAAAGCCAAGTATAAGTTTTATATGCTTATATAGTCATTTTTTGGTTTTTTTAGCCAAGTATAATTCATTTTTTAGGTTTACAAGACTATAAAGCCAAGTATAAGTTTTATAAGCTTATATAGTCATTTTTTAGCTTTTATAAGCCAAGAATAAGTAAATATTTATGTAACTAAGCTATTACTACCATTATTGAGCTTTATGAGCATATAAAGTCATTGATGAGCTTTATGTAACTTACCGGAGGCCACCTCAAGGCTGAGAAGCGCCGCCACGTGGGTTGCTCGGGGATTCACTAGGAGATTCTTGTGGGTTGTGAGATGCAGCTCCGGAATTATGCTGCAACAAAGGATGAGTTGCAATGTGGTAAGCATGATGACACTTGATGGTATAAGACCGGGATATATTGATCATTGAAAGAAACTTACCGTTCCGGGAGGAGAAACGATAGGCGTCGGCATCGGTGGAGGGGTAAGACCTTGCTTCTCCCACATACTCTGCGAGTTAGGTTTTGAGGACTCGAGCATATTTGCAAGTGAACCAAACATATGCATATGCATTCTTGGCGGATATATGCAAAAGTAGTAACTTACCGAGAAGAGGTCGTAGATGGCCTTCGTCTGGGAATTATTGCGTGCCCTCTCCTCCTCGAGTATCCTCTGGGTCTTCTCCTCCGCCAGCCGGTCCCTCTCCGCAAGATGCTCCGACAACATCTCTTGTGTCGCCTGTCTCTCCCTCTGAATGGCGTCCTGAGAACACTCAACAATATAGCAATTATTGTCATCATCGCTACGTAATATAAAGAACGGAAAGAAAAATTGAGACAAAGTTATACCTGGATAGCAATGTCCAGTGGCCGCGGGCGAGGTCGTACAGCAGGAGCGGAGCTCGTTTGCCTCGCCTTGATCTGAGGTAGAGTCTCCGGGCAATGTACGAAGCCATTGCACATGGAGGTGCTGCCATGATGCTTACCGCCACAAGAAATCATCAAGGCCTCCGGATCAATCTCCTCCTCGCTCGGGTCAAACTGAGGACCGCGTAGCTCTTTCGCCACCTCAGAATAGGCCATCATCTTTTGGTAGGCTGCAGCGCTGGTGTACGCCTCAACACCGTCGCCCTCGGAATATGCCGTCACCGTTTTGTACTTTCCCTTATGGGCCATGGCAAATGAGCGAAATCCCTTAGGCACAGGATGATTATGGTGCTTCGCCTACAATGAAAAGCAAAGAAAAGGCATGAAACAAATCAATTGATTAATGATGAAAGGACATGAAAGTTAAAACAAAAAGGCACATACCCATTTTTTTGCGTACTCGTTGACGTTGAGATTGCCTTGGTGGTGTGCCACACCTACCATTTGTGCACGCCTAGCCTTGGCGCCTTTGTGGGTGGACAGCCAGGCATCACTGAGCCATTTGTCCACTATCGCCTCAAAGCAATCCATCTTATTTGCACACCATCTCGGGGGCGCCTATAAATTAATAATCTTATAAAGTCATTGAATATCTTTTTTAAGCCAAGTACAAGTCAATTTTTATGTAACTAAGCTATTATTATCATTTTTTAGTTTTACAAGCTTATAGAGCCAAGTTTGACCTTTATAAACTTATAAAGCCAAGTTTGACACTTATAAGCTTATAAAGCCAAGTTTGAGCTTCATAAGCTTATAAAGAAAAGTTTGACACTTATAAGCTTATAAATCCAAGTTTGAGCTTCATAAGCTTATAAAGAAAAGTTTGACACTTATAAGCTTATAAAGCCAAGTTTGAGCTTCATAAGCTTATAAAGAAAAGTTTGACACTTATAAGCTTATAAAGCCAAGTTTGAGCTTCATAAGCTTATAAAGAAAAGTTGGAGCTAACTAGGCCTTACTTATAAGTGTAGGAATTTACCTCCAAGTATTCATCCTTCTTAAGGAAAACTTTTCTACACTTCTTCTTGGCCTTCTTCACGCCCTTCTTGGCGTACCAATCTCGAACACACTGAACACGCATCTCGTGCCTAGTGTTCGTGAGTAGCCTCACTATCTCCTTCTCGAGATTCTTCTGTGCCGCCGGCTCCATCCCCTCCTCAACCCTATAGTAGCACTGAAAAATGCATCGAACATATGAAAAGATGAGTGAAATGATTCCAACACTAATAAATGATTGCAATGCTTAGAATACTTACCAAAAAAGTAACCACCACCATGTCGGCTTTCGTACGGCATTCAACGTTGTTGATGCGTTCATCTGGCGGCGCCGGGGCGGCTTTGTAGTGTGGCCAAGTGAGGCCGGGCTCAGGAACCCTACCCTCAATAGGCAAATGGACTAGCCCGGGGAACTGCTCCTTAAGCACGGCACCAAGGAGGCAGTTCGGATTCCGAGCACCTTCCGGTTAAGTCCACGCCCTGCAAAATAAGAACACAAAGACATTAGTTCTTGTTGGACCATATGTACATGTATGATATATATACAAGGAACACAAAAAATTCATCAACTTACTTCTCCCCATCTGGCGCAATCAATACCCTCTGCGCAGGGTCCGGACGTGGTGGGAGCCGTGTCATACCACGCTGGTACACCGACTTCTTGGAAGAGGAGCTCCCCTCACCCCCATCATCCCCCTCACCCCCCTCAGCCCCGTCGTCATCGCTATCATCATCCTCATCAGCATCATCATCATCCGTGCGAGGACGCTCCTCCCAAGGATCATCCCAACGAGGCTCCGTCGACTACCTCGGTGTCTCTGACTGCACCGGCGGTGTCCGCTGCTCCGGTGCCTCCGACTGCACCGGCGGTGGCCGCTGCTCCGGTGCCTCCGACTGCACCGGCGGTGGCTCCTGCACCGGTGAGACTGTCCTGTGAGTGGGTGACTCGGCTAGGGCGCCACCTGCTCCTCGACCACCTCCTCGACCACCGGGTTTAGCTCTCTTTGGGCCTTTTCCCCGACCTCTCCCACGAGGCTACTCAGCACGCGCCGGCGGCGAGCTGGCTGCGACAATACCCGCCAGCAACTCTCTCCGTAGAGGTAGAGGTGGTCGAGACTCCACCGGTGGGTCCCTACGGCTCGCCATGTGTCAACACCTGTTACGGAGTTAAGATGAATTAGTAAAGTAAGGAAATAAATAATACAAATTCATATATACAAAAAACAAACATATGCATATAAAGATGAATTAGTACATTAAGGAAATAAATAATACAAATTCATATATACAAAAAACAAAAGAAAGTTGGGATGCATACAACTAATAGTCGGGATCATCTGTATCTTCTCCAGGATCAATAAAAACATCATCGTCACTATCACGCGTGTCGTCATGAATGATCTCTTCTCCGGGATCGGGTTCAGCGTCAACCACATTTCGAAAGCCTTTTTGTAACCGGTCAAGCAATGATAGGTCATCCGCATCGGTAACCTCTTCTTGTTCCACTTCTTCATCTTCCTCCTCATCATCATCGGTAACCTCTTCGTGTTCCATTTCTTCCTCTTCCTCCGCATTGTCATTCTCTACTTCCATGTTTTGACCAAACGTAGAGGTTTTTCCGAAATGTTTTTTGGCCACACGTGTTTCTTGGAAGAATTCTCCTTCATATGTGTCTGGGTCTATGTGAGGTTGATAATCCTCTTCTTCATTGGGGGCAGGTAGTTTACCATGTGGAGGCATGTCATAGACGACATACCAATCTTCGAGATTCTTTACACTTTGGCAGGCCCATGGAAGATAGAAAACTTGTGTGGCCTGTTGAGCCACAATATAAACTTCGGCAACATTTAAACGGTTCTTCTGTTTAATTTCAACTAGTCCAACATGCTCATGAGTTCGTCTAGTGTCCTTCGGATCGAACCAATGACATTTGAAGACAACGGAATTCGGAGGATTTTCACCATAATATAGCAGTTCGTATATTTCTTCAACTATTCCATAATACTCGACTCCTCCATCTATAGCGGACACACCGGAATTCGTTGTTTTCCGATCGGGCATAGTTTGCTCTTTCATACCAGTACGAAAGCGATACCCATTGATGTCGTATTTTTCATATGTATGGACCTTAAAATCAAAACCATTTGCGATTTGTCTCAATTCAGCGTCCATCGACTCTGAATTAGCCTACAAGTTGAAACGGAAAGGCTTGTTGTATTAGTCGGTACTGAGACGACGAAGAAATAACAATGGACTGTATATCATATAAGAAGTACCGTTTGTGTAAACCAAGAGATGAAACCGGGATTGCCGCCTCCCCGCTTCTCAAGAAGATTAATCTCTTCGATGGAGTCTTTTTCGATCGCCACTCCATTCGAGAATTGCGCGACGAATCAACTGTATCAAATAATTAAGAGAAGTGAGACACACAACTCGTCAAGAAGTTGCAGAACAATTAATATGTACCGCGCACTTACTCGATAAATGGCCGCACTTCTGTCATGTTGGTCAAGATATACAATGTAATGATGGTCCATTCCTCGAAGGTCAACGTCTTTGTCTTCATAACCCCACAAGGTGCGCGGCTCCCTTTAAAGAGTTTGAACTTGGATTCATTTCGCTCGGGGTCGCCAGTATTGTACCGAGGCTTTGGATTATGCTAACTGTAATTAGTGGCAGCATAGTGTGCTGTCACGAAGTTTGCCGCTTCCTCGACAACGAATGCCTCAGCCATTGATGCTTCAATTCTCCGTTTATTTTTACATTTTGCTCGAAGCGTCTTCTGCATTCTCTCGGTTGCATAGCACCAAGGGTTTTGCACAGGGCCACCCAATCTTGCCTCCATCGGTAGATGCAAAATCATATGCTGCATCGGATTAGAGAAACCCGGTGGAAAGATCTTCTCTAACTTGCATATCAACTCCGGCGCCAGTTTTTCCATCTCTTCTATCACAATAGGCGATAATTCTTTAGCACAAAGAACACGGAAGAAATAGCTTAGCTCTTCCATTACTAGCCATTCATCCTCGGGGATGTAGCCGCGCAACATCACCGGCATTATCCGCTCAAGCCATATGTGCCAATCGTGACTCTTCAGCCCAAAGATTTTCAACTTTTCAGGACATGCTCCCCTTGCTGGATTCGCTGCATACCCATCGGGAAACATCAACTTTTTTTCACCCAGATGAGGATTTCCCTCATGTGTTCCCTTTTAAGATTGAACCATGCCTTTGGCTTCTCCCAATTCTTCTTCCCTTTCGGTTGTCGCATGTTCAGTGACTTCCTATTACACAGACTCTCCTGATCGACTCTAGCCTTAACATTATCTTTCCCCTTATCAGTGCCGAACAATGTACCAAAAAGGGCCTCACCCATATTTTTTTCAGTGTGCATCATGTCAATGTTGTGTGGAAGAGCAAGGTCTTTGAAATACGGGAGATCCCAAAAGCATGGCTTGTGGGTCCAGGCGTGTTCCGTATTATATCCCAAGAAATACCCTGGCCGGTTCGGATCAGGCTCTAGTGAGTTCAACTGATCAAGAATTTGTGCGCCCGTCATCATAGGTGGTGCCTCGTGCTCGACAACTTTACCTTTGGTGAAATTCTTCTTGTCTTTTCTGAATCCATGGTCCAGAGGCAGGAATTGTCTATGCAAGTCGAAGCAAGAATACTTGCGACCCTCCGGCAGACAATGAAACTTAAGAGCAGATTTGCATTGCGGGCATGGGAACCTTCCGTGCACGCACCATGCAACAAAAAGTGCAAACGCCGGCAGGTCATGCATGGAGTACATCAACCAAGCATGCAGTTGGAAGTTTGTTTTGCTAGCTGCGTCATATGTCCGGATCCCATTATCCCAAGCTTCTTTCAACTCATCCATCAGTGGTTGCAAGTACACATTCATATTTTTTCCGGGATAGTTGGGCCCCGGAACTATCAACGTCAAAAAGATGTGCTTTCTATGCATAAGTACTCCAGGGGGCAGATTGAGGGGCATGATGAATACGGGCCAACAACTATACTGGGTTGCCTTCATACCGAAAGGATTGAACCCATCGAGGCTAATGGCGAATGCCACGTTTCTTGGGTCTTTGGCTTTACCTTCTTTATGTATTTCATTGAACATCTTCCACGCTTCACCATCAGAGGGGTGGGTCAACATCAAATTCCCGTATTCATCTGTAGCACGTCTAATTCCATCTCTGTGCCATGTCATTTGTTTTGCTGTTTCTTCAAGCATGTAAAGCCGTTGAAGTCTTGGTAAGATCGGTAGGTACCGAAGAATGTTTACGGGTATTTTGCTCTGCGTCTTCTCACCAAGACCGTTGTCTACGAAAATATACCTGGAGGACTTGCAGCGTGGACAATAATTATCATCCGCATACTCATGCCTAAATAAGACGCATCCTTTCTCACAAGCATGTATCCGCTCGATGGGCATCTTCAGTGCACCGAGTATTTTTTCTGAGTGGTATAGGTTTGCAGGCATAATATGACCGTCCGGTAGAAAGCGCCCGAATAAGGTCATCATCGCATCATAGCACTCTCTGGACAAGTTGAATTGTGCCTTAAGAGCCATTGTTTGTGCGATGGCATCTAGTTGACAAAGCTTGGTGTGCGCATGCAGTGGGAGTTTTGAAGACTCTAGCATGGCATAAAAGGCCTTGGCAGTTTCCTCCGGTTCTTCGTCCTCAAGACGAGCATCATTGTAGTCATTGACCATGTCTTCGATCCCTGTACCACAATCCTCAATGCGCTGACGCACTACCTCATGTCTGTCACGTTGGGCCGACTCGCCATGAAATGACAACAACGTATAATCAGGCATGAAACCACGTATTTGCAGGTGTTTACCCATTACATCCTTTGTATGTTGTGAATAGTTCTTACATCTAGTGTAGGGGCACCATGTTCTTGGTTGGCTAGCACTAAATGCAACCTCTAGGAACTCCTCGGTATTGGCCAACCATTCCTCAGTCATATTTTTTTGACTAGGGTGACTGGTTTACATCCACGCACGATCATTCATTCTGGCTAGCTAGCTAGTACAAATTAACACCAGAAGGCATATAATTAATTACGGTGATACGACATATACGAAGGCCGGAACATATCAAAGGAAAAGAGAGAAAAATATTAATTATATTTATTTTCTAACTTCTTCTCTTCTTCTTTCTTCTTTCTTCTATTTCCTTTTATTCTTCTATATCTTTATCCCCTCCTCTTAACCTTTCCTTTTCTCTCCTTTTCCACCTCCTTCTCTTCTTCCTATTCCTAACTACTTTTCCTTCCCTTTCCTATTCTTCCTTTTCCTTCTCTTTCCTATTATTCTAGCTATAACACAAGACCAGGCCAACCATAAGCCACAAGATAACTAGCCCTAACTACTTTTACTTTACTTTTCATTTCATCTAACAAATGATTTTCAATAACTAACTAACTATTGTCTTTAACTAACTACAAACTAACTAAATAATCTTAACTACTATAACTAGCTAACTAGAACCTAACTACTGATTTTACAAAATAACTAACTAATGATTTTAATTAAATAAATAACTAACTATTGATTCTAACTAACTAGTTAACTAAAATCTAACTATTGATTTTAACTATAACTAACTAACTAAATATCTACTGATTTGAACTAACTAGAACCTATCTACTAATTTATTTTAACTATAACTAACTAATTAAAAGAATAAAAAATGGTGGTTGCTAGGGTTGCTCACCGGAATGCCGGCCGACGAGGGGGGGCCAGGAGTCTAGCGAAGGGGTGGGGGCGGCGGCTCGGGTGGTGGGGGCGGCGGCCTGGGTGGTGATGGTGGGGGCGACGTCCTGCAGAGGCGACGGCGGCGCGTCAGAGTGGAGGAGAGGGAGAGGAGAGAAGGTGCAGGCGGCGGCGCTCACCGGGCTGGTGGTGGTGGAGGCGGCGGCGGCTCGGGTGGTGGGGGCGGCGGCCGGGGTGGTGGTGGTGGGGGCGGCGGCGGCGCTGGGTCGAGGGGAGAGAGAGAGGGCTGGGGTCGCATGAGTGGGGTGGGAGTTAGGGCTGGCTGCGCGAGGGGTTAAGGCCCCGCTATGCCGTCAGCTGGCTGACGGCAACGTCTGCCGTTAGACTATGCCGTCAGCCGGCTGACGGCAAAGCTTCTCGCCGTTACCCCATGCCGGCAAGGGCCACGTGGCGCACGGGAGACCGTCAGCATTCCTTTGCCGTCAGCTGATGGGAAGTATGCCGTCAGCCAACGGACGGCTTACAATCGGCTGACGGCACAGAACAATTACGCCGTCAGCCATATCGTTGCCGTCAGCTTCGGACCAAGCTGACGGCCTTCTACCCTTTGCCATCAGCCCCGACGTAAAACTGACGGCAAAGGGTTTCGCTGACGGCAAAACTTCTTTTTCCTGTAGTGTATGGTACTGATGTGTTGATCATTCCATTTAATTGAAGTGTATTACAAAGGTTTTGCAAATTCAAACTTCAAATTTGAATTCAAAAGGTTCCATATCCACATTTGCGTCTGTCATACCATTTTAAAATGGTTTGACATGAAAACAAATTGCATATTCAGAATCCTTGAATTTTCTGATATTTTTTGCATATAAAAATCATCTCATTCTAAGTTATGGTTGATTTACTATAATTTTTGACGTTTGGAGTATTTTCTTGATTATTATGAAAAAGGAATAATTGCGTCATCACTATTTCATCCTGACGCCAGGGCGGTTTGACTAGTCAACTGACCTGTGAGGCCAAAGTGTAACTGGCAGTTGGTTAATCTCTGTTTAATTTAAACTAACATGGGTTATTAGGGCGACGGGGCCCACTTGGCATTGACCTACAATTAACTAACCTAGGCGATTAAGGCCCTAATGGCCAAGGTGGACGATGGCTCAACGCCGGTGACCACGGGTCACGGCGGCGGCGCAATGCGCCATTTGGTGGTGGAAACAGCGACGACGAGGAGGGGAACGCAACCAGGAGAAGGGGAAAATGGAGGACGGGGTCACAGGGGCCTCCACATCACATGATAGGGAGGATAGGAGGAGCTGCGTGGCAACCACGTCGACGACGGCATGCCCGACACGCAGGTGTGTGCTCGTGCCCGGGGAAGACGACAAGGGGTGTAGAGGTGGGTTGGGCTGGCTAGGTCGGCTTCCAGGTAAGGCCAAGGTGAGTTCCCTTTCTCTTTTATTTGCTTTCTGTTTTGTTTGTTTTGTTTGGATTTCATATATCCAATTTTTTTATAAAACCTTGAGATTTATATTGGGGCTTTATGTTACTGATATGAAATCACACCCAAATTTTTAGGTTTTTGGAGTTCAAAATATTTGAATCCAATTCAAATATGAATATTTTTTAATTTCCAATGCTTCTTAAATGTTTTTGAATATTCCATGAGCATGAGATGGGACCCACATCACATGAAATGTGATCATGCCCATTTATAGATATTTTCAAAAAGTTCAGAAGATATTAGGAAAAAGATTTTTGTCTAGCCATTTAATGGTTTTAATTTTTAGGCTTTTAACTTCCTCAATTCTTAATTTAAGGAATTTAAACATGATGGAAATATTACTTGCTAATACAAAGCATACCTAAGCTAGGGTTGTGACACTCACGATATATGTTGTCAAGCTCAAGGAAAGTACTTCTCACCCTTGTGATAGCTTGACCTCTCTTCTCGAAACCGTGATACAGATTCCTGAACCGGGTTAACACTTAACCCATCACTAGTGTTGTTAGGGTCTATCCAAACGGTTTTTTTACCCCTATCGCCTACGGGAATTGGAACTGTCGCCTTGCTCTCGATTGCGATAGGGGTGCCTTTTCCACACGAGAGCGATAAAACGTTTGCCATGTGGTGATGTCAAGCAGAAATTTCCGTATAAAAAATCGTGTCCGATGTACGACGATATCCCACACGGACATTTCCAGAATGACCATGTGGACATAACATATGTATCACCTAAAGTTCACTCGACACGATCGTTTGCAATTCGACCAGGAACATAAACAAGCAATAGAAAAGCATCGTCTGCGATACTACATAGATCCCACATGGTTTCTTTCTGTAGCAACCCAATTCACATAGAATCGGAGTCTTTGTGCTCAAGTGCTAGTCCCTGGATCGAACTCTCTAGCACACACGGTAATAAATGTACATCAAATTACACGTGCATCATTATTACATCGTATGATCCAGAATTCAAAAAAATAAACAACTTGCATACCTCATGGCTAGCTTATTCAATATAAATATAGCGGAAGCAAAACCAGTAGCGAGGAGTCCCATCAACATCCACAAGTGACATGCTGACTGTAGACTTGCAACCCTATCAAACATCACTAATCTTCTGAGGAACCTGCAACACGATGTTTACAACCCGACAACGAGTTAGAACATTGAATGTACGGCAAGTAACACAAGTGATATAGCAAACCCTACATCTAATTTCAAATCAAGAACATGAAACAAGCTTAGTTTGTTTTACATCTAGCTGCTATACACCCATTTCCACTTACTAGTCAAAACCTTTCTCATCCAAAAATTCAAATCCGACCAAAAAGGATCAGAAGTAACTAAAACGCCTATGAGAGCCCTCGGGATCATAGGATTAGTAGTGATAGCCATGAGAGCCCTTGGGATCATGGTTCCGTGATTATTGAAGAACCCTCAGGATACAATATCACCCCTACCACATACTCGAGAACATCGTAGAGTCCTTAGGATACAATGTCACTATATAAAAATTCGTGAATGTGGCAGAGCCCTCGGGATGCAATTTCACCCTATACAAACAACGTGAATATTGTAGAGCCCTCAGGATGCAACATCAACCTATACAAACATTCGTGAATATTGTAGAGCCCTCAGGATGCAACATCACACTATCATGAACACTAAAGAGCCCTCAGGAAAGAGTGCCACTACATAGACACGCTGTGAACATTGCAGAGCCCTCAACATGCACTACCACCCAATACCATCATACGTGAATATTAAAGAGCTCTCAAGATGCAATACCACTCTCAAGTACCTCAATTGCAAGCTACTATTTAACTATTAATGTTGTCACAAATACTTGAATAACACAATAATTTCCCGCATGTCTATCATAACAATACTAGGCACACAATCACATAGCGCATATCATACCAAAACATGACAAAGTTGGATAAAAGGATCAATCAAATATATGGCTATCCTACCAGGTTTTAGCATAACATAATAATCTTTCAGATGCATAGAAACATAGGATGTGCATAACCAAAAGTGAAACTTTCCTTGAAATGTGTTGAAGTACATAACACTTATTTCCGATCCTTTGTGCACTCCATACAATCTACACGATCAACAGTATAACAATTAATATCACACTTCAACCATAAAAAATGCATCAGTAAAAGGTTCAAATGAAAAGCAATGAAAAAACACTAAACAAGAGCTAAACGGTATCTACAAGTGACTAGTATCCCAACGCAACTGGAATCAACGAAAACGGATACACCGTTTACAAGGTAAAGTCACCGAAAGTTTGAATTTAAATCTGTACAAAATTCAAATTCAAACTGTGCAAGATACGGTCACCAAAAGTTTGAATTTAAATCTGTAAAAAATTCAAATTCAAATTGTGCAAAAATGTGCAACATGTGTTCTACTGTGCTCTAATTTTCAAAACGGTCGCAACGCAAAAAGAAACACCTCAAACGGGTACACGGTTTAGAAGATATATCCAATACCGTTGTAGGGTGAAAACTGTGTAAAAGGGCCCATTCGCGAATAAAATAAACTTCTGTCGCGAGCAGGTCCTCGGCTACAGAGCAAACAACGTTTGCTCCGATAAAAAGTCCGGCGTACGTCCGCTAAATCACTCCCCGGTTAACCGGAGATAAACCGGTCAACGTCGGTTAACCGGAACCCTAAAAAAACCAGATCTGGATCAGAGATCCACATCGGTCCGATCCTAGCCAATGGTTGGCGATCGGACAGTCGAGGCAGCGGCGGCGGTTGGCGGCGCGGCGGGGCGTGTTGGCAAGCGGCCGGGGCGAATGACGGCTGCGTTGGTCAGCCGGCGGCGAGCGGCGCTCGACGATGGCGAACTTCCCGTTGAGTGGCGGGTCCCGCGGCGGCTAGGTTTTCAGAACAAAAGAAAAAAAAGTTTGGAAAACCTTAGATAGGCAGAAAAAGAAAAAAAAATCTTTCTCCGAATCCGGCTCGGGTTCTAATTGTGCATCGAGCGCTAAACGTTATTGGGTCGGTTGGTTGGCCCAAACGAAAACTCATTTTTTTAGAATTTTAATTTGGTCAACATACTTAGAATTACATTTTTAAATAATAAAGTATTAATTTTAATAGTGCCACATCAATAAAATAAAATAATAAAATAAATTATTTTTGCTGAATATATTTTTCAGTTATTATGCAATTTTGATAAGTCCTTTTATGCAATAAAAATTTTATGGACATTATGAAAATCCATAAAATAATTTTAGAGTCATTTATAATCCTCATAACAAATTCCAAGAACGCCAAATAATATTATTAATAATTTCAACTTCATTTAATATGGGATAAGTCATGTTATATCCTCTCAAATGATTTGCCTTAAGTTAAAAAATGTTGTGAATATTAATAAAAATCCAAATAATGAAAAAATCGGCATGACATGCATAAGATGATCTATTAACATCTAAATTTTAATTTTTTTTGGGATGTTACAAATGTACCCCCTTAAAATGAATCTCGTCCTCGAGATTCGAGTTGGCTAGCCATGGTTAAAGATTGGTATCTAGAGAAATCCAAAATCAAAGTTCTTATGGAAACTCCATGCTTGTATTCAAACTTTACTTGATATGAACAATGTGATGTACCACTACTATAATGAATAATCACTACTCTTGAACTTGAACAAAACATACCTGGGTTTCGAGTCTGTTGCTTTATAGATACTTCCCACATTGACATAATTCACATATCCTCTTTCCATATGATCACACTTCTTTCGTCCAGATTCCCCCACATTGACATTATTCACATGCCCTCTTTCAACAAGATCATGCTTCCTTTCTCTAGAATACCCATTCCCTCTAGCTAGTTCATTGCAATCTCTTGCATAATGTCCAGGCCTCTTGCAATTGAAACAAATTACCTTGCTCATATCCTTCTTGTGCATCGAAGGGGTGGGTGATTGATTGGTGTCCCCTCCATTTCAGTTATATCCATGGCCATTGTGATTACTCTGTCCATTTTGCACATCAGGGTATGTTGATGTAGTACGAGGCTTCTATTGAACTCCTGAATTATACTTGTCATTGTTGTTGTTGTATTTCCTTTTGCGATTTTCTATGGCCTGGTGCTTTCCCTCAAGTACAATAGCCCTATCAATAAGCTCCTCGAAATTTGCAAAGGTGGACACAGTCAACTGAACACCCAACTCATCATTAAGGCCATCCAAGAACTTCTCCTGCCTAGCTGCATCAGTACTGACATCATTAGGAGCATAGCGTGCAAGCTTGTTAAACTCCTCCACATACTCAGCCACTGTGTGACCTCCCTAATGCAAGCTTCAAAACTCCTTCTTCTTCAAGCTCATGGCGCCTGTAGACACATGTGCGGCGTGGAAAGCTGCGTGAAACTGGGCCCATGTGATACTATCAATGGGATAAGTCACCAAATAGTTGTCCCACCATGCTGCGGCAGGGCCCTCCAACAAGCGTGAGGCCAACCTCACTCTCTCCACATAAATGTAGCCAACAGTCTCCATGTTCATGTTAACTGAGTGAATCCAATCATCAGGCACAATAGGATCAGGGGTGCTAGAGAACCTATGAGGATTCAACCTCAAGAACCTAGTGAGTGTGTCCACATGTGGCGGCTGTGGTGGTAGAGCATTGTTGTTGTTGCCCATGTTCTGAGCAAGCAAACGGATCAACTGAGTCTGTCCCTGAAGCAACTTCTACATGTATGGTGGCACCTCATTGTTGTTCTCATTGTTGCCTGCGCCACTTCCCCTAGCCTCACGTCTCGGAAGCATCTGGTGGGCGAGCAGAGGTAAGGTTTAGATAGAAATAGGTCTAAGGGAATCACTACCCAAGCAAACAATAAGAATCAAGCTCCAGCAAACCCACAAGCCACACAAGCACAAACAATCCTAAGATAGAATCCTATCAAGGGATATATATGATCTATCAACTAACTAGACGCATAATGATGATATTATAATAAAATGGGGGTCTTCAACTAATCCTTGTCACATAAAAATAAATATAACTACAAGGGTCATCTACAATTTAAAATTGAAGGTAGTAAACAATGAATGGAGATATGAATACGAGAGTAAGGACTAATAAGTAGACAAAAATTGTAAAATAGAATTTTCACTCCTATGGCTTTTCTAATCCATTTTCAAGGGTCATGACCTACAGTCAACACACGGCTCTGATACCATCTATAACGACCCAATTCACATAAAATTGGAGTCTCTGTGCTCAAGTGCTAGTCCCTGGATCGAAATCGCTAGCACGCATTAACAAATGTATATCAAAGTACAAGTGCATCGTTATTACATCGTATGATCCAGAATTCCAACAAATAAACAACTTGCATAGCTCAAGGCTAGCTTATTCAATATAAACATAGCGGAATCAAAGCAAGTAGCAAGGATTCCCATCAACATCCACAAGCGACATGCTGAGTGTAGACTCGCAACCCTATCAAACCACACTAATCTTCTGAGGAACCTGCAACAACGAAGGTTACAGCCCGACAACGGGTTAGTACATTCAATGTACGACAAGTAACACAAGTGATATAGCAAATCCTACATCTAATTTCAAAGCAAGAACATGAAACAAGCTTAGGTTGTTTTACATATAGCTGGTATACACATATTTCCACTTACAATTCAAAACCTTTCTCATTCAAACATTCATATCCGACCAAAAAGGATCACAAGTAACTAAAACGCCTATGAGAGCCCTCGGGATCATAGGATTAGTAGTGATAGGCATGAGAGCCCTCGAGATCATGGTTCCGTGAGTATTATAGAGCCCTCAAGATACAATATCACCCCTAACACATACTCGTGAACATCGTAGAGCCCTCAGGATACAATGTCACTATATACAAATTCGTGAATATTGCACAGCCCTCAAGATACAATTTCACCCTATACAAACAACGTGAATATTGCAAAGCCCTCAGGGATGCTTCATCACCCTATACAAACATTCGTGAATATTGTAGAGCCCTCAGGATGCAACATCACACTATCTTTAACACTGTAGAGCCCTCACGATAGAGTGCCACTACCTAGACACACTGTGAACATTGGAGAGCCCTCAGGATGCACTGCCACACAATACCATCATACGTCAATATTACAGAGCACTCAGGATGCAATACCAATCTAAAGTACCTCAATTGCAAGCTACTATTTAACTATTAATGTTGTCACAAACACTTGAATAACACAATAATTTCCCGCATGTCTATCATAACAACACTCAGCACACAATTACATAGCACAAATCATACCAAAACATGACAACGTTGGATAAAAGAATCAATCAAATATATGGCTATCCTACCAGGTTTTAGCATAACATAATAATCATTCACATGCATAGAAACATAGGATGTGCATAACCAAAAGTGAAACTTGCCTTGAAAGGTGTTGAAGTACTCTAACACTTATTTCCGATCCTTTGTGCACTCAAGACAATCTGCACGATCAACAATATAACAATTAATATCACACTTTACCCATAAACAATGCATCTGTAAAAGATTCAAATGAAAAGCAATGAAAAACCACTAAACAGTACCTACAAGTCAATAGGATCCCAACGCACCTAGAATTAACGAAAACCGATACACCGTTTGCAAGATACGGTCACCGAAAGCTTGAATTTGAATCTATATAAAATTTAAACTCAAAGTATGAAAAACTGTGCAAAGTGTGTTCTACAGTGCTCTAATTTCATAACGGTTGCAACGCAAAAAAGAATCACCTAAAACGGGTACATGGTTTCAAAGATATAGCCAATACCGTTCTAGGGTGAAAAGTGTGAAAAAGTGCCCATTCGCGAATAATATAAACTTCCGTCGTGAACAGGTCATCGACTACGGAGCGAACATCGTTTGCTCCGATGAACATTCCGGCGAACGTCCGTTAAATCACTCCGTTAAATGACGTCCGTTAAATCACCCTAAAAAAGCCAAATCAGGATCAGAGATCCAGATCGGTTCGATCCTGGTTGATGGTTGGTGATCGGACGGTCGAGCCAGCGGCGGCGTTTGGCGGCGGAGCGGCGTGGCGCGACAAGGTGGTCGGATCCGCGGCGTGTCAGCGAGCGGCCGGGGCGGACGGCGGGTTTGGTGGCCGGCTTGCGGCGGGGCGACGCTCGGCGGCGGGGGGACTCCGGCGGCGGCGAACTTCCCGACGAAGTCGGCGAGTGGCGGGTGCCGCGACGGCTAGGTTTTAAAAAAAAGAAAAAAAAGTTTGGAAAACCTTATATAGGCAGAAAGGGAAAAAAATCCTCTCTCCGAATCCGGCTCGGGTTCTAACTGCGCGTTGAGCGCTAAAATTTACTAGGCCGGCTAATTGGCCCAAACGAAAACTCATTTTTCTTAGAATTTTATTTTGGTCAACGACTTAGTAGTACATTTTTAAATAATAAAATGTTAATTTTAAAATTTCCGTAGCAATGAAATAAAATAATATAAAAAAATTGCTGAAAATATTTTTTAGTTATTATGCAATTTTGATAAATCCTTTGATGCAATAAAAACTTTATGGGAATTATAAAAAAACTCTAATATAATTTTGATAAGTCATGTTATATACTCTCTAATAATTTGCCTTAAGTTGAAATTTTTTTTGAATATTAAGAAAAATCCAAATAATTCAAGAATCAACATGGAATGCATTAGATGATCTATTAACATCCATTTTTTTTTGGGATGTTACACTTTATGGTACCGGCTTTGGGTTTCGGGTTAACCCTTCATGTATGACTGGGGATTTGCTACAACTGTTTGTGTGTGACCATACTATTATCAGCCACGGTTACTATATTTTTAATGTGTGCACGGTCTATATGTTTCAAACGGTTTTATTCCAGTACACGTGTGCCAATTTAGAGAGATCACAAACGTTTGTATTTCTCTACGCGTGTGTGCTATTAGGATAGATCACACACATTTCATGTTTCCATATTGTGTGGGATGATATTAGAATCGCAGACAGTGTTTGTAATCAAAACGTGTGGTCTGTTGTGGATACTGGCTAACGGTTTTATACATAGAACGTGTATGATGCATGATCTAATCGACACAGTTTTCGATGGGACAATGTTTGTCTTGTTGAGCTCTATGCAAACGATTAGTCCCAAGAAACTGTGTGCAGCTTAATCTATAGAACAACAATTATTTCACCTTAATTTATTACACGCAATTACAATTATCATATATTTGAAATTATCAATTGAATTTAATAAATTCAAATTATAACTCAAAATTATATACATCCAATTTACAAAGGTTCAACAATCAAAGAATAATTCAAATCACAACAACTAATGGTCTACCCTAAAACAACTAATGTTGAAGAATTACAGAAACAACATAATCACAACAATGAACCAGATGAGTATTAAAGGCGGTATAGAGAGAGCCAAAAGTCATTTTCGCTATCAGGGCAGTTGTAGAAGCGGAATGCCCATATTGTGCCCTCCTTCATGCGGAAGGCGCGCACAACTTTGGTCCAACCTCTTGTGATGACCGCCCGTGCATCCTTCACAGACTTTGGGAAGACCTGTAGACCGTCTTCATGATAGTCTAGATGATAGACTTTTATTTTGGTTGCCTCCGCACAAAGCATGGAGTTTGATAGGTAATATTGAGTAAACTGCTTTGGGAACCACTAAAAATTATAACATTCAGATACTGGTGAGTGATGACTAACAACTCAATATGACCATGAAAAAGGAAGGTTGCATAGTTCTTACCAACCTGAAGTTCACAGTTGTCTTGGATAAATAATATACAAAGAGTTTAATTCTCATCTCATGTCTCTTTTTCCTAACAATCTTTTTTAGTTTCCTCACTTGGCGATCGATCATGAATATTTCATTATCCCATACGCAACAAGGGTCGAAGTGTGGATCTGAACCCCTGATTTATGTACCTATAGCAGCAACAACTAAACCATTAAAATATATTATGTACTTGTGGAATGAGGCAATAAAGGCCATGGGATGAAACTAACTTCGATGCTGAACAACGACATCTCCCATTGTTTTTCCTGCATAAGTACAGATTGGGATACAAATCATTAGACTATGAAAGATATCTTGATTGTTAAGTTTTAAGATGCTGGTAAAGGAAGGGGTAAAATTGAACCATTGTTTTGGTGAATAAAGACATAATGAGATAAATCAAAATTAATCACAATATATATTGTTCAGATGTGAGCATTTAACGTGATGGTAAAGCAACAAAATGAAAATAGAAAAGCATGTTAACTCGAACATGATTGACAACAAACAATTACGGTGACTACAACTGGTATTGGTGGAGTTTAACTGAGTATTTGTTAATACTTAATTATCACATTGTGATAAGAAAGTGATGACCCTCAACCGTAGGGGATCAAGATAGTCTTCGCGGGTAAGATAACCCAATTTATTGATTCGACAAAAGGGGAGCCAAAGAATATTTATAAGCTTTAACAATTGAGTTGTCAATTCAACTGCAGCTGAAATATAATTTTCTTGAAATAAAGTATTAATAGCCACGGTCATTTGGTAGGAATGGTGGCAACAACGAAAGTAAAACAACAAAAGTAAACAAATAGTAACCAGCATGATTAAAACATTGTAGGCTAGGAAGATGGATGGTTGGGCGCTGCTTGGATAAGAGTAAACATGTAATAGATTCTAACATGGGGCAAGGAACAAAGAAAAGCAAGGATCATCTAGGCAATATCAAACATTAGGCATATATCCCATAGGTAGTTGTACGTGCTTGCAATAAGAACTTGCACAACATCTTTTGTCCTACCATCCCGCTACGAAGGAGGCCAAAAGGAACTTATGGAGATTAAGGTGATCCTATCAAAGAGCACCGGAACAAAGCATTAACACTCAATGGATACATGAAATCCTCAAATTATAGTCCATCCCCTTTGGTGTCCCAAGCTGTCACCTTTGGAATCTCCGGTTCCGGACCATAGTAGGTGCATACAACTCATAGATAGGATCAAGAACACAAATAAACTCATGAAAACACAAGTGGTTCAGATCTGAAAACATGGCACTCGGTCCCAAAGTTATAGCAAAGATGATAAACAGCAAAGTAGATGATAGGCAACATGCCCCCAACAAGTTATAGCAAAGATGATATCCAATCCCTACGTTTCCCTTTGCCTGCAACAGGGAATTACTCACACATGAAAGGAGAAGTCATGAAGGGATGATAGAGTAGCGATGGTGATGATGATGGCGATGATCTCTCCCCACACCGGAGGCCAAAAGAGCCTCTAGATTAACCCTCCCGTATAAGAACAGAGGGTGGTGGTGGTTCCGCATTGGAAACAGGGAAATAGGGTTCTTGTAGGGCACCAGAGGGGGGAGGACCCACCCAGGCGGCCTCGCGGCGCGGCCAGGGGTGGGGCTGCGCCAGCAGGGCGCCTGGAGCCCCCTGAATGACCTCTGGCCCCACTTTAAGACACCTAAAAATCCATATTGTTGCACATAAGAAAACCATACAGGCAGCTCTGTTGAAAACAACGTTAGTCCGGGTTAGTTTAGTTCAAATCATGCAAGAATGAGACAAAACATTAGCAAAAGTGTTTGGAAAAGTAGATACGTTTGTGATGTATCAACTCCCCCAAGCTTAGCATATTGCTTGTCCTCAAGATATTCAGTTCAACGAACTGAACGCGACAAAGAAAACTTTGCCAAACTGTTTTGCTTCATTAGATTTATATAAGCATGCACTACAAAAATATTTTAGCATGTATTAAAACAATGCTATGAGGACAATGCACGAAGCAATCCTTCTTTCATGTGATCAATCACAAACAACCAAAAATAAATAATATGCTGCTGAAAATCAAGACAAGATCACAATGCACCACTAGTGCGCATCGTTGCTATTCAAACGGTTTTTGACCCCTATCGCCTACGGGAATCGGAACCGTCGCCTTGCTCTCAATTGCGATAGGGGGGGTTGTTCCACACGATATCCAGAAACCGTGGCCTATGGACTAGTCGGTGCAGATGGACAAGATAAATCGAACGTTTGTGTTTCGTATACTATCCCAAACACTTTACATATAGCACACATTTGTGTTGTTCACACCTAAACAAATTTTTGTGCACGGATGTTTGTGTGGTTTAAGAATGAAATCCCAAACGTTGTTTTCGGTCGAACTGTGTGTGATGTACGCTGAACATTACAAACGATCTTGCAGAAAATATGGTGTGGAATTAGACATAAATCCCCAACGCTTATTTCTTATTGAACGTGTGTGATATGAATAGCTATGGTGAAGAAATTATATGCAGAACCGTGTGCCAGAAGCTAATCACTCGCAGTTTAATTAGCATTGTATCTATGTGAAATATTTTAGGATATTTTTTAATTGCTGATATAATCACATTCATATATATATATATAACACAATATCTTTCATATGCTTATGATGGTCACCAGGATTTTCATAATTACTGAAATCAAATTACAACCAGCAGCTAGTAAAGCAGGCTGCAATACAGAAACACGAAATCTATGGTAACAACCAGCAGATAGTACACCAGGCCTTAATACAAAAATACCAACTCCATCGTATGAAAACCTATGAAAAGTACAGAATCATAATCGGTACGTAGACAGATGAATCACATCTGGTAAGCTGTCGAAGAGGAATTAAAAAATTGACCCTTCGAGAAAGTTGAATTCTTGTGCAACTTGAGCGCAGCGCATGTTCATGATTGCCCGTCCATCCTTCGACCTCTTCAGGAAGACTTCAATATTATAGCATGGGTGTTGTACAAAAACCTTTCTTGCCTCTTTACTATAGTGGGGGGCTGAGAGGTAATCATCGGTGAACTGCTTAGGAAAAAACTGAATACAAAGATAGGCATAAATATCATTTGTCAGCATTGCAATTTTGTGCATGTTTAAGGTAATATGGTATTGAAAGCTCAAGAATGATCAGAGGGGGAGGGGGTGAATGATCACTTCAAAAATTTCTAAAGAACTTAGAAGGAATTCATGCAAACTGCGAAGGACTAAATGCATCTCGAAGGAAATACAGTATCGAAAGTAATGCATGGCTCGAAAGGATTGGGAGCGAAGGAAAACATCAAAGACAAACAGGCAACGAGTAAATACTTAATGTAAATGCATGAAGGAAAACGAGCCTGACTCGACGATGTTTGGTAAACCAGTTCACACTCTGCAAAGTGCTACGTCTGGTTGGAGGGACTGGTGATTGATCACCTGGAGCAAAACTCTCTCCGTCCTATTCTCCACTGCAAAAAACTCCTCGAGCTTGTCCAGTTTTTACTCGTGGTAGATGATTCAGGACATCTCCGAGACCTTTACAAACTTCCTTCAGTAGAGAAAATTACTCTTCGACTGCTTGACAGGCGACGCCTAACCGTCTAGGAGACTTGAAGTTCTCCAAGATAAAAAGATCGGCTAATCTCAACATAAGTCTCTGTGAATTTCTCAACTCAGCTCAACTTGGGTTTTGGTTTTCTCTCGATGGATCTCTCTTGGGATGCTCACAGACTTCTGTCTTAGAATCTTCAGTGGAGCAGCCAACCCAAAATGGCGGGTAGGTGCGGGGTATTTATAGTTGTCGATCCCGATGGTTAAAATGACTGAAGTGACCCGATGCGACAGCTTGACGCGTGTCCACAACAGTCGGATTCCAATCACTGCGCAACTTTACTTGGGGAACAAGTAAGCTGACTTACCGAACGAGTTCTCTCTCGAAGACACGAAGTGCGATGACTTTGCCTTCGAGCTATTCACTCGACTCAATAAGATTTCTCTCGGTAGGCTTTCGTGGGTTTAGATTGAGCAGAGCAAATTCACTTCGACAAAGATCTCAACTAGCAAACCCCTCTTAATAGTACGGTTTTTCCTACGACTCAAGAAAATAAAGAGAAACTAGTAAAAAGACTAAGTCTTTGACCGGCTTCAGCTTTCTCCTCGGTGCGCTTTTACTCGAGAGAGTATTCTTCTTCGAAGACATTTTTAGGGTTCGACTTCCTTCAAAGGTTTCGGTAGATGACTAAAGCTTTGCTGCCGTGAGTTGTCCTTCGACCTTCTACTTGCAAACTCCATTCTTTCGGAACCTAAGTATCTGTTTATACTTGAAAACAATATTAGTTCCACTTCTGCTTTGTCCAACAATGTCCAAAACCTTCAAGGGCAAAACTTGCTCTCACAATCTCCCCCTTTTTGGACGATTGTTGACAAAATAGGCATCGATAAATAAAATTGAAAGTTTTGAGTTTTCGATGATAAACCAGTGCTAAGATCGATGAAATACTCCCCCTTGGTGTATGCACGGAAGATAAGAGTTTCCTGTGAAGTGCATATGTTACAAGAAGAGTCAAGGGAAAACATCAATAATCTTAGCGAGTGAAATTGCATTCCAGATAATATCCAATGAGAAATATGCAATCTCCTCGAATGACCTGTGAACTTATATGAAAGATAACTTCCTGCAAAAAGGTTAAGAATCACAAGCAACAGATAGATATGTTACGAAAAGGATAGTAGTTCACAGATCTACGTAGAGTTAGTTACAACCAGATCGAATATGAATCGAAAGTTTGTTGAAACTACTCAAAAACCTCAAGGTTCAAAAGTTTATCGAACGAAAAGCAAAGCCCTTAACCCCGAAGGAAAACTAATTTCTTCGATGCCACTAAATCTCCCCCTTTTTGTCACAACATACAAAAAGTCGAGAGAATAGGGTCGAGAGAAATACCTACTCGCTTGGATGGCTCCGGCGACGACGAGAAGATTCGGCGAGCGTTGGACCACGACGAATTGGGCGAGGGACTGGAGGAGTGATCTTCGTGCGGAAGGAGTGGTGATCTCCAGAAAATTCCAGCTGCGATTCCGGCGGGGCCCTGGGGCTTCGAGGATGTGGAGTGTAAACTCTCGGTTGGCGTTGAGGGGCTTCATATTTCTCGGAGTCGGAGGAGAAGGTGTTCATAGTAATGTGATAATAATCATCGACACTGAGCACATCTCTGTTCTTCGGTAGCCTAGGGATATTGGGATCCGGGAGATCTACTCGATCATCATTAGTCCTATTCTTGTTCAGATGGGGAGGATATTCTTCGAAGCCGCACCGTTGAAGTTGACCGAGGGAATTGAATTTCCGCAGTCCTTTCCAATCACGGCGAAGGCATTCACGCAGCATCTGATTGTTGTTCATGGTAATATTGCGCAAATGATTTATCTCGTCCATCAATGCTTGCTTCTGAATGAAATCTTGGTCGATATGATGTTGAAGCATTTGCTGGGACCGAAGAGAAACTTCCATGTGATGCACTGGCTTGATAAACTTCGAGCGAACATTACGATCAGTTAAGTGGGCGCGGATGCCAGTAATTGAAGATAGCCATCAGCCATGGTGCATACGGCTTGTGGAAATTGTGATCATCAGCACAAGACACCAAAGTTCTGATGAAGTAGTCCTAAAAATTGAAGGGATGACCGTGGAATAACTTCAACAGGGCAAGTTGAAAATCGTTGGGAATTGGAAAATCATCGTGCACATCGAGCATTGGCATTAAGGTCTTCGAAAGAATGTAGAACCATGCCTTTGCTTCAAACACCAAATGTCTTGGCTTGGGCTCAGCCGGTATCTCCTACGACATCTGGATTCATGAGCGTAAAAATTTCAGCAGGAGTTGGAGCAGGTAAGTCATGAAGCTTGTGTGATAATCCTTCGAACCGAGGTAAATTGATGATGGCCAGAAATTGGTCGACATTCATATGGAATACTTGGCCTTGGAGCATATAATCAAATTTCCACATCTTCGAGTTCTCGGGATCACCAGTGACATAGAGCGTTGCATAAAATTGCTTGATAAGCTCGGGATTGTAGCCACAATCGAGAGCAAACATCTTGTGAGCATGAAGACAATCAATTGTTTCGGCAACATTCTCGAAACATGAAGTGGAGTACACCGAAGGCATATCAAGGTATTGATGTTGGAAAACTCTCGCCTTGTTGTACAGCACACGGGTGTAGTATATGGCTTGCTCTTGGGTCCAAAACCGAAGAGAATACGCATTTCTGGGCTTCTCGTAGGGATTGGTCCCGAAGAAAAATGGCTTGTGTTCACTCCTTTTGAAGATGGGGCCTCCTCGAGGAACATCTGAGCGGAACAGGGGCAGCAATTCTCTCGGATGAGTAGAATGGAGCAGCTCATCAACAGGAAAAACTTCGGCAGCATTATTCGGCATCTGGAAAACTGGCTCAGCAGGGCGAGGAATTGAAGAAGGAACATTTACAATATCCTGTGCTGGGATGGCTGCAGGGGCATTCTCCTCGGCCTGTGCTTCGACGGCAACTCCTTCGTCGGCATTAGCAATTTGAGCCGCTTCTTCAGTCTCCATGGCCTCCAAATCTTCGTCCAGTTGTGCGAAAGCATCAACCATTTCTTCGTTCGAGTAATTTGATGAGGAGGAGGAAGAACTGTCACTAGAACTGTCATCTCCAGAACTATTTCCTTCGACAGCATCTTGACGAGAAGAAACTGTTGTGTAAGGCCCGATATGCGGTATTGTTCCATATCTAGATGTTTCCATCCAGATCCGGGGACGAAGCACATATCGGTCCCACCGCGACATATGACGAAGTCATATGCCCCGGATTTCCAACATGATATCACAACATTACAGATCCAATGATACAACATCTCATACAATTGGCATACAACTGCCTCAGATACAATACAACAGCGGAAGATACAAGTCTGGGTACAGACTACAATCAAATGCCTACTGGCAAAGAGAAAAACATCGATCCCATAACCACACAGGTCCAGGCCCTCTGCCGGGATCCGCCTAACTAGTCGTCGTCGAGTCTCCACGTGAAACGTCGGTCACCATACCTGTTGTCGACCAAGAACCCTGAAAAGAGTTTGGGGGTAGTATCATGAGTACATAAGTACTCAACATCCAACTGTAGTGGTCAACTGACCCAGCAAGGACTTCATCACTCGTCATTCTAGGACAACTAGTAGTTGACGGTAAGGATGGGGTAAGTGGTGAGGTTGCTGCCGCACTAGCATTTATGAAGTGGCTAACGATCTAGAGAGTAAGATAAGAAGCCAAGCGTTCGATGAGGAATCGCCTCCAACAAGTCTGCTAGCCACCTACTACGCAAACATAACACCTATCCTATCCTTGTCCTCCTCTTCGCATCCCGATGAAGAAGAAGCAATCAAGGCACACACATGTTGATCAAGTTATATTAAGATTATCTCAGTTGTTGTTGTCTATGAACAAGGAGTAGGTCTCAAGTCGTCCATAACCGTGGACACGGCTTCTCGAAAAGATTTAACCCTACAGGGGTGTACCAACTGCCCATTACGAGGCTCCGCACGCACGTCCATGTCTCTCAGTTGCTAGCCATCACAGGCAACCATTTTATGATATAGTTCCAAGAGATCCGAAACGACAGGTCCCTCTAACTAACAACGAACAAATTCGGGTGGCCCCCGGAGAGTCGACACCCAATTCAAAAGCTGGCCACGCTCTCGGATCGACTCTTCCGTCTCAACAGGGTTTGGGTTACCGGGACGCCTCACGTGAGGCCTCGGGCCCACGCCGGTCAAAGGTGGACCAACAGGGAAACCATGTCTCCGCTGGTCCGGGTTGTTTAAAAATTGCGAGGGTATCCACCAAGCACACACACGGGGTTTCAAATGGTAAATTAGCTCGGGCCACCACTAGAAATGTTTGAAGCTAGATATGTAAGACAAGGGGACCCCATAAAATCCCACACGCGGTTAGGCACGCTCAGTCTTAAAACCAATACCCGGAACTCGGATTCTAGGTTACTCGAATGGAACAAAGCGTCGGGGTGGGATAGCCTAGACCTTCCATCCTTCGTCGAATATAGTCAACATTATAATAATCATATCATCAACAACAATATAATAATGTGATAACCCAAGCCAAGGAGTAACAGGGTAACATCGGAGCATCCTAAGCATGCATACTAAGCAGGGGCTGACCAACGAGCAATAGTAACATAGCAGTACAAGGTTTGCTGGGAGGGGGCATGGCTGTATCGGTTTGAAAGAGGTTGTAAGCATGTGGTAGGATCAAACATCAAACCTAACCTAGACTAGCATGCAAACCGCTGGTTGAAATAGAATGGATCATAAGTAATGTATAGTCCTTGCCTGTTGATAAGTCGGGTCCCGAAGGTGTAGTCGATCGCAAACTCGCATCGTCTCCGAGAGGTACCCGCAAAGCACACAAGACGGTAAACACTGGAAAGCAATCAACGAGCAAGCATCTATTACTACGAGGCAAACACGAGCAAGCATCAACAAGAAACAACACGAGACAACGCACCTACCGACGAGAGCGGTTGCTAACAATTTAAGTGGAGTACTCGTCACACACGACGAATACCGCACGTTTACGGAGGTTCAAGTTGCTTAGCTACAGGTGATCAACCAACGGTTGTTAACATGGCAACTCAAGCAAGCATGGCATGAAGTGGAGCAAAATATAAACTACCTAAACTAGTCAATTTAAGTGCGGTGAAATCCTAGACATGGCAAACTATTGCGGACCCCACGATATTTATTGCATTTGGTACTGTTTTGACCTAAAGCATATTTTATTATTTTTATTAGCAAGCAAGAGCAGCATAAACACAATCTACATGCAACTCTAGTCAAGTTACATATAAAGAACATTTTAAACAGAGCAACGGTTAAAAAGATATTGCAATAACAGTTTAAAGTGGCACACAGTTGTAATTAGCAGTCAAACAGCATGTAAACAAAGTCAAACATGGCAACAAACGACATTTTATTAATCTACGCGCAAAACGGAGCAACTTTCATGTAGAAAGCGTCTCCATCGGAACTACCGATGAAAAGATATAAGCATCGCAATAAAACAACACAATCTGCCAATTTTAAATGCCCAGAGAAAAAAACGTATCTGGGCCGAATCTGCTACTGACCAGGCCCACTCGCAGGAAAAAAAATACAAAAGGAAAAAGAAAAAAAAAGCAGGGGCGCTCACCACTTGGGCCGAGACCCAGGCCGGCTGGAGGGGGCGCTTGGGCTGCGGTCGGCTGGTGGGCTGCGCCGGCCCACCTTGCTCGCAGCGGTTGGAGGCTTCGTGCCCGATCCGATCTGGATCAGGTCTTCGAGGGGCGGTGGCGCTGGCGTCAACGCCGGCGAGGTCGGTGGCGAGGGGAGGCGGCGCAGCCGCAGTGGCGTGGACCCGGGCTCGGGCGAGGTGATGGGCGCGGCGGCAGGCGAGCCCGACGACGCCGGCAAGGCCACGGTGGCTCCCGGCGAGCTCCAGCACGGACGACTCCCTGGCCATGGCGCGGCTGCGGGTTGAATCCCTCCGGCGGCGGCGTGGTTCCCTGCGGGATGGAGAGTGGAGGGGGTGAGGAGCAGGGAGGAGACAGGGAAACGGGAGGAGAGGAGGCTCGCGGGCGCGCGGTGGCCGGAGGAGCACGGCGGCGCGGCGGGATCCACGGGAGGCGGCGGCCTCGGCTTGCTCCGTGGGGCTGAGGAGAGAGAGGAGAGAGGCTGGGTGGCTGGGAGCTCCCTGGGCCGTCGGATCGCGAGAGCTGACGGTCCAGGATTGATCTGGATAGGGTTTTCTACAAAAATGGGCAAAAAGCGAAAATTGGGGCTATTGTGAGGGGGTGGATGCAATATTTGGCTAGGGAAACCCTAAAAAGAGGTGGGTGTGTGGTGGTCTTTATATAGCCCCGGTGGCTGGCAGTTTGCAAAACATCCTCGGTTTTTCTCTCGCGTGCGCGGTGTTTACGTTTCTGACCGCCGGGGGACCGCAGTACCTCCGATTCGGGTAAAACTTTGAACTGCGCGATCAGCGCGTCGAGCCGGAGGCGTTCACCTAGCGCTAGAACCGTTCCAAGAACACTTTCCGGTGCGCTATAAAAATACACCGTTTAATTATTAAACGGGGTTTTTCGTTCCGTTGGCTGCGGCTGGTCTTGTGCGGTTTTCGCGACGGTGATCGGGTGAAACCCGGTGTCGCAAAGGTCGAGTGTGAGGGTGGCAAGGGTCGGTCTCCGTCCGATACGAGATAAGAGGGGAAAAATAATCGCCGATCGATAAATCGGGGATGCAAACATCGCAAAAAAATATGACAATCAAACAATTCACGCCGAAAACAAAATTTTTATTTTTTGCAAAAACTGGGTTGTTACTGTTGGGAAACGTAGTAGAAAACAAAAAATTTCGGCCTATGAATCAAGAACCCAAGATCATCCAAGAAGATTGCATAAAAGGTTTTAGGTCATGGCTCACCAACCGATGTAGCGGAAGTAGAGTTGGTGAAGACCGTCGGTGCAGATCCCCGCAGCTAGGAATTTCAATGACCTCCCAACCGCGAGGATATCGATCCCTCGAACCGTCCCGCGATCTAGTCCCACGGACAAGTCCCACGAACAAGCTCCTCGAAGAACGGTCGAAGGTATGACCCCTCCATTAGTATCCACACATCCCGTAGCAGCAATCCAGCAGTGCTCCGCCGTCCAGAGATGAACGCCACCGAGAAAACTAGAGGGAGAAAACCCTAACGGATTCCGATCTAGAACAGCGTCTAAACCGGGGTCTAATTGTGGAGCAACGGGGTTTAGAGGAGGGAGGGTGGCGCATAGGCCTTGGGGACAATTTTTGTTGCGCCCCCACCCCTCCCCCACATTATATAGGTGGCCAAGAGGCCCTTCGGGCGAAATAAGGGGGGTGGGGAGTCCAACTTGGACTCCCAAACCTCCCAAACCTTCCCACCGGAAACCTGCCATATTGGAGAGTTGGACTTCCCACCTGGAGGGGGATTCCTTCCCCTTGGTGCGCCCCCACCCCTTGGCCGGCCAGGTCAGCCTAGGTGGCTTGCCCCCTAAGGCTAGGGGCGCAGGGGAGTGGGTGGTACTGCCCGGAACCTTCCGGAACCTTCCATGACCTTATAGAAGCTTCCAGGACCTTCCGGGACATACCGAGACCGTTTCGGGACATTCCAGACACTTCTGGAGCGCTTCCAGGACCTTCCGAGACCGTTCTCAAACGTTCCGGAGCCATCCGGATAGTTTCCAAGACCATCCGAGTTACAGTTTAAGCCACCCGATGACCGCGAAGGTTGTCGGGACGCCCAGCGATTATCCGGAAACTATTCCGGTTGATCCAGGACTTCCCCAGTACCATTCTCATATGTTCCGGAACCACCTGGGACTACTCCAGAGTGATCCGGACATAACCTTAAATACCCAGATCTACTTCTTGTGCCCTTATGAACAATTCCATAAATCTCCGGAACTACTTCCGGTACCCGTATGAACTATTCTGCTTTGCTTCCACTAAACCTTCTACCATACTAGTATTCTAACAGACTACTGCTCGTTAAGTGTGTGACCCAATAGGTTTGGTATAATGCGTACATGACTCAGAACATCTTCCGGACATAGGTCAACAGCCTTTCGTCAATAGCCAATAATCAACAACGGAGCCATGGACACCCATGTTGACTCCCGCACATACACGAAGAAACTTCGAGTGAACCATTATGTTTATTCATGTACCATTCCCTTTGCTTTGCGATATATGAAAAAGTTAGAGGAGAGAAGTTTGGCACCCATGTGTAACAACTTTTGAACACAAGCCACTCGTTATCCTCTTTGCTCGTTTGTCCCTTTTCTCGTTATCGTATTCCGGTATCCCAGTGACTGAATCACAATGCGTCTGTCCAGACTATAATGGATACCGTCATACCGAGTGGGCCCGAAGTGAATATCTTCTTCATCGTGAAGGAGCAAATCCCATTCTTGAATTATCACAGTCACTAGCCAAACCATCTGACATACCCAGAACTTATTTTACTACTTCCCATTTACGGGAGGATTCATCTAAGAACCAAAGCATGTCTTCCTGTGTGAAGCAACTCGATACTCTCATGGTCTAAGGAATTACGTATATGATAACATTTCATGATATGACTTATAACGTAGTTACGATGTGATCTCTAAGTATATCATTCATTACTGGGGTCGGTTCAACATCATTGTTCTGCTAACAATATGTTTCAATTGCTACTGACATCCTTGTTACAAGAACAATGTCCATGATTAAGAAAACGTAATCATCAGATAGCACATGAGCTGGTCTTAGAGGCTAAACCAGGAACTCTTGGTGTTTACATTTCCACACATGAAAATGAGTTTTCTTCTGAATCTCACAGTCAGGGTCATTGCAATTATAGCACAGAAATATAAACATTAATTACGAACATGGAAATATATATAATAACATTTTATTATTGCCTCTAGGGCATATTTCCAACAGTCTCCCACTTGCACTAGAGTCAATAATATTATCAGTGCTTGAGCACTTTACACCTATGGCATACCGTTGTAATACATGCTTCATTTCTGGTATAGACTTCATCTTCGGATCTGAGGTCTCAGGCCCGTTTGTATCTTGCATATCTTAGCGTTTTCACGCTATCATAAAATTCACTAATTTTATTAGTTTATCTTTGTATATGTTTGAATCATTTGGTAGGACCTTGGTTCCTCAGAATAAGTCATGACATCATTCATCAATGTTCCATGAGATTCAAGTATCTAAGAAAACCATACCACGTTCATGAATGAACTTATGATTCAAATTACCCTCCTTGTTACTTCTTTAAATAACTATATACTTAGCCTCTGTTATAGAATTCGCCACAATATCTAACTTGACAAAGTTCCTCCATACTGTGCCATCCTTACGTGTAAAACACATAATCCCAATTAAAATCGAAAATCGGTCGGAGTAAGTATGAAGAATGAATTGGTCTAACTATTTACATCAAAAATTCAGCTAGTGTAACTCATTACAACGAGCTCTTCATTCTCTCCATTTTCCGAGAAACATATCTTATCTATCATAAGTTTAACTTTTCACTGTTTGTCCAATGATCAACATATTGATCACTTTGGTATCTTGCTCACAACCTTTTAGAGCATTTGGACATATCTGGTCGTTTTACATATTATGGTGCACATGATTAATCCAAACACATAGGTGAGTGAATTCAATTCATGTGTTTTGCTTTATCTGTGTTCATGAACACTGATTTTTCAAACAACTTTTCACCATGACCTCGGCAAGAACATATTTCTTGGTGTATTCATACTAAACTACTTTAGTATCATGTCAACATGTAATGTTGGCTTTCGCATGATCAGGCACTTACTATCTACATAGATCATTATGCTCAATACTTATGCTATATTAGCCCAAGTACTTCAGCTGAAAACTATTTCCAGTGAGGTCCTTATTCGTGTCAAGAAATTTATATCATTTCTAGTCAACAATATGTCATCTACATAAGTTTTTAGAAATATCATTCAGCTCCCACTTACTTTCTTGAATATTCAAGCATCTTCGTTTATTCCCGATGAAAACAAACTCTTTTGGAAATTTCATCACAACAAAAATTCCAACTCCATTATGCTAGCTTCAATCCATCACTGGATATTCAAGGCTTGCATCTATTTTAGCATCCTTTGAAACGACAAAACATTCTTGTCGTATCACGTATACGTCCTTTGTTATATTTCCGTGTAGGAACTTTCTTTTGACGTTCATTCTACCATATCCTATAAATGAGATATGTAGTAATTGCTAGTATAACCTGAATTGACTAAAGCATCTCTACGGTCGACACTATTTCGCCGTAGTCAACGTTTGAACTTGCTAGAAAACAATTTTTCAAACAAGTTGAGCTTTATGGATCAAACAATTTCATCCGAATCAATTATAGATCCATATATATATTCTTCAGACTTTTAGTCTTTCGGAGGGTCTACCAAGTTCAAAACTTGACCTACTTCCATGGATACTATCTCGGATTATTTGGCATTTAGCCAAATCCCGGAGTTAGGGCCCATCAACGCTTCTTTGTATATCACAGGTTTATCATTGTCGAACAATAATATCTCGTATATCATGAATGTTTGTACGAGTTTTGTCTAACCTATGTGGTTCAGCTGCGCACTTATTTGAAGATTCAACAATCTTTAACAAGTTTCACTGTCCTCCCACTCACTCTTTTGCAAGAGATTATTTTCTTCCAAACACATTGTTCTTAACAGCAAACAGTTTTGCTTTTGTGTAGTGATAGTGGAATACCAAACCTTTTGGAATAACCTTAACAAAGTAGCACTTATCTGATTTGGTGTTTTGAGCATGTCAAACACATGTCTCATATACCCAAATTTTAAGAAAAGACAATATGGTTTTAACACTTCCATTCCACATCTAATATGGTGTCATTTCAACAGATTTGATGCTGCTCTTTTCAGTGTAAAAGTCGTAGTCTCTAACGCATAACTTTAATAAGTATAATGGCAAATTGATAAACATCATATTTGATCTTACCGTGTCATACATGGCTTGATTACATCTCTCAAACACTTTACTCATAGTGGTGTTCCGGGAGACGCAAGTTATGACACTTATTCACAACTCATCAGACGTTCGCTAAACTTGTAACTCAAATATTACTTTCTACAATCTAATTTGCAGAAGCTTTATTTTCTTGTTACAATGAATTTCTATTTCACTCTAAAATTCCTTGAACATTTCAAAGATTTCAAACGTATGTCTCTATTGAACAGATATCCACATATCTACTTGAACTCGTGAGTGAAGATAGGGAATCCACTGCACACAACTACACTTATTGGACTACACACATCATCATGTATGATTACCAATGGTTTAGTTGCCCGTTCATGTATGGCCTATCAACGGTGTTTTAGTCACATTACTTCGAGACAAAGATCGCAAGCGTCAAGTGATTCATAATCATATGACTCGGAAGTCCATCACTTATGGAAATTCTTCATGCATGTTATGTCACTTGTGATAAACGGCAGTGCCACATCTATGTGGTATTTCTGTCAGTCTTGCGACGTTTAGCGTCAGTGTTATGGATGTTTAGTATTATTATCAAGATTCATAACATACAACCTATTCATAATTGAAGTATGGCCTTTACGTTATTCATAGCTTTGAACAACTGTCTTGCAACAAACCTGATTCAAAATGATGTTTTGCAACAAGGCTAAAGTGTAGTAACAATTTACTCAACTCTAAAATGAATTATGAAGATAATCGTAGAGTCAACACACGGTATAGTAAACCTTTTACCGTGTTCCCGAGCGTGTCAAAACTCATCATTAGCTAGTCATAAAGGCCATAGTATTTCTTGCATCGAGTTGCAACAATATGCAATCGATGTGATATTCCGTTGATCAACAGTTTAATCACAATATACAAAATCCACAATTAACTGCTTAGTCATGATTCCCAAGAACTACATCTCTTGACCATCACTGAATTCATCTATAACTCCGTATGACTTTCATTTCTGAGCTGGTTATTCCAGTCTTCTTTCGTTTTGCCTTTATACGTATCATAGTTCTATTTCCAATGTCACTCCTACTCACAAAAGATCACACATGATTAAGGATGGCACAGGCCATGGAATTTCCGGCGTGTAAGTCTTACTAACATCTTTTGGACTTCCTTTCCCTTAATTCTTATCATCATATGATCGTTGTTCTTCTGGATCCCACACTTATTAGTTTTGTTAAGAGAACAGTGAATATTTTCACTAATGCTTACAATCATACATTGTACTAGATATCTTATATCCAACATTAACTGTCTTACCACTGAAAACAATTTTCTAGTTCCATGAATATAACATAACTATCCCAAACTTTCGAAGTTCGGGTTTCATGGTGGTGAAGACAATGCACTTAGCTGTGGTGGAATTCTAGCGTTTTGGATTATGGACGTAAGTCACATCATCCATAGCATCAGCGGGAGAGCATAAAAATTTGCGATAGGACATGGTACTTCTCGGCACTATTGAGGATAGTCCTCACAATACGGTACCAAACGTAAAGTTTTTACCAGATAATACAGTTAATCAAAAACAATTGGGAAGGTGGTAACGCAAGCCATTATTCTACAACGATAATGCAAATACTAAGACTTTTTTCATAATTAAGTTGCACTTGTGATTAATCAATTTAATTACTAAGTGCGCTCACACTCATATCAATATCTCTTGTAATTGATGCTGGAGTGATTCAAGATCCAATCCAATCGTCAGCCATTGATGTGACATCACTGATGACTTAGACTGGACCGGTAGGCCAACTTGCCAATCACGCCAAAGGTGATTCTTGTTCATCTTTCGATGGGCGTGTTCCGGTAGCAAACTTTTATCCAAACCATCAAGACAACCAAGTGTAATGTGCTGTGTGTTCTTTTAACACACCCACCTTTTATGCGTCACACCGTGTGCACCCATGTGACATGACCTGCTCCGATGTGAAACATAGTATAGACGGTGATAAAGTTGGAAGAACACTATCAACTTGATATTGTTTTGCGAGAGATCACCCTAATAAAATACGACTACCGCGCATCAAACAAGGGTGCATCAAAGGGATAAACATCACAGGCAGTTTATAAAATTATGTGATATAGTATAGCCCTTTGCTTCGTGAAGTCTTCATTGTCTTCACGTCGTCGTGGTTGAAGTCACCGTGTCCACCAACTTTGTCCTTGGCGCCGGGAACATCACCACGGCTTCCGGCATGTGCGTCGGGGTCCACCTCCGCATCGTAGATCATCACCTTGTATCTATCTATTTCTTTTCCTCGAGCTAATAAACAGTTCTGGCACGCAGGCCATAATTAAGTGACAATCATATGACTCCAGTCATCATGCCGTACAACGACACGCAGGTCGCGAATAAATATTACATCATATAGCATCTCATACAAACACATTGCAAATCTTGAAGACTATACCACATCACATGCATACTCTGCAAAAACAAGTTAGATCGCTATCTACACGGCTTGTTGCAAATTTTATCGTGGTTGATTAGCAGGTTAGATGCAAACGTTGTTCCCTAAACAAACCAAACACGATACTTCAATGTTGCTAGTTTAACGTTCGGGGTGCATGTAGCAACTAATGCCACAAGCCAAACTTCGTTCAACGCGTGACCCCCGTGTGGATTTGATTTCATAAAATCCACAAGCCCCTCCATGTTAAATCTTCTATTGCGAGATTAAGATGATATCCAACGAGTTTGATGTAGACCATGATCAAGGCAACCAGCATACTGAAAGCAGCATAGAGGGATCGATGGAAAACTCAATCCTTGTAGCCAAACCTCAACTTGCCATCAAGCATAGAAAAAATCACATGACAGGGAAGCAACAAGAAAATCAATGCCTCATATCACACATATGATCTAGACCTAAACATGCATCTAATCAAGGATCGCTCATGATACCACTGTTGGGAAACGTAGTAGAAAACAAAAAATTTCGGCCTACGAATCAAGAACCCAAGATCATCCAAGAAGATTGCATACAAGGTTTTAGGTCATGGCTCACCAACCGATGTAGCGGAATTAGAGTTGGTGAAGACCGTCGGTGCAGATCCCCGCAGCTAGGAATTTCAATGACCTCCCAACCGCGAGGATATCGATCCCTCGAACCGTCCCGCGATCTAGTCCCACGGACAAGTCCCACGAACAAGCTCCTAAAAGAAGGGTCGAAGGTACGACCACTCCATTAGTATCCACACATCCCGTAGCAGCAATCCAGCAGCGCTCCGCCGTCCAGAGATGAACGCCGCCGTGAAAACTAGAGGGAGAAAACCCTAACGGATTCCGATCTAGAACAGCGTCTAAACCGGGGTCTAATTGTGGAGCAACGGGGTTTAGAGGAGGGAGGGTGGCGCATAGACCTTGAGGACAAGTTGTGTTGCGCCCCCCACCCCTCCCCCACATTATATAGGTGGCCAAGAGGCCCTTGGGGCGCAATAACGGGGGTGGGGAGTCCAACTTGACTCCCAAACCTCCCAAACCTTCCCACCGGAAACCTGCCATATTGGAGAGTTGGACTTCCCACCTGGAGGGGGATTCATTCCCCTTGGTGCGCCCCCACCCCTTGGCCGGCTAGGGCAGCCTAGGTGGCTTGCCCCCCAAGGCTAGGGGCGCAGGGGAGTGGGTGGTACTGCCCGGAACCTACCGGAACCTTCCATGACCTTCTAGAAGCTTCCAGGACCTTCCGGGACATACCGGGACCGTTTCGGGACATTCCGGACACTTCTGGAGCACTTCCAGGACCTTCCGAGACCGTTCTCGGACGTTCCGGAGCCATCCGGATAGTTTCCAAGACCATCCGAGTTACAGTTTAAGCCACCCGATGACCGCGAAGGTTGTCGGGACGCCCAGCGATTATCCGGAAACTATTCCGGTTGATCCAGGACTTCCCCAGTACCATTCTCATATGTTTCGGAACCACCTAGGACTACTCCAGAGTGATCCGGACATAACCTTAAATACCCAGAACTACTTCTGGTGCCCTTATGAACAATTCCATAAATCTCCGGAACTACTTCCGGTACCCGTATGAACTATTCTGCTTTGCTTCCACTAAACCTTCTACCATACTAGTATTCTAATAGACTACTGCTCGTTAAGTGTGTGACCCAATAGGTTCGGTATAATGCGGACATGACTCAGAACATCTTCCGGACATAGGTCAACAGCCTTTCGTCAATAGCCAATAATCAACAGCGGAGCCATGGACACCCATGTTGACTCCCGCACATACACGAAGAAACTTCGAGTGAACCATTATGTTTATTCATGTACCATTCCCTTTGCTTCGCGAAATATGACAAAGTTAGAGGAGAGAAGTTTGGCACCCATGTGTAACAACTTTTGAACACAAGCCACTCGTTATCCTCTTTGCTCGTTTGTCCCTTTTCTCGTTATCGTATTCCGGTATCCCCGTGACTAAATCACAATGCGTCTGGACAGACTATAATGGATACCGTCATACCGAGTGGGCCCGAAGTGAATATCTTCTTCATCGTGAAGGAGAAAATCCTATTCTTGAACTATCACAGTCACTAGCCACACCATCTGACATACCCAGAACTTATTTTACTACTTCCCATTTACGGGAGGATTCATCTAAGAACCAAAGCATGTCTTCCTGTGTGAAGCAACTCGATACTCTCATGGTCTAAGGAATTACGTATATGATAACATTTCATGATATGACTTATAACGTAGTGACGATGTGATCTCTAAGTATATCATTCACTACTGGGGTCGGTTCAACATCATTGTTCTGCTAACAATATGTTCCCATTGCTACTGACATCCTTGTTACAATAACAATGTCCATGATTAAGAAAACGTAATCATCAGATAGCACATGAGCTGGTCTTAGAGGCTAACCCAGGAACTCTTGGTGTTTACATTTCCACACATGCAAATGAGTTTTCTTCTGAATCTCACAGTTAGGGTCATTGCAATTATAGCACAGAAATATAAACATTAATTACGAACATGGAAATATATATAATAACATTTTATTATTGCCTCTAGGGCATATTTCCAACAGTTACAATACAACACCACCAACAAGGGATCTCGTCCCAAGATCTAGGACGATCCGGGGGAGAGAAAAGAGAGACAACGATCTTCAACACCACCAACAAGAACTTTTCTCCATGTCGACGTCGAGCTTCGGTCGAGAAACTTTCCACAGAGATACGACATCGTCGGGAGAACGAAACCGTCAGTGACAAGAGGAAGAACAATCGTGAAAACCAGATCAAAGGGATAGTGCTTTTCGACGCAAGTCGTGAAAACACCGGGCAAAAGGAGGGAGGACAAAGGCCGACCCAGATGATACCCAAAATCGGAGAAGCGAAAGGTACTACAGGAATTCCTACCTGAGCTCTGAATCGAGACAATACGTTGCAAGCAAGGCATTGTAACGGTTCCGAAACTCCACACACTCGAGATCCTAGAGTTTGAAGGGGATAAGGCGAGAATAAAACACTTACGACACTTGTCCTGACCAGAGCAAGGGTAAGGAGTAAAAAGATTCCTACTCTCCGATAACTAACTTAGTAACTACAAAATAGTTTTTGTCTAGACTCGACTTCGGCCAGAGAAGGGATCCTACGGTCGGTAAGGCTCTGATACCAAGTTGTAAGGCCCGATATGCGGTACTGTTCCAGATCTAGATGTTTCCATCCAGATCTGGGGACGAAGCACATATCGGTCCCACCGCGACATATGACGAAGTCATATGCCCCGGATTTCCAACATGATATCACAATATTACAGATACAAGGATACAACATCTCATGCAATCGGCATACAACTGCCTCAGATACAATACAACAGCGGAAGATACATGTCTGGGTACAGACTACAATCAAATGCCTACTGGCAAAGAGAAAAGCATCGATACCATAACCACACGGGTCTAGGCCCTCCGCCGGGATCCGCCTAACTAGTCGTCGTCGAGTCTCCACGTGAAACGTCGGTCACCATACCTGTTGTCAACCAAGCACCCTGAAAAGAGTTTGGGGGTAGTATCATGAGTATAGAAGTACTCAGCATCCAACTGTAGTGGTCAACTGACCCAGCAAGGACTTCATCACTCGTCATTCTAGGACAACTAGTAGTTTACGGTAAGGATGGGGTACGTGGTGAGGTTGCTGCCGCACTAGCATTTATGAAGTGGCTAACGATCTAGAGAGTAAGATAAGAATCCAAGCGTTCGATGAGGAATCGCCTCCAACAAGTCTGCTATCCACCTACTACGCAAACATAACACCTATCCTATCCTTGTCCTCCTCTTCGCATCCCGACGAAGAAGAAGCAATCAAGGCACACACCCGTTGATCAAGTTATATTAAGATTATCTCAGTTGTTCTTGTCTATGAACAAGGAGTAGGTCTCAAGTCGTCCGTAACCGTGGACACGGCTTCTCGAAAAGATTTAACCCTGCAGGTGTGTACCAACTGCCAATTACGAGGCTCCGCACGCACGTCCATCTCTCTCAGTTCCTACCCATCATAGGCAACCATTTTATGATTTAGTTCCAAGAGATCCGAAAAGACAGGTCCCTCTAACTAACAACGAGCAAATCCGGGTGGCCCCCGGGGAGTCGACACCCAATCCAAAAGCTGTCCACGCTCTCGGATCGGACTCTTCCGTCTCAACAAAGCTTGGGTTACCGAGACGCCTCATGTGAGGCCTCGGGCCCTCGCCGATCAAAGGTGGACCAACAGGGAAACCATGTCTCCGCTGGTCCGGGTTATTTCAAAATTGCGAGGGGATCCACCAAGCACACACACGGGGTTTCAAATGGTAAATCAGCTCGGGCCACCACTAGAAATGTTTGAAGCTAGATAGGTAAGAGAAGGGGACCCCATAAAATCCCACACGCGGTTAGGCACGCTCAGTCCTAAAACCAATACCCGGAACTCGGATTCTAGGTGACTCGAATGGAACAAAGCGTTGGGGCGGGATAGCCTAGACCTTCCATCCTTCGTCGAATATAGTCAACATTATAATAATCATATCATCAACAACAATATAATAATGTGATAACCCAAACCAAGCAGTAACAGGGTAACATCGGAGCATCCTAAGCATGCATACTAAGCAGGGGCTGACCAACGAGCAATAGTAACATAGTAGTACAAAGTTTGCTGGGAGGGGGCATGGCTGTATCGGTTTGAAAGAGGTTGTAAGCATGTGGTAGGATCAAACATCGAACCTAATCTAGACTAGCATGCAAACCGCCGGTTGAAATAGAATGGATCATAAGTAATGTATAGTCCTTTCCTGTTGATAAGTCGGGTCCCGAAGGTGTAGTCGATCGCAAACTCGCGTCGTCTCCGAGAGGTACCCGCGAAGCACACAAGACGGTAAACACTGGAAAGCAATCAATGAGCAAGCATCTATTACTACAAGGCAAACACGAGAAAGCATCAACAAGAAGCAACACGAGACAACGCACCTACCGTCGAGAGCGGTTGCTAACAATTTAAGTGGAGTACTCGTCACACACGACGAATACCGCACGTTTACGGAGGTTCAAGTTGCTTAGCTACAGGTGATCAACCAACGGTTGTTAACATGGCAACTCAAGCAAGCATGGCATGAAGTGGAGCAAAATATAAACTACCTAAACTAGTCAATTTAAGTGGGGTGAAATCCTAGACATGGCAAACTATTGCGGACGCCACGATATTTATTGTATTTGGTACTGTTTTGACCTAAAGCATATTTTATTATTTTTATTAGCAAGCAAGAGCAGCATAAACACAATATACATGCAATTCTAGTCAAGTTACATATAAAGAACATTTTAAACAAAGCAACGGTTAAAAATATATTGCAATAATAGTTTACAGTGGCAGACAGTTGTAATTAGCAGTCAAACAGCACGTAAAAAAAGTCCAACATGGCAAAAAAAACAACATTTTATTAATCTACGCGCAAAAAGGAGCAACTTTCATGTAGAAAGCGTCTCCATCGGAGCTACCGATGAAAAGATATAAGCATCGCAATAAAACAACACAATCTGCCAATTTTAAATGCCCAGGGAAAAAAAACGTATCTGGGCCGAATCTGCTACTGACCAGGCCCACTCGCAGGAAAAAAAATACAAAAGGAAAAAGAAAAAAAAGCGGGGGCGCTCACCACTTGGGCTGAGACCAAGGTCGGCTGGAGGGGGCGCTTGGGCTGCGGTCGGCTGGTGGGCTGCGCCGGCCCACCTGGCTCGCGGCAGTTGGAGGCTTCGTGCCCGATCAGATCTGGATCGGGTCTTCGAGGGGCGGCAGCGCTGGCGTCAACGCCGGCGAGGTCGGTGGCGAAGGGAGGCGGCGCAGCCATGGTGGCGTGGACCCGTGCTCGGGCAAGGTGATGGGCGCGGCGGCAGGCGAGCCCGACGACGCCGGCGCAGGCGAGCACGAACGGCTCCCTGGCCCTGGCGCGACTGCGGGTTGAATCCCTCCAGCGGCGGCATGGTTCCCTGCGGGATGGAGAGAGGAGGGGGTGAGGAGAAGGGAGGAGACAAGGGAACGGGAGGAGAGGAGGCTCGCGGGCGCGCGGTGGCCGGAGGAGCACGGCGGCGTGGCGGGATCCACGGGAGGCGGCGACCTCGGATTGCTCCGTGGGGCTGAGGAGAGGGAGGAGAGAGGCTGGGTGGCTGGGAGCTCCCTGGGCCGTCGGATCGCGAGATCTGATGGTCCAGGATTGATCTGGATAGGGTTTGCTACAAAAATGGGCAAAAAGCGAAAATTGGGGCTATTGTGACGGGGGTGGCTGCAATATTTGGCTAGGGAAACCCTAAAAAGAGGTGGGAGTGTGGTTGTCTTTATATAGCCCCGGTGGCTGGCAGTTTGCAAAAACATCCCCGGTTTTTATCTCGCGCGCGCGATGTTTATGTTTCTGACCGCCGGGGGTCCGCAGCACCTCCGATTCGGGTAAAACTTCGAACTGCGCGATCAGCGCGTCGAGCCGGAAGAGTTCACCTAGCGCTAGAACCGTTCCAAGAACACTTTCCGGCGCGCTATAAAAATACACCGTTTAATTATTAAACGGGGTTTTTTGTTCCGTTGGCTGCGGCTGGTCTTGTGCGGTTTTCGCGACGGTGATCGGGTGAAACCCGGTGTCGCAAAGGTCGAGTGTCAGGGTGGCAAGGGTCGGTCTCCGTCCGATACGAGATAAGAGGGGAAAAATAAGTGCCGATCGATAAATCGGGGATGCAAACATCGCAAACAAATATGACAATCAAACAATTCACGCCGAAAACAAAATTTTTAATTTTTGCAAAAACTGGGCTGTTACATGTTGTGATATCAACATCAGCGTTTTCTCCTTCATGAAGAGTCTGGGAAGAGGAGTAATCTTTCTGAGCAGAGGAGATGGGGGCTTGAGTTTCTTGCTCGACCTGAGCAGGTTGCTCGGTCTCTTCTTGTGCTTGGGTCTCGATGGCTGGGGTGGTCGATGGAATGAAGTGAGGTGGTGATGGTAGGTTTGGTGGTGGCGACGAGGCTTTTGGTGGCGATGGTTGACGAGGTGGAGGTGTTTGTTGTCGAGGGGGAGTAGTGGCTTGGCGAGGTGGTGGAGTTGTTTGGTGAGGGGGTGGAGTTGTTTTACGAGGAGGAGTGGGTTTCTTGGTGGGGGTTGGTGCAGTTTCCTGTCGTGCTGTGGCAGCAACGACCTCGGTTGGCTTGGACTTCTTGGCATTCTTCTCGATCTCTTGCATCCCACGCTCAGAGGTTGGGGCAGAAGACTTTCTCTTTCAGGATTTTCTTTTGTACAGGGCATCATTGTGCTCTTTGCATATGGCAGACTCAATTTGTCGAACCTTTTCATTCACGGCGGTCAAATTTTCCTTCTGTGCCCTTCTGGATGCTTCAAGGGTGGCAATCTTGGATTTGAAAAACTTACGGGACTCAAGGTCCTCGGTTTCTTCTTGAAGTTGCCTGGTGTAAAATCTCACTTGCTCCTTGTCCTTGCGATCCTGGGTGAGATATCCTTCCCAGCGAATCATGTGTCGAGCAACATGCTCTTGGATCTCAGCAGGGACATCATCCTCGGCAGTGACTTTGCTCGGTGTGGTAGCCATCTTCCAGAGGATATGTGAAATATTAGAAGCATCCCAAGGAGCATGGGCACCAGAATCTCCTTCGTTGGAGCTCTCTTCATCGGCACGAGGGCCGGAAACAACAGGTGTAGCAGGGGCAGGTGCAGGAGCTGGTGCAGCTCAAGGAACTGGAATAGACTGAGCCTTCCGCCTAGCATCTCTGGCTTTCGTCTCGGCCTCCTTGGTGGCCTTGGCAGAAGAAATGGGTTTTGTTACAGCACTAGGGGCAGCAGTTTTATCCTTCGAGGCACTTGGGGCCTCAGTGATTTTCTTCGCAGCACTTGCAGCTGCATCCTTTTCCTTCGTGACTATGGGAGTCACTACTTGCTTGGCGGCGCTAGGGTCCACAACCTTTTCCTTCGGGGCACTAGGAATTGTGCCTTCAGCAATCTGTCGTCGATAATTTTCACTGACCAGATTTAAAATGCCTAATTGTTGAGTAACCTGGGCCTTTTTATGCTCGGGCTGACTGTGGAAGTTTAAGAGCTTGGAATTTGTCAAGTCTTTATCTTCTTGCTCTTTTTGCTTTGCCAGCCTTTCCTTACGCTGGATAAGCGTTTCATCGTCCTCGTCCACTTGAGCTAGCTTTCCCTTCGATTTGGCCGAAGGTTTTGCCCTGCGAGCTTGAACTGGTGGAGCAGATGAAATGGTCGGATCAGTGACCAAATCGGTCATGTCAATTGTTGCTCGAGGAGCTTGGGCAGCTGGCTCCTGGATCCTAATGCCTTTACTGCTCGGCTTCTTCTTTTGAGGAATGTCCTCGACATCAGCCTCAGTGCCAGGGTCTTGATCATCAGAATTTGCTTCTTCTTCGGAGCTCGCATCTGGTGGAGAGACAATTACCACCTTTTTCTTTCGCTTGGCTGATTTCTTGCCAGCCTTCGGTTTGGCTCTCGGGCCAACTTCCTCGGCACCCGCAGCAGCAGCAGCCTCCTTTCTTGCTTTAGCCTCTTTGCGTTTTTGTGCTCGTTCTTCCCGAGCATCAACCAGCTCTTGAAAGTCGGCAGGTCTTTTCAGAGAGGATGGATGAGCATCAGCTGGAGGAGGTGGTCGATTATCTTTCGTCCACTTGGGCCTTAAATATTTGACAGCAGACCAAGGATTTTTCATTGCAAACAGCCTCTCCCAGCGAGGAATAATAGCCTTGTACTCATACCAAGGAAGCGCTTGAAGCCTTCGAATCTCTTGCAGATGGTTTTCTCTTGTACGTTCTTATTCAGAGCCTTCAGGCATTCTTAATTTCTTTTAGATGATCAAATCCTCTGATAATCCTTCAGAGTTGTTGGTGATTCTTGTTCGGCCTCCTACACGCTTGGGTGCTCTGACATTTCCTTCGATCCTAGACATTTTCCTGCGAAAAAGATAGGTACGAAGGAATATAGGAAAGTTGCGAACAAGTACTAGTGGTGTTCGAGGAAAATCATTTTGAATGCAATAAGTGAACAGGCTAGGCTAGATTTTCATCAAGTGTAAATCTAACAAAGAAATTGTCTTGCAGCAAGTTTTTCAAGAAAGTGCTAGGCTAGATTTTCATCAAGTGTAAATCTAACAAAGAAATTGAATGAAATAAGTGAACAAGTGCAAATCCATCGATACACTTCTGAGGAAATTGTCTAAGTGAGAGAATCCGAGGGATTTCTTACCTAGCTCAGATGGGGAATCGACAGAAAACGCTAGAAACAGATTTCCCAAGATTCAATGATCCAAATGGATCAAACAGACCTAATAAAATGAGAGAAAATCAAGAAAAAATCTAGGGCTCGATGAACAGAAGAGATTGGAATCGAGTCTTAGAGCCACACATACCCTAACTTGGCGATGTGCGGCGACGACGACGACGCGGATGAAGTTCCTCTTTGACGGGAGGATCTCCTACGGCTTCCTTCCGGCAGCAAAGCGGCGAGGGAGTCGACGACGACGAGCAACACGGCGGCGCGTGACAGAGAACTTCGAGTGCGGAACCGATGGGGTGGATCAGTATTTATAGGGGAGGGGTCTGACATAACTGTCAGATCTGATCCTACGGCGCAGATTCCGCATCTCTCCGCATTCAACAGACGGATTTTGTGGCGGTAATCGCGGGAAAATCCCAACGAAACAAAAGAAAGTTGCTCCACGTCCGAGACCAAACTCATCGAACATCGAGTATAAAAGTATATAAACGTTCGATAGATTTACCTTCGGAATCAATGACATTCGAAGGGAATCTTGATCGAGTACAAATATACATGTCCACGAGAGAAAAAAAAGCACAGATGGGGTAGAGATAGAATAGAGGTAAAAAAGGGTCCGATGCTTAATCAATCCGAGGGAAAAACAGCGATAAAACTCGGAGTGATAAGTGTATAGGATAACAGCAAACGAACAAAAACAAACGAAAAAGAAACATGATAGAAAAATAACGTAAGTAAACAACATAGAAAGAAAAACGTATAATACATAGTACCGATAGTTATGGTCTTACTGCACATTGCGTGAGTCCAAGATGTTCAACTCACACCTTAGTGCACAGAACCTCTTCTCATCCAGGGGCATCGTAAAGATATCAGCCAATTGATCTTCGGTGCGTACATGGCTGATAACAATATGTTCTCACTGAACGTGATCTCGAAGAAAATGATGACGCATGTCAATATGCCTCGTTCGAGAGTGTTGCACAGGATTATGGGCAATTTTAATAGCACTCTCGTTATCACATAGCAATGGAATTTTCTTCACAAGAATACCATAATCTTTCAGCATTTGTTTGAGCCACAGAATCTGAGTGCAGCATGAACCGGCAGCAATATACTCGGCTTCAGCCGTAGAAATAGATACGCAATTCTGTTTCTTCGAAGCCCAACAGACAAGAGATCTACCGAGAAAATGACATGTGCCTGAGGTAGATTTCCTGTCGACTCGATCACCAGCCCAGTTAGAATCAGAATATCCAACGAGATCAAACTGGGCACCCTAGGGATACAAAAGTCCCAAAGTTGGTGTGTGAGCCAGATATCGAAAATTCGCTAGACAACAATATGATGTGATTCTTTCGGGTTTGCCTGGAAACGAGCACACATAAAAACTGATAGCATAATGTCAGGTCTAGATGCACAAAGATAAAGAAGCGAACCGATCATCGAGCGATATTTCTTCTGATCGAAAGGTTTGCCCTTCTCATCTGCATCTAGATGAACATTAGTAGGCATTGGAGTCTTGATAGTTTTACAACTGAAAAGATCAAACTTCTTCAGGCAATCTCTGAGGTATTTCTCTTGAGAAATGAAAGTCCCATTCTTGTGTTGACGAATTTGAAGCCCGAGAAATAAATTCAATTCACCCATCATAGAAATTTCATATTTCTTCGACATCATACGTGCAAATTCTTCGCTCATATCAGGGTTAGTACAGCCAAAAAAAAATATCATCGACGTAAATTTGACACACAAAAAGATCATTTTTGTATGCACGAGTAAAAAGAGTTGGTTCAGTTGTTCCTGGTTTGAAGCCCTTCTTCAGAAGAAAATCCTTAAGTGTTTCATACCAAGCACGAGGTGCTTGCTTTAACCCATATAGGGCCTTTTGCAACATGTACATCTTATCAGGATTCTTCGGGTCTTCAAAACCTGGTGGCTGCATAACATATACTTCTTCTTCGATTTCACCGTTAAGAAATGCACTTTTGACATCCATTTGATATAGCAATATACCATTGTAATTGAAAAAAGCAAGCATGACACGAATGGATTCAAGTCGAGCAACTGGAGCATAAGTCTCACCGAAATCAATACCTTCGATTTGGGTGTAGCCTTGTGCAACCAGTCGAGCTTTATTCCTTACCACAATGCCATCTTCATCTTGCTTGTTGCGAAAAATCCACTTCGTACCAATGATATTATGCTTCTTGTGATCAAGTCTATCAACAGGGGACAAGACTTTATTTCTCTCGAACTGATTAAGTTCTTCGAGCATTGCAGTCATCCAGTCTGAGTCATTCATGGCTTCATCAAATTTCGATGGTTCTAGCATGGATACAAACAAAAAATTTCCATAGAAGTTAGCTCATCGAGTACGAGAACGAGTGGTGGGACGACCTGGTAAATGAATCTCTTCGAGAATTGAGTCGACGTCCACTCTTCTTCGAACACGAGGTAAAACTCCTTCATCATCTTGTGGATCCGGTTGTTCTTCGGGATCAGCTTGACCTTCGGGATCAGCTTGTCCTTCGGGATCATTTCCTTCGGGTTCAGCTTCTCCTTCGGGTTGGACATTTTCTTCCTTTACGCGTTCTCCTTCGACCTGTACATCATTTGCTTCGGGATGTTGATCTCCAGCGCCCCGGGCTATGTGTGGGAACATTGGACCATCATCATCCTTGTTGGCTTGACGTGCATTTCCTTCGACAGGTCGAATATCTCCAATAGCCATGTACCTGATAACTTCATCCAAAGGTGGTTCATCCAGGTCAAGAGGTAATTTCTCCTTTCGAGAGCCGTTAGTTTCATCAAATCGAACATTTACAGTTTCTACAACTTTGCCAAGATGTGAGTTATAAACTCTGTAAGTGTGAGAATTGGAACCATAACCTAGGAGAAAACCTTCGTGAGCCTTTGGGAAAACTTGGAGCTGTGATTCATATCTCTGATATAACATGGAGCACCAAAACCCTGAGATATGAAACATTCGGCTTTTTACCAGTGATGAGTTCATGTGAAGTTTTCTTCAGAAATTTGTGTAGATAAACCTTGTTGATGATATGACATGCAGTATTAATAGCTTCGCCCCAGAACCTGATAGGAGTCTTGTATTCAGCAAGCATTGTTCTGTCCATCTCAATAAGTGTTTGATTCTTTCTCTCGACCACACCATTTTTTTGCGGTGTATAAGAAGCCGAGAATTCATGAGTAAAGCCATATTCATCAAGAAATTCTTCGATATGAGTGTTTCTGAATTCTGTACCATTATCACTTCTGATATGCTTGAGAGATAATTCATATTCAGTCTGAGCTCTCTTTGCGAAAGTTTTGAAAATTTCAACAACCTTACTTTTGTCATCTAGAAATAAAACCCAAGTATATCGAGAAAAATCATCAACAATAACCAGACCATACTTGTTACCTCCAAGATTAGCATAATTTTGAGGACCGTATAAATCCATATGAAGTAATTCAAGAGGACGAGTAGTAGTCATTATAGTTTTTGCTGAGTGATGTTTCTTGGCAATCTTTCCTGCTTCACAGGCACTGCATAGACGATCTTTATGGAATTTCACATTATCAATGCCAACGATGTTCCTCTTCAAGATAAGAGTTTCAAGATTTTTCATTCCTGCATGACCAAGTCTTCGGTGCCATAACCAACCAGAATTGGCTTTGGCCATTAAACATGTGGACACTGCAGGTCCCGAAGAAAAATCAACGATATAAAGATCACCTTTGCGATATCCTTCGAACACGAAGGAATAATCATTCTGTGAAAAGACAACACAACGAGAAGCAAAAAACAGTACAAACATACCCATATCACATAGTTTTAGGATAGACATAAGATTATATCCTAGTGATTGAACAAGCATAAGCTTATCGATATGCTTATCCTTCGATATAGAAACCTTACCCAAGCCAATTACTTTTCCTTTATTATTCTCACCGAAGGTAATGTATCTCTGTGAAGATTCAGTGAGTTTGTCTTCGGTGAACAAATCTTTGTCTCCGGTCATATGATTTGTACATCCACTATCCATGACCCATTCGGATCCACCGGAGACATAGCCCTGCAGAAGAATTAGTTCTTCTTAACCACCCCCAAACGAGAAGGTGACTTAGAAGGCATGGAAGAGCTAGATGGGGCAGCGATATTATAGAGAACAGAGTTGCATTGTTTATCTGGACAATCAAGCACACCATAAATATAATTCCTCGACGAGGGGTTAGAGTACTTGTATGTAATAGCAGTTTTGGTATTATTATCACGATGACGATAAACATTTCTATCAACTCGATAGTATTCCTTCTGGGGAACATTTGAAGCAGGCACCAAGGGTTCATTTCTATCCTCGAGAGAATAGTAGTGATTCGGTGGCACCGAGGATTTTCGTTGCATAGAATGGTTAGGGGGCAGTTTTTCTATGAGAGATTTTCGAACCCAAATCTGTCGCTTATAGAAACCATTCTTCGGAGGAGTACCAACGAATTCAGCTGACACCTTTCCTTCCTGATCTTTGATAAGCTTGTAGTCAGAATCAAGTGATTCATCAACAATAGCTTTGTCAATTTTGCAACTGAAACCTGAAAGGTTAGCAATGTCAATGGGCTTTTCTTTGGCAAGAACCCAGATAGTTTTAGGATACTGCTTGGGTTCCCATTAGGTTCCATCAGGGTTGATTTTCCGTTCGAAGCCAACTCCTTCGTTTTGTGGATTCCTATGAAGGAGAGCCTTTCGTAGGATATCACATAGATACTGGTGTCCTTGCACACTTTTGAACATGCCTGTTTCAAATAAATTTCTCAACCTGAGGAGTTCCTCGGTAATGGTTTCCTCGTTCGAGGGGTTAGCATCGTCAATAACAATAGGTTGCTTTCCTTTCGATCTCTCAGAAATAGACTCAATTTTACTTTGTTCCAAACAAGTTAAGCAAGGTGAAGTAGATTCATTTTTAGCTTCTGAGCCTTGTTGACCCATGAGCGTGAGATTGACACATTCCAACTCTTCATTAGCCTCTCTCAGTTTCTTGAGATCCATTTTCCTTTGAAGGAGTTCATAGGTTAGCTTCTCGTAGTCCACTGAGAGAAGATCATGCCGAGAGGAAAGTTCATCATACTTTTCTTTCAGAGCAGCATGCTCATTCGTCAAAGTTTGACCTTTCTCAATCTCATCGATCAACAAAGTCTCAGATTTTTTAATAGTTTCACTTAGGGAATCTAGTTTGTCTTGTTGGATAGAAGAAAATTTAGCAAGTTTAGCATAGCTTATCCTAGAGTTACTTTCATAAGCAGATCCATCAGAAGTATCGTAGGAATTCTTAGATGAGGATACCTTAGCCTTGGCCATGAAGCAGTAAGCTGGAGATTCATCTTCACTGCGTTGGTTGGAGAAGAATGAACTTGAATTCTTGTTCAAAGCAAATGCTAGTCCAGCAACACCATCAGATTCAGAACCAGAACCAGATCTTGAGTTTGATTCAGCTTCAGAACCGGATGCTTCATCTTCAGATTTCATCTCTTTACCCAAATAGGCTTTGGCACGGTGAGAATACTTGCGTCGAGAGGAATGTGATTTCGAGGAAGAACTCTCTCGATGCTTGTGATACTTCTTCTTCTTGTCATCATCAGAACCATCTTTCTTGTCTTTTCTGGACTTTGAATCATATCTCTTCGAATCATAGTTTTGCTCGATCTGTGTGACTTGCTCGAAGAGTTGCTGTGAGAATGCTTTGATCTATGTTCCATTTCCCAGAGAGGACAATCAGCAATGAAGTGACCTGGCTTCTTGCACTTGTAGCAACAGTTATCTTTCGCTGAAGAGTTTCTGCAAGATGATCGATGTTGTGATGAATTGCTCGACTGTCTTGAAGAGTAGTTTTTCTTTGGTGAAGAGGAGTTCCTTCTCTGAAAGCGGTTGAATCTTCTCATTGTCAGTGCCAGATATTTTCCAATATTCTCGGGGTTGTCAGAACCCCTACTTAGTTAAGTGCTAGGATTTTATTGTGCCTTTGCATCATGCAAAAAATTCAAAAGAAAATTCAAAAATGGGGAAAAGAAAATCCCTGAGAAATTAATTCAATTGGCCAGATAAAAATCATTTTCCAAAAATCATTTGAGTATTTGGAAAATTCCTATAAATGATGGTGATCATTTCCAAAGTGGTTTGGGTTCATTCCCATGCCCATGGAATTTTCTAAATTTCAAAAAGTGCCTTGGAAAATTAAAAGAACCCCTATTTGATTTGAAATTCAAATAAGTTGAATTTCAAAAATGCCCAAATCCTAAATGTGACTAGCTACTGGTCACCTAGGGTTTAACTACTAGATGCTCTTACTTCAACACTCACCCTACGTCTTTGATGTAATGTTGGATCACAGACTTGTGATCTCTGTGTGCACTCTGTAAGAGTTATTAATAAAGATGTATACATTGTAGAGAATTGCAATGATACCTGCTGTTCATACAAGGCATGTGTGCTGCGTGTATGTTTATAACATGCATGTCTTAGTATGGGTTTTCGAGACCTTAGTTGTGATCTGGCTGGCGGTCTTTTATACACCAAGTGGCCCTTAGATGTGCGCAGCTTGGGGCATCACGATGCGTTTGTTCGTGACTCTGTCTCATGCACACTTTGATGTATGATCGAGCCCGCCCTAGACCCCGACTAAGTGATCGGGCTGGAGTAAGTCTATGTAAGGGTTATAATACAATCGATAGTATTGTTGAGGCGACTTGTCTATGAGTATGGGAGTTCACCACCCATATCAATTAGACTTGTGTGCGGACGATGAGGACCCATCTCAGTGGATAATCCGTCCTGAATGGGATGCCCCTCACGTTCGATGCTTTCCGAGAACGCTCTGTGCTTGGCCTTGTCTGCTTAGACAAGTGGGTACGGTTCTCGGCTCTCCATATGATTGTGTTGTAGCGAGGCTTGCATACGCTAACCCCGGGTCCCGACAGACTTGGTATCAGAGCAGGACTGACTGTAGGATTATCAGCCTTGGCCGCAGTCGAGTCTAGCCTTCTATAGTTATATAGTTACTCTGGGTATATAAGGGAACAACGTAAGGCTTATTTTTCTCCTTACCCTCATCGTTCTGAGTTCTGAGTCACCCTCATCTTATTCTACGGGAAGATAGGACTAGGCTCACCTCTGTCTAATTAGAACATCTCGTTGTTTGCTTCCTTGTAGCCGTAGGAAAGTTGTGTCCGGTTTCCTAGCATTGTTGTAATGCTGATTTCCTACATCGTATTATGTAAGTGATGTATCTACATTGAAAGAAATTTTTTTTCTTGAAATTACAGCCGTTATGCTGTCTGAGTCATTCCAGGTTTCTTCAAAATCTGATGCACTTGCAAAATTCTTCCCTCCTTTTCGGTTGTCCTTTTAGAAGAACTTCTAGGTGGCATTCCCGACAGTTCCATAGTGTTTGATGTAGGTTTTGCTCTAGAAACCTATAGTGATTCAATTGCAGCTCTTGCTCCCACTTTAGATGTCTTCTAGCCAGAAGAACCACACTAACCATCGTGTTGGGGTACTTTGTTACTCTGACATATCTGTTGTAGCCCCTAGTAAACCATGGTCATCCTCAGGAAAACCATCCAGTAACCAAACTCCTTAAACCTAGCCACCCGACAAATGTGCAGAATTCATTGTAGATCTTGCCCTAGGAACGACACCAATTTCTAGACGTCCCTACAGAATGGCCCCATGTGATTTAGCTGAGCTTAAAACCCAACTCAAAGGTTTGTTGGAAAAAGGCTTCATCCGCCCTAGCTCATCGCCATGGGGTTGCCCCGTTCTGTTCGTAACGAAGAAAGATGGAACAGAAAGGATGTGCGTAGACTATCGCCCGCTAAATCTAGCGACTATAAAGAAAAGCTACCCACTGCCCAGGATCGATGATCTTTATGATCAACTTGTTGGATCCTCTGTCTTCTCCAAGATAGATTTGAGATTAGGTTATCATCAAATCAAAATCCGAAACGAGGACATTCCCAAAACGGCTTTTACTACTCGTTATGGTCTTTACGAGTACACCGTCATGTCCTTTGGTTTAACCAATGCCCCCGCCACTTTCTCACGCATGATGAATTCGATCTTCATGGAGTACTTAGATAAATTTGTTGTGGTTCATCTCGATGACATTCTCATCTGCTCGAAGAATGAAGAAGAACATGCCGAACATCTAAGGCTGGTATTGATGAAACTTAGAGAGCATCGCCTGTATGCTAAATTCTCCAAGTGTGAATTTTGGCTACCAGAAGTGACCTACATAGGCCACGTGATTTCTGCAAAAGGCATTGCTATGAATTCCGAGAGAGTTCAGGCCGTACTTGACTGGACTCCACCTGAATCGGTTAAGCAAGTTAAGAGTTTTCTTGGCTTAGCAAGCTATTGCCGTCGCTTCGTCGAGAAGTTTTCTAAAGTTGCAAAGCCTCTTACTGAACTCCTCAAGAAAGATAAGAAATTCCAATGGACTCCCAAGTGCGAGGAAACCTTTCAAGAGCTTAAAAGAAGATTGACTTCTGCACCGGTACTTGCGCCTCCAGACACCAAAAAGGATTTTGAGATCTTTTGTGACGCATCACGGCAAGGGTTAGGATGCATACTTATGCAAGATATGCATGTGGTAGCTTATGCTTCACGCCAGTTGCGGCCACATGAAGAGAACTATCCTACCCATGACCTTGAACTCGCTGCCGTATTTCATACCCTAAAAACTTGGCGACATTACATCCTTGGTAATCGTTGTGAGATTTATTCCGACCACCAAAGCCTCAAATACATTTTCACCCAGCCAGATCTTAATCTCAGGCAAAGACGCTGGATTGAGTTGATAAAAGATTATGACTTAGGAATTTCTTACACCCCAGGCAAAGCCAATGTCATGGATGATGCGCTCAGTCGTAAGTCGTATTGTAACAACCTTATGTTACAACAGTATCAACCACTTCTTTATGAGGAATTTCGCAATCTCAATCTTGAGATTGTTCCTCATAGCTATCTTTCTACATTGGTGGCAAAACCAACCCTTGAGGATCAAATTATAGTTGCCCAAAGGCGTGCACGAGGTTTTCGCCGGATCAAGGAGAACATTGGTAGCGGAGTTTCTAAATGTTTATCCACAGATAGCAAAGGAACGGTATTCTTTGAAAATCGTTTGGTAGTACCTAAGAATAGGGAACTAAGGCAACTCATCCTCAAAGAAGCCCATGACACACCCCTCTCGATTCATCCCGATAGCATAAAAATGTACCGAGATCTACGCCAGAGATTTTGGTGGACTAGGATGAAGAGATACATTGCTCAGTTTGTTGCCGAATGTGATGTTTGTCATCGCATTAAGGCAGAACATCAAAGACCTGCTGGTACACTTCAACCTTTGCCTATTCCAGAATGGAAATGGGACAAAGTCGGTATGGATTTCATCACCGGCTTTCAAAAAACCCAGAAAGGAAACGATGCCATTTTCGTTGTCATAGATAGACTTTCCAAAGTTGCTCACTTCCTTCCAGTTCGCGAGTCTATAACTGCTAGCCAGTTAGCGGACTTGTATGTATCTAGAATTGAATCCCTTCACGGTGTCCCTTTGGAAATCAATACTGATTGTGGTAGCCTTTTCACCTCTAGATTTTCGGGAAGCTTTCAGAATGCTATGGGAACTCATCTCTCCTTTAGTACAGCTTTCCATCCTCAGTCTAGCGGTCAAGTCGAAAGGGTTAACCAAATTCTTCAAGACATGCTCAGAGCTTGTGTTATCTCATTCGGAAAGAATTGGGAGAAGTCTCTTCCATTCGCCGAATTTGCTTATAACAATAGTTTTCAATCTAGTCTGAACATGGCTCCTTTTGAACTCCTTTATGGACGACGATGTCGAACACCACTAAACTGGTCAGAAACCGGTGAAAGACAATTCTTTGGACCGGATATGATCAAAGAAGCAGAAGAGCAAGTTGGCATTGTTTGTGATCAATTGAAAGCAGCCCTATCTCGTCAGAAAAGCTACTATGATCTTCATCGTAGGCAAGAGAGCTACAATCTGGATGAGAAGGCTTACCTTCAGGTTACTCCTCTGAAGGGAACCCAAAGATTCGATATTAAAGACAAATTGGCCCCACGTTACATCGGACCTTTCCGCATTCTTGCTAAACGTGGAGAAGTTGCCTACCAACTTGAACTACCCCCGCACCTTTCCCGAGTACATGATGTATTCCATGTGTCCCAACTCAGGCGTTCCTTCAAGGACCCCATGCGCGAAGTCGACCATGAAACGCTTTATCTCCAAGATGACCTTTCTTATCGAGAATACCCCATTCGTATGCTTGATTCCGCAGAGCGTGTCACTCATCGTCAGAAGATCAAGTTTCTGAAAGTTCAGTGGTCACACCACTCTGAGAGAGAAGCCAAGTGGGAAAGAGAAGACCGTCTCCGTGCCGAGTACCCCTCCTTCCTCCCTCAGACTTCTGAATCTCGGGACGAGTTTCTTTTGAGTGGGGGCGAGTTGTCAGAACCCCAACTTAGGTAAGTGCTAGGATTTTATTGTGCTTTTGCATCATGCAAAAAATTCAAAAGAAAATTCAAAAATGGGGAAAAGAAAAGCCCTGAGAAATTAATTCAAATGGCCAGATAAAAATCTTTTTCCAAAAATCATTTGAATATTTGGAAAATTCCTATAAATGATGGTGATCATTTCAAAAGTGGTTTGGGTTCATTCCCATGCCCATGGAATTTTCTAAATTTCAAAAAGTGCCTTGGGAAATTAAAAGAAACCCTATTTGATTTGAAATTCAAATAAGTTGAATTTCAAAAATGCCCAAATCCTAAATGTGACTAGCTACTGGTCACCTAGGGTTTATAAAAATATTTGGGCATTTAATAAAAATGCTCTAATATTTATTTCGAGAAAAACAAAGCAAAGAAAAATAGAAAACAGAAAGCAGAAACAGAGAAAAAGAAAAAGGGGAAACCGAGCCCACTTACCTGGGCCTCGGGCCCAACTTACCTTCCACGACCCAGCCCACACGGCGAAGTTGTCGTCTTCCTCAAACTGCTCGCTGTCGAGCATGCCGAGCACGCCGAGGACACCGCGACGGCCAGGCCGTCTACGCCTCTCCCCCGAGCTTATCTCCTCGCCAAGACGACGCTTGGAAGGCCCCCTCTCCTTTCCTCCCCTCCTCTGGCTCACCCCCTTCCTCCTCGTCGTCGTTTTCGCGCACCACCGAGCTTAGCCGGAGAGGCCGCCGTGCTCCGACGCGGCCACCGGCCGAGCTAGCCCAGGCCGCCTTGTCCATCGAGCTCTACACTGTCGTCTTCATCGCCGTGCAAAGGGAATCGAGGCCGGAGCCCCTGTAGCCACCGGATTCTTCAACGAGCTGTCGCCGGAGCCGCGAGATCCCGCCGATGAATTCGTCTCCTTCGCGCCACCATTCGCCTCACCGCCTGCACAGTTGAGCTCAGGGTGAGCTTCTCCCTGTTTTCCCCAAGATAACGCGAGCCCTAGCGTCCTTTGTGCCATTCCACCATGGGGGCCGAGCTTCATCGCCGCCATGGACGACCTAGAGCTCGTCCCTGTGTCCCTCTGTTCTCTCTCATGTGCGCATCACATTCCTTGTCGCCTCAGCATCACGTTGCACTCGTCCACGCTCGTTTTCGTGAAGTACAGCGACGTCTGCGTCAAACCCAAGCCACGGCCGCCGCCAAGGTCGTCGCCGGCGTGGATTCCGTCCACCTCTGTGGCGCTGCTGTGGCCAAATGGACTCGCGCTTGCGCGGGCTTCTTCCTGATGGTGGCGGCGTGCCCAGAGGTGGTCGGGAACCTCTTCCGGCGAGCCCTCCACCGTTCCCGTGGTCACAAGCGGCTCAACGCCGGCGGGCCGACGTGGCCGTGTTTAATCAGCACTAACCAGCACCCTAGTGACAATGAACCGTGGGCCCAAGGCCACTAACTAACCCCCTGGTTAACTTAACTAACCGGGTTATTTTAACCCCCCACTGACACCCCGGCCCCACTGGTCAGCCTCCTGCTGACGCCATGCTGGCGCAGTGCTGATGCAGTAAAGCAGTTAAAACAATTTATTTAATTCAGAAAATTCCAGAAAATGCTTTAAACTTTGAAATTCAATAACTAATTCATATTAAATCCAAATTGGACAAATAATATGTCTAAAATTATCAGAAAAATACAAGGATTATGAATATGCAACTTGTTTCTATGTTTGAACATTTTAAAATGGGTGAAAAGTAGCAGAAATGCATATGGATCCTTTTCAAATTCAAATTTGGAGTGAATTTGCAAAGGATTTTGCACCACACTTCTTTTTGATGGATTCATCCACACATCAGAGGCTTTACCTCACCTTTACAACATCACTTCATGATCAACCTTTTCAAATGAACTTTCATGCATTCAAATGTATTTGAAATTCATCGATAAATCAAATGGAGTTTGAATTTGCAATTCAATTGCAATATACTCCTTTTAAATGGAATTGTCCACACAATGCAACCATGAACATCGCATTACAATATTATTCATGTGATTGTGCATTGTACATTATGTTGATCCTATGATTGTCATGTTGCTGGTAGACGTGCAACCGGAATCGGAGGCCACCCCCTTCGTTGAAGACACCGTTACCGAACCACGTCAGCAAGGCAAGCAAACCCCCATTGATCATGTCGATAAAGTCCCACTTCCCTCTCATATGCATTGTATAGGATGATTACCATGCTACGTTTCTACCGCATAGATGAACCCATTCCTTTGCATGACCTATCATTTGTCACAGTAGTAGGCAAACCACAATCCTAGCAACTGTAGGAGTTGATTGATATCATGTGGCCCCTGCAATTGTTACTGCTTATTGCATGCTTAGAATGATACCATGTTGATACTGTTATGTGAGTCGGGATGGTAGTGATAATGTTGATGTTGGTGAAAAGGTGTTGCTTAATCTACCCTAATACATGGTGAACGATGAGAGGCTGTGTAGGAGTACACGGTGGGTTGTCTCGTTGAACACCGCCCTAAGTCCGAGTTCTTGTGTGGTGATCCAATATAAAGAGTACAACCACACATTGGGCTCACTGACCCCTCTGAGCTTACTAACTCATCCCCTTCGATATCCAGATGTCGCAGTAGTTCGGATTTCTGTAGGTATTGTGGCCTGGTAGCCAAGTGAGAGAACGGCTCATCCGAGACCGGCTTTCGCACCACACACACATCGTCTGGGTCCACTTCGGTAAACCGGCTGGGTTCACGATAGTGGAAGACAACCCATATAGGCGGCTTTCTTGGACTAGATCGGCTATGAGGTACCAGTTGTGGTGGCATCCTTGCTGTCATCTCTTGAACGGTGACACGCGAAAGGCGGTAACTGATGACACGTGTGGGTAGCGGTACACCCCTGCAGGGTTAACAAAACTATTCGAATAGCCGTGTCCGCGGTTAAGGACTGCTTGGAAAGCTTAGCTTGATTATTAGACAACTTGAACTGGATACTTCTAAAACACACCAAGATAAGTGTGAGTGCTATGGCGTGCTTTCTCGTGGGGAAGTCGAGGAAGGCACCATAGTGGTGTAATTGGTTGGAGAAAGTAGTGGACTCGTGTACGCTTCTTACCTCAAGTCTGGTACTCGTAGTTCAGGATTAGCCAAGTCAAAGCTGGCACTTCTGCAAGTCAAACCCCACCTCCCTTTACCTTGATACATGTGCATGAGTAGTATAGCTCCTATGTAAGTCTTGTTGAGTACGACTTTGTACTCACGTTTTCTTATTCTATGTTTTAGATGAAACCACCGACCCCGATGGTGGCTTCTACCTGAAGCTCGAAGAATGAAGACTCGGACCAAGACCAAGCTAGTGTATTCCCAGTCAGACGACTGGTTCCCTCGGGGAGGGCTTGTTTTTAGATAAGGCTTCTCTAAGCCATTTGTTAGACTTGTCTGTACTCAGACCTACTTTGCTTCCGCATGTTGTATGTAATGTTGGATCACAGACTTGTGATCTCTGTGTGCACTCTGTAAGAGTTATTAATAAAGATGTATACATTGTACAGAATTGCAATGATACCTGTTGTTCATACAAGGCATGTGTGTTGCGTGTATGTTTATAACATGCATGTCTTAGTATGGGTTTTCGAGACCTTAGTTGTGATCTAGCTGGCGGACTTTTATACACCAAGTGGCCCTTAGATGTGCGCACCTTGGGGCATCGCGATACGATTGTTCGTGACTCTGTCTCGTGCACACTTTGATGTATGATCGAGCCCGCCCTAGACCCCGACTAAGTGATCGGGCTGGAGTAAGTCTATGTAAGGGTTATAATACAATCGATAGTATGGTTGAGGCGACTTGTCTATGAGTATGGGAGTTCACCACCCATATCAATTAGACTTGTGTGCGAACGATGAGGACCCATATCAGTGGATCATCCGGCCTGAATGGGATGCCCCTCACGTTCGATGCTTTCCGAGAACGCTCTGTGCTTGGCCTTGTCTGCTTAGACAAGTGGGTACGGTTTTCGGCTCTCCATATGATTGTGTTGTAGCGAGGCTTGCATACGCTAACCCCGGGTCCCGACAGGGGTCATAAGTGGCACCACCAGATTTAGAACTGGCTTCATGAGAGGAGTGATCTGAAGCTCTTTCATTTAGTGCATGTGATTTTCTTCGAGTCCAATTAACATCTCGTTTTTCATCTTCTTCCATCTCGAAAGTGTTGAGTCTCTCAAGAAATCAGCGGCGACTAGATCCTTGAAATCAGTCATTTCCTTAATCATCAGCACAATGTGATCGAAGGAATCATCAAGAGAACGGAGCAAAGTTCTGACAATTATCTGATTGGTAATGTCTTCGGCACCGAGAGAAAACAGTTCATTTGACAACGCAGTGAGTCTGCTGTATAGGGAGTTAACTTTTTCTCCCTCGTGCCTCTTGAAACGATAGAACATGCTTCGAAGGGTGTCGATACGAGCATCTTTCTGAGTAGAGACACCTTCACCAATCTTCTCGAGATAGTCCCAAACACCTTTGGCCGAAGAAATGGTCTTGACCTCATGATATTTCTCTGGAATCAGAAGATTTGTAATGAAGACCCAGACTTCAGCATCTAGCTCTATCTTCTTTGCCTCTTCAAGAGTGATAGCATTTTTGTCTTTGACAGTTACACCATTCTTGAAAACTTCCCAAGCGGCAAAGTTGATAGCCATGATATTCCTCTTCATTTTGTCCTTCCAATAGGGATAGTCCTTCCCATTGTAGATAGGAATCGGTTCCCCCGAGCGAACAGCTGCAAACGACATTCTTGACAACACTCCAGGTTGTTAGACCAAAATATGCAGAGCGTAGGGAGTGCCTAGCTCTGATACCAATTGAAAGCTCAAGAATGATCAGAGGGGGAGGGGGTGAATGATCACTTCTAAAAATTCTAAAGAACTTAGAAGGAATTCATGCAAACTGCGAAGGACTAAAGGCATCTCGAAGGAAATAAAGTATCGAAAGTAATGCATGGCTCGAAAGGATTGGGAGCGAAGGAAAACATCGAAGAAAAACAGGCAACGAGTAAATACTTAATGTAAATGCTTGAAGGAAAACGAGCCTGACTCGACGATGTTTGGTAAACCAGTTCACACTCTGCAAAGTGCTACGTCTGGTTGGAGGGACTGGTGATTGAACACCTGCAGGAAAACTCTCTCCAGCCTATTCTCCACTGCAACAAACTCCTCGATCTTGTCCAGTTTTCACTCGTGGTAGATGATTCAGGACATCTCCGAGACCTTTACAAACTTCCTTCAGCAGTGACAATTACTCTTTGACTGCTTGACAGGCGACGCCTAACCGTCTAGGAGACTTGCAGTTCTCCAAGATAAAAAGATCGGCTAATCTCAACCTAAGTCTCTGTGAATTGCTCAACTCAGCTCAACTTGGGTTTTGGTTTTCTCTCGATGGATCTCTCTTGGGATGCTCACAGACTTCTGTCTTAGAATCTTCAGTGGAGCATCCAACCCAAAATGGCGGGTAGGTGCGGGGTATTTATAGTTGGCGATCCCAATGGGTAAAATATCTGAAGTGACCCGATGCGACAGCTTGACGCGTGTCCACAACGGTCGGATTCCAATCACTGCGCAACTTTACTTGAGGAACAAGTAAGCTGACTTACCGAACGAGTTCTCTCTCGAAGACACGAACTGCGATGACTTTGTCTTCGAGCTATTCACTCGACTCAATAAGATTTCTCTCGGTAGGCTTTCGTGGGTTTAGGTTGAGCAGAGCAAATTCACTTCGACAAAGATCTCAGCTAGCAAACCCCTCTTAATAGTACCTTTTTTCCTACGACTCAAGAAAATAAAGAGAAACTAGTAAAAAAGACTAAGTTTTTGACCAGCTTCAGCTTTCTCCTTGTTGCGCTTTTACTCGAAAGAGTCTTCTTCTTCGAAGACATTTTTAGGGGTCGACTTCCTTCAAAGGTTTCGGTAGATGACTGCAGCTTTGCTGCAGTGAGTTGTCCTTCGACCTTCTACTTGCAAACTCCATTCTTTCGGAACCTAAGTATCTGTTTATACTCGAAAACAATATTAGTTCCACTTCTTCTTTGTCCAACAATGTCCAAAACCTTCGGGGGAAAAACTTTCTCTTACAGGTACCATCATATAGCAGACTGAAGTCTTCTTCATTGTGCAGACAAAGAGTTTGGTGTCTTTCTAGGCCAGTTTCTTTATCCTAACAATCTTTCTAAGTTTCTTGACTTGGTTGATGGTCATGGTCACCTCATTTCCCCAAATGCAAAATGGGTCAAAGAGTGGATCTAAACCTCTGGCAAGATGAGCTACAAGCAAGATGAATATATTAGAACCCAAACACTCAGTTTTCCTTCACTTGTATAGTAAGGGGGTATAAGCCATTCAGACCAAGTGCATACCTCGGTTTGTAAATCTCATATTCGCCCATTGCTAGCCTACAATTGCATAGAGTATATAATGAGATCAAGCATTAGAACAATGTTACAAGCCTACAAGGATAATGCACAAATCGATCTTGTGGACTCGTGAAAAGATCAGAAAGAGCTAAGAATGAATAATATGAAACTGAAATTTACAATAGAAGTTGACCATAAAAACATACGATCAAACAGATTCACGACATCGACAGTCCATGTAAGTAACTAAATCATGAGCATCGCAGATCATGCTAACATTTTACAGTGTACGAGTTCAGTTACTTGAAATTATAGATGATCTACAATCTTACTAAACATGGTCTGGTGGTCGGGCCATATATGATCGATGGAGGAGTAAGAGCATGAGCATGAGGATGACGTTCGGGATCTTATCGGAAGAGGCTCGGCTAGCAGGGAGGGGGCCGGCTGGCCTAGGCATTCTAGGCTACCACGCGCGGTATACGGAAGAGGGTTGCTCTATGTAGGCCGCTGCGCGCGGTATACGGCTGGGGCGGCGGGGCTGCGCCGTGTTGGCCGCCGCGGTAGTTTTCGGCGTCGGCTAGGCCGCAGCGCTAGGAGGAGCAAGTGGGGATTTGAACAGCAAATGGGGGATGCGCGACACCATTTGGTGGTGGGTGGAGGGGGAAGGTTAGATATTTGACTATTGTTGGCGAAAAATTTCGCTTGTGGGGGGAGAGCACTGGCGGGATATGCTTATCGCAAACGAACAGTACTGTTTACCCGAATGAGATGATACGAGAAACTTTCGGTCGGTGGGTTGCCACCAGTACATGGCAGATGATCACAAACGTTGATGAAATATAAACTGTTTGTAATATACTAGAATAAATATCCAACCAATCAGGTTGCATAACCAGCTTCTCGTAACAGCCCATTTCCAATAATAAGAAATCAACATGATATTGTACCTTGTCTGATAACTTTGTAACTTGGCATGATGCTAGAGTTTGACATTTCATGTGGTGATTTAAATTTGCACTGGGATTGGAGCCTGTTTGGTTTGTTTGTTTTTGCATCCAAAATGGTTCAAGAAGGGTGTTGGAAGATTTTGCTTTGTTGCATGCATGCTCTCCTTGACCCCAAACTTGGCATAGACAATTCCTTGCCCTTCCCAAGCTTTTTAAAAACCTTGCAACATTTTTTCCAACTCCAAAAATGAGGGCACAGTTCAATGTGATTTGAATTTCCAAAAATGGCCCCACATTTTAGTTGCTCCAAAAATGGTCAAAATAATTTTATAAATTGGATAATATTTCAAGGTTTCCAAAACATATTTTTATATGTTTTTCTCTTTTGTGGATTGGCCACAAAAACTCTTGGACTTTTTCTGTTTTTAATAAATGGAAATTGTCTTTTTTTTGCCGGAGGCAGAGGACCTGCCAGGCCTAGCCCAGCAAGCCTCGCCCCACTTCTTCGCGGCCCGCCTGGCCCGTGCCACCGAAGCGTTACGCGGGGTTGGCGATGGCCGCTGGATCAAGATCGGGTAGCCCTCGGTCATCGTCTTTACAGCGTGTCCAGGGTCCCCTCCCTCTCTCTCTCACAGCCGGAGGGGAGCGTCGACGTCGACGCCGGCCGACGTGGCTCCAGCCCCCCCCCTTTTATTAAGCTAGAGCCGCCCCTAGCCCCGTGAACCCTAGGCCGTCCCGTTCCCCCTCACAATTTGCCCTGCCGCCGCTGCCATGGACGTCGGGCTTCTCCCCTGTTCCCGCTGACGCCGGTGAGTCCGACGACAAATTCGCCGTCTCCTCGCCTCGTCGTTGGCCGCGCGCTCGAATTCGTGCCTCTATGACCAGTCTGCTCCGTTTCCTTCTCGCAGATTGGAGCCACGGCCACTTTTTCTTCCCCGAGCCGACGACCCCGCCATGGACGTCTTCTTCCTCGTCGCCGTTGGCTTCTTCCCGTCGTCCCGCGCTTCGAGCTCGACCACGGCAACCCCAAGGTGAGCCCCGTGGTGCCCTTCGTCCTCCCGTAGCGAGTAGGAGCCCGTTTAGCTTCGCGAGTGGGGTTCTGCTTCTGCGTGCCGACGTCGCCGACGAGCCACCGTGGTCGCCTTGTCCATGGCGTGTCCGGGGTGCGCTCGTGCGTGCTAGGGCGTGCTTTTGCCACGCGTATGGCCTCAAAGGGGGTCGCTTGCGCGGTTTCTTGGTCGTAGCAGCGCCGGAGTCTGAAGATCGAGTGATAGACAGTGGCGCCGCCGGGTTCAGTCGAACGTCATGTCGCCGTCGTGGAGCTAGGGGCCGGATCCGAGGTGCAGGCGTGCAGAGGGAGGTCCCAGCTACATGTAGGACGCCGTGGCTTAGCCGCCGTTGAGCCGTGCACCACGCTAGTGTCACCGGGAGATCGCCGGAACGTGCGGGTTCTGAATGTTCAGAGAGGTGTGCGTCGCCGCGGCTCTGTTCCCGTCGACGCCGTGGCCATGCGATACACCTGCGTGGATGTGGGCGCACCAGAGTAGGCGAGGCACCGGAGTAGGGCAGCAGGAGTCGTGTAGGCGAGGCAGTGGTCGCCGAGAAGTCGCCGCCCTGTCCGGTGCAGCCCTGTCGCTGTTTTCTTCAGTCGCGTGGGAGTTCAGAGAAGGGACTGTGCCCTGGGCCAAGGAGGAGGAGAAAAGGCCGTGGGCCTGGTCCAGCAGTGGGCTTGGCCCTTTTTCTTTTTTTTTAATTTCTTTCTCCAGCCGAGTGGGCTTGCTCGCTTGGGCCAGGGAGAGAGGAGATGGGCCTCCTGCCCGAGGCCAGCCCAGTTGGGGCTGAGCCCTTTTTATTTTTCCTTTTTCTTTTATTTTTATTTCTTTATCAGTTTAAATTCAAATTTGAATTTGTTTTCAAATTCAAATCTGTTTTTAGACTTCAACTCAATTTTGGGCACCCCATACATGTTTTTGCGGCACTTTGCCCACCGAACACTGTGGTGATGACCATTTTGCATGTTTCCCCCTCTACCTTTGCAGAGGTGGAAATTATGCAAATAGGCCCCTCTTTTCTTTTGAATTTGCGGGGTGCTATCCCAAATTTAAATATGACATCTCATATATGATTTTGGGGTAGCATAGTGCAGGGATCAAATGGTGATGTCCAGGGGATGTTTTGTACAACCCAAGTGGACATGGTGTCAAACCCCTAACCATATCAAACCTGCTTTGCATGTCCTTGCCTTCTTTCAACTTCAGTGCATGTTGAATCTTAGTCATCTGATCAATTTCAAGTTCTTTTCATATCATCTTCAACTCTTTGCATCATCAAACCAGCCCCTAGCATATTGTCATATGCAAAGTGGTTGGGTTCCTTTCTTTTGTTGCACCTTGGTGTCAATTTCACCGACACTTTCTCCGTCTCCGGGATTGATAATTACTTCACGATGTTTATTAATGTTATTGTTATTATTGTTTCATGCCATGCCATGTTACCATGTTATTTACACCAAAAATTAAGGCTAAGACCGAAGCCATTCAACTTAAGTAAATTGCATATGAATTTTTTGACGTGTCGTCACCACCTTCATTTAAATCTGACTAGATAGGGTCACATCATGTCTATTAAACTTGATCATGCAATCTTTGCCCGTGCATTGCACCCATTGCTTACTTGCGTGCCTTTCCTTGCCGGTACTTTATGTTAGCACCTGAGACTGCCGAGGAGACTTACGTGGAGGTTTCCGACACCGAGCCCGAGGACCCTGCTACGTCTGCTTCGACGATCGATTACCCAGGCAAGGGGAAGATTTATACCATTTCTTGATACATTTCTGCCTACCTGCCTAGCTGTAATCCAGAACGTTTGTTTGATCCCATCCACTTTTCTTATGCCACATTCAAAAACCAAACAGCCATGATCCCCACATCCCAGCAAAACTTTGTATTTGCTAAGTTACCGCTGCTCAGCCATTGATTAGTATGAGTAGGAAAACTTGATGCTTACCCTATGCTATGGTTGGGATATCATTGTGTTAAAGAAGTTGGTTGATATTTATTATTACTATGATGTTAATTTATACTTGACGAAAGATGGGAGACCAGGCTGTTCCCACCAAGTGTTTTGTTCCATTTGAGTCACCTAGGTCCCGAGTTCCGGGTATTGTGTTTCTTGACGAGCGTGCCTAATCGTGTGTGGGATTCTATGGGGTCCCCTTGTCTTACCTACCTAGCTTCAAACAGTTCTAGTGGTGGCCCAAGATGATTTACTATTTGCAAACGTGTGTTTTCTAGGTTGGTACCCCAACAGTTTTCTAAACAACTCGGGCTAGCGGAGACATGGTTTCTCTTGTTGGTCCAAACCTGGAAGTTAGGGGGTTGTCCACATCTGTTTGGGCAACTAACCCGACCTCATCCAGACGGTAGAGGCCAATTCGAGAGCGCGACCGGCTTTTAAGTTAGGTGTCGACTCACCTGGGGCCACCCGGAATTGTGCGTTGTTAGTTAGAGGGACTCTGACGTTCCGGATTTTCAGGCGCTTACCTAGCCAAGTGGAAGCCGGGCGTACATGCGAAGGCTATGATGGGCAGTTGGTACACCCTTGCAGGGTTAAATATTTTCGAAAAGCTGTGTCTGCGGTTATGGACGACTTGAGACCTACTCCTTGTTGATAGAATAACATCAATTTGAATCATAATTAAAACTTGCCTACTGTGTGAGTGCCTTTGTTGCTTTTTTCATCCACGGGGACCGAGAGAAGATCCAGGTTGTGTTATGCTTGACGTAAGTAGGTGAATAGCAGACTTATGACACGATGGCACATGTCTTCTTGGATCTTACCCCTACTCTAATAGAACGATAGCCACCATATATGCTAGTGCGGCTGCAACCTTTACTTTTACCTTGTCTTACCGTAGGAAGTCAGTTATCCTATAATGATATAATCTCACCCCTGGTTTCCTTTTGTGCTTTTACTGTTTTTCCTGATCGGCCGCTGCAGTTGAATACTACCTCGACCCGAGCATCGGACGATACTTCGTGGAGGTGCCCCCGGAGGACGACGATGAGGATGACTTCGTTAACTAGATCCTATAGTTGGGTTCCGACGATCCGTGGGTGGACTACTTACGTGCAGCCCTCTCTAGGGCCATTTGGATTTTGACCGTACCCGTCGTGATTGTCTTCCGCTTGTTGCATGATGTACTGTTGGGTTTATGGACCTCTGAGATGATATAATAAATACCAGCGGCGATGTATGCCCTGGACTCTATGTATTTATGTCTTAGTTTTAAATCATTGTTCTTATATCTGTTGTCGAGAACCCGACAGCGACACGAGTGCGAGTGTCGTGAGTCGGTGGCCTTTTATGCGCTACTAACTTGAGCGGGACACGAAAGCGACTAACTCGAGTTAGCACCGCATCGGGGGCCTTACAACTGAGGGACTCTGACGTTCTGGAGTTTCAGGTGCTTACCTAGCCAAGTGGAAACCGGGCGTACATGTGAAGCCTATGATGGGCAGTTGGTACACCCCTACAGGGTTAAATCTTTTCGAAAAGCCGTGTCCGCGGTTATGGACGACTTGAGACCTACTCCTTATTCATAGAATAACATCAATTTGAATCATAATTAAAACTTTCCTACCGTGTGAGTGCCTTGGTTGCTTTTCTTCGTCCAGGGGGACCGAGACAAGATCCAGGTTGTGCTATGCTTGACGTAAGTAGGTGAATAGCAGACTTATGACATGATGTCATGTGCCTTCTTTGATCTTACCCCTACTCTGATAGAATGATAGCCACCATATATGCTAGTGTGGCTGCAACCTTTACTTTTACCTTGTCTTACCGTAGGAAGTCAGTTATCCTGTAATGATATAATCTCACCCCTTGTTTCCTTTTGTGCTTTTACTGTTTTGCCTGATCGGCCGCTGCAGTTGACTACTAACTCGACCAGAGCACCGGACGATACTTCGTGGAGGTGCCCCTGGAGGACGACGATGAGGATGACTTCGTTCAGTAGATCCTATAGTTGGGTTCCGACGATCAGTGGGTGGATTATTTATGTGCAGCCCTCTCTAGGGCCATTTGGATTTTGACCGTACCCGGTCGTGATTGTCTTCCGCTTGTTGCATGATGTACTGTTGGGTCTATGGACCTCTGAGATGATGTAATCAATACCAGCGGCGATGTATGGCCTGGACTCTATATATTTATGTCTTATTTTTAAGTTCATTGTTCTTATATCTGTTGTCGAGAACCCAGCAGCGACATGAGTGCGAGTGTCGTGAGTCGGTGGCCTTTTATGCGCTACTGACTTGTGCGGGACGCGAAAGCGACTAACTCGAGTTAGCACCGCATCGGGGGCCTTACAACTTGGTATCAGAGCAGGACTGACTGTAGGACCCCTTACTGGTCGAAGTTGAGTCTAGAAACTATTTTGTAGTTACTAAGGAAAAATTGGAGAGTAGGAACTCTTTCTTTTTCTTCTTACCCCACCCTCCCACCCCTTTTTCCGTGAGGAAGTGAAACGTTGTTTTCTCTCTGCAACTTATCCCCTTTCAAAACAAATCTAGGTTCTCCTTTACATGAGGCTCCGATTTCTCTATAATTTTTTGCTAGCGACGAGAAGGGTTGGCGTACGTTGAGAACACTGAGCCGCCACTTGGGGTTGACAGCTCCACCTCTCTTACGGCGTACCTCAAGTGAAACTCCTATACAGGGATGGTTCCTCCCCCAATAGGAGACCACTTCGGCGGGCCGCTCAGGGCAGATGTCTCAACGTTCAGGTCTTCAACCACTCGTATATATTGTTGTGTGCTCGCTAGCAGATTATTATCTTGGATTCGGATGATCTCGGTTTGGGGATTCCAGTAGCACCTAGCTTTTGACTTTCTGGGTTAACCTTGGTGCTATTTCAGCCTTCAGCTTTCTCATATCTCGTGAGGATGTTTTTTGTCAATATTGCTTTATCTTCTGGTTTCGTCGATGTTTCAACCATGTTCTCATAAGTGTTCTTGTATACAGGATACCAAGAGCGAACATGCCGCCGCCAGAGAACCCTCTCCTTGGGGAGGCTGTGACCACAGTGGCTCAGGGCACAGCTGCGATCCTACAGATGCTGCAGAACCAAACTGCCCAGAGGAGTGATCGACCACACTACACCACTCTGCAGCAATTCCTCGCTATCAACCCCCCTAGGTTCTCCGAGGCTCGATACCCGCTGGAAGCGGATGATTGGATCGCATAGATCAAGAGGCACTTCAATGCAAACACCGTCAGACCAGTCGACTACGTCACCTTCGCCTCCTTCCAGCTTCAGGGTGCAGCAGCCAGCTGGTACGATACCTACAAGGCCAACAAGGGCGACGCTATCATCACGTGGGCAGACTTCGTCGCAGACTTTAGAGCAGCACATATTCCGAGTGGCTTGATGGACAGTAAGCGAGAGGAGTTCTTGGCTCTGAGACAGTGTGACAGGTTAGTTCAGGAATACAACCTGGCCTTCGTATGGCTCGCCAGGTACGCTCCGGAGCAGGTCAGCACAGAGGCCAAGAGGATTGCCAGGTTCCGTGGGGGTCTCAGCACAGAGATCAAGTACACACTCAGCCAGTGCAACCCCACGCTGTTCTCGCAGTTCGTGGATCAGGCTATCCGCCAGGAGTCAGCCAGAGCAGAGTGGGAGAGAGCACAGTTCCGCAGTGATGGTTCACAAGAAGAGAAAGACTTGGGTTACAGAGACACCACCGCAGAGGCAACAGTTCCAGCAGAGGGGGGCAGTTGTCCGCACTTTTTCCCGCCCTCCCTTCCCAGTTCAGCAGGGGCCTCGCTCTACACCACCACACGCGAGGCCACCCAAGCCGCAGCAACAGCCCAGGCCAGGTGTGATTTGCTACAAGTGCAGAGAGCCGGGGCAAACTTCTCCCAACTGCACCGATCCACGCTTTTCTCGGCTCCCACCGCCTCCACCTCTCTCTACTCCGAGCACTGCGATGGTGAAGGCACAGCCACGTGCAGTTCGGGTGAACAACGTGATGCTCACAAATGCTCAGCAGTCTTCAGAGATCTTTCTTGGTAGGTTGCTTGTGTGTTGATACGTCCAAAACGTATCTATAATTTCTGCTTGCTCCATGCATATTTTGTGTGATATTGCTATGATCTAGATACACTTTCATACACTTTTAATCATATTTGGACTAACCTATTAACTCAGTGCACCACAGTGCCAGTTCCTGTTTTTCTATTTCAGTTTTCCCCCGTATAAAAAGTGCTCCAAAAATTCGGGAAAATTCAGATAAAAAATCAGCATGAAGGAACCTTCCGGAAGAACCTGGGTGGGGCCAGAGGGCCACCACCAGGGCCCCAGGTGCCCTGGTGGCGCGCCCTAGAGCTTAGCCACGCCAGGGGGGCGCCTGGACTCCTGGTGGCCCCCCTGGCTTCCCGCCTTCGCCTATATATTCTCCGTCATGGGAAACTTCCGGGAAGAGAACCCTTTTTCGCGATCTCTCCTGTGTTCCGCCGCCGCCGCGCTTCCGAGATCGGGAGCACCAGAAGACCTCTTCCCGGCACCCTGCCGGAGGGAGGGTTGACCTCCGGGAGTCTCCTCTCCACCATGGATGCTTCCCGGATGTCTCGTGAGTAGTTTTCCTTGGACCATGGGTCCGTGATCAGTAGTTATGTGATGTTCTCCTCCCCTCTTTGTTCTTCATGGTTTAGACCTCGTGAGCTGCCCTACATGATCGAGGCACTTTTGTAATCTTTCTGCTGTTGCTATGCTGAGTTTGATGGGATCTGATGGATTATGAGATTATGTTCAGATTGTGATTGAGTAATATATTTGGTTATTATCTCTTATATTTTTGTTCCTAAGTAATTCTTGCATGTTCTCCGTTGCTGTTTATTGCTTTGGCCAAGTAGTAGGTAGTTACTCCAAGAGGGAACGTTATGCTCGATTGTGGGTTCATGCCCCCTGATGACACGCTTGAGTGACAGAAACATGAGTCTAGGGGATGTGTTGTTGCCACAAGGGGGAAAACAACGGTGCTTGTAACCGCGGTTGCAAGGATTGTTTACTTTACGCAAAGTGCTTTTTAATGCAGTTGTCTGTTGCTTTGGGTTTACACTTTGGGTGGGGCTCGCAACTTAATACCAGCGAGATGTTCTGGATAGATATCTCAAGGTGGATGATTAGTAGTAGATGCAGATGGATTTCGGTCTACTTATTTTGGCGTACTGCCCGTGCTTTTGAGCCCCTTCCTTTCTTTTGTAGCATAGTTAGCATTGTGGTGCGTTCATAATCCTGTCAATTGCCCTTCTGTAATTTTTTTACCTTGCATAGCAATTTTATCGTCTTTTGGGAGAGAGACATCACTAGTGAACATCACGTATCCCAGTCCATATCCGCATTACTGTTTCCACGCTTATTTACTTTTCTGCTTTTACTTTCAATTGCTATCATTATCCCTTGTGTTTGATCCTTTGTGAACAACAAGACCGGAGAGATTGACAACCTCTCTGAATTTCGTTGGGAACAAAGTTATTTGTGTCTGTGTGCAGGTCCGCGTCAGTAGCGCTGCTGACACCTACTTATCATCTCTGGAGTCCTACTGGAGACAAACCTTGGTATCTTTACTGAGGGAAATTTTCTACTGTGCTGCATCACGCCTTCCACTTGGGGCTCACCAACGAAGGGCGAGAAGACTACACCCGTCAACTCTCGCGCCATCAAGCAAATTTCTGGCGCCGTTGCCGGGGACTCCGAGTGCTAAGATAGGGGAGTTGCACACTACCCTTTACCTTTGTTTTTTTAGTCTTGTTAGTTTACCTTTCAGTTTTTATCTTTGTGTCTTATATAAAAAATCACAAAAAAAAATCTGCCACACTTGCTGCTGCTATGGGTTCCACTGAAAACACCAAGTTGTGTGACTTCACTAGTCACAACAACCAAGACTTTATCTGCACCCCCATTGCCACACCTGCCACTTCAGCTACCTCTTATGAAATTAAACCTGCTTTGCTAAACCTTGTTATGAGAGATCAAATCTCTGGTGCTGGAGATGATGCTGCTTTACACTTGAAATTTTTTGTTGAATTATGTGGTATGCAAAAGTATAAAGAAGTAGAAGGTGATATTGTTAAGCTCAAGCTCTTTCCTTTCTCTTTAAGGGGAGAAGCTAAAATCTGGTTTTAATCTTTGCCTAAGAATAGCATAGATTCTTGGGATAAGTGCAAAGATGCTTTTATAGGGAAGTACTACCCACCTACTAAAATTATCCAATTAAGGAGTAACATTATGAATTTTAAGAAATTGGATAATGAACACGTTGCCTAAGCTTGGGAATGAATGAAATCTCTTGTTAAGAAATGCCCTACACATGGTTTGACTACCTGGATGGTTATCTAGACTTTTTATGCAGGATTGAACTTTACCTCGCGGAACCTGTTAGATTCGGCCGCGGGAGGAACCTTTATGTCAACTACACTTGGTGCTGCCACGAAGCTTCTCGATGAGATGATGACCAATTATTCCCAATGGCACACCGAACGCGCTCAAACAGGTAGGAAGGTAAACTCTGTCGAGGAAATTACCTCCCTCAATGAAAAAGTTGACTTAATTATGTCTCTACTTACCAAGCAACCCTCTTTTGATCCTCATGATGTCCCTTTAAATTCTTTGGTTGCCCAAGAACAAGTAGATGTGAACTTTATTGCTAGAAATAACTTCAACAACAATGCTTATAGGGGTAATTTTTCTAGCAATCCTAGACCGTTTCCATCCAACTATGGGAACAACAACACCTACCCTAGCAACAACTCCTATAATCCTGTTATACGAAAAGAGACCTACCTAGCTATGAGAAATTGGTAGAAATAGAGAAAGCTACTAAGAACTATATGCACACCCAGTTTGAACAAAACAAATCCTTCTCTAAGCAAATAGGTGAGCATACTGCCATTCTGCAAAACATTTGTGAACAGCTTGATAGCCTGAACAGTGAGATTTCTAATCTCCAAGCTAGACTTACCGCCACTGAAACCCATGTTTCGAATATGTCCCACACCCAATCTACTTTGATAAATCAAATGGCAGCCAAACCGGAAGTTATCCCCATGGAAGAGGATAGAATTAAGAGCCTTCCTACACACCACACAGTTGCCACTATCCAAATTGTTGAGGACACCCAAACTATTAGCACCCAATGCACTCCTAGTCCCGTTGAACCTATTAATGGTGATGCTAATACCTCAACCAGAGATGAAGAAACTCCTATGAACATAGAGGGTTTCAAACAAGTGATCCTAGACGACACTACTACCACCTTTGATAGTAGTGATATTGATTTTGATAGTTGCACCCTCTCAGAAGTTATTAGCTTGCTACACAAAATGTCTAGAGACCCGCACACTAGCACACTTAATCTTGCCTTCACGGAGCATATCACAAATGCTCTCATCAAAGCTAGGGAGGAGAATCTTAGAGTAGAAGCCTCCATACCTAGGAAGCTAGAGGATGGTTGGGACCCTATGATCAAAATTAAATTAAATAACTTCTCTTGCTATGCTTTATGTGATGTTGGAGCTAGTACCTCCGTTATGCTCAAAAGAATATTTGATATGTTTGAATTGAAGCCCTTTGAGCCTTGTTCTTTTGGTGTTCGTCTTGTTTATTCTTCTGTAAAGAAACCTTTGGGGAAGATCGACGATGTTCTTATCATTGTCAATGAAAACTATGTTCCCGTTGATTTTATTGTTATGGATATAGAGTGTGAACCTTTGTGTCCAATTATTTTGGGACGTCCTTCTCTTTGCACCGTTGGTGCGGTTATTGACATGAAAGAGGGGAATATAAAATTCCAATTCCCATTCAAAAATTGGATGGAACACTTCCCTAGAAATAAAATCAAGTTACCTTTTGAGTATATTACTCGGGCTAGTTATTCTCTTTCTCTTGATAAAACTTGATTCTTCTTTTGCATCATGCCTAGCTTAAAGGCATAAAAGAAAGCGCTTTCGGGAGGCAGCCCGCAACGAATTTAGGTTTTTATTTTTCTTTTGTTGTGTCTTGATGTTTGTTACTACTGTAGAAACATCATTGTATCTTTATTTTTCAGCTTTGTGCCAAGTTATAGCCTCTTATGATAAGGGAAGCAAAAGTTGTGACATGCTGTCCAGAAAACAGATTCTGTCCCTTGACAGAAAAATTCGAATCAAATCACCAGATCATCTTTCTGATCTGAATTTTTTTGACAGCGTGCTCTATACAATTGTGAAACTTTCGTATGTTCTGAGTTTTTTGATTTGAGTTGCAGAAGTGCCCCTAAAAAATTCTTTACTACCTGCTGGTCTATTTTTCACAGATTCTGCCATGTTTTGCCTCTCTTCACTTTTGCAAACCTTAAGCTTGCTTTTTCTTTGCAAAAACCTTTTGGCACTCTTTATAAACAGTATCTCTTCAAGAATATCTTTATATCCAGTGGGGAAAATTTATTTTATTAAGGGTACTAACCTCTCTAATCAGCTTATGATGAGTTATGTATGAAGGGAGTTTTCAAGTGTGCGATGGAAGATGATGAAAGAAGATCCAGGAGTGTCAAGCGCTCAAGCTTGGGGATGCCCCCATGCATCCCCAATAAATATTCAAGGAGACTCAAGCTTCTAATCTTGGGGATGCCCCCGTGCATCCCCTTCTCCATCAACAATCATCAGTTCGTCCTTCGTCTCACTATATTTTTATCACTTCATGCGTTATGTGCTATGCTTGGAGCGTCTCGCTCTTAGGTTTTATTTTTAGTTTTCTTTAGCTTTTCTTGCTGTTCATAAGAAGTTAGATCCCTTCTTACTTTGTGTGGGAGAGAAACACGCTCCACTTTCAAAATCTAGAACACATCATAGGATTTTTCCTGCCTATCTTTTTTCTGTTGTGTGTTCTTTATCTTTCCATAGCTACTGCCATGTTTAGTTTTAGTCTTAGTTTGTCTTTAGCAAGAGCCTTGGCTTTTGTTTAGTCTATTGCTGGAACTCTTTTTAGTATTCATGTTTATCTTGTTAAAGAGATTTGGTTGTTGCACTGAGTTGTGTCTTGTCTTGAAAGTAGATAATTGAGGTTGTTATTTAATTCTAGTAGTAACTTGCAATAGTTTTGAGGTATTGTTGTGAGTAATGTTTGAAATTTTGGTGTCAAGAGCTCTAGCCTATTAGTGATAGGTGTCGTATTTTGGGCAATCCGTGTTTATTTTCAAAACCTACAAAACCAGTTGAGAACTCTAGCTACTAGATGGATCACTAATCTTTGGAGGGATCGAATATTAGAGTACACTCACGTACCATGAGTCGAGGATGCGCAAGGATAACCAAACCCCCATACACTCCTCCTCGGGGTACTTGTCTCTTTGTGAACCTCCTTATTAGATTGAGAGTTACCGATAATAAGTGCATGAGTTCTTCGGACTAATGTAAGTATTGAAAGTTGACACTTCCACCTTCCCATACTTTGCTAGCCTCTCCCGTGTCGTCCATTGCCTTCTTCTCACTCCAAGAGTTGGTGTCCACCTTCGCCGGTACATCCAAACCCTTGGCTTGATATGCTCTGTCATCATAAACCTCCTTATATCTTTCCTCAAAACAGCCACCATACCTACCCAGCAAGGAATTTCCATAGCCTTTCCGAGATATATTTCCATGCAACATCCACCTCTTCATGACTTGATCTTCATGTCATACATGTTCCTGCTACACTGGCAGCGACATACATTGCATACATCATGTTAGTTATATCTTCTTTATGATTTTGAGTACCTTGTAAAGTGTGAAAGATCTCCTTTACCTTCTTGTAAAATAGAGTGTTTCCCTTAACTGAGGAAAAGATCCCAAAGTGGACACAATAAAAGATCCCAAAGAGGACAAATGAGAGTTCAATAGAAAGATCCATTGAGGCCACCAAAAAATACAAAAAAAAATAAAAAAAGAGAAAAAGAAATAAAAAGAGAGAAAGGGGCAACACTACTATCTTTTTGAGAGATCCACACTAGTACTCCCTTTATATCCTTCTACTCCATAGAGATGATCATCATGCATATAGCTATGTGGGGACCTTCACACTATAGAACTTGGCTTGCATATTCCAAGGATGAGCCTCCTCAAACGAGCTCTAGGCCTTCATGAGCGAGCAAGTTAGATGCACCCCCACTAGTTCCATTGGAGAGCTTCCTAGCTCGTATGTGCATCCGTTGCATGGCAATCCCTACTCCTCACATCATATCTATCATTTGGCATCTCTTGCCTATGATTGTCCTCATTGATGTGAGCCTTTCTCCTCCTTTTTTGTCTTCCTACTCCATACTTCTCTCTTTGCCATTCTAAGTGTCAACTCTCGTGCTTACGCTCATCCATTGCATGAGTTCTCAAAATATTGAAAAAGGAGTGGATCAAATTGACTTGTACCTGGCTAGTGGTCTAGGGACGAGTCAAGATAAGATTCCAGAAAAAGACCAAGTATGAAACTTTAGTAGTTTGAGTTCTCAACAAATAAATGTTTTTTCTCGTATTACCTATCCCCCTTCTTGCACGCAAACACCATTTGGAGACATTCGAGTCACGGACAGCGAGAGCTCTTGCACCTTTTGTTCTTTTGTTACTTGTTTCAATGCTAATATAGACTCTTGCATGTTATGACTTGAATTGAGTCTCTAACCTTGATTGCTTTACTTTTCAAAGTTCTTTTATGGTTGCTAGCGTGTCACCACAGAAATTATGCCGTTATCATTTACCTACTCGAGGACGAGCAGGAATTAAGCTTGGGGATGTTGATACGTCTAAAACATATCTATAATTTCTGCTTGCTCCATGCATGTTTTGTGTGATATTTCTATGATCTAGATACACTTTCATACACTTTTGATCATATTGGACTAACCTATTAACTCAGTGCACCACAGTACCAGTTCCTGTTTTCTATTGTTTTTCTATTTTAGTTTTCCCCCATATAAAAAGTGCTCCAAATATTCGGGAAAATTCAGATAAAAAATCAGCGTGAAGGAACCTTCCGGAAGAACCTGGGTGGGGCGAGAGGGCCACCACCAGGCGCCCTGGTGGCGCGCCCTAGGGATTGGCCGCGCCAGGGGGGCGCCTGGACCCCTGTTGGGCCCCCTGGCTGCCCCCCTTCTCCTATATATTCTCCGTCACGGGAAACATTCGGGAAGATAACCCTTTTTCGCGATCTCTCCTCTGTTCTGCCGCCGCCGCGCTTCCGAGATCGGGAGCACCAGAAGACCTCTTCCCGGCACCCTGCCGGAGGGAGGGTTGACCTCCGCGAGTCTCCTCTCCACCATGGATGCTTCCCGGATGTCTCGTGAGTAGTTTTCCTTGGACCATGGGTCCGTGATCAGTAGCTATGTGATGCTCTCCTCCCCTCTTTGTTCTTCATGGTTTAGACCTCGTGAGTTGCCCTACATGATCGAGGCACTTTTGTAATCTTTCTGCTATTGCTATGCTGAGTTTGATGGGATCTGATGGATTATGATATTATGTTCAGATTGTGATTGAATAATATATTTGGTTCTTATCTCTTATATTTTTGTTCCTAAGTAATTCTTGCATGTTCTCCGTTGCTGTTTATTGCTTTGGCCAAGTAGTAGGTAGTAACTCCAAGAGGGAACGTTATGCTCGATTGTGTGTTCATGCCCCCCGATGACACGCTTGAGTGACAGAAACATGAGTCTAGGGGATGTGTTGTTTCCACAAGGGGGAAAACAATGGTGCTTGTAACCGCGGTTGCAAGGATTGTCTACTTTACGCAAAGTGTTTTTTAATGCATTTGTCTGTTGCTTTGGGTTTACACTTTGGGTGGGGCTCGCAACTTAATACCAGCGAGATGTTCTGGATAGATATCTCAAGGTGGATGATTAGTAGTAGATGAAGTTGGATTTCGGTCTACTTATTTTGGCGTACTGCCCGTTCTTTTGAGCCTCTTCTTTTATTTTGTAGCATAGTTAGCATTGCGGTGCGTTCATAATCCTGTCAATTGCCCTTCTGTAATTTGTTTACCTTGCATAGCAATTTTATCGTCTTTTGGGAGAGAGACATCACTAGTGAACATCACGTATCCCGGTCCATATCCGCATTACTGTTTCCACGCTCATTTACTTTTCTGCTTTTACTTTCAGTTGCTATCATTATCCCTTGTGCTTGATCCTTTGTGAACAACAAGACCGGAGAGATTGACGACCTCTCTGAACTTCGTTGGGAACAAAGTTATTTGTGTCTGTGTGCAGGTCCGCGTCAGTAGCGCCGCTGACACCTACTTATCATCTCTGGAGTCCTACTGGAGACAAACCTTGGTATCTTTAGTGAGGAAAATTTGTTGTTGTGCTGCATCACGCCTTCCACTTGGGGCTCACCAACGAAGGGCGAGAAGACTACACCCGTCAACTCTCGCGCCATCATGTGTTCAGTTCCCGCGACAGTTCTGTTCGATTCCGGAGCTTCCCATTCTTTCGTCTCCCAGAGGTTCCCTGAGGAGCAGGTCCTCACCTAGGAGGATTTTCCCGGTTCGTTGTCTATTGTTTCTCCCGGTTCCAAGATGGATTCTTCTGTCCGTGCCCCGTTTGTAGGAATTGATTTTCAGGGTCTCCTTTTCTCTGCTTCCTTGATTTTGCTTCCACGTTCCGACATTGATGTCATCTTCGGCATGGATTGGCTTGTCACAACCCTAGTTTTGGTATGTGCTTTTTATTTTTAGAAATAATTTCATCATGTTTAAAATCTATGGTTTACGAATTGGGGATTTGGAAAAGCCTCAAAATGAATTTAAATAAAAGGCCAGAGAAAAATCTTTTTCCAAAAATCCTTTGATGATTTTGAAAATCTCTAATAATGGGCATGATCACATTTCAAGTGTTGTGGGTCCAACCACATGCTCAAGGAATTTTCAAATATTCAAACAGAGGCTTGGAAATTAAATTTAAATGCTATTTGAATTGAAATTCAAATGTTTTGAATTTCAAAAATCGTCAAAACTTGGGAGTGGCTAGTACTATGTCACCTATGTCCAAGATAAATATTTGGGGATTTTTAAAAATGCTTTGGTATTTTTTCAGAGCAAAACAAATAAAAGAAGAAACAATAAAGGCGGCCCAGCCCACCAGGGGCACGCCCGTCTTCTTCCTGGCGCCAAGAGGACAGCGCCGTGGAGGGCATGCCCAGGCCGGCTGCCACCTCCTAATTGCCACACAGCTGCTCCCCCCGTCCTCATCCACGCCGTGGACGCCCCCCGAAGCCTCCCCCTTCCATTTCGCCTCCCCTAGACCCTTTCCCCCTCGTCCCCAGTGAGATCCCGCGAAGACCCAAAGCGTTGCGAGCTCGCCGTCGTTCCTCCACGCGGCCACCGGCCTTCTCCCGCCGCACCAACTTGTCCAGGACGTCCGCCATCGCCGTCTTTGTCACCGTGGCCGCTCAATTGAGCCGAGGAGCCCCCGAGGACGCCGCCCCTTCATTGACTCGCCACCGGCCGCCATGGCTTCTTCCACAAAATTTGCCGCCTACCGGACCTCCCCGAACTCGCCGGCGCCTCCTTCAAGCTCAGGGTGAGCTTCTACTTCCTCCCCGCCCCTCCGTTCCTCTCCCGGGTGCCCCTGTCGATGAGCTCATCGGAGCCAGAGCTCGGCCGCCGCGGGAGCTCGACCCCGCCGTGGCCTTAGGCCTCCTCCGGTGCGCGCAAAGGCATCCCTGGACGCGCACGTGCACGGGGCACGTTCTGGTGCCCCTGTCGTGGCCTCCCGTGCCCGCAATCGTCGGCAGCAGAGGGCGCCGCCGTCTCACGTGGCCACCGGCGGCTAAACGCCGGCCGGCCTGGTTAATTAGGGGGCTAACCCCCTGTTCATTTGACCCAAGGTCAATGACAGGTGGGCCCAGGGCCCCCCTCTAATTAACCAGAGGCTAATTAAAACGGGGATTAACCCCTGGGTCACTGACCAAGGGGTCCCACATGTCTCCCCCCCTGCGTCAGCATGGCTCAGGCATGACGAATTAACACTTAAATCATTTCATTTAATCAGAAAAATTACAGAAATTGATTAAATCTTTGAAATTCAATAACATTTAAACCATAACTCCAAATCAAAAGTGTAATATAAGAAAAATCATCAGAAAAATGCAAGGATTCCAAATATCATATTTTCATAGATGAAAAGCACATCTATGATGATGGACCAGTAGCATTTAGCTATTTGGGTTATTTGGAATAATTCAAAATAAATGTTTAAATCATTTCAAATTAAATCTTTGCAATGACAACCTTATCACATGAACATCAGAGGCATATCATACACATGACAACATGGTTTACCATATCCAAACATTAGCAAATGCAACTTTGGATAATTTGAACAACATTTGGAGTTTGAATTTGAACTCCTTTTCAAATCAACTTCAATTAACTTGTTGCAAATTGAACATGGATCACATCAGTACCATGCCATGATTCATTTCTTGAATGTGCATTGCAATGTGATGTTTACATTGTTGTGGTCTCGGTGTATGTTTCTTCTCGATAGATTCATCCCTGGACGTAGTTTTTGACTGCCCTGAAGAATTACACATCGTGATCGTCAACAAGGCAAGCAAACCCCCTTTGATCATATCTATAAAAACCCAGTTTCCCTCTTGTTGTCTTATGCATGATTATGTGATTCACATGTTACCATTCTATCTCTAGTTGAACCCATCCTTTGCATGACCTATCATTGCTGCTACAGTATTAAGGAAACCTCAACCTAGCAGATACAAGAGTTGTTTGTGCTCATCATGTGGCCCTTCATCGATGTTATGCTATGCCATGCTAGAGTTGTTTGCAATGAAGTTGATCCGTCTGGTGATGTATCGGGATGGTAGTGAACACATGCAACCAGGTGGTAACGTGTTGATGAAGTCGACCTAATATAAGTGAACAATGAGAGGATGTGTAAGAGTACACAGTGGGTTGTCTCATTTACACTGCCATAGGCCCCGAGTTCTTGTGTTGTGATCCAAGACACAGATTACTACCACATGATGGGCTCATTGACCCCTCTCGACCTATTAACTCACCCCGACTATGGTCCCGGATTCGCATGGGTTAATTTTCTTCTATTTGATTTCATAACGTAGCACGGTTTTAGGCAAGCCAAGCACCATCCGTCGAGGTAGGCTTGTCGGACCGTCCATACATCGTCTGGGTCCTGAACGGAAACCCCGGCCGGATTCTCGATTGGGGTACAACTCAGATAGGCGATCCCCTGGACTAGAGTTGGAGTCGTGAGGTATGTGTCGTGGTACTATCCTTGCCGACATCGCTTGAACATGACGAGTTCTAGGCGGTAAGTGGTAGCTACGTATGTGAAGAAGTACACCCCTGCAGGGTTAATGAACTATTCAAATAGCCGTGTCCGCGGTTATGGACTACTTGGAGATCTTTACTTGATTATTAGACAACTCAAATGGATACTCTAAAAATCACAACATAAGTTTGAGTGCTTTGGGTTGCTTCCTCGTGGGGAAGTCGAGGAAGGATCCATGTTGGTGTATTGATGTGGTGATCAAGATTAGATGGACTCGAGTGCGCCTTTCATCTCAACTCTATGTAGTCGTAGTACAGGATAGCCAAGTCAAAGCTTTCTGCATTACAACCCTACTTTCCTTTACCTTGATACCTGAGCATGAGTAGTATAGTTCTGACGTAAGTATTGCTGAGTATGACTTTGTACTCACGTTTGCTTATTCTATGTTTTAGAGACGAGACCATTGAACCTGATGGTGGCCTCCCCTCAAGCTCGACGTCGACGAAGTAATATTGTCCCAGACAGCAGCCTGGTCCCTCTGGACGGTCGTTGTTTTTTCTTAAAGGTTTCTTAAGCCATTTGTTAACCTTGTCTTTATTAAGACATAATTTGCTTCCGTTGTTGTATGATGTAATGTTGGGTCACAGTTATGTGATCTCTGCTTGTAACACTACTATACCTGCTCTGTATAGCAGATGCAATAAAACTTTGAGTTGTAGAGTTCATGTTGTGTTACCTGCTGTTTACACTAGACATGTATGCCGTGTGTATGATTATAACGTGCATGTCTTAGTGTGGGATTCGATAGCTTAGTTGAGTTCTTGCCGACGGTCTTTCATACACCAAGTGGCCCTTAGATTTGCGCAGCTTGGGGCATCGCAATGCGATTGCTCGTGACTCTGTCACGTGGTACACTTTGTTGTATGATTGAGCCCGCTCGAGATCCCGACTAGGTGATCGGGCTGGAGTCTGTTTATGTAAGTGTTATGATTTAATCGATAATATGGTTGAGGCGACTTGTCTATGAGTATGGGATTTCACCACCCATAATCATTTAGACTTGTGAGCGGACGATGCGGACCCATCTCAGTTGACCATCCGGCCTGGATGGGATGCCCCTCACGTTCGATGCTTTCCGAGAGTGTTCTGTGCTTGGCCTTGCCTGCTTAGACTAGTGGGTACGACTCTCAGCTCTTCATATGATTGAGTTGTAGCAGGAATTACATATGCAAACCCCGGGTCCCGATAGACTTGATATCAGAGTAGGACTGCCTGTAGGATTACTAAACTTTGGCCGAAGTCGAGTCTAGCATTCTATAGTTATATAGTTACTTTGGGTATAAGGGAACAACGTAAGGCTTCATTTTTCTCCTTACCCTCATCGATCTGAGTTCTGAGTCAACCTCATCTTTTCTACGGGAAGATAGGAATAGGCTCTTTTATGTCTATACTAAAACATCTCGTTGTTTGCTTCTCGTTAGCTGTAGGAATGTTTTGGTCATCTAGAGTCACCATTCCTTTGAGCCTTTTGAGAAGGTTCTAATCATTCTTGAAGATTGATTCATTTTTCCACCCCGGTACAGCCGTTATGCTGTCCGATTTGTCCCGTGTTTCCAGTGTTTCCAATGCTTTGCATTACAATCTTGTGCGCTCTTAAATTATGTCATCTTTGCGTTGATTCCATCATAAATCCTACTCTGATTGTTGATTTTTATCACAAAGAATGTCAGGTGGGACTAGATGTGCTGAATCTGGTCACGGTAATCAAAGTGGTGATGATGATCGTCCTTCACCGCCTTCTGCAGTGGAAATCATGATGGAGGCTGAGCGAAATCGACGTGATCAAACATGCCTTTTGGAGCTCATTGAGAAGAAAACTTCTCTCTAGCGAGATGCGGTAATATCCATCCAGGATTTCATCCTTTTGAACCCGCCAGTTTTCCGATGTTCATCTGAGCCCCGTGATGCCAATGATTGCCTCCGTTCTATCGAGTGTAAGCTTGAGACGGCGCATGTTTCCCCAGATGATCGTGTGATGTTCGCAACATACTTTCTGGAAGGTGCTGCTGGTGAATGGTGGGAAAGTTTTGTTGCAATGCACCCTAATGGTCACGTAGTGACTTGGAAGGAGTTCCGTGATGCCTTCCAAGGGTACCACATTCTGGATGAGCTGATGGAAAGAAAGAGGGAAGAGTTCTGCACTCTATCTCAGGGAAGTATGACTGTTCATCAGTACATGACTGAGTTCAATAATCTTTCTCGTTATGCCCCTGAGAAGGTATCAACCGATGCCAAGAAGCAAGCAAGGTTCCGCAAGGGACTTAGCCCTATCCTTCGTCATGATCTCAATCTCCTTGAATTTGTCAACTTCGAGGATTTGGTTAATAGATCATTCAGAGCTGAGCATGGAAATGAGGTCTTTGAAGAGTCTCGCAAGCGTGATCGTGATCTTGCATCCTCTTCTAGTTCGGGTTCTCAGAAACGTCGAATTTGGATCCCAACTAGTGCAATTCCTTCGCACTTGATTCCAAGACCATATCCACAAAGCAAGAAAACCCAGAAATATAGTAGAGAGCTTGCCATACAAACTCCACAACCTAACACCCGTTTTTTCTACAAGTGTGGTAATCCTGGCCACATTGCACGACAGTGTTCATTGCAGGAGAATGTTCCTCCTCTTCCAAAACATAAAGCCAAAGCTAAGCCACCAAAGCCTTCCAAATCCAAGTCCGCTATTGTTGAATACGGACGTGTGAACCATGCCACCATCAAAGAAGCCCAAGAGGATACTAAGGTTTTACTCGGTACACTTCCTGTTAACTCCAAACCTGCTTCTGTTCTATTTGATTATGGAGCCTCTCATTCCTTTTTGTCTGAAAAGTTCGCACTCCTGCATGACATTTCATTTGAGGAGTTGCCTACCCCTTTCATGATTAAAACTCCAGGTTCCACATGACGTACCAGTAGGGTAAGTCATGACAATGAAATTGTCGTTGAGGATGTTGTATTCCTTGCTTCTCTCATAGCACTCAAATCTTCAGATATCGATATCATCTTAGGTATGGATTGGTTGTCAAAACACCGTGCCAAGATTGATTGTGCCACTAAATCGGTTCTACTCACTCATCCTTCCGGAAAGATAGTCCATTTCGCATCTCAAGGTTCAGAAACCCAGCTATATTCGTTGAATGAACATCCCCTTCCTAACCTTGAAGATATTCCGATAGTTTGTGACTCTCCGGATGTCTTTCCAGAAGAGCTGCCAGGAATGCCTCCTGACAGATGTGTAGAATTCATTGTAGATCTTATCCCAGGAACCGCCCCAATTTCCAGACGCCCATATAGAAAGGCCCCACATGAGTTAGCTGAGCTTAAAATCCAACTTGAAGCTTCGTTGGCAAAAGGCTTCATCCACCCTAGCTCATCGCCATGGGGTCGCCCCGTTCTGTTCGTAACAAAGAAAGATGGGACAGAAAGGATGTGCATAGACTATCGTCCGCTAAATCTAGCGACGATAAAGAACAAGTACCCACTGCCCAGGATCAATGATCTTTATGATCAACTTGCTGGATCCTCTGTCTTCTCCAAGATGGATTTGAGATTAGGTTATCATCAAATCAAAATCAGAAACGAGGACATTCCCAAAACGGCTTTCACTACTCGTTATGGTCTTTACGAGTACACCGTCATGTCCTTCGGTTTAACCAATGCCCCAGCCACTTTTTCGCGCTTGATGAATTCGATCTTCATGGAGTACTTAGATAAATTTGTTGTCGTTTATCTTGATGAAATTCTCATCTACTCGAAGAACGAAGAAGAACATGCTGAGCATCTAAGGCTGGTATTAATGAAACTTAGAGAGCATCGCCTTAATGCTAAGTTTTCCAAATGTGAATTCTGGCTTCCAGAAGTGACCTACCTAGGCCACGTGATTTCTGCAAAAGGCATTGCTGTGAATCCCGAGAGAGTTCAGGCCGTCCTTGATTAGACTCCACCTGAATCGGTTAAACAAGTTAGGAGTTTTCTTGGCTTAGCAAGCTATTGTCGCTGCTTCGTTGAGAAATTCTCCAAAGTTGCAAAGCCTCTAACTGAACTCCTCAAGGAAGAAAAGAAATTCGAATGGACCCCCAAGTGCGAGGAAAGCTTTCAAGAGCTAAAAAGAAGATTGACTTCTGCACCCGTACTTGCGCCTCCAAACACCAAAAGGAATTTCGAAATCTATTGTGATGCTTCACGGGAAGGGTTAGGATGCATACTTATGCAAGATCGACATGTGGTAGCATATGCTTCACGCTAGTTGCGACCACATGACGAGAACTATCCTACCCATTATATTGAACTCGGTGCCGTAGTTCATGCCCTGAAGACTTGGCGACATTACCTCCTTGGTAATCGTTGTGAAATCTATACCGATCACCAAAGCCTCAAATACATATTCACCCAGCCAGATCTTAACCTCAGGCAAAGACGCTGGATAGAGTTGATAAAAGATTACGACTTAAGTATATCTTACACCCCAGGCAAAGCCAATGTCATGGCAGATGCACTAAGTCATAAGTCGTATTGTAACAACCTCATCTTACAACAGTATCAACCACTTCTCTATGAGGAATTTTGGAAAGCTCAATCTAGAGATTGTTCCCCATGGATTCCTTTCCACCTTGATTGTGAAACCAACTCTTGAGGATCAAATCAAAGCTGTTCAACAACGTGCTCGAGGTATCCGATATATAAAAGAAAACATTGCTAGCGGTAAGGCCAAATGTTTTGCCCTAGACCATGAGGTACTTTGTACTTCGAGAATAGGATGGTAGTTCCGAAGAATATAAATCTAAGCCAGCAGATCCTTAAGGAAGCTCATGACACCCCTCTCTCGATACATCCTGGTAGTACTAAGAAGTATCAAGATCTAGGCCAGAGATTTTTGTGGACTAGGATGAAGCGAGAAATCGCTCGTTATGTTGTTCAGTGCGATGTTTGTCGTCGTATGTGTCAGAACCCCAACTAGGGTAAGTTCTAGGGTTGCTTGTGTCCTTTGCATCATGCAAAATTTTAGAAATAAATTCAATAATGGGGAAAAGAAAAGCCCTAAAGAATTTAATTTAAATGGCCAGACAAAAATTGCTTCCAAAATTTCCTCTGGCATTTTTGAAAATTCTTATAAATAGGGCTTGGAAATTAAATTATAAAGTGAAGTGGGTCCCACTGCATGCACCAAGATTTTTCAAATATTCCAAATAGGGCTTGGAAATTAAATTAAACTCCAATTTGAATTTAAATTCAAATTGTTTGAATTTCAAAACTCACCAAAACTTGTGAGTGGCTAGTGGCTTGACACCTAAGCTCACATAAAAGATTTGGGGATTTTATAAAATGTTTTGATTTTTTTTTTATCAAAACACAACAAATGTTAGAAGAAATAAAAAAGAAAAATAAAAGAAAAGGGGCCACCTTACCTCTCGCCTAGGGCGAAGGCCCATCTGGCCCAGCCCAAAGGGGCAACTTCGTCTTCCTCCCCGGCCAGCCGAGCACGCCACTGTGTGGCGAGCATGCGCTCGACGCCGGCCACGCAGCAGGCTACTCTGGCCTCTACCTCGCGCCAGGGGACGCCCCCAAGCCTCCTCCTTCCATTCCCCCCTGGAGCCTCTTCTTCTCCACCTCCGGCGAGAACCCTCAAAGAGCAGAGCGCCCCGCAGTTCGACGTCGCTCCATCACGCGGCCACTGGCCTCCTTTCATCGCGCCAGCGTGTCCAACGCGTCCGCGGTGGAGTCCCTCGTCGCCCCGTCCAGTCTATTGAAGCCCAGGACCTACGACGGCGACGCTAGCTTCAAGCTCCACAGCCACGGCCACTCGTCTCCCTAATCTTCCCTTGTGCTCTCGGCGCCCACCTAACCTTCCCTTGTGCACCTCGTGGTGCGCGCGCGTGCGAGGCTTTGCCTGGTGCCTCTCCCGTGCCAAGAGGAGGCCGGAGAGCCCCAGACCAGTGGGCACTGTCGCCTCTAGAGGTCGCCGCCGACTGTATTCCGGCGAGGCCGACGTGGCCTGTAATTAGGGGGCTAATCCCCCTGTTAGTTGACCCTTGGGTCACTGACTGGTGGGCCCTGGCCCCCCCTAAGCTAAGTTAAATTTTAATTAACACGGGTTAACCCCCATTGAGAATGACAAGAGGGCCCCACTGGCCAGAAGAACCCCCCCCCCCCCACGTCATGATGATGTCAGCATGATGCAGTAATTCTTTTTCTGAATTAAAAGAATTCCAGAGAAATCAGAAAAATCCAAAAAATAGCAAAAACTTCAGTAAATCATAGAAAATTCATATTAACTCCAAATTAAACATATAATATATGAAAAATTATCAGAAAAATGCAAGGATTAAGAATATGCAAAAAAAATTCATGTTTTACCATTTTAAAATGGGGCAACAGTAGCAAGTTTGCATATGGCTTAATTTGAATTCAAATTTGAAGTTTGAATTTGCAAATCCTTTGCAATACACTTCAATTAAATGGAATTGTCAACTCATCAGTACCATGTACATCATGTTTTCACAAATTATCATGTGCTTGAGCATTGTAATTATATTTATTCCTTGTTTGATTGTTTGCTCGATAGACGTGCAACTGGAACCGGAGGCCACCCCCTTCGTTGAAGACACCGTGTGTGAACCTCGCCAGCAAGGCAAGAAAACCCCATTGATCATGTCTATAAAATCGCAATTCCCTCTCAGTCTCTCTTATGCATGTTTAGGAGATCACCTTGTATCGATTCTACCGCATAGTTGAACCCATATCCGATGCATGACCTATAATCTTGTCACAGTAGTAAGCAAACCACAATCCTAGCTGACATAGGAGTTGATTGATATCATGTGGCCCCTGCAACTGTTACTTCTTACTGCATGCTTAGAGGTTACATTGAGGTTACTTTGATCTGTGAGTCAGGATGGATGATCACAGTGGTGTTGATGAAAGTGAAACTGTGTTGGTGAATCCACCCTAATGAAAGCTGAACGATGAGAGGCTGTGTAGGAGTACACAGTGGGTTGTCTCGTTGGACACTGCCTTAAGCACCGAGTTCTTGTATGGTTATCCAAGACAAAGAGTATAACCACACATTGGGCTCACTGACCCCTCTCGGCCTAGTACCTTGATCCGTGTCGACGTCTAGGAGTCACATTAGTTCGGGCTTTCCATTTGGCATCTGCATAGAAAAAGAATGAAGGAATGGTTGCATCATATAGATATGTGAGTGCACCTGTGAGGCAGCAAAACCATCTGCCAAAGGTGGCGTCTCGGTCACCTGCATTGTTTGAGTCCGTTTCGTTGATCCGGCCGGGCTCTCGAGCGGAGGCAACTCAGATAGTCGACTCCTGGAATAGACCGGTTGTGAGCAAAGTGTCGTGGTGAACATCCTCGCTGTCACCTTCTGAACGGTGGCGAGCAAAAGGCGGTAACCGATGGTCATGTGTGTGTAGCTTACACCCTTGCAAGGTTAACAAAACTATTCGAATAGCCGCGTCCGCGGTTATGGACTACTTCGAACCTGTACCTGATTATTAGACAACTTGAATGGATACTTCTAAAACTCTCAAGATAAGCGTGAGTGCTATGGTGTTCTCCTCGTGGGAAAGTCGAGGAAGTAACCATAGTGGTGAATTGGTTGGAGACTTGGTAGTGGACTCGTGTACGCTTCTTACCTCAATTCTGGTACTCGTAGAACAGGACTAGCCAAGTCAAAGCTGGCACTTCTGCATGATGAAACCCCACATCCCTTTACCCTGATACTTGAGCTTGAGTAGTGTAGTTCTGATGTAAGTCTTGCTGAGGACGACTTTGTACTCACGTTTCCTTATTCTATGTTTTAGAGTGGTGCAGTGGTCCAACCATTCTGAGAAGGAAGCCACCTAGGAACGAGAAGACCGTCTCCGAGTCGAGTACCCCACCCTCTTCCCGACTACTTCTGAATCTCGAGACGAGATTCTTTTGAATGGGGGCGAGTTGTCACAACCCTAGTTTTGGTATGTGCTTTTAATTTTTAGAAATAATTGCATCATGTTTAAAATCTATGGTTTAAGAATTGGGGATTTGGAAAAGCCTCAAAATGAATTTAAATAAAAGGCTAGAGAAAAATCTTTTTTCCAAAAATCCTCTGATGATTTTGAAAATCTCTAACAATGGGATGATCACATTTCAAGTGTTGTGGGTCCAACCACATGCTCAAGGAATTTTCAAATATTCAAAAAAAGGCTTGGAAATTAAATTTAAATGCTATTTGAATTGAAATTCAAAGGTTTTGAATTTCAAAAAATTTCAAAAGTTGGGAGTGGCTAGTATTATGTCACCTATGTCCCAGATAAATATTTGGGGATTTTTAAAAATGCTTTGGTATTTTTTTCATAGCAAAAAAAAATAAAAACAGAAACAATAAAAAGAAATAAAAGAGAAAGGGTAGAGCCCACCAACCTGGCCCAGCTGCAGCGGAAGGCGGCCCAGCTGCAGCGGAAGGCACGCCCGTCTTCTTCCTGGCGCCAGGACGATAGCGCCGTGGAGAGCATGCCTAGGCCGGCTGCCACCTCCAGCTTGCCACGCAGCTGCTCCCCCCGTCCTCATCCACGCCGTGCACGCCCCCCCCCCCAAGCCTCCCCTTTCCATTTCGCCTCCCCTAGACCCTTTCCCCTTCGTCCCCGGTGAGATCCCGCGAAGACCCGAAGCGCTGCGAGCTCGCCGTCGTTCCTCCACGCGGCCACCGACCTTCTCCCGCCGCACCAACTTGACCAGGACGTCCGCCATCGCCGTCTTCATCACCGTGGACGCTCAATTGAGCTGAGGAGCCCCCGAGGACGCTGCCCCATTCATCGACTCGCCGCCGGCCGCCGTGGCTTCTTCCACCAAATTCGCCGCCTACCGGACCTCCCTGACCTCGCCGGCGCCTCCTTCAAGCTCAGGGTGAGCTTCTGCTTCCTCGCCGCCCCTCCGTTCCTCTCCGGGGTGCCCCTGTCGATGAGCTCATCAGAGCCAGAGCTCGGCCGCCACGGGAGCTCGACCCCGCCGTGGCCTCCGGCCTCCTCCGGTGCACGCAAAGGCACCCCTGGACGCGCACGTGAACGGGGAACGTTTTGGTGCCCCTGTCGTGGCCTCCCGTGCCCGCAATCTTCTGCAGCAGAGGGCGCCGCCGCCTCCCATGGCCACCGGCGGCTAAACGCCGGCCGACCTGGTTAATTAGGGGGCTAACCCCCTATTCATTTGACCCAAGGTCAATGACAGGTGGGCCCAGGGCCCCCGTCTAATTAACCAGAGGCTAATTAAAACGGCGATTAACCCCTGGGTCACTGACCAAGGGGTCCCACATGTCGACCCCCCCTGCGTTAGCATGACGCAGGCATGACGCATTAAAACTTAAATCATTTAATTTAATCAGAAAAATTAAAGAAATTGATTAAATCGTTGAAATTCAATAACTTTTAAACCATAACTCCAAATCAAAAGTGTAATATATGAAAAATCATCAGAAAAATGCAAGGATTCCAAATATCAAATTTTCAGAGATGAAAAACACACCTATGATGATGGAACAGTAGCATTTATCTATTTGGGTTATTTGGAATAATTCAAAATAAATGTTTAAATCATTTCAAATTAAATCTTTGCAATGCCATCCTTATCACATGAACATCAGAGGCATATCATACACATGACAACATGGTTTACCATATCCAAACATTAGCAAATGCAACTTGGGATAATTTGAACAACATTTGGAGTTTGAATTTGAACTCCTTTTTGAAATCAACTTCAATTAACTTGTTGAAAATTGAACATAGATCACATCAGTACCATGCCATGATTCATTTCTTGAATGTGGATTGCAATGTGATGTTTACATTGTTGTGGTCTCGGTGTTTGTTTCTTCTTGATAGATTCATCGCCGGACGTAGTTTCTGACTGCCCTGAAGAGTGACATATCGTGATCGTCAACAAGGCAAGAAAACGCCCTTTGATTCTATCTATAAAAACTCAGTTTCCCTCTTGTTCTCTTATGCATGATTAGGTGATTCACATGTTACCGTTCTATCGCTAGTTGAACCCATCCTTTGCATGACCTATCATTGCTGCCACAGTATTAAGAAAACCTCAACCTAGCAGATACAAGAGTTGTTTGTGTTCATCATGTGGCCCTTCATCATGTTATGCAATGCCATGCTAGAGTTGTTTGCAATGAAGTTGATCCATATGGTGATGTATCGGGATGGTAGTGAACACATGCAACAAGGTGGTAACGTGTTGATGAAGTCACCCTAATATAAGTGAACAACGAGAGGCTGTGTAGGATTACACAGTGGGTTATCTCATTTACACTGCCCTAGGCCCCGAGTTCTTGTGTTGTCATCCAAGACACAGATTACTACCACACGTTGGGCTCATTGACCCCTCTCGACCTATTAACTCACCCCGACTATGATCCAGGATTCGCATGGGTTAATTTTCTTCTGTTTGATTTCATAACGTAGCACGGTTTTAGGCAAGCGCAGCACCATCCGTCGAGGTGGGCTTGTCGGACCGTCCATACATCGTCTGGGTCCTGAACGGAAACCCTGACCGGATTCCCGATTGGGGTACAACTCAGATAGGCGATCCCCTGGACTAGAGTTGGAGCCGTGAGGTAAGTGTCATGGTACTATCCTCGCCGACACTGCTTGAAGGTGACGAGTTATAGGCGGTAAGTGGTAGCTACGTATGTGAAGAAGTACACCCCTGCAGGGTTAATGAACTATTCGAATAGCTGTGTCCGCGGTTATGGACTACTTGGAGATCTTTACTTGATTATTAGACAACTCAAATGGATACTCTAAAAATCTCAAGATAAGTGTGAGTGCTTTGGATTGCTTCCTCGTGGGGAAGTCGAGGAAGGATCCATGGTGGTGTATTGATGTGGTGATCAAGATTAGATGGACTCGTGTGCGCCTCTCATCTCAACTCTATGTAGTCGTAGTACAGGATAGCCAAGTCAAAGCTTTCTGCATTACATCCCCACTTGCCTTTACCTTGATACCTGAGCATGAGTAGTATAGTTCTGATGTAAGTCTTGCTGGGTACGACTTTGTACTCACATTTGCTTATTCTATGTTTTAGAGACGAGACGACTGAACCTGATGGTGGCCTCCCCTCATGCTCGACGTCGACGAAGTAATGTAGTCCCAGACAACAGCCTGGTCCCTCTGGAGGGTCGTTGTATTTTCTTAAAGGCTTCTTAAGCCATTTTTTAACCTTGTCTTTACTAAGACATAATTTGCTTCCGTTGTTGTATGATGTAATGTTGGGTCACATTTATGTGATCTCTGCTTGTAACACTACTACATCTGCTCTGTATAGCAGATTCAATAAAACTTTGAGTTGTAGAGTTCATGTTGTGTTACCTGTTGTTTACACTCGACATGTATGCTGCGTGTATGATTATAACGTGCATGTATTAGTGTGGGATTCGATAGCTTAGTTGAGTTCTTGCCGGCGGTCTTTCATACACCAAGTGGCCCTTAGATGTGCGCATCTTGGGGCATCGTGATGCGATTTCTCGTGACTCTGTCACGTGGTACACTTTGTTATATGATTGAGCCCGCGCGAGATCCCGACTAGGTGATCGGGTTGGAGTTTGTTTATGTAAGGGTTATGATTCAATCGATAGTATGGTTGAGGCGACTTGTCTATGAGTATGGGATTTCACCACCCATAATCATTTAGACTTGTGAGCGGACGATGAGGACCCATCTCAGCTGACCATCCGGCCTGGATGGGATGCCCCTCACGTTCGATGCTTTCCGAGAGTGTTCTGTGCTTGGCCTTGTATGCTTAGACAAGTGGGTATGACTCTCGGCTCTTCATATGATTGAGTTGTAGCAGAATTACATATGCAAACCCCGGGTCCCGACATGGCTTGTGCAACACAAGGCCAATATTGATTGTCCGACTAGATCCGTGAATTTGACACATGATTCAGGCGCAGAGGTCTTGTACACATGTGGCTCTATGACAGGACCAGCACAGTTGTACGCTTTGAACGCAGGAGTCGCGCCTTTGCTCGAAGAAGTCGGAGTTGTCCGTGAGTTCCCAGACGTCTTTCCTGAGGAGTTGCCAGGAATTCCCCCAGTTCGAGCTATTGAGTTCGTTATTGAGCTAGAGCCTGGTACTCAGCCGATTTCTCGGAATCCGTACAAGATGTGTTCAGAGGAGTTGATTGAGCTCAAGAAGCAGTTGACAGAGTTGGAGGCAGGCGGTTTTATCCGTGCCAGCACTTCCCCTTGGGGAGCACCAGCCTTGTTTGTCAAGAAGAAAGATGGGACTAGCCGCTTGGTCCAGGACTATCGCGGTATCAACAAGACCATCAAGAACAAATACCCTTTACCCCGCATCAATGATCTATTCGAACAGTTGAATGAGGCTAAGGTGTTTTCCAAGCTTGACTTGAGGATGGGGTATCATCAAATCTGTGTCCGTGAAGAGGACATTCCCAAGACCGCGTTCAGCACACGTTATGGGCTATATGAGTTCACAGTCATGACTTTTGGGTTCTCAAATGCCCCTCCGACATTCATGAGAGCTATGAACTATTTATTCCAAGAATGGTTTGATGTGTTCGTGATCCTCTACCTCGACGACATCTTTGTCTATTCCAAGTCAAAGGCTGAACATGAGGAAAATCTACGCCTAGTGCTGTAGAAGTTGAGAGAGCACCGTTACTACGCCAAGTTCTCCAAGTGTGAGTTTTGGCTGGACAAGGTCAATTTTCTGGGCCATGTTATTTCCGCTGAAGGAATTGCGGTTGATCCAGAGCGAGTTCGCACTATTCAAGAGTGGGCTACGCCAAAGAATGTGAAGCGGCTAAGGAGTTTTCTCGGACTCGCCAGTTATTGCAGGAGGTTTGTGTAGAATTTCTCCAAAATAGCAAAGCCAATGACTGAATTGTTGTGCAAAGGCAAACGGTACACTTGGTCACCAGCTTGCCAGTCAGCCTTCGAGGAGTTGAAAGAGAAGTTGACCACAACTCCAATTCTCACACCACCAGATCAGTCACAGCCTTTTCAGGTGTTTTGTGATGCCTCATTGCAAGGTCTAGGCGGAGTTTTGATGCAAGGCAGGAACATTGTGGCTTATACCTCACGGCAGTTGAAGACAAGTGAGAGGAATTATCCCACGCATGACTTGGAGCTTGCAGCAGTTGTGCATGCTTTGATCACTTGGTGCCACCTCCTCTTAGGGAGGAAGGTGGATGTGTTGACCGACCACAAGAGTCTGAAGTACTTGTTCACTCAGCCAAATCTGAACTTGAGGCAAAGAAGATGGCTCGAAACCATTACTGAGTACACAGTTGATATTCAGTACACGCCTGGGAAGGTGAATGTCATAGCTGATGCGCTAAGCCGCAAGGGCGATTGCAATAATATCCAGGTGCAGAAGATCCACCCTGATTTGTGTGAGTCCTTTTGAAGATTCGTGAAGCTCAGTTTGGCAGCTCAATGATAGAAAAGATCAAACAGGGCATTGCCGCCTCAGTTCCAAAGTACGGTTGCTTTTCAGTGCATAATTACGGCACCGTGTTGTTCGAAGAGCGAGTTGTTGTTCCCAAGGAGGGAGATCTCAGAAAGGTCATCATGAAGGAAGCCCATGATTCCAAGCTATCGATTCACCCTGGCAGTACAAAGATGTATCAAGATCTCAAGCAAAGCTTTTGGTGGACTCGTATGAAGCGGGATGTTGCCCGTTACGTGTCTCAGTGTGATGTGTGCAGGAGAGTGAAGGCACAGCACCAGAAGCCTGCAGGGTTGCTTCAGCCACTTGAGATTACAGAGTGGAAATGGGATCACATAGAGATGTATTTCATCACAGGCTTCCCCTTGTCGCAGAAGAAGAATAATGCCATATTTGTTGTCATTGACAATCTTTCCAAAGTTGCCCACTTTTTTCCGGTGAAGGACTCCATTTCAGCAGCTCAGTTGGCGGATTTGTACACTGCAAGAGTTGTATCTTTGCATGGCATTCCCAAGAAGATCAGTTCTGATAGAGGCAGCATTTTCACCTCTAAGTTCTGGCAGGCTATTCAAAAGGCAATTGGTACGACAGTGTTGTTCAGTACCGCTTATCACCCTCAGACAAGTGGCCAAGTCGAGCGCGTGAATCAAATCCTCGAGGACATGCTTCGAGCATGTGTCATCTCCTTTGGCATGAAGTGGGAAGAAGGCTTGCCGTATGCTGAGTTCTCTTACAACAACAGTTATCAGGCAAGTCTACAGGCAGCGTCGTTTGAAGTCTTGTATGGCCGCAAGTGCAGGACACCTTTGAACTGGTCCGAGACAGGTGAGAGGCAGCTGTTCGGTCCAGATGTCGTCCAGGAGGCAGAGGACAAAGTGAAGATTGTTCGAGAGCACCTAAAGGTAGCACAGTCTAGGTAGAAGGCCTATTATGACAAAAGGCACCGTGGTGTAGCATTTCAGGTTGCTGATTGGGCGTACCTGAGAGTGTCTCCATTGAGGGGAAATCACCGCTTTGGCATCAAAGGAAAGCTCGCTCCAAGATTTGTCGGATCTTTCCGCATCCTTGAGACTAGAGGACCTCTTGCCTTTCGCCTCGAGCTTCCAGAGAGTCTGTCCATGGTGCATGACGTGTTCCATGTGTCCCAGCTAAAGCAGTGCTTCAAACAGCCAGAGCAGGCCGTTGACTTGGGCGAAATCCAGCTGAGTGTAGACCTTTCCTACTCAGAGCGTCCAGTCCGTGTTCTTGAGACGTCAGAGCGCAAAACTCGCAACAAGACCGTCAAGTTCATGAAGGTGCAGTGGGCACATCATTCGGAGAAGGAAGCAACGTGGGAGCGTGAAGATCATCTCTGTTCTGAGTATCCTGAGTTGTTTCAGGCTTAGATCTCGGGACGAGATCCTATGTTGGTGGGGGAGTGTTGTAAGAGCCCATTTGCAATAATAAGAAATTAACATGATATTGTACCTTGTCTGATGACTTTTTAACTTGGCGTGATGCTAGAGTTTGACATTTCATGTGTTGATTTAAATTTGCACTGGGATTGGAGCCCGTTTAGTTTGTTTGTTTTTGCATCCAAAATGGTTCAAGAAGGGTGTTGGAAGATTTTTCTTTGTTGCATGCATGCTCTCCTTGACCCCAAACTTGGCATAGCCAATTCCTTGCCCTTCCCAAGCTTTTTAAAAACCTTGCAACATTTTTGCCAACTCCAAAAATGAGGGCCACAGTTCAATGTGATTTGAATTTCCAAAAATGACCCCACATTTTAGTTTCTCCAAAAATGGTCAAACCAATTTTATAAATTGTAGAATATTTCAAGGTTTCTAAAACATATTTTTATATGTTTTTCTCTTTTGTGGATTGGCCACAAAAACTCTTGGACTTTTTCTGTTTTTAATAAATGGAAATTGTCTTTTTTTTGCTGGAGGCAGAGGACCTGCCAGGCCCAGCCCAGCAGGCCTCGCCCCATTTCTTCGCGGCCCGGCTGGCCCGTGCCACCGAAGCGTTACGCGGGGTCGTCGATGGCCGCTGGATCAAGATCGGGTGGCCCTGGGTCATCGTCTTTATAGCGTGTCCAGGGTCCCCTCCCTCTCTCTCTCACAGCCGGAGGGCAGCGTCAACGTCGACGCCGGCCGACGTGGCTCCAGCCCCCCCCCCTTATTAAGCTAGAGCCACCCCTCGCCCCATGAACCCTAGGCCGTCCCGTTCCCCCTCTCAATTTTCCTGCCACCTCTCCCATGGACGTCGGGCTTCTCCCCTGTTCCCGCTGATGCCGGTGAGTCCGACGAGCAATTCGTCGTCTCCTCGCCTCGTCGTTGGTCGCGCGCTCGAATTCGTGCCTCTGTGACCCGTCTGCTCCGTTTCCTTCTCGCAGATCGGAGCCAAGGCCACCTTTTCTTCCCCGAGCCGATGACCCCGCCGTGGACGTCTTCTTCCTCGTCGCCGTTGGCTTCTTCCCCGTCGTCCCGCGCTTCGAGCTCGACCACGGCGAACCCCAAGGTGAGCCCCGTGGTGCCCTTCGTCCTCCCGTAGCGAGTAGGACCCGTTTAGCTTGGCGCATGGGGTTCTGCTTCCGCGTGCCGACGTCGCCGATGAGCCACCGTGTCCTCATTGTCCATGGCGTGTCCGGGGTGCGCTCGTGCGTGCTAGGGTGTTCTCTGGCCACGCGTATGGCCTCAAAGGGGGTCGCTTGCGCGGGTTCTTGGTCGTAGTCGCTTGCGCGGGTTCTTGGTCGTAGCAGCGCCGGAGTCTGAAGATCGAGTGATAGACAGTGGCGCCGCCGTGTTCAGTTGAATGTCGTGTCGCCGTCGTGGAGCTAGGGGCCGAATCCGAGGTGCAGGCGTGTAGAGGGAGGTCCTAGCTACGTGTAGGACACCGTGGCTTAGCCGCCGTTGAGCTGTGCACCACGCTAGTGTCGCCGGGAAATCGCCGGAACGCGCGTGTTCTGAATGTTCAGAGAGGTGTGCGTCGCCGCGGCTCTGTTCTCGTCGACGCCGCGCTCTCCCCCTGGCGCCACCGTGGCCATGCGATACTCCTGCGTGGAGGTGGGTGCACCAGCTCACGATTCCTCGCCGGAGTAGGGCAGCAGGAGCCGTGTAGGCGAGGCACTGGTCGCCGGGAAGTCGCCGCCCTGTCGGGTGAAGCCCTGTCGCCGTTTTCTTCAGTCACGTGCGAGTTCGGAGAAGGTACTATGCCCTGGGCCAAGGATGAGGAGAAAAGGCCATGGGCCTGGTCCAGCAGTGGGCTTGGCCCTTTTACTTTTTTTTTGAATTTCTTTCTCCAGCCGAGTGGGCTTGCTCGCTTGGGCCAGGGAGAGAGGAGATGGGCCTCCTGCCCGAGGCCAGCCTAGTTGGGTCTGAGCCCTTTTTCTTTTTCCTTTTTATTTTCTTTTTATTTCTTTTTCAGTTTAAATTCAAATTTGAATTTGTTTTCAAATTCAAATCTGTTTTTAAACTTCAACTAATTTTGGGCACCCCATACATCTTTTTGGGGTAGTTTGACCCACTGAACACAGTGGTGATGACCATTTTGCATGTTGCCCCCTCTACCTTTGCAGAGGTGGAAATTATGCAAATATGCCCCTCTTTTCTTTTGAATTTTCCGGGTGCTATCCCATATCTAAATATGACATCCCATATATGATTTTGGGGTAGAATAATGCAGGGATTCAAATGGTGATGTCCAGGTGATGTTTTGTACAACCCAAGTGGACATGGTGTGAAACCCCTAACCATATCAAACCTGCTTTGCATGTCCTTGCCTTCTTTCAACTTCAGTGCATGTTGAATCTTAGTCATCTGATCAATTTCAAGTTCTTTTCATATCATCTTCAACTCTTTGCATCATCAAACCAGCCCCTTGCATATTTTCATATGCAAAGTGGCTAGGTTCCTTTCTTTTGTTGCACCTTGGTGTCAATTTCACCGACACTTTCTCCGTCTCCGAGATCGATAATTACTTCAAGGTGTTTATTAATGTTATTGTTATTATTGTGTCATGCCATGCCATGTTACCATGTTATTTACACCAAAAATTAAGGCTAAGACCGAAGCCTTTCAACGTAAGTAAATTTCATATGAAGTTTTTGACGTGTCGTCACCACCTTCATTTAAATCTGACTAGATAGGGTCACATCATGTCTATTAAACTTGATCATGCCATCTTTGCCCGTGCATTGCATCCATTGCTTACTTGTGTGCCTTTCCTTGCCGGTACTTTACGTTAGCACCTATGACTCCCGAGGAGACTTACGTGGAGGTTTCCGACACCGAGCCCGAGGACCCTGCTACGTCTGCTTCGACGACCGATTACCCAGGAAAGGGGTAGATTTATACCATTTCTTGATACCTTTCTGCCTACCTGCCTAGCTGTAATCCAGAACGTTTGTTTGATCCTATCCACTTTGCTTATGCCACATTCAAAAACCAAACATCCATGATCCCCACATCCCAGCAAAAATTTGTATTTGCTAAGTTATCGCTGCTCAGCCATTGATTAGTATGAGTAGGAAAACTTGATGCTTACCCTATGCTATGGTTGGGATATCATGTTGTTAAAGAAGTTGGTTGATATTTATTATTAATATGATGTTAATTTATACTTGACGAAAGATGGGAGACCAGGCTGTTCCCGCCAGGTGTTTTGTTCCATTTGAGTCACCTAGGTCTCAAGTTCCGGGTATTGTGTTTCTTGACGAGCGTGCCTAATCGTGTGTGGGATTCTATGGGGTCCCCTGTCTTACCTACCTAGCTTCAAACAGTTCTAGTGGTGGCCCAAGATGATTTACTATTTCCAAACGTGTGTGTGCTTGGTTGGTACCCCAGCAGTTTTCGAAACAACCCGGCCAGCGGAGACATGGTTTCTCTTGTTGGTCCAAACCTGGAAGCTAGGGGGTTGTCCACATCTGTTTGGGAAACTAACCCGACGTCGTCCAGACGGTAGAGGCCGATTCGAGAGCGCGACCGACTTTTGAGTTGGGTGTCGACTCATCGGGGGCCACCTGGAATTGTGCGTTGTTAGTTAGAGGGACTCTGACGTTCCGGAGTTTCAGGCGCTTACCTAGCCAAGTGGAAACCGGGCGTACATGCGAAGCCTATGATGGGCAGTTGGTACATCCCTGCAGGGTTAAATCTTTTCGAAAAGCCGTGTACGCGGTTATGGACGACTTGAGACCTAATCCTTGTTCATAGAATAACATCAATTTGAATCATAATTAAAACTTGCCTACCATGTGAGTGCCTTGGTTGCTTTTCTTCGTCTAGGGGGACCGAGAGAAGATCTAGGTTGTGTTATGCTTGACGTAAGTAGGTGAATAGCAGACTTATGACACGATGTCACGTGCCTTCTTGGATCTTATCCCTACTCTAATAGAACGATAGCCACCATATATGCTAGTGCGGCTGCAACCTTTACTTTTACCTTGTCTTACCATAGGAAGTCAGTTATCCTGTAATGATATAATCTCACCCCTGGTTTCCTTTTATGCTTTCTACTGTTTTGCCTGATCGTCCGCTGCAGTTGACTACTACCTCAACCCGAGCACCGGACGATACTTCGTGGAGGTGCCCCCGGAGGACGACGATGAGGATGACTTCGTTCAGTAGATCCTATAGTTGGGTTCCGACGATCCGTGGGTGGACTATTTATGTGCAGCCCTCTCTAGGGCCATTTGGATTTTGACCGTACCCGGTCGTGATTGTCTTCCGCTTGTTGCATGATGTACTTTTGGGTCTATGGACCTCTGAGATGATGTAATAAATACCACCGGCGATGTATGCCCTGGACTCTATATATTTATGTCTTAGTTTTAAGTTCATGGTTCTTATATCTGTTATCGAGAACCCGACAGCAACACGAGTGCGAGTGTCGTGAGTCGGTGGCCTTTTATGCGCTAGTAACTTGAGCGGGACGCGAAAGCGACTAACTCGAGTTAGCACCGCATCGGGGGCCTTACACTTCTCATAGATCGTGGTAAGATCCAATGACTATCATTTGGCGCTACGGTTACATCCAACGGCCATAGTTGTGCACTAGGGTTACGAGATATCCTCTAGGGTCTTGAGACGGTCCAATCAGGTCGCATATCCAGCTTCTCGCGGATCGTGGTTAGATCCAAAGACTATCGTTCGGTGCTACGGTTACATCCAACGGCCATATTTGTGCGATAGGGTTACGAGATAACCTCCAGGGTTTTAAGACGGTCAACGGGGTTTTTCATTGTTTGACCACCATTCAACTAATGCATTTTTTACACGAAGCGTATCTAATTTTTATGATAATCCTCTCAAATTTTTACCAACTACCATGTATGTAAAATAACGACACCATGCCAAGTCTCGTACTTTTTAGAGGTCGTTTGAATTGATTTTTAATGTAGGGCCATTTGGATCAAAAATAAATCATTTAATGCGTTTAAATTGCCGAACGAAGTCAGAAACGTTTGAAATTTAAGGATCTTAGTGTGAATGATTAGTGTTGAACACATAAAAAGTTTGGGGTTTAAATGATTTCGAAATAATGCGATGTCTTTGTAATTTGGTTGATTCCGATAGAATCCACGATACTTGGAAAGGAATGGTCTAATTTGTACACAAAGCATATCTAATTTTGATGATAATCCTCTCAAATTTTTACCAGCTACCATGTATGTAAAATAACGACACCATGCCAAGTCTCATCCTTTTTAGAGGCCGATTCAATTGATTTTCAATGTAGGGCCATTTTAATCAAAAATAAATCATTTAATGTGTTTAAATAGCAAAATGAAGTTAGAAACGTTTGAAATTTCAGGATCTTAGTGTTATAGATTAGTGTTGAACACATAAAAAGTTTGGGGTTTAAATGATTTGAAAATAATGTGATGTCTTTTTAATTTGGTTGATTCCGATTGAATCCCCATTACATGGAAAGGAATGGTCTAGTTTGTACACGAAGCATATCTAATTTTGATGATAATCCTTTCAAATTATTACCAGCTACCATGTGTACAAAATAACGACACCATGCCATGTCTCATGCTTTTTAGAGGCTGTTTGAATTGATTTTCAATGTAGGGCCATTTTGATCAAAAATAAATCATTTAATGCGTTTAAATTGCCAAATGAAGTCAGAAACGTTTGAAATTTCAGGATCTTAGTGTGAATGATTAGTTTTTAACACATAAAAAGTTTGGGGTTTAAATGATTTAGAAATAATGTGATGTCTTTGTAATTTGGTTGATTCCGGTTGAATCCTCGGTACATGGAAAGGAATGGTCTAGTTTGTACACGAAGCATATCTAATTTTGATGATAATCCTCTCAAATTTTTACCAGCTACCGTGTATTTAAAATAATGACACCATGCCAAGTCTCATCATTTTTGAGAGGCCTTTTTTATTGATTTTCAATGTAAGGCCATTTTGACTATAAATAAATCATTTAATGCGTTTAAATTGCCAAATGAAGTTAGAAACGTTTGAAATTTCAGGATCTTATTGTGAATGATTAGTGTTGACCACATAAAAAGTTTGGGGTTTAAATTATTTAGAAATAATGAGATGTCTTTGTAGTTTGGTTGATTTCGATTGAATCCCTCGTACTTGGAAATGAATGGTCTTGTTTGTACACGAAGTATATCTGATGTTGATGATAATCCTCTCAAATTTTTACTAGCTACCATGTATGTAAAATAACGACACCATGCCAAGTCTGATCCTTTTTAAAGGCCGTTTGAAATGATTTTCAATGTAGGGCCATTTTGATCAAAAATAAATCATTTAATGCATTTAAATTTCCAAATGAATTGAGAAACGTTTGAAATTTCAAGATCGTAGTGTGAATGATTAGTGTTGAACACGTAAAAAGTTTGGGGTTTAAATGATTTAGAAATAATGTGATGTCTTTGTAATTTGGTTGATTCCGATTGAATCCCGGTACTTGGAAAGGAATGGTCTAGTTTTTACACGAAGTGTATATAATTTTGATGATAATCCTCTCAATTTTTTACCAGTTACCATGTATAAAATAACGACACCATGCCAAGTCTCATCCTTTTCAAAGGCCGTTTGAATTGATTTTCAATGTAGGGTCATTTTTATCAAAAATAAATCATTTAATGCGTTTAAATTTCCAAATGAAGTCAGAAACGTTTGAAATTTCAGGATCTTCGTTTGAATGATTAGTGTTGAATACATAAAAAGTCAGGGGTTTAAAGGATTTAGAAATAACGTGATGTCTTCATTCGTGAAGTAGGGGCGGACGGGAAAAGAATAGGATTATCCCGAACGGGCATTATTTTTTACCCGAATGAGATGATACGAGAAAATTTCGGTGGGGGATTGCTAGTTCCTGTCAGAAAATCACAAACGTTTATGCAATAGAACTTGTTTGTAATATACTTGAATTAATATCCAACCAATCAGGTCGTATAACCAGCTTATCGCGGATTGCGGTAAGATCCAACGAGTACCGTTCGGCGCTACTGTTACATCCAACGGCCATAGTTGTGTGCTAGGGTTACGAGGTATCTCCAGGATATTCAGACGGCCCAATATGTTCGCATAACCAGCTTCTCGCGGATTGCGGTAAGATCCAACGACTATTGTTAGGCGCTATGGTTACATCCAACGGCTATAATTGTGCGCTAGTGTTACGAGATATCCTCCATGGTTTCGAGAAGGTCCAAACGATCAGATATGATGAACTGACAATAAAAGCATGCACTAATTTTAATTTGCACAACACATGTGTGCTTCAGTTACATATATGCATCCCTTACATATACTAAGGACGGAACTACTACACTTTCATACGTTCTGATCCCTGGTTTGTCCAACCCTTGAAGTTTTTCAGCGACGGAACTATCTACATACGTTCTGACTGATCATTATTGTAGTAGGCCTTGTGGTTTGGGTTCAAATCACAACCCAACATAGGAGAGCCGTCCAACTGAAAATGACATATATCAGGTATGTTCTCAAAGACGGAGTCGCGAGAACTAGTAAGGAAAACACAACCAGGCTTGATGAACGTCCCTCCATCATGGCCAGTGCGCTCCGGTGATATTTTCAGCGGGCGAGGATAACTATGGCCTAAAAAGATGGAGTGGTCTCCTAACTCGCTGATCGTCCGAAATTTTACTTCAAGGTCTAATCGGGGTGACCATGCATCAACCTCGTAGACGGTGTAGACTGCATTTTTCGAAATATTGAAATCTCCGGTTCAGTCGAATTTCAGATAACTCTTAGGAGGCTTCTACAGCAACATGCACGAGTAGAAACGTGCGTACTGAAAATTCGCCATCAACAGGAATGAGGTATCATTACACAACCCATTCATCTTCCAAGTCGCCCATCCGGCTGTCAAAGTCCTCAAATTGATGCGTCCCTCGAATTAAAATTGGGTGCTGCATTGAACCTGCAATTCAAACGATGCAACATTTGACTAATGTATGAACCAACAATGAAGCCATGTACCAAGTATGAACAACCATTTGACTATATATGTAAGGAACTTGTTACCTCCGTCATATGGATCCCACATGTAACAAGTACCACGGTTCGTCATGGCGTAGTACTTGCCCGAAAAAACGACATCTTCAAACTCCCAAGGACTGAGATGGGGTTTGCCGAGAATGTACCATCTTAGTTTGTCGTCGACACCCATGCCTGTGATGAGAATCCTTTTTTCGAAGACGGCGATGAGATCGTAGCCATCGTCTTCAGTGCGATGGAATGGTGGATGTACAATGGCACCCTTCTTCTACAAAAGTTCTATGAGATCATAGCTGAAACACCTTGTATCACCACTGTCCCCAGCGTGATGAACACCAAGAGATGTGGATGGAGGCACATCAACTATCATCCCAGTGTACACGTTGTGCAACTGCATGCGTCCGTTACCTAGAAGAAAGGCCAGCCAGTTGCCATTCACAACAACCCAAGCCTTTCGTGCAGTTGGATCGTCAAAAAACTTGACATGCTGAGAGAAATGATTTTTTGTAAAGAAAGACGACGAACGTGAGATCACCTACCTGAGGATTGTTATCAAGAGGGGTGATCATGGTGTACTTGTCGCTCTGCCGCCGTTCTTCCTCCGATGCCATATACAGATCACGTACTGCAACTTTCTCCACTACGCAGGGAAGCCCGAGCACGGACTTCATCTCCTTAATCCGACCTAGGACGAGGCGCATAACCCCTGGGCCACATGATGCAAACCTTTTGACGCTCAACATGTCCGCTCTAGTGTTGTTGGAGACCAAGGTTGTAAGAGTATCGTCGTCTATTTCTTCTAGGAGACGTCTTTGCGCCGGAGGGAACCGGCGCTGTCCGTCACAGGCTTTCTCTTCGAGCTGAGTGGCTGACCTGGCACCGTGGACGAAGAGGACGAAGCTGGCTCATCAGTGGATAGAGGCTGGTCATCAGATTGGGGATTGTGTGTGTGGGGGGGGCGGGGGGGTTGGTTGAAAACGCCATTCGTCATGGCTGGATGTGGTGGAAACAGCGGCCTGCCCTTGGCGCCGGAGGTGGAGATGAAGGGGGCCTGAGGGAGTGCGCATGATTGTCGATGCTAGTGGGATTGTTAGATTTCTGGGGTTCGTTGGAAAATTGCAAGGAACCAATCCTTATATTGAGCAGTTGCCTAGTGTGGAATGGTGTGCACATGAACTGATTGGGCCGCCGCCCCAGTCGAGTGTAATTGAATAAGGATGCGAGAAGGCAGATGGATCTGAGGCTGTCACTCATCCATCTGACAGTCCAAACAATGATTCCATAGGGCGATGAAGGGGCCCAACCAGTGGAGGCGCGTCAAGATGTATGCATGACACTTCGGAAGCGGTGCCGGAGGGGGTGGGGACTGGACGAGCGGGCGATGGGGCTAATTAAAGCTTGGTCACCCGTCCGTTCGAGTTAGCTAGTACCAACGGAAGGATTTTCAGAATCGTCCCTGAAAGTTTACATCCCACACATTTCAGTAACAATGAACGATTGCGAAGAAGGGATAGCGTTCCATTGTTTGCAACCGTACACTGTCTCAATTCTCATAGCGGACGGTCGGTTGGACGAACTGCCAGCCTTGCTTCCGCCCACAAAAGGATTTCCAAAAACGTGCTTGATAGATTATGCATCCCAAACATTTCACTAACTACCACCGATTGGTAAGAAGGGCAAGCGGTTCCTTCTTTGCAACCGTGGGTTTTCTGAATGTACATACTTGACGGTTGTTTAGAGCAAACCGTGAGCCATATTCAGCCCACGAAAGGATTTTAAGAACCGTGCCTGATACATAATACATCCCACACATTTCGATAAATATGAACGATTGCGAATACGGGCTAGTGGTCCATTATTTGCAGCCGTGGATTTTCACCCTCAATATCACGTACGATTGTTTATCGGAACTGTCAGCCCTATATCGCCCAGAAATAATTTTTGTAATGGTGGTGGATGGCCAACGTTTCCCAGACGGTTTTTCATTTATACCATTTGCGTTGATAGCATCGCAAGCAGTTTCGTACAAGGGACTGGGAAAGGAGTATCGTGTTAGCCCCTCTTTGCAGTAGTGCACATAGCTTGAACATACTAGAGTGGTATCTCGCTAGCCTCCATGAGTGCAGCAAAACGTAAATGCAAAAACTCCTCTGGAGTTTTAAAGGAGACTAGAACTAAGAATTTCAGAACAAGCAATATCACAATCATACAGAAGACAATGTTGTACTTTGGGACAATGCATGCTACACTAAGAATGACAATTATGCTCTCAATAGTTGGTGCTTTGAAGAAAGAAGGGGAGACTCTCGAACCGTGGCTTTTGATGGCAATGTTGAAAACCCGTGGATGGAAGCAAAGACTAAACATGTACCAGAGCTCGTGGTTTTGAAAACACATATAAAATTCTTTTGGGAAGTGCAACTTTCCAGTCGACGGTAAACGGTAAAGGTCTCTCAATATCTCCCATACCAACCATATTGATGGTGGTTCCCATGCTTTTTTACACTTTTGTTCCCTTACCCATCTATCCTTTGACGGTCTATGGTGCCTTTTTATTTTTCCTCAAGTATGGAAGGAAAGTTTTTTGTTCCATCTATCATTGGCATCATTTGGTCCATTTCATTCCATCATGAGGTTTGGGGGAAGTGTAATTTTTTGTAAAATATGAAACAAGTGAGAACTGGGCATTCTCCAGACCGGCCTCTACGTCATAAATTTGACTAGTTAAAACTCTGTCAAGGAGTAAAACATTTTTGGCATGGAAGATACTGATTTTCCCTCACCGCACCATGAGCTTGTACGGTTACAAAAATGAAGATTTTGAATAAATTTTGAGATGGTACAAGACGGTTACCTAGAAGAAAGGAAGCTTTTGAATAAATTTTGGCAGGTAAATACCATATATAGGAAGGTATGGTGGACTCAAGTGGAAAAACTGGTTTGAAAAGGGGTTTGGACGCACAAGCAGAATTTCTCTTAGTGCGAGTGAAGGCTAGCAAAAGACTAGGAAGCGACCAAATAGAGAGCAATAACGGTCATAATCATGCAGAGCGACAAAGAAACATTGAATCGGGCATGAAAGTGATATAACTATCCTGAAATAAAAAGATCATCAAGGCATGATAGAATTTTTAGTTATAAACATGTGTGAACATGTGCTAAGTCAATCCAAGAATTCTCCAAAGGGAAGTACCACTACAATATGCCAAACCATGAACAATGCAATGCATGCAAATCATTTCAACAACACATTATGCACTCTAGATATTTGAGATTAGCCACGAAAGCATGAATCACTGGGAAAGCACTGTAAACACAGCACTATGTCGCTACAAGATGGTCTCTAGATCATAAGCACATGAATAAGTATGAAAGTAGAAAAAAAAAGAGTTCATACCGGTTTTCCTTGTTGCATCCCATTCTTCGATCTTCGTCATTACTGCCTTGTCAATTGGACGATCGAACGTGCGAAATATAATCAAATGCCATCACAGAATCGATTTGAACTCTGAAAAGAAAAAAAACTTAAGAGAGAAAGGAAATCTTTTTGGGTTTTTCAAAGGTTTAACGAAAGCAAAATAAAGGAGAAATATTTTTTTTGTTTTTTTCAAATTAAAGAGAACAAAGAAGAACAGGCAAAAAACTTTGAAAAGATCAAAGAAAACAACATAAAGCGGATAATACAATGGAAAGGGGAGAACGACACGTACTCCCCCAAGCTTAGGCTTTTGGCCTAAGTTGGTAACATCTACTGCGGTCCCCAGGAGCCTCCATCTTCGGGGTAGTACGGGTGAGTCCTAGGGTCATACAAGGCTTCAGGTGTGTACACCAAAGTCCTGGGATCCTCCCAAGAAGAAGGCTCCGCGATCCAAGCAGAAGAAGACCCTTCACCCCAGTGGGTGACGGTCTCCCCCTGGAAAGGTGGGAACTCACCGTACTCCTCCTCATCGGGCACAACCCCCTCCATGGGTGATACGTCCCAAACGTATCTATAATTTCTGCTTGCTCCATGCATGATTTGAGTGACTTTGCCATGTTTTGCTTGAACTTTCATATACTATTTATCATATTTGGACTAACCTATTAACTCAGTGCACCAAGTTGCTAGTTCCTGATTTCTGCTATTTTTGTGTTTCAGGTTTTCCGTCCATTAAAAGTGCAAAATAAATCCCGTAAAAATCCAATAAAAAATCAGCGACCCGGAAGCTTCCGGAATAATCAAGAGATGAGGGGGTGGACCCACCAGGGCCCCAGGAAGGTCCCTGGCGCGGCCCCACCCAAAGCCGCGCCAGGAGGCCTCCTAGCTGCCCTGTGGCCCCTCTCGGTGCCCCCCTTCGCCTATATTTACCCCCCGTGACGGAAACCCCTAAGATCGATCTTCTATTCCCGGTCTACTCTCTGTTCCGCCGCCACCGCCGTTTCAAGATCAGGGCTGCCAGAAGAAGCTGCCCCGCCACCCTGCCGGAAGGGGGAATCCCCTCTGGGAGACCATCCATCGCCATGGACGCCTCCCAGATGTGGCTTGAGTAGTCCCCCTTGGACCATGGGTCCGTGACCAGTAGCTATGTGATGTACTCGTCCCATCTTTGTGCTTCCACTTTCGAGACCTCGTGAGCTACCTCACATGATCGAGGAACTTTTGTAGTTTTCTATGTTGTTATGCTGAGTTTGCTGGGATCTGATGGATTATGAGATTATGTTCAGATTTTGATGAGTCATATATTTGGTTCTCTTTTATATTTGTGTTCTTTAGTAAATTCTTGCATATTCTCCGTTGCTGTATTTTACTTTGGCCAAGTGATTTGTTGCAACTCCAAGAAGGAGTGTTATGCTTGATTGTGGGTTCAGCCCCTTGATTTCTAGCATGAGTGACAGAAACATGAGACTAGGGGATGTGCTGTTACCACCAGGGATAAAACAACGGTTCTTGGACTTGCGGGTGCAAGGATTGTTTACTTTACGCATAGTTCTTTTAATGCAATTGTTTGTTGCTTTGAGTTTACACTTGTGGTGGGATTCGCAACTTAATACCAGCGAGATGTTCTGGATAGATATCTCAAGGTGGATGATTCGTAGTAGATGGAGATGGATTTCGGTCTACTTACTTTGGCATACTGTCCATTGCTTTTGAGCCTCTTCCTTTCTTTTGTAGCATAGTTAGCATTGCGGTGCGTTCATAATCCTGTCAATTGCCCAGCTATGATTTGTTTACCTCGCTAGCACTTTTATCGTCTTTTGGGAGAGAGACATCACTAGTGAACATCACGGGACCCCGGTCCATATTCACATCATTGTTTACACCTTCAATTTACTTTCAGTTCTTACTTTCAGTTTCCACTATTATTATCTCTTGTGTTGATCCTTTGTAAATAGCAAGGACGGAGGAATTGACAACTCTTGTATACTCGTTGGGAGAAAATTTATTTGCTTTGTGGGCAGGTCCATGCGAAGTTAGCAACCTCGGCTCCATTGTTCACTTTACCACCTTCTTGTATCTCTGTGAATCCTACGGGAGAAAACCCTATCCTCTGCATAGGGGAAATTCTGCTGCTACGCTACATCTCACCTTCCACTTGGGGTAACCAACAAGGAGCGAGAGAAGTATCTTCCTTGCTAGCATCAAGCAATTTCTGGCGCCGTTGCCGGGGACTCCAGTCTACAAGATAGGGGAGTTGCACACTATCTTTTATCTTTTCTTTTTAGTTTTTTTAGTTTTTTTAGTTTACCTTTCAGTTTTTACTTTTGTGTCCCTTATCAAAAATACCAAAAATACCTGCTGCTACTATGGGTTCCAATGAAAACACCAAGTTGTGTGACTTCACTAGTCAGAATAACAGTGACTTTATCTGCATTCCTATTGCTCCACCTGCCACTTCAGCACCATCTTATGAAATTAAACCTGCTTTGCTTAATCTTGTTATGAAAGATCAATTCTTAGGTGCTGGAGAGGATGCTTCCTTGCACTTAAATAATTTTGTTGAGCTTTGTGATATGTAGAAGTACAAGATAGTAGATGGAGACATCGTCAAGCTGAAGCTTTTTTCCTTTCTCCTTGAGAGGAAGAGCCAAGGAGTGGTTGCAATACTTACCTAAGAATAGTATCGATTCTTGGGACAAGTGTAAGGATGCTTTTATTGGGAAGTACTATCCCCCTACTAGAATTATCCAGTTGAAAATTAACATTATGATTTTTAGGCAATTGGATAGTGAACACTTTGCCCAAGCATGGGAACGAATGAAAACTCTTGTTAAGAACTGCCCTACACATGGTTTGACTACCTGGATGGTTATCCAGACTTTTTATGCAGGCTTAAACTTTACCTCGCGGAATCTGTTAGACTCGGCTGCGGGAGGAACTTTCATGTCAAGCACACTTGGTGCTACCACGAAGCTACTTGATGAGATGATGCTGAACTACTCCCAATGGCACACCGAACAATCTCCAACTGGTAAGAAGGTAAATTATGTTGAGGAGATCTCCTCTCTTAATGAAAAGTTGACCTGATCATGTCTCTACTTACCATGAAAACTCATATTGATCCACAGGATGTTCCTTTAAATTCCTTGGTTGCTCAAGAACAAGTAGATGTGAACTTTATCTCTAGAAACAACTTCAACAATAATGCTTATGGGAGTAATTTTGGTAGCAACAATCCTAGACCTTTTCCATCCAACAACTATGGGAACTACAACACTTATCCTAGCACCAAAAACTCCACCTCTGAACTAGAGACCTTGCTCAATGTAACGACCCGATTCACTAAGAATCCAAGTCTCTGTGCATTCTGTGCTAGTCCCTGGATTAATAGCTAGCACACACAGTACACGATGTAATATCAAGAATAAACCACATGTCATATATATTACATGGAAGATCCAGTATTACAATATAGCATACCTGCATAGCTCAAGGCTAGCTTACAAATAGAATACAGCGGAAAAACAATAAAAGCTTCGTGGCGTCCATCAACTCCACCGGAAAGTTGAGTATAGACATCATAACCCTACAACGCATCACTTACTCGTCGTATACAATCCTGCAACCCCGAAGGTTACAGCCCGACAATGGGTCACTACATCTGATTTGTACGGCAAGTCACACGAAAAAAAATATAACAGACCTACAACTACATGAAGGCTAAGACAAAGCAAAGCTTATAGTTTGTTTTGCAGAAAGCCAGTTTTTCCCTCACATACTACAACTAATCAAGTTTTAATTTATCTTGCTAGTCCTAAGTATGGTTGAATCGGGCTACACCAATTCCAACCATCCCTTTATTAAAAGTTCCCACTCAAATTCTTATTATGGTGAATTATCTGTCAAGACCATCCAACAACAATAATGCCCAATTTCTCAAAGTTGTCCGTAACCATGGACACGGCTAATCATGATCAGTTTTTACACTCTGCAGAGGTTTGTACACTTTCCCCACTGGACTCAACCCGAAGATTTAGACATAGTCTTTCAGAAGAGGTTGCCTCCACCCTTTGGTAGCCGGTACACCTATCATATCTACATCAGCTAGCTACCAGGGCCAGGTTCCCCACAACTTACTCATCTAAGCCAGACCCCATATAGCCAGTGGTTGTACATGGAAGCTACTAGTCACACTGTCTGTCCGATCTTTTTGAGCCTGGACGGCGCCCACTGCGTTCAGAGGGTAGTCACCATGACGCACCCGGTTCACCACCAAAACAACCATTCGGGAAGCATTTAGCCCTGGTCCCTCCTTATCCAAGGCACGAGCCCCGGGATGCATTACCTTCCCGCCCAGAGGTGATTTATATTTAAGTTTGCTAGTCAAGTCATTAATCCTCACATAGCTCAATGATATACTCAACCCAATCCTTGTCTACAAAGCAATAGTAGTATATAACAACCACGATCCTAGGGCGACAATGAAATACAAGGTCAGAACATATGGCTATCCTACTAGGTTTAAAGCATAACTAATATATAGTCCTACACATGCATAGAGTGATAATTTTCTACATGCATAATACAAAATATAGGTTGAGGTATGGTCAAAGTGTAACTTGCCTTTTCCATTCGGTGAAGTTCTTCGCTCTTACGGTACAGTCAACTCTACTCGTCACACTCCGAGCAATCTATCGCAAACGAAGGATCTCGAATAAGCAATCACACCACAAGGCAAACAAAAGATCAACAAAACAAACACAAAAGGTTGTAGCAACAAAACAAAAAGCTTTTGAAGGGTAAAGGTGTCGATGTGCTCGAAGGTGATCGGTGGAAGTGAACTCGAGAGAGTCAACAGATAAGGATTCATCGGTAAGGAATTGTGATCATGGACATTATGAATTCAAGGTGAACATCATGCCCACATGAAAAGTGTATGAATCTTACCGATCACATGTCTCAAATGATCCAATATGCAAACAGAATCACATGAAACGGAATACTACAACACAGGTCATAGCAAGTGCAAAATTGAATTGAATTTGAATTTAAACAGATCAAGAAACATTTGAATTTTTGTGTACACATGATATAGACCGAAAGTACATGGAACGAGTGATCCAACGCAAATAGGAATCACTCGATTTGGATCAACGGTTTACAAGATACGGCCACCGGAATATGAATTTGAATTTGAAATAAATTCAAATTCAAAAGTGTGCAATGTGTGCAAAAGTTTATTACATGCTAAACTACAGAACAACATGAACGCATAGCAAAAAGTTTCACCTGATTCCGACTTACGGTGTGGGAGATATTGCGGACGCAAGAACGAGGTCTTTTCTGCAAAAAGGACCTATCCGCAAATATAATATCTTCGCAAAAAGCAATCGGGTCCTCGGAACGGATCTGGCCGGAGTTGGAGCTCCGGCGAACTCCGGCGAGGCGCGGCTCCGGTGTGGGAGCGGCGGACCGGCGAGGGGGTGGCCGGCGGCGGCTTGGCCGCAAGGGGCGGTGCGGGGGCGCGGCACAAGGGGCGCACGGGAGGGCTCGGCGAGGCGCGGCTCGTCGGCCTGGTCGGCGGCCCCGGCGGCGGAGGTGGCCGGCGGCTCCGGCGAGGTTCGGCCCCGGTGGCGTCGCCGGGCGCGGGCGGCGGCGGCTGCCGAGGCGGCGCCCGGCTGCGGCGATGCCCGCGGGTCCCGCCGGCTAGGTTTCGTTTTTTTTTATTTGGAAAGAAACAGAAAAAGACCAAAAAAGGATTTTCTAATTTCTATGTATAGGCTGAGAAGGAAAAACAAATAAAACAAACTAGGTCCGAATCGGACTCTAATGCGCTTGTGGGCGGAGAGAAACTACTGGGCCGGGCTACGGATTTTTCCTTTTTTATTTAAAAACACCAACTTCAAACAATTGTAGAAAAAAATACTCATCTGAAAAATATGAAATAAATTTCTAAATTCATCAAATAATACAAAGAAATTTATTTTACGAATACATTTTCCAAAAAGTAAAATAAAAATAAAAACATTTTCTAAATACTTTATTTAAATATAAAATACTTTTCATAAATCAAATAAAATCCAATAAATTATTAAAAGTTTTTTTATTTGGTCAAAAGCATTGACAAACCATTTCTAAATAATAAAATATAAATTTTAAAATTATTACACCAATAAATAATTTGGTAAAATAAAAATATACCATTGGAATACTTTTTCAACTCTTTTAAAATATTTAATAAATCATTTCAATGAAATAAAAACTCTCTTAGCATTATAAAATCCCTAAAATAATTTTAGAGTTATTTATAATACTCATAATAAATTTTAAAAACTTTAAAGTAATATTCTAAATATTTTCCAACTTTGTTAAAAATGGGATAAGTCATTTTATATCCTCTCGAATGAATTTCCTTGAGTTGAAAAATGTTTTGAATATTCAGAAGAATTCCAATAATGATTTAAAACATTTCCAACCTTTTAATATGTTGAAGGAATCATATTACCTTCTCTCATTTTTTTTGTTGGTAGTGTTTTAAATAATAAATTCCAAAAATACCAGTTATGAATATTAGGGAAAATCCTTTTATTCCATCTCTTTTTAATATTCAATAAACGCCCAAAAAGTTTTAAATCCCACAGAAAATCAAACACATCAAGCAAACAATCATTATCTATTTAATATTGTTAACATTCCAAAATTCGGAGAATTTTGGGATGTTACACACTACCACCCTTAAAAGGAATCTCGTCCTCGAGATTCGGGAAGGCGAGAAAGGAAAAGGTGAGGGTTCGGGTCTTCGCGGCAATCTTTTGATCCTCCGAAGGTCCAGGGTGCTACCACCCTTAAAAGGTATGCGACGTGGTCTTCAAAATCTTACTCCATCGATAACCTCCTTCGAAGGGATTCACCTCCTCCTATCAGGTCTTGAATCCTTAGCAAAAGAGGAGTCTTCCGTATACTGAACCTTCATGGCTGACAGGTCAGGCGCCAATACTAAGAAACTATCGATACACTCTTGGTGGTCATCAAGAATACTTCTACGGGATATCTGCAGCAAAAGGTCTTGGTCTATACTCACTGTGTAACACAAACGGTAATCTCCTACAGGGGTCACACATCGTACCACTCTATGGTTCACGCTTAACATCGTCGTCTCTCAAACATAGGTAAGTCACTCAAGATTTACTATCCCGCATAGCAAGAGCAAATAATAAGAGTAGTCGTCATGGGGGACAATCCATTCTGCACCTAAATCATTACCTTGTATATGGTTTAGCGAATCTCGCAATCTAACACTCAGTCATCCTCACAAGCATTGCAGAAAGGCCTCTTGTTCATGATCTGGTTCAGATAATCCTTTGTTCTTCAAGCCAAACAACATCTATCGTTACTTCACCACTCTCAGGTTTACGCAAACTAATATAAATGTGCAGTAGTGAACTACAACTCCCTCCAGGGTTCTTCCTTCACAGCAAGATTATGCTTGCTTGTTGTAAGATCCTGGCACATGAGGTTAACTTTGAACTCATCATCGGTTGCATCCATCTTTATTCCAGCCTTGACATTAGCAGCCATTGTAGTAGCTTCTTCAGTTTAGGGATGAGGGGGAATAGAATGTAGATAGCGAGGTAGAGAGAGAGGGATAGCGAGAGATACCCATACAAACATCACACTAGTTTTGAAAACATAAGTTTTGATGTGTAGCTGTCGGTAAAAGCAAGAAATGACACCTCACGGAAACGATCTAACGATAGAAACTAGAATCTTCTAGGTCTTCAAGTCTTCAATGACGGTAGCTTCAATTTTTCATTATCGAAGCAATCTTCATATCGTCGAGTCACTTATCGACTTATTCTTGTTGTTGTTATGTCTCCTTCAGTCTTGAAGCATACCAAATAGAGGAGGGGTCTAATGAAACATAAACTTATTCTACTCGCCTAGAAGAAACACAAAGGACAACACACGACATCAATCAAATACATATCTGGGCCACAGGGTACAAGACAATACTTAACAAAACAATCAGGACATAAAACATCTAGTTCATCAACAGCAAAACATGCATCCATACACACCTCCAACTAACATAAAAAGGTAACATCGTGCACTTAGTGCACACCTACGAACGTCTATCCTCCGGTTGCCAAACACAAGCTTCTTCAAGTCAGCATCCCTGCTTCCGCGTTCACAACTTCTTCTTTCCCTTCAATTCTTGGACACATGTTGGCGTAATGTCCCATATTCCTGCACAGGAAACACTGAATCTGGCTAATTCCCTTCATCTTCTTCCTCATGGGTGCTTCCTTCAACTCCTGGATAACTTTCTTCATTCCTTCTTTTTGATGTTGAAACACTTGTTGTGTCAGGATGAAAAATTTAGGCTGAGCGGGGTAATGATCAGTCCCTTCACACATAAAACATGTGACTCGAGTAGTGGGACATTCTTCACCCCAGTGAGTTTCTTCACAACAGGGACATCTATCTTGGTGTCCATCATAGGAGTGTCCTTCTTCCCCGCAAATTGTGCAGGCACGGGGCCTCTTAAGGTTTGTTGTCCTTTTCGTTGGGGTGAAGAGGCGGGATTCCAACAAAATCCTTGTAAATTCCTTCCAAGTAATCTTCCTTCGTGATTCGTCAATTGCTTGGTGCATTCTCCACTAAGTAGCAGCCTCTTCTACCAAGTACTTAACAGCATAGGGGGCCATGTACTCACTTCCAACCTGGTTTATCTTCATGTGCTCCTCCATACTACGAATCCATTGCTCCACCTTCAGTCTCGACATCGCCCCAGAAAAAGCGAGTCCTACTTCATACTCCATCTATTAAACCCATACGACAAGGGTTAGGGCAAAACTTTAACACCGACAACACAACAACTAAAGAATACACCAAACATATGCACTCAAACAAGAAAGAGGCAAAAACACCTACGTTCAACAGCAACACATAACAAGAAACAATATAGTCACAAAAGTCAAAACACACAAACAACACCTAGAGTAAGGTCGTATGTGTAAGACATACGATCTCATCATACTACGCGAAATTCGTTCATCTAACTTCACCTAAAAGGTGGTGGTCTGATTCTAAGCTTCATCCTTCTCAGCTAAGATGATCCTAAAGATTCCTCTCGTAGTTTCAGAACTTATTGATCACCATAAGTTACTCCTTCTAGTTCCGGAAATCATAAATCCAATTGATCCACGAGGTTGATGATGTACTTCTCAAAGTCTTGTCTTCAGGGGTAAGCAACTCAAAGGGGTATTTACAGTAAAACAAGATGAGAAGTTTTAGAAGATGAATAATAGATGAGAAATACTAGTGGAGAGAGTAAGTAATCAAAGAATGATAAAATAATTTTGCTCCTATGGCTTTTCTATCCATTTTCTAGGGTCACGACCTACAGTCAACATGGGATCTGATACCATCTGTAACGACCCGATTCACTAAGAATCCAAGTCTCTGTGCATTCTGTGCTAGTCCCTGGATCAATAGCTAGCACACACAGCACACGATGTAATATCAAGAATAAACCACATGTCATATATATTACATGGAAGATCCAGTATTACAATATAGCATACCTGCATAGCTCAAGGCTAGCTTACAAATAGAATACAGCGGAAAAACAATAAAAGCTTCGTGGCGTCCATAACCTCCACCGGAAAGTTGAGTATAGACATCGTAACCCTACAACGCATCACTTACTCGTTGTATACAATCCTGCAACACTGAAGGTTACAGCCCAACAACGGGTCAGTACATCTGATTTGTACGGCAAGTCACACGAAAAAAATATAACAGACCTACAACTACATGAAGGCTAAGACAAAGGAAAGCTTATAGTTTGTTTTGCAGAAAGCCAGTTTTTCCCTCACATACTACAACTAATCAAGTTTTCATTTATCTTGCTAGTCCTAAGTATGGTTGAATCGGGCTACACCAATTCCAACCACCCTTTTATTAAAAGTTCCAGCTCAAATTCTTATTAAGGTGAATTATCTGTCAAGACCATCCAACAACAATAATGCCCAGTTGCTCAAAGTTGTCCGTAACCGTGGACACGGCTAATCATGATCAATTTTTACACTCTGCAGAGGTTTGTACACTTTCCCCACTGGACTCAACCCGAAGATTTAGACATAGTATTTCAGAAGAGGTTGCCTCCACCCTTTAGTAGCCGGTACACATATCATATCTACATCAGCTAGCTACTAGGGCTAGGTTCCCCACAACTTACTCATCTAAGCCAAAGCCCATATAGCCAGTGGTTGTACATGGAAGCTACTAGTCACACTATCTGTCCGATCTTTTTGAGCCTGGACGGCGCCCACTGCGTTCAGAGGGTAGTCACCATGACGCACCCGGTTCACCACCAAAACAACCATTCGGGAAGCATTTAGCCATGGTCCCTCCTTATCCAAGGCACGATCCCCAGGATGCATTCCCTGCACGCCCAGAGGTGATTTCTATTTAATATTTCTAGTCAAGTCATTAATCCTCACATAGCTCAATGATATACTCAACCCAATCCTCGTCTACAAAGCAATAGCAGTATATAACAACCACAATCCTAGGGCGACAATGAAATACAAGGTCAGAACATATGGCTATCCTACTAGGTTTAAAGCATAACTAATATATAGTCCTACACATGCATAGAATGATAATTTTCTACATGCATAATACAAAATATAGGTTGAGGTATGGTCAATGTGTAACTTACCTTTTCCATTCGGTGAAGTTCTTCGCTCTCACGGTCCAGTCAACTCGACTCGTCACACTCCGAGCAATCTATCACAAACGAAGGAACTCGAATAATCAATCACACCACAAGGCAAACAAAAGATCAACAAAACAAACACAAAAGGTTTTAGCAACAAAACAAAAAGCTTTTGAAGGGTAAAGGTGTCGATGTGCTCGAAGGTGATCGGTGGAAGTGAACTCGAGAGAGTCAACAGATAAAGATTCATCGGTAAGGAATTGTGATCATGTACATTACGAATTCAAGGTGAAAATCATGCCCACATGAAAAGTGTATGAATCTTACCGATAACATGTATCAAATGATCCGATATTCAAAAAGAATCACATGAAACAGAATACTACAACACAGGTCATAGCAAGTGAAAAATTCAATTGAATTTGAATTTAAACCGATCAAGAAAAATTTGAATTTTTGTCTAAACATGACATAGACCGAAATTACATGGAACGAGTGATCCAACGCAAAAATAATCACTCGATTTGGATCAACGGAATACAAGATACGGCCACCGGAATATGAATTTGAATTTGAAATAAATTCAAATTCAAAAGTGTGCAAAAGTTTATTACATGCTAAAGTACAGAACAACATGAACGTGTAGCAAAAAATTTCATCTGATTCCGACTTACGGTGTGGGAGATATTGCGGACACAAGAACGAGGTCTTTTCTGCAAAAAGGACCTATCCGCAAATATAATATCTTCGCAAAAAGCAATCGGGTCCTCGGAACGGATCTGGCCGGAGTTGGAGCTCCGGCGAAATCCGGCGAGGCGCGGCTCCGGCGTGGGAGTGCCGGACCGGCGAGGGGGTGGCCGGCGGCGGTTTGGCCGCAAGGGGCGGCGCGGGCGCGCGACACAAGGGGCGCAGGAGAGGGCGCGGCGAGGCGCGACCCGTCAGCCTGGTCGGCGGCGGCGAGGAGAGCCGACGGCGTGGTGCCGCGCGGCTCCGGCCGGTGGTGGCGTCGCCGGGTGCGGGCGGCGGCGGCGAGGCCCGCGGGTCCCGCCGGCTAGGTTTCATTTTTTTTATTTGGAAAGAAAAAGAAAAAGACCAAAAAAGGATTTTCTAATTTCTATATATAGGCTGAGATGGAAAAACAAAAAAAAACAAACTGGATCCGACTCGGACTCTAATGCGCTCGTGGGCGGAGACAAACTACTGGGCCGGGCTACGGATTTTTCCTTTTTTATTTAAAAACACCAACTTCAAACAATTGTAGAAAAATAAATACTCATCTGAAAATTTTGAAATAAATTTCTAAATTCATCAAATAATACAAAGAAATTTATTTAATGAATAAATTTTCCAAAAAGGAAAAAAAATAAAAAAAATTCTAAATACTTTATTTAAATATAAAATACTTTTCATAAATCAAATAAAATCTAAAAAATTATTAAAAGTATTTTTATTTGGTCAAAAGCATTGACAAACCATTTCTAAATAATGAAATATAAATTTTAAAATTGTTACACCAATAAATGATTTGGTAAAATAAAAATATCCCATTGGAATACTTTTTCAACTCTTTTAAAATATTTAATAAATCATTTCAATGAAATAAAAACTCTCTTAGCATTATAAAATCCCTAAAATAATTTTAGAGTTATTTATAATACTCATAATAAATTTTAAAAACTTTAAAGTAATATTCTAAATATTTTCCAACTTTGTTAAAAAGGGGATAAGTCATTTTATATCCTCTCGAATGAATTTCCTTGAGTTGAAAAATGTTTTGAATATTCAGAAGAATTCCTGTTGAGAGATCCACACTAGTACTTCATCCTCTATCCCTTGTACTCCATACAGATTATCATACATGCATATAGCTATGTGGGGACCCTTCACACTATAAAACTTGGCTTGTATATTCCAATGATGAGGCTCCTCAAAAGAGCTCTAGGTCTTCCTGAGCAAGCAAGTTGAATGCACCCCCAATAGTTCCCTTGGAGGGATTTTATCTCGCATGTGCATCCGTTGCATGGAAATCCCTACTCCTCACATCATATCTATCATATGGCCTTCTCTCGCCTATGATTGTCCTCATTGATGTGAGTCTTTCACAACTTTTTGTCTTCCTCCTCCACCTTCTTTCTGTTTCGCCTTTTAGGTGTCAGCTTTCTTTCTCACGCTCATCCATTGCACGAGTGCTCAAAATATCGAAAGGGAGTGGATCAGTTTGACTTGTACCTAACTAGTGGTCTGGGGATGAGTCCAGATAAGAATCCAAAGGAAACTAAGTGTGAAACTTTAGTAGATAGTAGTTCTCAACAACTATTTTTATCTCGTATTCCCTATCCCCTTTCTTGCACGCAAACACCATTTGGAGAAATTCGAGTCAGGGACAGCGAGAGGTCTTTCACCTTTTGTTCTTTTGTTACTTGTGTCAATGGTAATATAGACTCTTGCACCTTTTGCATGCTTTGATTTCTTTACTTAAAAGTCCTTATATGGTTGTGTGGCATGTCGCCACAAAAATTATGCTTGTTATCATTTCCCAACTCGAGGATGAGCAGGAATTAAGCTTGGGGATGTTGATACGTCCCAAACGTATCTATAATTTCTGCTTGCTCCATGCATGATTTGTGTGCATTTGCCATGTTTTTCTTGAACTTTCATACACTTTTTATCATACTTGGACTAACATATTAACTCAGTGCACCCAGTTGCCAGTTCTTGATTATGCTGTTTTTGTATTTCTGGTTTTCCGGCCACTAAAAGTGCCAAATAAATCAAGGAAAAATCCAACGCCAGGAGGGTCCCTGGCACGGCCCCACTCTAGGCCGCGCCAGGAAGGGGGTGGACCCACCAGGGCCCCAGGAGGGTCCCTGGCACGACCCCACCCTAGGTCGCGCCAGGATGCCTCTTAGCTGCCCTGTGGCCCCTCTCGGTGCCCCCCTTCGCCTATATTTACCCCTCGTGAAGGAAACCCCTAAGATCAATCTGCTATTCCCGGTCTCCTCTCTGTTCCGCCGCCGCCGTTTCAAGATCGGGGCTGCTAGGAGAAACTGCCCCGGCACTCTGCCGGAAGGGGGAATCCCCTCCGGGAGACAATCCATCGCCATGGACGCCTCCCGGATGTGCTGTGAGTAGTCCCCCTTGGACCATGGGTCCGTGACCAGTAGCTATGTGATGTACTCCTCCCCTCTTTGTGCTTCCACTTGCGAGACCTCGTGAGATGCCTCACATAATCGAGGAACTTTTGTAGTTTTCTATGTTGTTATGCTGAGTTTGCTGGGATCTGATGGATTATGAGATTATGTTCAGATTGTGATGAGTCATATATTTGGTTCTCTTTTATATTTGTGTTCTTTAGTAAATTCTTGCATGTTCTCCGTTGCTGTATTTTACTTTGGCCAAGTGATTTTTTGCAACTCCAAGAGGGAGCGTTATGCTTGATTGTGGGTTCAGCCCCTTGATGTCTAGCTTGAGTGACAAAAATATGAGACTAGGGGATGTGTTGTTTCCACCAGGGATAAAACAACGGTGCTTGTACTTGCGGGTGCTAGGATTGTTTACTTTACGCATAGTTCTTTTAAGGCAATTGTCTGTTGCTTTGAGTTTACACTTTGGGTGGGATTCGGAACTTAATATCAGCGAGATGTTTTTGATAGATATCTCAAGGTGGATGATTCGTAGTAGACGCAGATGGATTTCGGTGTACTTAATTTGGCGTATTGCCCATTGATTTTGAGCCTCTTCCTTTCTTTTGTAGCATAGTTAGCATTGCGGTGCGTTCATAATCCTGTCAATTTCCCAGCTGTGATTTGTTTACCTCGCTAGCACTTTTATCGTCTTTTGGGAGAGAGACATCACTAGTGAACATCACGGGACCCCGGCCCATATTCACATCATTGTTTACACCTTCAATTTACTTTCAGTTCTTACTTTCCGTTGCCACTATTATTATCTCTTGTGTTGATCCTTTGTAAACAGCAAGGCCGGAGGAATTGACAACTCCTCTGTACTCGTTGGGAGCAAAGTTATTTTCTGTGTGTGCAGGTCCAGGCGAAGTTAGCAACCTCAGCGCCATTGTTCACTTTACCACCTTCTTGTATCTCTGCGAGTCCTACGGGAGACAAACCCTATCCTCTGCATAGGGGAAATTCTGCTGCTACGCTACATCTCACCTTCCACTTGGGGTAAGCAACAAGGAGCGAGAGAAGTATCTTCCTTGCTAGCATCAATGGGTTATGAAAATACTGCTGGACAACATGCCCATCGAACTGGGTAACGTTGAAGGACCATCCGCTCCTGTGAGTATAATCAAACAAAAGAGGTGCAGGTAGACGAATCTCCCGAATAGTGGTCAGTCCAAACCTAAGAATATAATTAAGGTTACCAAACTCGGAAGTCCTGGTAACAAACTCATGCATTTTCATGGCAGCAAGGTCAAAGCTTAAATAAGTAAAAGGCTCATCATCAGGATGTGTAGTGCGATTAAGAGACTCCAGGATAAGTGTGGCGTAAATGCCACCATAGAGATCTTCCTTTTTTGCATTAGCAGCAAGGTGGCGAGCAATTAAGGCACCACATTATGCTTACTCTACCCTGAGAGGGTGTTCGCTAGGATAGCGACATCCGGTGCAGAACTGTTGCTGGTGTTGTCACGAGCTAACACCCCTCTAGCAATGAAATACGCGAAATACCTGAGGTGGGGGAATAAGATGCTGGAAATCTTGGAACGCTGGATATCCTTCGGGTCCTGACTGGAAAGAGATTTGAAGATGGTTCTCAGCTCGATGGGCTGAGTGTGCATCTTTGCCGTCTGTCCAACGTTCAGCACACCTATTATTTCACAAAACCTCGACAAAGACATTGTCAAAAGATCACCATAAATTCTAAACTCAACAATACCAATGTCATGATTATATCTGAAATTTTAATAAAATAGGAGGTGAGTTTACGATACTGAGCAACACGGCATGTTGCAAGACGTGTCAAACCTGCATTGGCACAAAGGCTGTAAAATTCCTCCTTGATTCCTGCAGCTTCAAGAAAAATGTCGCATGGATATGTCATTGCACGTGCTGGACTTGTACCTTCTAGTAGCTCTATGGGCACATGATCTTCATTATAGCTCACCCTAGTAGCCGAGGATGAAGCTGCAGCTCTAGTGACTTGATCGGAGCGCTCGGGCTTCTTATTTCCAATCCACCCCTTTGCTTTTCCTAGCAAAATTATTTATGAAATTTTTGAAAATTCACAAAAACAAGGATTTAAGAAAAAATGAGTTGAGGCAAACTACTCTAATCACTTACCTAAACAGAAACTTGCATCAAAGCTTGCAAAATAAATTTCTACACATGCATGCAAGAACATATGAACAACACCAAGAACTACTAAATATTCACAAACGAATCCACCAATCATAACAAGCTCCACTTTTTACCTATATAAAACATGCTAGCTAGAAAGGTTGATCAATTCTTACCAACAAACCGGCGATATATAGAGCAGAAAGTCTCACCTCTTATATAGTGATCAGTATACCTTTACTTTAATGGACATTGTCCCCACCATAATGGTTTTGTATTTGTGGTGCACATGTAGAGGACAATCCCATTCTCCAATCTTCACGTTCTCGATATTCTCTATAGAGTTAAGGCCATGCCTTTTGTCGATCTTCTTCAGAAAATACACCGTGTGTTCCTTGTCATCTACGTTGAAGGTAACCTTTCCTTTATTGAAATCGATGATAGCACCTGCGGTGTTAATAAAAGGTCTACCAAGAATAATAGACATGCTCCAATCCTCGGGCATGCCAAGCACAACAAAATCTGTAAGAATTAAGAAATTAGCAACTTCAACCGGAACATCGTCACAAATACCAATCGGGACGGTTGTTGACTTGTCAGCCATCGGAAGAGAGATATCTGTAGGTATTAGTTTATCTAAACAAAGCCTCTTGTAAAGTGAAAAAGGCATAACACTCACTCCTGCACCAAGATCACATAAAGCAGTTTTGACATAATTATTCTTTATGGAGCAAGGAATGGTGGGTATACCTGGATCACCAAGCTTCTCAGGAATCTTGCCACTGAAAGAGTAGTTATCAAGCATAGTAGATATTGCCTCATTAGGGACTTCTCTTTTATTAGTAACAATATCTTTCATATATCTTGAGTAAGGAGGTAACTTAATAGCATCAGTCAAAGTAATTTGAAGAAAAAGAGGTTTCATCCATTCATAAAATTTATTATAGTTCTCTTCTTCTTAGGTTTTTAGAGACTTACCTGGAAAGGGCATGGGTTTCTGTACCCATGGTTCTCTTTCCTTCCCATCTCTTCTTGCGAGGAAGTCTTCTCTAGTGTATTTCTTGCGTTTATGGGGTGCTTCTTCTTCTCGCACCTCGGGAGGATCATTCTTTTCGTTATATTTTTCAGGCTCTGCACCGTCTTCAGTCTCAGCATCAGAGGTAGATATACTATTTGGATCAGCAGGGGGATCTTCTTCAACTATGGGATCATTTCAATTGTCATCTTCCTTGTGTTTCTTCTTCTTCTTCTTCTTATTCTTTGGAGAGCTAACCGTTTCTTCTTCCCGCATTTTAGAATCTTGCTCGATTCTCTTTGGATGCCCCTCTGGATAGAGAGGGTCTTGGGTGTATGTTCCACCCCGATTATTTATATCATAAGCCTGTAATTTATCTTGTTTGGCATTGTTAGCAAGGAAATCTTTTTGCACATCAGAAATTTTTCAAGTTGAGTTGTAACCATATGAAAATGCTTAACAATACATTTAACATCATTAACTGTTCTACCTAGAACATCAAGCAAACTTTTGCTAGCAAGAGTATTATCATGCAACTGACTTTGAATCCTCGTATTAAAGTGATTCTGCTTCATAATGAAATTATCAAGCTCATCTAAACATTGATCAGGAGGCTTACCTGGAGGGATGTCACTTGAATTGAAATCTAAAAGAGAGTGTACCTCTACCAAGGGAGGATGAGTAGTAGGCTCACACATCTTCTCAATAGGAGGTAGATTCTTCACGTCTTCATCTTTAATACCTTTCAATTTTTATAGAATTCTTTGCTTCTTGCATATCTTCGGGGCTTAGGACAAACATGTCCCTCTTCTTTGGTGGTGGAGGTGGTTCAGGGATAGACCAATCTTCGTGGTTCTTGGGAATCTTGCCCATTAGTTCTTCAGCATCATCTGTTGTTCTTTCCTTGAAAACACAACCAACACAACTATCCAAATAGGATCTATAATCATCGGTTAGTCCAGCATAAAATATATCAAATAATTCATTCTTAGGGACTCCATGTACCTGTCTAGCCTTGATCAAACTGCAATACCTCCCCCAAGCTTTAGGGAGGTGCTCATCCTTCAACTGTTTAAAGTTATAAATTCTTTGTAAAGAAACATGTTGCATATGAGCAGGAAAATACTTATCAACAAAATAAGGAGCCAAATCTTGAGGAATCTTAATGGAACCATATGGTAGTGCATCATACCATGCTTTAGCATCTTCCTTCAAAGAAAAAGGAAAAAGCTTAGTAACATAAAAAATTTGTATCTTCTCGTCGGTGCTAAACAAGCCACCCAACTCAGTGAGTCTGTCCAGTGTGCAATAGCATCATCATTTTCTCTGCCATAAAAGGGGTCAGCTTCAACTGTAGATATAAGTGAAAGATCAACAGAGAAATCATAATCAGGATCATCGATGTATATAGGGGTTTAGCAAATTTAGGATCAGGAGTAATCTTGTTCTTCATGGAGTGTTTTTCAAGAAGCTTCTTAACAACACCAGGGTCATAGTCGGCACACTCTGTAAGTTCCCTCCATAAATCATCATCAAGAATAATATAATCATCCTCAAGGAGTCTCTCCTTGAGTTTTTCCAAGTCTGGGTAACCAAATGCTTTCCAAGTGGGAAAATTGGTAGTAGGATTTTCAGTCTCGGATTGTGTTGCAACCTTAGCAATTTGGGATTCAAGATAGCGACCAAGAAAACCAATTTCATCAAGAGTAGTAGAATCATCATCAAAAGTATTGGACATAGTAACAGACTCAGTAGAAGCAGCATGTGGTGGTGGTGAAGCAAACTTACTTATAAACGAAGGTGAATCAAGTGTAGCACTAGTACTCAGAACAATACCTTTTTATTTTAGTGGATGGTAAGATCGGAACCTTCGAGTCTCCTTTTTTACCCATAGTGGATAAAGTGCAGTAGGCAGAATACTTCAAGTAGACTTGTAAATAAAGCTATGCTCCCCGGCAACGGCACCAGAAAATAGTACTTCATGACCCTCAACTGTAGGGGATCGAGATGGTCTTCGCGGGTAAGATAACCCAATTTATTGATTCGACACAAGGGGAGCCAAGGAATATTTATAAGCTTTAATAGTTGAGTTGTCAATTCAACCGCAGAGGAAATATACTTGCTTGCAATAAATTATTAATAGCAATGGTGATATGGTAGTGATGGTGGCAACAACGCAAGTAAAACAACCGAAGTAAACAACTAGTAACCAGCAGGATTAAAACACTGTAGGCTAGGGAGAGATGGATGGTTGGGCTCTGCTTGGATGAGAGTGAACATGTAATAGATTCTAACACGGGGCAAGGAATACAGAAAAGCAAGGATAATCTAGGCAATACCAAACATTAGGCATGTATCCCATAGGTAGTTGTACGTGCTTGCAATAAGAACTTGCACAACATCTTTTGTCCTACCATCCCGCTATGAACTGGGCCAAAAGGAACTTACGAAGATTAAGGTGCTCCTGTCAAAGAGCACCGGAACAAAGCATTAACTCTCAATGGATACATGAAATCCTCAAATTATAGTCCATCCCCTTTGGTGTCCCAAGATGTCACCTTTGGGATCGCCGGTTTCGGACCATAATAGATGCATACAACTCATAGATAGGATCAAGAACACAAATAAACTCATGAAAACACAAGTGGTTCAGATCTGAAAACATAGCACTCGGGCCCAAAGTGACTAGCATTAAGAGCAACAAGTTGTAGAAAAGATGATAAACACCAAAGTAGATGATAGGCAACATGCCCCCAACAATCTGACGAACTATTACATGATCTAACTCATCAAATCCCTACCATCCCCTTTGCCTACAACATGGAATTATCTCACATGAAAGGAGAAGTCATGGAGGGATGATGGAGTAGCGATGGTGATGACGATGGCGATGATCTCCCCTCACTACAGGACAAAACAGCCTCCAAATTAGCCCTCACGGAAAAGATCAGAGGGCGGCGGTGGCTCCGCGACGGAAACTGGGAAAACGACTTCTGTTCTGGGGTTTCCTCGCGATGAGAATAAATAGGGGTCTTTGTAGGGCACCAGAGGGGGGATGACCCACCCAGGCGGCCTCCTGGCGCGGCCAGGGGTGGGGCCACGCCAGCAGGGCGCCTGGAGCCCCCCTGGCTAACCTGTGGCCCCACTTCTGGCACAGGGTCCCTCCGGGTGCGTGGATTTCCTGTGATTTTTCCTGGAATTTTCTGAGACACCTAAAAATCCATATTCCTGCACATAAGAAAACCATACAGGCAGCTCTGCTGAAAACAGCGTCAGTCCGGGTTAGTTTAGTTCAAATCATGCAATAATGAGGCCAAAACAATAGAAAAAGTGTTTGGAAAATTAGATACGTTTGAGACGTATCAGAAAGAAACACAACATAGTTCGTGGGAGATCATGGAAGTAAAAATATAGTTTGATTGTGTAGATTAATATCCAAGGGGAAGCAACATAGAGAAAAGTAGGGAATCATGTTAACTAGATGGGTATTGGCAAGAAAAAAATATAGACATTAAAAATGGTATTGGTGGAATTGAAGTGGCTAGTTGATACCTAAATATCAGTATGCATAACAGAGGCCAACGGACAAAGTTTAACATATCATGGCATCGGTGTCAATGAAAAAGTAGATCATATTAGCACCATTTAGAAACTTGGAATGAGTTACGAAGAGTTATGTATATGATGTTCACCCCCAAAAATGCTTACCCAAGAACCAAGTTATTTATCTTTGCATAACGGTACCCATCTCTAGTAAGGACCTTGTATAACACACCTGAGAGATGCTGTATGTGGATTCACCTGATCCTTCTAGATATATGGTGGAGGATAACCAATCCTGTAACGTGGCACTGTTTTCCATGGTGCTAGAGAGCAGTCAAAAGAGCATTAAAGGTTCTCACAAGAGAAGAATACCGTTATGCACGGACCGGACTTGATTTTGGGTAAGAGCGATATATGCAAATGATAGTAAGAAATAAGTCACCATTCGGCGTCCATGTTGCTCTCTTTGCAAATCATGATTGTCAGAAAGATAGTTTGATTTTTAAGATTAATATGATAAACTGAAAGAAAAATGAAAATCGTGTTAACTAGACCATGAGTGATGACAACCAAATATATCCGTTGTAACAAGTATTTTTTATTAGTTAAATACTAGCAGAGCATGCATTACATAGCCAAACACATCATAGTTGAACATGTCATTGCATCATCAGACCAACTGAAGGAGCATAGCAGACTAGTTGGTACCTAAATATAGAGATTAAATGGTATTGGTGGAATCAAACTGACTAGTTGATACATAAATATCAGTGTGCATAACACAGAAAAACACATCATAGTTTATCATATCATGGCATAAATATCAGTGAATATGTATATCATATTAGAACCATTTAGAAACTTGGAATGAGTTGCAAAGAGATATGTTTATGATTTTCATCCCCAGAAATGCTTACCCAAGAACCAAGTTTTTTAGCAAATCATGCATTACATAGAAAAATACAACATAGTTGAACATGTCAGTGCATCATCAAACCAATAGAAGGAACATAGTAGACTAGTTGATACCTAAATATAGACATTAAACGGTATTGGTAGAATCAAACTGACAAGTTGATACCTAAATATCAGTGTGCATAACACAGACAAACACATCATAGTTTAACATATCATGGCATCAATATCAGTGAATAGGTAGATCATATTAGCAACATTTAGAAACTTGGAATGAGTTGCAAAGAGATATATTTATGAATTTCATCCCCAGAAATGCTTGCCCAAGAACCATGTTTTTTAGCAGATCATGCATTACATAGCCAAACACAGCATAGTTGAACATGTCATTGCATCATAAAACCAAAAGAAGGAGAATAACAGACTAGTCGATACCTAAATATGGACATTAAAATGGCATTGGTGCAAAGAGATATGTTTACGATTTTCGTCCCCAGATATGCTTAACCAAGAACCAACTTTTATAGATATTTTGATAAAGATAGTAATTTAAACAGATTCTTCCCCTTGGGAGTCGACACGTCGTTAGTGCCCTCCTCGTGATTGTAGTTGTCGAACAGATCTGACTTGGCGGCTGGTGATGTCGAGCCACTCGTTCGGCAAGCGGCTTTCATAAACAGCAAAAGGAGCGCCCTGGGGTACATGCGTCGCATGTCCTTCACTGAGCGCTCGACGAGATCAAAGGGGGGCCATCCAATAGATCGAAGTTGGCAGACTTCATCTGTGTCATAGCCCTTGTCAAGCTGTCTCTGTTGACGAGCTCGATGTCGAGACCAGCACACAGCAAATGAAGAAAGACACATGCATGCTGGTTTATACTGTGACGCCCCCAAAATCAGACCGTGTACAGTAATCATACCCGCAAGGTACAAGATCGAGATTAGGGACTCACGGTGAGATATCACAACACAACTCTACAAATAAAATAATACAAGTTGTTTAATACAAGCTAGGGGGCACGAGGGCTCGAATACAACAGCTCGAGAGCACAAAGTTAGCGGAAGCAAAAGTATCTGAGTACAGACACAAGAATACAAGGTTGCCTTAAGAAGGCTAGCACAAATCACAACAGATCAAAAAGGCGAGGCCTCCTGCCTGGGAACCTCCAAACTACTCCTGGTCAACGGGGGGACTCGACGTCGTAGAAGGCATCAGGGATCTGCATGTTGCGGTGGTCGGCATCGGGGATCTCCTGCTCCTGGACTCCAAGGCTCCAACGTCGACTGCAGCGCCCGATCAGGAAAAACAAAAAGGGGGAATAAAGCAAAGGTGAGTATCTACCATACCCGCGAATCTTACGTCCGCTACTAAGCATTTATGCATTTGTATCAATGGAAAGGGGAGGCTGTATATAGTGGACTGCAAGGTAGAAATCAGAATAAGGATAAGAAGCTAGGCCTATCAAAGACTAGCATCTTCTGACAAGGTCTTGCAGCATGAGAAGAGAATCAGCCAACAGTTTATATAAAGCATAAAGTAACAATGAAGCAGAAGTTGCTGCACCATCGTATAATATAAGTTGTCATGATTAATAATAATAATGCCTTCGAGTTCCCCTCCTCGACATCCCAGCGAGGAAGAAAACCCGGAACCATACAGTTTAATAATAATAGTTTGTAGTGGTAAGATCCAGCTTCAGCATAAAGCGTCGTGTTACCGTGGACACGGCTATTCGAATAGATTAAACTCCCTGCAGGGGTGCACTACTGTTCAGCCTGCATGCTCGGATCTCCAGGGTGGCGTGAACCTTGTTAGGGAACGCCCCACCGAGGCTATCCGACACTTCGCAACCCATCCTAGGCTCAGCAGAGAGGCCATCCGCCGGACTATATCCTATCTGCCAAGGGGTCTAGGTCCCTCAACCTTGCACGCTCCTGCACGGTGCGAGTCTGGCCAGTGAAGCAAAAGCAAATCCAAACACACTTGCTGCAGCAAATAAGACAACACGGCTTCCTGGCGATCAGGACGCAGTACTGCTGACGTCTGAAGAGCTTTCGGACAAACTACGACGCAGGGGAGCCCATAACTCCTTATCCCACGTGAAGGTAGTGCGTAAAGACCAACGGGTCTCTCAAGTCATCCGCCGAAGCATTTAGCATTTTAATTAACCCGCGTGACAACCGTTATTGTTGCCTCGACTTAACTGACCCGCGGTCAACAACAGCAGTCAGGACCACCAGTACATCGGTGCCTGCCCTGTCGTCCCACCAAGTCTCTGCGGTTACCAACAAGGTGGACCGTATCCTTACTTTATCTCGCGTGTGCTCTTGGTAGAACTCGACTTTCGTGGTTTGGTAACTCTCCCGAGATGGGTTGCCCGAATTTCTTACCTTTAAGGACAACCGTTGCTCAGGTACCTTGAGCGGCTATACAGATTCAGCAACGAGTGGAGTACGAGGATTACTCCTCAATAGCTCCACTAGATGGTGGCTCGGCAGAGCCGAGCTAGGGGGCCTTAGGAGGTGTCTGCATTGTACCGTACCTGTTACAATTGATATATCGTATCCGTGTTCACTCCCAGAGTGTTCACGGCCCGCTATCTAATCCTAGCTAACAATGCGCAGGGTTCACTGCTGAATATAATATATAGATATAGCAGGCAGCATAGGATAAGGAAGGTACAACAAGGGGCGACAAAATCAGGCTATGCAATTGAATAGGATTGTAACGTAGCAGCAGAAGTAACAATGCCTAGTGCAAGAAAGTACGGAAAGGTAGGCGATATCTAGGGAAGAGAACGGCTCTGCTTGCCTCGAAGCTCGACGATAGAGGTACGGTCGTCGACGAATTAGTCGATCACAGGGGCATCGCCAACGGCCGTCGGGACTACCGGACAATAAAGGGGTAAGAAACAGTAAATACAAAGCAATCACAGCAAAAAGATGAATACCATTACGTATGCAATGTTAAAGGTGTTCTAACGCAGTGCAATGCACGTTGCTCGGAGCGGGTATTCATCCGGGGATGAAATACCGGCTCCGGGTGATTACCGGACAGGGCGACAGGAGGGGGAAGGTATCATGCCGGAGGTGTCGTGGACATCCGGCAAAGATAAGGGGGTGTATCCGGGTTAGTTGATCTATTCCGAACAACTTTCGTGTTCGGAATAAATTCATCCGGGTACTTTAACAGTACCGGACAATCATCGGACAGACGATCCATAGGGGGGCGGTTCGATGATCGGTACGTTAGAGGGGGGGTGGTAGACGAACGGATAGCATATTATTATTCGTTGTATTTTTGTGATCAATTCTGATGTATAAAGTTTTTCGATCCGATATTAATTAGAATTAATTTAAACAAGTTTTATTCAATTTTAAATCATTTATTAAATTCTTTTCTATTTATTTTATTAATTATTAAATAAAATTAATAATCATTTTAATATACTGACCAGTGGGTCCCACTAGTCAGTGACTTATAATTAAATCAATTTAATTAGAATTAATTTAAACAAGGGGTGGCCCCACATGTAAGTGACACATATGTTAATTAAACATTTTAATTAAGTTTTAAATGGGCAGGGCCCACATGTCATACACCTAATGATTAAAAGAAAATCATTTTATTTAAACTAAGAGGGGACCCTACCTTTCATTTTCCCAATGTTAATTTCTAGTTTATTAATCATTTAACTAATTGGGGGATTGGCCCCACCTATAATAGACAGCCAGGGGGGTTATTTCTTTTGCCTCTGCTTAATTAGAAATTAGGGGAGGGGGTTAATCCCCTGGCTTCACAGCCGTGACCACGCTGGGCACGCCGGCGGCGATCCTGGGCGACAGCGAGCGCGGCGGGGCTGCAGGGAAAGTGGGGCGCGGTCGGAAAGCGGCCAGGCAAGCGCGGGCGTGGTCATGGGAGGCGGGGCGCAGGCGAGCTACTGGAGCCGCAGCAGAGTGCATCGGCCGGAGCAGGGGACGGCGGGAACGGCGAGTACAGGGGCAGCGGCGAAGGACTGCTTCGGGAGAGAGGAGTGAAGGGGGAACGGGCAAAAGCTCACAGCGGGCGGGGGGAAGTGGGCTCAGGGAGGCTCCGGCGCGGCGAATCGAAGGCAGCGACGGTGGCCATGGCGGGGAGGATGGCGACGATTCTCCACCAGCAGAACGCCTCAGTGTAAATGGAAAGGAGGGAACGGCGTTGAGGAGTGTGGCGGTCCTCCTGGTCGTCGACTCAGGCTCGAGGAGGGGTTTGACGCTACGGCAGCGGCAGCCATGGCGACGGCCGCGGCGGCTCCGCACCGACAGAAGAGTGAGGGCGAGGGGGAGGAGGGGAAACGTGGGGGACTAGGGTTCGTCTAAGGGAGAGGGGGTGGTCTTATACCCCAGGGGGAGCCATGGATGCTCGACAGCGAGGCCCGACGGCGGCCATGGTGCCAGATGTGCACCACGCACGGTGAGAAGTGGCTGGGGGGGAAGAAGACAAGTGGGGGGTATGGGCTGGGGTGGGCCGGGGTTGGTGGGCTTTTCCCCAGGCGAGACATAATGTTTTCCAATTTCTGTTTTCTCAGCTGCACTTTCTATTCTGTTTTATCTTTGGTTGTTATCAAATGAATTTTTTAAGATGTGCTACTGGTCAAAACACTTACCTTGCCATATTTAGAGGTGGTACAAAAAGATAGGGGCTCAACTAAAATAGTTTGAATTTTATTTAAATAGTAAACAATTAAATGGGGTTGTATTAACTATCAAATGATTTTATTCAAAGTGAAACTTGTTGGTACATTGGTGTTGCACCATAGGGAGTTGCCACAAAAGTTTGGGGGATTTAATAAAATCATTTGCTATTTATTTATGAGTTGCAACTGACTTAAGGTGACTTTTGGCTGCTGCTTGGAATTCTTTGAATTATTTTATAGCTCAATAAATACCCATGACCACATGGGCATGATCCACTGATTATTGTGCATTTAATAAAATTGTTTGCACAACTTTTAGTTGAACTATATTTTGCTCTTTGTTGGTAAATTTTATTTGGGTTGGAATTTGAATGACTATGATCAAGGGTGATCATCTCATGCCTAATCATGGTGACTTGGCCACAGTAAAAGTGATTACTGTAGTGTGACACCGGGGTGTTACATATACACTCCAACCTGGCAAATTAGGCACCCCACTCGGCTGCAACCGCAGTGAGGTGTTCGTCCGGTGGCACTAGGAAGGAATGCACAAGGATCTGATGTGCTGAGCTAGCTAGTGCGGCTGGGAGATGACTATCGGCGACCACATCTACCTCTTTGAGCTCACGGTCATATGTGGAAATGCTTAGGCAGTGATTCTTTGGGGTAGGGTGTGGGGATATGGATGGAAGAGGTTGTTTCGCCGGATCCATGTACGTAGATGGTACGAGGAAGGGATGCAACTCGGTGGTTTACCTGATAAGAACGAGAGGAGCGCGACATCTCAGAGCAGATGGTGGCGGCGACCAAGGAGGGGGGGCTATGAGTGGGTTGGGTTCTGGGGTGGGGGAAGAAGGCTGAAATACACACGTAAGGCGCGGATACTGAAAATTTCGCTTGGCAACTGAAAACTGGACCGGGGGAAACATACATTGCACATAGCTCCTTTCGATAAACGTGTGCCATACAGGGAAACTATCCATGGAACCCCTCATCCCCGAAATTTGGAGCCACCTCTTTTAAGTTCCAAACACTTGGGATAGGTGTGGTGATAGAGATCGCACACGGTAAGTGTCGGGACCCGTAATTTGCGTATGTAATTCCAGTCACAAATCAATCATATGGAGAGCCAAGAGCGATACCCACTTGTCTAAGAAGACAAGGCCAAGTACAAGACACTCTCGGAACGCTCGAACATGAGGGGCATCCCATCCAGGCCCGGATGATCAACTGAGATGGGTCCTCATCATCCGCTCACAAGTCTAAATGATTATGGGTGGTGAAATCCCATACTCATAGACAAGTCGCCTCAACCATACTATCGATTTAATCATAACACTTACATAAACAGACTCCAGCCCGATATCTCAGCCGGGGTCTCGGGCGGGCTCAATCATACAACAAAGTGTGCCACGTGACAAAGTCACGAGCAATCGCATCGCGATGAACCAAGATGCGCACATCTAAGGGCCACTTGGTGTATGAAAGACCGCCGGCAAGAACTCAACTAAGCTATCGAATCCCACACTAAGACATGCACGTTATAATCATACACGCAGCATACATTTCTAGTGTAAATAGCAGGTAACACAACATGAACTCTACAAACTCATAGCTTTATTGCATGTGCTAAACAGAGCAGATATAGTAGTGTTACAAGCAGAGATCACATAACTGTGACCCAACATTACATCATACAACAACGGAAGAAAATTATGTCTTAGTAAAGATAAGGTTAACAAATGGCTTAAGAATCCTTTAAGAAAACACAACGACCCTCCAGAGGGACCAGGCTGCTGTCTGGGACTACATTACTTCGTCGACGTCGAGGTTGAGGGGAGGCCACCATCAGGTTCAGTGGTCTCGTCTCTAAAACATAGAATAAGCAAACTTGAGTACAATGTCGTACTCAGCAAGACTTACGTTAGAACTATACTACTCATGTTCAAGTATCAAGGTAAAGGCAAGTGGGGTTGTAATGCAGAAAGCTTTGACTTGGCTATCCTGTACTACGACTACATAGAGTTGAGATGAGAGGCGCACACGAGTCCATCTAATCTTGATCACCACATCAATACACCACCATGGATCCTTCCTCGACTTTCCCACGAGGAAGCAACCCAAAGCACTCACACTTATCTTGAGATTTTTAGAGTATCCATTTGAGTTGTCTAATAATCAAGTAAAGGTCTCCAAGTAGTCCATAACCGCGTACACGGCTATTCGAATAGATCATTACCCTGCAGGGGTCTATGCTTCACACACGCGTCAACACTTACCGCCCGTGACTCGTCATGCTTCAAGAGGATGTCGGACGAGGATAAACACAAAGGCACTTAACTCACGGCTCCAACTCTAGTCCAGGGGATCGCCTATCTGAGTATGTACCCCAATCGAGAATCCGGCCGGGGTTTCAGGACCCAGACGATGTATGGACGGTCCGACAAGCCCACCTCGACGGATGGAACTGCGCTTGCCTAAAACCGTGCTACAATATGAAATCAAATCGAAGAAACAATAACCCATGCGAATCCTGGACAATAGTTGGGGTGAGTTAATAGGCCAAACGGGGTCCATATCCCTGCATGTGGAAGTACTCTTGTCTGGGATCACAACACGAGAACTCGGGGCCTAGGGCAGTGTAAATGAGACAACCCACTGTGTACTCCTACACAACCTCTCATTGTTCACTTATATTAGGGTGACTTCATCAACACGTTACCACCTTGTTTCATGTGTTCACTACCATCCCGAAGCATCACCCAGATGGACCAATATCAAAGTAATCACTCTAGCATGGCATAAGCTTAACATGGATGAAGGGCTACATGATGAACACAAACAAGTCTTGTATCTGCTAGGTTGAGGTTTTCTTAATACTGTGGCAGCAATGAAAGGTCATGCAAAGGATGGGTTCAACTAGAGATAGAACGGTAACATCTGAATCACCTAAGAGAACAAGAGGGAAAATGGGTTTTTATAGATATGATCAAGGGGGTTTGCTTGCCTTATTGTCGGGACTCGGGGTGCCACTCTTCGAAGAAACAGGAACTACGTCTGGCAATGGATCTATCGAGAAGAAGCAAACACCGAGACACAAGTATGAACATTACCTTGCAATGCACATTCAAGAAATGAATCATGGCATGGTACTGATGTGATCTAGGTTCAATTTGTCACATGTTAAAATTGAAGTTGATTTGAATAAGAAATTCAAATTCAAACTCCAAATGTTGTTTAAATTAGCCAAAGTTGCATTTGCTAATGTTTGGTCTTTGTAAACTATGTTGTCATGTGTATGCTATGCCTCTGATGTTCATGTGATAAGGTTCGCATTGCAAAGATTTAATTTGAAATGATTTAAACATTTATTTTGAATTATTCCAAATAACCCAAATAGCTAAATGTTACTGGTCCATCATCATAGATGTGTTTTTCATCAATGAAAATATGATATTTGGAATCCTTGAATTTTTCTGATGATTTTTCATATATTATTTATTTAATTTGGAGTTATGCTTTAAAAGTTATTCAATTTCAAAGATTTAATCATTTTATGGAATTTCCTGGAATTAAATAAAATAGAAAAAAGAGTTATTGCATCATGCTGATGCAATGCTGGCGTCATCAGGGGGCTGACTAGTGGGGCCAGGGTGTCAGTGGAACAGAGTTTAATCCCTCTGTTTAATTAAATTTAATCAGGTTTAAAAAGGGCCAGGCCCCACCTGTTAGTGGGTGATTAGGGGGATTAGCCCCTAATCACACCTGCTAGCCGGCGGCGGCTACGGGACACGGCGGAGGGTCGTCGGAGTTGGGCTCCCGGCCACGGGAGGGCACGGGGAAGGCACCAATGGGCCCTCGCGCATGCGCGCGTCGAGTGGGGCAGGTGGGATGCCACGGGAAGGCCGGGGTGCACGTTGGCGAGCAAGGGCGCGGCGTCCGGAGCTCGGGTCCGACGGGATCGACGATGGGGACACGGGGACGGGCACGGGTTAAGGGGGAAAGCTACGCAATCTCACCGTGAGTGCGACGGAGTGGACGAGGAGGCCGGAGGGGCAGCGGCGGCGGTGGAATAGCTCGCTGGAGAGCTTTGGCTGTGGCGAAGAAAATTGAAGCTGGCGTCGCCCTTGCAGCTCCTCGGCTTGAATTGGAGGGCCACGATGACGAAGACGGGTGCGGCGGACGTCCTGGACAAGACGGTGGAGCTCGCGGTGGTCAGTGGCCACGCCTGCGCACGCCGGCGGGCTCGGTGGCGCTCGGGTCCTCGCGGGATCTCGCATGTAGCTCGCTGGCGGCCATGCCGGGCTAGCCGGCGTCCTGCCTTCCTGCCTGGCCAGTGGAGGAAGACGTACCTACCCCTTTGGGCTGGGCCTCCTCTGCTGGGCTAGGTGGGCCAGGTAAGTGGGGCTTTGCCCCTTTTCTTTTTTTTCTTCTAATTGTTTTTTGTTTTATTTGTTTTGCCTAGGAAAACAATACCAAAGCATTTTTATAAAATCCCCAAATATTTTATTTGGACTGATGTGACATATATCTAGTCACTCCCAAGATTTGAAGATTTTTGAAATTCAAAACATTTGAATTTCAATTCAAATAGCATTTAAATTTAATTTCCAAGCCTCTATTTGAATTTGTGAAAATTCCTTGGGCATGTGGTTGGACCCACAACACTTGAAATGTGATCATGACCAATTATAGGGATTTTCAAAATCATCAGAGGATTTTTGGAAAAAGATTTTTGTCTGGCCATTTATTTAAATTATTTTTGA